>CM043116.1:46518279-48994617 GCA_023701765.1 Hylyphantes graminicola | reverse complement strand
CGTAGTTTGTCACTTTTGGAACTGATTTAATGCCCTTTTATTACCTATCTAACAAGTTCTTTTAGGAAGCATGATGTAAAAAAGCATGTAATGACAAACTTCCATTACATTTCTGTTTAATTCCCTTTAACAAAGTAGAGTGATAATGTAACCACATTAAAACTACAACTAAATAAATACTAATGTCTTCAGATGGTATAAATTGTTTTACTCTTTAGTTCATTAGCTTCTTTTGATATTAGTCAATTCAATTTTATAAAGTCACCATAGAACGATCCGTAACTTATATTTTAATTACACTTGGGACAGAACAGAGTCCTGGTGAGAGAATGGCGACCATAGGAAGCAGCTAATAGTGGCGGTACATTTCAGATGAAGAACTAAATCGGGGGAGGGAGAATCGACCTTTTATTTAATTTTTTTTTATCTTACATTATTATGTGAATCAATTATTTGATGTTATATATTGTTAGTTAATAGTTTATGAATATTAGTTAATAATACTTAATAGAGCTAATTGCTTTTAAAATAATTATTGGACCTTTTTTAAAATTTTCACAAGTAACAAAGCGAATATATTTAAAGGACCGTACAAAAAAAAACTATGTATCTAATCTTCTCTCTCTTCTAATATTGGTGGACTTTACAAAATGAAAATTGCAAATAAAATTCATCAAATACTAAGTATTAAACTTTATTAAAACTCAAACATTTAATCGAGGAAGTAAGTGGTAATTAAAAAAAAGCAAATAAAATTCATCAAATACTAAGTATTAAATTTCATTAAGATTCAAAACATTAGTATTAAACATATCACTATTTAAGTTATTTAATTGAATACAGTGGTAGTTAATGGACGCATTTAATTCAATAGTCATTAATATTCAATATCATTGTTAAATTAAAAACCTTCTTGATTTGTATGAGAAGTTTAAGCCTCCATTTTAAATATCGAAGTCAGAACTTAAAGCAAAAACTTAAATAAAAATATTTACCATACCAAAATTTATTCTACAACTTTCTATTATATACTTGAATGAACATTGTATTTGTTTGCCTTTTTTTTTCTTCCTGCAATTTTCCAACTCTGAAGGAGGCGTGTCAGAAGGGGACACTACAATAGGGGGAAGCTTTGGAATGTTCATTAGGACAGGTTATACCAAAATGCGGCCATCTTTGGTAACTGAAATGCACTAGCATTTTTGTATTTATCAAAATAAAAAAGTTCAATTTTAAAAATTAAGTTATTGTTTAACCTATTAAAGAAGACTTTGTGAATGAATTTAACACCTTCATTTCCGTATAAAAATGTTAACTTTAAGTTTAAGATACGTGTTTCGTGTAACTTTATTTGTTCTATGTATATATAATTATTCAGGACAATGATCTTCATTCGTTTTATACATTTTGTTTAGTTTGATAAATTTAATTTGTTTTATATTAATTATTCAGGACAATGGTCTTCATTTGGCTTATACATTTTGTTTAGTTTGATAAACTTAAGCCGAAAGCTCATTTTCGCGTGGCAAATTTTCTTGCGGATCGTCTTTAATGAGTTAAGGATAAAATAATGTATTTTTAAAATATTTTTGCTTTACTTATTAGAGTGAAACATTTTTGGTTTCTCCCGTAATTATCTACAAATAAATTTATGCTACAAATAAATTACTCCAGAGAAGTTATCTCCTCCTAAAAACAGGGTAAATAATATCCTTTTTTCCAAGGTTCCCACGCTATTGTTAAAATTAGTGAGTTGTGTACTGGACATTATTCTAAATTATGCAAGGGGTTACAAATATTTAACTTGATAAATAAACAATTCTGGTAATTAGCAATCTATTGCATACTGTTGCCACACGGCAACAAGTAACTTAATCCACTTTATTCCTTTGTTCTATTTAAGTAGAGTTCCCTCTCCTCTCGACAAATCTTTTTTTTTCATCGATTACATTCCATTTTGAAGTTTTAGTAACTAATAACCCTCATAGATGACAGTAGTAAAAGTATATTCAAATATTAAAGAGTGAAGTTATTAACTGTTGTGAAATTAAGTTTTTGGCAGTATTCAAAGTACTATAATAATATTAGTACTAAATACAAATAAATTGTTTTGAAAAATCAAGTTTAAGAGGGTTATTTTAAAATATATTTAGTAGTTTTCTAGTCATTATCAAAATTGGAATTTTGTAGTTGGTTTTTGCCCTATGGCAAGAATTTATTAATTAAAAAATTGTGGAAACTTATATTTACAGTCCAATGAGGTAATTTTTTTTCAGTGTTTGTTCCCTACAATATATGAGTATTAAATTATAGCAAATATATTTTTTTAGCTATTAAAATTACCAATTTCTTTAAGTTGCTGCTAGACTCGCAACTTCTGTATTAGCTGGTGTAAGATTAATATTTTTTTTGAATTAGTGCCTAGAATTATATTTAATTAAGCAGACTAGTAAGGTGCCTTGAAGCAATTAAAAAATTCGATTTAACGATATACAGTAAGCTTAAACTTTTTAATGTAAAAAGAAACATGCAAGCAGTTTGAATGGCTGGTATTAAGATAGGTTAACATTTTTATGTACCAAATCAACACTAAGGCACAAAACATACTTTAAAAATCTAATCTGGAAGATGTCTAAGAGTAGTTCCTAAAAGAAAATGAGGTGGTGAGTTGAAGTTAACATTAAGTTTCAGTTTTTAGTAAATGGATAAAGATTTTTTCTCTGAATTTTGTTTAGGATTAATATTGTAGTTGATTTTGTTTCTTTTTTTTTAGCCTTAAGTAAATCTAAAGCTAAAGTAGCATCACAAAAACAATCTCCACGGTTGATAGATTATCATTTTATTGGGAAAAATACAGAATGGGAGAAATGGGGTGTTTTCTTACTAAGGCTCATTTACAAGATATATTAAAATAGTATGAAAAATAACTCACTATCTTCTATGAAACGCTTACACATAAAATGATTTTCTTGATTTAGTGAATCATTAATAATCAACTTTATGCTCTTTAATATTTGCTGCAATGAGTATACAATGTGATCTAAATTGACTGGAAATAAGTAAGTTTATAATCTTTTCATTCAAATTCATTTTAAACGTTTAAAAATTTTTATATGGTTTATGTTTATTGAATGCTCGCATAGAAGTTACAGCCATTTGCGTAGCCCCAAGTATTATCTTGTTGTGTTTCAATAAGTTTAAAAAGAAATCTATCATAATTGTATTGTAAATCCAGACTTTTTTAAAAAAAAAATTGTAGTAGAGGAATTCCTCATATGTCTTCTTCTTCGATATGTATTAAAATATCCAAAAGATTTAGCTAAATTGCTTTTTTACTTTTCCATCAGATTATTATGAAGAAGACATCTGAAAAACATTTGTTTATTAATGAAGTTGGATATAACTTTTAGGCTGCAATGAATAGTTCCATTTGGATTGAATTGATTATTCAAAATGTTTCTATGCTAAACGTTATTATAGTTTTTATCGCATTAATTAATAATAGGCCTTAACTTTTAAAATCATTATGGAACACATAGTTGTATCAAGATATAAAACTATACAGTATTATAGTTTAGTACTAGAAACGAGTCGTGATAATAACACATTTGAAACTTTTTAGTATAAAGCTTGTGTTTGATATGTATCAGTTGCTATTGGCACATAGTAGATATAAAAAAAAAAAAAAAAAAAAAAATTACCCCGACAATTAATTATCTATTTTGAAGAAACATGCGGCCAGGGACATTTATTTCCCACTCTTCTAAATTAACACCACTACTCGTCAAAATATTTTTTGAAATTAGTAGTTATATAAATGTTTACTATAGACTTACCTTTAATATCTAAAGCAATAGTATCAATAATCTCAATAATTTTACTAACTTTGTTTTATAACCCACTTAAATCCCAATGCTTACCTAACCAACAGGAGAAAGTACTACGACTTATTATCAATGATCAAACTGTTGAATAGATTATTCGTTATGATTATTAGTCAATTAATTGATTGAAGAGAAACACTTTTGCAAGTAAAATTAAATTTTTTTTGCTTACTTATCAATATAAGAATCAACTATTTCATCTCATAACCACCCCTTTTACAAAAAAAATGATTCAAAATTTTAAAATATTTTTAGACTTCATGGGACTTAAGTATGGATCTAAAGTTCTTATAGTGAAGAGTAAGTAGAGAGAATTAGATACCGTGAACTATACGACTTAAATTATGAGAATAAGTTAATGTAATGTGCGTTGCTTTTACTCAGATTATTTTTTTTATTAGGCAGTTACAGAATACAGGTGAGCGACATAAATCGTTTTACCAATGTCGTAATTATATACATTTAACAAAGTGCACTGGTCGCCTAAAGAATCAAGAAGCACAAAAGCTGCTTTAATTAAGTAATATATTTTCCTTTATATGTTTGTGATTGATTAACCAGGATTCAGCAATTGAATGTATACATGGTCATCAGAATCTTTATGCTTTTGTTTATGTGCCTCTTACTGTGGTTGGTATACTATGATTAGAAAGCTATGTGAAAATTGAAAATTACCATATTTGTCGTCTTACCAGTAAACGAATCCGGTTTCCCATAAATAATAATGCTCGCAGGGAATCTAGATTATTCTAGCGTCGATTGCAACTGACCCGGTAAATTAGTTCGCTTTAAACAAGCTGTGAATAATATTCACAGAATTGGTTTGTTGTTATGGGTAAACAGGGTTTTTCTATTTTCACTAAAAAATTCCCCTACCCTGCTGCACTAATAACTTGTACGCATTTTTGTTACAAGGAGAGGACCGAAAAATGAATGAATCCTTCTGCATTCAGTAATTTCATAATTGACTTGGTGACCAAATATGCCTACCCAGACTTTCAGGATAGAGGAGAAACCCTCCCCATCATTCTTCCTTGCTCTAAATGAAAGGTCATGGATTAATATTGTTACTGGCGCTTTCGAAGATGTAACGAAAGGGCTTTACTTACTATTGAGGAATGTGTATTTGCTACAGTTGTACATAAAAATGTATACAATTTTGGATCATAAAATCATACCATTAGCTCTCATTCAGTAAAACAAAATTGAGTTCTCCTATAAAATTAAGCGTACAGACTAAAAAGTAATCTACTTTTTTTTTAAAAAAAAAGAAAGAAATTAATTGATTTTTTCTTAATAGAAAACTAATTCGATTTTTATTAACAATATTTGTTTAAACCTAAATTTAAGATTACCAGCGGTGGACTGAGCTCTGCTCTGGAGAAAGAATAGGTATGAGAGCTAACTCGAGATTGTAACTTTTCCAAGTTGATTTATCACAACAATCATTCCCATTAGCATGAAAATTTTGTGAAACATTGTGGAAAGATATGACCGCGTTAAGTTAATGTGACCAGTGTTCAGCTTTTCTTTAAAATTTTTTTTCGTCTGGTGTTACTTTTGTTATGTTATTTTTTTAAGTGCATAGATATGTCTCCTTCACACAATGACACACTTGGTATAAGAAAGATAAGGAAGGCGCGTTCAACAGCAGCAGTGGCTCCAGGCAAACAGAAACCATACTCCACCAATTTGTTGATGACTTTAGCTTCATTTAACAATTTCTAAAGACGTCATAGCGTTTTACAACGATTATTCATAAAAAAAAGTCTATTTTATTTACAATTTCCTCGTTTTTCGGGACTTTGCGGGACTTTTACAAAAAAGCGGGACTGTCCAGCCAAAAGCGGGACGTCTGGTCACATTAGTTAAAGTGCACCATTGTAAACAAAGTTAGAGTTTGGAAAGGGAACTATTCTATACAAAGGTAAAGTTTTAAAAGTCATAGGAAATGAAATGTAATTGATAATTGGCGTTTCGTTGAAAAGCAACAAAAATGTCGAAATGTGGTAAACATTCCATTTCATACTTCATTCAACTCGATAGGTATAGCAACCATACGTTAAATTTTCAAGATCGCCAAAAATCGCCAATGAACAGAATAGAACTGAAATCGTCTGCTGATTGGAACTAAAAAAATATTCATGTTTGCCATTTCTGTAAAACTCAATAAAGTTTAAAGCAAGGTTGAATTTATTTAAATTTGAAAAATTAAAATCTTAACTAAACATTTGTAGCTTAAGCAGAGGCTTATAGCTTTAGCAGATGGCATCAGGAAAGTAGCCATTATGGCGAACTAAGTTTGAAAATATCCTATCTGTAACTCCGAACTGCTTGACCGTAGCGCTTCAAAACCTGTGCCAATCGATTCGTCGTGGCCAAAACCCCCAGACCCCTAAGTTTACCGGAGTTTATTAATTCTGGGGCGATTTTCGACTTGGCACCAATTCCTCGTATTATAGTATAGTTAGAGTTTGGAAAGGGAAACTATTCTATACAAAGGCAAAGTTTTAAAAGTCATAGGAAATGAAATCATGAAATGTAATTGATAATTGGCGTTTCGCTGAAAAGCAACGAAAATGTCGAAATGTGGTAAACATTCCATTTCATACTTCATTCAACTCGATAGGTATAGCAACCATATGTTAAATTTTCAAGATCGCCAAAAATCGCCAATGAACAGAATAGAACTAAAATCGTCTGCTGATTGGAACTAAAAAAATATTCATGTTACCATTTCTGTAAAACTCAATAAAGTTTAAAGCAAGGTTGAATTTATTTAAATTTGAAAAATTAAAATCTTAACTAAACATTTATAGCTTAAGCAGAGGCTTATAGCTTTAGCAGATGGCATCACGAAAGTAGCCATTATGGCGAACTAATGAAGTTTGAAAATATCCTATCTGTAACTCCGAACTGCTTGACCGTAGCGCTTCAAAACCTGTGCCAATCGATTCGTCGTGGCCAAAAACCCCAGACCCCTAAGTTTACCGGAGTTTATTAATTCTGGGGCGATTTTCGATTTGGGTCCAATTCCTCGTATTATAGTATAAGATTTGCTATATTCCTGAAAAAAATTCGAGTCCTAATCATAATATTGTGTAATGCAACCTGCAATGGTATTTAAGTCCTGCAAAGTTAAAATAGGCTTATTTTTTTTAATGTAGAGAGATTTTGTATTTTATAGTAAGGTTGAGTAAGCATTATTTCATCAGTTGAAAAAAAATGTCTTTTTTAGAAAGTCTAAAATCACAAATCTGTTGAAACTTTATACATTTTTCTAATACAGGGTGTCCTAAAAGTTCCCGTACTGACGATTCGTGAATTTTTTACACTCAAAACAACTAACTTTAAACCACTGTTTGTATGCTAATGGTGTAAAGCACTTTTGACAAAACGTAGAAAAAAATTTGGAACTTGCATTTATATTAAATGATCAAATTGTCCACCCCTTTCATCGAAGCACACCTGAAGGCGTTTTGCGCATATTTTTAGAAACGCGTTTTAAGATGCTGGACACTTCTTGTAACCTTAGCATGATGGCATTTTTCAGATCCTTTATTAATGTGGATTATCTTTATAAACTTTGTTCTTTAAATATCCCCAAAGAAAAAGTCAGGTATACTCAAATTAGGGGAACGAGGTGGCCCAAGATTTCTTGAAAAGAGCATGTCCATGATTTTATTACTTGTATGGCATGTTTCACCGCTTTTTGGAACCGAATCTCATTCATTCACTTCTAATAATGCAACAAATTGTTGGATAAGTTCTCTGCACACAGTTCCATCAACAGTTGACTCGAAAAACAGATTGCAATATCCTTCGTTGAGTTTCTTGCACAAAATCTGGTGTAACAATTTTCGGTCTGCCACTTCTGTGTTAATCTTCCACCGAACCTGATGACGCACGAAATCTCTGGACGAGTAATATACAGTATCTGTACTCGGTATAGCATCAACTGAATATTTATGTCGCCAAAATTCTTTACATCTTTTATTATGATTTACATCCAAAATGAGCCTAAACAGCGCAATTCTCTGAATGCGTGAAAAATCATGTTGCAATGAAGAACAAAATGACATGGAATTTAATTACAGAACAACTTGAGCACGAAAAAAACCAAGCAATAAAAACAAAAGATTTGATGAAGTAATAAGCAGACGATAAAATTCAATATTTGACAAATTAAACACGGAAAATGATTTTTTGAAGTTGGAGTACGGGAAATTTTAGGACACCCTGTATATATCTTTTCTGATATTTTAAAAAATATTACAACAATGGTATTTGGAGAGAAACGTTTATAGTAAAGAAGATACTTATTTTTGGAAATGCCATTGTTAGTAACAATTCAACATGACAATGAAGAATTCTATAATGTCTCTGTTTCCATCAGTTCAACTTTAAACGCCGGGATTAAGTTTCTTCTTGCAATGCCCTGAGCCGAATCGGTGTTCTCCAATGAAAACTGATGTTTGACGAGGGCTTCCGATTTCCTTTATTGGAAAGTGTAATAGGTTGAGCTATACTTGAGCAATACCAGGACTATCATGCTTTTCTGGTGGCCAGAGCCTTCCAATCCTTCGATCTCAGACAGCGTTGACTACTAGATCTCTAGAAACAAACGTAACTATTACTGCTACAGATATAAAGGATAAACTTACCTTCTTCATACATTAATACCAAATATTGTTGTACTCCTTAGATGGAAAGATATAAAATTTATAAATCTGTATCCCAGATGCTTTCTTTTGATAACACTAGCCTCATGGCAGCCCATAAAATTTTTATGATTTTACATCACCAGCCCAGGTGATTTCCGCTTACAATTTTTGTCAAACAAATAAAATCACATAAATCAACATAGGGCAGTGATAACCATAAAGATTTTAATGGGGTCCCCCTATAAAGTCCGTGTTATCAAAAGGAGTAATCGATGCCAAATATTAGTTATTATTCGGATAATGAAATTACAATTTTACTGTAAAAGTATATAAGTCATTGTTAATTTGATATTATCTGACACAAAAAGTTAAACTGTTTTCTTATTTCGAATAATTTCTCTGGCGATAGATGCAAGAAGGACATTATTGATATAGACTTCAGTGGGATATTCAGGTGGGCCAGAGCCGTCTTAAACTAGGCTGGGGCCCTTGGGCACAAAATAATTTGAGGCCCTTTTTTAAAGTAAAAAAGGCGAATTGTAACAACATCTTTTACTGAGTATGACCATTTATTATAGGTATTCAAATACAGTATGATATAATATGTCATTAATAATTTAGAATACTGCTGGTTTTTATTGGCTACGATTGCGGTTTCTTTCGGAATTTCTGTTGAGCAAAATCTTTTATTATATCATCAAAGTCAATTTTTTTTAAGGATATCAATGCCTATGCACATAATTGACAAATTACTCAGCCGTTCTATAACATTGCTGTTGGCAATTAATTTTTTATTCTCTTAAGCTGCGAAAATGACCGCTCTCCACTACAATTGGTAACTGTTAGCATTGATTTTTATCTTTAGCAGCCGTTTCGTACTGATCAAAATTATTGCGTGCGGTATTGACATAACTGATCAGAATTCTTAAAGTTTCGTTACAACGTCCATGATCATAGTGCTATTCTGTAAATTTAGACTGTTTTATTCATAACTCCCAAAAGATCATTCCATATATTTCCGTTGGAAGAGTAGTCTCAAATTAGAAAAAAAAATTGCTAGGCTTTGGGCTTCCTTCTAGTGTCTCCTAGTTGATTGATGTCACTTGCAATTAAAGACATTGCTTCATAAATATAAAATTACCATTTTGAAAGCATCCTGAATGCTCTGTCAAAACTTTCTATCGTTTTGTCGAAGCTGAGCAAAAATTGTACAATTCAACCATAAACAATGTTGATATTTATGTTGGCTCTTGTTTCGATGGTGCAGCTTAGAAAACCTACTACAATCACGCGATATCTCACGATCTTGCAATCTTCGAAAACTGAGTGATGCCAACACTTATAATGTTTTGAATTATTCTAATTAAAAAAAAGTAGTTAGAAAGCTACTCAGGTTGGCACGGTATTTACCATATACGGTTTTTACCGCCTTGGTAAAAACATGTTTTTCATAAAAAGCTTGTTATTCCCAATCTTGGTTTTAAAAAAAAGTTTTTCCCACCTTCTGAAATAACATATTATTACCAAATAAAAAAACAGATAAATCAATAATTTATGTTCTTGTTAATGATGACGAATTCTAGTTTTCCTTTTATTAGGAATGGATATGTTTGAAGAACAAATATTCTACAAATTCTATACATTCTTTATTTCTGAAATATTCATACTTCAAGAGCCGGATACCACATACCGTAAAAACCTGGTTTTTAGTAAATACCAAGTTTTTTGACCATGTTTGGGAATACTATTTTTTCCGTTAAAAACCAAATATACACTAAAAAAACAAGTTATCTGATCGTCTGCTTGTATCCTAATATATTATCAATGGAGATATTTTTTTCACTATTCTTTCTTAACACCTTTTCTCGTGAAACAATTCTCAGAAAAATTTAATCTTAGAAGCCAACATGCAATGAAAAAATTCGTCCTAAAATACTAAATTTTGATATTGTTTAAAACTGCAATTGAAATTGAAAATTCCAGATGTTGATATTTTTTTAAAAAAAAAATTGAATAGAATAAAAAGCATAATTTCCTGTTACTAATACTTCTAAAATTCTTATCTTGCAGGTTTTCAGTGTGACATCAAATTTTTACTTAATTTCTAAATAAATTTCACTAAACAGCATCTAACTAAAACACAATATTTCACTAAACACAACTTATTTGCAGTTTAAATAAATATTTAATTTTTTCGTAGAACAAAAACCAAGAAAATTTCAATAAACATTTAATTTGCTAAATCGGCTAGTTTCATTATTTATTTCGAAAATTAAATAATTTTACTTAAATCGTTTAAAAATTTATATTTCAAAGAATAAATATATATTCCTCTTTTAAATAAAAAAAACAATTATATCAATACAAAGATAGTGAAATATATATTACGTCACAAATTTTATGCAAAATATATTTATTTAATTTATGTCTATAAGAATTTAAAGTTTCGCAATTAAAATTGTTGCTATGCAATGGTGATTTAATTAAAATAAAAATGGCTTCCTATGCTTTTAAATGAGCATTAAACTGAGTTTTTTAATAATTATGTATTTAAATTCGAATTCTTTCTAAATTTTCAATGTATTCTCATTTCGTTGTATTTTTTTGACGTATCTCACTTCAGCATTTGAGTTAAATTCAGCGATTTAAATGACTCGAAATTGATTTACAATGCTAATTCAATAAATTCGTCACAAATAGGAGATTATGTCCGTGATTGACAGAAAACTAAAATAATAGGGGTTGGAGGTATAGCTTTCTAAAAAAAAAATTTTTAATATGGATAAAACCGATTTTGGAATTTAGCAGAAAAAAAGACGGACGGACATCGGCATGTTAATACCTATTTTATTTGTTTTTAATTCTTCGAATTGAAAAAAAAAGAAAAGTACTAAAAAGACGTAGCATATTTTTTTATAAAGAAACTTATTTGTATGAATAAGATAAATATATTTTTTTTGTTTTAATAAATTTATTGCTTTTTACTAATGAATATTACATTAGTTACTGTATTTAAAATTTTACAGAAAATAGTCAAAAACCCATTAAGTATGAGTATTCCACTTATAGCAGCACGCCATCAATCATCCAAGTAATTGAAATTTTAATTTATAAATTAAAATTATTATAAATATTAAAAATAAAAAAACTAATTTTATATTAATATCTATATTTATATAAATAAAAAATATATATTATAAATATAGTTAATATAGTAATATATTTTTTAAAAATATATGTTTACTTAAGCTGTTATAACCCATTGCACGGGTAGAGGGGAAAATAAATTTAATAGTCAATTTAACTATTTTTTCTTACATTTGAAATACATTAGGTATGAAGATTACCCAGTAATTTTTTCCATTTAATTACCCATCTTGGATATAGTAATATTAATATTAATTTTCAAAAATACTTTGATAAGAAGCTCAAATTAAAGAGAATACATATTTATGTAAAAAATAATCAGTAAGAATCAAAAATAAGCTCCTCCAGCAAACAGCAAACGATTTGCATTTTTTTATAAGTTTATTTGCTTTCTAGTAAGCTTATGTTGCTGATACCGTTCGTTATTAAAGTACAGAATCCCGCTACTTTTATTACATTAAATAATCAAAATTTTAAAAACGCTATAAAATTCACCGATGAAGTCATCGTATTTTCCCGAATAAATATTTTTTTAGCTCATTTGGCGCTTTTTTGCGAATTTGGCGAGGAAAAGATAGGGCTAACAACACACTCATCCAGCTCTCGTGCGATGAACTTCGCAGAACCAGCATTTAAAAAAAAAATGCTCATTTTACTTGGCGATTTTGGCAAAGTATTTGTCGAAAAAAGGAAGACATAAAACCATAATATGCATCTGTAGTGCGATGGCGAAAAAACACAACATAGTTCAGTATAAGCTTACCTATGCTTTAAAAAAATTCATAATTAAAATCATATAGGCACAATAAAATAAATAGAATGGAGACTGGTAGGATTACATCACTTGAAACATATCAATTATTTTTTCAAGTTATTAATTTAGTTTCTGAAGGCGATGAACAAGTATTAAACAAATTAAACATTTTCAATTTCAATTGTTTTCTAAAAAGTTTTATTTAAATTTTTCTGCCTCTGAATGGCATCACGAAAGAGAAAAAATGATAGATTTGAGCGAAAGTGGGGGTATTTTTTTCCCTTAAAAAACGTCGAAATCGATAGAAGGTTTGGTCCGATTCGAAAAATTCTTAGCCTATGTTTGTTCTGGAGATGAGATGAATTTTTGTGAAAAATTTCGTGACGATCGGTGCGTGGTTCTTAAGTTTTTGCGTCTATACAGACAAACAAACAAACAAACGAAAACAACCAAGAAGTCGCCTTTATTTATACTATACTATAGCGAGGAACGAGGTGGACCCAAGTCGAAAAATCGCCCCAGAATTTAAAAAGACGCCGGTAACTTAGGGGTCTTGGTGTTTTTGCCACGACGAATCGATTGGCACAGGTTTTGAAGCGCTACGGTCAAGCAGTTCGGAGTTACAGATAGGATATTTTCAAACTTCATTAGTTCGCCATAATGGCTACTTTCGTGATGCCATCTGCTAAAGCTATAAGCCTCTGCTTAAGCTATAAATGTTTAGTTAAGATTTTAATTTTTCAAATTTAAATAAATTCAACCTTGCTTTAAACTTTATTGAGTTTTACAGAAATGGTAACATGAATATTTTTTTAGTTCCAATCAGCAGACGATTTTAGTTCTATTCTGTTCATTGGCGATTTTTGGCGATCTTGAAAATTTAACGTATGGTTGCTATACCTATCGAGTTGAATGAAGTATGAAATGGAATGTTTACCACATTTCGACATTTTCGTTGCTTTTCAGCGAAACGCCAATTATCAATTACATTTCATGATTTCATTTCCTATGACTTTTAAAACTTTACCTTTGTATAGAATAGTTCCCTTTCCAAACTCTAACTATACTATAATACGAGGAATTGGTGCCAAGTCGAAAATCGCCCCAGAATTAATAAACTCCGGTAAACTTGGGGGTCTGGGGGTTTTGGCCACGACGAATCGATTGGCACAGGTTTTGAAGCGCTACGGTCAAGCAGTTCGGAGTTACAGATAGGATATTTTCAAACTTAGTTCGCCATAATGGCTACTTTCCTGATGCCATCTGCTAAAGCTATAAGCCTCTGCTTAAGCTACAAATGTTTAGTTAAGATTTTAATTTTTCAAATTTAAATAAATTCAACCTTGCTTTAAACTTTATTGAGTTTTACAGAAATGGTAACATGAATATTTTTTTAGTTCCAATCAGCAGACGATTTCAGTTCTATTCTGTTCATTGGCGATTTTTGGCGATCTTGAAAATTTAACGTATGGTTGCTATACCTATCGAGTTGAATGAAGTATGAAATGGAATGTTTACCACATTTCGACATTTTTGTTGCTTTTCAACGAAACGCCAATTATCAATTACATTTCATTTCCTATGACTTTTAAAACTTTACCTTTGTATAGAATAGTTCCCTTTCCAAACTCTAACTTTGTTTACAATGGTGCACTTTAACTAATGTGACCAGACGTCCGCTTTTGGCTGGACAGTCCCGCTTTTTTGTAAAAGTCCCGCAAAGTCCCGAAAAACGAGGAAATTGTAAATAAAATAGACTTTTTTTTATGAATAATCGTTGTAAAACGCTATGACGTCTTTAGAAATTGTTAAATGAAGCTAAAGTCATCAACAAATTGGTGGAGTATGGTTTCTGTTTGCCTGGAGCCACTGCTGCTGTTGAACGCGCCTTCCTTATCTTTCTTATACCAAGTGTGTCATTGTGTGAAGGGACTATTATGTGCTTAAAAAATACTTAAAAAATACACCGGGGGGGGGGGATGGAGTGTCCCACTTTTTGATTTTGAAAATCTGGTCACATTAACTTTAACCGGTTATCTTTTCACCAATGGTTTCACAAATTTTCTTATGGTATGATTGTTTTGATAAATCACAATTGAAAATTTAAATCTTCGAGTTAGCTTCGATACCTATTTTCTCCGAGCAGAGCTCGGTCACCCGCTGGTTATACTATAATACGAGGAATTGGTGCCAAGTCGAAAATCGCCCCAGAATTAATAAACTCCGGTAAACTTGGGGGTCTGGGGTTTTTGGCCACGACGAATCGATTGGCACAGGTTTTGAAGCGCTACGGTCAAGCAGTTCGGAGTTACAGATAGGATATTTTCAAACTTCATTAGTTCGCCATAATGGCTACTTTCTGATGCCATCTGCTAAAGCTATAAGCCTCTGCTTAAGCTATAAATGTTTAGTTAAGATTTTAATTTTTCAAATTTAAATAAATTCAACCTTGCTTTAAACTTTATTGAGTTTTACAGAAATGGTAACATGAATATTTTTTTAGTTCCAATCAGCAGACGATTTTAGTTCTATTCTGTTCATTGGCGATTTTTGGCGATCTTGAAAATTTAACGTATGGTTGCTATACCTATCGAGTTGAATGAAGTATGAAATGGAATGTTTACCACATTTCGACATTTTCGTTGCTTTTCAACGAAACGCCAATTATCAATTACATTTCATTTCCTATGACTTTTAAAAATTTACCTTTGTATAGAATAGTTCCCTTTCCAAACTCTAACTTTGTTTACAATGGTGCACTTTAACTAATGTGACCAGACGTCCCGCTTTTGGACGGGACAGTCCCGCTTTTTGTGTTACTGTCCCGCGGGCCGAATGTCCCGCCAAAACGTCCCGCTTTTTTGTAAAAGTCCCGCAATGTCCCGAAAAACGAGGAAATTGTAAATAAAATAGACTTTTTTTTATGAATAATCGTTGTAAAACGCTATGACGTCTTTAGAAATTGTTAAATGAAGTTAAAGTCATCAACAAATTGGTGGAGTATGGTTTCTGTTTGCCTGGAACCACTGCTGCTGTTGAACGCGCCTTCCTTATTTTTCTTATACCAAGTGTGTAATTGTGTGAAGGGACTATTATGTGCATAAAAAAATACTTAAAAAATACACCGGGGGGGGGGATGGAGTGTCCCACTTTTTGATTTTGAAAATCTGGTCACATTAACTTTAACCGGTTATCTTTTCACCAATGGTTTCACAAATTTTCTTATGGTATGTATTGTTTTGATAAATCACAATTGAAAATTTAAATCTTCGAGTTATTTTTCAACTTTTCTCCGAGCAGAGCATTCATATATAAACTAATGTTATAAAAAAATGTACAATAACGTAGAAATGATTGTTGTTTAGGAATGAATTGTTTATTCATATGAAAAAATAATTCCTGCAAAATTTTAGCCAAATCAATTAGTAATAACACGTGCCCCACGGGGCTTAAAGTTTTGAAAAACGCAAAATTTTAGGGTATTTTTAATAATTCCATTATAAATCAATATCTATGCCAAATAAGAAAACATACTCAATACAAATGTTGTAGATTATAAAATTTCTTACAACTTTGTAATTTACACTTTTGATCTATGAGTAACAGGTTATGAGTTATGGGGAAAAGAACAAGCGACATTTTACTAGATTGTAAATCCCCCCATGGCCACACTACGCAAGCGATATCCTTCACAATGGTGCGACATAAGTAATTATTTAGATAACTTTTAACTGTTCTGTCTAAAAATTAACTAAAAAGTTACTGATGCAGGTATTTAATTAAAAAAAAAACATGTTTAAAATATACCGCCATTTCAAGACCTTTGGCTGTCAGGGCCGTCGCGTGGGTGGGGCAGGGGGGGGGGGGCACTTTCAAAAATTAATATAGGTTATTTACTGAACTATTTGTGCAGCTAGTAAGCAAATGACATTCTTAGAAATGTAATTATGTTGCTAACCAGTGCTGTTTTGAATGTACAATATGGGAGAAGGTCATTGGTTTATCTTAATATTTTAATTGGTTAATCTTAATATTTTATTAATAATAAAAAGAAAATCTAAAATAGTGAATTTTTAAAAGGAATTTAGTATAAGTAAATGTAATAAATTCATTTATGAAAACCAGATAAATTGAAAGAAAAAGAATATTTTTAGAGAATAAATATTATAAATTTCCCTATACTATTAATATTCCTGTATAAAATATTCCCCCCTTTCTTTTCGAAACTTATTGAAAATACTGTATTATTGACGTTTTCTAGTTTTTTAATTTTCTCTACAAGTAAGAAACTAATTTAGAATGTAATCATTTGTAAATTGTTCCGGTACTGAACATAAAAACTGGGGTTTTCATGCCCGATTTCCATGCACTTTTAACTTACTATATTGTCATTATTGTATTGCTTTAGTACAGATTTTTAATAGTGTGATGTGTAATTTTTAAGACAGTCTTGCATGGTCTGTAAAATAAATGGTTTTTTGGATTCATCCTTTGTAAACTGATAGTTGAATTCTTCAATTAACTTCACACCTCTTTATGCTGCAAAATTTACGAAGTTTAAGGATCTTAAAACTTCCTTTCAGACAATTTTCAGAATTGAACATTATAAAGGATGTAATTCCTTGAAATCTTCCTTAATGTGGTATCTCTGTCATTCGAATCTGTTTTATAACCATTCATTTGTAGTGTTATATTTTGCAGGTAGGAATACATGTTTTCCTCTAAAATTAGATTTTCATCCATTGCAACGAAAACACTCGTGTGAATTCAGGTTTAATTAACCATATTTAAAAATAATATGAGTAACAAATCTCCAAGAAATAACAATTTGGCACCAGTTACTTGGTTTTTAATTGTAGCAAAAATAAATATTTATTTTCGAGCATAACTCGGTACGAACGTATCAGTACGTATACACGAACTTTATATGAAACATTTAACAAAGGTCCGAAATTCGTTAGAAATTGCTTGTTCTATCAATTAAAAAAACCGCATTAGCTTTTTTAGAACGCAACAAAGTCTTTTTAGCAATTACATTGGTTTCACATCTTTTCTGCCATTACCATATGTAAGAAATTTTTGATTACTTCAACTAGAGGCAGTAACCATTATACAGGGGTTGAAAACATATGTGGATAAATGTATGACTCATGGCGTATCGCTTTTGCCATTAAAAAAACTTACTCCTTAGCGAAAGTGCCCCCCCCCCTCTCTCACCCACGTGACGGCCCTGACAGCCAACAGTCTTTAAATCGTGGTACATTTTAAGTTTTTTTTTTTTTGTAATACTTGAATCTGCCCCTTTTTAATTAAATGTCAGACATAACCAGTTAAAAGTTAATCTAAATAATCACTTTAATGTTGCACCCTCTGCCCCACCCACGCGACGGCCCAGACAGCCCAAAGTCTTAAAATTACGGCATATTTTAAATGTGTTTTATTTAAATACTTGAATATGTCCCTTTTTAGTTGATTTTTAGACAGAACGGTTAAAAGTTATCTAATAATTGCTTATGTCGCACCATTTTGAAGGATATCGTTTGCGTAGTGTGGCCATGGGGGGGGGGGGGGGGGGATTTACAATCTAGTAAAATATCGCTCATTCTTTTCCCCATAACTCATAACCTGTTACTCATAGATCAAAAATACAAAGTTGTAGGAAATTTTATAATCTATAACATTTGTATTGAGTATGTTTTCTTATTTGGCATAGATATTGACTTATAATGGAATTATTAAAAAAACACCCTAAAATTTTGCGTTTTTCAAAACTTTAAGCCCCGTGGGGCACGTGTTATTACTAATTGATTTTGGCTAAAATTTTGCAGGAATTATTTTTTCATATGAATAAACAAATTGAGGGGGTGGCCCGTTCCAAAATCGAAAATTTATTTTTTGCCATGTTAATAAGGACCACCCTAATATATATATTAGTGGTATTATTATAATGAAAAATATAATTTTTATATTTATAAATGTTTTTATGATATAAAAATATAATTTATAATTTTATCTAATATAATATATATTTAATATATATGATTATATATAAAAATTCAAAAAAATAAAATTTTTTTTTTTTTAATTTTTATAAATATATCTATGCTATTAACGAAAAATAAACTCAATCAATAATTTTATATGAAAAATAATTTCTTTAGCCAAATCAATAATTACTGTAAAGTTAAAAAACACAACATTTTTTTTTTTTAATAATTCCAGATAAATCAATATCTATGCTAACTACGAAAAACCACTCAATACAAATGTTATAGAACATAAAATCCCACCACTTTGTAATTTACACTTTTGATCTATGAGCAATAGGTTTCCAGTTATAGTTAAAAGAACGAGCGATATTATGCGAGATTGCAAATCATGGCCGCACTACGCAAACGCTATCCATCACAATGGTGCGACCTAAAACTGATTATTTGGATAACTTTTAAACTTTCCTGTCTAAAAATCAACTAAAAAGGGACAGATTTAAGTATTTATATAAAAAAAACATTTAAAATACACCACAATTTAAATACTGTCAGGGCCGTCGCGTGGGTAAGGGGTCGGTGCTTTAGCAATAGAGTTAGCTTTTTAATGGAAAAAGCGATACACCATAAGTCATACAGGGACACACATGTTTTTCCACCCCCTCCCTGCATTATTAATGGTTACTGCTTCTAGTTAAAGCAAATAAAAAAATTCTTGCATATGGTAATGGCAGAAAAGATGTTAACCCTTTGTAACTGCTCAAAAGACTTTGTTGCATTTCAATAAAGCTTATGCGTTATTTTGAAATAGATGGCAAAAGCAACTTTGTATGAGTTTCGGTCATTTGTTCAAAGGTGCATATGAAGTTCGTTTTACTAAATTATGCCTCGAAAACAGATATTTCTTATTGCTTCAATGAAAAACCAAGTAGCCGGTGCCAAATTGCTATCTCGTGGAGATTTGCTACACATATTCTTTTAAATATGGGTGAAGTAAACCTGAAATTACACAAGTGTTTCCTTTTTAATGGATGAAGATCTCAAATTTTAGAGGAAAGCATGTATTCATACCGCGAAAGAAACCACTGCGTAAGAATGATTATAAAACAGATTCCATAACAGAGATTTCACATTAAGGAAGATTTCAAGAAATTAGATCCATTATAATGGTGTAATTAAGCAAAATATTTAAAAGGAAGGGGAATACAAGATCTTTAAAATTCGTAAACTTGGCAGCGGAAAGAGGTGTGATGTTAAGAATTCAACTATCAGTTTACAAAGAATGAATCCAAAAACAATTTATTTTACTGACTGTGCAAGACTGACACAAAAAATACACATCCTACGATTGAAAAACTGTACTGAAGCTATACATATTGTAATAAGTATAGTAAGTGGTAATTTATTTATATTAAAATTAAGATTTGTAAAACCAATGCGCCCCCCCCAACACACATTGTACCTGCAAACAGGCTTTAAATAGATACATCTTTAAATTTCTTAGAATGTCATTTGTTTATTAGCTACACAAATAGTTCTGTAGGTAATCTTTTATTTAATTTGAGAAAGTGCCCCCCCCCCCTTACCCACGTGACGGCCCTGCCGGTCGAAGTACTTTAAATTGTGGTATATTTTAATTGTGTTTTTTTTTTTTGCAGCTGTTCCTTTTTAATTAATTTTTAGACAGAACAGTTAGTTAAAAGTTATCTAAATAATCACTTTTATGTCACACCATTATGATGGATAGCGTTTGTGTAGTGTGGCCATGATTTGCAATCTCGTAAAATATTGCTCGTTCTTTTCAGTATAACTCGAAACCTGTTGTTCTTAGATCAAAAGTGTAAATTACAAAGTGGTAGGAAATTTTATGTTCTATAACATTTGTATTGAGTGGTTTTTCGTAGTTTGCATAGATATTGATTTATAACGGAATTATTAAGAAAACACCCAAAATTTTGCGTTTTTTTAAACTTTAACCCCGTGGGGCACGTGTTATTATTAATTGATTTGGCTAAAATTTTGCAGGAAATGTTTTGTCATATAAAGAACAAATTGAGCGTCACTATTTGAAATCAAAAAGATAAAATTTTTTTTATAATTTTTAATGAATCGTTTTTAACAATCATTGATATTGATAAATTTACATGAAAAATTAACATGTCAACTCTTTTCAAAAACTTTTGAAAATATTATTTTTTAATAAAATTTATGCAGAGTAAAATTACACTATTTTGCGCAACAATTACTTGTTAAATTTGTTTAATAAAAAATAATTGGAAGTATAAAAACAGATAAACTCTGAAGAAAACATTTTCTACATTCAGGAAAAGAAAAATTCTAATATATTTTTGAAGCCTGTAAACAATAAATTTTTTTTATTTGGAAATTTTTAATTAAAAAACTATAGGAATTTTTAAAACTATTTTTAGATTTTATTAATCTTAGTACATTCAAGTAAAATAAATGGAGTCATAAAAATTGAGCGTACAGATAAAAAAGTTTAACTTATAAAAAATAAAGAGAAAAGTTTTTTAATAAAAAAACTATTTAAATTTTTTTTACAATTTTTGTAAACCTACATTTAAATCAGTATATTCCAATAAAAATGGTTATCTAAAATTTGTCCCTGAAAGTTAAAAAAACATATTTTTTTTAATATAAAAATGTATTTTAAAGTAATTGATAAAATATCTCAGTTAAAAAAAATATTTTTTTAAAAAGTCAAATTCACAATATATTAAAACTTTATACATTTTTCTAATATCTATATACATAAAAGGCGACTTCTGTTTGTCTGTATAGGACGCAAAAACTTAAGAACCACGCAACAGATTGTCACGAAATTTGGCACAAAAATTCATCTCATCTCCAGAACAAACATAGGCTAAGAATTTTTCGAATCGGACCATTCCTTCTATCGTTTTCGAACGTTTTAAGGGAAAAAATACACCACTTTCGCTCAAATCCGATCATTTTTTCTCTTTCGTGATGCCATCAGGCAGAAAAATTTAAATAAAACTTTTTAGAAAACAATTGAAATTGAAAATGTTTAATTTATTTAATATTTGTTCATTGCCTTCAGAAACAAAATTAATAATTTGAAAAAATAGTTGGATATGTTTCAAGTTACGTAATCCTACCAGTCTCCATTCTATTATTTTATTGTGTATATATGATTTTAATTATGAATTTTTTAAAAGCATAGTTAAGCTTTTACTGAATTATGTTGTTTTTTGAAGACCGTTGCACTACAGATGCATATTAGGGTTTCATGTCTTCCTTCTTTCGCCAATTACTTTGCCAAACTCGCCAAATTATTACAAAGAACGTGCAAAAGAGCATTTTTTTAAATAGCTGGTTGGTTGTGCGATGGTCTTTGCGCTAGAGCTGAATGGGTGTAATGGTAGCTATATATTTTCCTCGCCAAATTTTTCAAACACGCCAAATGAGCTAAAATGTTTTTATTCGGGAAATTACTACGACATTATCTGTTAATTTTATAGCATTTTTTAAATTTTGAATTTTTAATGTAATATAAGTAGCGGGATTTTGTACTTTAATAACGAACGGTATCAGCAACATAAGCTTATTAAAAAGCAAATAAACTTATAAAAAATGCAAATCGTTTGCTGTTTGCTGGAGTAGCTTATTTTTAATTCTTACTGATTATTTTTTTACTTAAATATGTATTCTCTTTAATTTGAGCTTCTTATCAAAGGTATTTTTGAAATTAATATTAATTATTACTATATCCATGATGGGATAAATTAAAATGGAAAAAATTAACTGGGGTAAATCTTTCATATCTTATGTAACTCAAATTGAACGAAAATATAGTTTAAATTGGACTATTAAATTTATTTTTTCCACCTATACCCGTGCAACGTCGGGTTGTTTAACAGCTAGTATTATATATCTATATATTATATATATATTATAGATAATATAAAATCATACTAAAAATAACATATAGATATATATATATATGTGGCGTTAGCAATCTATATATATATATATGCAATATATATAATATATATAGGAATATATATATATAAGCATAAATATAAAAAATATTATATATATATATAATATATTATAGACCTCCATATCCATTCAATATATATAGATAAATATGGGATATATATTAAACGTTCGGATATTTTAAAATATTTTGCAACAATGGTATTAAACAACAATGGTATAGTAGAGGCAGATACAAATTACTTTTGGAACATGCCATTGTATTACTTGTTTGCAACATGACAATGAAGAATATAGTATAATGTCTCTGTTTTCATCAGCATGTACCGATTTTGCAAGAGGATTAAGTCTCTTCTTGCAAAGCCGTGAGCCGAATCGGTGTATGTTATCGCAAAATGTTTGACGAAATTATTCCGTGTTTCGATAAAAACACGTTTCAATTTTAAATAGACTCGACTAGTTGATAGAGAAATCAACTAAACTGTATTCAAACGACATCACTCAAGAACTCCAACATGAATTGATATTCGGCTTATCAGTTGATAGACGTTGAACTTATCATTGTATTTTTTGGCTTTCAAATTTTCATTGTAATTCGTTTTCATTAAATCCGATTTTATTCTCAATTTTTGTGTACTACCTTAGATGGAAAGAGATAAATTGATGTATCTGTCCAGGTGATTACCGCTTACAATTTTTTGTCAAACAAATAAAATTACATAAATCAACTTAGGGCAGTGATAACCGTAAAGATTAGAATGGGGTCCCCCTATAAAGCCCGTGTTATCAAAAGGAGTAATCGATGCCAAGTATTGGTTATTATTCGGATAATGAAATTATAATTTTACTGTCAAAGTATAAGTCATTGTTAATTTGATATTATTCTGACACAAAAAGTTAAACTGTTTTCTTATTTCGAATAATTTCTCTGGCGATAGATGCAAGTAGGACATTATTGATATAGCCGTGGGACATTCAGGTGGGCCCATGTACGGTTTGACCAAAAATAAAGGATATCGTTTTTTTTTTTATTTTGGCTCCATATGGGAAGTCCCCGCTATAACCAAGTGGGCATATATACGTTAGTGCGCTACCTAGGATGCGACTTTTACAGTTAGAGCCAGGACTGGACTCGAACGACATACATTCTTCTCCCCTTTTGGTTTCGGATTTTCTAAATGTCTCTTAGATGTCTTTAAATGTCTTTTAGATCTCTTGTGGCTTTAGTGTGATATTCATTCAAATCTACAACTCATTGCTTAATTACACAATGAGATAGACGTTCCTTTCAAAAAAAAAAAAAAAAAACTTTAAGACAGATTTAGTATTTAAGTTAACCAATCCTCATTATAATATAAATGGCGGAATGTGTAATGTTGGTTGTATATTTATTCTACTTATATTTTACGATATGTTTAGTAACTGAATTGTGGAAATCGAACAAACAATGTAAATTATGAAATACTTTTATTTCACTTTTCACAGGTTCTGGGATGCTGCACAGGAGCTAAAACAAGGACTTTCGAAAGACATTCCTAGCAAAGTAAAAAGAAATACGGAAGTAAGTTCTGTTTGAACAACACATTTTTAACATTTAAAAAAAATTTACTTACCTTATAAAATTATTCAACAATCTTCGTAATAAAACTTGACTTATAATTTTTTTTCGGAATAAATTTCATATAAAGAATTCGAAAGACCCAGGTTTTTTCTAGTTAAGTTTAAGGCTTACAAATTGCAAAAAAAAAACATATTCTGAGTAGTTCTGATGGGATGTCACAGCAAAGCCGAACCAATGCAACACAATCGCGAAATCATTGAGACTTCACACCACGACATATTTACACCAATTTTTAAATGTAACGTAACACAAGATTTTGCAATGAGACGTACTCTACACACTGACTTTCACTAAATAAAACAGCATCATCTCTTGAGAGTTCGAATTATATAAATATTGGGATTCTGATCAGCAATTTTAAAATTTAACCTGGAAATCAAAGAAAAAGAAATAAATTAAATAAATCAATTAACCTACATTCCTTTTTCTTTAATACTCATAGAAATTCTGATAGTAGGAAGAAAAAGACTGGCGTAAAAATAACATAAGATTCAGTTCTCTAATGTAATGTCTTCCAAACAAAAAAAACCCTTGAAAAGGGATTTTAAAATGGGATAGGAGTACAGGCACACAGATGGATGGTCAGGAAGATGGACAAATATAGAGACAGACAACATTGCAAAATTCAGTTTTCTTCGGTATCTGTGTCTTAAAAAAGAAGTTTGAAAATCGGAAAGTTAGAACGGTAACCGAAAAAGATATGGACAGATGTACAAAGACATACGTTTAATACGAGCATGTTAAAAGATGTTGGAAAGCTGATCTGAAGAAATACATTTCTAACAAAAAAAATAGAATTTTTTAAAAACGGTCGGCTTGGACAGGAATTTGGTTTTGGAATTTGGAAGGGGGTAACGACGGTCATAACAGACGGACATAATCACCAACATGTCAATGACATACTTGTAATATTTTGAATTACTTTTAATTTAAAAAAAAATTGTTAGAAAGCTACTGGACTAAAGTAACCAACAAGTTATCTCCCTACTTTTCATTTTTTTAATTCGAAGAATTAAATTCGAAGAAAAAATTTCATAATTTATTTCAAAATTTCATGATTCATGAATTCATTTTTTTTAAATCGACAAATTAAAAAAAATGAAAAAGTAGGTATTGACATGCTGTCGATGTCCGTCCGCCTGTCTGTTCGTACCCTAACTTCCAAAATCGGTTCTATCATAATCACCAACATGTCAATGACATACTTGTAATATTTTGAATTACTTTTAATTTTAAAAAAAAAAGTTGTTAGAAGCTACTGGACTAAAGTAACCAACAAGTTGTCTCCCTACTTTTCATTTTTTTTTAATTCGAAGAAAAATTTCATAATTTATTTCAAAATTTCCTGTTCATGAATTCATTTTTTTAAATCGACAAATTAAAAAAATGAAAAAAGTAGGTATTGACATGCTGTCGATGTCCGTCCGTCTGTCTGTTATGTCTGTTCGTACCCTAACTTCCAAAATCGCTTCTATCAATCCGATCTTAAAAATTCTTTTTTTATTAGAAAGGTATATCCTCCGACACCCAACTTTCATACTTTTTGTCCGTGGACATAAATCCACTCTTTGTCGACAAATTTCCCATTGAATTCGCATTGAAATTCAATTTCGAGTCATTTAAATCGCCGTTGCAAACTACAAATGATACGGAAAAAAGAATTTTTTTAAAACAGGAAGGTTTTGGACTGGAATTGGTTTTGGAAATTGAATATGGAATTTGGGAACAGGGGGGCAAAGACGGTCATAAAGAGACAGACGGACATAATCACCAACATGTCAATGATATACGTATAATATTTTGAATTACTTCTAATTAAATTTTAAAAAAAAGATACTGGACTAAAGTAACCAACAAGTTATCTGCGAGTCGTCCTGCTCTAGTCCAGTAGAGTTAGCTAAAAAAATGAGGTTGGCTTACAAAAGGTGGGGTAGTTTTTATTTTCTGGTATGTTATATGTGTTGACCCGCTTATGAAAAATCCAAGTTTTTGACCTCCTACCCCTTGTGCGTTTTCCGCCATCTTGAAAAAACCGCTGAAAAACCGCACTTTTTTCAAATTTTCTCCAATAACTCTTTTCCAGCGCCTCTTAGGCAAAAAAATTAAATACAAATTTTACAGAACGTTAAATTTCCTTCAACTTTTATGTACAACATGTTTAAAAATTATGATAAGGTTTCGAGTTACAAAGTTGTGAATATCTGCAAAATTTTAAAAAAAACGCAAAGAATCGGGTACGCTGTTTATTTTTTCCAAATAACTTTTTTTCTGTACAATTAAGAGCAAAATGCTTATATAAAATTTTGTATAAAATTAAATTTCATACAAGATTCATGTAACATATTATTTAATACTTTCATTAGATACCAAGAAATGTTAAAATAAAAATTTGTGAAATTTTAATGTTATTTTTGGTTTTCAGTTTTTTGTCAGTAACTTGATACTAAGCCTTTTAGACAAAAAATTCCAACTAGAATTTTGAAGTACATTAAATGTTATTTAAAATTTAATGCTTAACATGTTTAAAAATCATGAATAGGTTCTGAGATTAAAGTTTTGAATGTCAACAAAAATTTCAAAAATCCTGCAAAAGTCAGATATGTTGTTGGTTTTACCCAAATAACTTTTTTTGTGTGCTGCTTAGGGCAAAATGCATGCTTACAATAATGTAGAGTATTAAATTTTATACAAGATTCATGAAACATTTTAGTAATTATTTCTATTAGGCGCAGATAATTGTGCAAATAACAAATATCGACGAAAGGTGTGCAGTTGCTGCAAAATGTGCAGCTGTTGATCAGAAAAGTTGTGTGGTCACGTTTGACCAAACTTTATATTCGAAAACAAGTGATATAGTGTATAGTGGTCAAGAGCCGATATTGAAAGAAGTCATTGTTCTTCTCGGAGGGTTTCACACATTAATGTGCTTCATGTGAGCAGTTGGATTTATTATGGCTGGCAGCGGCCTGAATGAACTTCTGTCAAATGTTTATGCGGAAAACAGCCTTGAAAAGATAATGTCTGGTCATGCTTGTGCTCGATCCTTATTGAGAGCTCATATTTTAGTTCATCGAGTTTTATCCAAGTTAATATTCGATGTCATTCAAATTACCCCTGATGAAAGTGCTGTATTAAACAACATGATTTATGACAATAGTGTTATCTTCAAGACAATCCACATTTCCTCAGTGAAAGTTTAACGAAGAATTGGAAAGATTAGAGAATTCTGGTAGTACAGCTAAACTATGGGTTCAATATTTTCGGATGATTGCATTGATGAAACAGTTTTTTGAAGCAGAAAGAATGGGAAATTGGCCGTTGCATCTTAGCACTGTTCAGTAAATGAGTCCTTATTTTCATGCGAGTGGTCACTTCCAATACGCCAAATGTGCTCACCTATATCTGCAAGATATGTTAGCCCTTAAAGATAAAATGGAACCCCTTGACCCATTGAGGATACTTTACAATCAGACGCTCAGATAAATTTTGGTTCGTAATATGGTCAGACATGACTATTGAGCAAACACTCATGAAAAATACGGAGAACTCTGGTGGGTTGACTCGTGGACGAGGCATTACGGACAAGTCTTCTCACTCGCTGGACTATGGGATCGGCTGCTTTGCAGAATGTGTGTGATGAAGTAGAAAACTACTGTAGCTGTTTATCAGCTACAACGGATCAAAACATCGATATGTGACGTTCCCGTATCCGTAGGGATGAAAGTGATGCCACCAAACTAAGTGGTTTTCCAATCACAATCCTTTTCCCGACAGTCCCCATTTAATGTCAATAAGCTCTTGATTGATTGGAGGAGAAGACTTAAATTGCCACCTGTCATGGGAGATTGGTTCTAGAGAAATATGTAAAATTGTGGATAACAATTTTGGAGATGTACATTTTAAACGTAAAAATAGTGATTTATCTGGCAACCATTAAAAATCACATCAACACAAATAAAGGAAAAGTTGATCCCCTCATGCTTTTTCACAGGAGGATTATCTCGAAGCAGTCTGACAGTGACTTGGAACAGTACTTCGAGTACGAACTTGCTCCCTTTCCATTATCACTTTTCTCGGAGGAAGGCATTTGGAAAGGGACAAAATCGACATTTTACTCTGCTTTCACGCCCTTGCCAAATGACACAGAAATGGGAGATTGCAAGGTTGATATGATAGACGGGGGCTACCTCTTGCACAAAGTGCACTGGAATCGCAGCTAATCATTTTCTGAAATTCTTTTTAAAAATGTGACTTACGTGCGCCTGCGTCATGGTAAAAATGCTGTGATAGTCTTTGATGGTTACCCCACTGAAGACAATAAAAGAAGCCCAAAAAGGCACTGAAAGAACTCGTCGTTCCGCAGGCTACAAAATTGTGATGACGTTCTTTTTGATGATACAATGCTTCCGCAAATGGCAAAGGAGAAATTGCTATCTAATGAAAAGAAACAAATCCCGCTTTATTTCATTGCTTCAGAAGGAGGTTTGAAAAAGCACAGATAATAACCAGACAGTCTACAGAAGATGCAGATGTGCTAATTGTGCAAACCACCATTTCGTTGTCTTCTGAACACGTGACTTTTATGGCGGTGACTTCAACACCTTTATCGATGAGTTACACTATCTTCGCTTTGCTATTGCGGCAACTAATGCGAAATTCAATTTGCCGCGATTACCTCCAACTAGGGACGCGCTTCAATATCGCGCATACACGACTTATCTACAAGTTCAAACGTGGATGGGGTATGAAAAAAAAACCTTAAGTGGGGCTTTAAGAAGGAAATTGGCGGTCTAACACCAGTCCCAGTGTATAAAGAAGCAGCTCCGCAGACATTGCTAAAAATTAAATCATGCCAATGAAAAAAGTCTTGTGTTGGCAGCAAATGCAGCTGTAAAAAAAGTGGGACTTCGATGTTCCATTTTATGTTTACAGTGCGGATTCAAGTCCTACGGTAATGCACCAAAAGTTGAATACACGGAAGAAGAACGAATTAGACGACCTACTGTCTCCTGGTCTAAGGGATGAACTAATTTCTTCAACTATACCTGAGCCAAAACAACGAAAACTAACGTAGTTTTTAATTAAAATTCTACATTTATCATTAATATATTTTTAAATTGCTTAATGTTGAATATCGATATTTGTGAATACACTACAAATTATTGTTTCTCATTGTATTTTTTATTATCCCTCCGATACAGGAATTTAATATATTACATTCAAATTTATGTACTATACTTATAATTGATATGGATAATGTATTAAATAAAAATTATATTCAAGATTACTAATTTCAGTTTCAATATCACTTTTACTTTTCGCCGATATTATTTATTTGCACAATTCTCTGCGCCTAATAGAAATAATTACTAAAATGTTTCATGAATCTTGTATAAAATTTAATACTCTTCATTATTGTAAGCATGCATTTTGCCCTAAGCAGCACACAAAAAAAGTTTTTTGGGTAAAACCAACAACATATCTGACTTTTGCAGGATTTTTGAAATTTTTGTTGACATTCAAAACTTTATATCTCAGAACCTATTCATGATTTTTAAACATGTTAAGCATTAAATTTAAATAACATTTAATGTACTTCAAAATTCTAGTTGGAATTTTTTGTCTAAAAGGCTTAGTAATCAAGTTACTGACAAAAAACTGAAAAACCAAAAATAACATTAAAATTTCACAAATTTTTATTTTAACATTTCTTGGTATCTAATGAAAGTATTAAATAATATGTTACATGAATCTGGTAGGAAATTTAATTTTCTACAAAATTGTCTATCAGCATTTTGCTCTTAATTGTACAGAAAAAAAGTTATTTGGAAAAAATAAACAGCGTACCCGATTCTTTGCGTTTTTTTTAAAATTTTGCAGATATTCACAACTTTGTAACTCGAAACCTTATCATAATTTTTAAACATGTTGTACATAAAAGTTGAAGGAAATTTAACGTTCTGTAAAATTTGTATTTAATTTTTTTGCCTAAGAGGCGCTGGAAAAGAGTTATTGGAGAAAAATTGAAAAAAGTGCGGTTTTTCAGCGGTTTTTTCAAGATGGCGGAAAACGCACAAGGGGTAGGAGGTCAAAAACTTGGATTTTTTATAAGCGGGTCAACACATATTACATACCAGAAAATAAAAACTACCCCACCTTTTGCAAGCCAAAATTCTATCTCTACTGGGCTACTCTGGTATCAGGGGAACTCACTATTGATCAGGAGATATTTTTTCACCCTGCGAGTTGGCTTCTTAACGAGCCTTATCTCCCCGTCGTAAAACAACTTCTACAGAAAAGCATTTACTCTGCTAGAAAGCTAACATGCAATGAAAGGGGAAATTTCGTCCTGCCCGAAATACTTCGAAATGTTTTATGATTTATTAAAAACTGCAATTTTGAGCATTAAATTGAAAATTCTAGCAATGTTGAAATTTTCAGTTAAGAAAAAAGACATATCATACATTTTTTCGCAACAAAACTAAATTTGTATGGCAATTTCAAGATTGAAATCAGTATTATTTTTGCTTTTAAATAATAAATTATTGCTTTACTGAAAAATGAATAGTTGAATCATTTTAGTTTACCGATTCCATTTCAATCCAAAGTTTACAGTAAAAATAGTCATAAAACCCTAAATTAGGGGAGAGTGGGGGCTTTTGGGACGCAGGGCTATTGGGACAAGGGCCCTAAAGCTGGGAACATATACTTTTTTACAAATTTTTCTATACTACAGCAATGCGACAGTTAGACTTCACATTTTAACAACCAAAGATCAGCCATTAAAAGCATGAGTTGAAGTGTAGAGAAGAATTGTTGTTTTGGAGAATTCAAAGTTATTAAAAGTCTACCTTGTTTTTCACTTTTGTATAAGTATTAAAATATAAAATTATAATATTATTATGTTATAATAATGGTATAATATGTTAATAATAATATAACATATTATAACATAATATAATGTTATAATATGTTATTATAATGTTATAATTAAAATATTTTATTCTTTTGTATAAGTATTAAATAAAAACTTTCAGGAATTAAAATATAGTTTTAGGTAGATGACATATTCTTGATTAAGATAGTATATGCCAAATACTGTGGTGAAATACACGTGCTTTTGTGTTGGTTAAAAAAACAACACTGTGGGGTCTAATGGGACAGAAACAGTAGGGTCAAATGGGACACGAATAAACCTAGCTATGTATGCTTCTTCCGAAGAATCTATATAAATCTCTAATATCTCATTCAGTCAAGTTTCCAAAAGCTTTTTTTAAACTTCAATTTTACACTTTTTGTACTTTTCGTGAATATCGTATAATAAGTGAAAGTTCAAGAAGCTTTATTGGTGACATTTTTTCCCCTGCAATTTCATTAATAACATCTGAACAGAGCTTGTTGAAGATAAATAATTTGTTGTTTGTAAAATTTGCTAGAAAGCAAGCTATTCTTGATTTCTGAAAAAGAAGGCGATGAACTCCGGGTAAGCTATTTGAAGATAAAGACGGTCTTTTTAAATCCACGTACCCTAAAACGTGGACAAGTTTGGGATAAATTTTAGAAGATTTAGTTATAAACTAAAGATTTAGTTATAAAACTAAAGATTTAGTTTTTAAACTATCCTTTCCAATGACTCAACAACAATTATGGGAGCATCTTCGATTTTGAGTTTTAACTTTGATATTTCACATTTTAATGGGAAATAATTGTTTTAAAAAATATAATTTCGTTATTCATACATTAGGTAAATGGTATTTGCTTTAAAATTTTATGTTCTGGTCATTTTCTGACTGCTTTTCCCTTTTTTGAATATTTAATTAAGGCAACATGTAGCATGTCCCATTAGTCCTGCCCCCCGCCCCATTAGACCCCACATATGGAAGATAATGGGTCATTCACATATTTGTTTCAAATGCTCAGCAACCAAAGTATGGAAAAGTTTTAACATCTGTCGAATGATTTTTTAAGTAAATGAGTGTTCAGTTTATGAGCTCGTGAAAAACGAAATTAAAATTCTTGTATTTTTACTGAAATACAGAGGTTGAAAAAAATTTGTCGCAATACTCTCACTCTACCCTAATGTTATATAATGCCGTTGACTTATATTAATATTAAAAAAAATATTTAATTAGATATGGCATCTCATTTTTTACTGAAAGCAAGGCATACACTTAGAGACTTGGTCCCTTGAACCTTACAAAAAAAAGGAAGTATATTTTCCTTCTTGGGATGGTTTACCTAATACTTACATGGGCTGTACTTACGTGTTACATGGGCACAGGGTACCAATCAAGGACTAGAAAAAAAAAAGTTCTTGTCAGGTTTACGGGACCATGTTTCTCCATAAGCGCCTTGTTTAATATTGCTGACTGTCATTCTTAGCTTTAAATACTGGATTTTTTTTTATTTATTTTAGTCTTTACCTCGCTCCCGAAGCCAAAGAGGCCATCAACGTCGATTCCAAGAGTTTCGAGGTCACCAAAAGAAACATGGAGCATCCAGATAGATGGACATTCGAAGGCGATGCTCTAACCCTTTATGCACGGGTTTACAAATGCCTATTTTAAAACTATCTGTGAAATTTATAAATTAAATAAGAAATAGTTGAAACATCAAATGCACTGTATGGTGAATTTATTTTCGTGTTTTTTATCCTTACTTTCTAATCTATAATAACTAAATTACACTGAATAACAAAGAAATTTAGTTAAATGAAGATGATTAACCATTTTATTTTTTGCTGTATTGAAACTGAACATTGCATCAACAAAATCCTCCCATTCGGGCGGTCGGTAGGTTGGTACTGTTCCATTCTAGTTGTCCTGTTGCTTTCGGGTGGTAGCTCGGTACTGCTGCATTTGGGCTGGTGGTTGGTACTGTTGCATTCGGGCAAGTTGGTTGGTATTGTTGCATTTGGGCTGGTGGTTGGTACTGTTGCATTTGGGCTGGTGGTAGGTACTGTTGCATTCGGGCTGGTTGGTTGGTACTCTTGCATTCGGGCTGGGTGGTTGGTACTGTTGCATTCGGGCTGGGTGGTTGGTACTGTTGCATTCTAGTTGTTCTGTTGCTTTCGGGTGGTCGCTCGTTACTGTTGCATTCGGGAGGTCGCTCGGTACTGTTAATTTGGGCTGGTGGTTGGTACTGTTGCATACAGGCTGGTTGGTTGGTACTGTTGCATTCGGGCGGTTGGTTGGTACTGTTGCATTTGGGCTGGTGGTTGGTACTGTTGCATTCGGGCTGGTGGTAGGTACTGTTGCATTCAGGCTGGTTGGTTGGTACTGTTGCATTCGGGTAGGTTGGTTGGTACTGTTGCATTCTAGTTGTTCTGTTGCATTCGGGTGTTCGCTAATGACTGTTGCTTTTGGGCAGGTGGTTGGTACTGTTGCATTCGGGCTGGTTGGTTGGTATTGTTGCATTTGTACTGGTGGTTGGTACTGTTGCATTCTAGTTGTTCTGTTGCTTTCGGGTGGTCGCTCGTTACTGTTGCATTCGGGCGGTCGCTCGGTACTGTTGCATTTGGGCTGGTGGTTGGTATTGTTGCATTTGGGCTGGTGGTTGGTACTGTTGCATTCGGGCTGGTTGGTTGGTACTGTTGCATTTGGGCTGGTGGTTGGTACTGTTGCATTTGGGCTGGTGGTTGGTATTGTTGCATTTGGGCTGGTGGTTGGTACTGTTGCATTCGGGCTGGTGGTTGGTATTGTTGCATTTGGGCTGGTGGTTGGTACTGTTGCATTTGGGCTGGTGGTTGGTACTGTTGCATTTGGGCTGGTGGTTGGTACTGTTGCATTTGGGCTGGTGGTTGGTACTGTTGCATTTGGGCTGGTGGTTGGTACTGTTGCATTTGGGCTGGTGGTTGGTACTGTTGCATTTGGGCTGGTGGTTGGTACTGTTGCATTTGGGCTGGTGGTTGGTACTGTTGCATTTGGGCTGGTGGTTGGTACTGTTGCATTTGGGCTGGTGGTTGGTATTGTTGCATTTGGGCTGGTGGTTGGTACTGTTGCATTTGGGCTGGTGGTTGGTACTGTTGCATTTGGGCTGGTGGTTGGTTCTGTTGCATTTGGGCTGGTGGTTGGTACTGTTGCATTTGGGCTGGTGGTTGGTACTGTTGCATTTGGGCTGGTGGTTGGTACTGTTGCATTTGGGCTGGTGGTTGGTATTGTTGCATTTGGGCTGGTGGTTGGTACTGTTGCATTCGGGCTGGTTGGTTGGTACTGTTGCATTTGGGCTGGTTGGTTGGTACTGTTGCATTTGGGCTGGTGGTTGGTATTGTTGCATTTGGGCTGGTGGTTGGTACTGTTGCATTTGGGCTGGTGGTTGATACTGTTGCATTTGGGCTGGTGGTTGATACTGTTGCATTTGGGCTGGTGGTTGGTACAGTTGCATTTGGGCTGGTGGTTGGTACTGTTGCATTTGGGCTGGTGGTTGGTACTGTTGCATTTGGGCTGGTGGTTGGTACTGTTGCATTTGGGCTGGTGGTTGGTATTGTTGCATTTGGGCTGGTGGTTGGTATTGTTGCATTTGGGCTGGTTGGTTGGTACTGTTGCATTTGGGCTGGTTGGTTGGTACTGTTGCATTTGGGCTGGTGGTTGGTACTGTTGCATTTGGGCTGGTTGGTTGGTACTGTTGCATTTGGGCTGGTGGTTGGTACTGTTGCATTTGGGCTGGTGGTTGGTACTGTTGCATTTGGGCTGGTGGTTGGTACTGTTGCATTTGGGCTGGTGGTTGGTACTGTTGCATTTGGGCTGGTGGTTGGTACTGTTGCATTTGGGCTGGTGGTTGGTACTGTTGCATTTGGGCTGGTGGTTGGTATTGTTGCATTTGGGCTGGTGGTTGGTACTGTTGCATTTGTGCTGGTGGTTGGTACTGTTGCATTTGGGCTGGTGGTTGGTACTGTTGCATTTGGGCTGGTGGTTGGTACTGTTGCATTTGGGCTGGTGGTTGGTACTGTTGCATTTGGGCTGGTGGTGTACTGTTGCATTTGGGCTGGTGGTTGGTATTGTTGCATTTGGGCTGGTGGTTGGTACTGTTGCATTTGGGCTGGTGGTTGGTACTGTTGCATTTGGGCTGGTGGTTGGTACTGTTGCATTTGGGCTGGTGGTTGGTACTGTTGCATTTGGGCTGGTGGTTGGTACTGTTGCATTTGGGCTGGTGGTTGGTACTGTTGCATTTGGGCTGGTGGTTGGTACTGTTGCATTTGGGCTGGTGGTTGGTATTGTTGCATTTGGGCTGGTGGTTGGTACTGTTGCATTTGGGCTGGTGGTTGGTACTGTTGCATTTGGGCTGGTGGTTGGTACTGTTGCATTTGGGCTGGTGGTTGGTACTGTTGCATTTGGGCTGGTGGTTGGTACTGTTGCATTTGGGCTGGTGGTTGGTACTGTTGCATTTGGGCTGGTGGTTGGTATTGTTGCATTTGGGCCGGTTGGTTGGTACTGTTGCATTCGGGCTGGTTGGTTTTTACTGTTGCATTTGGGCTGGTGGATGGTACTGTTGCATTTGGGCTGGTGGTAGGTACTGTTGCATTCGGGCTGGTTGGTTGGTACTGTTGCATTCGGGCTGGTTGGTTGGTACTGTTGCATTCGGGCTGGTTGGTTGGTATTGTTGCATTCGGGCGGTCGCTCGGTACTGTTGCATTTGGGCTGGTGGTTCCCTAGTAGCATTGCTTCTCGAAATTTGCTCGATCGGTCATCGATCGATCATCGGTTTGGCGAAAACTCACCGGTGATCGCCTCCTTTATCCGAACGTGCTCGAGACGAGATCGGCAATGGGTGATCGAAATCCTATCGTTTAAAGTCATCGATTCGATATCGGTCAAAGGTGAAAATTCAATCAACGTACGTTTCATCGGAAAATTATTTCGAATCGATATCGCAACGATAAGAACCTGAAAATTTTGACTCTTTTTATTTTAGTTCATACAAATTGCGTTAAATTATTTCGAAAACTTCATATCCGAAAAATATCATGTTCCAACTGGTAACAGTTATTTTTCATTTACTTACACACACCATTTTTAATTGCATGCAAATAGATAAATATTTTTACTGTGTGATAACTTATTTCTTTTATTTACTTCGAAATTAATTTTTAACTTTTTTTTTAGCCATGATTAATTTCCGATAAACTCAACTTAAATAAAATAGATTTTGGAATAAATATTATGAACCAAAAAAAACTTATAAATACGTTAATTACCATAATTTATTTTTAAATTTAACTTATTTCTATTAGCGTTGTTGACTTAAATAAAGTAATACTTAAAAGGAATTTGCAACTTGCAAAAGAAAAATCAAAATTAAAATTTCTTAATCAATAACATACAACTTCATTAACAAACATCCTTTTCACCGCGTTATTTACACGCTACTCCAATGCAAGCGTCGATGGCTGAGTGGGTTAGCGCACGGCAATACCGAAGTAATACGAGAACGCGGGGCAAGAGATCGGCGGTTCGAATCAGCTGAAATCCGGAATTCCCAATAAAATGAACCGAAAATTAGTGCCGCCCTCTAGTTTAGAAATTTTGTACTAACATGTCGTAAACTGATCGGAATTTTATCGGAAAGTGTTCGAAATTCCATCGGACGATGAGATTTCGATTGCTGCTCATCGGATTCTTATCGATTTCTTATTGACATTTGATCGGAATCTCATCGAAAAAAACTCATCGATGGATCCTCTATCGAGCGGACATAACCGAGCAGTTATCGAGGAAACGGGCAATTTTCGATGGAAATCCGATGCTCGAATTCTCATCGGCTCACCGGCAAACGATGAGTATTCGATTATCGGTGAAATTATCGATGAAAAATTGCTACTTGGGTTGGTACTGTTGCATTCGGGCTGGTTGGTTGGTACTGTTGCATTTGGGCTGGTGGTTGGTACTGTTGCATTCGGGCTGGTGGTATAGGTACTGTTGCATTCAGGCTGGTTGGTTGGTACTGTTGCATTCGGGTAGGTTGGTTGGTACTGTTGCATTCTAGTTGTTCTGTTGCATTCGGGTGTTCGCTAATGACTGTTGCTTTTGGGCAGGTGGTTGGTACTGTTGCATTCGGGCTGGTTAATCTTTTTCAGTTACGTGTCATCTGGAACGAAAACTAATAGGTTGTAGGGCCAATATATGAAATTTCTATTTTACGGATTATGCCGCCATATTTTTGCATGTGGTTGCATAACCCCAGAGTGATGTGGCGGCATTTACCCAGTAAGACAAAATGTCATAGACGGCTTGTTAAAGAAAGGTAGATAGACTAGCGTCCAAACTAACAACGTGATAAAATAGCCAAATAATTACTCTTTTCAATTATATATAACTGATTTATCTAGCTTAGAGATAACAGTCACTTATCTCCTAATTTCAGAAGGCCCTAAATTAGATGAAAATCACTGAAAACCGTATTGTTTAAATAACTTTACACCAACTCACCACACTGCCATTACCGTCTATACTACAAATTACTTTGTTTCCTGCTACAGGTCAGCGCTCGCAGCCCCCCTCCCACACACAGCTATATCGAGATACAAGGGGTGGCGGCATTGCCCGAAGTAGCGAGATTCCCCTGCCCTCCCCTAATACGATATTAACTGCCAGAGTCATTTGACCTGATAATCTATAATCTTAAATATTCTATAATCTTTTCTTTAAAAAAAAAATTAAGGCCTATTTATATTTTATTAATGCCTTGTAATGTGAAATTTAATTATCCCCTGGTTCTATTTCAGTATATTAAACAACCAAAAATCAACTTCAAAAAAATCTAAAATAGTTTAAATTTCCAAGTACCCTTAAAATTCAGCAGGTTTTAAGTAAGAAAAGTTATTTCTGGAAACGGAGCGAAAGCTCTCTCGCACGTCCGAGTTGGTAAATGCATTAAAAAATAAGGATTAAAAATCATTCCACAGGATGGATTGTCCACATTGACTTCCTCCCATCTCTTAGGAAGCTATCTGACATCTGATTGGTCGTAATTGGTCACTGATTAAAATCCAACATGTTTATTGACTGGACATTTTTGTGTTCATTCACTGGAAAACTGTTCATTCACTTGGCTTTTGTACCACTTTTTATTTGGACCCCCAAAAGACCCAAAGCAATGCAATGTATAAAGTCACCTCTTTTTTGTTGTTGTTGTAGAATTTGCATGTAATGACGGATGTGTTCACATTGTCATAAACCAGAAGATATATTTTCTTAAAATGTACGAATTTTCTTAAAATAAATTAAGCTTAAGCGTTCATTCACTGGTTAGTCTACCCTAGTCGTTTGTTTTAAACAAAGTGGGGTTTTTTTGCATCAAACTGTTACCAACACAAATGAAGTATTTTTTTTTAAAGCCGTTAATGATCTGCAATTAGTTCGATTACAAAAATAATTATAAAATTAAAGGTTTTGAATAATTGAAATTTACTGCCAAAACTTCATACAAGTTCTCAAAATGAAAAGTTAGAGTTCCATTATGAATTAAATTACTATTTTTAAAGGGGTAATTTGATAGTTTTGATTAGATATACAAAACTAACTCGTTGAATTGAAAATTGAATTTTTAGTAATTAAATTTTTCGCCACATTAAAATAGCTAAATTTCCTAGAAATTAACTAATACATAACTATTAGACCCATAAAACGATTTAGTTAGTCCTATATTAAAAAAAAAAACATTTTAGTAGTACGTATCTTGAATGTTGAGGGAATTATTTTTAGTTTTAGATATAAAAAAAAATAAACTTCATAAAAAAATGTTAGATGCGATTTTTTATGAAAAACTGATAATTTGTAACTAACAGAAATAATAATTAAAAAAAAAAACAAGTTGGTTTGTTACAGAATCTGTCACTTACACCGCTTCCACATAATATTTACGCTCAACAGGAAACACAATTTTAAATAAACTTCTAATTAAATTTTTTTAAATGAAATTTGGAATGTAGCCTAAACTGATTTTTTGCTTCAAAATGACGTATGCCACTTGTTTGTGAGACTTGCGGTTCGTTCTGTGAAAGTGGGTGACAGACGGACGGACTGCACGATTATAAAACCTTCCACTTTTTAAGTTATAACCGTAGTGTGGAAGCTAAAATTGCAAATGGAATGGAAAAGGAGAACAATATTTTTTTAAAATCGAGTTTTTTTTTTTTTTTAATTTGACATGGATGACCAATGAATCGGATTTTAATCATTGCTTGAGAAGTGTCCAATCAAGGTGTTTTATTTCATCGCAATGGACGAACTGAGTAGGTATTGAGAGTTTGAAACCTCATAGATTTCAGCTTATTTTTAATGGACTACTAATGGATATTAGTTGAAATCTCCAGGATATGTTAAATTAATAGACCTTTTGGGTGGCTTGTTTTGGTATGTAAGCGAAATCGAAAATAAAATTGGTTGTTCTTTTCTAGAGGAGATTTTATATTCTTTATTCTAACTTGTAATTTTTGTATGCGGACAAAACAGGCGTGGTAGTTTTGTTGCCCATTCATTATTCACAAATCCCTGGCATTAAACATTTATAATAATTCTCAAGAAAAATATATCGTTATTATGACTGCCTAAATTCAAATTCTACAACATCAAAAACATTTGGTGTAGTTTGAACATTTGTGAGTCTTTTTTTTTAGCCTCCGTGAGGGGCACTTCCCAATAAATAAAACTGTGTTAACTTGAACTAGTGCCAATTGACCAGGTTCGAAATCCCACAACATGATGCTCTTGGGCGACAGTATTGTAAACAAAATAAAATAGAAGAGAAACTCGTCGAGGAGCAGGCAGCCAATTTGCCTTAAAAATTAGAACTATTGTCAAGAGACGAGGTCAACACCTCAGGGACTTTGGACACCAGATTTAAATAGCATGGCTGTTCCAGTTTTGGCAACCTCCATAATTTTTTTTTACCAGGACAAATACCCATTATATAATGAATAGATTTGGATATTGAAACTCTTTGGTGTATTTAACTTAGCTACACAGGGATATGAAAACATGTATGGTATCCAACTTGATGCATTTAAACCCCCAAGGAACAAAAACTTTTGACGTTTACTTAGGTAATGTTTTTAACTCAAAGTGAAATTATGTTTTCTGTCTATGTACACAGTAACTGAAAGAGGACGTTACAGGATTTAGGAAATAGCCATTTGTGTATCTTTTGGAAATTTGTAGATGCATTTTGATTGTGATTAAGGAGCTTGAAATTTAAATGTCTCCAATATATTATCTGTTTATAAGTATTTTCACTAAAAAAATTTGGATTAATGTTTCAGCGATGCTTGAAATACAACATTTGCATTTAGGAATATTGATCTTAATTATAAGCAATTTTCAGTTAGTTTAATAAAAAATACCACTTGGATATAAACATGATAAAAATAAAATTTATTAACTAAGTCTCATGGTAAAAATGGAAGGATTTGATTAAAGATTAAATTAGGCATTTTATGTGCTGAATATCAGCTACCAAATATTTCATTCCATATATTTTTATCATCCTGTGCTTTTTTCGGTTTCTTTCTTCGACGATTTCTAACCCAGTTGTGATCCATCAATTGCACAAAAGGTTCTCCAACTTGTTTTGTTTTGTCAAATTTTGATGCACTTTGATCCGATTCCTTTTGAATAGCAGGAGGGTTATTTCCAGTTCCAAGTAAACTTTTCTTGAAAACAGTTAAGTGATTCAATATATATTCCATTAAGTACAACTTGGAAGGTAGCATGCCATGAAATGTTATGGCTCTATCACTGCAACAATTCATGCCCTAAAGAAAAGAATATTAAATCAAAATCAATGTAACATTTTTTTAAAAAATTCAAATTATGAGGAGAGATGTGATAATTTCATGCTTAGCTACTTACAAACAGCTATTTTTCTGAAATTTTATGAAAAATAACCTTACATTTCATGAGAGTTGATGTTAAAAGTGATCTACAAGTTAAGTTCTGCAGCAGGAATTTTAAAAACATGCATAGAAAAACTTGTTTAAGATGGTTTCCTAAATATACTTTCTACTAAAGATATATGAGAATACACTAAAGTTAAAAATATGCTTCTGCACTTTGAAAAAAAAAGTATGATTATTTTAAAGCATAAGGCATTTGGGAATTTCTTTTTTTTTACAGATTTATAAAGCTGTTAAAAAAAATTATTAACTTATCAATCAAACAGCTGAAATAAAAATTTGATTTTATTTCTGTGCTCTAATAGAAAAAGGCATGATACCTATTTAATTACAATAAACACTTCCCCTTGTTCAATTAATTAGTTAATTCATATATTTGAAGCATTTATTACCTCTTCGCTTATGAAGGCACTTGATCTCCAGTAAGAGCTGAATACCGATATAGATCCCGGGATTAACATGGTTTCAACAGAAAACGGATTGAATCTTCCTCTCAGATCACTATCTCTCGTATCCACTGGGTGGACATTGAAGGAATACAGTATTTTCCCAATAGATTGGTCAAAATACCAAGAAGGAGGGTGCTTAAATTTACAGTCACTCGCAGATGAATAAACAGAGTGCAGCAACGATAAGCTGCCTTTACTGAGGACGATGCCTGCAGTGCCTACATTGTATAAATTGGCGAATCCTTTAACAGGGTGACCTAAATAGTAAGGGAGACTGCTATTCAGAGGAGCTATGTAATGGCGTAGGTTTTCAATAATTGCATAGGTGTTGTCGTCTGCTATTATCATCCACTCAAACTGTTCAGAGTATTTCTTGAATACATGTGTGAACGCATAGCAGAAGCCCTCGAATGAGGTGACAGGAGGCACTTTAAGGACAGGAATTTTTTCGTCGACAAAACGGCCAAAAAACGCCACGGTGTTGCAGTGTTTGGCCCATGTCTGTTTCACTGATTCGGCACCATTGTGAGTATTTACAAATACAAGGCAAAGAACTGGCGTAGTCCGGAACAAGAAAGAGCTTTCCAGTTCCTGGTTGCTCCGTTTGTTGTATCGTAGAACTTCTTCCGGAATCTGCATCTTTGAGATATTCTGTTGTTGCAGCCATTCCTTGTAGTTTGATTTATGCAGGGCTGATGAGTAATGATTGCGAATAGCAGAAAACTGGACTGTTTGTTCGTACTTCCGCCATACCAAGGCAAAGAGTATACCAGATAAACAAGCACAGGAAAACAAGAAAATTCTGTTTTGGAAGGCTCCACACATATCCATTGCATTTAAATATTTCAATAAAATAACAGTCTTTTCAATAAAATAACAGTTTTAAAAAACATTGTTAAATATCATAAACATTGTCAGTAAAATCATCATATATTTTCAGCCATATTTCGCACAGTCACATTTTTCAGTTCAATTATGGCATTTCAATAAATTTACGTGTTATATAATGTTTTTTTAGTTGCTTTTTACACTAAAATTTAGTTAAAAATAGCAAATGATATGTGCAAATCGTATACTTGTCCAAATTATGTCAACAAAACAAAACGGAACTGCGCGTCCTGTTGCTAGGCAAATTACAACAAACACTTCAACTTTCATATCGAAATATTTTTTTCAACTTTATTATTTAATTTTTAAATATAGCTAACTTTTCATTCTTTTATTGTGTTAAAGTTTCTCTCTAATTATGATACTTTTTTAACTACTAATATTATTTACTGAAAAACGGATTAATGTTGATTAGTTCATTGGAATATTTTTCCATTTTTTCCTTCTTCTTTTATATTTGGAAACAATCCAACCCAACTTCAAAACAGAAACATGTGACTTTCGGATTTGAAGGGTTTCAAACATTTTCGTAGCTTGTTTCGGTTTATTTCTTCGTCGGACACTTCAGAAAAAGTTCTGAGTTGTCGATTCTAATTCTTCTTTAAAATGTTCCTTAAAATACTATGCTTTTTCATTTCTTTTGTGGGAACTGCATTATCCGTTTCAATTTGTGTTACTCAAACTCCATGCAGATGTGTTAAAGAAGGTGGCAGTTTCATAGATTTATCTTCAATAGCCTCTGAAGGAATTCCCCGGTAAAAAAAAAAAAGCAGTGCCTTTGGAATACAGTTCTTTTTAACTTACTATGCCCTGTATTTTTATTTAAATTATGGTTGTATAATCTGTACATAATCTATTAATGATATTTTTTTCTGACGTGTAGAGACTTATAGTTACTTCCTTCTTCGTAAAGATTTATTTAATTGCAATGATGTCAGTTCTTGTTAATTTGAGTTATTTTTAGAGGCACCACAACACTAAGGAAAATCTTTATCACATTTAATTAAATTGTAGACATTTTAATATTGAAAAATACATATAAATAGTAATTGACATCAAGTGCCGATACCTGAGTACTAATTCCTGGATTTTGAACAGTTCTTATTGATTCTACTACCATAGATTTTTAATACATCAATTTATTTATTTCTCTTTCACAGTTTTTATGAAGTGCTACCTGAAAATTATAACAAATCTGTTGGTCTGTATTCTTACAATCCATGCGTTCCTTTTGATTCTCCTGATAAATTTTCAAGTCTAAATCCTGGAAATGTAGCTTGCTCAAAAGCAGCTGTAAGTATTTTTATATTTTGAATTGAATTAAAATATTGTCATTTACTGTTATGTATTCTAACTTTATAATGGCTGTATTTGATCCCATGCTACCAGGGATTTGGAGAACTCGTGAGCCCATTCAGTAAGGTGCTTGCTTTGCATGCAAAAAGCTCTAAATTTGAGTCCACACATTGCCAAAATTACTGTGGACTGATAATCAATCTGTGCATATGCAAAATCTGCTTATTAATACTTTGTTTAGAGGCAGTACATGTTAAATATTCTCCAAAGTCCTGACACTATGTAAGAAGTCACCCTCAAGGGTTGTGTTATGTGTCTCCCATCACTTGGTGGTTCTAAATTACCCGGCGCCAAAAGCTCTTATGTAGCTCTAGTGCAAAACCTAAGTTTCAACCTAACCATACTAGAGATTTAAACCTGATCGTTTTCCCCAGAAGCCAGCCGTCAGACATCAATAGGGACTGCTATTATGTTATTCTAAAGAGAGGTTTTTTTTTTTTAAATAATTAAACGTTTGCTAGTTAGAATTAGTTTGCTTGATTTATAATATAATGTAATTGTATAAAAATTCATACTTCACTGCTATTAATTTTGGGGTAAAGCAGAAGAGCACTTAAATAATGGTTTTGGTAGCAATAAGTTCGGCAATTGTAAAAACTAATTGTAGTTACGATTCTTGCATCCTCATCCATAAAATTTTCAATTCCAGAGGTAAGTAAGAAAACGTTAGGTTTGAAGGAAGTGGGCTTAGTAAGAAAAACTATTTTTTTACTAGCATTAGTTTTATGCACAGGGAACAGTCTTCCTCCTTACACAGACTTCCTAATTGAACAGTATAACCATACCAGAAAACCATTTTTTATTTTACAAAAGACGCTAGCATGATAGTACACGTTCTTCGCACGTTGAAAAAATAGATATCAATTGAATATGAGCATACAATCATATCCGTATCAGTTAAGCTTTAAAACATGAAGTTTTATATTCAGTATTTTTTTAAGCAATACATTTTATAAGTAATTTCATAAAAATATTACTTTGTTACTTAGGTTTCTATTGAACAGACAGACATATATGTAAAAATACCTGGTGGCCGTGATGTTTTTTAATTACCTACTTCGGTTTCTATTGAATAGGCTTGTGTAAGATCACCTGGTGGATTTGATGGTGGTCTCCCAGAGGAACATGCAATAGGTCTCCAAGCCACAGCTGTGTTTGAAGGCGAGGTTGATGTACCATTGTACATTAAGTACACTGTTCCAGGTGCTAATCAGTAAGTATAATATTAAAATATTGATAAGTATACTGCTCTAGGAAATTATGATGCCCTTTACCAATAGCCATCATGTACACTGCTCAAAACAATTAGGGGAGCACTTTTTAATTCCAACTTTAACTTCACTCCCACCTTTTTAATTTTTATCCTATAAATCTAAAATTTGTTAAATAGGTTCACTATGCATTCGAAATGAAATAGTAAAAAACAGGAGAAAAAATCTAAAGTTTTTAATACTTAAATTTAAAGGGGGGAAATGGAATAATAACTTTTTAATAAGTTATAACAATAATTATTTCAAAACGTTTTTTGTTAAAAATAGTTGAAATATATTTTTAATCATCTAAAAAATGAAAGCATGAAAAATTTAGGGTCAATTTATTTTCTAAAACTGTTTTAAAGTGAAATTTATTTTACCATATTTTTCATATTTTCATTAATATAAAAAAATATATTAAATTCTTCAAAATACGTTATTCTTCCATCTAACAATGTATCTAACGATACATAAGTGGTGAATTTAACTTAGTCAGAAAAAAATCACAAGCTGATGATTCCCAATGGAATCATTGGGAGCGAAAGAGTTTAAAACCTGTGCTCCCCTAATTGTTTTGAGCAGTGTATCTCTAGTGCTATGATAAATCCAATTAACCTAACTATACTGCTATAGGATATGTAATGTGTATGGTGGCAATTTTTAATGGAACTCTATTTAGTAGGGTATATTGAAAAACATTTTTGAGGTGAATGAATACAGCTAGTGTAAAACAATGCTTTTTTACGTCACAAGGACAGGTGTAAAATATGTTTTGTATCTCTATGTCTTGAGTATTCTGCTTTGGCTCTAAAGAGTTGAATTTTTGTTTAGTTTTTAGTTCAATATTCTAAATTTGTGCATCAGAAAAAATCATTAAAAATTTGTGTTGTAGAGAAAAGCATTTGCCACATTTTTTCCATTCAAAAATTTATTGTAGAGGCATGTCTAACAAAACTATTGGGTTTTTTTTAAAAATCGTTTGTTTTAAATGCTATGTGTGGGTTATTTTTTCTGTAAATTTACATGATTTTTGTAAAAAAAATTACTATCCCTAATAAATGTGTTTTTTTTTAAATTTTAAGAAGACAATTATTTATTTAAATATATATACCAACTTAAATTTATAGCATTTATTATTAATAAGTGGGTATTTTATCTTGCAGAAAACTTACAGTCAGACTTGTTTGTAATGAAAATATTAACTATCATTTGTCCATTGATACCCCTGAAAGTGAAACAAACTCGAATGTAGTAAGTTTTTTATATGGTTATTTTTAATTTATTAGTTTTGAAATTAGTTTAAATATGCCTCTTACAATATTGTCTGGGTGTTTTTATATCTCTATAAATTATTAAGGTAATCAAAAATAAAATATTGAAGCCGATGAAGTTTACACAATTCTTTCTAAGATGCCAAAAATGTGTATAAATTTGTAGTATTTTTGTGCAATGATTATTTTTTATATTTTTTTGTTATTGTAATAGTCTTATGAACATCACCTTTGGCGTTTTTAGTTGTACTTTTTATTATGAATATAAATTTGAATATAACTAACCTTTACTTGAAATACCAATTTTTTTTAACTACTTTACTTTCCCAAAAACACTACAGTTTAATTTCTATTTAGAATATGACACTTACTACCAAATGTGCCTGTGATAATGGATGCCCCTCTTCAATCCAACCTGATTCTGGTGGGCTATCAACTGGAAGTAAATTATTGATTGCGTGAGTTTCACAGTTCTTTTGTTTTTTCTTGTATAACTATACTCTGAATCTATAAGCTATTTAACATAATAAAACATCTTCTGATTGTCAAGGATATGTAGTGAGTTTAAAATTGGTTTCTTTGCAGGAGATTTTTAATGTTAAAAACTAAGTTAAACTGATTTTATAATTATTTTTTTAGTCATCTAAGAAAGTAATTGAAATGTAACCAATAAGGTAAATTTAATTATACAAAATTAAATTTAACACGTTTAAATGTTAGGTGCATTCTGGAGAATATTGAACACCTTTTATCAATCGTTTCAAAAATACTTCAAGAATATTCTTACTTAAGGAGCTTGAAAGAAAATAAAAATGTCTTTAATGGGACTAACTCTATTTTCTACTTTTGTTATCTACTTTCCATGCTCTTAACTTATGACATACATTTTGTTCAATTTTAGATAAAGTATAAACTGCATTTCGGAAAAACAGCCATTACTTTTAATTAATCATAGAGATAGCTTGTTTGACAATTATCATGAAAGTAAATTTGGATCATGTTTATCTTAAATAAACAAAATATAATTTTTTCAACTTTAATTGGGACACCTCATGATAAATTAATGAAATATTGCATTTTAAAGTAAGTTAAAATAAAGGAATATTTTGTGTGACTTAGTTGTAAGAATGTTTTTTTCTAAGTTGTTTTTTTAGAATTTTAATTCATTAGTTTCCAGTCTAGTTAACTATACCTATCTTAAGATCTCTGGTATATTTAACTAAATGCTGGCGTGATGCCACTAGTGGGAGTAGAAGTCAGAAGAATCAATGAATTTTCTGTATTTGTTGAGACCTTGGTTACATGACATTTCAATTAATAAACATATTTTTTAATTCTTTATTACCAATGCAGAATATAAGCTTTTGCATATTTTTAGTAAATATATTTTATAAATAGAATACACTAATTTGTTTCCTATTTTATTTGCGTAGGTTTTTCACAATAACATTGGCTTACTTTATTGTTGGAATTGTTTGGAATCTTTTTAATGGAGCTCAAGGAATAGAAATAGTTCCAAATTTAGAATTCTGGAATGATTTACCGAAGCTTATTGTTGTAAGTATTGGCATTGTGTTATTATTTGTGAACAACTTTATTACTTTTAATCAACATTATTTACTACTGTGAAATGAAAAATTAATAATATGAAATGCAAAACAGTACTTGTCTATTTTAAACCAATAAAACACTGAAGACTTGTGGTGTTGATCAAACACCTTTTTCACCATTATTTGTAAAACAAATTTTGGATGTTTTCTTTTTAGAAAAGTTCATCTGAATGATTAACTTTTAAATACAAAAACTGACTCAATATCACTAACTATTACTTTGAATTATTATTATATTGTTATTCTTTCTGTGGAATGAAATCCAAATACATAGAAATCGAAAGTATCCATTTATTGGAATCTAAGAGGTTATTTTTCAAATAAATTAAATGATTGTCTATCTTTTTGTTCTATCTTCCTTACTTCACTTTTTTTATTTTAAGTGCATTTTTTTCTGAATATATTAACATTACTTTATTCAGAACTTCAGGTTTGCCAGGGGCGACTAAAAAGGAGACTATTTGATACTATTTGAAACCCTCGGCGATTATGGCGACTTTTTTAGACCAAATCAAGCCAAAAGCGACTATTTTCAGCATTTTGTCAACTATTTGCAAGAATGGGCGACTTTTTCGATTTTTTTCTCCAATTTTAAAACTGTACTTATTTTTTCAATTATTTTTCCTCGAAAAATCAACTTGGATTTCACTTGACAGAAAGAATTACAAGCATATAGAAATTCTAAAAAATTATCTAGTTAAATATTTACAGCTATTTTTTTTAAAAAGTATTTAATTAAAATATTGTTTCCATTTGTCCTTTTCTTCTCTTCACTAAAAGGTGGAATTTTATGCAGTTTTCTCAAGTTAATTATAATTTTAGGAAGGAGTTTCCTTTGCATGCACCTGCTGTGGGAAGAGAACTGCTTACGGAGAAGTTTAGTTTGTTACCAAACCACTTTTTTAACATTCCTACTTAAGAGATTACAATTGTTTTGATGAAACAGTTTTATAAATGTTACCCAGTTTGCCATGCACCTGTTAAAGTATATTTTTTTTGAAGTACTTGCATGTTTTTCTAATTGTTGTCAAACTTATTTTTTTACCCGTTGATTTTAGAATAAATGTTTAATTTTTCAAAATAGTTGACTATTTTTTTTTTCATTTGAAATGCATATTATAAAATATTTAGCCCTATGGGTGTATTTATACATTTCTATAATATTATGGTAATGGATGGTCTTTCTTCTTAAGTGATGTATTTACAACAGTTAGCACATCCTAGTGTGAACTTAACCTTTCGAGTATTATTTAGTAGTTGTAAAAAAGCAGGTATTTTGGAGATATAAAAATGATTGAAGTGGTTGTTAATATAAAATTTGGTGGCAGGTGGCATTAATCATGTGATGCAATTTTGAAATTTTTTTGTTTTTTTACCTCCCTACCTCGGTGAGATTTCTTGATATTTGGCTTGTCCCCCCCCCCTTTATCTCACGCGAGATCTTTCAAACCTTATATTATTTTTATTTGATTACTTTTTTGGTAAATTTTAAATAGTTTTTTAAATTTACATCCTTTTGAAATATGGTTGGGATAGCCACGATAAATATCATGCAAGAATTTGCTAAATTTAAGTTGAGAAACGTATTTTCTCATGATTCTATGTTGATTTGACCACTGTGTGAGATTATGTAATAATTGACCATCTCACCCCCCCCCCCCCCCCCCTTAAACACATAGAGCAGGGCCGTGTGGTGTGTTTATTACATATGATGCAAATCGTTAAAATGCCGCTCTTGATTTTAAAGTTTCATACTAAATATATTTTAACTAAAAAAAACTGAAAAATTTTCTATCCATCACCCATATGAAAAAAAAAAAAATACCGGCTCAGTCTTCGATTAATTGGTATTTGAAAAAATATGACCCTAGTTACACATCATATCATCCTAATATATATTTCAAAGCCTGCAATTGACAAAGAATACTTTAAATTTTATAAAGGAATAAAATGAAATATTCATATGGTAATAAATTATTTGTGGAATAATATCTTAAATAAAATGCTTGCGTTTAATTTTTATAGAATTAAAATATTTCAATGAAATAGGATATTTTATTGTCGTACGGGAAACACTAAATCAGTATATTAAAGGAACTACACAACAAGGCAATATTTTTATAGAAACTACAATTAACAACTAAAAAATATATATATAATTATATTAATACTTCTTCAAGCTGTATTAATACATCATATTTGTTACATTGTTACTTCAACTTTTGAATATTTCATCAATAATTTGGGGTAAATAAATATTTCACACATCTGCCACTTTTTAATCCTCAAGAGTTATTACTACTTTTAAGCACCAAAATTGGAGATAAATACATTAATAAAACAAATATATAAAAATCATAAAGACGTACCTATACACAGAAATACCCATCATACGATACGACAAAAGGCTAGATTTAAGTGAAAATAAGATTGGAGCAAAATTTTTGGGTGTTTACTTCGAAAGTAAATGTTATACAATGACATATCAATAAAAATCTACTAAACATCTATCCTCAGTTGACCATTTCCATGTTCCCAAGCTTTTCGAGTGACTTTTAACGATGTTTTCCCACAGCGCAAGCTACAGATTGTTGCTGTGATCCCCCTTCCGCATTTCATAGAAAATCCCATTTGCTTTTGTACTCAGCCAATTAAAAAAGCAAGGCAAGACGGCAATAAAATACGAAGTTTTTTTTTTACTACAATAGGCTCACTTTCCGTTTCTGAAAAAGCATCGTCCCTTTTGCCCCCAGCTTCTTGATCTAAGTTTGGGAGGGCGACTCATGTCTTATCTTTTAAAGCAATAAATTTCCCACTATCCGGACAAATGTCCGAGGCCGGTCACATGAACAAACCCAGACTGAAGGAAAGGGGGGGGGGGATTGTGGGGGAGCGCACAAGGCAAGGAGGAGAACCCCCGTGGTAACTCGAAACGTTTTAGTTTAAGTCCCACAGGGTTGAAACGATTGCGCGATACTTGTTAAACAACAATTGGCTACAACTTGCCCATTTTTTTAATTCAAATGTTTTTTTTTTTTTTGCAATATACAATTTATGATAAATAGGACGAGAGTTTTAAGAAATTACGTACTTCATTTATGTCGCCCAGTGATTTGATTTTCATATTACAAGGCAACATTTTTCTTTCACTGGGCGACATTAGTGTCGCCCAGTCAATGTTAAAAAAATTCACTGAGTTAGCAAAATCTAGTTAAAAGTATCTAATTTTGCAGTGCAGCTCCTAGGTTGATATTGCAATACATGGTTTAATTACAAAACTTAGTGGTAAAACTATTACGTTAGGAATAAATCAGTTTTAATTAAAAATTAGATTTTTAAAGTACTTCATTTTCTTATTACACATTACTCATTCGTAAGATGGCTAAATCTTAATTTAAAAATATTCTTTAAGAAAAATACATTCATATATATCTGATACAAAATTACTGAATTTAATTAAATAGAAGTAAAATAATCAAACCCTACTTTTTAAACAGCTGTTATATAAAACATTTAACTGATTGTTTTATATAATATAAATGCTTTAGATCTTTTGCAACTGCTTTAAGAATATATTTGTAACACAAGTCAAACTTGTTGCTTGGGACCAGGTTTAAACTCAATTATTATTTTTTTTTTAAGTAAAATGTCATAACACTTATTTTTACAGAAGAAATCAAAGTACATATCGAACTCGTGTAAGTTTTGTTATATCTTAATGTACATAAACTCTCCCTATTACCCTTAAAAACCAACTGCTATGTAGTTCTCCGAATAGTAAAACAACTGAAAGACTGAAGGTCGAATATAAATGAAAGACAGTAGACCGGAAACACTTCCAATGTTTTGGTGTTGTGTTACAAGTTGTGTACTAGTGCGATGCTATACTTTCATCTTCGGATATAAATTTCGTCGCCCTTCCACATTCCCAAAAAAGGGATGGGGGGGGTCTCCTAGAAGTGCCTTTTTTGTAGACCGCCCTCTCTCTGTTGAAGATAAGAAACCGATAGAAAGAGCGCATGGGGATTAATACCCCAATTGCCGCTCAACCCGGCCTTTCCCCCGGCCCAGATCGGGAATGGCTTAGATCTATTTTCCCTCTCACTATTTCGGATATTCATTAGAATTGCCGCTCTTTTTCTTCCTATATTTGAAGATTTATTTATTTTACACATATTTAGTAAGTACTAAGTAAATTTTTTGAAGAAGTATTTAAAAAAAAATTAAGGTTAGAATCTAGAATTTTGCCGCCCCCTACTAAATTGCCGCCTGATGCGGCCGCCTCTCTGCATCATAGCACCACACGGCCCTGACATAGAGCATTTAAAGTTAACCTTTTATCGCATCTGTGACATACAAACTGCAATTTTACATGTTTAATATAAGATTCAAGTTTAAAGACCTCATTTATTCTCACACCTTAATTTGCTTTATGTCCAATAAGTTATGAATTTGCAACATTTTTCTGCTTATTTCTGCATCTGAGAGAAGATACATCAAATGAATTTAGTCAATTGTCGCATCTTTCGGATACCTTCACCTTCTCAATGATGAAGTAATTAATATAATTTTCATTTTAATTAAGAATACTAATACAAAAACACATATACAAAACATTAATTACAAAAATTTATTAAAGCATAAAATTATACAAAAAGAACAGACACTTTAGCACTCAGTATTAAAATTCACTCAAAAATAGCATTTTTTTTATTGAATTTATTAGATAAAAATGGCAATTTCACTTATCATTCTTAAATGACACAATCCATAGTTCACAAGTTTTGAAAAAAATTAATGCTCGATTCTCACAGGTTTTCAAAATTAAATTCCAGATCTACCAGGAGAATTCCACGTGGTTCAGATGTAAACGAAATAAATGCATATGGCCTGGATTAAGAATTGCTGATATAAACTAATACATTAAAAATATAAACAAATGGTATAAATACAGTGAAAGGTTTTTTATTAGCAAAATAGTTTCAGTTAATTCAATAATAACAAGACAATGCATGGATCTTTTTTAATCAAGAGTCACATTTTGTATGCCCAAGAATAATTTAATTTCCACTTTTTATGAGCATTTTAATCACAACTCCAGATTTTTTTTTATTCACAGGCAAGAAATGCAGTAAATTAAGTAATATATAGTTGGTAGTGAGCTATTAATACATTACAAATAAAACCTTAGAATATAACATGGCAATACATATAATTTGTGTATAAAATTAAAGGGTATTTGACAATGAACCTAGTAATGACAACTAAGCAAAAACGCTATTATTTAATGCTCATATTTTCGACACTAATTCAAACATACGCCATACAAGAAACAGTAAACATAACATTACAAAAATAGACGTTTTATTTAAAAATATTCACATAATAATACTAAAGAAGTTAATTTGTTGTAAAATAAAAGAATTTACAGCTCGTAAATTCTTTTGTAGAAGTTAATATAAAATATGAGACTCTTGTAACATGTAATATAGTATTCTTATTTAAGTTGTTAACTTCAACTTTTGTGGTGTTCAAACTTTCATTCGAGTGCTTGAATATAATAAATGCTTGAGGGTTAAAACTAAAACATCTCACGATTTTCAGATTTAAAAAAAGTTTTAAAAAAAAACTGCATCAATCAATGTTGTGAAACTCTTTCAACAAATACAAAAGTGTTTTAAGATGTTAATATCCAAAATGAAATATTGTAGAATCGAAATTCATATTTGTTCATAGGCCATTTCCGCTTTGCAGCCACTCATGACAAATACACAACCATCCTAGAAAAAAATAAAAATTAAATATGTAGAACACATACAGTTTGGAGAGTTTACATTCAATTCTTTTATATTTATAGGTATATCTTGTGTCAAAATGAGGTCTCTAACATAGAGGTAGTAAAACTGTACAATCTTGCCCACCTTCAATTTTTCTTTCTATGCTTTTTATTTTTATGTTGAGCTCTTAAATTTTTGTGTAAAAGTATGTCCTACTAACTATATAGCAAGATCACTCTGAAAAAGAAAAAAAAAAATCCAAAAGGGCTGCTTTATTAGCAGTCAAGCCTTTGCAGACTCAGCATACTCCCCAGAACTAAGAGCCTTTTTTGTGGCAGCTCTATATACTAATTTTGATGCTCAGATAACAATGGATCTGTGGATGTTTAACCCTGTTACGCATGATTTTTTTTTTCATTCCGAAAATATATATTTGTATCTTTAATCCTCATACATTATGGGAAAAATACTGAAGAAAAATTAACTATTGGAATTTAAATAATTTTAATTTTTAAAAATTTTGCCATATGGCAAAAACCAACTACAAAATTCCAATTTCGATAGGAATGATTAGAAAACTACTAAATATATTTAAAAATAGCCATCTTGAACTATAATTATTTTTTCAAACAATTTATTTGTATTTAGTACTAATATTATACATTGAATACTGACAAAGGTGTAATTTGACAACAGTTAAAAACTTCACTGTTTAATTTGGAATACACTTTTACTACTGTCATCTATGAGGGTTATTAGTAGGACTAAAACTTCAAAATGGAATGTAATAGATGAAAAAACAAAAATTTGTCAAGGGAGACCTCTACTTTAATAGAATAAAGTGGATTATGTTACTTGTTGCCATATGGCACCAGTATGCATTAGAGGGTTAAATATGCAGATATTTAATTTTGCCAAGAAAATCCAAGCCAAATGGGAACTCAAGAGATCTTTTAATGCCACATAATTATATAACAATTATGCCAACGACTTTCGCATAAAGAAAATCTGACGACTCAGCCAGGGCTCGAACCCTCTATCTTGGGCTTATGAGGAGGACATGCAATACCTCTCAGCCACTGAGCCCGATGTTACTAACTGAACTAACACACCACACAACTGCTGTGACCTGAATCACTGAATTATAAGGAGGGCACATGAAAATGTGAAAGCATTTTGTTATGTATGTTTCATCTTTCATATGAAATTTATTTTCAGAATACATACCCGAACAAGCAGTGGGAATTCCATCCAAAACTCATAGTTAGGAATTAGCTCCCATCCATGGGCTCCACGAGTTAGACTTGAATGTATAATGCCCAATATAAGGTACAGTGAAACAAATATCAGGAATCTGGATAAAAACACAAATTTCTTAATAACATCATAGCAAAACAAGAATATATGTTTTTTAATGATTCAACACATCAGGAAAAAAAACTACCAATGTAAGATGTGATTACATATGTTAATTCTCATAAGATTTTTGAATGATGTAACTGAGAGGAAATTTAAAATTTTACTGCATTCTCTTTGGATTAATTATTTTAATTGTATTTTATATGCATTTAATTATTTAAAATTGTGATTTCTAAATAAATTTTAGAACAAACATTTTTCTTTAGTACAAATTTAGTTTTTAAATCCAGGGTTCGTACTCTATCTATGATAGTGAAATTCAGGAGTTTTTCAGGAGTGCAGTAATGCAAATTCAGGATTTATTGCGAAATGAATTTGAATATGTGTGTTTATTATTGTATTGGCTAGTGACTTAGATAGAGAATGAATGAAACAAGATGTGGAAATGTTTTGGAAAATTTGAGGCTTCGTTGTAAAAGCCAACCCCCTTTTTGGAGGAAAAATCGCCTCTTTTGGCGATTTTTAAAATTTTCATGACCTTTTTTTTTAATTTCATGTTTTTTTTTACCGGTAGACATCCTCATAAAGTACGAAAGAAAACCAAATGAGAAAGGAGAAAAAAGATTAATGTCGTCAATTTTTTCAGGAGAGGGGAAAAATATCAAGAGGTGATACACAAATTTCAGGAGTTACAAGGGCCCTTAAAAATAAAAATGAAATTAAGGAGTTTTTCAGGATGTGTACGAACCCTGTAAGTCCAAACTATGCAGGGTATTTTCCCAGAAGAACATAAAAATAAAATATAACAAGGATATGCCTTACATAATAACAAGCACTGATCCACCTGATAGGTGATGTTCATTGCAAAGGTCAGCACATGCGCATCTAGAAGTTAAAGTCATTTCCTGGAGAAAAAAGATAAACTTTTTAATACTTGGCATACTGAATTAAAAAGGTCAATCTTATCCACATACTTTTAACTTTTTTTTTGCTTTACATAAGAAGTTATGAAGTAAAGCATGGATTTAGTCATCAAAATATATCCTCACATGAATTATGATAATTCATGAGATGATGTATTTTGATGACTAAATCCATGGATTGGAATAACACATTACTTGCAACAGTTATTTTTTTGTTACTTCCAATGTCATTCTTCCGGAATATTTTCCGCACAGTTTGGCCTTTGCCATAAAATTTAATTGTTTGAAATTTAACTTAAACAAAGTTCAATTTCCTTTTGATTCGGTAAATGCATTTTAAAGAATAGCTTTTTCCAATCGTCCCAATTTTTTTTAGACTTGGTTCGCTCTGAAAAGCGGTAAGATGGCTAAATTTTGTATTAACACTTTACAGACCAATAGCGGTTTGAACATACTATGCCCTTTCACCGCTCGGTTTCCCAATAGCCCTCGTGTAGCTCTAGTGTGCGACGATAATTCAAAACTAAACTAAAACGGCTTGGTCCTGACTCGATCCGACTGATATAATCCACTGAATGCTTCTGGTCCACAGAGAGATCCACAGTACCGGACAACTTGAGACAGAGCAGAGAGATCATTGTGGACCGAGGGGTAGACTGAACACGGCCTAACCTAACCAAACAGAAAGATCAAAAGTCGATTAATGGCCGACCGGTCGGTTAGCGCTGGGAATAAACGTCGAATAATCGACGGCCGATCGATAAAGTGTTAAGAAACTGTAAGTAGTTACTTTTCATACTAATTAACTGCAACAGAGTTACTTTTTTAAAGCAACTTTTCAATCTCTGACTAAATCCAATATTTTGCGATGCATTTATACACACGATGCATCGTTGCACCACAGTTCTCAGTACGAGATTCAGTTTGATTGACACTCTGACATGTAACTTAAATGTTTTGGAATAGTTTTAAACGTATCCTGCACGTAATTAGCAATTAGCACCCTTTTTAAACGAAAAATATACAATTTTACTCCCAAGTCAGTCTATACATGTAGCAATTTGCAAAAAAATTTTGTTAACCAAATAAAAAAATATAAAAGCAATATATTTAATGATAATAGATATGAACAGCCAAGTATGACTTTCTGAGAATGTTTCGAATTCAAGGATGTACTTCAGCCAAGGAAGTTGTTGGTTACGATTCCAAAAGTGAATCAAAGCTGTCTTGTGCAGAATAAATAAAAAAAAAGGAACAGCAAGATGTTGTTGCAGCTGAGGAAAAGGCAGTAGTCTGAAGAACTGATTGGTGCCTAGACTATAGGTGGGTATAGCAAAAGATTAAAGAATTACTGTCCATACCAAGTCCAGCTAATGAATGGTGACAGATATGATCTTGAAATACCTCCATGGAACAGTACCTTTTAGAACTAAAAGGTAGTTTAGAACTAAATTAGAAGTTGCAGTATTGTGTTCCTTATAGACTTGGCTATCTTGGCTCTGAGCAATAATATCCCCACCACTTGTCCCTGCACCATGAAATGCCGGGAGAAAATTGCTGATCTCATTGATGCCGGATGAAAGGTTAAACTGCAATGGGTTCCCAGCCAAGTCGGTATTGATGGTAATGAGAAAGCAGATGAATTGGCCAAGAAGGGGGCGGAGGGGGAACAGCCAGTGATTCCCCAAACACTGCTGTTGGCCATGCGCATTATCCGTGGCAAAATTTCCAAACATGTCATCACCAACTTCAAGATCCTCGGCTCCGGTAAGCAATGGCAGGATCTGATGGTACCCGGCTTTATTCCCCACAATCTAGAAAGGAGTGCTGCAGTCGCCTGCTTTCGCATAGCTCCGGACACGATTATCTTCAGGCCCATCTCCACCACATTGGTGTGACCGACACGGACATTTGCCGCTCTACACGTCTGAAAGGATGGTTGTGGGCCACCTGTTTTCGTGTATTGGACTTCAACACCTCTCTCCTGACTTCATTTCTCGCTACTAGGAGTCTGGCCGTCTAATGGCTCAACCGCCACCAACAGGCATTGGCTAAAGTAAAGTAATAAAGTAAGTAAATTAGAAGATGCAGTTTTTATAAAGCAGAACAATAACTACAATTCATCTTGCACTTTGCTGTTGAAGGTGTTAACATTTTTTGGATACTCTTAGTGCTCGGTATCCGCTAGACACAAGCTATGTTCTTTTTTCTAGTCAATTTGCACTTTGAGATACCACGGGGGTCTCACATTCTTTAAAATGCGGTAAACTCCCCAAAGCTAAACTGTTTGTGGAGACGCTGTTTGACGAAGCTGGAAATGAATGATAGAAGTTTCATAATTGACTTTTTGATAAAAATCAAGAAAAATTGTTCCATTATGGAATGGTTTTCAAAAATCAGAGTAAAAATGAAACAAAAGTACAGTAGAATATCCGAAATCCGGAACCCTAAAATCCGGAAATACCTAAAATCCGGACTTTTTTCATTTTTCTCAATTAAAAAAAATCGATTTTCTTGAAAGGGAATTTAAAACAAAAATATTCCGATTTCCCAATTTTTTTTTATCTCTTATCTTATTTTCGTCATGGTTCTCCTCGAATATGTGAAAACATCGGCCAAGCAAATAGCTGAAGAAGATATTTTGGAAGTTTTCCATTGCGACGATGAAGCCCCAACTGTGTGCCAATTAACAGATGAGGAAATCAGCGATATGGTGTTGAAGCCCGGAAGTTCGGCTGTTTCATCGGATAGCGAAGAAGGTGAAATCGAAGTGGAAGAAAAGATTCCTATGGACACCTTGATAGAAGTGCAAAACACTGCAATTAAAGGACTAGAACAGCGTGATTTTATTTTGGAATCAGAAGTAATGGCAGTGCATAAAATTCGAGAAAAATTAATTGGCCAAAAACCTAAATTACTAAAACAATTAACCTTAAGTGAGATGTATTTTAAAAGAAAATAAACTAATATTTAGTCCTATTTCCTTGGTTTATTCTGTTTACATTGTATTTTTGTCATTATTTTTAAAGAATAATTAAATTTTATCTGGAATCCGGAATTTTCCGAAATCCGGAATCGCCGAAGTCCCGGCGATTCCGGATTTGAGATATTCTACTGTATACCAATTATATTGATCAGATTTTAAAAATTTGGTGCAATGAATTATAAAATTAATAAAAAAGTCTTACATAAGTTTGATTAGCTGTTTCTCCTTTCACTTCTAAAACAGGTATTTTATTATCCGGTGCGCATACAAGCTGTACAATAGTGTGTCTGAAATTAGAGAAATCCAATAAAAGTACTAACAAATGACAAAAGTAAAAAATATTCTACACCTAGTGCATGATTTGTTGTAGACGAGAGCTAAGAAATAAATATTTAAAAATAAATTTAAAAGAAATAAATACCTTGCTGACATAGAAAGATATAACAATGTAAGGGTGTTGTTATTGTTATTCCATTTAGGATATCCTTGATTACCTATGTTAAAATATTCTACTGGTGGGGTCTGGCTTTTTTGACATAGCTAAAAAAATGAGCATAAATATAAATATATAGAAAGCAACATCTTTAGTTTAAGCTGTAGATAAATGAAGGTAATTTTAAATTTCCAGGTGCAAATCTGGCTATATCTGGGGGGGGGGGGGGGGGTTACAAAATTTTGAAGTTGCCCATTTAGTTTAAAGGAAACTTTATTATAACAATTATGAACATAGTTTTTAATTGAAAATGCTAATTAATGAATATTAATAATTATAATTATCTGTTTAAAACAAAGTTAGTTATAATGAATAACATTCATTAATTTGTATAACTAAGTACAATGCATTTAAATTATTAATTTTAATGTATTAATTAAAAATTAAATTATTTATTACAAATAAAATAAATTTTATCATAAGAAGTCAAATTTCTTCATTAATGATGAACTTAAACACATGATAACTATTAATCAACACGCTTAAAACTTATTCCGGATTGAAGTTACTGATGTATTATAAAGTTAATGAGGATTAAAGTTATTGATTTATATAAGTTAACAAAAAAATTGACGTTTTGGGTAAATAAATCTAAAGCTGCCTATTTAATTTTTTTTAAACTAACAAACAAGATTTGCATCATATAGCTACTACAAATGACATGCAAAAATGATAACAATTAATAAACACAAATAATGAATAATTATATAAAATATAATCTAACAAATCGTATCGTCACTTACCTCAATAGCATGATTAGTGAAGACTTATCACAATACGCGATTTATTTTGCAAGAATTGAGTAATATTTTGATTGCATTAATTTTTAGCCAAAATATCATTTATTTTATAAAAATAGGTGAAATACAGTTAAAACCATTGGAGTTTTCTAGGGATTTAAGTTCAACAATGAATGACAAGTACAGAACGAGCTGCCTTGTGTATCGAAAGTAAAAAAAAATGTGTAAAAGTGTTTATTTTCCAAAAGAAGACACGCCATCCCCTGCTTTCTAAGTCACAGAGGGACAAGTTTATTGGGTAAGCTAAGAGAAGGGGTAGGGGTGAAAATTAGGGTGAGCTTCCTACAAAAAAAATTCCAAGGAAAATGAGGCGCGTTTTCTACACGGAATGCGGATAGTGCCCCTTCTGCTACAAGTGTGAATGGAAAGATGTCAATAGCGCGGGAAATCCAGAAATAGATACGAGACAAAAAGGATCCCCTCTCCGAATGGGGGACCCTTTGGAAATGACCCCACCGGAAATGTGGAAACAAAATCTCCATTCTTAAATAATCGTTCATGCTCTAAAAAAACTGTTTGTCCGCCGTCTGCCCAGAGAACGGAATTTTACGTAGTCTACGGAAAAGTGATTAGCTGGATAATTTTTCTAATGAAATATCAAAGATATAACAACCATTGAAAAAAACTGTGACAAATCAAAAATACTATATATTACGGAAAAATAGCTTTACAGTATTTCGTGTGATTTTATAACACTCATTTAACACAACATTTTGCGATATTAAAACTGCAAGTGTCCTACCATTTGATTTGTCCACCTGATTGCATTAATATATACTAACAAATTTTACAAAATTAAAGACTTTTATGCAAATTTCTTGCTGTAATGGAAAGCAATTTTAGGTCTTTCCGACTAGGGGCCCTAATCCTGGACAATTAATCCCCTACCTTCCCCCCGGGGGGGGGGGGGGGGGTGAAATTTGTTGAGATAATTGGTATTGGAGCTCTGCAAGAACACCTTTGTAAGTCCCCATGGGGGTGTTTCTGACCCCCCCGTAACCCCCCCTCCCTACGCCCCTGCAATTATAGGTCCATTGGATCTGTTCCATTTCAAAACGGTAATAGATTTCGGGTACCTTTATTGCTTGCACCTGCAAAATGGATGAGTACCAAAATAAATGACAAGCATTATTTGAAAAAAGTAACAATTAGTCCATCAGAGAAATACCAGTATCCAAACAACTTAAATTTTTTAGAAGACAAAAGTGTGGATTTTGAAAATAAATTAACCTCTTAAAGAGCATTCCATAACTGAAAGGAATTTGTAACACGAGTCGCATACAAATCTTTTAGAGAAGAACCATTTATTTATTTTTGCTGACATTACATTTTCACTGTTGCCAGATTCTAAGAACAAACATTTCCCAGAAATAAGTTAAATTAATAAACAGTGTTATCCCGGTCACAACACGCTCCCACCTTTTGATGAAATGTATCAAAACATTCAACACTCAGCTTCTAAAGTTGAATCAAACAACAATATAGTTATATCATTTCATATTTATCAGTTCTCATACAGCATGAAAAGTTTTACTCTTTTCCTACAGCTTGATTTGAGTCTGAAGTGACACCAAATCAGACGAAGCAGCCTCAGTATCAAGGGTCTGGTTCATAGATTTAGAAAGTAGCAGATATGCAAATCAATTGTGCAATCCCGTACAATGCAATACAAACCGTGCGATTGTGCGATGAATCCACATTTCCCCGTTTTTGCAATGCATCACGGGATACTGGTTCACAAAAAATTCTTTTGCCAAAGAGTAACATGAAATAAAAATTGCATTTTTAATATGCTTCTTTTATGAATATATACCTCATGTCTGCCAGAAATTATCAATACATATCCAGCTATAAACTTATGCTATCAAAACTGGTAAAACATAAAAAATAATTAATATTAAATATATACTTTTTACAATTCGAATTTTCTCAGGGTGCCATCTGGTGGCATATGGCATGCCATGTGCTAGGGCTTGCGAACTGCCTTATGGGATGCTGGTTCACAAGTGGCTTCACCTTTCCCCCTAGGGGCAGATCTGCTACTTTCTAAATCTGTGGTCTGGTTTTCACCTTCACCACTTGAACACAGTCATTAACGGGAAATACTTCCTTCCACCACTTGGTACACATGTGGTTCTACTTGTCACATGATACATTTCAGCAAGAATCATTCCTTCAAGACAACCCAAACCGAAGCAGTCATCATGGTTTTGGGAAGAACACAATTAAGCACAAATTTGGAGGGCTAAAAAGTAAAAATGCACCACATGACATGCACTTTAGGCTGTGTCAGGTAGCCCCCTGGCTATTGATCAGGTAACCCACATAATTTTGACGTGGTCAAATGACAAGAAGGACCACATCAAACAGGACACCAAGATATGATACTGGGTCAGAAAATGACAAATGGATTAAAAATGTAACATACTTCGATACAAAGCAGTAAATATAAACAAAACTACAGAAAAATACTTACATTGACAGTGTGGCAACTCCCAGTTTCACCTAGATTGAATTTATGGCAAGGACTATAGGTGTATGTATAATTATCCTTCGGCAAAAGGGGCTTCACATTTTCCCACCTGCCAAAACAGATGATTTATAGATTCACAAAACAAACACTGTGATTATATAACAGAAACAAATTGTTTTAAAATAATGTTTAATACTTAATGAATAACTATTTTTCTTCGAAAATTCGATTGTTAAATGCCATCCTATGTAATGTTTGAAAGGTTAAAAATGAAGCATGAGTTTTTAACATGAAAGTTTCACAAACGCAAAACATTGTTCGATCCTTTAAAAAAAAAAAAAAAAACTTACATAGGTTTGTTATCCGATCTTGCCAAACTTCTGAGATCAATGTAACTACCATTATTTAAAACGCATAAACAGTCAGTAACACGCTTACATTCTTCAGAAAGACATAATGTACTTAAACATATGACAACTAAAATTTTAATGAACATAAATATGCTTGAAGTAGAAGAAAATTTGGAGAAAAGAAACAAGTTATTCATGGAAAACATTTTTTAGAAAGTAAACAAAACGAAAGGAGCAAAAACTTCCAGAAAAACTCTGAGCAAAACCAAAACAAACGGAGCACAAGGTTGAAACAGGTGCGGTTACGTTCTTATCAAAATTGCTGTCATACTCATGTGATTAGTTATTCAATTTTATTTTACTTAAAATATCAATATCTGTAATGAAAGTGAGTAAAATATTTTTAATAAAGAAATTATATGATTTAAATTTGTATTCTTTGCTTATCTATAAAATATACCAAACGATTTTCATAAAAAAAGTATACATCTAAACTTAGCTAAAAATTTGTAAACAAACAAAAGCGTTGACGTTAGCAACGAAACCGATCTGATGCAGACAGATCAAAATCAATACAAAAAAACCTGTTAGCCACGTGTAGGTATGCCACCGGTCTACGATAATGTTCGTTCAAATTTATTTATACCATTTCTGAGCTTTTAGCATGTCATGTTAGGTAGTTATAAATTATTTCTAATCAAATGGCTTACGTGAGATTTGTTCGTAGACGGCGGCATACCTTTGTGAAACTCTTTCTTGTGTGCTTCGCTTTTCTCGGAGTTATTCTATGGCTCTACATGCGGAATGTCGACGAGACAAAAAAATCAGTACAGAAACTAAAACCAGGAACCAATGTTATAAATGTTCACAACAAATTAAACTACCAGATAGTTAATAAAAAGCTGGTGAACTCAAACATTTTTGAAGTGAAACGCGACAGCGTATTCAAAAACCCCGCATTGCTTCATAAGTTAAAACCTAAAGTTGGTGACAAGAGAAAGTTTCACATCGAATCGAGTTCTGTCCATTTTAACTTTTCTATTCCACAATTGAAAGTCACTCCTGGGTTAGGAGAAGGAGGTGTTCCTGTCATTTTGCCTAAGCACGAACAAGAACTAGCCGACAAAGTATTCAATGAAGCTGCCTTTAATGTCTATTTAAGTGACAGAATATCTCCCAATAGAAGTATTCCTGATTCCAGAAATCCCAAGTAAGATACTGTGAAGAAATATTATTAATCATGGGTGAAAGTATTTTATTTTGAATGAATCTCTATGCATTTTCTTTCTCCTTTAAATATGAAACAAATTAAGTGCTATGTCAAGTCCCACAGAATGCAGTTAATCCTTAAAAATTAAAAAAAAAACCTGTATTAACACCTCAAAAACTGCGTAAAAATACCTTATTGTTAACCCATTTTTGAATGCATAAAGAAGCAAGAAGTTTCTGACTATCCCAAATTGGTTGGTTAATTAATTAGGTTGTTCTCAAATACTTGTTCTTAAGCTTTTTGAATCAGAAAAGAAATTAGTTTTAATCAGCTCTGTTTATAAAGCATAACAACGATATAACGCAAAAAGTTTTTAAAACATTAAATACTGACTATTAGTTATTATAAAAGTTCACTTGATTCTAACTAATTTTTTTAGTTTATGTTCTGCCCATTCCTCAAAAAGCATTTTAATGCAGTTTTTGTGATTTTATTTCAGATGTCAATACGAAACTTATGATAAAGTTTTACCTACTGCCAGTGTTGTCATTATCTTTACAAATGAAATCTGGTCCACTCTTTTAAGAACTATTCACAGTGTTATTAACCGAACTCCTTCCCAGTATCTCCATGAAATAATTTTAGTTGATGACTTTAGTGATAAAGGTATGTATGTAATATTCACTTAATATAATTTTTAGTTTAATTTTGTATCTACCTCGCTCCCGTACAAATTAAAGTTCTTTATATTTTTTTAGGTCAAATATTTATTTTAAATATTAAGTGCTGTGACAACTGCAGGTTAAAAACAATTTGCATGCAACATAAACTTGTAGTTTACCTGCAGTTTCAGGAAATTAATAAATTAATTTTTTTAATTAAATTAAATATTACAAATAAAAATATTTAACTGGTGCAACTCCATCTTTCAATGTATTTACTTAATAATGTTTCCATTACTATTATTTTTTCAGATGAATACAAGTATTACTTAAAATATTTCATAAGTAATAACTTTAAAAATGGCTTGGTAAAGTTAATACGATTTGATGAAAGAAAAGGACTAATACAAGCTCGTTTAGCCGGTGCAAGGCTCGCGACTGGGGAAGTTTTAATCTTCCTGGATTCTCATTGTGAAGCCAATGTACAATGGTAAGATAAATAATTATTTATAATTAGGAGTACTGTATGCATATAATATTTAAAAGTATTTTTGCTATCATAATATTTTATATATTCACTAGACCACATCCAATTTCTCCCATAGCAATCTGAAATAGGCATTTTTATAATGTGTTAATGATGCTTTTTATTGTAAAGTTTTTCAATTTGCAAGTAAGGTTTGTTTGTAAATTATCTATATACCTTCCATTAAACTTATTGTTGGATAATATGTTATTAAAATTATTTCTTTGATTTTTATGTATAAATGTATAAAAATAAAGGTGGTAACATGATCTTGTTTTCAAATAAATATTTATTACAGTAATTTTATTGCTTTCCCGTGAAAAATCACCATTCAATTATTCCTTACAGATTAATATTATATTAATTTAATGTATGAAAATAATCTAAATGAAATGAGTCTAATGAAACTAACATAGGCTTATCTTTTTAAACAAACCTTTCTTCATATAATTAAGTGAGAATGACTGTGTATCTCCAAATTAAATTGCCTCTGTGTTAATCCGATAAGGGAAAAAATTATTTTCTAAACCGCATTTAGTTCTGTTTCCCACTATAGTGAATATTTTTGCAAATGGCTTTTTATAAATGTAGCTGACTCACAGGGCTCTATAATCCCAATTTTTAAAATTAGTTCATACATTTTTGTAAAATTATTTATCAAGAATTTTTCAAAATTCAAAATGAGCGATTATAAAGCCCTAAAAGCCAGCAACATATATCATATAAACAAAACTGTTTGTAAAAATGTTTGATACATTAGGAAAAATCTGGCTTAGAAAATCATGTTTTTTCCATTTGATTAACACAGAGGCAATTTGGTTTAGAGACTTGCAGTCGTTCCCCCTTAAGAACAACATTCATAACTTGATTAACTTTTTAAATGCAATTTTCAGATTGATAAACATCTATTTTGCTCCTTAATTTCTGAATCAAGCCTCTCCTCCCTGTTCTTATAAAACTCTTTTTTATAAAATTGCAATATTAATTTAATGAATGAAGATAATCCAAGTAAAATAAGTCTATTGTAGCTAACATTTACTTTTTTTTATCTTTATGCATTCAATTCAGAACTACATTTGTAACTTCATTTCAGGGTTCGTACGCCTCCTGAAATTCCTGCAAAACTCCTGAATTACATTTTTTTTTCCAAAGGGCCCTTATTACTCCTGAAATATGTGCCTCAGCTTCTGATATTTTTTCTCCTCTCCTGAAAACAAATTATAGACAGGAATCGTTTTTCTCCCTTATTTTATCCGAATAAGTCTACTGGGCCATGCACAGTAAAAAAAAAAAGTAGAGTTCGGACATTGTGATACTAGTTAATGTCCCAGAATGCACCGCTCAACTTTTTTCTTCTTCTGTTTCATCATTTGAAGTTCACTGAAGTCACTAGACAAATACAATAATAAACATATTAATTTTTTCCCTCGTTACTTCCTGAATTTACAATGCTGCACTCCTGAAAATCTCCTGAATTTCATTGGGGCTGGGGAGCCCAGTCGGTTAGGCAGTCGCCTAGCATGCAAATGGTCCCATGTTCGGGTAACTTCCGGGCATCGCCAAAATAACTGCCGACCTATAAATGGCCCGTGCAGCCAAAAATGTCAGCCGAATAATACCCTGTGTAAAGGAGTGCTCGTTAAATATGCTTCAAAGTCCCAACGCTGCGTATGATGTCGCCCTTAACGGTTGCATTGGATGCCAATTCAGGTGCTGGCTTGTCACTTGACTGTGGTTCTAAAATACGACGCCTCTCGCCAATAGCCCTCGTGTAGCTCTAGTGCGACGATAATTCAAACCTAACCTAACCTGAATTTCATTATCATAGATAGAGTATAAACCCTGTCATTTACTTTTTGAAATGAACATCTCAGATTGATGAACCTCAATTTGTTCCTTAATTTCAGGATAGAGCCTCTCCTCCACAGGATAAAAGAAAAGAGAGATGCAGTTGTTTGTCCAATCATTGATGTCATTGATGACAAAACCTTTGAGTACTATGCCACCAACTTGGAGTACTTCCAGATCGGAGGGTTTACTTGGAATGGCCATTTTACATGGATCGAGATTTCTGAAGAAGAAGAGAAGCGAAAGAAATCTGAAATTAGTCCTACTAGGTGAGATTTGTTTAAGAAAAAGCATAATGTTAAAAAAGTACTTAAATAATAAACAACTAAGAGATAAATATGCATATCTTGTTTAGAGATTGTTAATTTTTGTTATAGAAACTTTTGAAATATTAAACATTTTATTAAAATTTGATGTAGTGGGGAGTCCTTTAAAAATTCTATTAAAAAGTAATTTATAATTAATTAAAAAAATGTTTCGATTTTGTAATTACTGCATTGAAAATCTAAATTCAATTCTTATGCAGTACCCACTTTCATCCATTTTATCTTTAGAGTGTTAAATTAGATTTTAATATCTTAATAAAATTTTTATTTTAAACATTAATAATAAGTTGTAGATTTATTATAAAAAATATATTGTATTTACTTTACTTAAGGCTTGTTTGTGATATATTTTCTTTTAAACTTAGATCAAAATTTCCAACTCTTCGTATTTAACTTGACAACAACAGATATTTAACTGCTTTCTGAATTTATGTGTCATATGTGCCTATTGCCAGATTTTCAACAAGTTTAAACATTCAATTTTCTCTTGGAATCTGGAAACAATTTTGACCAAGTTAAATTCAGAGAGTTCTCAGGTTGATTGGTGGAATTAACTGGAATCACAGTTGGCAGGTCGGCTTATATGTATATAAATGAATGCATTTATTTTTTTATTATACACTATTTAAATGCTATTTTCTTCATAATATGTTAATAACTTATTCAATTTTTTTTACCACAGAACACCAACTATGGCTGGCGGTTTATTTGCTGTAAACCGTGAGTACTTTTGGGAAAGTGGTAGCTATGATTCAGGAATGGAAATTTGGGGAGGCGAAAATCTTGAGATGTCTTTCAGAGTAAGTTAATTTTGTATTCAAAAAATGTGAATCAAAGCCAACATTCCTTTCAAATTCCGGAATATCTAGCTTTGACTACAACACCATATTTTGGAGAAATTGTTCAACAACCTGCTGACTTTTAAACTGATTAGATTGTTTAGAAACACTTAATTCTGGACATTTAAACTTTTATAACTAGACTGTAAGAGCCTTAAGATTTGTTAAATCAAGAACATATTATTATTTTTTAAATTATAACTAAATTTATTTTTAAAAAATGCTAACAAAGTATTTTAGAAATATCAAAAACATTGAACTGATATAAATTGATTTTTAACTGTGTTACAACTAGTATGTCAAACTGTTGATGAAATTTTTTTTTACCAATTAAATATAATGCATTTTTTTTAAATAATTCGTCACCTGTATCGCAAATATTCTCTTTGTAATTTGAAAGTAAGATATTTTCATACCAGAGATCAAATATAATTTTTTGAAATTCACGGTTTAAAAAGATTTTTTGCAAACACATCTTTTACCTTGCTCTCAAATTATGCAATAGTCTTATGTTAACTTATATAATAAACATTAATAGTTGTCCCTCTTTGAAACATCGAATTTTTGAACTTCTTAGTTATAGTGATGGCTTAGTGTTCTCATTTTGAAGTTACACATCCTTTGTTTGTTCAGCTTTGCCAGTACTTTTTTGTTACATTTTGATCTAAAGTGTTTTTTTATTTGTTTATCTTTTATTATTTCTTCAAGTTATTGTTTTTGTATTCTTTCACTGACGAGATATGTTTTCCCCCTTGGTGTTGCATAAATTTTCTGTTTTTCCTCTTAAGTTTTTTTTACAGTTGAAGTGAAAGTATTATTATTATTTTTATAAATTTATCATGTTCATATTTTCTTTTTAGATATGGATGTGCGGGGGTTCTCTCGAAATAGTGCCTTGCTCTCATGTTGGCCATGTTTTTAGAAGTTTTCATCCTTACAAGTTTCCAGGAAACAAGGATACGCATGGAATTAATACTGTTAGAACTGTAGAAGTTTGGATGGATGAATATAAAAAATATTTTTATAATCACAGGCCAGATCTATTAGTAAGTTAAGTTTGCCCTGTAAATTTTCTTAAGAAAAATGATGGATTAAATTGTTGATGTTTTTTTATAGAGAAGTTTTAATTTTTTTTAATAACACATTGCACAAATTTAATCATCTATGGCATTTAACATGTTTTGTGTTACAAAAATTTCATATCAAGAAATCCTTTTATTGCTGAATTTAAGTTTTGTAAAACATTCTGTGATGTAAAAATAAATATTTGTCATTGCACTGTTAATAATTGCGTTTAAAAGCTCTAAATTTAAATCTTTTCCCATACTACTATAAATATTGTTTGATAATATTTCAAATTCCTACTTTGTTTCAATAAATTCTATCAAATTCATTTGTTAAAATATTTTTCAATCCAGTGTTTGCTTGATTGTGAACTTATTATTGATATTAATTGACCTTTTAATATTTTGTTTTATTGCTTTTTCTAAACAGGATATAGATTATGGTGACATTACAGAAAGAATGGAACTCAAAAGATCTCTAAATTGCAAGCCTTTTAAGTGGTACTTAGATAACATTTATCCTGAAAAATTCATATTTGATAAGGGAGTTCAAGCCTATGGATCTGTAAGTAAAATCAGGATTAAGCCTATTCTTTAATGCTGTTTTACTAAGTTTTGTCAATTATAGGTGTGAAAGAATTATAAAAACAACTTTTCTAATAATCAAGAATTTTTCTCTTAATTTAGAGTTTAGTTTTTTACTACTACTTTTTCAATTATAAAGAGTTTTTTTTTAAGAAGTACCATAATAATGCAATAAAAAAAGAGATTCAGTAATAAAAAAACTATCAAAAAGTCTTTAATGAATAGCAAATATCTTATGTTCAAATATCAAAAGGAGATAGCAAAGATATTCTCCGTCTTAAATAAACGGTTGTTTTATCATGATTGTTATTTTCTATTTATTCAGCTTGATCTTTTTCAGTTAAGAAATCCTATGACACGCCTGTGCCTTGACACACTGAACAAAGATGAAGACAAAGAAGAACCAATAGGATACTTCCATTGCAAAAAGGAAGCAGAACTTGTGATAAATCAGGTTACTGCTTGCCACATTTTTTTATTTTTCATAAAACTATGCATGTCATCATTATTATTTTTTTAAAAAAGTATTTCAAATCTAAAAAAAAAAAAACTTAAGAATCAAATCAAGTTTTTGAAAAAATAATTTTTATTTTTTGTTTGCAACTGATTTTTAAAACAAGATATTAATATTTAATATTTATTATTGATGTTTCGTTGAAATAACTTTTTTAAAGTTGAATTTTTTTTAAAACACTTAAGTTTATTCTGTTGAGGGGCACATAAACTTTATTGGATGTTAAGATCTAAGCAAAAAGAATAAAATAATTTTCGTGAACACAAATTTTAGTGCACAAGCAAGTTTTTTTTAAAAAAATGTTTTGTTATTAATAAACATTTAAAAACTAAACTTCTTAAATATTTTCTGCTTTAAAAAACCCACTTCAGTTTAAAATAAATTCTGCGTCAGTAGAAATGTAAAACAAAACATCCAGTTACATAACACCAGATTACCAGATTTTAGAAAAATGCAGATAGTAAATATGTTTTGTTTTTAACCTAAGCAATTAAAAAAAAATATTTATTGTAAAGAACAATACTAATCTGCAATATTTTTAGTTATTCTATTTATAATTTTTTGTGATATTAGTTTTTAAAATCATCTATTTGTTTTTATTAGCTGTTGTCTTTGACAAATGCTGGTGAGCTTAGAATTGAAGAGAACTGTGCTGAAGTAGATGATGAAGTAAAAGATCAATTAGATCTTCCTGTGATAATGGCAAAGTGTCATGGAAAAGGGGAAAATCAGAAATGGACTCACAAAGCGGTAATTCAGTGATTGTTAAAATGTTTTCATATATTAAATAACAATCTTCGTTTGCATATAATACAAAATAAAGAGGAGATTATTTGTGAGAATTTGCTAAAATTTGCTATATTTTTAGGATGCAATTGAAAAAATTTTCACTTGTCAGTGGTTGGCTTTGCGTGCATCATGATTTGCCAAAGCAATCACTAATGTTTTCCATTCAGTAATGTCTTGGAAGAACAGGGTGGCTACAGGATCAGGGAATCATGGAAAAGTCAGGGAATTTAATCAATCTGGAAAAATCAGTGAAAAGTCAGGGAAATTGGTGATTTTTTAAAAAAGTCAGGGAAAATTTCCAAAATTGCCATTTAACCGGTAAAAGAAAGGATAATAAAAAGTTTAATCCTGAAAAGGCTTTCACTTAAGTGGTTGAATTACTGCTTATTAATCTTTTGTTTTAACTGCCTTGCCCTTCCCCGAGCTCTAGTGCAATGATATTCAACTTCACCATTCTCAGCCTGTATCAATGACCATATCTCGGCCCATATCATCAACCAGCATGCTAATATAGTTCATTGCCGCTAATCAGGGAAATTTTTTACATTTAGCCTGGAAAATCAGGGAAAAGTCAGGGAATTTGTTTTCACAGATTCTGTAGCCACCCTGAAGAAGAGTAGCAAGGTTTGGCGAAAGTTCATGTGGCATGTGTCTCTGTGTATGCATAGCATTAGTTTGAAATGACTTCTTTTTCATCTTATAAGGGAAAGTTCCTCAAAAGGGGATAGCTTATCTATTTGTCGCTTTATTTCTTATTGCGTACAATGTATACATTCCAAAGCTAGATGACATTAAAAGTAACATTTTCAACTACCTAAAATACCTTTGTCACATTTGTTCAATTGTATAAATATATGAAAAATACAGGTTTCACAAAGTCTACACTAACCCTTTTTACCTTACCAAGGGTTGGTAAAAAGGGCTGGGGATTTTTTTGTTATTAGGTTTTTGCTGATTTTACTTTTGATTTAGTTTTTAAAACAAAAATAGGCTATGTTTTTGTGGGAAAAAACTTTTTAATTGTAAATTTGAAAAATTACATAAATAAAAAAAATCACATTCAAATGTGTAGTCTTCTTTTTCTCTGGAACAAACTTTGTGGGCCCATCTTTGGAAGCTCGAGCATTATATTCAACTTTCTCCAGATTTTAATACGGAGATACGGGGCGTTGCAGAAAAGACATGCTTTTATCTTTTATAGCTTCAGCTTCTAAAGGCGATGACATCAATCCTTGGCTAACTGGTGATTTTTTTTTTAAAGTTTTTTTATGTTCGGTCCATTTTCTTCAATTTCTACAAATGATGATTGTGGGTTTTGTTTTCAGGTTCAGAGTAACATTTTAAAACTTTATAGGCCTGTTTTGCATCTCCATTTGGTTTTCTTTTACGTATCCTTCGCTTTCTCTTTGGAACATTCAAGTGACTTATTTTGGCAGCCAATTTTTTCAGCTTTTTAGTTTCTTGGGTTTTTTTTTTTGCCCTCTTCTGCCAACTCTGATTCGCGATTAGCTTATGTTTTTATAACGTTACAGCTAGCATTGAGAGATCAACTGAGAATGCTGTCATAGTGGTTTGGAACTAGTTTAGCTTTTCTCCAACTGGATAGCAGCACTAGTAAAGATCAGGGGCCCATTATCCCGTTTTGTGATACTCTCCCCTAAGCATGAAGAAATTTTAATAGGTGTGCCATCCTTTAACATTCTAAGTTTATTTTAAAAACAATTATCCTCTTTCATTTCTAAAAGCTAATTGTAATGTTTTTACAGGGTGGAGTTGTTGAGCATGTAAAATCTGGTAAGTGCCTTGATGTCAACAAGAAGAAATCTGGAGAAAATGCTGTTGTGAAGCCCTGTTATGGAGGTCATTATCAAGTGTGGTGGTTTGAGCACTACACACACCCTGAGTTACACGTAGAAGATGACCAATGATGGACCATTGATGGTTCTGATTTGGGTAACACATCACTTGAGAAGTTACTCATTTTTTAGGTAACGTTCTTAGATTTTTCCAAAAGTAAATAGCTCAGTTACCTTTAGCGGTAACACAATTACGAAACATTTCGTTACATTCTGAAGGCTGGCGATGTCAAATTTGAAATGCAGCTCTTAATAGTGGGTTACTGTATTAAGTAACAATAACAGAGTCACAATTTTAATAAAGTAATTGTAATAGAGCTACTTTTTAAAAGTAACTTTCTGATCATTGGTCAAAAGTATCTGCTACAAAAAAAAAAAAAACAGTTTTGATTTGCAAAAGCTTTGTATTGTCTATGGAGGTTGGTTGGCTTTGAATTATGTTACACTAGTGCACACCTGTTCCATGAAAGTGATACTGCATCACCTTTGAAGGAATGAGTTTAGAGAGGCAGAGGGTAACTTTAACTTTCTATTAGTGTGTGGGACTATGTTTTTGCCTACTCTTTTAAATTAGTTTAGGTGCCAAGTTTAGTTTTGAACAATTTTTACCGTCCTCACTTTGACTTTCAATTAACTATAAATTACAACCCTGTCGTTGGATTAGTGATTGTATTTAATTCTTGTCAGGTTACAAAACTATTTTATATAATTTCTGGAATTATGCATTTTAGCAGATGATATATAATAATGAAACAAAAATGGTGATAACATGTTTGCCTGCTCTTCCAGAACCTTGAATCGCATATAAAATGTCCTAGTTGGTTGATAAAACTAAACCAAGGTTTTTGATTTACCGAAAGAGCCTTCAGATTGTGTGTAGTTTTTTCAAAAGTGTGTACTGTATTAAAAATGTGGTTAATAAATGTCCAGAAACAAATAGATATTTACATGAAAACTACAGATATTGAGGGAGAAGAGCAAGTGTATTCCTGTTAATTTTATTCTTTGACTGAAAAATTGTGTGTTTGTCTGAAATTTTAGAGATAAAACAAAAGCAATTTAAGTCTTTAAAAATTGCATCTGCAAACAAAATCTTGATGCTGTAAAAAAGACCAGCATCTGCCATTTTTTCAATGTCATCCTTTCGATTTAATAAAATGGCTGATCACTTTAGAAATGAATCAGCCGTTTTATTGCATTAGAAGTAGTAACAAGGCTGTGATTTAATTAACTATTTTTCTACTGTGACACTTTTATACTGTTATTGCAACGAGACAATCAAAATATTTCATGCTTTTTTATGAATATATTTTAAAATACTTCTACATGTGCGATAGTTTACTGAACATATGTATGATATTTTATTGAAGAAATTTTCTTTTGTTTGATGTATTTGTATCTGTTGTGTTGTTCCTATTTCTACACTGTGTTTTGTTGTTGAATACCCATAATGTTGAATGAGTGTAATCATTTTTTGTTGTTGGACAATCAAGATTTTATACTTCAGTTCTCAGTTGTATAATAAGTAGCGTGTGCCTGAATAATTTCTGTTGTTAAATAAATAGGTATTTTTAGCATTATACAAACGTTTAGTGCAATTGTACAATCAATCAAATGTAACCTTAGCTTATACAAATAATAAAATGCTATACTTATATAAGAAAATTGAATCGTTATATTTTTAGATGTCTACAGGCTACATGTAACAAAGTTGACAAACTGTTAATACTTGTCACTATTTTATAATTGAATTAAAGATAGTTAAACTTAAATGTATAAGTGCAGTATTGGTTTTATAATATTTGCAATTGTATGCATATATTGCTATTCAAATGTATGCTAATATATACATATTTTGATTTTTATCATGTTACTTTGTTGTGTTTGTCTCTATTTGTTACGTTGAATAAGATCTGTTTATATCCATTATGTATTTTATTTTGAATTGAACAATCAATACTAAACAGTTATGATTCATTTTGTGCTATATAAAATTATATATTTTTGTTCTAAATAAGCAAAAATCAAAAAAAATTTGCCCGCAAAACTTAAGCCAGTTTTATACTTGCCAGTAGTTAAGTATTTAAGTGCCATTATACAAATAAACAATCATTCCTTAAATATAAAAAAAAGTATATATGAACTTAAGTTTTATATTAAGCTGAAACTGTCTCACTTGCCATATGATACTTTGCTTTGTAACACTGGTCTAATATACTACACCCTTTATATTGTCTTAGACTTAAAGTGATAATTACTAGAAATTTTCTGTGCTAGTGGCTTGTTAAAGTTTGAACGTAAATCAACATACCAAGCAAATTTGGTATTCACTTATTGGCCACAAATGGATGGAAAACAAGTAAATCCTCTTATCCCAAATAAATATGAATTGATGACATTTTTGAATAAAACTTTTTTCATATTTACATTTTCCCTTTATTATTTTACTATCGATTGACACAAATGGTTTAAGAATAATTAAAAAAAAAACTTACTATTATAATCTATCTAATTTATTATACCTTTATTTGTAAATTTTATGCATAAACATAAATATAATTTATTAAAAAAATTCTCTTTATGCTTACTAATTATAATTTTTTTAATGAAAACCTAGTGGTTGAGCACTAGAAAGAGTTATAAAAGCATGAAGCCTTAAGGTTATAATGCTACTATAAAATCTATTCTTAATTCAAGACTCTATAACTATGATAGAATTATAAAATGTTTGTGAAACTGAATTACAGAAGGCTGATTCAGACTAATAAAAGATCTGTCATATTTAGAAATTTTGATTGAAGTAACTTTTTGCTGCTGGGAGTGTCTTATAGTCATGGATCAAATCAAATCACTCCTATAACTCAGGGGTTCCCAAACAGTGGTACGCGGGAATATTTCAGGTGGTACGTGTGAGTGATGGGAGCAACATGATGCTATAAATAGCTTCTGGACGCATGTGCACTGAGCTTGCAAACATTACTTATTATTTTAAAGAAGAATCTTTAACTTCTGGATCGGATTTTGCACTATTTTTTATTTGCCTTTTTTTAGACCTATAGGTAATAAACAAAACTGTAAATTAATGCCATTTTAATCTTTTTATTTCTCCTTTATTAATGGCATGTTATACATAAACAAATATCTAACTATTAAATACGAAGTTTTCTCAGGAATTTTACTCAGAAATCCTTTCAGAAGAGTAAATATTATACATTTATTAAAATATTCAGGTCTGGTGGTACGCCAAAATTTCTCAAAAAGTCAAGTGGTACCCCTGCTGTAACTCAATTCATGCCGAATCTACATGTATTTTTTTTGTCTTGCCAAAGTGGTTCTGAGTTTTGGGGAATATGCAAAGTCTGTAAAAGGCCTATTCTGCCAAAAAATAGCCCCATAAAAAATTAAAATATATTGATCTTGACCATATTCAAAATGTGTTATGCTGATGTTTTAGAGCTTTTACTTAAACTAGGTGTTGTAAGCAATATAAAATTTGAACATTTGCCTAGTGGTTAAATGTCGACTCTTCTGGCTGTACTGTAAAGGTAGTATCCTTAATTCTACACTCTCAGAAATGAATACTCAAAAACGACGAAATTTTCCTTAATTCTGACGATGCCGTTTCTGGCAAATGCTCCGAGATTTTCTTTCCTCAAAGTGAGGAAATTTGATTCGTCATTTTTATGAGGATTCGAATTTCGTCTAATTTAAAGAAATATTTCATCATTTTTTAGCACAGCAATGAGATTCAGTTTCCTCAAAATCAAGATACAGAATCGTCAAATAAAGAACGTTAAAGTGAGGATTCGCGTTTACTCAAGTCACGTGATAGTTTGACGAAATAATCCTCAAAATTAACGAAATGCGGCTTGAGGATTAATGAATCGTCAAAAGTGAGCGCATTATTTCTGAGTGTGTAATAATGTAGTATGTATTGAGCTACTTGATATATCGCCCAACTTTTTCACTGTGTCGATAACATTACATGTTAATAAAGCTAGGCCATTTATGTATAACTCTTGCCATTGCAGTAGTCTAATTTTTATACATGAATGGTTAATTTCTATCTCTCTATTAAAATTTTAATTCATAAAAATACAATTTTTTTGTTTATTACCAGTTAAACCTAATCTAAACCCAACCTAACAAGTGATAAACAGTGATGTTGATAGATATAAAATTACAGCTATTTTAATATTTATTTGTTGAACATATCAGTAAATTAATACTTTTGTAGCAACTTTTTAGTTTTAGTGCTAAATCTAATTTTAATAATCTTTTTTTTTTATTATTTTAACTTGTATGTTTGTGTAACTTAAGATATTAAATCTGCTGTCTTTCCAAATATGTCAGTTCTATAACCAGTTTTCTCTAGTTGTGAAATGCTACGTAAATGTTTATTATATACTATTGATATTTGTACAATAAAATATTTTTCAAATATGATGGTTTCTTTTTATATATTTTGGATTGTGTACTAATTTAACCAAACTCTAAAGAGTTTATTTTTGTACTAAACATTTTTTCATTCCCCATTTATCTGTGTAAAATTTCTAGCATATAGTCATGTAAACCTTTGACCACATTTGCAAATTTAAAGCAACTATGATTAAGAATTGTATTGTAATCGGGGCCATAAGTTGGTGGAACATTAAAAGTGGTCCATGGTCTATGTATTAAATATGGTGTTGTTTACATCAATAACAAAAAGAGGTCATCAAGTTCAAATGGGAAATTAAGTATAAACAAATAAAGACAGTGACAACAACTTAAATGAATTTTATTCTGCATTTTCGAAAATCCTAATTACTTCTGTCATATTTCCTAAGTCCTCTAAAAAGCCGTCCAATAAAGTCATAGTTTCTTCATCCAGTTGTTTCTTGTTAATAGGTAAGTAACCTACATAGCCCTCTTCCACTTCATATAATTTTTCTATCTCTTTTTTAACTGGGTGAAGATCATCCGCTCCACAAATGAACTGAAAAATTATTTATCTTTTAATTGTATTATCACTGTATATAAATTTAAACTATAAAATGTTCAAATTAAAAACATGTCACAATCTGTCCAGAGGTATACTAAAAGGCTGCTGGTTTGTAACTGTAGCCCATCAACTAGTTAATTCAACTAGAATATTTATACAGCCCATTAAGTATTTATATAATAATTAGTATTTATATAAAATATTTATACTGCCTCAAATACAGTAGCTGCGGTTAAAATGAATCGCATCGATCTGAGTACATTTTGATCAAAAATTTCTTTCATTATGCATACACAATTATTTTTTGAGGTTTTCTAAGAGCTTATATGATATTCGGAAATCGATTGTTCGATCTTGTAAAGAAAATTATTTTTTAGATTAGGAATTTATCTTCCTTTGTGCAATGCACTACATTTTGAATAAGTTGAACAATCAAAAATATTAATGCTTAAAACATTCCAGTTAATCAGCCCAAAACTGTTTGGCCAAATAAAATAAACTGTTGGTTTTAGAAAAAGCAAATTGAAGGGGGACAACCAGGGATTCCCAAACCAAAGTGAATCTGTAATAATCCAATAAAAAAACGTGACTTTCTGAGACATTTCTTCGGCTGCATTCAATATTTTTACAAACAGTTCTTTTTATAGAATAAATGTAGCTGACTTACAGGGTTCTTGATTCCACGTTTTGAAATTGGTTTGAATATTTTGTCGTAAAATTCATTCATTGAAAATTTAAAATAAAAGTATTAGATTTCAAAAAGAGGGACTTTTGGTCATTGTAAATCAGCAATATTTATTATGTAAAAAAAGTTTGCAAAAATATTCAATACAGCCAGTGAAATATGGCAGTGGGAATCATTACTTTTTCCATTGGATTATCAAAGAAACACTTTGGTTTGTAGATCTGGAGTCATTCTTCCTTTAATGAACTGGAGTCCTCATTTTAATAGGGGCTGGGGAGTCCAGTCGGATAGGCACTTGCCTAGCATGTGAAAGGTCCCAGGTTCGGGCATCCGCATCGCCAAAATAACTGCCGACCTATAAACGGCCCGTGCAGCCAAAAATGTCCGACGAATAATACCCTGTTTACGGGAGTGCACCTTAAATATCCTTCAAAGTCCTAACGCTGCATACGATATCGCCCCTAACAGTTGCGTTGGGTGCCTATTCAGGTGTCGGCTCGTGACTTGAATGTGGTTCTAAAATACGACGCCCATCGCCAATAGCCCTCGTGTAGCTCTAGTACGACGATAATTCAAACCTAACCTCATTTTAATAAGTTGCTTCTCCTATTAAGTCAGTGGTTCCCAACCTTTTCTGGACCATCGCCCCCTTCTTTAGGTTGATTAACATCCATCGCCCCCTTTTAATTTTCATGTTATGTCTAATCATAAAAATGTGGGCAACTATAAAACAGTTTTATAACATTTACTATCGTTTATAAAAACAACCAAAGAAGATTTATCCGGTCCCTTTTAAATTAAATAAAAAAAAACATAAAACACATATTTAAAAAATATTTTTAAGGAAAAAAAAAGTGAAATAATTAACCAAGATATTATTACTGGTTTCTAGAAAATTTAAAAGAGTTGAAAGTAAAATTGGCTGGTTTGGTTATGGTTGGAGAATTGTTTTGCTGAACAAAGGTACAACATTATTTTAGTTTTTTCCCCTTTGAATACTCATCGCCCCCTGATTGCCCCTCAAGTATTTTTTGCCCCCTTGATAACACAAATCGCCCACTTGGGGGCGATAGCCCCCAGGTTGGAAACCGCTGTATTAAGTGATGGCCCAGTTAACCATAATTTTCTATAATTACTTTTACAAAATAAACATATTAATACTTCTAGATAAGTTTTCTCATTTTCATCCTCTTTTGTCTGTACTTCCTCAGCCCCAGCTTCAATTGCAGAGTCCAATGCTCTTTCCGCATCCAACGGTTGTCCGTCTTTCTGACTGAGAGCTTTGATGATCCCTTTCTTTTCGAAAACAGCTCTCCAACGGCCTTCACCAGTCATAATGTTAGCTCTGAAATCAGAAAAAAGCTTAAGATACAAGCTGATACATGTCCATTTTAACGAACAGATAGCATAGCTACAATATACTACTATATTTAATTATTATTTTAGTAGCTCAGTGGCTGAGAGGTATAAAAGTGTTTGCCTCATAAGTTCGCGGGTTCCAGCCCAGGCTGAGTAGTCAGATTTTCTGGATGGGAAAATATTGGGCACGCATGTCATATGATTATGTGGCATGTAAAAGATCCCTTGAGTACCTATTTGGCTTTGGTTTTCTCAGAAAAATTAAATCACGACATACCTTAACATCCACAGAGAGCTCAGATTCATTGCAATCTGAGTGTCAAAATTGATAGAGAGAGTCGCCTAGAAGGTGCCACAGAGAAATGGCTCACGGTTCTGGGAAATATGCTGAGTGTGTAAAAAAAATATATTTTCGACTATGGAGATTAGTAAATTTTTTACATAGCTTGCATTTTATATACCTGTATTTTAATATTACTATAATTTTTTTTAAACTCTTAGCCTGTATTTTTGTACTTCAAATCTGAAGTGTCACAACTCTCATCTCTTAATATCACAAGAAAAATAAAGTCATGTTTTTTATTATCTGTGGAAAAGAAAAATCACTACAAAACTTATTGATATATGAGTAGGGATAAGCGGTGTACCTGGAACGTATGTGTACCTCGAACCTATGCCGATTCTAGCTCGATTAGCTTAGATATTGAAACAACACCACATGCAGTTAAAGTATTTGCTACCAGGGATCTCAGTGAAGTTCTATCTGTTTGTTTAAAATGCCAATTTATTAAAGAGGTTTCGAAAAACTAAATTCACAGTTCAAAAGTAAATTTTTGTCAGATTCTTTAGTGTATTTTTTTACTCAAACATGTAGTGTTTATTCAGAAACGATGGTTATGCAATATAAACTAAGGCAATAAAACCCCTTACTAAGCCAATTGACCTAACATAACCAATTACTACAATCTTGGCTAGAAATAAGAGTAGGATGTAAAATGCATTTTTGAATTTTATGTGGCTAATAAATATTGGTTTTCGGACTATAAATCGAGTCTCTCTACCTGTTAATAATTGGTCCAAGGTACGCTACCGGTTGGACCAAGGTACACCGCCGGTGGTGTACTTGGTCTTATTTACAATTTTCTGTATTTATTTTTGTAATGTTGAAATCATTTAAATAACATGTTAAAATAAATATATGTTGTATATAACAACATAAAGTATTTAGTAAAAATATTTTTATTCACTTTTTGCAAGTAATTAGGAAATTAAAAATTGAAAAGTCAAAATAGGTCCAAGGTAACCCACCTTCCCCTATCATTCAAAATTTTTTTAAGCTAATATAGTTAATACAAGATATATGTTGATATGACAGATAGTAAATTAATAGTTGTAAAAAGATAACTATTTTTTGGGTTACTTTACATTGCATAGCTTATTTTTGTTCATTAAGAATAATTGAATATACAAGAATAATTTTTTTTAAAATTTCGATTCCTGAAACTTTTCAATCTTCTAACTTTGTAATTAAATACTGCATTCATACGCCAGTACTCTTAAAACAAATTAATTTACGATTTGCTGTGATAATTTACTTATCTGAAATCAGAAATATTTCAGGAACAAGTAAAATTACATAATTGAATACTGGATAGTAAAAAAGGCTATTGACTATTTACACAAAACATATTTACATTAAACAGAATAAAATATTACCCATATTTTTTACAGATACCCTTAACGGCATGCCTCATTGTAGAAATATTGTCAGCCTCGTATTCCATTACAACAATGCAACCTCCTGGACCAAGAATTTCAATTGAACCAACTTTAGGTGGTTTGGTACTCTGAAAAAAAGATAAAAAATGTAACTCAAAATTGAGGCATTCACAGTTTAGATAGTTTTCAAAATAAGTAAATATGACAATAATTCAACATTTGAAAATAGTTTTTAATTCAGATTTATTGTATATTTAAATCAAAATATTTAACAAGATTTTTAAAAAAGTTTATTCTAAATAACAGTTTCATTTTTAAACTTAGCTTTACATTTAGATTAGAAATAAAATTTTAATTATCTGATCAATAAAAGAACCAACTAGATACATTCAATGTCTTTTCTTTTATATTAATTGAATCTATATAAAATATATTGTTTTAAGGTAAGCACTGCATATATTTATTATTTTATATAAATAAAGTTATGAAATACACAAAAAAAAGTCCAGAGAAAGATATCAAGTTAAGATAACTCACACACAAAAGTGTAAAATCAAAATAAGTTTTAACTTCACAAAGTAGAGTAAACTCCTGATTATCTTCCATATTTACTTCAATTTTTGTTCAACAATCTTCCATAATTATTTCAATCAGTGAAAGCAATTTTGTGTATTTTTTTCTCTTTGCCGATTATCCGCAAATTCATTTATCCGTGGATACTGCGTCACCCAATTCTGCAGATAATTAGGAGTTTACTGTATTATATATAATAAAATGCAATATACTTTAGCACTTTTCAAAGCATTTTCCACGACAGACGCAGGAACATTGTTCTTCTTGGCTTGTTCTAATACGTTGGATAATTTGTTATTTAGTTTTGGGTCAGCCCCACCCTCTAGAAAATAAAATATATTATAGATTTTATCTTAGTAATCAAAATACTTTTCAATTTACCAAATTTGTCTCTTTTCTGGTTTTTTTTCACCAAGCTGTCAAATTTTTAAAACTTTTTTACTTGTTTTAACGTTACAAAAATTGGATTGTTGATTATAGGACTGTCGAACCCTGTTAACCCGAACTCGCTTAGCACAAAATTTTGATTAAAGGTGAACTGACGGCATTTCTCTTGCCTATAAAGCTGTGAGACAATGCCTACCATCATCAGATAATGCAGCTGTTGTTTGGACTACCCCAAATCAAAATTGTGGTCGTATTAGTGTGTGTTCTGAAGTTTTTTGGGTATCAAACATAAAAAAGTATTGAAATAAAAAAAGTTTCAATTAGAAAATAAGAATTCTTGGAATTCATACTTAAAAGGGAAGGGGGAGGGGGGAGAATCGCCAAAACTACATCACTCCCCTAACACCAATTGAGACCTAGCCACTATATAATACCTGCTCCACAAGAGTTGTTTCTTTAAGCTGGTTAAAATAGTATTTAACACAGAAGAACTCAGAAATTTTGCAACAATATTTATCAGTGCTTCTTTTTAATTTTAAGTGTGTTGTGCATGGACTTATTAGATTCTGAATGCAAAGTTTAGCCATTGAACTATCAAAAGGTCAACCTAAAGGACCGTGTCCGGATTTGACCCCCTCCCCCCCTCCCCCAAGTCAAAATGACAACAAACCGAACAATTGCTAATCTTAATCTAAAAATACTGCTTAAAACTGAAAATGTCTGCAGAAGAGAACATGAAAGGTTTTTCGAACTAAAAATTAACATGGCATTTGCAATCATAGCGATATTTTAAAATAACAAAAACTGAACCTAACAGTTTGCTGCATGTTCAAATCAATGTGCACAAAAAATAACTAAAGAAATGATTTCTTAAAATAATTTATTATTAACATTATTTAAAATTTTCGTCGCCAAGGGTTGTATTAATACCAATTTGGCTACCAGATTTGGTGAAAGTTTACCGGACATGCCCATTCAGTTAAATCCTATCAAAATCTCTTAATTACTTTAAAAGAGCCACAGAAAGTACAGACCTCGAACCGCAGAGCGAAGGAGATATGCATATCTGTTACACAACAAATTTTTTTCTCTATCCTTCGCCTCTTTAATGTGTTTTACATTTTGCCACTTAGCATGGCCAGCCATCGTCCTTTGGCATGATTTATTATACAAATCATTAGTATTGATGGCCAGAAACGAAGTACTAGTACGTTGTAAACTAAACTTGGAGTGGAAATTGTGACCAAAATATAAATAATTTTGACAAGTTCTTATGCGAGAAAAGTCTTTGAATATAGTAGAGGTGAATCTGCACTGTATAAAAGAAAGTGTAGCCATTATCTGTAATTTTGAAATAAGTTAAATTGAAAATTAAGATTTTTTTTGGTTCTTGCAGGTCAATGTTTACAAATAAAAGACCTTTATTTCGTTTTCGGTTGGTTGATATACATATATTTTCAGGCTTGTGTGCTTGTTCAGAGCGAGCCGCTTATAAACCTTCGTCAAGTAAGACATTCACAAAAGACACTCACATGCACACATATACGTGACAGATGCTGCTATCTATTACACGCCACCTCCACAATTTAGACATGTCCCTGAAATGGAGAGAAATAGTCTCCAGGAACCTGAACCCATGGGAAACTGCGCAATGACCGCCCACAAGACTTTCGGACCCAACAGATTTAGCGAGCACGTACTCCGCATATACTCGGTGATCGGTGAGTTTTCAGCGACTAGGTTCCGATCGCGGGACCTTCCGAGTTCCGATCCGTAGATTGCTACACTGACCACAAGGCGCCTTACAGCCCAAGACCTTCATTTTGTTTTCGTTTCACTTGTCTAATGTAAAAAATTTCCGTAATTATTTTTTAAACTTAGTTTTCTTTCTAAAATATATTTTGCATATACTTTTCAAATAAAATATAATATATTCGTTTCATTAAAGCTATTTTATTCAAGTATAATTCGTTTTTTCTTGCCTATTATCCATATTTTCATGAGGTTTCAGACTATTTACGAAACAAATTTAGCCATGTTAAACTAAAAAAAAGAGTAAGAAATAAAATGGTTTCCACACCATTTAAGTAAGAAATGGTTTCCACACCAGAACACGTCGAATGTTTTTATTTTGGTTTCCATCAAAACACAAAACGTGGTGTGAATGTGAAAATTTTCCAAAAGGTAATCAAGTAGACCTATTTGAAATTAATTAAATTAAAAAAGTTCATTTTTCAAGAAGTTGTTCTATTATCCTTCATCTTGTGTGTTTGACTATTTTTTTTTGTTTAATGCATTGATTTCTCCGATCTTTAATAATTTATTTATCGTGGTTCATCATCTTGTGCGATCGATCTTTTTTTTTTTTTGTTGCTATAAATATATAAGAAATTCCCCAACTTTAATCGCTTATATATACATATTTTTATTCATTACTAGCACATAAAGACCAGTTCTTCGCATGGATTAAAAATCTCCAACATGAGGGAAAAACACAATTCCATATTTGGAACATTTTTGCGAATAATTTGATGAGCTTGGCGACATTTTTCATGTGACCCTTTCATTAATTTGGTAAATATTATTATGACATAGATGATGTGAGGAGAAGAGAAAATAGAGATGGCTAGTTTTACTGACTTGCCACAATTCTGGTACAAATTTAATTATTTTGCGACATACTTGTAGCAGCTTCAGTAACTCATTGTCTGCCAAAAGGATCCTCAAGGCAGAGAAGAGTTATCTCGGTTTATATACTACCATTAACGTTGTAATCTGTAATAGTGGTAGGAACATGGGCAGTAAATCAGCGCCACCTAGTTGATGATGGAAGGTTGCGTGTGTGGTAACCGCCACATACTTGGTGAGAAAGGAAAGAGGTGTACATGGGTTTATATGCAGTGCTGTAGCTCTATAGTGCAATGACTTCCAACAGCAATCAGCATACAAATCTTTAGAAGAAACATTTTGCTCTCTTGGTTTGCCAGCCCACATATATTGGCGGGAAAAGGAATATTGCAACTTACAGTTCTTTATACAGCTCTAGACTCTCATGGCTTACGAACAGTCAGCAAAAAATCCTGAAAAAATAATTTTGTTGGTTTATTTGGCAAGAAAATTAGAGATTGCTACAATCAAACACATCATACAACTCCAGTGTGATGATATTCACACAACCAACCAGCTTATGAAATCATTTAAGAAATAAAAGATATCATCATAGATCATTTGTTGAATTTTTTTTGGAAAAAATGAAGCAATAGAACATAGAGCCTAATTTCATAATTATTGTAGGCTTTCGTAAATAGTGTAGGCAATAGGCTTTGAATAACCAACAACCATACCTGGGATTGGAGTAATATGTTACTTGTAACAGTTACTTTTTTATTTAATGTCGGGTAACAACATGTTTTTTTTTCCAGAAATTAGCTGTAACTTAGTTACTTTTAGCGGTAATGAAGTAACAAAAAATTTCATTACTTTACCTTACGAAGGAGGTCTGATTCTTATTTTGAAAATAGTATTATCCACTTTGGCTGCTAAAGGCTTGACGGCTGCTTTCAGCAAGAATTGTTTATTTATTAATATTTCTTCTTGTCTGTTTACCTTTCCAATCACATTGTAGGACCCATAATTACAGGGTCTACTGAAAAGGAGGGTTTTCAAATAAATAATCACCCTGACTGTATATATATTTACTGTTTAATATAGTGTAGAGTAACTTATAATTTTTTTTAAATTTTCAAAATTAGGTAGGAATTCTAGATACCTTTTAACAGAATTTTTTTACTAATATTTTTAACTATGTATCGCTAACGATTTCTTTAACTTGGTACCTTTTAGTAAAACATGGCTGGCAAGTCAGTGAAGAGAAAAGTTTCACATAAAAATAAAGCTCACAAGAAAGAAGCTGACAATGAATACTCTGATGAATCAGATGCTGGTTCTTCAATGCCACAAAATTTCCCAAAGAATAAAAAGGCAAAAAAGAAAAACTCAGTAAGATATTTAAATCTAATATACATTTAATGGTATACCATTATCCATTACAACTGTTGTGTATTATGTTATACATATGCAATGAAAAAAAAATTCTGGTTAAATGGATGATTTATTCTTTAATTCTAAATTTTGCTTTTATGAAATTATAAAAGTCAAAAGGTTCGGAGCTTTTTCATCAATTGTGTATATTAATATAAAAAATAATTTATAAAATTTGAAACAAAACTAAATTATATTGTTTTGTTTTCTTTTCAGTTAAAAAATGTTAGAAAACAGCAATTGTTAGAAGCAAATGAAGAGGAAGACAAAAGCATAAGAAAATTGGAAGTCTTACTAAATCTTAGAAAAAGAAAAAAGAAAAGTTTGCCTACAGTTTTCAAAAACGATGGCCTTGATTGTATCCTTTAAAAAATCCAAAAGTATATGTGTTTTTTCTTCTTTTTGTCAATGGTTCGCCCCTCCCCATTAAAAAAAAAATCTACTTATGCTCCTACTTGCAACTAAAAACAAGGAGCCCTTTAGTTGAAAATTCTCATTCAGCAGTATCCGTCTACCAACCAAAAAAAGCAATGTTTGGATTTTTTTTGTTGCCAAATTTATAATTTGGCAGGAATTCAGTACTCCCTGGCGAGTCAGAATCAAAGTTAAATGAACTGAAGCTCCTTCTTGATCTAACATGCACCAGAGTTGCCCATGGAATTTGTGGCTTTGCAGTGTTATGCTGATGAACGATGCTGACAAAGTGATAATTCCTTTAACTTTTCTATTCATTTTAACATACTTTGTGAAATTGCAGTTCTTCAAACTCTTACAATTGTTGACTTTGAGATGTCTTTTTCAAAAGTATGCCCAATTTCAGAAGCAGACATCTTTTGAAAGACAGTACGACTTACGCTGATTCTTTGACCTCCCTCAGTCAGTTTTGGTTTTGGACCAGATCTTTTTAACAAACAATCATTTAACCCATGATTGATTACATTTTCAACATTAGTTTTAGACCTTTTAATTTTAGTGGTAATACGCCACAAATACATGCTTTTTCCGGGAAGAAACAACACTTTTCTTACTTCAGAAGTCATAAGTTCTTTCCCACGTGGTATTTTGACTGATGCTTTTTCTGAAGTTTTCAAACTTTATATATGGATTTAGATAAGGGCCACAGTTAAAAATAACCATATTTATCTGTAATATTTTGATCATATGTAAATTAAAGCAGCAAAATTTTTGAGGCCCTTATAATTATGAACCGCTAAAATTATATGAAAATTGTGATTTTAGCCCTTTTGAACTTAATTTTTGATGTTTATAATTTGATTAAGAATAAAATTTTGCTTTTATGACAGATTTAACATGTATGTATTAGATAGATAGATAATAAATTTATTGCAATGGGCCTAAGCCCGTTTACAATGGTTGGCAATGGTTATTACAATAAAATGTTTCATAATATCAACATAAATCTATTGCAAGGATACATATAAAACAAACAAATGAAATACAAACAAACACTTAAATACATACAAAGAGACACAAGGAAGTAAACTAATTGTCAGTATCATCGAAACTTAATATATATTGTCTAAATTTTAAAACTGATATTAAGTAGTTATAAATATTATAATAGTTTTTGTTATGAAATTTTAAAAATACTGAAAGATAGCTTGCTCACCTGCCTCGGTCGTGTTTTTTGGTAGCTCCCTGAGATTGAATATTTCTAAGTCCTATTTTTTTTCTACTGCTTAAATATTTGTTTATACTATATCTACTTATTATCTGAACTTACTTTTTACTATAATATATACATTCTACTATACTATGGCCACGCTGACACCCAATTCCGCCTCTCAAGAACCCTCCACCAACAAAGGCAAGCGTAAAACCTTTTCTCCGATATCTGCTATGGATGTTCAGGCAAAGTCTAAGTTCAAACCTGACACTGCCACTGAGGACCTAGCTAGTTTCCTCGCAGATGAAAACCCTGACCTTAAAAAAGGTATGAAGCTACTGATCAAACTCCAGCTCGAATCAAATAACACTGTAAATAGATTAATCGAAAGAATCGATCATTTAACCAGTTGGCTTGGCAATGTGGATGAGGCTATTGTTGACATTGAAGAAAGAATTACCGCAATTGAATCGAGGTTAAACAGTGATAAAGCTATATCTTTGCCTGCAGAACAAGATTACGCAACTACTCAGCGAAAATTGACCGAACTGGAAGACAGAAGTAGAAGGAACAATATAGTTATAACTGGTCTGAAAGAAGAAGGCTCGGAATCGTGGGAAGTGTCCGAAAAACAAGTCATCGATCTCTGTAAGTCAAAGCTGAACATCTCGGACATTTCTATTGAACGTGCTCACAGGTTAGGAAGGATGTCCGCTAACCGACCAAGACCCATTATCTGCAAACTTCTAAATTTCAAGGACAAAGAACGAATAAAAAGAAACGGATACATGCTGAAAGGTACTAACATATTTATAAATGATGACTTTTCTCAAAGAACAAACACTGCTAGATTCCACCTGCGGAAATTTTCAAAGGAAATGAAAGGAAAAGGCGCTGTGTCTACCAAGTTATCCAGATTTAACATGTATGTATTGTCTTTTCTTGTTCACAGTGAAGTTTTAATTTGGTATCCCAAAATAATCGACTGTCCTTTTACTTATGATACACACTGTACTACTGGACATCAGTCTTTTTTCTACAAAAGAATCAAATAATTTAAAATATATAATATATTTCTTTTTAGGATTTCTTTATGATAATTTTTGCCCTTTTAATTAGTATATTTTATGGTGCGAGTGCAGTGATTTGAAATTTTCCAAATATTTTGACTACATATCTTTATATCTTTTTGGTTTCATTCTAAATTTTTGATAATAAAGTATTGTTAATGGTCTTTAACTAGTCATAGATCTTCTTGGCGTAATTGACAGGAAAGAAGGAGAAACAATTTTATCAGATGATTCTATGGACCTAGAAGAAGATCTTGCTCTTGTAGAGGGCACAAAACCAACTTCAATACTGAAAAAGAAAGTCAAACAAGATAAGCAGCAGCAAGATACTAAGCCTAACCAGCGCCCTGTTGCCAAACAGAGAACACTTAAAGAACTTTTGAAAGAAAAAGGAAAAGGTTCTTCCAAAGAAGAAGATGAACATTCCGAAGAAGATTCTTTCGGAGACGAAAGTTCTGATGCTGCTTCTGATGATAATGATTCAAATGATGCTTTTGATGAAGAAAATTGCTCTGAGGATGAAGATATTCAGGAGAAAGAAGATAATATGGAACAAAAGAATAAGCCCAAAGTGTGGGAGGATATTTATGGCAGGTTGAGAGATGAATCAGGTGGTGTTCTCAAATCTTCGGAAGTTATTAAAAAATATGTTCCCCCGAAACTGCGTAAGGAAACTTCTGGTGTAGATGAAAATAAGAGGGAGGAATGCTTGAGAATTAGGCGTCAATTGAAAGGTTTGCTTAATAGGTAAGTTAGACTAGGATATTTTAAACTTGGTTGTTTTTTGAAAAAGGAATGAGTTAAAAGTTTTAAGACATTTATAATTTCCTATTCTTTTAGGTTGAGTGAATCCAATATGCAAAATATATGCCATCAAATTGAAGATATGTACATGAAAAACAGTAGAAATGGTAAATATACTTTAAAAATTTAATCCTAACTGTTAATTTATATAAAACTATTGCATTTTTAACTAGAGTAGTCTTAAAGTTATTTTATAGGAATATAGTAGTTAAATTAATTTTGTTAATATAATAGCTGCGTGAATTTGTCGACTTAAAAATTTGTAATCTTATTAACTCCAACAATTACATGAGCTTAGTCATGAATTTTCTTGCTTTGTAAAAACGTTAATATTCGTCATAATAATAGTGATATTTAACATTTTTAGACATGAATGAAACCCTCTTTGCTTTGGTGTCTGAGCTTGTTCTTACACCCACTTTGACACCCCCTCGTCTTATAATGGAACAGGCTATGCTGATTGCATTACTTCATGCAAATATTGGATCTGAAATAGGTAGGTATTCTTCGTTAATAATTTTGAAGGTTTTTTTTTGCATTTAAGATGAACCCGTAGATTTGTACAATGATGAACAGAATGTAAAAATGAGCTTTACTAAAACCTTGATTTTAAAAATGGAAACCTGGAATTTGACTTAAATTTTCAAATGCTGTTATTATAAAATTAATTTATTTCTATTTTTATACAGCTTGAGATATACATTTATCACTTAAAGGAAATAGAAAATATTCCCAAAGTATAAACCTTTTTTTGGGTGAAAAAGGATTAATATTTGGTTATTCGTAAATTCCTTTGTAATCTTTTGATAAAAATGCTTTGATCCTGAACCTTTCTAATAACTAACACCCCTGTAGCTAACAAAAGTATGTGTTCTTGTTAGGTGCCTATTTCCTGCAACACATTGTAGAAAAATTAGGAACTGTTTTCAAAGAAGAAGGAAACTATGGAGAGGAGAAAGAGTGCAATAACATGATTACATTTCTGTCACATCTTTACAATTATAAGGTTTGTACTTTTAAAAATGCGTTACATAAGTAATTATTCTAGTCATATATAGCTTTCGAATAACATATGATAGCGCTAAGTAGTTAATATTTTACTATGTATCCCTCATATAAATAAATTGTAACTGTATTTTGCTATGTTAATAAGTCGGTCTTAAGCCCTTATCAGACGGTACGAATGCTGCTCGTCGAACAACTTTTGGGACAGCATTTTCCTTTTCATTCCTTTTACATTATGTGCTTGACTTGTTAAATCTTATGGAGTAATTTTTTTTATAATGAAATGTTTTTTTTTAAGGTAACACATTCCACCTTGATTTTTGATGTGTTTCAAATTCTTGTTGATTCATTTCAAAGCAAGGACATTGAACTTATACAACTTTTCCTCAAAAGTAAGAATACTATTTTTTTTATGACATTTTCAATGCCTTACTGAATAAGTATCATATGTACTATATGTGTATTATTATTTTGATTTTAGATATTGGTTTTGTACTGAGAAAAGATGACCCACTGAAACTAAAAAAGTTAATTTTTGATATTCAAGGGAAAGCTACACAATTTAATAAGGATCAAAATGAGTATGTATTATTATCATTTTATTCTATGGTGTTTTTAAAGAAATTTAGTTGATGCATTATATTTAAACTAAACTCCTCGGCGCAACAGCCCATTAGTAGGCCATGGCCTGCCATGCCAATTTCAGCTTCTGTGACCTAGGGCTCTGGGGTGCTAGGCATATGTTCAGGTAAGGTGGACAGACTCGCGCAGAACCCCCAGTGTTTAGTTCCCAAGCATGCTTGGTACCCATTTTCTCGACCCACTCAATGGATGAAAGGATGGGTCAACCTCGCCCAATCCAGGTTCCGACCTGTGGGGTGGCAATGCGAAGCACTATCACTATGCCACTGGGCCTCATTACATTTCATTATTATATTATATTTAATTAACACATTATATTTAAATAACCTATATTTTAATATTGTATAGTTTTCAATTAACTTTTGATTGTTGAGCACTTTTTAAATATTGTTGACTGCAGTTAATTCTTTATTTCATAACCTAGAGTTTCTACATAAATTAAGACTTTTTCTTCCTCTTCTAGCTCCCGTGTAAGATTTATGTTAGAAACTTTAACTGCCATAAAAAATAACAACATGTACAAAATACCTGATTATGACCCATCTATAATGGAGCACAGTAAGAAGTTCCTTAGAGGTTTAATACGAAAAGGTATGCATTTTCAAATATAATATTTATTACGTGCTGCTATTTGATTTCTGCATTCCTACAAAACAACAATCCAAATATGTTTTTGAGGCATGTAGGAACATATCTTCGAATTCGTTCTACTCATTTGTTAAAGGGTTTCCTTAATACTGAATGTAGTTTTTTATTTAATTAGCTCATTCTCTTCACTCCCGAAAAAAGTCATACACAAATATTCTCTTTATAAATATATTTTCAAAAATTAAACCGGTTTTGCCAGTAATTTTGAAAAAAAAAATTGTTTATCATTTGCTGTGGGTCACATCAATTGAGTGGAATTAGAGGTTTTATAAGCAATGAAAGTATGCATTTTAGTACACATTTTTTTTGTTTGATATGAATAAATAAGCAAGTAGTGTCAGTTTTTTTGTGATCAATAAGTCAATTCTAACTTTACCTGTATTCCAAAATGTCTAATAAATTAACGACTGCAAAACTTAGTTTTTTGGAAGACCTCTGAAATGTGCTTGACTATCTTGGCTTGTCATTTTTTGATACAACTAATAAATAAGCTGTTTGGTATGAATATTTTTGTAACTCTTGAACATTCTAGCATAGATATAGAAAGTAGCAGATATGCCCATTGATTTCGCAATCCCGTACAACCCCCCCCCCCCCCCCCCCCCCCGATTGTGTGCTGAAGCAACTTTTCGCCGTTTTCGCAATGCATCACAGGATACTGGTTCCAAAAAACTGCTTTTGCCGATGAGTTACATGCAATAAAACTTGCATTTTTAATATGCTTCTTTTATGAATATATACCTCGTATCTGCCAGAAATTATCAATACGTACCCAGCTATAAACTTATGCTAGCGAAACTGGTAAAAAGTTTTTATTAGTTAATATTAAATATATATTTTTTATTAGTCGAATTTATCTCGTGCCATCTGGTGGCTTATGGCATGCCATGGACGAGGGCTTGCAAACTGCCTTATTTGATACTGGTTCAAAAGTGGCTTTTCCTTTTCCCTCAGGGGCAGATCTGCTACTTTCTATATCTATACATTCTAGTTTACAATAGAAAAGTCAGTATTAAGAAAAATTGTAAACTGAAGATATGAAGTAAATTCTTCAATAGTATGTGTATTTATGAAGTGAGAATAGTGTAAAAATTTAACATAGAAAATACTATTACATACATTATTTTATTTATAAATAATAAATCATTTTAAGAACAATAAAATTTTGATAAATTTTTTGTTGGTTGACTTTTTTGAAATGCTTATTTTAATTTGAAAATATTCTGAGCCCTCTGACTAAACATTCATGTGCTTCAAATTATTATAAGTTTTCCTTATAAAGGTTGCTCCATCCAAGAGCTTGCCATCTCTTATGAGGATCTCTTGAAGGTAGAAGAGAGGGGACGCTGGTGGATCGTGGGTTCAGCTTGGGCAGATTCTGACAACCCTTCTTCAAAGAGTGAGTTATTTCTATCATTTTAAAACTAGAAGTGTGTAACACTCAATGAATTTCGATTGTCACTTAATAAATCGATACTTTTAAAGATTATACGGCCTAAAAGGTTATTTTATTACCTTTAAAACTAAAAGAAAAGTTATGTTGTTGCTACCTTTTGCACATGCGCGACTTGCCTGAAAACCTTATTATGACCTCCGTATTAGGAACTCCTGAACCTAATTTGAAGTCTGAAGCTCTTTTTATTTTTCAGTAATACCCTTACAACCAAAAATTTCTACGGCAGTTACTTTTTCTGTGTGTACGATTTTCTCAAACACCTTATTATGACGTATAGTAGACACTAGAAACTTGTGTACCAAATTTGACATCCTAGCACTTTACATTTGAGCTGTAGAAAGATTTCAGACAGACAGAATTGTAGGGGCGCAATGATCGCCACATGAGCGACGATGAGGAGAAAAAGAAGAAAAATGCCGTTACTCGAATACAACATCAATCTTCTTCTCCTCTCATTGTTGCTCTGTACGCGGCAATCGTAGCGCCCCTTCAAGAAGAACAGACCAATGGGAAAAAACTTTTTTTGTAATTAGCACCTTCCAAAACACGTAGAACACACAAATCTCGACAGAATGGCTGACCAATCGAAAAAAAACTGTTTTTAATATAAACAACATCTTCCAAAACATGTAGAACACACAAATCTCAACAGAATGGCTGACCAATTTTTTAAAAAGACTTTTTTCTATAATCAGCACCCTCCAAAACAAGTACAACACGCAAATCTCCATTTCCGATATTGAACCCATCACAATTCTTTCCCCTCATATTTCAGGTAATTGAAAGTAAAAATTGGTGAAGGTTTTGTCTTTATATTTGATGCTAAACATATTTATTTTATTATTGATTGCGGGTACATTGTGATATTTTAAATAGAAAATTGCAGAAAATAAAACCAGATATGTATGAAGTGGGCTATATAAGACGTTTAGAAATTATCAATGTTTATTATGAATTATTGCTCATTGCTTTTATTTCCTTTAATATGTCTAAGAATATCATGTTTTTGAATATTTAATTTTAAAATTCATAATTTTTGTCTAGAACAATATTTATTGCATTTACTTAGCCTTCATTCAAAGAAGAAAAACTAGGATAATTAGTATTTTGCCAAATTTTTGATAAATCGTTATTTTCAGATCCAGCTGCAAAAGAATCATCAGTTTTGCCTAAAACTGTAGTTAGTGAAAAGATACTTGAATTGGCTAGAAAACAGCACATGAATACTGACATCCGTAAATCTATATTTTGTATCATCATGACTGCAGAGGTAAAGTATTCATATATTATGATGAACTCAGCATTAATAATGAAATATTTGGTTTAAATATATATTTTTTTAATTAAGGACTTTATGGATGCTTTTGAGAAGCTTCTAAAACTGAATTTGAAAAATCAACAAGAACGGGAGATTATACATGTGATTCTTCATTGTGCTTTGCAAGAGAAAAACTTCAATCCATACTATGCATACTTGGCTGAAAAGTTATGTAGCTTTTCTCGTAAACATCAAGTAAGTTGGAAGATTAATTTTTCTCTGTCAACTATATATGAAATGTAATAACAGGGTGGTAACAGAACCTGGAAATCAGGGAATTCTCAGGGAACTTTTTAATTCTGGAAATATCAGGGAATTCTCATGGAATTTTTCAAATTTGGCAAAATATCAGGGAATTTTTCCATTTGGGATCACTTAAACAGCAGGTTTAGGTTCTACTATTTAACACTTGATTAAAAAATATATATTCTGGTTGATCTGATTTGACTGAGGGACCAATCTCGGAGGAAGGATCCATCTTTCTCACGAATCATGTTATGACATGATGATCTCTGAACACATGATTCCTCTAAACTTATTCAGATTTTCGGAAATGTGGAAAAGTTAGATAGGTTATAACCCATAATCTGGAAAGTCTTAATTCCCGCGAAGTCTGGATTAAATTTTCTGTTCTGCATTGAATTGTGTGTATTGCATTTTTTTAGGTAATTGTAAAATCAGGGAATTTTTTGTGAAAGTATCAGGGAAATCATGGAAATATCAGGGAACTTTTTTTCTAGGATTTTGTAACCACCCTGAATAAGCTTTTATATTTTGAAATTTTGTTATTATAACTCTGAGTAGTTAAAAGCTATTGATTTTGAATAGCTTATCCATTTGTTTTGGAAAAATACTTTTCATGTATTTCATTTGTTTTAAATGGTTTAAATCTTAATAGTTTTAAAAGATAAGAAGATTATTTAAGAATTTTTATCTTCTAAATTCTGCTTAAGCTTGTGTCCAGTAAAGAAGCAAAATACATAGTGATATGTTAACAAAAAATCGTTGTATAATTTCAGTTTTATACCGTCAAAGCGGGTACTTTTTGGCCATGGAGGGTAACTTTGGTCCATGCATCGGAAAAATATGTTTCTTAATTTCTCTTCATAAAATGATCCCATCGTAAATTGTTTTACATTTTTGAAAAGGTTGAAACATTGTCTTTCGTTTCATGCAAAAAAAATCTAATATTAGAATGCAGTGATTTGGAGTTGAATTATCATCAACAAATTCGTCAGATGTCATAGATTAGAACCTCATCAATAGTTGGGGGCAACGCGAGTTTACTTTACAAAGAGAGGATTGTAAGAGTAAGGATTGTACAATTTAAATTATGGCGGATATTTGAAGTTAAACCTTTACCTATTTTGTTTGTCAGTTGTTCCCTTTCCATTATAGATTTTTTTAAAGTAGTTTTAATGGTAAAACTTAACAAATATGTTTCGTCATTGCATAAGATGTCTTAATTAATGTTTCAACTTGCACAAAAATAATGTACACTTTTTCATTTTAGATTTCTTTACAATTTTCATTATGGGACAAATTCAAAGAACTATCCAAGTTGGAGCCCTATAAAATGAACAACCTGTCACGTTTATTAAGCCACCTATTCAATTCAGGAGCACTTCCCTTATCTGTTTTAAAGGTAAAGTTTTTTTTAATATAAAATCGTTAAGATACCTTAGGATAGTAAATAATTTGACATTTTCCTTCGTAATTTAAAGTTTTGAAGAACGAAAGAAATAAAACTTAAAAAAAGCGGCATCTGAACATTATAACATTAAAAATAAACTGCTTTGTACTTCTTAGAAAAGCACAAGATCTCAAATGATGCGTCAGTTTTAATCCAATTGCTGTTTCTTAAAAAAATCCAATTTTTCTATGGTATATACTACTCCAAATGGGTCTCTATTTTTGTTGATTTGTGAAATCAATGCAAATAGAGACTTAATGATAACTATGACCCACCTTGGAATAGGTTCTATCGAGGCATGAAAATCCTGGAAGATGGCAACAGAACTTACCATCCCTGCAATAACTGTGATTATGTTCCACTACACCTAAACATATTTTTGACTGTCCCGTCATTTTAAGATCTTTGGCTCAGCTTGGGGATTTCCACACTTCTGGCATCAATTTATACTCAGAAAGCATCAAGAACATTGCTGGCTGTGTTTCGCTCACTCATGGACAATTATATTCTCTCCATAGACATGACACAAACACAAATGAACTTTATTAATCGAATTACTAAAATTGAATGCAATTATTATTAGTCATTAAATTGTAAAATTAGAATAATTTTTAGGCGTTATTTAAAAAAAACTGTTCACTGGTTTAATTAAAAAATATTCTTGACGGTTGACATGAAATTCGGTTAACACAAGTTTCGGTGCTCCCTTCGAGTATGCGTTAACAGTGTTTGGCTATAATTGTGTTTTTATAAGTATTGCTAGGCATTGTGTGAAAGTGCTTTGCAAAGTGACTATATAATGTATTTGTTAATTACAAGTTGTGTCTCATATTTGTTATATAGAAAATCAAGATACTTATTTTATTACCTATCTCTATATTTATTGAATTTGGGTTTGCAGAAAAATAAATTCATATAAATAAATATTATTAATATAGGGTTATAGTTGGGTTGAGTTGAATTATTGTCACACTTGAGTTACATAAGACCTATTGGCGATGGGTGTCATAATTTGAAACCATGTGCATTCCCTCTACAAAGGGTATTAGGGTAGGGTAGAGTTGTTATTATACATAATCCGGCTTGTGTGCTTGATCAGAGACCCGCTTATAAGCCATCGTCAAGTAAGACACACAGAAAGTGTTTTACTGTCACTGAGAAAGGAAGTACACCCCCAGGGCGAAGGCAGGAATCGAACCTGCACATATTATACAGCATGCAGACTGCTGGCCTGTTATGCTAACCACTCATCCATCCGGGCCCCGCAAAGGGTATTTATTCATTGGACTTTTTTGGCTGCCCAAACCATTCACAGATAGGCAATTATTTTTCAATTCCTGGGATCTTTCCCTAGTTTCGTTCAAAGTTGGTTAGATTAGTTTTGAGTTATTATCACACTCGAGCTACACAACGGCTATTAGTCATAGTTGGAGTCATTCAGCACAGTGGAAAAGTAAAGGGTGCCACTAATAGAGTTAACATGCTAAAGGTGTGACTTTTCTTTTCAGCATAGTGCACTCTGAAGACAGAGGAAAGTTGTAAGAGATAATTGTATCTCAAGATTTGCTAAAGCCCAGTTTGGTATTTAAGCCTCAATGTATTACTATTTTCAGGTTATTCACTTTTCCGAGATGGACAAGACCATGGTTCGGTTCTTCCGTCAGATCCTCCTGGCAGTTCTGCTTCATGATCCAGAAGAGGCATGTGTGCGTGTCTTCACAAGAATTGCTGCAGCTGATAATTTAAAGTTACTCAGAGAAAGCCTCAGATTTTTTATGCACCATTTCGTGTTGCGGAACCAGTCCAAGTTAAAGCCGGAAGTGGCTACAAAATTGCAAGAAAGAGTGAAGTTAGCAGAAAGTGCTTTGAAATCTGTTAAGAAAATATTTTGAAATTCAAGGTATTTGTTACAAGAATGTCTGTATATACTATTGTATAAAGTTTGATATTTTTATATATCTTGCCTTAAGTTATTAAACTTTAAAAGATATAATAATAAGCTAGTTTTCTTGTATATATATATTTTTTTGTTTGATATCAAAACTTTTTTTAAAAACTTAGCTTTCAATGAACAATATTGACCAAAATTGGTCTAAATCACAAGACTGCCCGATCATCCTGTTCTTAACTTCATTTTAGCATAATTAACCATTTGTGTTATGATAAAATCTATTTGTACGTCTTATTTTCCGACTTTTTTAACGTTGAAGGTAACTTAAGTACATTGCTCGCTATAGGTAACCAGTCTCGTTGTACCCTTAATATCAGTGACTTATGTAAACCTACATGATATAAATATATATACCCCAAGCTGATGTCAGCCTTTAATATTTTTTTTAATTTGGATGTTCGATTGGAACTTCCTTGTAGACCCTGGTAAAAATGTAAAGGTTCAGAGATACAATAGTTATTTTTACTAATTTCATGGAATACCTCTCTTAGCAAGTCTCTCAATTATTGACAACCTGTCCACGATTCCCATACCCATAGTTATCAAGATTAAATAGAGTTGAGTAAATCCGATTCAGCATTAAAAATCAAATAGCAATTTTAAAAGTACAAAAAAAAGGACAAATAATATTCAAATTAAACTTTTACACACAAATGAAACCCATCTGCTTATAATTAGTAAATTTGTTATTTTGCAAGACTAGATATGTATATTAAAAAAACACAATGACTATTTTGAGGAAACTTTCCACAGAAAAGGAATACAACTTTTCCCATGTTAAGGGTGTGAGATCTTAAAATAATCATTACTTTCAAACAAAAGATTGCAGAAACTTTTGAAGTGGAATACCTTCCCTGCTTTATTTTGAGTATGGTAGTATCGACCCTTGGTTGTAAAAAACGAGAGAGTGCCGGAGTTTAAACCCTGAATAAGGTATGGATATTTGTGTTGTCCTGAGTACATGCAGAGAACATGATAGTTTAATCTGTGGGTTATGTATTCGACGCAAGCAACAAGATCAAGTAAATAAGAAGACAAATTTCAAAACGGCATAAATCTTTATTTTAGAATCATAACACAAAAAATTTAAAAATAAGTGCTATTTGCTATAAAATTTCAATTTAGTAACTAACATTAAACAGAAGTTGTCAGAAATTGTATAAAAGTACCTTTTTAAAAAGGAAAAGAATGCCGCTACAGAAGACAAAATAACCATCCCTTTATGGCATATTTCTGTACCTTTGCACAAGAAAAAAAGACCTCACTTCCTATGTTATAACGTAGGAACTGGGTCTTTTTTTTTATTATTGTGGTACAGGTTTATCGAAAAACACTTTCAAAGTATACGACTATCATTTATTTATATATACATCTAAAGTTTGATGGTTTAAAATTATAAAGAAATCCTTCTTTGATTTTATGCATTCTTTCACTTTTCCAATCAAGCCCTTTCACAAAACATAATTTAAATTTACACATTTGTACACATATATACATAATTTTTCAACTGTTCCCATAATAAAGAGGCACTGCAGTGGCTAAAATTATCAATTTTTTAAATAATTTTCACTAAATGAATTCTTTGTTTAAATAAAAATTCAAAACAAACAGCAGATATGTATCCATTCCGATCTGCTAGACAAGACACACACACATCCACTTATTTCTGACACATTTCAATTTGGGAATGTTCCCCCAAGAGAAAAATAAAGCTTCTTTGCATGTATATATACTCTGTTTTTATAGTCATACATTTGAATGTGTGTCAGAAGGTCTGCATATTGTCTTTGGTTGTTTGATATTGAGCTGAATGCGTGGCACTTGGACAGGCACTAGATAACAGAAGTATAGAATTTACTCCCTTCGTAGAAAATCCTCTTTTGCTTAACAATCGCTGATATTCACTTTACTGGCACAAGAAAGCTCTATCACCGGGGGAGGAGATGATAAAACTCTAATATATATAACTCTTTATATAATTATATTATATACAAATCACTTTAGTTCAGTAAGCATTCAATGACTATCAGTTGATCATAAGCACATGATCGCTTGCTGCTTTAACAAAGCCCAGGCTTCTACATGTTTGCCTTTGTAGCTGTACCGTAGACTTTCAGGTGCCAGTTCTGGGCAGATGGAGCCTGAAATAAAGATTTTCTTTTTTGAAATTTCCACAAAGATAATTCTTTTTAAACTAAAGCAACTTTGACTCGACTTTTAAAATTTACTTAATTTCTACCTAACTATTACTTTCAAGTAAGAAAACAATAAAGACAGTGATGCCGCTTATTTTGAAAAGTAAAGAGTAGCAAGTTGTAACTAAGGAAAAATCGAGCCGAAGTTACCCCCAGTTGATTGTATTTTAATAATAATTTTATTGCTGTTGGTATGACAAATACAGTATAGTGCATCATCAAATAAAATTGGAGCAAACCAAAATTTATTTTAAAAATCATGCACAGTAAGATAATTTTAAAAGTCAACTTGAGCATGCATTGCGAAGTTAAATTAATGTTGCACTAGGGTATTTAGACATGCATAGCAGAAACACTTTTAAAACTCTTGAATATGATAGCAAGGCCATGCATAAGTTACTTTAACTAGCTCATATTTATATTATGGTCAACCAATACTAACTTGGTTGTGCTTAGGAGGCTATGAAAACAACGTTTTAGCTCGAATTATTAACAGATTTTAATTATTGCATAAATTTTTAAATACCTATGGATGGTAGAAAATTTGACTTGTTTGACGAAAACTGTTCATGCATTCTGTCCTAATCAAAACTAAAAAATCATGCAGAACAGGTACTGCCAAAAACCCTCTGATCTACCCCTTGTTTTGCAGTTGCTATTAACCAGAGATGTCATTTTCTCAAGTCAAAAATTTGCATAAATGGTCGACATTAAAACAAAATAAAGCACCAATAAAAAAAATTTAACACCCAATTTTGAGGTCATATTTCATATCTATGTTACATTTTAACACGAAATTTCTTAAGCTTTTGTCTATTATTTATTTATAGACATTGAAAAATTAGCCACCATAAAGTTAAATGAGTCAAACTTGGAAAACTATCCTATTTGCACAATAATAAACATATCAAACTCTTATTTTTTATGTGTATTATTTTTGATTACCCAAATAAAATACATTCATTTTTATTGTAGTATATTTTTTAAAAATGTAAATGAAGTCAGCACAGAGAGAGTTTAAGAAAAATCCCACCCATTGGTTACATTTCATACATAAGACAAGTGGATAGGGTTTTTGTCATGCAGGAGTCCCTACAGTAATTTGATTGCTATTTAATTGAAGAAAAAAATAAAATCTTAATAAAAGGCTTAGTATTGAAGAAACTGCTTTAAAAACTACAAGCCATGCCTGTAACAATCATGCAAGCAAATTTTCAAGCTTATACTTGCATGATTTGTAACAACCTGAAATAAAAATTGCATATCATTGCTTCTTCGATGAGCTGCTCGATTCTCCACTTGTTTTCTTTTTTGGAGACTTTTTAAGGACTGAACATGACTTTTCATACAGCTATTTAATAAAAATATTTGAAGATTTAATTCAATCCACATTTATAATTTCAAATTCAGCTAGTGGTTTTGATTTAACAAGCAGATTGAATTAAGTATTTGTTATATAATTTATTCTAAAACTCCTTGCATCTTCCTTGAAATACTTGCGCATTACTTTCTTTGTGCAAAGTTAATTTTTTTTTTAAATAATGTGATTATTGGATGGTTCAGTTTGATTTACAAAGCTAATCTTCCTTTTATTCTCCATTACTTCAGGGGTGGGAATTCTGTGGCAATTGCTCCAGCAATTTCCAAATTGTTATTTTATGCTAATTATAATTTAATATTTATAAATTCATGGTTAATTTGGGCTTTTTCAATTTCCATACTTTCTGCTCCAAACTTTAAAGTTTGCTGATCCAAACTTTTACCAAACTGACGATAGAAAATTTCTCTCATATTGCTTGCATAACTTATATAATAATCACAAATGTAATATATGGGTTAAATATTTGGTTACATGGAAACATATAAAAAAATGCAATTTGATTTAACTTAATTGTTAAAAATGCAGAATGAACGTAAACTATTCTTACCTTCCTCAGGGCCTGCTTCCCGCCAAAACCTCTAATCTCTAGCATAAGCTCTTCTCTAGGGTCTGAAGCCTGCGAGAACTTAGTTGGGCTCTTTTTCGGCTCCTTCCTACCCAGAGTTTTACTCTCCGAACGAGCCATGACCAGCCGACTCGAATTGGGAATCTGCTCTGCCGGGGGGATCATTGGCATGGTGGAGCTAGAAGGCATGGGGGGTGGGGGCGGTGGAGGGGGGGCGGCACTCTGCTGTTGGACGCCCCCGTTCACTGTGACGACTTGAGAAGATGTCTTGGTGTCAACGTCTCGAGACGCCTTTTTGGAAAAGACAGACATTAGTTCCGTGTTAAGCGACTGGGATTTCGGGACAGTGTTGTTCTTGGAAGCTCCGGTAGTTGGCGAAGTGACGGCAGGGGTGCTGCCTGACGTGTTTTTGACTTGAACCTTCGGTTCTGTTGTTGTCTTCTTGACTAAGGTGTTTGTGTCCGGGTTGGATTTGGAGTTGTTGATGCTTACTTTTGTGATATGCAATTTTGAGGTTTCCTGGTTCTCTTGTTTTGGAGGTGGTTTAGTGCTTTGCACCTGCTCAGGTTTGGACTTTGGTTTCCTAAGGTCTACCTCGGCCCGGCGTATTTTCTCTTGCACAAAACCACCAGGCTTCTTTGAACTGGCTTTCAAATCATCCAATATGGAGGATTGCATGCTTTCGGATTCAGCTAGCGGCCATTTTCTCAAACCAATAATAGATGGTTGATGAGGCTCATCCTTCATACTTGATAATTTGATAAATGGTTTTGCCAGCTTAAAAGTGGCAGTTGGTTCCCTAGACGCAAGCCTGATATCAGACTTTTTTGCCTGGGGAACATCATCAATTTGCTTAGGAACAGTTTTTAGTACTTTAGTTTCTGTAGTACTATGTGTTCTAGTTGTCTTCCTATCCACATGTTCCACCTTTACATCCGTAGAAGTCTGTTTGGGTCTCACAGTTTCAGTTTTTGAAATAGTTTTAGCTTCCACAAATTTTGGAAGAGTTTTGGGCACAGTTTCCTCTGGGCTTTTAGATTCGATAGGAACTGGGGGAAGCTTCCTTCGTTCCATAGTACTTGCAACATTTTTCGTAGAACTCTGTGGAATATTTTCTAAACTTAAAAATTTTGATCTTGTTGAAGCCACACTACTGGAGGGCTCTATTTCTGATATAGCTGTCTGTCTCTGTTGCCACGAGCCAATGGTTACAGATACTGCCTGTGGCTTGGGTCGAGTATTTCTATTTAGTGTCATAGTCTTAGTCTGCGATGGTTCCAAGGCACTGTTTGATTTAGGTTTAGGTCTAGGTAGAGTTTGGGATTTGCTGTTTTCATTTTCTGGTGAAGAAAGCGAACCACTGCTGACATCTGTGGCATCCGATGCCTGAATATTCTCACTGGTTTGGGCTGAAGTATCTTTATTCAGAACGTTTGGAGGCGAAGGTGCCTGCGTGCTAGAAGTCACTTTTTCCTGAGGAGAGGGCACCTGCGTATTTTTATCCTGGGGTGAGGGCACTTGAGTAACTTTATCTTGGTTAAAGTCTGCCTGCACATCAACTGAGCAAGCAGTTAAAGTTTCAGGCCTTTTAGCAGGCTCTTCCGTATTTATATCTATGTCCACAATCGACAGTTCTGTTGGAGACTGAGCAATGGGAGATTTAGGTTGAGTTTGTTCCTTCAGTGATAGAGGTTTCGTTTTAGGCCTGGGTAAAGATCGCGTTTTCAAATCATTGTAACTAGCACTTGTATCACTTTTAGGTTTATCAGAGTTCCCATAAGCAATCGGTACAATGTTATTATCTAAACTAGATAAGCCTTCTAATGAAGGGAAAGGCATCTGCGGTACAATTTTTTCATTCTGTAATAAACTCTGATTACTCAACAGTTGTCTTTGCCAAGATATGAACTGCTCTTGCAGCCTAAGATACTCCTCCTGGAGGCGCCTTTGTTCATTCAGGAAAGTTTCTTTCAGTTCTGCCGACTCCAAATCCTTAGCCACATTGTGGTCAGAGTACGTTCGCTTCATGCCTCCATCAACAGTCTCTTCACTCTCTTCCACATCAGCTACAACTCTCTGAAACTTCTTCTGGGGCGTTAGATTGAAAAGGGAAGTCGACCTCCCAGTCAAAGGCAAGGTGCCCATGTTACTGAGCTGTGCACACTTCTCCAGAACCTTGCCTTGACCATTTTCAGAGGAAACACCACTTTCCGCTTGATTTCTCTCTTTAAAAGACGATATCTTAACATCAGGTTGCATTCTACTTTTCCTCAATGGCGCTTTTATTTCTGTCCTTGCATTTTGAGGATTGATGCCATTGGAAGCTTTGATCTCTGGCGATGGTACACTGTATATGTCAATGTCTTCGTCTTTTCGATAGCACCCCAGTGCGAAGTTGTCCAACTTCTTCTGTAGCTGTGGAGTATGCGTTGTGCTGTTATGCGCACTATCCATCGAGAGTGAGCTGGTGACGCTGTTCCTGCCACTGCTGCTGATATCACACTTGGACTTGTCCTGCTCATTTGGCTGCACTGGAAGTGGAGTTGTATCCTCTCTGGCAAGAGGGAGTTCTGCCGTGGAAGAATTCTGCTTCTCTGGAACAATGGATACAGATTCTGTTGGAAGAGTTTCAATTGCAGAGCTGCTCTCTGTTGTATTAGTTGTGGAAGAGTAAGTACCAGAGCTTTCACCTGCAACAAAAATAATTAATGATTTTAACGTAAAATTAATTAATACTTGATTATAGATCAATTTTTTTATTAATCTCTTACAGTAATGGTGTAAATTTCCAGGTAATGACTAAAATTAAAGGAAAAAACACTCTCGTTTCTCTTATCATAAAAACTAAGGTTGTGAAACACCACACAACTTTCCATTACCATTCAATAACGGATATTTATGTGTTTTGTCTGTCCATCTTGTGTGTGTGCCATTTTTTCGAAAACTAAAATGGCTCTGTCTGACAAGTCAATATTAACTCTTGTCCTAAGTTTGAAGTAGTACCTTTTTGCATTTTAAGATTCCATAAGAAAACTTAAAAAGTTCAATAGATTTCCATGGACCTTATAAAGTTTTTTTTTAAATCAAGAGAAATGTATTTTAAGCAATTTGACTGTTCATATAAAATTTTAAAAAACTGTTGTACCTTTAGAATTTTCTATTCCAGGTTTATCTGCATTGTTAGCATCTGTATTGAATTCTCCACTAGAAGGCACTGATTTTGCATCTAAAGAATCTACAATGAATAACTAGTATTTAGAATTGGCAAGAAAATAATTTAAAATAAGTATCAGATATAGTCTAAAAATGCATGTTTGTCTACAATACTTTTGCTTATGATAAAATACTTTGCCTTCTTTTACTCTATAAAGATCACTCAGCCATTTTGGAAAGGATATATGCAACATTATTAGGGGTGCAAGGAATACTTTCTAGTTGAGTCTGAGGGTTTTATCTAGAGCCGAACAATGATGGAAGAGTCCACTTTAAGTTGTATTAAAAGTTCTTTTTCTTTGTTGTTACTAATTTTCTAGACCTGATCTGGTCCTTGAAGGTTTAGAATATTAAAAAAAGTAAAAATTAACAGCAAAAAGAAAGAAAATTATATTTTAAGCTGAAATAAGTTAAAGAGTATAAGCTTGCATGTGGAAGTAGAAACTAAAAAGCAAAACAGTTATAAAGCTACAACAGGCACTCCACATTGCACATGCAACTAAGAAGCAGACACACATTCCACATGCAACAGAGAAGCAGACATCCAAGACAAAAAAAAGAGAGAAAGAACCAACAAACCACAAGAAGGATAGATGCTGGAATCAAGGGATCCCATAGAAGCGAGGGCTTTTCTTTTGAGAGAGAGTCTCGGCAAGGGGATAGGTGCGTGATGAGGAACAGCTGAAGATTGTAAGGAAGAGATGGAGGAAGTGAGGAGCCCACCTGCTGGGTTGGTATACATTTCTTTTCAACAAAAGACTTCTTAAGGATATTTAAAAAGAAATTGAGAACTTTACACAATACATAGGAGTTAATTTAAAATACGAGTTGCATTTGGTTATAGTTGCCATGGTTTAAATTATGTATAAACTAGCACTGGTTTATGTTTTATAAGTAAAGACCTTGTATTATAACATGTTTTAAGCATAAATATAATTACAGTTCAGCCCTGACCACAATATATAATTTTGAAATCCTATATAATTAACACATTAACTACAGCAATAGAAAGTTTTAATCGTTTAAATTAGTATTAATTTTTTGGTACTGCTGCTGCTTTTTGGTCCTTAGTTGACTTGTCCGACGAAGTATCAAATGTACCATAAGGCCTGTTAGGCTCAGGTCTTGGGAACCTAAATATTGATTTCTATTATGCTAAATGCTGTAGGTTATCAGAAATTTTTGTAACTTTTAGAAATATTCAAGACCCCATTTTCTTTTTAGATAAACTTTGCTTAGACGTTAACATAAAGACATTGTCCTTATAATATCGGTTAATATTAAAGGAAGCCTATAAAATGTTAGCAAAAAGTAACATGAAACAACGAACTAGCACCATCAATATGGGCAATCAGGCTGGGCACAACATTTTCCTTTTTAGGTCCTCCCAAAATTTTTTGTGCCTATAGTCCGAGTTTTCCTTGATCTGGCCCTGACTGAACCAGAAATAAATTTAACATATTAAAAACCATACTGTGTAGTTATGGTGAAAGGAAAAAAGACTTAAGAGGGCACATTACAGGTAACAAAAGTTCCCGAGTAAAAAAAAATACATAAAATCAGAGATCTTTTGAAGGAACCCTGACCTGCCACATTGCAGTAGATCAGCTCTTCTTGGCAACCGGAGTCCGGCCGTAGACCGTCGGAGTTTATGGAAGGAACAGAGGAGTCTGCATCACTGGTCAGAGAGTGAGAGATGCCACTGTCATCATACGACGGATCTACAACTAAGAATATGCAGAAGCTTTAACTAAAGGGTAGGGGTTGCACAAGCATGTTTAAAACGAAACAGTTTTTAGGAGTATTCTATGTAACAAGTTATATTTGAATCTTTTGATAAATGTGTGTGCTTAACGCATATGTACTCGACATAAATTGAGACTACACAAGCAAACTACTTAAGCAAAGCCATTTTGCAAAATTGCTTGGTTGTGTTAAATTTTTTTGTTGGTTTTGTGGAATGTTTTAATTTTGAATTTTTAGTATGTTAAGGATTTCCATTGGTGATTAGGTGCTCTTTATTCTTAGAAGAAATCTTTTTTGCAAATATTACATGGAATTTCTCTACAACATTAAAAAAAACCTAAAGCACACTAGCGGAGTTTCCTAAAACAGGTCAAGCTCTATGCTCTCTGATATATTTTACTAAGCTCACAAATAGCTTAACATTATAAGACCTAAAAAATTTATGCTTGCACCTTGCATAAACATTAAGGCAACTGGTTTGCGAAATACTAAGTCTGTGCTAATGAAACACTAGAGTTCATATAAAAATCATGAGTTTTAAATGTGAAGTGTATGCTGCGTAAGCAAGAATGAAGCATTTGTACATATATAAGTTAAGACACAAACAGATAACTAATCTAGAAGTAAAGCATAATGATATATAAAAAGATTATATTTGCACAGAAACCCTGGACTTAAGGAGTCCTTCCAGCTTAGCTAGAAACTGCTGTCGAGAAAGCTCACCTTCGCAAACCTCAGGTTGGGAGTTAGGGGTAGATAGTGGTGCAAAGCTGGTTTGATTAGACAAGGCAGGGTCAGGATTAACTACAGTAGGCGGCTCAACTATGCTATCAGAAGAGTCTTGATCGTTTGCATGGACCTCAGCCTGGCAAACTGATATCACTTCCCCTTCATCTTTTTGAGAGTCTGTGTCACTGTCATCAAGAACTCTCTGACTGGAGAAGTTTCTGGAACATTTTTCCGATTCCTGAAGGACATCTTCCAAATACTGAAGTGCTTCGGATTCCTGCTGAACAGAGTCGCTAGTTGACCGTTCCAAACTATTCCTGGAATGTTCAGAGATCCTTTCCGATTGTTCTGAGCCTCTATCCGATCGTTCCGAGACTCTTTCTGACTGTACAGAACCTCTTTTTGACCATTCAGCCTCTTTCTCAGATCCAGAAACAGAAACGGTGTCAGATTCTTCAGTGGGGCCATTCAGAGGATTCTTATCTTCTGGGGTTGGCTGGTCAGGTGACGATGGCGACTCAATGGCGGGCAGCTGCGGCGGCTGAGGCGCCTTGCGCTTACGGGAAGCACTGCTGATGGAAACATTGGAGCAAGATGGCACGTTTGTAAGGTTGGTCTCTCTCGATGTCATGGATGACCTTTTCAGTGAGTTCTCTGGAGGATAATCTTTGAACTGGGGACTGCTTTGTCTGTCGTGAACAATCGATGCTTCGGGAGACTTGTTTTCACCAGAACAGTCGCTGAAAACAGATGGCTCATGGTAGCCACTCGAGTCAGAGCTATGTCTGGAGTGCGAGACTGAGCTCTCGATTTCGTCGGCTGTCTTAACAGAGATCTCCGACTCTGGCCTCGAGTTGATGGAGTTGGTGCTCTGTGTGATGTGTGGCGGGGCAGAGTTGAAGGAGGGCTGGGGTGGGGCAGGAGCGGGCTTACGCTTGAGGCTCTGTTTCGGCTGGTAGCTGTTCCTGTTTAGTGTTGTGTCACTGTGAGATGTGGGAAGTGAACCGTTGGATGACTCGATGGAAAACTGAAAATACAAACGATCCATGAGAAATATACCAAAGGAAACATTAAATCTGATCAGGGTGGCTACAGAATCTGCGAAAAAATATTTCCCTGATTAGCGGCAATGAACTATAGTAGTGTGCTGGTTTTCTCCTGGTATTAGTAAAAAAAAATCTTTCTAGTACAACATTAAAACATTTTTTTAAAAGGAAATTTATTTAAAAATTTAAAATGAGCTTTTTAAACAAATCTGTAATAAAAGCTACCGTTAAAGCCCAATAATAAAAAAAAATAGCTATGATAAGCCTGATTAAGATTATAAAGCTATAATATAAAAATAAAGTATTATGAGGCGCTCAATGTCATTCGGTAGATTTCAAAAAAAATTATTAAGCAGCAAAATATGTTCAATCAGGAAGCATTGTTGGATTGCACTAGAAGTTGGGTTATCCGACATTTGAAGAGATCATAGTGCAATCACAATCTTAATTAAGCTTCAAATTTTAAACTTCTCACATCTTAAATTATCTTAGTTATCATTTAAACTAGTTTTTTTTTACTGAAATTCAAGTTCAGTTTTCATTGATATAGGCCGAGAATGGTGAAGTTGAATACCGTTGCACTAGAGCTTGGTGAAGGGCAAGGCAGTTAAAACGAAAGAGATTAATAAGCAGTAACTCAACCACTCAGGCAAAAGCATTTTCAGGATTAAACTTTTTTTTATCCTTTCTTTACTGGTTGAAATGGCACTTTTGAGAATTTTCCCAGATTTTTTTTTTAAAAATCACCAATTTCCTTGACTTTTCCATGATTTTTACAGATTGATTAAATTTCCTAACTTTTCCATGATTCCTTGATTTCCCTGATCCTGTAGCCACCCTGCTGATGCAATCTTATTTTCAATTGCAAAGTAATAGATAAAGTTAAATAATTAACAAATAAGTTTGTAACTGACATGTATTTCAAATGTACAAAGATACTTGTATGAATTAAATATAAACACAGAATGTTTTTATGTGTGGTTGATATTTAGTGTTCCTACTCTGGAGCTATACTTAGTTGAAGTGTGTTGTTTGTTTAAAAAAAATTATATTTGAAAGTAATATTCGAATTTTAAAAGAAAATGACTGTCTCCAAGGACTCTTTTAACCAAATTGGCATCACAGATTCCCCAAACTGCCCACTGTGTTTCCTTGGATAGATTATGAATTTTAACCATTTGATAATTTGTGTTAATTTTGCCAATATTGTTTTTAATATGCTATTGACAACTATTTTTAAGGACTTGATTGTATTTGGGCTACGTATATGGATGAGGTTGATGCAACACAGTTCGACAGAATTTTAAAAAAATCTATGTTCAATATTTCACTTAAGATTTATTAAAACTTAACCATTTAAATTCAACACACCATACATAAATTTAAGTAAGTTATCAAGTTAAAATATTTTGCTTAAATGTGCAGTAAATAAGAAACAGCAACAAAATATTAAAAATTGTCAAATATTAATTATACTTACATTTCTTTTCTTTCGAGAAAATAAACGCAATATGCCAGACTTTTTTTTTTCTTCCTCAAATTTCGGAGTAGGAAATATATTTGTTGAAGTATTTCGAATGCTGTCTCTTAGACCTACATAAATAAAAAAAATTATTTTGACAATGCCAATTTAAGTTTAATTTCATCATAAATTGCAATGTTATAAATGAGTCTAAAAATAATGCTTGAAAAATAATTTAATGCTATAAAACAAAAGAAAAAGAAGCGAGTATATATAATCAATAAAACTTTATAATACATGGATGTTTAGCGTTAATTGGTAATGAAATATCCTGTTATTTCAACAAATTACACAATTTTAAAATTTATTTGTGCAATAAACATCCACACATTTTAATATTAATTGTTCGAAAGTAAAATCTAAGTTAAAAAGTTTAAAAATATTAAAAATCTAAAGTAATATTTAACCATTTTTAAATTAAACGCAATACCTAAATTATAATTGAAATAAAAAGTGCACATTTCTTATTTAATGCTTACAAAATTAATGTATTCTAATTTTTTAAAACTTATTGGATGCGTATTCAACCAATTTCTACCTATAGGGACATGGAGAACGCTTGAGATAACGAATTTTTATGCGGTCTGCAGTCACCTTTTTTATGCTTCCGCGCATTAGAGCTACTCACCTCTAGAGAGATAGATTGTATTGTTCCTGGTAGCGCGATCTATTATGCTCAAATAACGTTGACTCTAACGTTTTGCTACTGATGAGGTCGAAATACGTCGCGGTATAATTAGTACGGCATTACCGAAGCGCCCGTTATTGACGATCACACCTGCATTAAGCATCTACAAGAATCTATACTGATATTTCCTGAGCAGTGAGTTGGTAATCGACGAAGATAACGCCGCTAAGGAAACCGTATCTTTCAAAGACGTGGGCAGATTTTGGTTGCATTTCCAGCTGTTATCTGAGTTGCACATGAGCGAGATCTGTCTGTATACACGTCTAGGTTTGCGTTGAGGCCAAGACAGGCAAGAGGTGGCTAATTGTTTAAAAAATTAATAAAGCGAGAAATTGTAAAAACGAACGTAGGCTTGGCCTTTACACGAATTAACTGCAGAGTAGTTTGTGGGGTTTAACCCTTTAACTTCTAAAACGGCCTGGAAGACCGAACTAGTAAGGATTCGATGATGCTATTCCGATATAAAAGATTACGCGGCAACAAAGTGCTTGCGTAGCGAAAGTGTCAAGACATGTTTAGTGTATCTGTGACATCACCGTATGCATAGCCGATCCGGTTTGTCAATTCTAAAATAGTTGCTAATTACGAAAATGGGAATTGGAGTTTTTTTTAATGGCATGTACAGTTGGGTTAGGTTGAATGATCGTTGAACGAAGGCTACACGCGGGCTATTGACGACGGCCGTCATGAAGTAGAACTATATTTAAGTGACGAGCCGAACACACGTGTAGGCATCCAACGCAACTTTTTAGGCCGACAACGTACGCAGCGTATTATTCGTCGTACATTTTATCTTGGCTATATGGGCTGCTTATAGGTCGGGTTTATTTTGGCGCGATGCTTGTACCAAAACCTGGAACTTTTCGCATACAAGACGAACACCTTAACCGGCTGGGCTCCCAGCCACTGATTATTTATTGAGTAAGAATGGACGATTCGAACAGAGCGAGCGTATAGTTTGTGGGGTTTGAAACAACGTTTGGTGTATCTGCAATATCACTGGAAAATCGGAATTTGTGGGCAGTCATTTTGTTGCATGCAGCTCACGGTGCACCATCTACACTCTTAAAACAAACGAGCTATTTTAATTCAGTCCGAGTTAATTTTCACTCCTCCAGTGTCGAAAATTCACTTCCCTTATAGGAGTGAATCCTTTGTTGAACCTCCGACAGGATCACTCCAAACGAGTGATTTTAACTCATTCTGAGCTAATATTCACTCCTTTCCAGTGTCGAAAATGCACTTCTCCTACAGGAATGGATTTCACTCTTGTTTTAACCCTTTCAGTCCCAGAAATTTACCACACTACAGAAACATCCGATATTCACAAAATAAGCTTATTTTAGGTCAAATATACGAATTCCATAAGAAATTTTTTTAAAATTTTTATATGGTTTTTGAAACAATGCCAAATTTTTTTAACTGTGGAAAACAACAAAATAAATATATATATATATATTACCTAAAAACACTTCGAGTTATATATTTTAAGGTATCTGACCATATTATAAAAAAAATTTAGTAATTATTTAAACCGAAATAGTTTAAATTGTGTTTTAAATATGTGGAACTGAAGTGAACTTATCAAAAATCAGGTGAAATGCTTTTTAGCTATTTTCTAAATAAATAAAATTGTAGTTCTGACATGTGTTGGGATTAATGTAAAATATTTTCTAACAGGACAAAATATGAAGAATCGAATGATGGGTTTGGATGTCATAACGGGGCATAAACAATTGGAAAAAAAAATATTGAAAGTGATGGTGCCAAATGGCATCACTGGGACTGAAAGGGTGAAGAGCGTATATAAGGGTGTTTGACGTACCCGAGTTGGACATGAGCGAGATCTCTGCGCATCCGTACACCTCGAGGGTGGCGTTGAGGTCGAGCACGGTGTCGGGCTGCGCGGGGTGCACCAGGTGGTGCGTGGCGCGCTCGAGCTCCTTCTCGTTGCAGATCTGGCCTTTGAGCTCGGAGAGGGTGATGCGCGGCGAGACGCGCAGGACCATCCGCTGGTGGTGGGGCAAGTTCACCTGCAACCGGAATGTCTGCTGCTGGAACGACCCAAGAACATGTTCACTTTACCACAAGTATTGACACACACCAACGACGATTGGCGAGAACATGTGCCAATCATAAACATTTCGATTAATAGTCAATTTAAAGCAATTTAAAATGTTCACATTTTGAATGCAAAATAGTTGCCTTGTGTATTTTCTAAGATTATTTTGCCAAGTTGACGACAAAATAATAAGATACAATAAAAAATTGGATGATTTCTATACTTCTATTTGGCCTGACTTTAAAATGAACAGTTCAATCTACAGTTTTTACAAGTTAACGATGAGAGTACTTACGGTGCCGAATGTTGGCAATATTGCACTGATAATGTTATGTCATTTGGACCTTTCACATCACATGCAACTGAAACGAAATCCGTATTTACCGCAGTTTCAACGAAGCAGTGTCAAAAATTTTCTACCACAACTTATCACTATTTAATACTTGAAAACCGTATCTGCCGTGTTTGCTTCCGTTGGATGGTATCTATTGTAGTAATTACGGCGAATATTACCAGAAACCGTTACATATGAAACGAGGCTAAAAAAGCATCAAAAACATACATGAAAGTAAATGCAGTAGGTTTATACACGAATCATCATAAACTATAAGGAACCACCTAACTATTTATAGTTTTTGAGTTACACGTTAAAAGAGGGTAAAGAAATTGTATTTAAAAAAAAATCAGACACCTTATAATGTCCTGTATAAAGTATTCAGTGCTAAGGGCCTTATTTGTCTTATATTTTGTTTTAAACAAAATAAACATTTTTAAATAAACAGTTTATTTGTATAAACTTAAACAGAAAGCACATTTTCGCTTGGCGAATTTGGAGGGGGAAAAAAGCAAAGGCACGGCACATATTTATACTGATTTCTGCCAAGATAGATTTAGAAATTTAGAATAAAAACTATTTTTTAGACACAGATTAACAAAATAAGTTCTGATGTACCACAATTACGCGAGCTGGATAATAAAAACCAAGCGTCCGACTGGTAATTTATGGCAGGTGGGAAATCAAATGGAAGTCGAAGAAGAGTATATTATGAAACACCGTTGGCATGCGAAGATACCAGAATTAATCAGGAACTCCAACTCTGAACAAGTTTTTGTTTACCCTTACCAATATTAGCTTATCCAGCATTTAGTTTGGAGTGCTACAAAAAAAATTCTAGCCACCAGAAATTAAGAACTGAATATTACGGATAAGAGATTGTCTCCCTTTGTGCAACTATTACATCCGCATGTTTGCATAAATCTACCCAAAAGAGCTAGTTGAGTTTTTTTTATAAGTTCTTATTGCAAAAGGCGAGCCTGTTTATGCGCTTTTCTGCATATGTTCCTTGTATAAAGAAAAGCAAACTACTATAGAAGTACAGGGGCAAACAGAAAAAAGTTTAAATTTCATTAGAAATAACTCAATTATGTTTAGGAATTAAAACTGTATTTTTTTATGTAAATTAATGCTTTTCTTTCCCAGATAAAAAAAAAGTTTAAGGCTACTTGTAATTCAAAATTTATCAATAACAAAGAGATGAAGTGCTAAAATCATAAGTATTTCTTTATACATTTAGTTTTTCATGTCTCATTTAAACTATCATTAAGTTCGTCCTAATATTTGTTTAAATTGTTGTGGTTCACCAAGCAGCGTTGAAAGTTGTAGAAAAAAAAAGCAAAATACTTAAAAACTTGCAAAAATTGAATAAAAAGGCATGTGATTGGAATGCTTCATTTCTATTATAAAATGTCAGAAAAAAATTATACAAGTCTCCAAATTAATAGAAAATTGTATTTCTGCAAAAAAACTGATTTGTTGAATTTTCTCTCCCCACAATATTATTTTTAAACCCTTTAATTATTACAAACTTACATATAGTTATAATATATTGCTAAAAACCTAGTTATTATTTTAATTCAAACTTATATTAGTTCTCACACTATCCAGATACATTAATAACTATAGCATTTAACGCAATTCGTTTTATATACTATCCTTCTAAGGGATACAGACGTATAAACCCGTCACCTGGCTGTTAGATTTTCCAGCAACACACATAATTTTTAAAAAAAATTATAAATGTATTGAATTTTTAAATGTAACTTAGGAGTGCGTTTTAAATGTAGGAGCCATTATAACCATTTAGTACAGAAATATAATTTAAAAAAAATTAATTAAATTTCCAGTTACAATTTTTAATATAAATCTTATGCAGTGAAAACAAGTTCACACTTTTCCCTAGTTGCTTATCTATCCCTCAGAGGGTTATAAAAATAATTGCTAAAAAACAACTTTGCAAAATGGCTTTTGCCTCAACGTTTAAAGTTTAAAAAACTACACAAGTTTATTTAACTACTTTATCTGAGATGTATAGAACGAAGTATATTTTCAAAACTAACCTCAAATGGTTGATTGGCAAGCTTTGGCATTCTTTTGACAGGTAACTCGAGAGTGGACTTTGGGATTATGTACACAGTATTGGCGTCGAGGGAGCCAATAGGAGTGTTGGGCTTGTAGTTAACATTGCGCTCGTCCTTAGAAATGACGTTGATTATGTGACCACCCGGAGATATCTTGTTGATTGTAGTGGCTTGAATCAGTAAGTCCATCATGGGTGTCCTGGAATAAAGAGAATCATATTTTAGCATACATAAAGAGATAGAGGAGGTTAGGTTAGGTTTTTAATTATCGTCGCACTAGAGCTACACAAGGGGTATTGGCGACGGGCGTCGTAGTTTAGAACCACAGTCAAGTGACGAGCCGACAACTGAAGAGGCACCCAACGCAACCGTTAAGGGCGACATCGCACGCAGCGTTAGGACTTTGAAGGATATTTAACGTGCACTCCCTTACACGGGGTATTATTCGTCGGACATTTTTGGCTGCACGGGCCTTTATTGGTCGGCAGTTATTTCGGCGATGCCCGGACCCGAACCAGGGACCTTTCGCATGCTAGGCGAGTTCCTTACTGACTGGGCTTCCTAGCCCCCGAGAGAGAAGATGTGATTTAATTCAGTTATTCAAATTCATAGAGCAGAGAGACATGGAGAGCTTAGGTTTTAACTTAAATAATAGAACCAGAGGACAAGGTCAGAAATTAAAAAAAAAATCCTGCTTCAAAAAGGAGGCAAGAAAACATTTTAAAAATAGTTAATCGAGTTATCAATGAGTACCAGTTTATGTAGTATATTCAAAAAGAGTAGAAGAATTCAAATAGAATTTTGTTAGTTATTGAGCCTCTGGCTTGTTGTTGGTCGATCCATTTTCTTATTTGCATGTGTATAAAAGTTTTTGTTAGTAGGCTACTTCCATCGATATGATAGATATGGTGATTGTAAGGCATAGACTTAAAATTGTGGCGATATGATGGCCTCCTCCATGGGTAAAATATTTTGTTCTTCATAGATACAAAAGGACATAAAATCAAAAACACAAAATCGTTCTTAGTAAAAAGATGTATCACTCCAAAAATTACGATGTTAATTAATCTGACGGAACACAAAAGAAAATTTTTGCGAAGTTAAAAATTCTCAGGAGAATTTAACCATTGACGACCCACGTGTGAATGCCTTTAACAACTTCAATTCAGAATAAAAACGTTAAATTTAAAGTTTTAAAAATTTGTTTTTTGTATAACTAAATTTGTCCGATATAAATTGTTCAGTACTATGGTCTTCATTTGACTTTCATTTCTTCTAGATAAACTTAAGATAGAAAGCTAGTTTTCGCGGTTTTTTTTTTTGCCAATCGTCGTTAATGAGTGAAATCATTAAAATTGCGTGAAACACTATGAGATCGCTAGCAATGTCTTTGCCTTTCAGCAAAGTTGAAAACTAGTCTTACTTAGAGGCTAAGAAAATTTATAAGTTTAATGTTTCGTACTCATGCGAAGTAAGATTCAATGTTATGAATTTAATGTTACGTTTTTAGGATATAGTTTTAATAAGCAATTTCAGGACTAGTTTACGTTCTCCTGTAAATTTGCGAATCGTGCAGGCTGAGGTACAGATAAGAAAGATAATGAAAAAAAGTATACCAAACTACATTTTAAATTCACAGACAATAAATGCATAGATAATTCTAAATAAGTTTGACGTAACACAGAATATATTTACCATTGTGACAAGAAAACTTTAAGGATGGAAATACGTCTCAAAGATAAAGTTATGATTTTTAAGAATGCAATAAATCATCCCACTAGCTTTCAGTTAACACCCTTCAATTGATAAGGGATTTATCACAAATATTTCCTTGAGATAAAACCTCTCTCGCTCACTAAAATGAGATGTATTATCTTTCTATACAAAAACAGTGAAAGAAAAACTCGATAGCAGAATGTGTGATGCAATATATTAACTTGCAGAGGAAATATTTTCAATGGAACACAATGTAGAAGTAATTTTAGTATCAACACAAAAGAATGCGATTTTTTTAAATTTAAGTTCCAACAGAAAAAAAAGGTTGCGAAAAGGCGTTTTAAGACTCTACTGATATACCATACCTACTCGTTTTGCTTATTCAAGTATGGTAAAAATCCGGGTTTGGAGAACAAGACAATCCGTCAATTTATGCTAAAGAATATAATAAAACACCGGCATAGTTAAATAAGCGGGCAGTAAAGAATATTTTTCTCCTCCCTACAGAAAAGAGCAAGACTTTGTGTTGTGCAATTCATACGTAATGACACTTTTTATTTAAAAAGTGTACTCAACAATCAATAAGAAAATCAATGAGGCACGGTACATTTACGGCATTTCAAGAAAAAGTAATAACGCTGATTTGTTACTAAAAAATTGAAAATGACGATGTACAATAACAAATCAAATTGAAAGCAGAAGAACATTTTGGCTTTTTTCTAATAGACGATTTAAGTTCATAAAAAGTTAAAGAAAAAATCCAGTTTTTCCAAAAATTGTATTGGACCTTCTTGTCAAATATTGATATTTCCACTCCATAAACTCTAAATTTTACCTGTGTAACGAATTGAATGCGCAATATTATATTATTTGTTATATATACGTGCACAAATGAACCGTGTACCAAGTTCCACTTTAATACATGACATCGGAAATAGCTAAAGTTTTCTTTTATCTTTAATTTAATCTTTTTATTATTATTTAATCTTTATTCATTTCAAGAGAAAACTAAATTAAAAGTAACTTCCCACTTCAAAACCAATTGACTTCTCTTATACTACCATTTTTTCCCTATCTTCCGAACACAATAACAAGTCTTTAACACTCCAATAACAACAATTTTTTTGCTCAATATCTAAAAAGGAAAAATTTCACCAAATCGTCGCCAAAATGTTTCAAAAGTATTATAAAAAAATAATCGGGGGGAAAAGGAATAAATAAGGGTAGAGGGGGAATTTATATCAAGAGAAAGCAAAAGGCGCGCGAATATGGAAGCAAGATTACGAACACAACTTTGGCTGAATGCCCGTTAAAAATGGATCATAGAGGGGAGTTAAAGGGGATGAAAGTGGGCTAGTAGAATCGAATTGGAGGATGGAACACCCACTACAAATGGGAGAGTTTCATAATCCATGAATACCTCGTTAGCCAAGAAAAACATCTCAGGTTTTGTCGTCGGGAAGGAAAGAGAAGAAGGTTTGTCATTAATCTTGGGGAAAAAAGTTTGGTAACAAAAATGGAAAATTATATAAAAACTTTTCAGAATACTTAGTTAATATAATTTTGTAAAAATTGAAATTGAGCATTAAAATATTCACCCCCCCCCCCCCTTTTTTTTCTGTAATCAGGCAAGCCTTTGCGGACTCGGCATATTCCTCAGAACTGAGAGCAAATTTGAGCATTAAAATATCACCCTAAGGATTTTTTTTTTAATTCTAGCATGACTTAGTAACTTAGATAGAAAAAAATATTTTACATAAATGTAGTATATTTACTCATTATATTACTGAGCATTAGGAACAACAAAACAATAAAACAGTTGACACCACATAATTGCATTGAAGTTGCATTTAAAAACAAAATAAATTAAAACCCATCAACCCCATTGGACTGTGAATTGAAAGCAAAGCCAAAAGTATTTTTTAAAAACTATACAAGTTCAATGATTTTTTTATAAAAAATATTACCTTACACAAATTAGCAGCCGATGCACATAACATACAATAACAAAAGCAGTCGACGATTTGATTACGTGGCTATTTCTCGAACAAAAAAAAATAGTTATGCAAATATTTTACTGCACTATAAAAAAAGTAAGAAAGGGCATTAAGTCCGTGAATAAACTCGGCCCACCTCTTCTAAAAATGGAGATCCGGTTTAAGACTGTTTACGCGATCGTTCATTACTCGACGCCGCCGGCTGAACACGTGAACAAAAATATGTATCACGCCTGAAGTCCTGAAAAACTAAATAAACTCACTGGGAAAAAAAGAAACAGTAATAAAAATCTGCTAAGAAAGCAGAAGCCAAATGCTTTATTACCCCCTTGCACCCCGGGGGAAAATCGAATTTTTCACGCTGGGTGATCGCCGCCGATTGAGGTGCAGAAATCGCTTTTGGAATAAGAGTGCCGCGTTTTTTTATTTCCCCCGCCATTTCTGCTCGTTCTGTGGCGAGATTTTCTTAATGACGTTCGCCGAGAAGATAAACTCTTGTGGAAAATTTCGTCTCGTTTATTACTTCCATCTCTATAAATAACACTTTCGATTGAGACATTTAAATATTAGAACCTCAGGTATTTTTGAGACTACTGGAGATTTGTTTTAATGCGGCAGGATAAATCTTTTATTTCTTTTCTTCTACAAAGGACTTCTCATGCAAACATCGAAAAATGGAGTGAGGAAGTGAATAAGGAGCACGCATATTTTCTTTCATTTAATAATTTACATAGCAAAGTCACGGCTTTCGCCAATAGTTAGGAAAATATCATATATTGGTGGTTTTAAGGGACAAGAAAATTTAATAAATTTATTAAATGAAGGAATTTAAAAAAAGGACGGTAGCAAAAATTCCTATCACATAACAATTTATAGAAAAAGTTGTGGCTAAAATAATAAAAAAATATAAGGAGCAAAATTAGTGCTGAATATTTTTTTTAAATAAAAGGGAAACATAACTGCGTCATCATAAATAAGCAATATTAAATGAGTTTTTGACTAATCAAGCATTAATGCAAAAAATTATATTGTAGAATACAATACTACAACATAACAATTTCAGGAAAGTCTACGAAAAAATAAATGTGTATTCTTGTAAAATATAATAAATAAAAATATATGTAAAAATAATGTCTTATTCTTTATTTAAATACAAATGTTCAAGTGCATTTTATCAAAGTCGGAACAAAATTTTAAGTTTAAACAGATTCCCGACAAAGATTCATATGCTATATCTTTTTCAAATCATTGACATTAAAACGTCATTTTTTTAAAAATCATTATACTCTTCGACTTAACAAATAATAACGCGTTATGCAAAACGCGTTAACTTAAAATTTGTGTAAATGTTCTTTAAAAAGATAATTTTTCTCATTTTTGAAGACAACTTAGCCGCTAACTGTATTTTTTTTTTAAAGTTGGCATAACAAAAATATAATTTAATATAGTCCACATCCCCACTCCAAAATATCATTTAAAACATTTAAATCACCTTACAAATATCCAGAAAAGGTTGCAATGTTGACGAGTTAGTATTCGCTAGCAATTTTACTTTTAAATGAGCAACAGCTCAGAAGGGTAAAATTAACATGCTCCATGGAAAAATTCTCTGGACAGAGTTACTAAAGAATAAGGTAATTGTTTCGACCTTGCCATCAGCATGATATAGGAATAGGATGCATTAATTCAAGATGCTTTTACACACAAAAGGAACGAAAAAAAATCTTTATGAAAATGGTTATTACGTTAGATTTATTCATAACGTAAACTTTATATTTAGCCATCTTCATTTCGCCCAGAAAAGCGACTCTCCTGTCATAGAATTAACATGAAAATTTTCCCTTATTCTACGTACTGTGCACTCTATAGTGGCACTGTTATAAGCGGCTGGCCTAGCAGAATAACTGGTCTGGAAAGAGAGCGTCATAAGTAAAAAAAACATAAAAGCGAGAAAAAATACGCGGAACGCTTATAGTGTGTAACTGCTATCAAATATCAAGTAACTTATTCTAAAAAATATGTATGAAACATAAAAAGCCATTGTTAAAAAATAAAGTAAAGCAAAAGCATTGCTTAATTATATTAATTTGATTACCAAGTACTGTGTACTACTGTACACATTCGAAATTAATTTATTTGAATTTTAAAGAAATTAATTCTTTTAATCTCGGGGGGTAATAATAAACTGTTAAGCGTATTTATAGAAAAAAAAGGCCTGGTAAATAAGATAGCTTCAACTCCACTTAACAAATATAAACTCTCTACATATGCAAATTAATGTGACTAATTTAAACAAAATAAAAATAACAGTTTAAGCATAGGGTCATTCAAATAGAGAAAAATTCCCTTTAACAAATTATTATTTGCGAAATATATATCCTCTTAAGTAAAGTACTACTTAAAAATAATTCCATATCAATATCACAATGGCTGAGTTTTTTCTTTCTTCGAAGTGAAAGCACAATCTGATCGAAATAACGAGAAAGATAAATTTGAAAAAGAACATTTCTAAAAAAGAACTTTCTAGAGTACCTGAGATAGGTGTTCCAAGCGTAATTACCCATCATATAATTTCATTTCCTATATTACTTTACACTAAAGGCCATGCGAAAGCTGTTATGAGTGTGCAAAATGGAATGCCTTTGTTCTGATCGCCGCGATAACTTTGACGCAGACAAAAGGACGGACTTTTATTCCATCTCTTGGAACGATTCTGTCGCCCATCAACGTGGAGAGCTGAGGGATGCCAGGGCGGTTAAATCGAACAATGAACTTGGAACACGAATATTTGAATAATTTTAGAGTACAGAATGTCATTGTTTGGAAATGGTGGGTTAAAACAGCCAAATAGAATGCGTTTGTATTTGGTGAAGAAGGTAGGTTTCTTTCGGCGACGAAATAGTATTTAAAATAATTTTCTCTTATCCAAAGATGTACTGAAACACTATGTAATCATTGTGTCATTCATTAGGTGCAAGTTGTATTTCACAGAACCATATCATAACTATTATTAAACTTTTTTGAAATCTTAAATATTTTACTAATAATACGAATAAAAAGTATGTGTGTTTATAAGCTAATTCTTTAATTTTATAATTAATGCTTAATGCTTTTTCACATGTCTTTTAATGACTTTAAAGCTAACTGTTGCCAACTTTTATCTGTGTAATGTGTTTGTTTTTAATGTGTTTTCTTGTTTGTTTTATTTCCTAATTGTTTGTTCAATGTGCATTGTAATTGGATTGTTTATTTGTAATGTGCATTTTAAACTGAATAAATAATGAACTATACCTTTTTTATTTGAAAAACTTGGAGGACTTTGCTCGATAACGCGACGATTTGATTTTTTTTAAAAGTTGCTCTGATCATTTTATTTAATCACCGTGATGATATAAAAATTCAATGTGGTAATAAAAATTGCGGGAATGAAGTATGCAATATTATAAGGTATATTAACGACTTATGATTAATTCCTTATTAGACATCTATAATAACAGAGATTACAAATACAACCAGATAAATATATCGTAAAAGTTTGTTGAAATTTTCTAATATTCCAATATTTCGTGGCTCTGTGTGGTCAGTAAATATGTTTTTTTAATTAATGGTTGCCAAACAATTATAACCAAAATGTAAATCAAACGTCAAAATTTAAGAACATTCTTATGATGGCGAAATCACCCATGTATCCGGTTTTGACTTCCACTTTATGATTACCCATGATAATTGCACGTGTTTTTGCATTATTGGGGTTGTGGTCAACCACTTCGAGATAAAAAAAAATGTCTTCCAAATATTTTCGATGAATTTTTGAAACATTTTGCAAGAACCTGAAACTTCATTTCCTACCATTGCACAGATACTGAATTTGATGGTATAAAAAGGGGTCATGCACTATCATGCATCAATTATGAAAATGTTCTAGTGTGTCAGTAAACACGATATTTATTAGAGGACAATCGTCTATTCTGGCTAATTGCATACTCATAAAAAAACTAAAGTAAATAAACTAGCATGTAGAGAAACAATTAACCTCTTAACCCTCATGAAATTGTTTTTGTTAATACCTGTCGTTTATGACTTTTTATTTGTCGAAGCAATACTTATTAACCTATTTGACCCTGGCATCACATTATTAGGAAATCTTAGCAGTGCTCTGCATAACTACAAGAATTTGAACTGAATATAATACAATTACTTCTAATACATAACAGAGAGGGAGTGCCTATGCTTTCTTTTTTGCTCAGTACAGTAGTACTATCTCCATGATAGTGAAGATAATTTACGATGTCACGCCTTTCTATCAAAAAAATTCGGGACTTAACTTAAGGGTTCAATGAATAACATTTCTCGCATTATATAACAAAAAACCAAATACATCCCATACAATTATCTACACTCTTAAAACAAAAGAGTGAAAACCACTCCTACAGGAGAAGTGCATTTTCGACACTGGAGTGAAATTAACTCCTAAATCGCTCGTTATCTCCCTAAATTGCTCCTAATTGCCCGTTTGTTGGAGTTTTAACAACACAAAAGAGTGAAATCCACTCCTATAGGGGAAGTGCATTTTCGACACCGAAAGGAGTGAAAATTAATTCAGACTGAGTTAAAATCGCTCTTTTGTTTTGAGAGTGTATTAAGCTTTTGGAGTATTTTAAAACCTATAAGAACTATCGTCCAATTGTTTATTTTTGCATAAAATACTTTCAGAACTTCTAATAATTTCTGCCTGGCCATTTTTAGCTCGGGCGTTAAAAGGTTAAGTAAAAGTGAGCTGTTAAATTTCTCCCTACATTAACTTGCCAGTGCTGAGTGACTATACACACACCAGTGACCAACATTAGAACAAAGTTCATTAATCATTGCGTCTTTCTCTCTTCCTTTATCCCATTTCACATAACCTCTCAACCTATTCTAAGTGAAATGTGGTGTAGAAGCTTTATTAATGATACGGGTCACCCAGTCTAATTCGGAGTGTAGTGAGCGATGGTCCACGGCCAAAGAATTTGCAATTGATGAATGGTATGCTCGAAAGCCTTTTTCAAGAAAAGCGGTTGGCTGAGTGCGTGAAATTATCGTTATAATGGTTCGGTAAATATGAATTAAATTCTAAAGTGATTGCAATATCTCTTTTGGCATCAATGTTCTTCCTATTTGCGTGTTAATAGGTTTTGGATGGTAACTATCGTCAGGGCAGGCAATAAGAGAGAAATTGAAAGTTAATGGGGGGAAATAATGTAGTTACATATTTTGGAATCAGTGGTAACGTTGTATCGCAAATTAATGAAACTAAATAGATTAGTATGCGGAAGTGTCAAAGCGAAGGACAAGTTATTGAGGCGTATATATTTACAAAAAAACCTGAAAGATTTATAGCTATGATAAATAATATTTAAATGTTTTAACTATTAAATAAGAAAGAGTAAAAATGAAATACAAGAGCATTTTGTTTAACATTTTAAGAAAAAAAAAGCGTATTGAAATCGTAAAACATAGCACAAGTAATCTGAAGGTATTTATATTACCAGATTATAAATAGTAATCTTTGAAGGAGTTAAAATCGTATTTTTAGAATATGCGTTTAACATATATCAACACCTTGCGCCGTAACTCAAATAATTCTTTCAAGCTAAGATACCGAGTCTAAACTAGCTTCAACGGGTAAGACCAGAAGAAAAATTCTCTCTTCCAAATAAAGCCATCGTATGCCACACTCAAATTAAAATAAATCTAAAAGACGCAACACGTTACCTTTCGCTCCCTCTTTATCACCATTCCAAAGGCTAAAACGAATTGAAGAAGGTGGACTCTGTGCCAATAGGGGGAAAAAAACCTTCTAAAAGACTCACGCAATTCTAATCATGCAAATTAATCGTGCCCAGATAGCTATATCGATATCCTGCAGACCATCTCGCGCCTTCCGACTGGATCATGCTTTTTCAAAAAGAACCAAACATTTTCCTGCTTACCAGCAATTTTAAATTAAAAACACCAAGTGACAACTTGCGCCTTAAAACTTGGTATGTATAAAAAAAGTGGATGCCCTATTCAATATTCAGTTTGGGTTGAAGATAATCACTAAGCATCTTATTTGATTAAAAACTTTGAGTTTTAGAAGAAAAAAATTCCTTGGAAAAAGTTAACTTTAGACCGTCTGACCCTTAGCTGAAATTCTTTTAGTACATCTCTAAAAGGGAAGTTTAGCCTATTCTTTTTACATACTGTATTATAGGAGGTCTTCGTTCAATGAGTATTTTTTTTCTTTTTGCTGATTAATATTGAATTTCCTCAATGAATTTCCATTTTTTACGCTATTTAATGAGTGAAAACACCACTATTACATCTAGGTAAAAAAATTTCACAAGTAGACAATCCTAGTAGTAGAGTGTTATACTTTATCCTTCCGGGTGCCTCTCTTAAGGTGCACATAGGTGCTTCAATCTGCGATACTCAACTTCAACATTTATAGAATAAGGATAGTGTTTTTAGTTCTATTCGGACAAAAACGATTCCACAAGCAACCAGAGTGAAATATCTCGAAAGTCATTTAAATGGTCTCGAGCACACACATAAGATGCAGCAGCAGATATTCGACACGGGATAATTAATTAGAGCTTTTAATCGGATCGGATGTAATTGCCACGAGAGCCATAAAAGGCGAGAATGGGGAAAATGGCGCGCGATTTATTGGTGGCGGAGGAGCAATGCAAGAGGAAATATTGAACCTACTTAAATTGATAAAGATTGGATCGTGGGGAGGTGTTAAAGAAACATGTACCCCTTCTTATTACCCTTGTGTTTTATTAAGAGTAGGTTAGAGTATGCTGTAAGGAAAAATAAAGAGCATTGGTCCACCAAAATGTTGAGTCAATTTGATGGTTCTAAAAGAATGGGCACAATATCACCAAACTTTGGTTATGTGAAACTCGGAATTTTGGTTAACCTCTAGCAATGTTTTAGCCCACCTCAAACCACGCATCAAGTCATGGCTAGAGCGCCAAGATGTGCAGGGATTATTGTGCATCAGTAAATGTAACCACATCAAATAAACTCCAACTTTCTATGAAACAATATACACTATATACAAAGGCGTTGAAAGGTACCCTTACTATTGGTGACTTATGGTATATCATGTAAACTTTTATTTTGTGTCAATCGATACCCCTTCCCGCAACCCATCAGGACAGACGGACCGAAAATCGTACAGACAGATAGAAATCTACAATTGAAGACGCACGCGCTTCCACATTATTCAGGTCATTACAAAAAAAAATCTTTATATGTTTCTACATTAAAAAAAATAACCACTTTGACATAAAATACTGCAATTATATAAAATTATCTGTGTAATTTCTATAAAATTTGTGTATTTATAATGTATAATAAATCCACGATATCCTACGAGTTAAAACAAAGTTATAATCATTAATATTTTTTGCAGCAAATTTTACTTCAAGTCTGGTGTAAGAAGCAATTTTTTCTCTCCCTAACTCGTGGAGGAGGTCAGAAAGGGATACGAAAATCACCACGACGTCGATACCTATCTACAATGTTTTAAAGTATTTCAAATTAAAAAAAGGAAAGTAGACTAAAAATATAGAACAGGTACTTAGGAAAATTAGGTTTTTTAAGTGAATTGCATTAAAAATCAATATTTTTGTAAGCTGAATACTACTGCAACCAATTTCAAATATAACTATAGATGTCAACTGCACAAATTACGTAGCCCTTATCACGCGGCTAATTTTTTTTTAACAGATATCCTTGCGATAGTTTTTCCGACGCCATGGCTTGCGTTTGCTGTTACAACTTTGATTTTTCTCGTCATTTCCCCGCAGTTTTGAATTTTGAAGTTAGGATTCATGGTCTTTAATTTAAGAATAAAAATAATTAAGTAAACTAAAAAATGCATAGTCGTTTCATTGTTCACTCAGGCACAGACCATTTGTGTTGTTATTTTAAGAATTAACTGAAGAAAAGGAAAATCAACAGACATACGCTTAAGGAATTTCTTCCCATGCTCCAAAAGCTTACCACAAACTGTAAGGATCCAAGTATCATCATAAATACATAATCCAGGAGCATAGCCACAAGATAATCTTTCTGAAACGTTCCTCACTTTTACTACTTTCATATACTCGGAATCTGCTTAATTGTTCTTCGAAAATACTTTCCATATGTTACAGTAACAATTTAGCCACGGATCACCAACTTTTCGTTCTCATCGTGATTATAAAAAGTAAAGGAAAATTTTCAAAGATGTGTACACAGTTGTAGCAAGCTCATTTATTAGAAATGTAATTAAGGCTTTCAACCATGTTAAATATAAACAGAACCAAGAATCATTGTTTGAAATTTTTAAAAGTGCATAATTAAAAAAGTAATAATGTTAAATCGATCAATCACTCACAAAGCACCGAACTGTTTGACGGCAGTTGGGGGAAGGGTGATTTTGTCTGATAAAAAATGCGATAAGATTTTTCTTAAAATTCGTACTTTTTCAAATAGCACGAGGAAATGATTTATTACTAAAAATTTTCATATTCTAATTCATTATCAACGAATGCATTAATTACAACGGGCATAAAACATCAATGAAATATGAAAAAAAAAAGTGTTGGTGCTACTAATGTAAACATAAACGTTCAACACATCAAAATTCAATCTCACTTCAAGAAGTTATTTCTGTTGCATAAAACATTTCTATTATCCATGATAGTTATTTGAATATTTTATTTAGTAAGGTAATGCTTAAAATATGTGCATTGTATCGTATTTACTAATTTGCAGCTTTCTTTCTTCAGAACTCTCAAACAACCTTGCTTATTAAAAGAAGCCATGTTAGAGTTGTAAATGCTTCGAGGCTTTAAAACCCTTCGAGAATGTTTTTATTTGGTAATTTCTTAAATTATAAAAATGAAAAATTTTTACAAACCGGAAAAAATTTAATTCGAAATATTAGAATTAGAACTGCAATGAGTATACGAGTCAAAACCAATATTGCCTTTTTTTATTTAACTTATTGTACACTTACAAATGCAATTCAAAAGAATTCGAAGTGAACATTTCAAAATAAAATTTATAATCATTTTTTTCCATAATAACTAAAAAGATAATTTAAGTGAGTAGTTTTTCTATGTAGGTTCTATACATATGCGTATAAAACCATTATTGTATGCAATGTCAGACAGTTACATTTGATGATACAAGGAAAAAATAAGGAATTTCTCAGAATAAATAAACGAAGAATGTAATCGGATGTCCCCACCCAAACAGGTTCTCAAGCAACCTTCTTTCAGATATGTCAGATGAAGCAGGATAAAGTCGTTAGAAGGAATGCATTACGTGTATTTCTCGTAAAAAACCTCGTTATGTTTTAGAATGATATTTCTACAAAAAACAAACTATTTATCCGCTGTAAGTACAGTATCGTGTATCACCAATTCGGACTTAATGGTATCGAATCCATTTTGGATAACCGAAAGTTTGAAGTAAATGACACAAGATTCAAAGAAAAAAACGAGGATTTTAATAATAAAAAAAAGGTTTAATAAAAACATACCGTTTGTGTGTGCTACGTTTTGTTTTTATCCCTCGGAGGGATAAGCAAATTGGCTGAAGTGTAAAATTGTTTTCACTGCATATGGTTTAAATTAAAAATTTTAACTAAAAAAATTTAATTTCTAAAATTTTTTACAATTATATTACTGCAGTAGAAAGTTATAAATGACTCCTCCATGCTTTAAGTTTAAAATTAAGTAAATTATTATGTTTGTAAATTATGTAAGTTATTATGTTTGTAAATTATGTAAATTATTATGTTTGTAAATTATGTGGATTGCTGGAAAACCAATAAGAGGTGGCGGGTATATACGTCTGTATACCTCAAAGGGGTTACATAATCAAGTTTAACACTAGAAATATTAATTTATCCTCTAATCATCGAGTTTTTGAGAATCTATTGTCTACCTCGCAAACACTAGAGAAATATTTATGTAGTATATGCTTTCTTTAAACCGAGTTTTGAAAAGTTAAATGATTACTTCAAAATACAAAAATTAACAAGCAATAGAAAAAAATCCTAAATATATTATTGACCAATAAATCCTAAATATCATTGCAAATAGCGACTTTACAATAAATGTTTTTCCACTTTACATTTTATTCAATTTGACCACTGCACTCTAAAAAAATATCTGTAAGGTTACTAAGAATTCTCTAGGAAACTCAGCTTCCATAAGTTTTTTTAGTAGTGTTACATAAGAAATATGTGTATATATTACTAATTAAAGCTTAGTAAGTTATACTAAGAAAAATGTAGTAGATTTACAGGGGATTTTCTTGTATATTTACAAAGAAACTGGTAGTAAACTGGTTACAAAAGTTTAAAACCAGAGGGCGCCACTAATTTTTCTGTTAGTCAGGTTTTACTTCGAATTTCCCGAGGACAGAACCCAAGATTATCGGGATCCGTGGAACTGCGCGTTAGTCCTCTCTGCTATCGGGGACTTGCATTTTAATTGCGTGTAAATAAAGAGGTTAAAATCTTGATCGTTAAAGGCGTTTTATGTTATTGATTAAGAAATTTTAAGATTAATTTTTTTTTCGGATATGAAGTTTTCGAAATAATTTAACGTAGTTTTTATATACAAAAATAAAAAAGCCCACGTTTTTCGGTTTCTTATCGTTGCGATATATAATCTCTAGAAAAGATAGATAGGGGGCGCTGTAAGGCGTTACATCAATTTACTTAGTTATTACTACAGTAGTTTCTTTAGTATACTTACTATCAGAGATTGGTTACAGGTGATTTTCTAGTAAATGGTGTGATACCTGTAAAGTTACTAAGTAATCGTTAGTAAATTCATGCCAAATTTTTTACAGTGTGTGGAGGGAGACTATTTCAATTAACATCTAGAACACGCCTTAGCATCGAATATAAAGACACATATAAAATGAGCAAAAATAAATTCAACTATCCAGGTTAGATATCAAGAACATACGCAATCATGTAAATGACATGAAAAAACAGTTCATTTCCTCCATGACAGTCAAAATTAAAGCATATATTCCACTACACAAATAAGAATTACAGACAAAAAAAAATGACATTTAAATTAGCCGAAAAAGCGATGAATAGGTTTTGGCACGATGTGAAGTCTGTTTTATGTAGAGATTTTTTATGTTTTGGACTTTAAAAATATTTATGATAATAGATTTAATGGGAAGGGTTGGATCTAATTTAAATAACAGATTTATGAGGGTTGGTTGGAAAACGGAATGGATGAGATAATGCAGATGTCTTGAGCAATTTTAAGTTCTTTAAGGACGTATTTTGAAATAGTAATTATATGAATACAAAAGTAATACGGCTTGTAAAAAAATAGGAAATGGTTGAAATAGTATTTTATAGAAATTTTACGCATTAAAATTTAACATATGGTTTTTGATTGATTTAAAGAAAAAAAATCATTGAAAATTAGAAATAAAAACATTTATTTAAATCTAAGTTTTGAAAAGATGATAGTTTATATTGTAAAAAAGTTTTTAATAAACCATAAAGAACATATCTGTTTAAACTTTTGAATTATCATCGAATCACAGTGCAAGTTATTTCAACCATTAAACATTTGAATGATACTTTGCAAGTAGCTAAGTTATACACTGTTTGGGAGATAAAATCTTTATTATTTTGGGGATTTTAAGAATAATTATACCTGATAATAAGATTGTGTCGGAAAAGAAATTCTTTTAATTGAAATTACTCAAAGCTAAACTTATTATAAAATATCATAATGGCACATAAATTTTCTTAATTCAAAACGTGTAAAAAATGCAAGAATTATTTAATATATATAATTTTTTAACAATTTAAAAATTAATCAAGACAATAACGACATAACTATAACCCATTTTCTAGATTTCATATTCATAAATGCAGACAGATTGTATTCATATATAAAAGGTTTTTTTAAAAAAATGATGTTAGGTAAAATTAAAATGTAGTGGGGTTTTTTTTTGCTCGAAATGTATTGATTATATTTCATTTCCGCGAAAGATTGGGAAATAGAAAATGAAGAGTCATAGCAAATCAAAATTTCACAATAAGACATTACGTAACTGATGGTTCTTTGTACATGTTTTGTGATGAATTGTTTACAGAGTTATTTAAAAAAAAACAGGCACTCATTTTATTTAGGTACTATATATTTCTATTTAGGGACTAGGACATTTAGGTTTTTGCTTATTATTTTTCTAAATTGATAATTTTAATAACAATCGATGGTTAAATTATAATAAATGGTCAATTTTTTTTTTCATTTTAAAAACATGGATTCCAATTGACATCAGAAAACCAATAAACATATGAATAATATTAATTTATGAACTTTATTATAAGTGTGTAAATTATATGAACAAAGAAGTATATCGGTATCTTTTTTGGCAATAATTAAAATTAAAGAAACAAATATTTGACATTTAAAAAAAGAGCATCAACATCCTGTATTTAATTAGTTGCACAAGGTAAGTAATATCCAAATACCTATTCATCATACCATAACTCATGACATTAACTTAGCTTCAGTAAATTATAATTTAAAGGCTAAATAACTGAATTTTTACTTTGCTAATAAGGTGCAAACAAAACTGTTACTTTTACCATAATTTTCCAAAACAATTATCTATTTAAAGCGAAACGAACATCACTTAGACCCTGCTCTATGTAAACAGATGCGTCATTAAAACCTATGCATCGATTATCACTTAAGAACTCCACATTTTCCAACACAACAGACAACACAGATCGGAAGGGGCTTTTCCTGCCAAACACGTGGTTGATTATTTTACCAATATTTCACATCCATCACAGCGCAGATTCCCCGTCCAGCACCCTAATCACTTCCGACCTTAACACAACAACTATTGCGAAACACTGACCATATGCAACCATCCAATCCCTTTGCCACACTAAAAAACAACCAGTACACTACAGACCCCACAACAACGTGCGATCTCTCTTCGCTTCTCCAATCGATTGGTACAATGCTGTACACCCTTTTCCACGCGATAATCCACGGCTACCACTCGCGTCGAGCAATGACATACGTGCGTATGGTGCTTTGGGAGGATGGGGAGAAGTGGGTTCGATACCTGGGGACCGATGGGGCCACAGGAGCCCGTCGTGGCTCGGTGGTTGCGGAGCTGCGGTTCCGGTGTCCATGGCGCGGCGAGCTGGGAAGAGCGACTGATGCGAGGGGAATGGGAGGATCGGGGATGAGGCGACCGGAGCGCCATTGGAGGAGTTTCGCGGAATTCCCCCGCGTGGTGGGGAGAAGAGGGTTTTACAGGGTAGAATTTCTGAGCTTTAGGAGACAGAGTAACATAACTTTTGAGAACGATTTTCAGGAGGGTTACTACATTTATAAAGAAAATAAAATTGAGAATTAATTTGGGAAGAAATTTAATATTTTCCGGAGTAATATGAAAATGAATCAGACTCTTATGTTAAAAGGAGCAAAATTAGGAGCAAAATTTTAAGAAATGTCAGTGTTAAGAGAAATTTTCTGATGAATAAAAGAATTTATTTACACTATTTTTTTCATTCAGTCTCGATGCTACTAATTGAAAACTTTGCATACAACTTCTGTCTAAGTGAAATTTTAGTAAAAGAATATTTTTTAAGGGGAAAATTAAACTTTGTTAGGTTAGGCTTGAATTATCTTTGCACAAGAGCTACACGAGGGCTATTGGCGAAGGGCGTCGTAATTTAGAACCACAGTCAAGTGACGAGCCGACATTTGAATAGGCACCCAACGCAACCTTTAAGGGGGACATCGTACGCAGCGTTATTAAATTTTGTAAACAGTGAAATTAGTACTTTTAACATTTTCTAACAATCTTAGTTAAATTCCATGACTTTTCGAAATCCTTGGATAAAGAAAATAAGGAGTTTCCTCAAGAGACGTAGGAAGTCTGTTTTTAAAGGTTTGGATGTAAAAAAAATATTGTATCTAATTATAAAAGTAAAGATCAGTTTTGTACAAATTTAAAAAGAAAAATTCTACTTAAGAAGTCGCAATAAATTTGCCTTTTTAGTGAATCATTGATTGCTCCAAAATTACCAGCCAAAAGTGTAAAAGTCCTTTGCAAAAATTTGGGGTTTGTAAAATAATATTTTTAAAATATTCGCAAGTACTGTTAATAAATAGAAATTTGTTTAAGTATGATGATGTCGTTCTTGTATGTAAAAAGTTATATGAATTGCACATTCTTGTTTTTAGTTACAAAACAAGTACGAATTATGTAAATCTTTTAATTGCAATCATATAATAACAAATTAAAATTCAAGCTATTTACAGACATTAAAAAACTACCCGAAAATTATTTAATCGCTGAATCTACAAAATAAACTATAGTCATTCCAGGAAATAAAGCTATTGTAATTCAATTGGGAAGATTTTTATCTTACAAAACAAGATTTTACTAAGAAAACATTTACCTGCACAGTAAATACAATTAAAGAGCAGCAGATCAATTGTCAAGGGAAAACGAGAAACAACCAATTAAGGGAGAAGAAATCAAATTTACAAAACAATCAATTACTGAGAAGTGGGAAGACACGGATTGTACACGTACGAAAGCCCACGATACACCCATCAAGCTATCAGATCTCGATAGAATTAATGGCCTTACCATCCCCTCTCGTATAAGGCTTTAACTACAACGGAAAATAAAAATTAAAAGTTGCAATTTAGAGAGATGCGTAGAAGAAAAAAGACCGGCCACCTTTTTCTTTCCAGAAATTCTGACCGGCCATTAAAATGCCGAGGAATCCTTACATGTTCTGCCTCGGGCCAAGCATGTTGTGGTAGAAGAAGCCCTACGAAGGCATGAAAGGGGGAAGGCAAGAAAGCTAACAAGGAAAAAAAACTAAAATGTTTAAGCTTATTAAAGCGAGAGTAAATTACTCGAATTCCATAAAACCGCGCTGGAAGTGCCGTTACGGCGTTCGTGGCTTTTGAGGTTTCTAAATTGGATTACGTTGCAGATTCTCTTTCTTGTAACCCTGGCAGTCACACGAAACACATGTGTGGTAATACCGCATATTTTAAAAATTAATTGACATTTCATTAATGATATAAAGGTATTGTGCAGAGAATCATCGACTTACCACCTCAATAAGCTCAATTTTGCATGGAAAAAGTTAACTTGTATATTCTCATTTCATTATGACATAAGAACTTGGTGCTAATTTTATAGTGTACAACTTACACCTTAACAAATTTCACTACAGCTACGCGAGTACTATTTACAGCAGTGAATTTTTTAACATAGTGACTGGGCGACACTAATGTCGCCCAGTGAAAGAAAGATGTCGCCTAGTAATATGAAAATCAAATCACTGGGCGACATTGAAAAGAGCGAATTTCTTAAAATTCCCATCCGTTATTTCATAAATTGTAATTTGAAAAAATATACGTATTTGAAGTAAAGACAAAATCTTTGTTTTTTTTTTTGAACCGGTTACAATTTAACCGGTATCTTTAGTACTATTCAAACACGTTCGGTTTAAACGAATATTGAATATAAGCTTTTGAAAACACCGGTTTTCCCCCTCAAAAACTCTAGCTTCAAGGTGGAACTTTTATAATGGTGTGGAGGGAAGTACGTTGATGAGGCATTTTTTTTTTTCGTTTTTGAAGAGGTGGCTATCTCTGTATTGTACAAAGTGCAAAAAAGAATAATATGTCGCTATTTTGTGACTTTATATGGGAAAAATCTCTAAATCCACAAATTCGTGCCAAAACTTTAAGGTGATTGATTCGTAGGCATGCGGTTTGTATTTAGTGATGTTTAATTGTACATTTGACCCGAACGTGATTTGAATAAAGATTTAAAGTGGCTATTTTGTCTGTTGGGTGTAAAATTGAACCGATATTGTTACTAAATTTGTTTAGTTCACCGGAAATCGTGTTTTTTTATTTATCATATGAAAAAAAAATACAATTCATCAATAAAATTCGGAAATTAGACCATTATCTACTTCAAATTAGCATAACCTCGTTTTTTTGTCCATACTTTTGCAACATACACATTTTTATTTTGTGAAAACAAATTGTCATAGAAAATCAAACAATTATGTTTCAAGTATAGCATTTCAAAATACATTTTTAAAATGTTCAGTGGGGTTTTTTTGTAATCCTACTATCACAATTTTAAATTTACGGCAAAATGAAGTCATTGTCTAAACTTTTGCATCCCAGTGTATAAGCTTAAAAACGAAATATGGGGAAGTATACTAGAATTAAAAATAACCTAAGATACACTAATTCCACTTTTAACTCTTCATTAAGTAAAAATCAAACATACAAATGTGGTTTTCATCTACCAGGATTAATTTTCATTTTTCCAACGAGGCTGCTTTATTGATAGTGTTCTTGGAGAATCGGCATATTCCCCAGAGCTGAGAGCCATTTTTTTGCGGCACCGTCAAGATTAATTTAACTCATAAGCAACGAAATAATTAAAAAAAAATTATAAATTATCCGTGATCAACATTTTGAGACTAATGCCTAAAATCTGCATGTATTGTTCCTCTAAATTAACAAAAAATATTAGTTTAGGCAATTTTGAATGCAATTTTATTTATCATTTCCTTAAATAAACGCATTTTTAATATTTTTTTAATAAGTATTGTTAGAAAGACAATTGTGTAGTACTATATTTACATTTGTTAATATTGCAAAAGCAAAATATAGAATATAGATATTTCTTTTTTTTAAAAAAAAGAAAAGTAATGTATATAAAAACTAAACATTACACTTCTGTTGATTCTCTAATGTTATCTACTGTATATAAGTACATCATCAGTATTTCTCTTTTAATTTGACTATAAAATACTAAAATACACTAATATAACAAAATATTATCCCATTTTAGGTGTCAACGCTTAGACTATTAGATGATTCGATATTAATTTACTCTTATGAGTCACTTAATATTTATTAAAAATGGTTAGTAATAGATTAGTGTATGTGAAAAGATATGTTCTTTCCCCTATAATGAAAGATTAAGGTTTTGCTAGGGAATCATCCTGAAATGAGCACCCTATTCCCAGTACGCAAAACTCCCCCCCCCCCCCCCCCCATTTTATAAGCAATGTCGCCCAGTGAAAAGTTCTTAAAAAATTCACTGATTTACAGCAGGCTTTATAGTTTAGAACCGTGGTCAAAGATATACGTAATTTATTTTCCTATTTTTGAGTTAAAAGATTTAGATTATATTTTATTTATTGATGTGTTAATTAAAAATAGTTCAAAAACAATTTTATAGCATTAACAATTGTATAGATAACATTTCTTAACATGTCTAGTAAAATAGGGTGGTACATAAATAACACTACCAATCAATATTTCAGCTACTTTACGACACATCAATCAATCTATCGAAAAAATTCAAGAATAGCGTTTCCTAAATTTAGTTCGAATGTTGGGTAAGAAAAATTGAAGCATGAAATGTATATGAAACTTAGAAAAGATAATTAAACTAAATGAAATTTTCCATTAATTTATAACAGTCAATTAAGGCCCTGACAATGATTGAATAATATATGTTTAGTTTTTTTCACTTCGTTACAAATTATATATATTTTAAAATAGAAAAATGTAAAGGTAAGAGAAAATTCAAATATTAAAAAATAGATAAAACTCATTTAACAAAAAGGGAGCCATAAGAACAAAATAAATAACACGTTACCAAGCTACTTATTCGTTATCAGCATAAAAGTTATCGAAAGAATTTTTGAACAATGAAACTTTTTTGATGGCTACATGGTAAAAATATTTTATAATCCTTAAAGATAATATAAATACGGGTCAATAAGTATTCACAATAAGCAGAAACTTACCATTTTTCAATTTAAAAGAAAACTTAAAAAGCAAATCGCCAATTTTTTGGGGCACTACGCCAAGACACGTTACTTGAGAGCAGAGCAATATTCCCACAAATGATGGTTCAAAGTCATCAATTTTTTTTTCTCAGGCCATCTGTCAGTGATAAACTTTATCAGCCAATACACACACGGACTAGACTAAGTGTGATAAAAACTTCCACCAATATCTTAAGCACAATGCAGGGTTGGCTAGTTGTAACCGATAACTTGGAGGAGTTTCGACACAGATTATTACAACAGAATATAGTGTGGGTTGGCATTTCAAGGCAATTGAGTTGTTAGTCATTTAAATTTAAATACTTGATTGAAGATGAGATGTTTTGAATTTGAGAAAATTCAATAAAATACACTCGCTTCTGTGAAAAGTTTAAGATTAAAAAAATAATGTTTATTTATCATCTAGCATAGAATTCAAATAGTATGATTCAATATGGAAATTTATCGTGACTTTCTTCTTTTGTTTTATTTTCATAATATTGTGTGCACACAAAACAAAAATGAATCCATTGCCTTATTTAAAATTTTATATGCAGGCATGAGTTTGGCAAAATAAAAAAAAGCTGAAACTAAAATGCGTAATTGTACGCGTTAAAAACATTTCAAGCAGTCTTAATTCGCGAAATAAGCCGTTACATTATACATGTATGTTTATAGTTATGTTTTTTAAGTTTTAGGCATGAATAGAAGTGCTGATCGAAGAATTCATGGCATCAAATGTCAAAATCAGAGTTGCTTTGGGGAATTGAAGCTAGTTATTACATTTCTTAAAAAATCCAGCTAATAAAAACTGAAAGCATACTAGACTAGTCCCTTATTTAAAAAAAAAATTCAAATTATCTGAAATATTAGCTATACTGGACAAGTTAAAAAAAAAACATGGTTGAAATTTAGGAAAATCCCAAACACTGAAAACTTTTTTTAAAGGGGGAGGGGGAAAATCGCAGACTTGGCAACCAACCTCAAAATTTCTGCGATAATTTTATAAAGTTTCTTGTTGCAACATCTTAACATTTTTCATTCCTTCTGCATCTAATAGACATTTGAATACCTAGCTCTAAAAACTTTTTTTGTGTTAAGCCCATAAAATTCTAGCGACCTATATATCTTAACTTAAAAAAATAAAAAATTTATAAAATCAGAAACCCCATTACAGGCGAAAGTAAAAAAAAACAAAGGTTCAAACGTAAACAAAAAGTATTTTAACATTCAAACTGTTTTCTGTGATCACTACTCATGGACACTTGATCAAACAACATTCTGGTTGCCAGACTTGGCCTGAACTGGAGCTACACAAGTAACTCTTCCGATCACGCAATGCCAGAGAACTGTCAATCATTCTGATGGGAGTTTGCTTTGGCTGGCCGAGATTTGAAGACATCTTAGTGTAATCCAATCTTAATTCATCTTCCTATTTTGACTAAAATTTTTATCTTTGTTATTAGAATCTGTTATTTGAACTTGTTGTTTTATGAAATTTAAGTTTAGTTTCACCGAATTAGGGTGCGAAAAAATAAAACAATCATTTAAAAAAAAATGCATCACAGTTGTAGCGAATATTCTTTCATCAGGTGCAGGAAACTGACAACCGATTTTAACGGTGATTAAGTTTATAAGTTTGTTAATAACATAAACAAATTAGGATTTCAATTGATCAAGATGACGATCTAGCCAATTTTAGAGATTTCGACACACTTATAAAAAATAGAGAAGTTAGGAAATTTAGGTAAAAAAAAAAGCTCATCAACCTGTTGTTTCGCCAATTTTGTGAAAAATGCGACAGGGCACATTTTTCACTCTAATTTTGTGAAGGGGTCGCTATACCGAAACATATTAGCTCTAGATGAAACCCTGCTTTGTCAAAGGTTTTTTTCGTGTGTGAGGGATTAGAACAAGCGAAAAAATGAATTTTTTTGGCAAAATTAGAAAAAGCGGAACTTTTCTAAAAAACGGATTTCTTTTTTTCCTAAAAAATTAAAAAGCGGAATTCCGCTTAAAAGCGGAAAAAACTCATCCCTGTATATGCGAAGAAATAAAGTGTAAATATTCAGCTTCAATTTTATATAATCTCCTTCATCCAAAAAAAAAATTGTACGTAGCATTTATCCTTTACACCAGTTGGTATTGTTACAAGAAGGCAAAGCTTTGAGCTCTTATCATTCTAAGCTCTAATTTGAACTTTTGAAGGTCAGCTCTAATACTTTTAATTAGGTTAAATATGCATTTAAATTAAGTCTTATTCTCTTTGGCTTCAGAAATTTTTAATATCGACGCATTGACAATTCACAAATGAACCTTCAATTTCATGATTTTTTTTTCAAATAAGGTCTTCAAAATGCATTATTGGAATCAAAATCATAACGTTAAAAATTATCTTTGACGCAACAGACGCATGACAATACTTAAAATAAACTTAAGTATACGCCTAAAAAATACGTCGCAATGCGAAATCACAACGAAGCACATTTCGAACGGAAAATGCATGTGGAATCAGATTATGTAATTACCCTTTATAAATACTCCTACGTTAGAGATTAGATATTTCATAATCGAAAACATCTTTATTCACGGGAGAATACTACACTTATATCACCACGAAGACAAAAGATTTCTTTACCAGGTACGTGTTTCGGCATTAAATATCAAGGGAATCCGGCGAGGCATAAAACTTCTTTTTAAAACCATGATAAAAATCTTCCAAGAAAAAGAAAATAACCGTGAAAACATGAATCCGGTGTTTACAACATCGCCTTTTACACCCGTACGTTGTTTTCCCAAGTCGAATAGGAAAAGAAATGCTGCAGGAAAGCATAAACATAGACTTTAGAATTATGCAAGGTTATGGAAATAAAATATTCGCATTTCAAAAAACAATTTCACTGGTTCGGTAAAATATTATCAAGTTGCATTTGTAAACAAAAACTTTACGTATATAAATATTTATGAAATTTTTAAATCGCAAATAGAAGCTTTAAAAATTTGTACCTCACAAGTTTTCCAAACTCTTTATTTTCAATCACCTAATATGAAATAAAAGGTAAGGAAAGTACTGCGATGGGGTCGGAAATCCAAAATGGAGATTTTGTGTTTCATAGTACTCGTATTGAAGGGTTCTGACACTGAAAAAGAAATGTTTTTCAAACGTTGTTTCGTTTGTCTGAAAACACTCTAAAGCTAGAAATAAAAGAGATACGGACTTCAATTTTCGTACACGAATTCCAGTCGAACGTCATAAGGTTTTTGACAACATCACGCACGAGCAAGAGTTAGAGAATTATATATTTACAAATTAATTATTATTAGTTTATAATTAATACTTATTAATTATTATTAGTCATTTATTTATCTTTAAATGGGCATTTATTTATAGAGTGGTAATTAAAAGTTGTGTTTCATACCGACGGAACCAGCATAAAATTACAATCCATCTCCATCGATGTAGAATAAAATTAAATTTAAGAATGCAAGCAAAGAACATTATCTTAATAAAACAATGTTCCAACGTGCGAAGATATTTTCCACGTATTGTTTATTCCAATCACGTTTATCAAGATCTCCGATGGGCAATGGGTGTCTTTTCGAACGCGTGTTGATGTTTGGGTGTCCCTATAAATGGATATTAGAATGTTGGAACGCCGCCGTTTTGTTAGGCGCACGACATCGTGACATTAACGCTGTGGCAGGTGAGAGAACTTGTTATTATGGTAACGAATGGGATGTCAATGTGTAATCGCATCTTTCGACAAAAGGCTCATATGACCGATACGAGGAGAAGCTAAGCTAAACACTTGTCGAAAGCTCTCTTGACTTTTGAAGGATTTGCGTCTAATTTGAAAGAAATTGAGCTACTGTGAGATTAGTTTTATAGATATTTCAGTATTTATACTGACCAACATCTTTAATAACCATCACATCTCCGTACATCGAGTTTTTTTTATTCGTTTACGTGTTGCATGAACGCCAGAGAAGAGTTATGATATAGCTAGAAGAAACAATACACTGTTAAACATTTTAACACAAGATAGCACTTTAATCCTGGAAATTTCTAGCTGCCACCAATATTTGGAGCTTGAATTAGCCAATTTTTGTGGTAAAACACCATTACTTTGATGCACCGCAAAAGTGGTGAAACAACAGTCGAAATAGGGTTGGCAGACAGCAAAAAGTTCCAGGATTCCGGTGCAAAATGTTTAGCATGTAGGAACGTCTCCAAAGTCTTAATACTAATTTTATAGTGTTTTTATGGAATTTTTACGTCAAAAGCCCATCTTTAGGGTTTTGTTTTTTAACAAAAGAGAGCTTAAATACAAAAATTTATAATATAAAAAGAATTTCGGTTTGTCCTTACCCTATTTCACTCTAAAATAAAACACTTCTTATAGAAAATACCATATAATTTATGTTTATTTCCTCCCAAAGCCCTGCTATCTGTAAATTTGCAAGCAAATCCCACCATGAAATTCAAAGTAGACCAGCATTCTCTCTGCAAGCGGCACGCGCAGTTTTTGCCGTTGTTTGCCAGAAAAGACGAGGTGAGGATGACGTTGGAAATTCTTAATGCATATTTACGCATTTTTCGCGGAGAATAAATGGTGGTGTAGTGGCTCTCCCGCAACGCATACTGAGAAGAATTTTTGGCGAATGGCAAGGGAGGATGGAACATGGGTGGTAGCTTTAAGAAAGCAGCTTTTTCTTAAAATTGTTCAATTTATCCTATAACTTGTTTGTACTACTTATAAAAGATCTCCGGAAGTGTTCATTTAATGGCTCCTTTATTTGAACCATCTCAAGACTTATTGTGCAAAAATGTGTGTCTTTGACTTACTAAAAAGATATTTCTAACAAATAGATAAAAGTTTGTAAGAAGGTTTTTAGAATGGATAAACAAAAAAGTTTAGAAACCTCGACTTTATTTTATTTTTTCAAAAGTCTATTCTGGCAAATAAAACAGGGCAGATCATAATTTTAACGCAATTAAATCTTAAAACCCTCATTTACAATCTTCTAAAATTAAATCAACTAAAATGTAGCGAAAATTTTTTCAAGTATATGATAGTCTAAGTTACAGAATTTGTTGAAGAACACTATTTAATATTCATTGTTCTTCAATAAATTAATTATAATTAATTATTTCGAAGCTACTAATTCCTCTCATTAAAGCAATAAGTAAAGAACACACATAAGTCAATAAATTTAAGTAAATTAAATAAATATTAAATGTAAAAAATGGCATACAATCCGAGAATTACATATATTCTACACCACATAAAATAACAGGTAAAAGAGATCCCTATTTTAATTTCCCTCAATCCTACTGGCAAGGAATAGGAATGGTTGTGGATTTCGTTGTTTAGAGGGAAAAGCATCGCTATCTCGGGTGTACGGCCGCCCATTCGGAATTCTTTGCGGCCGAGATATCCCACTGCAAATGGGATGGCTCACTTGGTCGTTTTGGACCACGAAAGATGATTCCACGGAAAATTAAGTTCTGTACAATTCCTTCCTGGGTTCTATTTCAGGACCTGATGGGACTCGACTGTCAAAATTTTATAAGAAAGAGTTAGGCTACTGGCTTCAAGTATGTTTTCTTCAGTATGTCTCTTCTTTTAAATCGTTATATCAGAATAAAACATTGTTTGTAGAAGTTTTATGTTTGTGAAATAGCAATTAGCAGGATATAGCCGTAGATAGATTATGTAAGCAAATAAAGGAAATTGTATGGCTCTGCCGATTAATATTTTTTTATTAACGTTTCATTTAAAAAGTACAAGTGAAACTAATTGAATTATTTAAAGTACATATGATGCGTTAATACATATTAGAATAACTTTTTAGAAGACAGCATTGGCGTTTCTATTTCAAATAGAAAATATAGTAACAGTTTTTCGAATATTAATAAATGATTTTAGTAAATGCGTCAAACCGATTGTGTTGGTGTTAAAACTAAACCATATTCCTATTCAATTCCCGTATTTTCTAACCTTAACCCCCCAAAGAAATCCTTGTTAAAAGTATTTTGAAAAACTAATTAAAAGTATTCGTTTTCTCTCATTCTATATTTAGATTTGAAATTATCTGACATGATCTTTTATTTAGTTGTCACTCAAATTGAGTTCAATTACTATCAAAATTTGCAGGGTTAAAGTACCCCCGCGTTTACACTTATCGCATATTAAAGTGATAGATAATCTGCCATCAAGAGTTTATCTGTTTTTATTATACAGTAAACAATCATAAAAAGGTATTAAAAAAAACACATGTCGCCATTTTTCTCAAGATAAACTGGTTGTGAAAGTTAACGAATGAAGTTTCCCAATCACATGATTCTACATCGACACGTTTCCAAAGGAGAAACTATTATCTTATTAATGTTTTGTATGGATATCAGCCATCTTTGAAACATTAATTAATTAATAATTACATTAATATTTTACCTTTTCTCTGGCAACACAAGCGTTAAAATGAAGTTTTTAGACATAATTACACTGTGAAAAAAAATCTGTAACCATTACAAAAAAACAATTTGTAAAAAACTTTTCCTAGAAAATTTCTAGTAAATAATTACTAAAAATAGTGCTTTAAAAACACATAATATAGTTTTGTTAACGTTACATGTTTATATCATGTAGATTTACAGGACTATTTTACGTATCCCACACAAATAATGTTTCTGTAACTATACAAGAAAATTTTATGGATACTGCATTTTTCGTGCAATTGTAAAGAAAAAACAAAATGTCTGCTTTTCCGGTATGGTATGGTATCAAACCCCGGTCTCCCACGTGACAGACGGGGGTACTAACCACTACACTACCGAGGAATAGCAGACTGCCGAAACCCGGGATCGAACCAGGAACCTTTAGATGTCCGATCGAACGCTCTCCCAACTGTACCATGTCGGCACACAGATAGTCAGGAAATGAGAAGTGAAATTCATTTGAAACAATCAACTAAGTTATAAATTAAAAATAGCGATTTGTCTTGAATCACGATCGAGGTCTGACTATAGTTCATGTAGCTCTAGTGCGACGACCAACGACTAACCAAACTTTAGTGGCGATGCACGCGACATTTCATGTAGAAGAACATGATTGGCTGAAACAATTGACAAATACTAGAAAAAATTCTGTAACTGCAGAAATGAAGATTTCTGTTCAGAATTACAAAAACTTTTTTTTGTAAAATTGGTTATTTCTGTAACATTACTAAAAGAATTTCTGTATGTTTACAGAATTTTTTTCTCAGTGTAAGAAGGAAAAAGCACCAGTTATCTCGCCACAACAAATTTATATCTAAGTCATTTTATTTAATTGGTAGAATTTTCCACTCACATCGTTATAATACGAATATTTTTTTAGTGGACAAACGCAAAGTCATTCTTTCACAATGAGTTTTTTTCAATTAGTTATGAAGACATATATACTTTACTATTTTTTTTATCGCAAACTATTTTTAAGATACTTCTCTATCAAATTTGAATAATTGACTTTTGATTTACTAATTTAAATACCTATACTGTTAAAAAAAATTAGTTATCAAATTTGAGAAAAACGATCTCATTTTTTGAGAGCATCGTTTGTTCACAATAGTACCAAATACATCACTCTGAAATTTGAGAAATTCCGTTTTTCGAATGCACGTTCTTATTTGTGAGAATGATTGAGCAAAAATTAATAGTAGATGGCGTTCCTGCAGTAGCGGCAAATAACAGTAGATTCATACCATGAAATAATGTATGTACGGGTTAAAAGTTTGGAACTAGTAGAGTTTTAGAAGTTCAGCTAAAGTTAGTAGCTCAAGATGTGAGGATCCACGCTATGCCTAATACGGGGTGTAATAACACTGTGTTAGTGCTCGCCAGTAGCGAGTGGGTATTGGGGCTATTTGAAGGTTCCTAAACAGACATATTGAATTTTAAGAACATGGACGACCTCAAATGTCAAAGTATTTGCTTTTGAGATTACTGTTTTCACAGTAAAAAGAGAAGACACAAGAGCTCATTTTTGGAACATTTTATTTTTTAACAGTATCTTCTTTTAAGAAATATTCCTAATGCAAAGATGTTTACTGGGAAAATTTAGAAAAGTTTTTAGTTAAAAAAATGCATATTTTTACTTAGGAAAACGTTGTTAGTGTTTTAATGGTTTCTTTCAGAAGCCAATGCAGACATAAACGTGTAATTTTGTGATTTTTTAAACGTTATAAAAACATTAACTTAAAGTTGATGAATAACTGAATTCCATCCATGTTTATAATATTGTACGTTGTCCAAAATAAAACATTTTAAGATATTGTAGCGGTAATGTTTACTTAAAAAACTGCAATTATTTTTCTAAAGGGAACAGTTCTTTTATTTAAAAATAGTACAACATTTTTTTTTTTCAATGTTTTTTCCTTTCAATGAACTAAAAGCATTATTTATACACAAGTCTAAAACACGTGAAAAGTACTTAAGTAGTTTTTTTTAACTATAAGAAGAATATTTTTTTATTCAGTAGGAGGGGGAAAAAAACTGTTCGGGAATGAATAAAAAATATTCCACGCTAGAAAAACGTGATAAGGATAATAAAATGCGTTTTGGAACTCTTAAGTCTTTATTGTACGTACCATTTTTTTCTGAATTTAGATGCAATTTATAAATATAAATATTAAAATTCTTATGCGAACTATTTGTGTTTAACATTAAATTTAAACAAACCCTAGAAGAGCTGCAGTACTAAAAATAAATTTCTTACAACGAAAAACAATTATCAAATAAAATCTCGCAAAGTTTATTTGTGAAATAGAAATACGCCCATTAATTTCAAAGAGGAAAAACTAAAACTATGGATTTTTCACGGTGCAAAGCGCCAATGATATCGATTAAGTCATCAAATTACCACTCATTTTCAGTAACCCGTAAGCACTGCGCCAGTTAAACGACATTCACCTGCTAATAAATACGGATTCAATTTACCTTCGGGAGCATTTTACATCTGATTACCATTTCAATTCGACCCAACTCCAGCAGGATTTTTATTACTTTAACTTTCCTTAATTGGATAGTTGTCTCTTATTCTTAATGGAAGATTCCCAATTAGCGAAATTGAACCATATTGCTTCATTTATTTTCTTGGGTATTTCGAAATAAATAAAACTTTTCTCTAGAAGTTTATGATCCCACATATTTCTCCTTCAAGAAGCCAACCTCGTGTACTGGTAGAACAATAAAGATTCAGAGAAACGCATAAAACCCAAAAGTGCGAATGTATTCGCATGATTTACCGATTTCACGGAAAGCCGATTAAATAAAATAATTCCCCCCCGAAGCGCTTTCAGGCCCCCCTCAAATTGAAGATTCCTGTCGAAAAAAAAGAAAAAATACGCCGGTGAAGACTCATAAAATTTCGAAGAAACTTTTTATCGTTCTGCAAAAAGGGAAGTCTCATAGAACGCTTGTGTAAAGGCTTCTTCAAGTTTCACTTTGGAAAAGAAAAAAAAATCAGATATCTTTATTTACAAGATATCGATTCTAAGTTACTTTTAGAGAAAAAGCACTAAAAATAGTTGTTTTTGCTGCAACAAAGATAGAGTTCGGAAGAGAAGCAAAGATCTCAAGAGAAATAGCTTATGTGAAGTTCCGTTCTAGGAAAGTATGTTTCTATTTTATCGCAAATAACAATACACGTAAAGGCAATGCAGTTTCATCTTTTTATAAACCATAAATCATAATGTAAACTCCAATTGAAAAACCTATATTTTATATCCGATGCACGTAAAAGCTCCCGCAATACAAAGGGTTCAATTTTAAATAAGATAACTATAAGACATTTCTTTTATTATTTCTGAAAAATTGTGTGGTTTTTTACCTAATATTAACTGAAACACGTTTAGATTATTCTAGTTAAGTTTCGCATGAAAAAAAATTGAGTTCGACTAAATTCGAGTTTTTTTTTTTAATCTAAACAGTAAGAAATATATAAATAATTGCATATAACTTTTCATCATCAATTTTATCTGAAGAAAAAATATTCCACAGATACTTTTATCCCTCTGATAATATTTTCTTCAAGGAATTCTAAAAACAATCAAACGAGGGAATAAGATTTCGAGGAAGCCATCTAAGATTTATCATCCATGATAAAAATTATTTTTCTCCCATTTTGTTTAAAACGATAAAATCGAAAAATCCTCCCATATTATGAGTGATTCACTTCAAAAATAAGAATTCGATTTTTAAAAGAAATACGATCTTATTCAATTTATCCGAATTCAAAATGTGCAGTTTGAAAAGAATAAAACCGCCCTCGTTTAAATTTCTAGCGTGTTTTCTGACGTTTATTACCAGAGCCTGATCGTATTTCGCAATAGAGAAAAATTTATTCCCAATCGAAATGAAAATGTAAACATTTGTATAAAAAAATGCATTCCAACTACGAAAACCAGATGAGATTTTAACAAGACTGGAAATTCTTTCTACATTTTACGAGATAAAAATCTTGCAATTTTTTTAAATAGAAAAATCCAAAGACCACAAAGAATTTTTTTTAAATCTAAGCATTTCCTTAAGGAAAAATTAAATCTTTTTTACATCACAATGTTAATATTAACTAAATTCTTTTGGCGTATATATAAATACTTTTACATACACAATATTAAACTAAAATTCTTGATTTTGTATTATTTGTAGTTACACAATAAAAAAAATTTAAAACAAATCATGTTTCCAGTACTTTTATGCAAACCTATTTTTACACAAAATTTAACTCGGTGATGAGAATCTGAACTTTCCAAAACAGTGCAGGTACGATTGCTAAAATCTTAAATAAGATAGAGGAACTTTTACGTCGCAAAACAAAAATGCAAAAGAATTCACTCGCAATGAAGTGCTTTTACGTTCCAACGGGTTATCCTTCGTTCCAACCTTGCGGTAATAATATGCCATCGCTACACGTGCACTATTTATGGTGTCACCTGTGCCTTTCGCAAACACAAGAGACAAAAAGATTCGACGTCATTTATTACTACTGCGGGCCCATAAAGGAAAAAATTCTGATTCATCCGTCTCTTGTGTCTTCATCAGTTTTAGTATCAATGGAAGAGGAATTGTCAGGTGAAGAGATTTTTTTTCGTGATTCTAAAACAATTCGTAAAAGGATTTTTTCCCCTCGTTGATCAACGTGAGCGCTTTAATTCAAAAGGAAAATAAATGCGACAGAGGACGATCTTTTAAAAATGAGGATTTTTCCCCTCTTTTTCAAGTTTACAAGGTTTTCTATGTAAATATTAAGTTCTTTTTGATGAATAGCTATACGAGGAAACTTTTTGAAAATATTTTTTTGATAGCTTTTCCTTTTAAAAATAAAACTTTTACTTTCAGCACTACTCGTGTGTAGTACTGAAAATATAAAGGTTTAAGGCAGCTAAAATGAAGTTAAAGTAGCCATAATGTTAATTTCGATCCTTTATTTTTAAAAAATATTTTTAAAAAATCTGAAAAACCAAAAACTACTAAATATTACAAGGTATTTCTATCCTCAAAACATTTTTTTTCAATATTCACGAGCGACCAGTTCTTATCAAATGAATAAAGGGAAATAAGATATTTTGTTATTTCTTGAACAGAGCCACAGTTTTCGTGTTGGTACTCTCGGGGATTAAATTTGGTGATTCGTTTTAAGTTTAAAGCAGATTGAAAACCTGAAATACCTTCAAAAGAAAAAAAATACGTTGTTTAAGAAAAGCGGTAAAAAGTGTGAGAATTTTATTAAGAAGATTATTGGATAAGGTACTTAAGAAATAACTGCATTCATGTTAATATAAAAGAACTTACATTGCTTTTTTTAAAATAAATGTCTAGTCATGCAAATGGAATTGCTTTTTCTGCATGACAGGGTACATAAATAATTTTGACTTAGAGAAGAAAACATTCCGTTCTAGGCTGTTTTTAGCGGAACTATATTAGAAAATATTTAATAATTTTAAGTGTTTATACTTACGACATCAACAAGAGTTAGAAAAAGAAAAATGCTATAGCATAAAGATATCGGAACAAGCATTACGTAGTTGAAAATAAATAACTGTAGGTTTAAATGTGAAGAACACGTTGCTTAGAACGAACTACAAGCCTCATAAAGAAAAAGACGCGTCAATCAATCAGATTATGAAAAATTTTGGATTTCAGATTTCAAAGACATTTCTTTCATGTAATAAAACTTGACAAATTTTTTTTTCTCCAATACTTATTGAATTAAAATATTTCACCAAACTGCGATATATACTTTTACTTTTTACACAAGATGCAAAATTGATGGATAAATTCAACTAACTAAAAGAGAAAAAAGACCCCCTCTACAAAACTACTGAATAAATGTTTCTGCTTGATTAGAGACTAATCTAATCTTCTGGATCCTTCCTCACTATTAAAGGTCGCCGGGGAAAAAATTGGATCATTACGACTTCTTGATTACACTAGCGCATCCGCCATTTGGTTGCCCTCCACGAGGCGAAAGAAGTGTTTTCACGATATCTTTGCCAGTCCTGGCACACGGCGATGCGATTATCTCGAAGCGTAAATCAATGACATTCCCAAAATTGACTTGGGAGAAGAAAAGTAATGTATTGATTGTGAATTATTGGAATGGATCTAAATGATAGAAGTATAGTATAATGAGAGGGAATCTGATATATTTTTTTTTAGAACGAAAGGTGTAATTAGGCTTTGATAATTATTTTTTATACTTTTAAAAACTGATAGAAGTTTGGAATGAATATCAAAAGGAACAATGGATGTGATTAGTTCATTTTATGTTTTATAAAGTCGTTTTTATCTGCGGACAAAAGATATGAAAATATTTTTTTATTACCATTTGAAAAAGCAATTACCGATACTTGAATATATTTGAGTACAAAGTCTTACTCTTTCACTTACAATAGGGCATTTTTTAAAGTTTTGAAAGATAAACTTGATAATTTTTTATGGCTATTTCACATACGATAACATTCCATTAGTTCAATTCTCCTTTCCTTTAAAAAAAAATTAGAATATATTTAGTCAGTGGAAATCTATACTCAAAGATTACCAAGTGTCAAACGAGATCATAATGGTAAACAGAAAGAGACTTCAAATTTGACACACAAATTTAACCTAAAAAGAACATACTTATCCAACCGCTTTACAAACTTCGCCTTAAAACACGTTTCTCTATCAAAATTATAGATATAAAATTGATGACAACTACTGCAACAAAAATACAAAACGGTACAGATGAGAGGATCACTTACCCTCTGTCGACGGTCATTTGGACCACTTTGAGGTCTGGTAGGACCACTTGTAAGTCCATGCACCCCTCCAGTAGCTCGTCGAAGGCCGAATCTTCACCCGGAGTGGGGCGCACCCCAGTCACCCCTTTCCCGTTGAGAACGGGAGGAGGGGGAGCTGGCATGGGGGGCGGAGGGGGTGGAGCCACCTTCTTCATTCGGCTGCTAACAAAAGAAAAGAATATTATTAATTTGTTGTCCGATGGAATATAATATATGGAACAGCTCTAGTACATACTGTTTGGCGCATTGGGTCATCTCAGAATGATTCATTGGCGAATTTTAACGTTTGGTGTTACTAAAAATAGCCAATAGAAATAAACGCAGAATGTGTAAGAAAGGTTACCCAATCCGAATCTTTTCGCTGTTTGTCAAAACTAATTTCTGTCTCGCCAAACAGTGTATTATATAGCTGTACCAAAGATTTATATATTTCTCTTAAAAAGACACTAAATGTTTAGTTAAGGTTTAAAAAAAACTTCAAAAGTGCAAGATATTTTAAGATTTCTAAAGAAATAGAGACACAGCAGTTAAGTTTTTGACAGCTAAGGTAACTATGAACACATGCGATCAATGCCATTTATTATTAGAAAATTCATATCTATTTAAAGGTTTCTTTCAAATTCAAAATACACATTAAAAAATTAATACGACATTTTTATTGTACCCATTGCGAATTTAAAGCTCTAGTCCCAAATACCACAATACTATTCAAAACTTGCAAATTGAATTACTTTAGAAAACCTAAAATAAAATATACTGAAGAAATTAAGATTTATTTTAAAGAGAAAATCCGCAAATGTATTTTTTTTTTCTTTTTACGATGTTTACACTCGTAAATTTAATGTTATCTCTGTGAAAAGGACGGGAACGAAACATTTTTATAACTAGCAATTTTGTTTCAACATAAATTGTACAACTAATTTAAATTTTACGTTAGTTAATTTCTAAAAAAATTAAAAACCTTCATTACCTAGAAATGCATAACAGCATTTTTTAAAAATAAATTACGGTTAATTATCCATAAAAAATCCCAATTAAATGTTTCATTACTCAATTAAAGAGTTCTTTTATTTCAGAGATCCAGGGCTTTTCAGTTCCAGATTTTTTTTAATCTTGAAGGACTAATTTTTTTGCTTGGAAATCGGGAATATAAAAAGCACCTTATCATATGATTAATAATTAAAATAATTCACTCTGATTTATCTTACTATAACACACTATTTTCTTACAAGTGTAGTAGAGAATTACTCAAAAGGTGTTTCTATACTCATTTGTACTCATGTGTACTCATTTAAAAATACACTAATAAACAAGCACGTTTTCAAAATAGAGTGAAATTCCCAATCTATTTTCAATGATGCGGCGAATAACAATAAATTTCATCAACGTACAATATGTTTTTTATATTTTAAAGCACAGAAAAAAAAAACATGAGGAATATTGCTGTTTTAATCAATAACTGAAGTGTCATACAAGATAAATGACTAAAAAGAGAAACACAGCATATCAACTCAGTTATCATAGAACTTCAGTAAATATAACTTAAAAAAAATATTCATAAAATAAAATTTCAACCCCGCCCCCATCACATCATACAATAGAGTAAACAATACAAGTAAAAAAAACGACACAAAGTCCAACAGACACCCCAAAAAGTTATTGCAACAAACACAATTACAGAGACAACGAAAAGGCCTTATAATACAGTACCCCAAACCGGCAAAGAAATAGAAGCTACCATCTCAGCGGATAAATCAATCTTCATCCGGTCACTAAGGATACGGTCAGTGTCAATGAAACGTCGGAAAAGTGTCACCCGAAAATCTAAACATTGCCCGGGAGCCCCGATATGATACAGTGGGGGAATTGCTTGACTGACTCAGTGATGAGAGAGTTAAATTAGTGTGGTATTTAAAGGCAGAATTATCCTAAATTAATGCGTCATGGAGCATTTATGGTTGATGATGGGGATTTCTAATGGGCAATGATATTTAGTAAATGTTTTATAAATGGAATTAAACAATATTATGCTGCTTAAATTTTTCATACAATTACTATATGAAAGAATTAGAGATTTTCAGGGTTCATACTCTACACTCTACGATACTGAAATTCAGGAGTTTCTAAGGAGTTTTTCAGGAGTGCAGCAATGTAAATTCAGGAGTTAACAAGGAATGCAATTGAATATGTTTGTTTCTTATGGTATTAGTCTAGTGACGTCACTGCAATTCAAATGACGAAACAGAAGAAAAAAATCTGAGTTGTGCGGTGCATTCCGGGACATTAACTATTATCACAATGTTTGAACTCCATTTTACTACTCTGCACGCGCAAAAGACTTTCTGAATAAAGTAAAGTATTCCAAATGAAGCAAAGTCATAAATTTTTTCAGGAGATGAGAATATTCAGGAGATTTAAAAATATCAGGAAATGAGGCATAAATTTCAGGAGACGTACGAACCCTGGATTTTATAAGGAAATAAAACCAATCTGATCAACCACATACATACATATTTTGAGGTAATTGATTACCATCGATTAATGATTAAATAAAATTAAAACATGTCAAACAAGAAATGTTGCTAAACTTAAAATTATTTAAACTGTGAGGAAAATAGAATGTATTATTACTTATACATATACTATACAGACATTGTATAAGTTGGCAAAATATTCTGCTATCTTGTCTGATAAAAACGGAAAAGTTTCTACAGTAAATTCAATTCTCTCGATAAGAATAACATAGTTGTTATTCCTTGACCACTGTATTTGGTCAAGTTCCAATAGTTTAGCTTCCCCCTTTGCTAAATGTAGTTGAAAGGATTCGTTTTGCTTTTCTTAGCTGAAGCTGTTTATATTAGTGCTAAAGAAAAATATTACTCTATCTTCATTTGTATTAAATAACATTACATGCCAAAACTCGATACAAGCTACAAAAGTAAACACATTTTTAAGAATGAAAAACAACTTAAAAATCCTATGAATTTCACATAATGGATCTGGGGCACAAAATAATCAAAATTAACAATCTTCTTATAATTTGAGTACTCTTGACATTAAATAAAAATAAGTTCAAAGTTTTTATTCTACAGCTTCGACGATTTACAATGAAAAATAAATTATATCACGATTCCTATTTAACTTATGTTGGCATAGTTAATTTACAATACAAAACGAAATAATAAAATCTGGTTATATCCAAAACTATATGACATATAGAAAGAAAGATTTCATGAATAGATCTACAATTAATTATTGGGTCTAGGATGTGTCGTTTCCACAACAATACATTAGCCATACCATTAACATACCACATAGGTATCAAACTATAATTGGATGCATATGCTATTTAACGGAACACAAGCCAAAACAATTGCAAGGAGACAAACAATATTACAATAACAACACGCTTACCTAATTCTATCCCATTACAAACACAATGTTGTAGATAGATAAATGCGCACTTGTCGCCCCACGATCACGAAAGAAGATTCACATTACGTTAAGGATTCGTGTTTTACAAAATGAGGCGCGGATTTTAATGAGCCTCAATGAAATACCTGTTGTGTGACACTGGCAGGGTTAAAGGAGGGATGACGCAAGTGGAACCGGACTTATCGGGGGGTGGGGACGTGAATAAGCAATTGAGGTATAGGAAGATGGAATATGAAATGAGCCATCTTGTGTGGGGAAGTGACCTTCAACTTAAACTTGTTAAGTGTTTTGTGGATGCGGAATTTTGTTTGCTGTAATATAGACATCCTTGGTATGTAATTACGTTAACGTTCGTTCAAAGTAGTGTTTTATGCAGTCTAAATCCTAAGTACATACTAATAATATATTTTTTTAATATTGAAAACCGGTTTATTATGTCTAAATAAAGTCACACAGCTAGAGTTCTAGTTGTTTCAGCGGGGAAATAAGCAAATTTGAATATTTTCTTAAAAAAGGCCAATAAAAATTATTTGCAATTTATAAACATCTAAATATATATTATAACAAACTTATTTAAGAAAAATATAAACACATTTTAATCAAAAACGATTCCTGAAACTCTTTTAAATCATCCATTTTCCCCATTCCCTCCTTAAGCATCACTTCAAAGAAATTTCCACTCCAACTACAATTTACAAGTTAGAGACGATCATGACCAAACTCTTCAAACACAATTCACGAGTGTCCAAACAATTTTCATTAACTACTGCGCCATTGTGAGTGCACACACACAACCTCTCATTCAAAAGGAGTAGCATTCAAACCCGCAAGAAAAGACATTCCAAGGTAAATGTTAGCACGGAGCAAATAATGCACAAGGAGGCGACACATTTCGGATTAAGAAATGGAAGGAAAGGGCACGTATTTCCAAGTCATCATCAGCATTCCTTTGCTATTTTTATTACATGATACGCCTTTACGTGGAAGAGTGAAGCAACACTCGAATGTAACAATTAAAGCTAAAATTTCCAAACTATCCCTAATTTCGATCTATGTTGACTTGTGAAATTTGTAAAGCATTCAACTGTAAAATAAAAAAAATTAGCTACTATCCCACAGTAAAAATTAAAAAGAAACTAATAACTGCAAATGATTTACCTGAAAACTGTATTTGCAAATATGTCACTTTTCCGTAGAACGCAAACCGTAATGTTTGGATAAGTGAAGAGTTTCTTTGGAAAAAAGAAAATGCATTCATGTGGGGATGGAAATGAGCATTGGATGTGAGAATTATACAAACAATAAGTAAGGCTCACGTTTCATCTACATATTTCATAACATCCAGATATATATGTATTATATACATCAAGATATGTTTTGAAATATATTAAAAAAAAATAATCAATTTTACAATTTAATTCAAAAGTATAGCAAACGAAGTAGGTAAACTTCTAGTAAATACAAGAAAAATATCTTTTTTCAAAATAATAATAACTTACGGTAATAAAGCTTAAAAGAATAAATAAAGTAGTGAAGTGTCTGATAGTTACATATAGGGCATTAGTTTAAAGTAGTAACACTTTTCCTCCAGCTTTGAAATTAGGCATGAAGAAATAAGTAATTACATGCTCACTTTCCGAATATTACAACTAAGGTAAAATAAACAATTTCAGCTATCAATCAACTAATTAAACAAATCAATATCATGTAATACATTAAAGATACAAACTTTGTAACGAAAATAAATTGAAAGAACTATTAAACATCAAAAGCCACACAACATGCCATGAAACAATCTATATTGACTTCCTGTAAATCGACCAAAATCACCTAGTTGAATAAAAACCCATTTCGCGCTACATTAAGTTTAAGGTATGGTAAAAAAAAAGTAAACTGATGTACAGTAAGTAAATACGACCTATCCATTTTCCAGTCGACGAAACGCATCCAATCTGCACGAACAGATGATTCAGAATAGATTATGAAAAACACCACACATTTATTACGTTCAAAATCGAATCGTAGGACAGATGTGGATGATAGAGTATTGGTAGCTTCTAGGAAATAAGGTTTCAAAAGTTTTCCATTCATCTTTTCAAACACGTAAGCTCACGTTTACGCTCTTAAAATGTTTTGGAATGTTAATTGGGAAAATAAAAATAAGTTTCTGGTTGTTTTAAAGTCATTTATCAAATAGAAATGAAATTTTGCAAGTAAAAAAATGTGAGAGTAAACGAAATATGTATCTGGGTTTATAAATTGTATCAAACCGCATGTTAAAGCAAGTAACATTTGCAATGCATGCAATTTAAATTTAAAGGAAAGAATCTAATTAAAAAAAAAGACTTTCTGTAATGTCTGCATTTCTCCAAATAATATCCTAGATTTTTTTAGTTGTTTACAAGAAATTTGAACCCGACTTTTATTAACTATAGAAACATTTGTTTTCTTCATTTTATAATTCGACGGGGCTACGGTTGTTTACCAAAATCAAAAGCTGACCATATGGCTGTTGACCAAACGAAACGTAGAACTTTAACAAAGTCCAAAATAAAAAAAATCAAATTCTCCAGATACCATAGACAACGTCTCTGAAACAATTTTTTATCCATAAGAAAAAACTGAACCGAACATCGCCCGAAACCAGACACTCCCCAAACGGACCAAACGAGAGCCCGCATAATGTAATCAATAAAAAGACGAGGAAAAAATAACGTCCAATCAATCCAGTAAATTAAATTTCGAGACGACCGCTGACAAGAAGGAACTCTGACAAATCCTGTTGGGGAAGAGCAAAATAACGAGGCAAAAGTTTACCTGAAAGAGAAAGTGCGACCTTCACCTTTTGACGTCGGACATTCCCCAAATCAAAAAGAAAATAACCGGCTTCTTGAACAGGTATTTGCAGGTGGAAAAAAAAGCGTTTCCTTTACTTTGGTGGCCGGCAGGACAAATATAAGCTGTAGTATACGATAGAGTTTAATGCAAATTTAATTTAAATGCTAAGGTTTAAGTTTTAAGTGCATAAATTACTTCTGAAATTTTAGATACATATGAAGCTGTCATTTTTCCATAAAACTGTTGTGTTACCTTCTGTTCATACATAGTAATTGACAAGGTTCTTAAACGTGCATGTTCGGTCGGCGTCTAGGGGAGTTTAAAGAAACATTACAATTCTTCTCCTTGATGGTAGATTTTATTACAGGAAAGTGCATTGTAAAGTAAAAAGTAAAAAAGGGCGTCTTGACATGCATAATTATCTAAATCCTAATGGTTTCATATTTTAATTAAACGTTTTTTTTTCTGAATATTGTTGATGTTTATAACATGCTGGTAATAACATTTCAGAAAAGAAATCTGCGTGAAAGAAGATTTTTTTAAAGTTTGTATGTCTTTAACTACATCAGTTAAGATTCTGAAAAGTTCTATTGCAATAAAACGTTATTCGGAAATAGTTAACTTTCTCGGAAAATTTCAAGTATTTATTACCAATGTAATGCATAGCAAAGGGTGATACGAAAAATGAGTGGTCTTCAAATTTATTATTTTTTTAGTTACCCACCAAATGTTTTAGAGAAATAATCTGCAAGACAATAAATTTCAAAACACGTAATTTTACAAACAAATATAAAAAAAATCTAGTCCGGTTATATTTTTTTCGAAATGCAACTAGTATATTTTCTTTATAACATTTTACTTACAACTTTTAATTGCAATCAAAGGCTTATAAACTATTTACGTACTTTAATAATTTTGTCTGTGAAAATGGTTTAGGCATTGGTTAGAATGTAAACATTTAATCCATTTATCCGAGTCAGTATGTAGCAGTAAAGTTGGATATTTTTAAGGTTTTTTTGATATTAACTTGCAAAGTAAATTCTTATCATTCTTACCTAATGGACATAAGGCTTATTAGAGAGCCTCCAACATCGAAGCCTCGCTTGTTACAGGTTGATTAAGAAAGGGTTAACGAAGGCCGCGAATTAAGTAAGCTACTCATTCCAATATTCAATGTCCCACCATAGGGGAGGTTTAATGGAATTTTAATAAAAACATACCTGGAGAGCAGGTTGGTTGATTAGGAAATGTTGCCAAATAAGCTACTGGTGAGCTTTCTAGAATTTTCTTGAATATTTAGATAAGAAGAAAAACCGATGAAGTTTCTATCCAAAACTTAGACTGAATTAGACAAGGTCTAGGACTCTTAAAGGTAATAGATCCTTGTTATTGCATACGTGATACAAATCGATGATGTGATTGATGTACGAAATGTATAACTGCTACATTGCGATAACGAAATGTATAACTGCTACATTGCGATAAACCACCCCTATTACCAATTCACACAAAAACCTTATTATGGTTACCGGAATATGTAAATGTTTTATAGAATACAAAAAGTATGCATCTGATATGTTTAAGTTATAACATTTTAGAATTATTCAAAAGGTTAAATTGTGTCTTAACTATTATGCTTAACTTCGTAATGCAATATGCAGCAGTTTAACAAAATGATAAGAATTTTCTCTGCTGAAGTACCGAGGCATTTCACTTAACTTCCACAGTAACAGAAGTAAAATAAAGAATAATCGAAACTTATGTTTGGCTAAGGGCCGAGAAGTAAAACTCTGCACTTAAGGGAGAAAAAAGCGATCATTTCATAAAAGTTGAAAAACGTTTTTTTTCTTCGTAAATGCATTCTACGAACAAAAGGGCTTCCATATATGTATGAAGGAAACCCCAGTGGGAAGTTCTAAGTCTTCGGAGAAATACCCTCGACATTTAAATTCCCGACGAAGTAAATATGGAAAATAAATATAATATCATTTGAATGCAAAAAAATATACTGGATAAATGTACAATCCCAAGTATTCTATGTTTTTCCGTCTGTAAATTTAACATACGTATAAGAATTGGAAAAATAATTAAAAAACTTGTCTGAACATTACTCTACCGCATTGAAGAAAATAACGATATTTCTTTCTGGGTTTGGATTAGGTTGAATTATCGTCGCTTGAGGGCTATTCTTTCTGGCTTTGGGTCTGAATGAATTGACAAATAAGTGTAAAGTTCCCAGTAACAAAACTTACATTGAAAAGTAAGGTTAATTACTTCAAAGAAGGTGCTAAACTTTGAGTTTTAAAATGAATCCTGCATAATCAAAACAAAAATAGAGAAAGAACCCTTTATCTCAACGTCACTCCCTTAATAATAAAAAAATGACGCATTGAGAAAAACAATTCAATCTTCTGAGTAATTAGATATGCATGAACTTCTCTCACGCCCACCCACTTAACCGCCCCTGACATTGAAACCTATTTCAAAACCCACTTCACTCACGATTTCACTATTGCGACCTTGATCCGTCACTTCCATCCTCAAAAAGAGGGCTGCTCCAGATAGTCTCCAAAAACTTTCTGCTTTTTTCCTCATCTTCCAACTTAACTCGGGATTAATTAATAGTCTTTGGGAGGGATTTTCTTTTGGGGAAAAATCGCCTGGCGTTTGATCCCCAACAGTGATAATCGCGCGTGACCTAGTCCAAATAGGGATCGATCCCCTCTTTATACCAGGAAAATGGTTCTTTTGTCCTGCCCGCATACATCTAAACTCGAATCTGGTAACCCATTTTCTTGTATTTCTTAACTTTTTTTTGCGGTAATTAAACAGTAATCCAAGGGCGAGATAAATCCCTATTTATGTTACGAGCCGGTTTTCCTTTTTTCGGTAGAGAAGTAAATGTTGGAGATAAATAACAATTACATTTCGAGCACACAACAAGACTCTGCTTGAATAGTTTTTTTTCTAAATCTGAAAGATACATTTAGCTTGTTTCGAGGTGAGAAAAAGGATTAAAAGAAAAGGAAAATAAACGAGGCACTTAAATTCAATTTCTGTGAAAAAGCTTAGATTCATTAAATTTTAAGTTTGTTTTAATGTTATCGTGCACGTAAATTTTTTTTAAAAAATCTAGATCTTTGAAAAAGTTAAAAATCCAATAAAATTTAACCACAATGTGCTTTACAAAAACAAATTTTACGTTTTTTTATTATTGAAATGCATTAATTACTGAAATGTACCATTAAAGGACACTGCCACTTTCTAAGCAAACAAAGTGGCAAATGTCTAGCTATTTTGTGTTGACGTTTTCTTTCAAAGAATGTCGCTAAACCAACTAACTAAATTTTTCTTAGTCCTAGCCAAACGAATAAAAAGATTTCTTAGCATAAAACACTTTTAACGCTATACTCGTGTACCCGTCTCGGCGCACCGCTGCTTTTAATTACAACTATTTCCTCCAGACTTTTATGGCTTTGTTTCCTTTTTACTTTCTTATTAAATGATTCTTGGCTCTCTTATATAGCAGTAATAACTTTTTGTAAATAACCCCCCGATTCCCATTAAAAACTGTCCGGAATAGTAGCCCATGCGGCGGGTCTGAAACGCGAAATGAAATTCCTTCATGTCCACCTTTTTTATTAAGTTGATAAATTTAATTTTGAAGTAATTTTCCCGGTTTATTTGGCTGAGCGGAAGTGTCAAATGCCATGGGAGACAAAAAATGAAGGTCTTGATTAAAAAATAAGGGAGAGAAACTGCAGTTAAATACAGGACGTAAAGTGAATTACAATGAATGTCAGAGGCTTGGGAAATATAAACTTTAAATTGAACTTTGTTCTTAAAAAGCAAGTTTATTTCGAAGAATTCTAAGGAATGGAAGGGAAAGCGTGAGAGGCTCAATGAAGTTTAATATGAAATATATTGCATAACTCAATTAAAATGTCAAACATGATTTATCAAAACATTTTAAATTCATTGAATTTTATTTAGTTGGAAACAAATCTTAAAAGGTGCCGCCTAGGTGTAGGATTCTGAACATTTGCTAAGAAACTACTGAAAGTTAGGCATCATAGAATGACAAGTAGTTTTATCTTTCCAAAGAACAATCCAATCATGTCAGAAACATCCGCGTATTACGACCAGATGAGTTTTAGTTCATAGCTGATCAATAAATCAAGCCAAACTTTGTAACCTAGCGATAGAAACTTCATTTGTATGAAGTTAATATAGCAGCAGGCATAACCAGCATAAGTGAATTATAACTTTGAAGAAATGAAGAGAAATTATAAAAGTATTGCATACTGATTTCCTTATTCAAACTCAGGAATTAATTAAAATTGTTAGTTTGTAAGGAAATATAAAGAAATTCAATTGCTCGATTGTTAAAAAAACAGATTCATTTTATATAGAAGTTGGCGTGATTTGAAGAAACTCCCAGTTTTGATGTACAGAGGTATAACAAAGTACGAAACCGACCAATATTCAACAATTCCAAGAATAAGATCACGAATAAAATACATAAAATGGCCTTATACGGAGATATTCCCAACAAACACGAATCAATAACTTTGCAAGCACCTCTGGCCATACGAATGCATTCTCAATAGAGGGATCTTGTCTCGATGGACAATTTATAGAAGGATCGTGACATTCGGAAAACGTGCCACACCGAAGTTTTCTTATGGCGCGGAGGGACAACGCAAGAACTAAAAGCCTAAAGCTTTGTCCAGGTAATGCTGATTTAGATTCTAGATTGTGAATCCAATTCCAAGAAGTGGGCCCTTTCGATCGAAGCAATTCCTAGATTAAGAATATGGGTTGCAATAGATGCCGGATCGAAATGCAAGGTAGAACACCGAAGAAAAGAGACATTACCCAACTATAGTTGTTGGTGGAATTGGACGTGTGCACTTAGGCCGTGGTGAAGAGATGGTTCTATAAATCGACACTAATTGTTGCGTGAGGGGTACTTCTACAGTTTGCTTTTGTATGTTGTTTTCTTTACAAGGAATTTCAAACGCTAATAACTTGTACCTTAACGGTCGATTAGCGGCACAAATAAATTTGAGACTTAAAACACACAATTCAGAGAACGTAATGTTTTAAATTAACATAATATTGTTTAATAAAAATTAATTACTGTAAGTGGATAGTTATTTCTAATGGATTTCAAAAAAATATTTTACAGTTTTTTTATTAAAATGTTTTATCATAATTTCGCGTTGCATTACATTTATAAACATAATATAAACCCGAATTCTGAATTTGAAGATATATTTTATTTTATACCCTTTCTTTTTATATCAGAGGAAAAAGTTTTAAAATTAAATGGTGCCAATTTAAATTATTTGCAAATCAAATATAATAACAAAAGTGGGAATAGGTTTTGTGAAAATAACTAGTATAAGTAGTAGGAAAATAGAAATAGGGCCAAACAAAATAGTTATAAAATACAAATTTTACAGTAAAATTTAATTATATAGACTTAATTTCCATAAGGTTTAACTTTCATTCTTCAGAAATAAGATTATTTAAAGTATTGACACAAAATAAATATGAGTTTAAAATAAACATATGTATATTTTGGGCTAATTTTTTAACTCATTTGTTCAAAACTTATCTAAGTACCTATATTTTTTCTATCAGTCATTGTTATTATTTTAAAACACGCTTTGATACACATTAAAAAACTATTACAGTTCAAAATTGTTTTAACACCTTAGAAATTGACTGACCTTTTGCAAACACACTGAAATCAATTTCGCGCACGAAATTGTTTCCATTTGGAGTTAATGAAGTTGCAAAAAACTGCTTTAATAACAGCATAAAGTTTTCTGTTCTACATCTGGTAATGGAGTCAACTTGGTTGACTATCTTTTTTTATTCATCATGATCTAGTTCTAGATTTCAATATTGATTTTCTTCGTCATTTGTTTTTGTTGATAAAATCTTGAAAATAGTTAAAGGTTATAGAACTATACTTGACATAATGTATATTCTCATTCTGATGTCAAATACAAATCATTAGCGATAGAAACAAAATATAAAGCTGTAAAATTAAAGACAAAATACAGCTGTACATTTTGTAAATTGTGATATGTTTTAATTTATAGCATTCCGATTTGAAATAATTCTATTTTGAGGACTTAATCCTATGCAGAGAAAAACGTAATACATAAAATAAAAAAGTTTATGAAAATATAACGTAGGCAAAAGATAAAAATACAAAATTCCATCGTTTTGTTGAGGATTGCTTTTAATGCAAAAAAAAATAAAAAAAAACGAATTTGATGGCTGATGACTAAAAATGCGAATTAGAAAAATATTTACAAAATAACAGATTTATTAGGATAGTAAAGTACTGCTTAACGTATTAAATTTCATTCAAAAAATTCAAATTAAAGAAATTAAATTATAACAATTGAAATTTGTATAAGAGCTTAAACAATTTCAAACCCTCAAATGTGTCGCATTATTTTCATATTTTTTTCTATGAACCATTACACAGGGATTAAATACATATTAACTGCAATATATTTAAAAGCGCATAATGGGTACACATTTTTCTATGGGTTTTACGTTAACGCATATGAAGTCGAGAACAGCGATTAAACCAGCATTAAACTGAAGCTTAAAGTTATTGTAAATCCCTGGACGGAAGCGTCGTCGTTCAAATCGCTGTCCCACTTACTACAAGCATTATTAGCCTTAAATTATTTCAGATTCAGTCAATCGCTCAAATTTAATGCCGAAACTTGACATGTGGATTTCGAGTTAAGTCATTTTTGGGGGTACAAGCGGTTGGAAAGCTTCCCAAATATTTTTTTGAACGCCACATTGAGTTGCATTAATACAAAATTATGCTAGACGCTGGGGTGTCTTTGTTTTGACAATGGATGATTATTACGAGAATGGTAATTTTGTATATATCCCCAAATTATCTTAACTGGGGAAAGATTAGTTATATTTATTTGTGGTGTCATTTTCTTGAAGGATGGCAATAAAGTTTGAAAAGGAAATAATAAAAGAATGTTGAAAAACTTAATTAAGTTAAGCAATACATTTCATTTCTATATGTTCATGAAGGACCATTTTTATATGCGAAGTCAGTTAAAAACATAATCGCTTTTCAATAATAATAATAAGCCGTGCATGAAAATACTGTTTATAATAAGTGTCATTTGTAAACGAGAGGTCATGCATCTTCACAAACCGAAGATCTCATCATAAACGTAAAAAACGTATTTGATAGTTTACTGCAAGAGGAAAAAAACTAACAAAAAAACTTCATATTATTGGTTTTTTTTTTAAATCTTAAGGGCGTTGATAAAGATTCACAGTAAAATGATTGATCGCAACACTTTTCTAACTAAAACTGAGTCGACTTAATAAATGTTATTAGTAAATTACGCAATATGACTTTTATACGAATATTTTACGGTCATGGTAATTGACAATTGATTAATAACAAGTCAGACCTAAGGCATATATAAACTTTATTTTAGCTACCGACAGACTTTAATTTCTTAAGAATGTAGCCCAATCATAGAGCGACTTATAAAAAAAAACGTGTTTTGGAAATGAAACCTAATATTTCTGCGATATTGGCTGCTTTATCTGATTAAAAAAAAAAGAGGCAAATCCCTAAACAGGAGAATAAATTCAAATAATATTTCAAGAACCTTCGATTGTTTTTTTATCTCCTGAATTCCATTCCTGCAAATGTACTATTATGTGAGTGACGTAGGTATGTCAAATATTTCACTTTACCTATTCTTCTCTTCAACTTATCTGTGCTATTTTTCGATGAGCACGCTTTGAGAGAGTGATACCATTGTTTGGTGTTTCATTATTTAGGGGAGTAGAAATCCAAGTGGGCAATAAAAGATACGTGCAGTAAATCAATATTTTCTTTGGTGATATCAAGTTTCTCTTTAACAAATACAGGTTATCTCTGCATCATATTTTGGTATTTCTCGAAACAGAGAATAAACAAAAATATCTTTACTTGCGGTGGCTCTGGAATGTGGAATTGCAAGCCAGCGATTCAATGTATTTCTCTAATTTGACATCATGAACCACATTGAATTTTTACATACCACCGAACTAAAATTCTTCGAGTACTATTTTCAGCTAAATATAGCAAAAGAGAAAAATTGAACAAAGTTAAAAATATATTTGAATTTATTTTAAAAATCCCTGGATACACTCTTTTTCAAAGAGGTATTACTTGTTGATGGTAAAAGCGAGGTTGGTGATTCATCATGAAGTATAAATTTTTCTACACATTTTTTAAAACAACTTCGGTCTCAGCAGATACAAATGTTAAAGTTGCAAATGAGTTGGCAAGTCATTTCTCAAGTGTTAGTAAAATCGAATATCATAAGAAGGATAAGAAAATTAAACGATCTGCTACCAAAATACTCAGGGATGTAAGAAGACAGAAGAATGAAGACAACTTTACAAAAGAAATCACTATGGAAGAGCTTCTTGAGGCGGTCTATTTTATAAAAAACAACAAATCCCCTGGAATTGACCTAATATTCGGTGAAATGATAAAACATCTTGGTGAAAACGCAAAGAGGCTCTTGCTGAGCATTTTCAACACATCATGGAGGTCTGGAAGACTTCCCAAAATATGGAAAACATCTATTATCATACCCATACTGAAACCAGGCAAGTCGGCCACGGAAAGCAAAAACTTTAGACCCATCGCCCTCACCAGCATTCTATGCAAATTGATGGAACGCATAATACACCAAAGAATGGTTGAGTTCCTCACCGAGAAAAACGTGATCAATTTCTACCAAACAGCTTACAGAAAATTACATTCAACCCAAGACCAGTTATTCTATTTCTGCCAGTCTGTAATTAATGGCTTTCAGGAACGATTGCCAAAAAAGACCACAGCTATTTTTCTGGACATGTCTGCTGCCTTCGATAGAGTATGGCGCCAGAAACTCATCACACTAATATACGACTATGGTATTGGAGGACATGCTCTAACATGGATTAATGACTTCCTGAGGAGGAGAAAAATAAAGGTGCGATACAACGGTTGTATGTCCAAATGTAAGAACATCTTTGCCGGAGTGCCACAAGGCTCTGTTTTGAGTCCTCTACTTTTTCTACTTTATGTAAATGACATTCACCCCAATCTTGAAAATGGAACCAAAGTAGCCTGTTACGCCGATGATATTGCGATATGGCACACGGACAGAGACATCGACATGTCAGAAAAGGCACTACAGAAGTCCCTCAATGGAATTGTCAAATGGACACAGGATCTAAAGCTAAAAATCAATGCTGAAAAAACAAATTTTAGCGTCTTCTCAACAGACAGAAAGCACAGAAAACTTTTTGATCCTATATTAAATATCGAAGGTAAACGTATTGTAAAGGCATCCAATCCCAAATATCTAGGAATAATTCTAGATGCCGAATTGAGATTCACTGAGCATGTGAAGACAGTCTCTGAAAGAGCCCTCAAAAAATTGAAAATTATCAGGAGTCTCTGCGGCACGGACTGGGGAGCTTCTGTCAAAACTCTTAAGACCACATATATTTCACTTATTAGACCCATTATGGAATATGCTTCCCCAATATGGGCTCATGCTTCCGATACGGCCTTAAATAAGTTAGAAAGCATTCAAGCGAGAGCTGCTAAGATAATAACAGGAGCAGTTTCATCCACCAATAATGGAAAAATAATTAGGGAGTGTGGTCTAGAAACTCTACAAAATAGAAGAAAAGTAAATATGATCAAGTTTACGAATAAAACATGTAGTCTCCCTCCTGAACATATATCTCGCATTACCTTTAGAGAGTGGAATGATACGTCAAGATTAAAACGATCTTCACCCATGCAATATGATAGAGATATCAGAGAAAGTGTTGGCCTTGAACACAACAAATGGGCTATTGTTCAAGAACCCATCTCTTTCAAAAAGCTGCCAATAAACACCAGCGTTCACATTGACCTTTTGGAGCCATGCAACAAAAATGAACAAAAGGACATCATTAGGAATAAGGGACTCAAAGCAATAGAACAATTTCCAAAAGAGGACTTTGTACATGCATACACAGATGGCTCCTCTGACAAAACCATCACCAACGGGGGTGCTGGGGTGTTTTTAACTACTTCAGATGGTGTGTTTCACCAGGGCAAATTTGGTGCGGGAAACATTGCCTCTAACTTCACCTGTGAGCTGAGGGCAATTCTGGAGGCACTAAATATCTATAAGGCCCTTCCCACTTCCAAGCAGGCAAAAGGCCTAGTAATCTTTTGCGACTCAAAGGCCGCCCTCCAGGCAATTCTAAATGGACATTCTTCTATCACCCAAGAAATCATCTCAGGTCTTAAAGATCTTCAGACTATAAACAAGACCTGCAACCTCCAGTGGATTCCTGCGCACGTCGACATAGAAGATAATGAAACTGCGGACAGACTGGCCAAGGAGGGCAGAGACCTCAACACTAGCTGTAATGATGTTTCTCTTAAGGATGCGAATGCAGTGGCCAGATATAAGCTTAGAGAAAAATCCATTCAGACCAAACATCTTCTCTCTGAAATAACTGCGAACAGATCTACTCTTAAAACCATAACTAGGCTAAGAACAGGACACCGCAGGGGTATGAAGATAGAGATGGAAAGAAGATCTATAGAAGCTGTGAACATTGTCCTGATACACAGCTTACGCCTACTCACATCTATGAGTGTCCGGCTATGAGCGCCAGCCTGAGAAAGATTGGAGTACTGCCGACTTTGATAGATCCGTATGAAGACAACATCAAGCAAGTCGTAGAAGAAATTATCAAAATTCACGGACACATATAAAGTTCGACTCTCATGGACACGACAAAAAAAAAAAAAAAAAAAAAAAAAAAAAAAAAAAAAAAAACTTCGAATACAAATTCAATTATCATGGATTATTTTATGACAAAATGCTAATAAACACGTTTGAAAATATAATTGCTTGAAGTACCAATAAAATAAATACAACAAGTACAAATAATGACATCAAGGAAGTTGAAATATTATAATAAAAAAATCATACTCGAAGCTCATACAAGGCCAGCTGCATCCCGGAACCTGTTTTCGAATCTCTTTACAAAACAATCTAGTAAAAAGGGAAAGCCCCCAAAAGGAGCAAACGCTTCTTAATAAACGGGCGAGCAATAACTTGGGGTCGTGCAGGAAATATTCCTAATAGACAGCGAAATGGTGCTCAACGCGATTCATGGACCAATTCAGGAGAGGAGATAGACTTATGCATCAACAAATGGGTTTTATTAAGATAACATTTCTTATGTACCCTGCTGTTTTTGGTTCCACTTAAGAGTTGGTTCTCCTGATCTTTTTAATAGTTATTTTTGTAATTTAAATTTCAAGGAGTATATTTTAAAAACTCAGAATACTGCAGCTTTAAGGAACAGTTTAACATACTTCAATATTTGATTACTTTAACAATAACATATAACATACCTAACATCAAACATAGACAATGGATAAGAGAAAGTATATTAACAATTTTTTTATAACTTTTCTAACGAACCAATTTTATGAACATTTACTTTTCTGTTAATTTAACTTTTATTAATTAGAAAAATTGTAATAACAATTTTTTTTTATTTAATTTCGAGAAAACTTCATAGAAGATATAAATCCAATTTAATTACATTATTTTTATAATGAGCATTAAAATTAAAAATTATAGAATAATTTATATTAAAAACCTTTCTATTGAATATTTAATTATATATTTTTATCTTTATAAATTTAGTAGGTGGAGGAAAGATCTCTGAACAGACGGTAGCTACATGGGTTGTACAAATCTTAATACAGGAAAACCTTACGGCTTATATAATAAAATAAGATTGTATTAAAACTAGACATGATATTTAAGATTTCAATAGCGTGTGAAAATATCGAAAAATAGATTGCTTAATATCCACAGTCACGTGTTTGATTTAGAGACCCAAGACTTATGGGAGCCACTGCATATACCTCAGGGCAAAATTGAACCATCATGACTAACCATTAGCGGTAATATACGAGGGATGTGCAAAGAAATAAGTTCGAGAAAAGACAAAAAGGCACTTTAGGTCCGTAATATTTTTACACGTGACTGTTTTATTCTCATATGAAAACATATTACATAAATTTCAAGATGGCCCTTGAAATATACAGCCAGCAATTCCCTAAGAGATATTTCGAATTCAAGCGGGGGGGAAAAATCCAAGAAAGTCAGGTTTTCTAAATTTACGAAATTGAAAACTTTAAAGCCGCGGTATATTTTGCCGCTGATCTGACATGGAATAAGGTGGTAATAAATTCGGTTTTTCTGAATTTATGGAACGAGTGAAAAACAAAGAAGGCAGAAACAAAGACAGTCCAGAGATAAATTGCATTTATCATTTTTATCTGTAATATTAGACTCCCTTTTCCCGATATCTGACGGGAAAGAACGATAGGGATAGTTTCCACGATGTTTTTCGATTCCGGTTCTCTGCAAAATAACAATTTTGAAGCAGTTTAAAGAAATTGAATTGGGCGTTTTGTTTTTTGGGTTCTACGGGGCAGCGTTTTATTTATTGGAAATAAAATCAACCATAGAAATATTTTTGTCGGAAGTGTTAGTTTATTCTGAAGATAATGCTTATTGTCACTAGAAGATGATAAGTCCATATGTTTCAAAAATGATCAAACAGAAGTAGACTTAAACAGAAATTGTAGTCTATTTATATTTCATATTGGATATTCATCAAACTTTCTCCTGTTCTCGTATATTATCAACATTAATATATTTTCGAACTATAAAACAATATTTGTCATGAAATTTAAAAAAATGAAGGCCATACATTTAGTTAAATTGATAGTATGCATATCAATTTTAAGAGTAAATTCTAATTTTACACATAGAACGCAATATATTACAGAATTAAAAACAAGTTTTCAAATTTCAATGAAAAAATAAGTTTTCTGTTAAGTTTATAGAAATAAATAGAGCATAAGACAAATGAAGACAAAGTACTGAACAGTTTATGTAGGATAAATTTAAATTACATAAAAACTGAATTTCAAAAACTTAGTGATTATTCGGTAAGGAATTTGTTAATGGTATTCACAAATATTTAGGTAATGAGTTCATTAAAATTTGCAACACATTTTTTTTTACTTGTTAAGACTTCTAAATTAACCAATATGATACAATAAAAAACATTAACACAATTTTTAACTTTTTAAGAAACATTTTGCATTAGTTTCACGTAGTTTTGGAAAACAAACTCCAAGAGTCTCCTGGTAGGAAGTAGACATTTTTCAGGGAGATAATACAAGAGCTGCAAGATGTGATAAAAATTGTAAAAACACCCAAGTAAAAGGTGGTTTTGCAGGAATATACCAAATTGTTGAATTCATATGACGCATCGTTAGATTTGGAGGATCTACTAGCAAATCCTGCTTTCTCCAAACTATAACTAAGACATAAGGCCCAGCCCAATGGTAATTTTTGATCATTGCAAAATCAATTGGACCAACTCGCGGATGAACAGAATGAACCATATGTATTAGTCATACTTTGGAGAATGCTGTTGTTGATACTAGACCCTTCATTTACAATTATCAACTATCATCGACAAATCTCAAATTTGTACCTAGAAAACGAAACAAACCACCTCCAGATAGCCTTAATCGGTTGATGCAGCTGCAGAAGCTGTCAACCTGTCAAATGGGCTTCAGGTAGCAGTAATGAAAAGGTTGGCGAGACCTTGTTCATGATTACGACCCACGCATGTATCAGCACACCTGTGCAACTAAAGGATGTGCGAAACATCCTCATGCAAAGATTCAGGAATCATAATGGGCGTATAAATGAGAGAGGATGTTCGACGTTGTTATTCAGACTATCTGAATTAGAAAACAAGATAATGCATTTTTTGAAATTCAGTTACAGTGAAACAAATCAATTACTTTCTCCGATTTAAACTATGTTCACTTATTTTTTTTAATATAATTGTACTGGTCGACTCAAACAAAAGATTTTTATTCAAATGAACTTGAAGAAATTCAAATGAACTTGCAACTAAAAGAAACATACATATTTAAATTGGAATTGACAAAATTGTTTACTTTAAATTTAAAAGAACTACAAAAACTAACTCCGCTTAGAAAGAAGTTTCCTTAAAATTCTTATTTATTTAAAAAATTAATTATACCTTTGAAAGAAGGTGAGGTGGAGATTAAAAACTGTAAAAAAAAATGAGTTTCAATTCAAAGCCAGCTCATTTGAACTAGAAAAGGAATTAACGAAATTTACATACCAAATGTTTAAAAACAACTCCAAAAAGACCCTGCAAATGACAACCATAAACAACCCGATGAAGGAAGAAAAAAACTATTCAGAACGAGATTAATAAAATAAACTCCAACTGCATAAAAAAAAAGGAGTACATTTAGAAGAAAGGATTTAAAATAACGATTGGCAAATGAGAACCTTCCCCGCATGCCCCATTTGCATATAAGACACAACAACTTAAAGAATTCCAGAATTGAAGTAAGTGATTTAGAAATGGATGGGGGAGGGGGCTTCTTTCCTTATTCCACAGCATCCATTAAGAACAGCTATAACGGAAACTTGAAGGATAGCCCTAAATGATGCTCAATTGATGGTATCACTTATGTAGCAGCTCCGATGCCACTTCTTTTGAGAGACACATCAAGCACTTTTTATTCATTTCTTTCTACCCTTTACTCGCAGATAAGACGATTGTTTTCTGTCAATAGTGGTACAAATAGATTTCTTTTAAATGAGTTTTCTATAATCTAGCATTAGGCCTCGGGTAAATAAGGTTCTGTTATACGTTCTGCTATCTAACTATAATCTAGTATTATCAAAAGGATAAAAATAATTTGTGTCGAATCACCTTTCGGAAAAACAATGTCGTATTATACATTCTATATATAGTAGTTGAAATAAAATAATAAACATACCTACTTTAAATCACACTAAAAAAACAAACCCAATAAAAATTTAAATGCTCTGGTTGAAAGAGTTGAAAGAAGGACACAATGTAACAATTTAGTTATCACTAACCCAGTTTCACCGTCCACAAGTCCCAAGTGACACTCCTGGTTACCTCAATAAGGAGGAAAAAAATAGTGCGTCATTTGACTATTCGTTACCTAAATGGCTGATAGAGGAATATATTGGAAACTAGCACTAACAAGTACTCCCGTTTCTTCACTTTTAATCACATATTAGTGGATGAAAATGAACCATGAAACCATCACAGATTTTATATAACTTGAAACAAACAAGAGTCAAGAATAAGCCTTGCACCACTGTTTCAGTGCGACTCAAGTCTCGGCCGCCCATCAACTGGAATGAATTATCCTTTTTATCCGGGCCCATTGTCAATGACAACGGACACGTGGCTGAGGCCCAAGAGACGGCGGCGTGAGGAATTTATTACTTTAAATTTTTATGGTGTGGATTGGGGAGGGGGGGACGGTGACGGATTCTTGCGAAAAAGGAAACCGGGCATTAGTTTTGCTGTCATGATAGAACACAACTTGAAGTGGAATACTTTACACCGATGGACAGCTCAATGAAAATGTGGGATTTTCCTCAGTAACAAATATTGAAATTCGGGAAGTTATTTTATTCGATTTATTCTACGTTGTCATTTACTAATCGTTTTATTTATTTATTGAAATATTTTAATGCAAATATGCTGGATCAATTAAGTTAATAGTGGTTATTGTAGATCAAAAAAACTAGTGTAAAAAATTTAATGTTAAAAAAAATCGTTCAAACTGTTTTACATTTGGTATGTTAAATTTTTGTAAATTTTGAATTAGAAATTCTGTTTTATTTCTGACTAACCCGTTACTATTCTCATTAGAATAATTTATATTAGTGAAAATTAAACCACAAGTTCCTAACCACAAGATCAAAAATAAGTTTATTTTAATGCACTAAATTAATTTTGATTTTTTATATCAAGTAGAAATTTGGCGAGAGGTTTTGAAAAGAAACACCCCCCCCCCCCCTCTATTTGTAGAATTAAAATACACTAAAAAGAAACTTGAAACTGTTATAAAAGAACATTGAAAAATGTAAAAATAAGAATATTCCAAAGTTTTAAAAATATGGACAGGTTATTCATTTTTTTAAATGTACATTAAAAGACAACGGGAAGAAACAAAAACATTCATTGCATCTTCAAAGCGTATAAAACCAATTTTAGTGCAAAGAGAAGAAAAAACGAAATGAACACACGGCATAAAGCCTTTTTAAGCTATAAAGCCTAGCACCAGCAAAGAAAAGTTTCAAATGAATTCAGTTTTTATAGCACTTAAAAGAATGCCGAAAATGTTCAATGAGGCAGATTTTTAATGTTGTTTACAAAACTAATAAAAAGAGACATTCAGAACGTAAAATATGAAATAAATTTCCGAGAATAATAGGTTTTCAACAGACACTTCGCTTTATAAAAAAAAAAGAGAGAACACCATTATAGACAATAAACGACAATTTTAACTAGTATATGCGAGTCGCACGCTTGTTAGACAGAACCATTAAGTGGGTGGAACATACTAATAGCACCCACAATTATCCCACTTTCAAATATTATTACTCATTATCGGTCTATTTTCAAGGTTAATATTTTGCAACTATTGTTACCATTAACACGACATCCATTATGAATAACCTAGAAAAGTAACTGTCTCCGAGGGGAAGTGATTTAATTTATTATGCATAATTGCACGTCTCTCTTAATGAGAAGCCTTAAGTGACGCTAATGTTAAGCTTGGTTTTCAAAAATATGAAATAAACTTTTAATTGCAGTTTATGTTTCGGAGAGTATTTTGTTTATTAATTATTTAGAGACTGGTAATAGGGACGTCTTTGTTATTATTAAGCTGAAGCGTGTCAATTTTGGGTTTTGGTATCTAAAAATAATTTCGTAGGTATGGACAGCAATTTGTTTATTGCGAAGAAAATACTTTAAATTAGTGAGCTACAGTAATCTTATAAGCATATAGTCATTTTTAACGCTATTCTTAAATTAAAATATTTAGTTATTTTCACATTTAAATACTTATATTAACTATGAATTTTTTAAGTGATTTGATGTTACCTAACTTAGAATATAATAAACTCACTATACAACATTTTACTTAAATCGACGATGAGAAGTTATTTAGTTTTTGTAAAACTGTACGATTGAACAATTGTAATTTTGTTTTCCTGAATATATTTCAAGGCTAAGCCAGTGGCATCACAAATAGTACTTACATGAAATCCCCTTGAGTAAACCATCATTCCTAATACCTCTTCCATCAGTAATATCGAACTCAAAAGAACACTTCAAGAAAATTCCAAAGTTAACCTATATCTTGAGCAATCCAGACGTCTGCCCTGGCACCATCCCAAAAATACAAACTATTTTTCACAACATTTTCCGCTTTAGTATTTATCGTGGACCATTACACTTTATAATAAAAATCTATGGTGAAGCAAATGTTATAAATTCCTATAGAAACGTATTTACAAGCAAATACAAGATTTCCCCGATAATATATTCTTGTGCATTTTAATAGGTTTCGCAGTAGGCGACATGTCAAGAGGTATTATCGGATATCGGTGCAATTTGAGGTAGTTTAGAGCTAACTTGTCGAACTTCCGGCCTCCTTCATCTTCATTTATGTGATCACTAAAGACAAGTGGAAAGTAAAGCCCCCTACACGTAATTTGCATTTTTATTAGGTCCATAGTCTCTTTACAGGCTAACATTGTTTCGAGGTTTAGTTCAGGAAACTCCGAACCTTTTCCACTGGCCTTTAAGCTATTCCCGGGCATGTAAATTTTCTAATAAAATGTCGTAATATATCCATTTAAACAGAATGATTTTGACATTTTCATTTACTTTGACAAATGATATGTATTGAAACAATTTCTGATTTTTTTTAAAGTTTTTTTTTAGGCGAATTTAACATTCATTATGACTGTTATAGCAAAATAACTAGTTTTCGAAATTTAATTTTCATAAATGCCTTTATTTTGCATCCCTATTTATTTTGGTCACAAATGTAGTTAACGAACAAAGTGCTTCACTAATTAATTTTAACAAAAATAGTTTAAGTTCGACTTTTAAACAAAATTAGGAAAATAATTTTTGAAGCTAATTACTTTTCCCTTCATTTCACGAAGTCAAGTAAAGGGGTAATCAACATAAAGAGACACACAATGCCAAATTAAGCAGTGCATCAGCTTTGCGAGATATTTTATGAAAAATTGGGTTAATTTCAAATAAAAATAAAGCTACAACTATTAATTACAGGAATATTAGTAACTGTGTTATGCTCAAGTATATTATGCTCCATAGGATGCTCCAAAAATGACCGGTTGGTTTTAATGAGACGTTCCTTTCAAAATGACCGGTCAGCTTTAAAACACCCTAAAGCAGAGTCAATTACTTTTCAACGATCACCAATTACACGCAACAGTATTGTTTTTATTGCATAAGAATTCACATTAAAATTACTCCATACTTTATTTAAATGTGCCCAGCCTATTAAAGGATTTAGGGCGCTAGAAACTAGTTTCTCACGCTCTTTGATACTATCCTAACAAACGTTCCATTTATACTGTAAATTTGTGAATGAAATTATTCTGTTGTATACTAAAAACTGTCGTAAGTCGTATTGTTTATGAATGATGTCAGAAGCCTACAATTTATGAATAGAATCGATTCATGTATCAAGGCAAGATCATAGATTCGAAACTCAAAAAAAAAAAAAAAAAATCCCTCAACTGAATGTTGTATTTGACGTAGTGAGATGTCTATATAATGAAAGTAAAGTTTTTGTTTGAATGGTAAGATATCATTGGAACTTTATTTTGGTTATAACGGAAAAAAATTCTTATAAGCTGAAAACAATAAAATTATCACACTTGCCAATATAGAAATTTTAAAAACATTACATTTCCAATTAAGGGGTTTAAAGGAAGCGAAGCCCGTCGGGACAGAGGTTCCATCTTGTAGCACTTCTTAGTTACGAATGGGTTTTCATATTACCAAAAACCCCATGAACCAGAGCATTTACGATAACTGCAATTGTATGGCTAAACCGTTCATGTTGGCAGGTATGAATTAGTGAATTTTGTTATTCGTATAATCAACTTACCCTCTGACAAACAAAATACCCAATCGAAATACCGCCGTCACAAGATATCACAATAGCCTATTCCCAAACGATACATTCAAAATGCGCACTCACCTCTCTTTGCACAGAACACGCGATTCCAGGGAGAGTGGAGACAACATCCAAATGCCGTCGCAGTTTGTGAAACACCTGTCAAACTGACGAAATCTCGGTCTCTACTTTTTCAAAAAAGGATACAGCTTTACAGACTCGTTACGTCAATCGAATGAACAAATACTTTCGAATGAGATGATAAATTGTGCCGGCATTCAATTCTATATCAATTTCTCTGATGCACTCGCACCACCGATAACGGAGTTGTCGTACATGATTCAATTTATAGAAGAACCTATATGGTGGTTTTTTTTCTGGACCTTTGGACCCCTCTTTTGCATTGTGGGGCGTGTATCGTTTTCATTGCGCTCGTGTTGGATCGATAGCCGGCTTAGGCAATGTTAGAAAGCGTGCCATGAGCAATCCGGATGCGTGACGTATATTGTCATGAGTAATAATGGGTTATACCCCCTACGGAGAACGGTGAAATAAATTATTGTAGGACCAAACCTGGAATCCGTTTTTTCTTTATTCTAGGTAGGTTCAAAATATGTCTCGTCTACCCATCTAACTCTTAATCCCCTGCGGGATATGCAATTTGGTTGAAGTGTAATCTTGTTTTCACGGCATGAGATTTAAACTTTAATGTGAAATATAATTATTTAACTTGCTTTAAATTTTACTTCTGTAGAAGATAATTATAAATGACTGATCCATACCTTAAGTTTTAAAAATTTAGTGAAATTACAACTTATTTTTTTTAAAAATGTGCATTTCTGAAAATCCTGAAAGTCAGGTGAGTCGGGTTTATAAGTTTGTATACCTCAAAGGAAGCGAAGTACTCACAATGTAACGTTGTTTTCCTATTAAAAACATCTGTGAATGAAGTTATATAGCACACTTACGGCCGTAAATTGTATTGTTTATGTATATGATGTCAGAAACCTACAATTCATGAATAGTAATAATGAATTTATGAAAATGTTAAATGGAGACAGTACAAAACCTAAACACAAAGGTAGGAATAGTTAATGTATTTAAATAGCGAAATGGTTTAACTACAATGTGAAACAAAATAGAGCATGTTTTGAGATAAAATCGTTAAGCTTTATATTTTAAAACTAAAGTTTTCAAAATAACCTAGATTGATATAGCTAATCAGCTCATTATCCTTACAATGCTATTATGAGAATACAATAGTTTAATTTTAAACGAAACTATTAGATGAAAATCAATACAAAAAATTTCAGACAACAGAAAAGCAATAAGATAATGAGATTATTAAAACTTACCAATCTAAGAAATTCTAAACTAACCTTGCTGAATAAAATGAGAAAAATTCTCGAACTCGAATGGGCTAAATTAGCTCGCTTTTTAAAAAGTGCTTTTTAAAAAAAATATTTACGGTCCATTTAAAATTTGGCAAAAACATCAATTAGCTTTTAAAGGCAAAACATTTTAACTAGTATTATAAAACTGACGTTAAAAAACTATGCCAAATTAATAAAATTAAGTACGATTTTTTTTATGGAAGTCACAAATTGGATGTTAGTTTAACTTCAATCTAGATTTGCATAGATAAACTGAAAAACTTTACAAAGATTCATCATCGGTTGCCATAGTTACGTCACGAATCAATTTCACGTGTAATTTGTTGAACGAGATAAGTATATAAAGGATCTTATTACAGAAACTTTTATTTTTAGGTAAAAGTCTCCGAAAAGATAATTAAAGAAGAAAAATAATTCCGATAACTCGAATTTAATTCGTTTACTAGGAGATGAGAACTTAACATTGATAACACTTTTAAGCGTGCGGAAGGAAACGGTCTTATCTTTCAGTAAGAATCCGTATATAAAACTTTTTTTGATTAATTTTTTTTAACCCTTTCATCTAAGATGGATTTTTACAAAGTTGCTTTTGAAAAATCTTTGAGATGAAGTTACTTTTTAAGAAATTTCAGAATATGGATAAATCGAATGCGGAATTTTGATAGGGTTTTCGTAAGATTTTTTTAATCATTTATTTTACGTTTGTGCACATCAGCGAATAACGTTGAAAGTATTGATTCAAAGACTTAATGAGTAGAAAAAAATACAACTACATGCATTCAAATTTTACGAATTTAATTTTTTATTAAAACTATTGAAATACCACAAACCATAAGAAAAATACAATATTTAGAAAAAATCGAGTTTCAGAATACGATAAAAGTATCGTAATGAAATCGGATGACTGGTCCATGAATTTTCAAGATGTATAAGTAAAAATGGAACGTTAAAATTTTTTTCTCTGAGAATTCAGTTCAGAGCGGAGAATCTAGCAATAATAATTCATTAACGACGATTTTGTGAATACCATTAACACTTCCATATACGAATAACGATGTTATCTTTAAGTCTTTTAAATTAATTTATGAAAACTAATTTATCTTTATACATAAAAGGCGACTTCTGTTTGTCTGTTTGTATAGGACGCAAAAACTTAAGAACCACGCAATGGATTGTCACGAAATTTGGCACAAAAATTCATCTCATCTCCAGAACAAACATAGGCTAAGAATTTTTCGAATCGGAACATTCCTTCTATCGTTTTCGAACGTTTTAAGGGAAAAAATACACCACTTTTGCTCAAATCCGATCATTTTTTTCTCTTTCGTGATGCCATCAGACAGACAAATTTAAATAAAACTTTTTAGAAAACAATTGAAATTGAAAATGTTTAATTTATTTAATATTTGTTCATTGCCTTCAGAAACAAAATTAATAATTTGAAAAAATAGTTGGATATGTTTCAAGTTACGTAATCCTACCAGTCTCCATTCTATTATTTTATTGTGTACATATGATTTTAATTATGAATTTTTTAAAAGCATAGTTAAGCTTTTACTGAATTATGTTGTTTTTTGAAGACCGTTGCACTACAAATGCATATTAGGGTTTCATGTCTTCCTTCTTTCGCCAATTACTTTGCCAAACTCGCCAAGTTATTACAAAGAACGTGCAAAAGAGCATTTTTTTAAATAGCTGGTTGGTTGTGCGAAGGTCTTTGCGCTAGAGCTGAATGGGTGTAATGGTAGCTATATATTTTCCTCGCCAAATTGCCAAATGAGCTAAATGTTTTTATTCGGAAAATTACTACGACACTATCTGTTAATTTTATAGCATTTTTTAAATTTTGAATTTTTTAATGTAATATAAGTAGCGGGATTTTGTACTTTAACAACGAACGGTATCAGCAACATAAGCTTATTAAAATGCAAATAAATTTATAAAAAAATGCAAATCGTTTGCTGTTTGCTGGAGTAGCTTATTTTTAATTCTTACTGATTATTTTTTTACTTAAATATGTATTCTCTTTAATTTGAGCTTCTTATCAAAGGTATTTTTGAAATTAATATTAATCATTACTATATCCAAGATGAGTAATTAAATGGAAAAAATTACTGGGTAATCTTCATATCTTATGTAACTCAAATGAAAGAAAAAATAGTAAAATTGACTATAAAATTACTTTTTCACCTCTACCCGTGCAACGTCGGGTATAACAGCTAGTCTAACATAAATGGTTTTTCTAATATCTTGTTTATTTAGATAAACTACAGCAGAAAGCTCATTTTCGCATGGCAAATTTTCTTGCTAAACGTCTTTAATAGGTAAATGGATTGTAAACCAGGTAGAGAAGTAGGCAAAACTCTTAACTTCGCTTGGTTATAACATTGAGATTAGTTTAAAATCTTTTATGTCGTTCACGAATTCCAGCCAAACAACCCAAAAAATACGAAAGGAAATAATAAAATTATCTTTCCTCCCAGAAGAAATCCCGCCAAATCAGATGAAGACAGCAAAGGGACGGTTTACACGAAAGAAGAGAGGATCAATACGCCAAGCCCAACTTATTGCACAAGGCACAATAGCCAGGTAATAAAAACTAAACTCTGGCATTCCGCACACAGGGGCTTCAATTCCGATAAAAATGGCACGGAGGAAGACATAGGATAAAAGACAAGAAAAAAAAGTTTAGCAAACTTGGTGTGTTACTATGGTAACCACTAAGCCTGAAGTCTTAGCGCGTGTGACGCAGAAGGGATGTTGCTTAGCCAATATCTCAATGGGATTGATGGATAAGAAAAAAAATATATACAGGAGAACTAGGATGGAAAAGAAAATGTGTCTACAATAAAGCTGGGGGATTTAACTATTCCTGAACAAATGGGGATGGCATGAAAAGACTGGGTTCTGTTGCTTCCATACCAAAAGGGTTATTTTATAAATTGGAATTGATTAGTTGGGTTTTGCCGATAGTTACGGTGTTTTTGGATGTGTTATGTGTGGCAAAACGAGATTATGTCTCATGATAGAAAATAATGTTGGAGATATTTGGGGTGTATCAAGTGGAATGAATGCAAAAGTTCGGAATAAAAAATCGTCTGAACAAAAAACGCATGCTATAGAATTTATTATAAACTTTTAAAAACGCTTTCAACAAACTGATATTGAACGGATAAAAATTTAATTTTGTTGTTGAGAGCATTGCCGTAAAAATGTATAAATTTAACGTTGTGAATTATATTTAAATCATTACTAACCAAAGAATAAGATTTTGTTTGCAAGTAATAAGTCTTTTATAAAACCGCCTATTAAAAGTTTACTTTTCATATTTTTGAATTACTAAATATTTAACATTGTAAATACACCAATTCATAAAATATACGCTAAGCTTTTAAAGTAAAACTTGCAGGTTGATTTAGCGTTAGACTGACTTCAACTACAAGAATTTACTTTAACATGAATTTTAAAAAATGAAGCTTTAAATGGCTATCCTGCAGTGAGTCTGGAAAACGAACAAATAATAAAAGCACGTGAAATACTATCTTTTCGTCATTACAAAATTACACGGTCGAGTAGATTTATCAATTTCAGATAGACTTTAAAAGCGACTACATTGGATATAAAAATCCTTGAAATCCAAATCTTCGTGTGAGGTCTAGCAATAGATAAGATAATCCACACCCATCATATAAAACACGCATTATAAACAAATTAACGTTATCTTATAAAGAAGCTTAAAATTAATTTTAAAAAAATCTTTAATATAACTTACATTTAACAAGCATGTTATCTTTTAGTTTCTATTTTTAGTGCCTTTTATAGTTTTCTAAAGACAGAGCTAAACAATAATTTTGTCGATAAATAATATTGTTACCTAAGACTGCTACACGTGAAAATTTTTTCAACACAACTTCATAAAAAAACCTATTTATTTGGTGATAAGATAGCGGTTGAATGGAATAAAAAGTTAACGATAGTTATCAAAATCCAATCTTTAGATTAGTACGATGGTTTTAAATTTACAAATGAAACGCCTATTTTTATGTGCTTGGTAATTTTTGTATAATTGCACTTAGCAAGAATACCACCAAACATAAACATCGAAAAAAATTCTCATTTAAAGGTGTTGTGGTGAACTTTCGTAGCACTAGATCTACACGAGGGCTATATTAGCGAACATGTTTTAATTATAATTTTATAAATTTCAAAACATATGTGATGAGGTGTTAATTACAGTTGATTACATTTTTTTTATCATCGCGAAAAACTAGGTAAATGTTTGCTTTAGAAATGACAAGTTCAACAATTTAATAGCTAAACATCTAATATTACTTTTCAAATGGTGGTAAATGTATTACGTAAAATAAATATAAAATTAATTTTGATAATTGAATGTTGAACTCATGTAGCCATTAGAGGGTACGCAATGGGTTTTAATATTCATAAATTAAAGAATATAGGAAAGCAGTGTCACAATACTTATAATACAACTAAAAGCTACTTTTTAATTATACAAATAACTAAATATTAAATAAAGTAATTAGTTCCATCTCTATACACGATTTTACATTTTACAATCCTAATATCTTTTACTAAGTTTGACTATTATAATTTGTTCATTCGACAAATAATTTGAAGTCGCCTTAATGTTCCCTTAGGATAAAGATTCATTTCTGGACAACTTGTCAGAAACATTTTGGACAATCTCCACGAAAGAACGTGTGGGGGTGTCGGAAAAATCATCACCCAACCTATTCTTTATGAAAGAAGACGTAAGTACGTGACTGGAAATGAAAATATTGAAGACACTAAAGAGACATCAAAAGTCGGTGAAGGTGGTGTAAAAAAATCATTCAATAACACTTGATCACTTAGAGAAACACTCGTTTCGGGAATTTCGAGGGTTGGGATCTAGGGAGGACTAAGAAATAATGTTTGTTATCTTATACTGCTTCTCATAATTAATCCATTAACGATCCATTAGTGAATGCCATTAACACGTTACTTACCGAATAAAAAAAATTATTATTTTTTTCTTGTAAATTAATTTGTTCTACATAAATAAATAGCAAAGTACTGAAAACAATTTTTCATATTTTGCTTATTTAGATAACTTAAAGCTCGTTTTTGAATAAATATTCTTGCAAATCGTCGTTAATTAGTTAATAAAATATGTTAAAGACCTTAAAAAAACAATGTCATTTAAATGTCACGATAATTTTTTTTAAAGATGATTATTTTCTACAAAATCTTCGGGAACCATCTTAAAATACCAAATCTTCAACGATCTTAATTTTGTCTAAACTATCTTCTGTGATCCTTTAAAATCGAAAAACTCATACATAAAATCCGATACTCCTACGCGACGATCGTAAAATTACAAACTCCAGAGATAGCAAATTGGATTCCTAAGAAAAAAAATTGGAAATCCAGTTGACCTATAGTGATTGGACTAAACTTCGGTGATTCCATAAGTGTCCAACTAAACTGGTAATTTTAAGAGTTTGTGGTTAAATTACTATAAAAATAGCATTTTCGCATAGGTATTTTTCTCAAAAATACATCCAAATAATGTACATTTGCTCCTAATTTTTAAATAAGTAGCATAGATGGCTATAATAAATTTTTCACGTGATTTCTAACACTGGTTACAAGTGTACTTTCTTTATCTTTCTGTGTATGCAAACTTGGGAAACTTTTATTTTAACACTTTCAGTCCCAGCTTTTTATTATTTTTATTCTAAAAACTTAAAATTTGTGAAATAGATAAATTATGCATCTAGAATGAAATGATAAAAAGCAAGGTGTGAGGGGGAAGCTTAGTCTTTTAATAAAAATTTGAGAAAAATTGGAATCATAACTTTAAAAAAAAATGTTAAAATATATTCAAAACTTTATTTGTTAAAAAAAAGTTAAGTTTTTAATTATTTAAAAATGCAAGCATAAAGAATTTAAGGTCAATGAATTTGATTTTTTATGTTTTTCATATATTCATTTAACTAAATCATTATTCAATTCTTCAAAACACGTGATTCTTCAATCTAACGATACAAAAAGAAAAATACGACTTAAAATAGAGAAATGAAAATGGAAAATTTAATAAAACTTATTTGAAATAAGTTTGGTTTAACTTAGCGAGAGGAAAAAAATTACAAGCTGATGATTCGAAATGGAATCATTGGGAGCGAAAGGGTTAAAAGGTAAAACTTAAACTTTAATCAACGGTTCATGAAACTTAACAGGAATGGACCCATACCCCAAGTGTGATCCCGTGAAAAATAATAAAAATGCAATGGATGTCCCTGTCCAATAACACGGGACCGAACAGAAAATACGCCATTAATCTTGACTTACGACCGAAGAGAACGTGGCGGATTTATTGCGAAGTTGCCGTTCGTTAATGCCCTCTCGTTCGAACAAAAGAACGAATAATAATAAAAAGAACGGTCTGGAATTCCTTGGAAATATAAAAAACAAATTGAGCAACCTTGTTGGATCCTTTTACGGACACAGTGGGCGATAAAAGTGTAATTAATACGGACGTTCTGAAGAATATTGATTTGCGATTAATTTTTGGTAGAGATAGAAAAAAAATGTAAAAGGGAATATAAAGTGTCGTTCAGAAAGGCGTCTCACAGAGCATTTAATACCAAGGGAATTTTTGCTTAAAAAGTCTGCAATTAACAACTCGAAAATATCACGGGGAATAATCAATCTTGAACTTGTTTAAACAAGGCATTATGAATGGCTTTAAAATAACGGAGAAAGAAAATGTTATTTGTGCTGATGTAAAGAATTTGACTTTTAGGGTGAGTATACATATACTCTTTACCAGTTTAGAAGTATTTTATTAAAAAGAGTTTAATTTTGTAGACCTTTTAACAAACAATGGAGATTTAAGCTTGTATATGAAAATCTTATTTAAATAGCAAACTAACTCCATTACTCTTTAAATACAGAACACTCAACTGCGGAGTCCCTAATTTTGCATGTTATAGATTTCAGCTTTTGTCTTTTTAGGACTTGGCAATTTCAAACTCAAGTAATTATATAAGTAATTTCTAACCCTTAAAAAATGTAAATAACCCATTTTAAAAGCAGTTAATACATTTTTAAACAACCATTTCATATTTTTGAAATTTCCCCAAGCCCTAATCCTCTACATACAAAACAAACCTTAGAATTCATTCCCATTTTCAAACTCCAAAAACATTTCTCCAATATCCTCCTTACATATAAAATACCTTCTTAACACCGCAACATAAACAAAGGATCTATAGTTGACAACACTAATAACCTTTAAACACCACATATCAACTTTTACGAAGGAGACACACTCAGAAGGCCACCGAATCTTCCCCTGATTAACCATAAACGCCGCTCTTCCATAACGCGTCTCGAATATATACCGATACAAAGCGGGAAGAAGAATAAGAAAAGCAACTTAATAAATGTTCAAAAAAAGAACATTTTTCCTCTTTCAAGGGCGGAGAAATGTGGGTGGAATCCAAAATAACAATGACAGTGAAAGTGAGGATGCTGCATCGATGAAGGCGGGAAGCAAGGTCGAATTGCGATTCGTTCTTTCCTTGGATGGACAGCTGGTTTTGTGGAAGAGAATAATGTATGTGTTGGTTTTTATGTATTTTACTTCATTGAGACGTGCCTTTAATGATTGACTATTAATTGTGTTTCAAGATAATTATTTTTTAGCACTAGAATTAGTATGAGTAAAACGAAGGAATTTTTGGGTCATTTAAAGTGGGAGGTGATTAGGATTAGTCAACCATTTTTCAGTAACAATAATTTCTTCACCAAAATCAATGAATATATAGAATGTAACAAACGCTTTTAAAATTTTAGTAAGGCTTTAAACGTTTTTGATTTTTAGGGGTGAAGTTTTCTTTGCTGAAAAAAGATACATTTTTTAAATCATTCAAATTTCTATTGGTAAACTCAAAGATAAAACCATATTCGAATCATGCCCTTTTTATTATAAATCTGAATTTGATACAATTTAAAAGGACATGATTGAGCTAACACTTTAAGGCACCGTCGCTAAAAATAACATCCACTTCAAACATTCAAGGACAATTTTAAATCCTTTTTGACACTTCCCCATACAAAATATTTGAAGCAAATCCTAAAAGAACATTCCATAAGCTATTTACACAGTAGCTGCCACGACGGCACAAGTATGACATCAAACATTACCTTGTTCAATAACCCATTTTTTTTATTTCATCCTATTTTCTTTATCCCATATTTCTCTTTTTAAAATTCTTGTATGAGAAGAGAGGGGAAGGAAAAAAGCTCCATATCCACTTTGGAGAAAGGCCAGGACATGGTTTTTCCCATGGAGAGACTATCGCTGTTTCGAACGTATTCCTGGATGCTTGACATTATTTGTCACCCTGCTGGAGTGTTGTTCACTTTCTTTTATGATGTGTCAAAAAAGTTTTTATCATTATCGATAGTTACTCAAAACCGCGACAACGAAATCCCCTTCCATTACCTAGAGTGGAACGGAGAAGGGGAAGGCGTTTTTCAACAGACTATTTTGGAGAACAAGAATACTTTTTTTAAAACTTTAAACAAATCTTTAGCTTTCGAGTATTAGTTTAGGGTTAGAATCATTAAAATAGAATTACATAGTTCTTTTGATTTTTCGCCCTGTTTTTCAATTCATGGATTTACTGTCTCGCATCATTTTTCCACATTTTAAATGAAAAGTTATTTCGCGTGCCATTTTGAGGAACCAGCTGTACATAATGGTATAGGTGTTGCTAATTTTAATTATAGTTATACCTTACTATATAAAATTATAGCAATGCGATAGTTATAAATTCCAGAAATTTTATATTTAAAATAAAAAAAATATATCAATGGGGAATCCATCCAATCTTAATTTGATACATATTTTATCACTTCATTTATGTTTTAAGTGGGACCCACTGCATTTTCAGCTCTTAATTTATTAAAGTATTCTTCTCTAGCAATATAGCGTTTTGTTAGAGTGCTAAGTTTAAAATATAGTGCAAAGGAAATAGGATTACATTATTTGTGTGTCAGAGAACAATAAAATGCTCTGACTGCGAAAAAAAAAAGAAAACCATTACACTGCAATAAACATCACATTCAAAAGAGAAACTAAAATAAAAAATATATATATAAGCACGCAAGTAAATCTACAAAACGCGTTTGTTTTTCCTACCCTTAAGAATTCCAAGGATCGCCTCGAAAAACACAACCTGAGAAACTGGCAAACGAAAAAATAGAATTCTACGATCGTCCCTTGTTTGTACGACAAATCATTTCCACTCGTGATTTTCCACAACGACAACGGTTTTCCAAAACCATAAATTAGAATGAAACTATTCGTAAAGCAGAAGTATTTGCCGAAGCAAAACAGTGCTGCCGCGTATTAACATAAATTTATAAGACAAACAAGAGAACTGTTTTACTTCCGAAATATTAAAATTCTTTATTGGGAGGATAGATCATATACTCATCGCATAAAATCTCCAATGCAAAAGAAATATAAATATAACACTGTTATAGATACCCACTATATATTTTTCTGAAAATAGATATTTGCACATTATTATTCAACAGATTAAAGGTGCATACTTTGCAAATAAAACTTAATGTGCCTTGCGAATAAATTTAAAGTTCAAACCATAAAAAATATCAAATACAGATTGATTAAATAAAATTTAAAATAAATCTACTTAAATATATTTCCCGTAATTTCTTTTTATTATTACTATTTACAAAAACCGAGATTTATTATCGTAATTTGATTGTTTGTATACCTACTTTTTAAACAAATTATATTGCAACCAAGACCACTTACCACCAAATTAAAATTTCAAAAACCATTAATAACCAAATTACACGCAAAAACTAAAAATACTGACACCGTCCTCGAAAAATATTTAGCTTATTAAATCAAATTAGCCTCTTTACTTTTCAGCAAATTACTATACATATATTCTTTATAAAATTCTCAAACAAATATACTTTAAAAAATATGTTTTGAAAGAATGTAAAAAATACTCGCTTGTTTAGTACTTGTTGAGGTGTACACTCTTAAAACGAACGAGCTATTTTAACTCAGTCTGATTGATTTTCGCTCCTCCAGTCTAGAAATGCACTTCTCCTTTTGGAGTGGATCCTTTGTGTGTTAAACCTCCGACAGGATCACTCCAAACGAGTGATTTTAACTCAGTCTGAGTTAATATTCACTCCTTTCCAGTGTCGAAAATGCACTTCTCCAACTGGAGTGGATTTCACTCTTTTGCTTTAAGAGTGTACATCAATTTAATAGAATTTGAGGTTTAAAGACCTAAAAATACAAATTTTCTGGTGCTATAAGTGCACAAACAAGTTTTTAGGTTTTATTACAATAGTAAATTCTAAAAAATTTTATAATTCAATATGTCTATTAATTTACCGTTGGAAAAATTAGTTATTGCAAGACTTTCGAAATCGTGCTACGTCGCTTTTTAAGGATTAAACATTCTTGTTTACAAAATAAAAATTAATATTAAAAAAACTGCAAAAGTGAGAGGTTAAAATTTAGATTTTTAACTTATATTTAGTAGTTTCACCAGCGAAAACTTTTTGACGTGATTTATATCTTACAAAATACATTATTATAGCAGTGAAAATACAGGTAACATTTACAGTGATAGATATAGGCGATATATTTCATAAAAGATGTATACTATTAATTTTATTCCAACGTTCGCAAATTAAGAAATATAAATAATTTACAAGAATTTTTTTTGTAGAAACAGAGTCCTTAATAAAACCAGTTTTGAAAATTAAATTATAATTCAATGAATATAAAAGCTGTGGTAAGTTCTAAAGGTATTACAATTTTATTTTCATAAGCAATAAATATATCTCTTATCACATACTTTCCGCACATTCTATGTTCTTAAAATATCTTTTAAACATACGATTCAAATACCCTGAAAATTAGTTTAAAACCTTATTTAATTTCTCAGTTCATTCACTGCTTAATCGTGGAAGAGGAACTAATGCAAACAGGGACGAAAGAAAAACCTGCACAACGACTTTTATCAGAAGGCACATAAAACTACTAAGGCAGAGTGTGAAATACTACCAAGGGCGAGTCAAGGTAAATAAGTATAGAAAAAAAGGTCGAGAAAAAACATCGAGAAAAGAAATATGTAATGGGCTTCCCATCTAATCATTTTGAAGTTTCTTTGCATTTTTTTCACCGAGTTCGGAACAGGTCAAAAGAATCCATTAACAAGTTTTGCAAAAGTTCGACAAACTGTTCGACAGCTACCGGGTTGAGAAACAGCTCCGTCGAAGAGAGGATTACGAAAATAGAGAGTTACGGAAGTTTCCGATCTTTTGGATTTATTTGCAGGCGGGAGATCGGTGTGGAGACACTCAACGATAGAAACTGATTTATTAAAAATATAGGTACAAAACCAATATTTTATAAGCCACCAAAGCGAAAACTTATAAAAATATGCATTAAATTATAAATTCAGAGCCTACATATTTTCAGTTAAAAAAAAATACAGAATATTTGTTGCATGTTAACAGTGCATTCTGCTGTATTTGATTGCATATGGTGCTGTAAGCTCAATTTTACAAAGTTTAGTCTTCAAATTTTACAACACACGAAACGCATTCATTTACAATATATATTTACAAAGTCAACTTTTCGAATGACACGTAGTCTTACTTCTCAAATTGTTATGCACAAATGTTTGAATAAAAGCTTCAACTTACATATACAAAAACTTGTATTATTTTTAAGACTAGAGAATGGCATAAAATAAATACCGAAGTATGTTTAAGAGAAAAGCTATTCGAAGCATTCTGCTACGCACACAAAACATTCGAAATTGCATCCCAGTTCCAAGAAACGAAAAAAAGTCAACTACACGGCAACCAAACATTTTTTTTTCAATCTAAAAACACCAGTGGAGCCCCGCAACAGTAAACAACTGTTTCCAAACTTTAAGAGAAAAACGGAATCACGGTAACCGGCTTGAGAGTTATCCACAATTTACAAAAGTAATACAAACCCAGACGGGCGTATAAGCAAAGAAACGCATTGGTATAAATTCTTCCCATGGGCTTAACGTTGGAATAGAACACGTCAGGAGAAAACATTTCTCTGGTAAGGAGGAAAGTGCGGGCCAGGACCCCATCTGGTATTTCAGAGTTGGCTGAGCCCATTTGGGACATCGGACTATCCGAGGACGCAGATGGCCGGACAGGAAGGAAGCAGCAAAGAAAAGATGTTCTTTTCGCCTATCGGATTGACTACCAATTCATGGGTGAATCCTTTATTCCTATCTCCGATATGGGAAAAGTCAAAGGGGGAAGAGATAGAAATTTTCTTTGTTCCACTTGTATTTCTTTTTGGAGGTACAAAATGTCCATGTTAGTTTTTCGTGTTATTTTATGACATTGCCCAAAAAAATTGTTAGATTATTAAATTTTTGGAAGTAAATAATATTTAACAATATTCATAAAATTAAAAAGAATGTTTCCATGGAATTTTTATAAACAATTTTTATAATTTTTATAAACAAATATACAATTGGCAAATTCCTTAAGAAATTCTTTAAGGACTATTTTTTTTCCCACCCAGATTGTTCATAGCATAATAGAAAATAAACATTATTGCACAAAAATTCATGGCGAAAATTCATTTACTACTAATTCAAATGTTGACTTTAAAATGTAACAAAATACAATTAAAAAAAGTTCTATAAAATATATCTGACAGTAAATGCATTAATGTCAAATAACCCAAAGAGATTTTATTCACACAAAATATAAAACCAATATTACAGGATTTTTTCTCTCTTCCAAGAAAAGAAACATTTCTTCGATATCCTAACATCGAGCATTACACTCAATTCGACACTAAATACCCATGCCATGCAACACTACTTCCAATTAACCCACACGCCCAACAGCAATTGAATTACCCCCTACACAACTGACTTCAAAGGCGTTCGCGGAAACCTTCATTAGCAGCCATTAAAAGGCCCATACAACAGTAAATGGGCCTTCGCGCGCATTGTACGGGGCGTCGGAGCACGCCAAGAAAGTCACAATACAAACATGGGAGAGAAGACACCCATTTTCGAGATCTTTTGAAAAGGGATGATACTTCGAAAAGGAAGATGGGGAGGGTTTCCTGTTTCTTTTCTTTACCCGGGGTTCTGATGTTCCTTCCGCATTTCGAATGGAGGATATGGCAGACATCTCTCATTTGATCTGCGGTGGGGAACGGATTGGGCAAAAAATGTTTCTTTTCATGTGTAATGGGCAAGATAAATAAAATATTGTATATGTTTTGGTGTTGACCCAGATAATTGCCAAGACTATTGAACAATATGAATAAATTTGTTTGTTTTATTATGGTTTTATTTTTTTTATCGGCACACGAAAAACAAATGTATATTAAGTTATACACGAGATAGTAATTAACAAATGCATTAATAACTCCAATTTTCATTTAGTTTAAATTAATTGGTTTAAATAATGTATATAGAAGTAGAACTATCAATTATAATAAAATAATCAATAATAAAATAGCTAATAAAAAATTCAGATATTTTGTCCTATATTAATGTTCCAATCTATATTTTTTTAAGATATGCGCGCCACACTTTTAGGTTAAGCGTTGGCGTAAAAATCTAATTTCTTGCAATATATTTCTATAATTAACTCATATTTTATTTATATAATAAAATAGCAATGAAAATATTTTAATTAAGAATGAAACGCATGATCCCCTGAAATATGTAGTTCCAGATACGTTTATAAATACACTGCTGTTAATTTTTCTTAATAAAAACATCCACTTATTAATTGCCATTTTGGTCATTAAAAAACCTTTACGCGTGTTGCTGTTCAAAACTCTTATTAAATTAATACCTATAATTACAATGAGTTTTGATGAATCTCATTAACAAACAAATTAGAGCTAGAGCCCATGATAGTAGGATGTGAGATGACTTGATTTTTAAGTTAATTCCAGTTCTTTCTACAAACAGGCTATTTTCCTGAATTGCGCAAAAGTATTGAAATGTTTAAAAAAAATATTTACATATACAATTAAATTCAATCTACAAATATACTGAAAAGTTAAAACCTTATGTAGAATCTATTAGAACAAAAAAATTACCTGGAATATACACACACAGAAGCATTAATTTATTTTACTATACTCTTTAAAAAAAGCATTTGACAAAGCAAGCTTTCATTATTTTAAAACTGTTTAAAGATATATTTTAATTGATTTTGTAAAAAATAACACGACCGAAAAGCAAAGTTTGTTCAGTAGGGTGTCCCACCGTTAGAACGTAAGTTTATGTATCTTAGCAATGGGATTATCGTTGTTTATTATTGCCGAATATTGAAGGAGCGTTTTAGGTCAGTTAAGGGGTCATAGGAGGTACCACAAAGCATAGTTTGATCCTTCATGTAATTTTTTAACTATTCAATATATAAGTATAATTTTTTTTATATGTAATTCTACAAAATTTATTTATTATAAAACAAATTTTAAAATTTATGAAACTTTAGCCAAAACTAAAATAATTGATATTAAACATAAAGCTATTTGAAGACATTGGGATTAGGCTTGCGCGGCAAATTTTGAGGTCAAAATTGAAAAAATGGCCAAGAAAATGACTTTATATTGTACAAATATGTACAAACAAAGACTTATACCTAAATTCTCAGCTCAATTTTAATAAAAAAATTATTTAAAAAAATTAATCAAAAATTTAAAATTTTTATTAATTTTTTTAGAAAAAAGTTCGTAAAATAATTTCTAATTAAAATTGAGCTGAGAATTTAGGTATAAGTCCTTGTTTGTACATATTTGTGCAATATAAAGTCATTTTCTTGGTCATTTTTTGGCTTGGGCTACTTCCGATTCAGAACAAAAAAAAAGCCATTAGATTAGGTAGAATTGTCGTCGCACTAGAGCTACCCAAGGACTATTGGTTGCAAAAACCGCTTAAAAAATCAATTTTTCCATTTCATCCTATTAAAACAGTAGCTTTGGTGAACTGAACAGTGAAATCCGAAAGGTCAAACACCTTACCAATTATCCGTTTCATCATCATCATTTAATTTAAAAAGAACAGGTAAAACAAAATCAACTATAAAACCAAAAGATAATACAACTGTTCTTATAAAGGAAATCATAAAATAAAAACAAAAACCCTTTAAACTGGAGCTACTTTCCTCGAGGAATGCAAACTTTCGGGTTCTGACCGACTATCTTCGGTTCAAGAACACTAAAACGGATTGACCAGTCTGGCCACACATAAAAAAAGAAGTTTCAAGGGTTTCTCGATACAAGTGTTTATTATACCAAGTCAGCAATTTGAATACTTTCCGAGAGTTGTTTTCTTCGTAAAAGGGCCGCGAGATTCGAACTGGAACGTTTATTAAAGAGATTTATGATCATGATCTTGATGAACAAGGAGGAGGAAATTATATCTGGAATATTAGAATTAATGGAGGTTCTCCTTAAACGCGTTGAAGACTTAAGGAGTTGAAAATCATTAAAGGGTTATAGACAAAAAAAATTGAATCAGAGTTCAATGTCTTATAGTTGATATCTTGATAGTGTGAAGACAAAACAATATGCCGAGCATAATCTTTGTAATGTTAATTTTTCCGTATTTAACAAAAACTTATGGTAAATGACAGTTAAAAATGTATGCACCCATATTTAAAAATATATATACAATGATATAAAAAGCTTTTTTTTTAATCTTAACGTGAAGGGACATTGACATACGTAGAGCGTTAAACAATTAGGTGGGAGTGAGAGGAGTGCATGACTTTTCTCTATTCGGTTATTAAAAAGTGTACACTCCGTGCCAACCTAACTTGGGTAAAAACAAAGAGAAAAAAGGCAGATGGAAAAGCGCGATTGGTACGTTAGTTGGAAACGCTTGTAAGGTAATATTTACAGTACTACAAACAGTATTACAAATCTGTAAGACTTTAAACGAAATTAATGTTTTAAAGATGTTTTCAGGATGGATTCACAAATTATTTATGGAACTCTTTACATCCACGGAAGGATCTTCTCTATAGCATATTTCTATTTACCCAACTTAGGTTGGCAAGGAGTGTAGGAAGATCCAATGAGGGAGAGAAGGGTGGTATCATTTCGTCTGGGGATGCATACAACAGTATTACAAAACTTATTTATTAGTTTAAACAACAGTTCAATGTGACGAGAGGGCGTGGGAAGCCAGCTTCCAATTGCACATATAATAAGTGTTCAAACTCTCAATACTTGCTGGTCACAAAAAGTGGATATTTAACTCCAATGTTTTCATTTACATGGAGATAATGCTGACAATATCCTTTTTTACTAAAAAATATTATTAAAGTCAACATTGAAAATTTGGTAACTCTCTAGTTGTTGAAATAACACAATATTGCTGTATAAATGAATGTTGTTGAAAAAAAAAAAAACGGAAAAGAAGGGACCGGATTTTCACTAAACCACTAGTCCAGGGAACATAGGGATCTGCAGTTGCAATCCAGGGGTCCGATTCTAGTGGTGTGACCTTGTCCCTTTTTCCAAGTACACCCTTTTCGAGTGGTTTTCTTGGCCGGATGCCACCCCCTTTCGCATCTTGTCGCAGCCGGATTTTCAAAGACCAACGGGACACGTGTCATTAATCAGACCCCCTCTACACAGAACAGAATTTTTATATGAATCGCTTTGTGTGAAAATAGGTTAAGTCAAGAGGAAGATATCCGTGTATGCATATCCTTTTGTTAAAACGCTGAAAGGAAGGAGCTTAGTGGGAAATTCTCCAATGGAATTGAGCTTTTTTTTTAACTTGGAATTTATATACGAGGGGCTAGCTTCTGGAGGCATCGTCTTGTTCGGAAGCGGGCATCTTGAGAATTCACAATCGAGGAGATAAGTTAAATTTTTATGGCATAGAAAAAGTTGTAAGTAGGTAGGGTTTAATATTTTACCTTATTGAATTGAGTATAAATCCTTTCGGTTCAAAGAAAAGAAGTTTTAAAAAAAATTAACAGAAACTATTTCCCTCTATTTGTGGACGGCGGTCACATAAAAAAACGACCACAATATAATGTTACGAGCAGTACAACCTTTTCCCCGAATTTTTGCTATTTTATTATTTAAAGCTAAAGCCTCTTAATATTCCGCCACTCTTTTCGTCCGGGAAAATTATTTTTTAATTTATTATTTACAATATTTGAATCAATTAAAAAATCAGTTTTTCTTATAACGTTCGTGCATTAAAATTACAGTTTCACAGATTTTCTACCTAACAAAAGCCCCCAAAAATGTTTTCAAAAATAGTAACCCGAGACAAAGCCGGCACTGGTTTTCATGCAGGAATTCGGGCTTCTTGAGTGTTTGAAACCCAGATTTTCCTCCAATCCATTCATTATTATTATTTTGAAATTCGAATAAATAATTTAAAAAAAACTTTAATTTATTTAAATACACCGATAAATTAAAAATTAAGTTAAGGAACTTAAAAATATGACTATAAAGTATAAATTATGCAAAAAACGAAAAGATTTCCTCGCTTTTAAAAGTTCAATTAACCACTCATTATAGATATTAAAAAAAAATCAAGATTATCCATAACCGGAAAGGTGGGTTTATTTAAAGCGAAGGACCAACTGTAGCCGGCATTACTTAGAGGAAGAGGATGGAAAAGCACGTGTCAAGAACACGCAAGATTTCGGTTGACCAAAATGAATGTTATTTGTTCGAATAATGACTGCTGCCGCCATCTGTGAGAAGAGAAGGAAGTAGGACTCGAAGGTCATCCTCTTCTTCTAACGTCTTTTATTTTTAACTTAAAATTTAACGACTTTAAGGGTTTTGAAATATAAAATGTATTGAGGGAAGGAATAAAATTGATTAATTTCCGATAATAATGAAAAACAAGTTATTATACAACGTAATTTAGAATTGGTTTTTAAGAACAGTCGTTTGTTACATTAAGTTATTGATACAACTACGTGTTTATTAATGTTTAAATGAATAAATAACCTACATAATTTAAAAATACAAAATAAAAATAATATATTTATATTCAGGCAAAATGGAACAGTTTAATTAAGTTATTTTTCAAATTTCCATAATAATAAAGTCTTACTTTAAGAGAACTGGAATAACGACGAATTTAACCTTGGAATACAGAATGAAGTTGCATTTAATGCAATATTGAGATTGGATTGAATGTTAAATTAAACAGGCGCCTTCCTGTGCCGTGTTTTTATTAATTAGATACTTCTATTAACTTAATTTTTTTAATAAAAAAAAACTTTTACATTCAGACGATTTTCGAAAACAAACATTTGTGAAAAATTAATTCTTATTACCAAAATTAAAAGCTTTATTTAAAAGCATTTATTAAATTTAAAAGCTTAAATATATTTATTATGGGTCTAGCTATACATTATATTATGTATAGATTCGAAATATATTTTGATGTGATGTCATTTAACTAAAATTACGAATTTTCACATATTTTAAAATAGAATGTAACGAATTCTTTAAATTGTTTTCTCGCATTACAATACTTAATCACAATCTTAATACGAATGACTAGAAGCTTCTAATTGATAATTGAACTTTAAACAAAAAACATGCAATATTAAAGTAACTACAAATTATGAAATAAAAGAAAAGAACTAAAATCTAAACTTCTTTTACATAGTATGTATAGAAAGTATAATAATTCATTCTCACTTATAATTTACGAATACTTATAAATTGAAAGATAATTAAAAACTTATACCGTTCTTCTACTGTTTAATAATTTTTAATACTTAAACCGTATCATTAAAAAAAGACAACACAAAAATAAAGACGAACAGTTTTAAAATATAATGTCTTTTAACTTACCGAATTTTTGCACTATCACAATTTTTCGAATCAGCAACCACGTTGTCGCCGTTTTCTAACTTCATTATAAAAGTATCCAAAAGTTTAATTTAAGTCAAGAAGCCATGTTCTTAGCACTTCCAAAGATTCTAAAAACGTATTCTCCCCTCCCCTCTACAAAAACACCTGGGAAAGAACTCCCCAACTGTCAACAAACCAGGATGTCAACAGCACCTGGCCGAAAATCCACACTTTCTTGAGCCTTTACAAATCACTGCAAAATATCCAAGAAGCGTCGATTTAACCTTTCAATACTATGCTAACAAATTATTATTCCAAAAATAAACAGTATTTTTACGAATAGTTAGTTTCAAAACCGTTCGCAGAATCACAATAATTTACCTTCTTCGCAACCGTCTTTTCGTATTTTGGTCTATTCTAAAACTCGACTGGATCAAGAGATTCAACAGACTGCGCTCTCAACTCTCGACCAATCAGCGGGCTATCCAACAGCGGCCAATGACAGGGAGGCGAAAACGCGGAACGTCGTCGGCCGTTTTTTAAAAAAGTTTCGTTTTTTATATCTCCGGAGATTAAATAGTGATTTCTTTGATTTCAAAGCATGTGTTATTTTAAGTGGTTAATTAGTGAATTCTGTCTTGGATTCCTGACATGCAGCTGCGTTTACTTTTATAAACACAATTGCTTCGCTGAAGAAAAGAAATTCGATGGAGAAAGATGACGAATAAGTGAACGAGGGATAATTAATTTTTAAAAAAATAAAAATATGAGTGCTTAGAATTCTTTTTGAAAATATTATCCAATAGAACAAAGCACAAATACTTATGAAATTAGTTTAAATTAAATGAAAAGTGCAAAATTGTACAAATTTAAGAACTAAACATTTTACAACTTCTTAGTTACCTAATGAATAATATTTATAAATTAATAAACTGATGCGTTGAAGGGGAAATTAAGTGAACCCGAAGGTAAAGAATTTATAAATTGTGATAAATAAAACAAGTATTTCATTTGAAAAACTACTAACTATTATGCACTAAGTGTAATAAATCCAAGTACAAGTTAACCAAAGCATTATAATTGTTACACTGAACTGTATCAAAAAGATTGTTCTGAAAGTGCAATTATTTAATAACTTTTAGTTTCTTTTTAAATTGCATTAAGGTTTATTTTTATAGATGTGTATTTATTTTAAAATGAAAGCTACCTTCCTAAAAATTGTAAAAATATTAAGATTTTTTTTCTCTTCCTTTAAATAGCATTTTTCCTTTTTAAAATAATGTTCATCATTACAAAAACCGAAACATCATTCATAATTATATATAGATATAAATGTTGGAAACTACATAATTAGATAATTATTGATTACAAAAAAATGAAGTAGTTCTAAAAGCAAATACTGTCACTTCAGACAACAAGCTCTTAAAGGTTAAATTTTTGACCAACCCATTGATTTGAATTAAGTTTTCTCAAAACACACTTCAGTGAATTTTTATGACTTTTTTCGACGCAATTCGATTTTAACTGACATTACAGGGTGATGCAAATAAAAGCGGCCCAAACGAGGAGATAAGAATACGATAGAAATGTTGCCAAGTCAAAAACCAATTCAAAAACAGGCTTGCTAACTGAAGCTATTGATCGCTTCAATACTAAGCCCAAACAAACGCTTGCGAATTATGTGCCGGCAACTACGCTATGGTTTAAGAAGCTAGTTGAAATGAAATCTAAACAAAGTTTGTAGAGCTGATAAAAAAAAAAGTTCCCACTAGCGATTATTTCGGTCGTTATTTATCCTAGATAATCGGACCTTTTTGTTATTGGTAATACGAAACATTCTAAATTGAATGCAAGACACAAAATTTGCATTACGGGACGTCTTCATACAATACGAACTAAGATCTGAACTCACCACTAGTCTATGAGTAGAATGATGTAGTCTAGAATGTGAAGCTGGTCCGATCCAACCAAAGTAAAAACAGGTTTCAGGCGGTTTTAAGAGTTTTTCTCGCCAAGCATTTCAACGTATTCCTATCTCTAGACCGGAACCGCTTTTATTTGCCTCACCCTGTACAATTTAATAAAAGTTAAAATTATGGATTCATATTTAAAAGAAAGTTTCTATTTTGAGTCAAATGTGCCAAAATCTGCGATAATAATATAACACCCCTCTATAACTTAACAAAATACCATATATTATTGATACCCACGACTTGATATTCTGTCTCATGTATCAAGCAAAATAAGTTTTAAAAAACAACCATCTCACATACAGTCATGGGAGAAGAAATATTCAATTCAAGCATTGTTATACTTTCTGAATTCCAGCCAAGTTTTTTGAGGCATCTCTTCTACGACATTGAAATCAGTACAGAAACAAGAGATGCACTAGAGCATCATAAATCAATCCTATTCATTTTTCAAAGAGAGTAATGTTATTTTATTAATATGTTTTAATGTAGGACCCTTATATTTAACCTTACATGGAATGGCTTGGAAATGTGCAATTATGTATGGTTGTTTTTGAAAGTATTGTTTCTTTGCAACTTTGCCAATCATATAGATTTAATTAAAATGTGTAAATATGTGTGCAATAAACGTTATATTATTTGCTTTTTAATGAACATAGAATTAAATTCAAGAGAAAATTAAGAAATATATAAATATGATGTTTAAGAGACTTGATATTTTACGTTTATGAAGTGTATGTTTTAAATATATTTTAAAACAACATGCATTATTTTGCTTTAAGTACACTATTGGCTAGCTTAAATGTTGTATTATTTAAACTCATCTCTAGTAAATTAAAATCTAAGAATATAACATTATTATTTATGATGTTTTTATATAGCTTACCTTTAACAATATTTTTTAAGTTAAAAGTTTGTGAGATAATGCCGATTAGATATTGATTTGCACTTAGTTTTTTTTATTATTGAAATATCCTCATGTATTGGAGGTCACTAGAACATCCGCAAACATTAAACATGTTTATTAAAAAAAAATGAAAAATCCCAGATATCCATCGAGAAAAAACACTTAACACCATAAAGGATTTTGAAGAAACAATCAGTTAACAATTTGCCTACCATTATTCTAGAAGAATAGCATTCTTAAAAAAAATCGTAATAGATTCCTAAAAAAATATTTTGAAGTTGATCGTTTTGAAGCATTGAACGAGAGGAAACAATTCAACTTTTTTTTATCCAAAGTGTTTCTTTTTAATGATTCCGCCATATCAGTGGAACTCATCAAGAAGTTTGGATAAATAAATAAATGGAACAAACATTAACTTGTAGAATAGAATAGCAATCTTATCGAGATAAAATTCTCGCCTGCTCCCTTCGTTACCAACAACAATGGTCACAGTCTGGTTATAACGACTGCAAAAAAAGTATAACGATACGATGGATTCGTCAATCAGAAGATATTAGATCAAAGTATTCTTTTAAGTAGGATAACTAGAACACATTTGAAGAGCTTAGTGGAAGAACGTGCTAAGTGACATTTTTGAAAAGATCGAGATTTTTGTGTAAATGAACATAATAATAACTTCTTTAACGATACCAAGACTCCCCGTTTTCATAAACTCTAAGCTCAGAACATGTTTTGAGGTTTGCAAATTTAGTTTTCAACAGATCTGAGTGCAAGCTAAAAACGTTAAAGCTCATTTTCTCGTTCTCACCTTTTTGTCACTTAGCACGGTCTTCCACTAAGCTCTTCATTTGTTTGTTATACGTTCGGGTGGAAACGATTTGTTTTATACTAATAAGTTTGTTTTCATACTCTTATACTAATAAGTGTTACTGTTATACTAATAAGTAATATTTTGTTTTATCACAATCAAGAGAGCGCAGATAGATAATTACTTAAATGGTGGTCTGTTTAGTCAAATAATTTTTTAAGTAATTTATTAATTAATGCTTGTATCGTTTAAGTAGTATATGGTTTTAACATGATCTGCTCAAGTTTTTTTAACCATGTAATAGGAGCAAATGATTAAAAAACGACGTCTAATTAAGTATGCAAAAAAATTAAATATAAATTGCGTTTAGAAACAAATTTTATGGTGAGGAGCTTGAATATTAAATTACATTTTTGGCTTGTCACACTTGTCGGTAGAATTCGTAGTTTAGGCTACAAAAGTGGGTAAGAGAACGGATTGTTATAGACTTGCTCCTTTTTACGTAAAATAGCAAGTGTGGAAGCTGAAATTATTGCATTTTTCTGCAAGGAAATATAAGGGAGGATATACATTAGAGAGTTATTATACATATAATATTATGTTATTTGACATAGTTTTTTGCTGCCATAGTAACTTTAGTAGTTTTGAAGGTATTGCTGAACAAACGAATAAAACTAAGGACTTAACAATTGGTACACAATTTCCTATTATCCGTCGGATGTCATAATCAGTCTTTAGAGAAAATTGCGCATGCGCAAATTGTGTGGCTGTCACACAACATTTTCAGTTTTAAATCTATGATTTAAAACGGTTTTGATGAAAAATGGAAAGAGCATGCTTCAAAGGAGCTTCATGGAAAGAGCTTCATAATTATAACATGAGTTTCAATCATAAGCCGGAAGTTTTCATTAAAGTATTGACCAAACCACCACGGCAAATCTAAAATCCACCAAAAAATCGAACGTATATAATGGACAGTCGAATATAGAAATATCCATTATTGAGTGGCAAAGGAAAGTCATCAGGTGTTTCACATTTTTACTTTTTATAAGAAATCCCATGAATTTATTTTTAGTGAATAGAGTATTTTTTTTAAAAAATCGTTTGCAGTTTTGTAATATTCAACATACTATTTGAAAGTATTTTGCAAAAACAAAAAAAAGGTACATCATAAAGAACCAAATACATTATTTTAAACACCATTATCATTATTATTATTATCATTATTGATAGAATCATCACTATCTGTGATGCGAAGTGGAGAGAGATTCAACATTTTATAAATAGAACTAAGTTAATGACTTGTCGAAGAACGACGATGCATGATGCCAATCATGCATTGCCATCTTTTTGAAGGGAAGAAATGGAAAAACAGAATCTGTCTCGACATAAATACAAATCTTGTGTGGCAACTTAGAAAAAACACTTCTACTTCTGAGAAGAGAACAAACACCTTGCAGTAGGTTTACCTTTTGCCTTTTGCGCAAGAAAGTCAGTCTAGCCATTGAAATTTCGGCAAAATATTTCTTTGCTATCTTTTCTGACAGCTAGGCAAACTCTTGGTGTTAAAAACACACGATTGCGGGTACGAATCTTATCTAAGTGTTAAACTTCATTTGAATTCTGGAAGAATATATATGATACGTCTCTGTAGATAGTAGAAATTTACGATATTCAGGTTTTTAAATCTTGTCTATTTTAACGTAGTCATAAGGAAAAGCGTATAAGAGTACCGCTTATTAATAGCCGCCTATGATAACGCAGACTTAACAAAAGCATTATGATGTTTATTCTCTGAAGATGTAGGAACTTTTAGATTTGTTTTCAAATGTCAGACTATTTTTGTTAAAGGAATTTACCTATAGAGATAAGAAACAAGGTTAAATGTTCATCTAACGATATGTTTAGCTGTATGCTTCTTGTTTATGATGAAATGTTTCTTTTAATTTAGAAAATAGATATCGTGTACTGAATATAAATTAATTCATGCTACTCCATTGAAATTTTATCATTTGACAAAAGAAATATTTTTAACACTTCCCTCTCAGAATTTTTATAGCAATTATTCATAAGATGTACATATACACATTAAAAAATATTCTTTAAAAAAATTATAAACCAAAGTTATGCCCATTTTTTCTTTAAAAAATTATAGAGTAATTTTTGATATAGACGCTTAGAAAATTCAAAAGAAAGAAGAAAAGAGAAAAGGAAAGATATTCAGAAAAGTTATCTTTTTATTTTTATCACAATAGTTCCATGATAATGCATTATAACTTACTTTAGGCTGTATTTCCTTTAATCAATTAGTTTCATTCATTATAAGAGTTGTAACTATCAATTTGGTTTCTTTTAATAGTTTATTTAGATTTAACTCATAAAACCCTTGAAAATTCTTTCCAAAAACTCAAAAATTTTATATTTCAGAGATTTTTTCCCAGGTCGATATTAAGGGTTCACTCACAGTTACATTTATATATTTAAAAATATATTATTTTAAAATAGAAATAAAAATTAGAAATATAAATTAACCGGCGAATATATTTAAAATGTAGAACGAAATGCATGGAAAGAACTAACATGAATTCGACATTAGATTCCAAAATGTTCGTCCATCTTTGAGGGGCTTTTTTAAAAGCGGAATTAGCTTTCATTTCAAACTGGATCAGAATCTTGGGTCTGGGAAATGCTCCACATTCGCTTAGAAGGTCGCATACCTTGTAACGTAAAATTATTTAGATATCTAGTAGATGTTTAAATAGTTTATCTAAACTAACTATCATCTACATGGACTTAGATGTTTAAGTAAAGACTTTGCAGAACAAACGAGTATTTTAAACGTTTTACTCTTTATCATTGAATAAATAGTCACGGTATAGGTACAACACTTCTATTTGCTTGAAATGTAATACTCATACTAAAAAATGGCGTTAAAATCGGTTTTAAATTTGTGGATAAAGTAAGTAAAGAAGATAAAAAAAGAAAAGAAATAAGGGGAAAGAAAATCGTATTGCTTTTAATTAAATTAAGATTAATTATTTAACCATACTTATTGCTGAGATGACTGCAAATAAATTACTAAAATTTTACTTTTGTAGAATAGTTAATAGAAGAATAGTTTAAAGTTATTTTTATTGTTGTTATTAAATTAAAATCCTGTTTCTTACAAAAAGGGTTCTCAATTGCAATTTTCAACTTTAGGTTTCTCTAGGGTAAAAAAGATTACTATTATTAACTTAAAACTTCATGGTAATAAACTGTACATTTATAACTAATGATGAATTTTTATTTTAGTCATCCAAATTTGAAAAACTAAGAGAAATAGACAATTCTATTTATCTGAAAATATATTATTTTTAAATAATAAAACACTTATTTTTAGATTTCTAGTTTTCTGCACTGCTTTTTTTTTAAGCTATTGTACTTCGGTAGTAAAATTGTGTGGTCTGAGTAATAGTTCTGTAAAAGACGATTTATTATTATGTGCAAAAGGTAACTTTTTGATCCTAGCTTCCTCAACCACTTATGTCACTAAAAGGTATGCTAGGGGCCTAAAATTTTCTGGGATGATTGCCCAAGAGGCCATTTTAAGGAAAAGGGGCCTATTTGGTGACATTTCTTCGGCTTAGATTTATAAGTTCAAAGTAAATAAACTACAGATATTTGAGGTATTTTCAACTCCATTTTAAGTTTTTGAAAATAACATAAGAGTAGCAAATGTTAAAACTAAATTTATTAAACTATACTAATGTATGTAAGTAATTGTATTCTTCTTCATTTGTATAAGATAAAAATTAAAAGTGGTATTGGGGGAAAATATTGTTTTTATATTTTAATTTCTCTTACATCAATCTAAAAGTAAATTTATATAACTTTTTGAAAATTATAAAATATTTTCTTTCAGTTGTGTGTGTAAATAGTTTTATAATTGGGGATAAGGTTGTCCCTGAATAGAAAGAAAAGATATTGCTTGTTAAATGCTTTAAATTGTAAATTATTTTAACTTACACTGAATTGATCGATGCGAGAATAAATCTAATTAACTGAATAAAATTATTCAATTTCCATATGAAATTTGCAAATTTTCGTCTAATATAATAAAGTTTTATGCAGAAATGCAATTTGCTGTTAACAAGTATAAATCGATATTCTTAGCTTTTGTGTTACGAAATTGTGATACATTTTACATCCTTTCTACTCTGGAATCGACATACTTAGTCACATGATTTGGATATATATGGCATAATTAAAAATTGTATTTTATTATGTCATTATATGCATGGCCAAGTTCATCTTTAAAAAGATCGATAGTAAAAAGTTATGAATCATAGCTGCAGCCTTGAATACAATAATCTCAAATTCAATTAACTATACCGCCAGCTACAAACGTCATTCATAAATTTCACTTTTATTCTTTTCCGACAGCGGCGTGGCATTTAATTAAATGAAATAAAATGAATTCCTTTGTAATAAACGGAAAGTTAAACTTAAATTTTATATGCAGTGTGTTAAACTAATTAAATTATTCGATATTTTTATGATTTTATTTTAAGAGACGGTGAAGCATTATTCGGAAAGAATTAATGAGGTTTATTTTGTACTTTATTGCTGTTTGAAATTGAATTCTTAGCGTACTTATCGTAAAAAGTATCATAAATCATTTATTTATATTGAATAAGTTTAATATTTTTTAAAAAGAGATTGCCTAAAGCGATCAGTTATATACTTGCGATAATTATCCTTTGTTATTTACTTTTTTTATGAAAATATTACATTTTTTAGCTATTTTAAATCGAAACTAAAGATTAGTTTAAAACTCATTAAAAAAACAAATATGTTTAATACACCACGTACCTTACTGTATATATCTTAACCGACATATAAATAATTTACCAGAATGGTATTTTTTTTATTACCACGGCTAACATTATCTTTATATTTATTGTTATGGTTATTATTAAGTTAAGCAATATATAAAATAAAAATAGGTAAACCAAATTTCTTTATTTAAAATTTGGCTTATTTACTTATAAGCTTAACTTAGAAACATTCGAGTAAAGACAAATAGAAAAGTTAAAGCAACAGTTTCTCTCTTATACAATGAATATTGCCAATTATAACACTCAACCCTTTGTCTGCACTTTGGTAGTACCTGTTTGTTTGTAAATATAATAAATGTTTATTAATGAAGCAATTCAAAAACAATTTTAATAGAACATATTACATATTGGATATCTATTTCAGGTAAATACACCGTGTACTAGTGGTAAACTATATACAAGATAGTGATATTTTGGTTGTGACAAAGATTTAAGAGCTATATTACATTTGATTTGCGAACCTTCTGTGCTCCCTAAACTAAACTCCCCGGCGCAACAGCCCATTACTGGGCCAAGGCCTGCCGTGCCCATTTCAGCTTTCGTGACCTAGGGCTCTGGGGTGCTAGGCATATGCCCCGGTAAGGTGGTCAGCCTCTCGCGGAACCCCCAGTGTTTAGTTCACAAGCATGCTTGGTACCCACTTTATCGACCCACTTAAGGGATGAAAGGCTGGGTCAACCTTGCCCAGTCCGGGATTCCATCCCCGGACCTGTGGCGTGGCAACGCGAAGCACTACCACTCGGCCACTGGGCCTCCGAACCTTCTGTGCACCGAGATTAAAAAACAGTTACTCTTATGCACTGAAAAAAATATCCCACCAATTTATCATGGCAGGGTGATGGCGAAAGTGTTGCCATCACATAGGTACCTGTGGTATAAATTTATTATGGTGGCACCGGCGAAAACATTTGCTTCACGTGCAGTGGTTGGATGTACCCATATTCTCTGTTCAAACACAATTGGATTGAGTTGTTCATGTGATTATGTACGCGAAGAAAACATCACTTTGATGCAAAACAAACATTACAACACTGCAATGTAAAAAAAACCCGCAAAATGTACTGCTTTTTTTATAAAAATATTTTTCAGGGGGGCCGGATGGCCGAGTGGTTTGGATCATGATGCTAGTAGTCTACGTGCTGTAACGGGGGTGGGTTAGATTCCCGCCTTCGCCCTGGGTGTATTTCCTTTCTCTGTGACAGTAAAAATTCTTTCTGTGTCTGTGTTACTTGACAAAGGCTTCATGAGCGGGTCTCTGATCAAGCACATAAACGGAATATATACGTGCATACCCATATTTTACAGTGTTGTCAATTTAATATATACGTTGACCAAACCGATCCTTATGTTAGGCAATCGATCCCTTGATACCTTTCCAACAAAAATCATCTCAATAGTGACCTTCACCTTCAACAACTTTAGAGCTTCCTCTTCCCGTAAATAATGGCAATTTCGAGTGTTTTCCTTCAAAAATAAATGTCAGACCGCTTTTGTGCGTGGCTGTAAAATGACGGCGTGACTTCGTCGCATGCATTTGGTGAGAAATGTTTAACCGGAACACCTATGCTACTGCTGTGAATGATTTTAGAGGAAGATATGTCTCCAAATTCAAGGACGCTGCCCTTGAAATATTGTTGGAGAAACGCGATGGAATTTGTTCAAGTTAGCGATGGTATCTTCAGATCTTTCTAGAAATTATTTCTATTCTGTATTCGTTATTTTAATCTGGTAGATGACATGCATCTCTTGAGGGATAGAATATAAAGTGCAAATTTCAATACATCCCATGTGCATACGCCATGTGCGCAGATACCTTTCGCTCGTACAGATTTTTAGATAATATATATGGAATATCTCGCCATCTGCATGAGCGCCATGCAAGGTACCTTCGCATAGGATTTCTTAATTCTTCTTATGAGAGATGCATACCCTTGAACTATTAAACTCTACCAATTATACTATTTTTCATAAAATATTGATTTTTTTAAAAACCTAAGTGTTTAATCGGTAACATCATTTCTAAACTACATTTTTACTACCTACGATTTTGTATATGTATATTTATTGACAAAAAGTAATTTTGTCTAATTATTAAACGTTTTTGATAATTGAACAGCGATTTGTCTGTATTTTACTATAATATATTGCAAACAGTTTATTAAAGTAGATTTTACATAATAAATATCGGTGCGCGTTGTATTTCATTATTCCAAGATTTAAAAAAAAACCCGACTTACCTCCAATCTCGATCGAAACATATCGACTTTATAGACTTCTACTATTCCATACGTTATCTTTAAGATACTATTGTTAAATTAAATAGCCACCACCATTTTAGTTATTTTATTTTCTAAAACTTAAAGTAACACTAATTTTAAAGTCAGATTATACGGAATAAAAATATATAAAAAACATAAAGACATTCCTATTACTTTTCAAAGAACAATATTCAGATAACGGATAGGTTTTTTTTTGTATTCACGCGCCCAAGACCTTAAAAATAAAGGAAATATTTAAATTATGATTACTGCGCACTTGAAAGTTGCTTGTTGTAGGCTTTATTGTCTATTTTACATAAATTTGTCATAGAAATGTTTTGTTCTTGTGTAAAGATGAATGGACAAGGAAATTCAAAAGTCCTTTATTCTATATCCAGGTTGTCAAACTTATTATTTAACGTGTGTTTGTTAAAAGCGCAACCAAAAAATATTTTTAAAGAAAATTTATCTTTCAAGCTGGAAAAATCTGTAAAATGATAAAGATACTTTTGGCTTCTTTGGAAATTTGAATATTTGTTGTGTTATTTTGTACGTGTTTCAAATGTAATATTTCAAAAGGTGCGCACTATAGACATAAATAAGAACATTATATTAGTAGGTTAGTTTTAAATAATTGCTTCCCTATCTAACTACTACTTACTATCTTTCACTATCTTAGATTTTAGTGATAAAAAATTATTCATGAGATACAATTAATGGGTTATTATTTTGCATGAGCTATTATTAAATGCTAAATAATTTGTCATTTAGTTGTTTATTTCTTATTTATTCCAATAAATGAATTTTAATTGTTCTAAAAGGAATATAATTCATCATTACTTTTTTATACATATCCACCACAATAAAATAATATTTTTTACAAATATATCTTAGTATAAAAATAATTATTGTTTTATTTATTATCGATATCAGCTAGCCATATATGTTGCAATATTTAGTTATATAAATTAAACTCGTTGTAGTATCTTGGTTCTTCAACAGAATTCCCTGAAACGCCTGTGGACTATCACTTTCCTTGTTTAGGCAAATTTTATTCAGCTCCGCAGGAATGGGATAGTTAAAAGCCACAAGTCACCAATCCAAAATAAACGCAAGGACAAATACATGATTGCGGAAAAAGAAATTCCTTGAAGCAACTAGTCAAGAGTATCCGAAAACTATGTTTCTTTTTCTCGTAATAACTCAACCATTCCCGAAAGCCGTGTGCCATGGACTGCAGTCATAGAGTTAGGAAGAAGATAGTGATGCCACCTTTCTAAAAACTAATACAAAAACTGGTTTGCCAAGTGAGGCCAACTACTGCTATGCAGTAAGCCCAAACAAACGCTTTTGGCGAAGTATTTGGCGCTATACAAGTGGAGTTTGCTTTGGCTTACTATATTAACTTGACGATATTAGACTATCTAATAAAAACTATAATTACAAAGCATTCTTCTTGCCTGTGAAGGGAATAAAAACCATCTTGAAAAATTTAGATCTCGTGCTACAGCCTACAAATGAGGAAAAAATGATCATCTTTTGATTTTTAATTAGAATAAAATGATGCGTTTCAGCATGAAGTAACAAGGAGTGAGTGGTTTGTTTGGGCTTTCTAGGGTTGCTTGGCGACTTTCTGGCGGCTTCACTTTGTTTCTCGCCAAGCATCTACATCTTCTTCTTAACTCTATTTTTGCAGTAATTGCTTCCAGTTTGATCCCTCGGTCTCTTCAACTCGCTTTAAGAGTCACGGAAGATTGAAACCTAAAAAATAGCCCAAACTTCGACGAAATGGAATGTTTCTGTCTGGCAACCAAAGGCTTGAGGTTTTGTCTACTCTCCAGGTGGGGTATTATTAAGCATATTCTTAAGCAAAAAAAAATGGTCAATACAAAGTATTTGTATTTCGCCATTTGATCACAGCCCAAAAGTACGAGATGTACATGGCTGTGTTACAGCTTCGCTTTGGAGGCTAGAAATAGGGAGCCGGAAACTATCAACAACCGATCGACCGATATCTGTACATGGCCCATCCCCGTAATAAAAGGATGGTTGTCTACCATCAATGACTTTGTTTCAGAGATTTGAGCCGTTAACTCCTTTTGTAGAATTTTTTTTCTCGTTCGGTTGTGAGCTTAAAAAACGGTTTTTGCTTTTCCTTGTGCGATACATTTAAAAGAAAGTTAAGTAAGTACAATAAAAGTGAGAATTTTTTATAACGTTAAAAAGCAATGTAGGAAGTGTTATAGTATCCCATCAATAAAAACATCTGTTTAAGTGGAATGCACAGTAAAGGAGTTGAAAGACGTTAGGGAAGTGGGTGAAATAGAGTAAGGCAACGAACTCGGTAAACTAATTAAAATTGAATTATTTTTAAACGGAGATACTAAAAAAATAAAACCAACCAACACCTCTTGGAAATTTTACCAACCACGTAGGTTAAGATGACGAAAACAGCTTGATTTTTTATTATTTTATTATTATTATTTATTTTGAAGTATTTTTTTTTTACTTTGCTTTATGGTTCATAGAAGTGTAGAAACAAAAATGGGTGCTTTAATTTAACGCAGGAAAGAGTCTGCAACCTACGTACGCCCTTCATTCTACCCTTTCCTACCCTAAATACGTGATCTAGTATGTAGTATGGTTTTATACCCGAGTCTATCAACGTATCGTATTGCTTTTCCAATCTTAACCCTTTCCGACCGAGCTATTGCGTTCGTGCGGGTATAAAAGAGAATGTTCAAGCTCTTCAAAAATATCGATACCGAAGCAACTGACTTCGTATCAATATTTTTGTATATATCATATCGATACGAAGTTCATATCGATATAACTGTACCATTCGTTATTTGTATAAAAAATGACTTTTTTTATGAAGCTGCTCTGATGCTGTTTAACGCATTTGTTCGATAAAACTCCGAATTTAGTCTCATAATTTTAAATCAGCGCCATCTGATCACCGGTCTTAAAGGGTTAATTTAGTTGAACTCACAAGATCATTGGGAAATAATGGAAAAATTTAAACATTCATATATTATTCAAACTTTAATGTCTTTGCACATGTTTCATTTGTAAAGGCATAAATCTAAAGTATGAATGAAAATTCCCGTTCGATCTAATAATTATATCTTAGGTTGTTATTGCAAACAGATAAGTATTTATACGCGTTACCTTTGTCTTGAATAATAAAATTAAGTCGATATACGGTCAAGGCAGGGAAGGCGTAGGACTTTGTGAACTCTCTTGACCGATTGTTATTCAAACATTTTTTTCTGCGGTCAAAGAATTCCCCGAAGTGTAGAGCTAATATGAAAAAATTATTGAATGTTAATCCTCCTGTGTACATTAGGGTGGGCCGAAAAAAACTTTTTATTTTATTTCGGATCGCTATAGTGCGGAAAAGTTGGTAGAGACATGAAAAATGCACTAATTATTAATTTTTTATTACCATATCTTACGTCGCGCAATGCCATCAAAGTTGGCAAAAAATTGTTAAAAACCGTAATTTTTTATAATTTTTTAAAACACGGTAGATGTTTTTAATTACGTTCCTGTATCATGAATTAACTACTAAAAGTATGTAAAACCCATATATTATAGCACTTATTAATAATAAATACTATATTATACATAATAAGTTATTATACACTTGTGTCAGTACTTCCGGCCACTCAACGTAGTATAAAATTAGGAAAATTTTTATTTTTCGCTAAATTTCAAAGTTTTAACTTTTTGTAAATTTTAATCATGCAACATGATATAGAAAAGCAATTAAAATCATGTATCGTGGTTGAAAAAATTATGAAAAATTACGATTTTTGACAATTTTCGCCAACTTTGGTTTGGCATTGCGCGAACGGAAGATATAGTAATAAAAGAATAATAATTAGTGCATTTTCCATATCTTTACCAATGGCAACTTTTCCTCACTATAGCAATCCGAAATAAAATAAAAAGTTTTTTTCGGCCCACCCTAGTGTACATACCTACATGTCCTACATACATTTTCATCATTATATGTTATTATTATTTTAATTCTTTGATGACATCATGAAATAACAGGCATTGAATACCATCTAACTTACAGTTGTAACATTAGATATTTCATGCAAATAACTAAATGCAAGGAATGAAGACGCATAAATGACATATTATCTGTCAGCAGCAGTAAACAAAACCATTTTTTTTTTTAAGAAATTGATTGGCGACCCAAAACTAGTTTTTAAAAAGGTTTCGTTATAAATAATTCGGAGATATGCTCTTGGCTGCTAGATAAGCATGAGATAAGTTTTTAAAAATTGATTTCGCCGTAAAGGGGGGATTAAGTTCTTAGAAAGTGTATTTTTATTATTTCGTATCTGGCACTCATCTTCAAGTTCAACGTTCTATCAAATTTTATCTTCCTTTAGATATGTTTTTCAAGTTATTGTTTGATAGATAATTAACTAATTTCAACTTTTTTAATTATGCATTTTAAAAACGAATTTGAATATTTGTAATTATAAATTCCATAATTTTAAATTATAAAATTTAATATTTTTGAATTATAAAATGTAGTATTTTTGAATTATAAAATGTAGTATTTTTGAATTAAAAACTATAAATTTTATCTTTCAATGAGATATATTTAAGTTAATGAAAAATTTTAATCTTCCAGTAACTAGTTTCGAATTAACCCCTTTTATATGGTTAATGAAATTTGTTTGAGTCATTTTTGAAGAATATCATTCTAACTTTGATTAAACAGAGACGTTTTTAAAACGTATTGTTACAGACAACCTTAGTTTTACTCGTCCTGATTTTATATTTACTAACACGTAAAAAATATGTATCCCTATTGTGTTTTATTAGAATACTCGAATTTTCTTTTAATTTTAAAAATCATGTTTTTTAGCCATGAATAATAAGAAACCCATATTTTCCTTAGAATTTTAATGAGTGCTTTCAGTATCTTCAAAAATGAGTTGCATATATTGTGTAAATCTTTAGCATTTATTTAATTGTGGTATGCTTTAAATTTTGCATTATTACACAATTTGTTTCATAAATGAGATCTTTTTTAAAACAATTTAAAGTGTAGAAATTAAATTTGAAATTCCATTTTAAATCAAAACTAGGTCACGTCATTCAACATTAGGAATCCATTAAATGCATATCTAGGTGAAGTTAAAATCTTTTTTGTTTAAAAACTATGTTGACAGAAATTTCAACGAATGGGTCCGAAATCTACGAATGACCTTTTTCTTCTGTTCACAAACATTTTTAGTTTTCAAACAACTTCAAAGCATAAAATTACTTTTTGCAAAGAGCTTTTGCATTCAGAAGATTATTATTATTTTAATGAAAAAGGATGCTTACGTTCGGCAAAACAAGTATGTTTTAAAATTCGATGCATCTGCAATAGCGTTAGCTAAAGCGTTATAGAGTTAACTAAAAAAAAAACCCTCAACTAATAATAACAATATCCTACTGACTAATAAGACTACGGTTAGCATTCAAATGTGAATAAGCTGCTTTGATTTTCAATTTAAATATTCCTTCCTTGTTGCTATTATTAGCGTTTCGGCATAGTTAATTTTTATTGCTCATTTTGTTATTTTGTAAACGTATTATTATTACTATGTCGCCTTAAGAACATTACATTTATTTTGCATAACCTAAATAAAATTTAATAATTTGAGTTACTTTAAAAGCACTATAAAATAAGTATATTAGTCTTATATCTTATAAAACGATTTTGTTTATTTACACTCGTAATGCACTGTTGTGAAATGCAAAGCATTTGCAAAGGACACAGAACTTGAACTTCTAAAACATTTAAACTTTTTGCATTTTGAGTAGGAATTCCATTAATAATTTTGCTATCGTCAATAATTATACTCTATAACAAATAATAGTAATGTAAGACAATGGCTTATTGTCTTATTTTACTATTAATGTTTTACTTTACTATTAATATAATTATTCTTTCATAGTTTAATTATATAAACATTTCTTGCTGATTTTCAAAGGTACATTAAATTTAAGGATTTGAAGATTAAATGTTCAAAAAGTTTAAAAATTAGGATTAATATAATTAATATTTTATTAGATTTAAAAGAGATAAAATAAGCTTCAGTTTTAAAAGAATCAATTAGTCCCCATCGACTGATATTTAACTCAATTCAAACTTAAGTCAGTTTTTTCAGAGCCTGTAACTTAAAAAATAAAGCTCCATAACATTACTTTATAAAAACTAAAAAAAAAAACTCATCCCGATTGTAAATGTATCATCAAAAAACAAGAAACCATACAACCGATGACAAGAAAGAAAAAAAAAAGAGTCTTCTTGATCCCTAATTGTGATAAAGGAGACTCATCTTCTTTTGTCTGGTTTCACATGCCCCTTTCGACATCCTCATTATAGAGGAATGCAGAGGGCGTATTTGTAGAACCACCCCTTTAATAGGCACTTTCTGGATCGGAATTTGGACTTGTTTTGTTGGAATAGATGTCACACTAGAGCTACTAGTGCTATTGGGAATGGGACTCTTGATTTTTAGACTCTTATTTTTTTTCCCTCTTAACTTTTGAAATATTAGATAGTTTATCTAATTTCACAAACTTCTTGATCAAATAGAAGGAATATCTCTACTATAGCCTAGTAGACATTTATTTCTACTATAGTCTTGAACTATAGTCTAGAGACGGAATTATATTTTAACCCTGTGTGAAGTAAAAAAAAATGAATGAAGTGTAAACTTGTTTTCACTGCATGAGATTATAATGAAATTTTTTTAACTTAATTTTATTTTCAATAGGATATTTTATTCAATAGGATATCAGGGGATAATTAATGATACCTCCACACTTTACGTTTTAAAATTAAGCTAAATTAAAAAATATATAAACTTTTAAAATTTATGTGTATTGTTGGAAAACCTGACATTCAGGTAACGGGTTTATAGGTTTTTACGTCTGTATTCTTCAGAGGGGTTAAAATTGTCTCGGAAGCAGATAATATTTATCTTCATTTTCTTTGTTTGCAGCGTAAAAAAGTGGCTAGTTTTATATTAGAAAGTTTCTGATCTCAGTCGATATTTTTAACAACGCAAAATAAAAAATATAACAAAATTGATAAATAAAATTTTAGTTCAAATTAAATTACAGTTCAATCCGAATATGATTTGAAAATTCATAAAGAGTTAGATTAAGCATTACAACATGAGAAGAATTTTTTAAAGTTCATTTAAGCGTAGTTACCTTTAAAATATTAAAATTAAACATGTGTTATGGTAAGATTATAAAAAAAAGTTACAATTTCAACAATGAAACTTTTGATTATTCAGGTTAGATTATTTTTGAGACCGTTCTCTTTTAAATCACTGTAAGATATAGAGGGAAAGTTTTAAATACACTAACTTTTTTCACTTTTAAACTAAAGATTAAAAAGATATTTTATCTAATTTCACACACTTCTAGATCAAATAAAAGGATTATTTCTACTTAACCCGTGTAATTACGCTTATAAACATACAAACTGAAACAAATCCGTCCCCAAAACCAACGACCATTACCATCAACCCCAGAACCATCCAAACCAAACTTTTTCAATATCAACTTCACACGATCTAATTTCTCTCGAAAAACGGTTCCACGTGGCAACCCAAGACGCCTTGCCCAGCCGAGCGTCTAATAAAACGTTTTCTTATCATAAAGGGATGGCCAGCACTTGTGATTAGAATAAAATTTCCTTCTCTTCTTTTGTTCTATTCTTATAACGACTCGGCCTTGAAGGTGGTTCTTCTTGAAGTATCCCTTGGGGGAATGAGAGATGAGAATCGGGCCACTGGAAACGGGGGATTTTTCTCTTCTTATGTCCTGCGTGCTTTGAATTCGGAATGGGGATAAGTTTTGGAAATGTGGTGAATAAGAATGCTGTGTTATTGTTCGATGGTGTTCGATAACCTTTTTGCTTTGGGATTTTAAATTTAATGGTTCAACTAATTCACTTTCAAGAAATTGGTGAGGAGGTAATTAATGAGGATGAATGAGTGTTATTGTTCGATGTGTTTAATAAAATACTACATTCTCAGAAGCGAATACTCAAAAACGACGAAATTTTCCTTAATTTTGACGATGCGTTTACTGGCAAATGCTCCGAGTTTTTCTTTCCTCAAAGTGAGGAAATTTGATTCGTCATTTTTACGAGGATTCGAATTTCGTCTAATCTAAAGAAATATTTCGTCATTTTTGAGCATTTGAGTACTGTAATGAGATTCAGTTTCCTCAAAATCAAGATACAGAATCGTCAAATCAAGATCCTTAAAGTGAGGATTCGCGTTTACTCAAAAGTCACGTGATAGTTTGACGAAATAATCCTCTAAATTAACAAAATGAGGCTTGAGGATTAATGAATCGTCAAAAATGAAAGTGTTATTTCTGAGAGTGTAATTCACTTTCAATAAATTGGTGAGGTAATTAATGAGGATGAATGTGGTGTTATTTTTTTTCTATAATGGGGCTGCAACATTGGTGGTCAAGCCTTTGCAGACTCCTCATATTCCTCAGAACTGAGAGCCATTTTTTGTGGCACCATCTAGGCGACTCTCGCTACCAATTTTGACGGACAGATTACAAGGAATCTGAGCTCTCTGTGGATGTTAAAGTATTCCGAGATTTAATTTCGCCGAGAGAACTCAAGCCAAATGAGCCCTCCGGGATCTTTTGCATGCCACGTAGTCATATGGCATGCGTGCCCAAGATTTTCCCATCCAGGAAATCCGACGACTCAGCCGGGACTCGAACTCGCGATCTTGGAATTACGAGGCTAACACGTTTAACCTCTCAGCCACTGAGCCGCTATTGTTTTTGTTCGATGTGTTTAAAAAAAATACTAGGTTTTGAAATGTTACTTTTTAGCTAATTGCTTTGAGAAATTCACTTTTAATAGGAGGGGTATTGCCCTCCTTTTCACTTTGATAAGGAAGGGTATTGTATAAAAAAAGGTTTATATTCATTAATTTTCAGTTTTGCAAATACAAATGAATTTAGATTTTGTAAACGGGTACTTAAGATGTTTTTTAATGTCGTACAGAAAAATTCATACAGTGAATTAAAGTAAGTTTTAATCATTGTTGCTGAAAGGAGACCAAAAAAAAAAAAATTCAATGAAATGATGCACAAACGTAAACTGAAGATCCCATGTTGCTTTTTGTTTCTTTAAATCTTGTGGCAGTAAACGAGACAAACAATTTTAAATATACGTCGTACATGGCAATAAAGTTATACCGGTTCACGTACCTGCGATATCTTATATTTTTTATTAATGACTCTTCTCAAATTTGAATTTCAAAGTTATGTTCCTTTGGTCATTTTCCTATGGTCATTTGCTTGAAATACCAAAACAAAAAATAAAAATACTCACTTAATATCAACAAATCATTCTTCATTTAATTTAAATTCGTTAACTGAAAGCGAAAAAAAATTGTATTTTTAAAATTTTAAAATAATGCCTGTAATTTTTTTAAATAATACAGATTCTGGTGTCGAATGTTTTTGACAAATAACTTTAATGTCACATACTTAACCAAACCGCATTTTGCTCCACGTAAATGATCCTCATTTTCAAAATAGTAGCTTTGTTTCGAAAAGATCGCAGACGATACTTGACACTTTATTAGTATTTTACGCTCGATTGAGCAAGAAAAATTGAAATTCTATTTTAAAGGCTTTTTGGAATATACTGTTTATAGATGGTTTGGAAAAATATGAAATTAAAAAATGCCTTACGGACACAACTATCTCTAATATATGGTTGAGGAGGATGATAAAGTATCAAAATACGAATTATCATTTGAAAAGAAGTTGTTTTGGAAGTTTACTTCGTCAAGAGATAAATTTATTAGATATTATAGCATGTAAAGTTTAGTTGGTTACTGTATTTTTAAGAGAGGTAAATGACTTATAACGAGGTGGTTTCTTTAAGGAAGTTAATTAGGTAGTTGTTTGTGTTTGATAATGAATGTTGTTTGTTGTTAATTCTCAGCTCCACTTGTCTAGCCGAGCTAGACTAGGTCCATGAGTCCATTCACCCTCAAGAAATCAAAAAACAAGATCGGGTCGCGCAAAAATTCCTCCTACGTATTATTTTTTTAATGAAAAACAAGTAGGTTTGTAACAGAAACTGTCGCATGTAATTAAAAAAGAAAAATCTGAAACTTTCTCAATGTTGCATATACCTATCTGGATATGTAAGCAAATACACTGCTCAAAACAATTAGGGGAGCACTTTTAGTACTTTTGTTTACCCATTAATTTTCAACTTCTTATTTTTATTATAAAAATCTAAGATTTGTGAAATCGATTCATTATGCAACCAGAATGAAATGGTTAACAAACAGGGAAAAAATATTAATTTTTTAACTAAAATTTAGGGGGGATATTGGAATCATAAATTTTGAATAAATTATAAAAATAATTTTTCTAAAACTTTATTTGTAAAAAAAAAGCGGTAAAATCAATTTTTAAACTTTTAAGAATGCAATAGTGAAGAATTTAGCGTCAATTTATTTCTTAAAACTTTTGGGGAGAGAATTTTATTTTGCCATGTTTTTCATATTTCATTTAATTAAAACAAACATTATTTAATTTTTCAAAGTGCACTATTCTTCCATCTAATGATAAATAAGTGCGAACTCAACTTAGTGAGAAAAAAATTGGAGCTGATGATACAAAATGGAATCATTAGGGGGTAAAAGAGTTTAAACCATACGTTCCCCTTATTATTGTGAGCAGTGTACATTGAGATCGATGTATTTAGACTATCTTACATTTGCTATCGAAAATACTTTCCCTTTCCATTCACTTAATTACGCTTTTATCCTTACATCTGTCCGTGATGGTGATCGGAATCTCTGGGTTGGGCTGTCGCTAAACAATCTTAAATTCCTAATCTTATTAAGTATCTTATTAAACATACCTGATGGATATGAACTGTCTTCGTTATAAAAACCTGTTAATGGGGCTTAAGGTAATTTATTTTTTAATGTAGCTGAAGTTCTGAAGTCAAACATTTTATCTTTCTAATATTAGTATTTATAAGGCTTATCGCTTTATCTTTTTCAACCAGATAATGATTAAGAACCCCAAAAAATGTAATAATTTTTTTTAAAAACACCAACATCAGTAATAATAAAACTAGTCGATCTAAATGTTAGAAGTACATATATCAAGCATATTTTTTAAATATTTTAATTACACTATAACAAAAGAGAGGCAGTCTAAAGTACTGTACATTAAACCAATACATTCTTTTGAGAAGGCCTCTTGCACTAAAATAGTGACGTATTTGAAATTGTCCAATCTAATCTATCATAAAAGCTAAAAGCTATCCCTAGACGTAAATCGCCATTTTTTTAAGTAAGTTATTGGTCAGAGAGTGGACTGTACTCTATATTACGTCCCAAATAAAATGGCAACAAGTACAAAGGCTTTGTTTATAGAAGATGTTGATTAAACACGTACAAACATTAAGATAGTTTAAAACCTTTTGCAGTAAAATTTGTGCAAAAATTAATTATGTCATTATTGTCTAAATATAGATCCGTTTTGTATTCAAGCTTACTTTTTACACTTATCGTGGCTATATTTAAATATCTACGTCATTGGTGTAGACGATTTGGTTTAAATTATCGTCGCACTAGAGCTTCACGAGGGCTATTGGCGACGGGCGTCGTATTTTAGAACCACAGTCAGGTGACGAGCCAACACCTGAATAGGCACCCAACTCAGCCGTTAAGGGCGACATCGTAAGCAGCATTAGGACTTTGAAGGATATTTAACGTGCACTCCCTTGCACGGGGTATTTTTCGTCGGACATTTTTGGCTGCACGGGCCGTTTATAGGTCGGCAGCTATTTTGACGATGCCCGGACCCGAACCTGGGACCTTCCGCATGCTAAGCGAGTGCTTAACCGACTGCTTATCGACTGGGCTTCCCAGCCCCACGTCATTGGTGTAAAAAATATTAAAAAAATTCTAATCTCTAACAATTTGAGAAACAACCCTCCCCAAAAAAAATACAAACCAATATATTTATTTAATATACTTTAAAATATCAATTCATATTAGCCATTTAGAAGAACTTGTCCTTTGAGTCGACCGCCACTGTACAAAAAACTTCGCTGGGTTAGACTTATTAAATGGACAGAGCAATTTGCGGTTACTCAAATCGGTGAAAGGTGCAACAGACCAATCAATTACCGCTAAACCTGGAACTACAGCTTCGTAAATCTTTCTAGTTTTAAAAAAAGGTAAGAACAGGTAATTATTGACTTTGAGAATACTTTGCGACCTCGTCAGGAATGCGGAAAATACTTTATTGAAGTATTTTGAAGAAAAGTGTTCGTTTGTTAGAAAACATTTATGTTAAGAAATAAATTTTGAAATAGTTAAGTACCTATTCTTATTTATTGTGCAGATGGAAAAGTAAATTGCACAAGATAGGAATTAAACATTGTTAGGAAATCGACATTCCTAAAGTTTTTGACATTTTGTTTGGAATATGCATTCACAGGTAAGAGATCTTAAGTGTTATTTGTATATTTAAAAAAATGAAGTACATTAAGTTATCTAATATTATTAAAACACGATTTCAATACATATGCTTATTTTAACTTTAAACTATTAAAAACCTAATAACATGGATGATAAATTTACTGCTTACAAAGCCAAACATAGAGAAAAATTATTACTTATACGAAAAAAGCAATCTTTTTGGCACTAGAAATCAGTGTAAATCGGCGTTTTCAACATCGTTCATTCATTGCAATAATACTTTTTGTACAGCGATATCAAGTATTTTTTTTTCTAATGGGGCTGCAACAGTAGCGGAAAAGCCTTTGAAGATTCGGCACATACCCCAGAACTGAGAGCCGTTTTTTTTTTGTGGCACCATCTAGGCGACCCTAGCTACCAATTTTGACGCACAGATTACAATGAATATGAGCTCGCTGGGGATGTTAAAGTATGTCGAGATTTAATTTTGCTGAGAGAATCTAGGCCCTCCAGTTATCTTTTACACATGCCACATAATCATACACTCTTAAAACAAACGAGTGAAATCCACTCCAGTAGGAGAAGTGCATTTTCGACACTGGAAAGGAGTGAATATTAAGTCAGACTGAGTTAAAATCACTCGTTTGGAGTGATCCTGTCGGAGGTTTAACACACAAAGGATCCACTCCAAGAGGAGAAGTGCATTTTCCAGACAGGAGGAGTGAAAATTACTCAGACTGAGTTAAAATCGCTCGTTCGCTTTAAGAGTGTATGACATGCGTCCCCAGAATTTTCCCATCCAGAAAATCCGACGACTCAGCCGGGGCTCGAACCCGCGATCTTGGGCTTACGAGGCGGACACATTTAACCTCTCAACCACTAAGCTGCTAGCGCTATCAAGTATTTTTTCTCTGATGTGGCCTTTGCAGACTTTTAATCAAGTATGAAATACTAGAAAATTCAAGGAAACATATATTGCAAGCTTCATAACTTACTACATCAGTGCTTATCGAAATCGTTCTTAGGATGTAACTAATTTAAACTCATTGTTTTGCATGACGTGATTGTTTTGTTGCATTCAATATCCACGACCTAAGGACGGAAAGACAGCAAAATCGTGTTTGTGATCGACACGGTTATGGTCTCAGAAGTGCTTTCGGCACGCAAAATATCGTGTTTAACTTATACATTCCATTATCACAGCCGATGAGCTCAGAAAAACGATCGACTTTTAAGATCGTGGAACGTTAGAATTACACGGAGATGCCTTTAAAAAACAAAAAAGTGAATAGGCATGAAAGTTGCCAAATACATGTGATACAAATAACCCGTACTGTAAAAGAAGTATGCTGTTTTTACAGAAAAAACTATCAACAGGTGTGCCATAAAAATATAGTAATATATGCATATATGCAAGCAATTAGTATTTTTAACGTAAAAACTGTTTTTCAAACAGACAAATTGTAAAAAAAATAAGAACTACAAATAAAGAAAACCAATAGATACTTTCTGATAATATTTGGTTGTTTTCCGTAAAATTAGCAGATTTTTATTTACAGTGTGCACTGCTTCCGCTGACTGGGATTTTTACAAGAAAAGTCGTATTTTATTCATTTAGAACATGTAATTAATATTTAAATTACATTGCAATAAACAACAACGCATACACTTTAATTCTTAAACATCGTATTTACTATTTACAGGCCGGCCCGCTGGCGCAATGATAAACGTGTTAGCCCTTGGAGCTGGTGGGCTCGGATTCGAGTCCCGGTCATGGCATTGATGTTTGTGTCCGTCAATAAATGTTGTTATTTGTCTAAGTGTTTGTGTCGTCTCTTTCTTTGTGTGTCTCTTGTGATTGTGTCATTTCTGGGGTTGAATACAATAGACCTAAGGTAGCAGTGTTCGGCGAACTTGCCCCCCACCAAGAAAGTCACAAGTCATACTATTTACAGAAAACGGCTTTCATTAATCCTTGATATTGTTAAGAAAGAAAATTGCACTCTTTTTATTGAGGTATCGTAGAACTCTCAGGTTGGTTGACAATCTAATCAGTCATGTCACTATCATTTTTTAAAAATATTTTCATCCTAAATTGAAGAGCTTAGTGGAAAATCGTGCTAAGTGACATATTTGAAATATTGATATTTGGGTTTCAGTGAACATATAAGTCCCTCCTTTAACGATAAAAGGATTCCTCCTTTTTCATAAACTTTATAAACTTCTTCTTTCCTTCCGAGCCCATCATAAGACGACTGACAAGCTTACGTAACACACTAATCATTTAAAAACAAAACCAAAACCAGTGAGGCTCAACTATCCCTAGTATAACTAAGAGCAAATGAAAATCTTTGTAGCTCATTTTATCGTTGTTGTTATTTAAAATATAAATGACATGTAGTTTTTAAAATAGTGTTGCGCCCTTATATTGAATTTTAAATTGAAAATAAAATATTGTATTATTAGAACGGAATGGTTTTATGTATAAAACGCTCGGAAAACTTTCAACACATAAAATCTATGACTAAGACAAACTTTTCGAATAAAATCGTATAGAAAACCACTACAAGTCACGACAGCGAAAATTCTTATCGATAAATTTTGTTTTATGGTTATTGGATTCTACAAAATAAGGCAATTTTCCGAAATTCACCTGATACGTTTGAATACTATTAGTTTGACCTTTCCGTGAAGTATAGAAATAGTTTCGGTATAAACAAGAAGTTTCCTTTGATGTTTACTTGTCAGTGCAATCGTAAAAACAATAGATTTCCGCAAAGCACGTTCATTTTAGATTTTACTACTTAAACTTCGATTCAAGTTTGATGACATAAATCTACTTTATAACTGTCTGCTATAAAATGTCTATACGGATAAAATTATCATTGTATGAAACAATGAAAATTAAGGCAAATTATTGTTTGTGAATCGCATTATTTAAAAAAGCAAAAAAATGCTTATTCATAGCATTGAATAATATAATATAGTAGGTAAATAGTTATTTATGCAACTAGTGCGAAAAGTAATGCTTTTTAAAACAAGTGGATTTTATTTCACGAGCGAGGTACGAGCGAGTGAAATAAATACACGTGTTTTAAAAAGTTTACTTTTCGCACGTGTTTCATACACTATTTTTTATAATTGCGTGAAAAAAATCAAATCTCATTGGTTCAAAAATAATTCACGTGCTAATTAGACTAAAATAGACTAAGAGATGTCAAGGAAAACAACCAATGATCTCGCAGTTCGGAGCGCGTGACGCTATAAAAAACCAATAAGCGTGTTTCAACATTTTGTCAAAGAAAGCAACCAATGAACTCGCAGTTCGAAGGGCGTGACTTCAGAAATATTCCCATCGCGAGAAAAAAATTCATTGATTCAAAAATATAATTCACGCGAATAATATTTTTAAATACAGCAGATCAATAAATCCTTGGATTTTATGAGTATTATCAAATCGAAATTTTACTTGAAATGTTGGCATCTTATAAAAAGAGTGCGACAAAGTCTTTTTTTCACTGCTTTTGGGTGAAAAAAAGTACTTTTTTTCACTGTTTCAAAAAGTCAAGCTTTGTGCACGCGTCTGATATTGAAATTATAATGTAAAAGTCGGCTTTTTTTCACGCAATTATAAAAAAATATTTATCGTATTACTTACTGTATTAAAATTATAACTTTTTTTTTAAAACAAACCTTAATGTATAGGGATAGCGAAAATTTTGAATACAGGTTTACTGCTATGTTAATACGACATTAAGTTTTAAATGTATGTGGAAAAATATAATAGATTTTATCTTCTATGTGTATCATAACAGACAAAAGTTGAATCGTAACTAGCGTAAGAGAATCTTTATAATTGTTTATTACGTTCAAATTCAATTTGGAATAAACGTAGGGGTAAGTGGTGTACCTTGGACGTATGTGTACCTCGAACCTATGCTGATTCTAGCTCGATTAGCTTAGATATTGAAACAACACCACATGCAGTTAAAGTATTTGCTACCAAGGATCTCAGTGAAGTTCTATCTGTTTGTTTAAAAGGTCAATTTATTAAAGAGGTTTCGAAAAACTAAATTCACAGTTCAAAAGTAAATTTTTGTCAGATTCTTTAGTGTAATTTTATACTCAAACATGTAGTATTTATTCAGAAACGATGGTTATGCAATATAAAGCAAAGTTTTAGCTACAAAACAGTGTGCTTGAAATTAAGTTAAGTCTAACCTTAAGTTGGTGATTAACTATTTTGTTTTTAATATCCAAGTGGTGTACCTCGAACCTCATACAAGTGGTGTACCTTGGACTGGTCCAAGGTACACTACTATAGGTCTTATATGCTTCAGATTGTTGAAAACCTTTTTTAAAATTCAAGTAAATTCTTTCCTTTGAAAAATTAAGTATTTTAAGCTATTAATATGCAACCCTGATTTGTAAAATCTAGAAAAATGGAAATTTGTAAGAAATTTTGATATGATGTGATAAAGAATTTTTTTTGTAGTTAATTATTTAGATTTATGGAAGCCTATAAAATTTTTACCTTATTGATATAATATAGAAAATAATTATTGCATGCTCATCTAAAAAGATATTTTTTGTAATAAATATCTAAGCAGAACATCCTTTTTACGTTTAGGCCTAGTTGAATAAACATAGGGGGAAATATTTGAGTTTTTTTTTTTTTTCAAATTTAAGACAGAAAGATAGCCAAATGTTTTTCTATGGCATGAAATAACAGTTTAATTTTATGCTGCATTTTAACGAATACACCCGAGAAAGATTGCATTGCAGCTGAAAAAGCCAAAAGGGCACTAAAAAAACTAAGGCAATAAAACCCCTTACTGAGCCAATTGACCTAACATAACAAATTACTACAATCTTGGCTAGAAATAAGAGTTGGTTGTAAAATGTATTTTTGAATTTTATGTGGCTAATAAATATAGGTTTTCGGACTGTAAATCGGGTCTCTATACAAATTAATAATTGGTCCAAGGTACACTACCGGTTGGACCAAGGTACACCGCCGGTGGTGTACCTTGGTCCTAATTACAATTTTTTGTATTTATTTTTTTAATAGTTGAAATCATTTAAATGACATGTTAAAATAAATATATGTTGTATATAACAACATAAAGTATTCAGTAAAAATATTTTTTTTCACTTTTTGCAAGCAATTAAGAAAATAAAAATTAAAAAGTCAAAATAGGTCCGAGGTAACCCACCTTCCCCTAATGTTCTAAAAGCGAAAAGTTAAATCATTCTTCATTTATTTACATCTTGTATTAAAATACTAAATAAAAAAATTAATTCATAATAATAAAAATACGTTAGCTATACAAAAAAAAATTTCGTCTAAACTTAAATTACGGAAATGAAGTCAATTATTTTTCTCGAGGAAAAGTTTTTCAATGAAAAAATTTAGTCATGAGACTACACAACACAGCTTGTGATGTTTATTATTTCCTTAACATTCTAGAACTAAAACCTAACGTTTATGTTCTAAAAGCTTTTTGTTGCGACAGAAGAATTATTTTAAACTTTATCCCTAAACATATGTTACTTAAAACATCCTTAAAAAGGAAATAATTGTTTAAACAACAGATTATTATTGTTGCGAAAACCTATTGCACACATTATCTGCATGCACTAACAAAAAGTATAACCTCTATAGAACCACACATTAGGCTGCAATGTTTTATCAATCGAGGAAAAATGACGAAACCATTTAATGTTTAAATGAAAACAAATCATATTTTGCCGCGTTTAGGATCCGTGGTGTCTTCAATGAACATAATAGTTACCAATTTCATCATGGCTAACCTTCACCAGTAGAATGCAACAACTTTCTAACGGAAGAGCTAAAGACAATGGAACAGATGAGCGGAGCTTTGTTCAGAATTCTTTTTTCTTTCTTTCCAATGAACACGTCCTAATATAAAACGTTGATAATGAGAATAAAGACGTTTCTCTCTCCTCTAAGGTGCTTTTTGAGGCTGAGAATAGAAATAAGCCGAAGAACCACGGACCCGGAACCGTCTCGGGTTTGAATAATGACTACCTTGGAGATGATAATTAGTGGAGAAGAAATATGATGACTTAGGTTTTGCGTCCGGTGGCATACCACCTTGGCGATTATAATGCAACCAAAATAATCGCCGTGGTCTTGAACAATGGAGGATGTTATTGAGAATATTGGTTAAGTCACACCTTTAGAATTACTATTCATTTGTATTGTGTTTTTAAACGACCCTTTGGAGTAAAAGAATTTGTGAAAGGATTCAAATTTGTTTGATTAACTTGCATAATATACTAAACTTTTGTGCAAGAGAAGTATATTTACAGAAATAAAACCCTACACCAGTTTTCTATGACTTTTTTTACTTATAGTTAAAGGTATGGTACTGAAAGTACTGATTGAAAAAATGAAATAACTATTTTTAGTGATGAAAAGTTATTGCGTTAGAAAGCTTGGTGGGCCAAAATTGCTCTTAAGGATAAAAGTAAAAATTCGCAAAATTTTATGATACTTAATGTAGTAATATATTGCTTCAAATTTAATTTTTGATATAATTGTAAAATTTCTGTCGAAATGAAAAAAATCATGAAATTTCTTTTGAATTTGGTAAAAAATAGTACTATTTACAGAATAGAATGCGCTTATTTTTAAAATGAATGGTGAAGTAACTAAGTGAAAGTGATGCTTATTAAAAAAAAATCGGGGGGAGGGGGGGGGTCATTTAAGGTTAGAGTGCTGTTTATCGATAATTCTTTTGTACAATCGTGAGATTTGTTTTCTCTTGATATTTTCCAGTTTCATATTTTAAAATACAACTAGTAATAATACAAAATATTTTACTTTAGATTGCTTGTTTTGGGAAAATATTTTCAAAATTAAAATTTTACAACGTCAAATTCCCTGTACGTTTCATGATAAATATCATACCCAAGAAGCACACAATTTTTTTTTTCAAGATTGCACAGGTATCCTGGAACTTTCCTAAATGCCATTATTATTTCGAGTGCGAATTTATTAAATTTGTAGTAAACCACAACTTCGATACACCTTAAAAGAGGTAAATCCAAATAGTTGCGGCAGCTAGAAAATTCCAGGATTTCGGTCCAAAAATATTTACCCGCGTACATCACTTTTTAATTTCATACATAAAATCTCAATTTTATTCATTGAAGTCACCTAACCCGCTAAACATCCATTCGCCCACGTGTTCCCGTTTCAGCGTCAACGAGCAACTTCCGAATAGTTTCCTTCCTAGTTTATTAAAATTAAAATGACTAATAAAACGGGTTATCGGGGGACAGCTCATTATGGCAGCTAATTTGGGGTTATTACTACGGTCTGTAACGGGAAATAAGTCTCCGTGTATGCTGTTCGCGACCTTTCCTATGCAAGCGTGGTGTTAACCTTGATAGGTGTACCGTGAAAAATAAATATGAACGTCATTTGGGCTATTCCGGGGAAGAAGTATGCCTTTTAATGTTGAGAGACTTGATTCAGGGTTATTGTTAGTGTTTTTCGTGTTTAATGGAATTTTGTTTGAACGTTAATAGTTTCTGACGTTTAATAGTTTCTGTGTCTGAAATTAGTTGTTAATTAGAGTTTTATTTGGGAAGCTAATCTTTGGATGATGATTTCGTTCCTTTTAAACTTTTTACTAATATGCAGTTTGCCATAAAATATATAAATTTCAGTTATTTTAACTAGATATATATTGCCGCCCCGGTGGCGCAATCGTTAGGACTCTAGCCTTTGGAGCTGCAGGGGTCGGGTTCAAATCCCGGTTAGGCATGGATGTTTGTGAACGTCAATTAATGTTGTTATTTGTCTATGTGTTATTCATTTCTTTGAGACTGCAAAAATTCTTTCAATGTCTGTCCCACTTGACGAAAGCTTATAAGTGGTTCCCTGAACAAGCACACTTAAGCTGGAATATATATGTGCCATACCCCATAACTGCATATACTGGATTATTAGATACTGTGGATAATTTCTCAGTAGCACTAATTGGTTTGTTTCCGGGGACGTAATTTTATCCAGATTTCATTCCTGGATATCCTTCGACAAGTACTCCTATTGGTGCTCTGTTCTCACGTGACACTGATTCACCAATCGGGGCTCGAGGTAGAATTTATTTTGATTTAGTATTTCTGTTCCCTCTTAATACTTGAAACATGTCCAGTCCATCTTAGTTACTTAACTTGCATGTTATTTAAAATATCTTTGAAAAAAGTTAAGAAGCTGTCTAAAGCACAATGAAAAATCAGTTGAAAACTGAAAAAAAAGTAAATATTCTGGTATTGTACTTTAAGTAAGTTCATCCGCATAGTCTTTAATTTAAATAAACAGAATTTCAACATCAATCGAAGATTTTAAAACATTTTTTATGAAGCACTCAATTGTGTCCTTTTTATTTTAATTTAAATCCGGTACTGATACGTCATCTCATCTGTTAAAATCAACCTATTCTTAGCTAACCTATTTAAATTCACAAAATAATAATAAGCAATGAATTCAAAATCTAAAATTATTTAAAGAATTACAAAAAATAATTTTCTTTTTCTGTTCCGTTATGGACCTCAATTGTTTATCCACAGATACAAATCCAGATATGTTTAAACGTATCATAAGGCTCTATTACAGCTGTCTATTGACGGACTTTTAAGTAGATAAAACAGCTTCAGACATTGAATATAAATAATGTGTTGAAAAATAGCTGCTTATTCCTGGAAGACGGCTTTTCCGAACTTGTGAACGTCTCGCAGAAATCTGGGTCGCACGTTCGAAACATTAATGCAGATCTTGTTTTGATACCTGAGTTTCAATGTGAAAAAAAAAATCCACTATTCGCTCTTGTTAATGAACAAGTGTTGTTATTCTTGCTATTTATTTGAACACATGCTTGCCTGTTATCTTTTGAAAGAAAATATTATATCCAAAAAGAGTAGATTTAGTAATTTGTAGCTACTACTATTGTAAAAATAAATTCTGTCAAACAAACCCTCAATTTTTTTTCCAATGAAGTTGCTTTATTGGCGGCTATGCCTTTTCAGACTTGTCATTTTCCGAAGAACTGAGAGCCATTTTTTTATGCCACCATCTAGGCGACTCTCACTACCAATTTTGATTCTCTGATTACAATGCATCTGAGTGCTCTGTGGGTGTTAAAGCATACCGATATTTAATTTTGCCGAAAGAACCCGAGCCAAATGGGTTCTCAATGTATTTTTTACATGCCACGTAATCATATGACGTGTGTTCCACGATTTTCCCATTCAGAAAATCGGATGACTCAGCCGGGGATCAGATCGATATATCCATCGAGTTTAACCAGCAAACTTGATGTTGCGCATGCTATTTTCGTAGAAAGTCAACATTAATAATTAATAAAATATTTTATTTTTAGAAGATACGTTGAATGTTTGTGACATACAAATTGCAATGCACGAATTATTTTTGATAAGACATTCCTTTTTTCCATCTGCATGACGACAGTCGTAGGGAATGGGTCTACTGTAATAGGCTAACTATTCTAATGATAGGCTATAGGCCATATATAAATATAATAAATAGGCTAATAGGCTATATATAAATATAATAAATAGGCTAATAGGCTATAGCCTAAGTCAAAAGCTATCGGAAAAAAAAAACATTCTAAAATTTGAAATCGAAAATATGACAGTTTGTTCTTCGAAATTTAGTAGCTACCGTCTGCGTGAAGAGAACCTTATGAAAATTTCGTTTTAAAATTAGTAAATAATTTAGCAATATCAATAATTTAATGTTTTTTTTATTTTTTATTATAAAATTTTACCCATTAGACCACGATTTTTTTCTTTTCAGTTTAAGGATTTTCGAAATTTGAATATCTGTTCACTGAATAAGAGCAAGTACATACTTTTCGACATAAATAATCACTTAAGTCATGTTCTATTGATTATTACTATATATATAAGAACATACTTAAAACCAAATAATATAGTAACATCAAAATAATATTTTCAGTAAAGTCTATAAAAGACAATACATATTTAATTTTACTTTAACAACTTTAAACGCACCAAAAGTGTAGAGCTTGGCAAAAATGCTTTAATAACTAATGGTTCCTCTCACTTTTAAAAACACATTAATATAAAACCTAGTTATATCTTTAACATCCAATAAAAAAATGCCTCTTTTGCAGAAGAAAACTGTGGTGGCCGAAGTCGCTTGAGGTCATACGAAGGTTGTTCAAGGACTTCTCCGACCATAGAAGTAATAAAATAATAATATAATAATAATATCGGTCTTTGAACTTGAGTTGCAATGTGATGGCCTGAAAAACAAGTTTATTAAAAAAAAATTATCAACGAATCGAATTTTCGACAGTTTTTTAAAGTGCTGTGTGGGATAATTTTCGTAAATTTTCGCATGAGTTTCATAGTTTTAAAGTGTGTGTCAGCAATTATTTTAATTGTGTTACTAGGCATCATGAAAATAGTTCATGTTAAATCGGCATATAGCTTTTCTCAATGGTCAACGATTACAAATTATTCATTACCAGAATTAAAAAAGAAATTTATGGAAAGTGCAAAACTATAGTAAACAAGGTAAGTATCACTTTAATACAAAAGCATTGGACTAGTAGAAATTGAGGAGAGATTTCTTGGAAATTACGCACATAAACCTATTTTAATCGTTACTCAAGACGCCATAGGGTTTAAAATATTAGTCAATTCTCAGAATGACAACTCAATCTTTTCTTCTCCCTGTCTTTCTAGACGTATAATAGTAATATCAGTCTCTGAACTTGAGTTGCAATGTGACGGTCCGAAAAACAAGCTTAATAAAAAAAATACTATCAACGAATCGAATTTTCGACGGTTTTTTAATGTGTTGTGTGGGATAATTTTTTTTTAATTTTCCCATAGATGCCATAGGTTTAAAGTGTGGGTGTCATCAATTATTTTAATTGTGGCATGAAAATAGTTAATGTTAAATCGGTATATTGCTTTTCTCAATGGTAAACCATTACAAACTATTCATTACCAGAATTAAAAGAGAAAATCAATAGCAAGTGCAAAACTATAGTACACAAGACAAGTATCACTTTAATACAAAATCACTGTATTAGAGTTGATAAATTAAGGAGAGATTACTTGGAAATTACGCACAGCAGATATATTTCAATCGTTACTCAAGACGTTATATGGTTTACAATATTAGTCTTCTCAGAATGGCAACTCAAACTTTTCTTCTCCCTGAATTTCTATACGTATGATAATATCAGTCTTTGAACTTGAGTTGCAATGTGACAACACGAAAAACAAGTTTTAAAAAAATACTCTCAACGAATCGAATTTTCGGCGGTTTTTTAATGTGTTGTGTGGGATAAATTTCGTAAATTTTCCTATGAGTGTCATAGTTTTAAAGTGTGTGTCTCCAATTATTTTATTTTACCAGACATGAAAATAGTCATCTATTTTTGAATAAAAATCTTGAATGTTAAATCGGCTTATAACTTTTCTTAATGATAATGGTAAACGATTACAAATTATTCATTGCCAGAATTAAGAAAGAAACCAATAGAAAGTGCAACGTGCAATAGAAAGTGCAGTGTGAAAAAGGTAAGAATCACTTTAATACAAAATCACTGAAATATTTAAAATTAAGGAGAGATTACTTGGAACTTTCGCATAGATATATATTTTAATCGTTACTCACGCCGCCGCTTCATATGGTTTAAAATATTAGTATACTTGGACTATCAATTCAAACTTCTTTTCTCCCCCTTGTCTCTCTAGACGTATAATAAAACATAGACATTTTCTTTTCGTTTACAACCACTGGAATAGGACTAAATAGTAACTATGTGTGTCTGTCAACTTAAGTTCAAAATTCGACAGCATTGGAAGTGTGTATACCCACCCTTTATTAGCGATATTGTTGTCTATAATCTATAGGATTATTTAAGAATTAAAAAAACACATTTTAGATGGTTCGGGGAAAGATAGAAACTGTACAACATTTCTTAGAATATTGCACTTCGAAAATTTTAAGTGTATTTAAAAACAGTGTTTGAAAAAGGAGTATAGTTTTAATAATATTAACTAATTTAAATAACTTATAATATACATTAACAGTTACAAAAATTTCGAAGGGTATTCCAAAATTTATTTTCCCCACTCCACTCTAATGCACTATACAAAACATTAGAGAAAATCATGGTCCATCAACTCTCGACCATTATAAAATCCAGAACAAGACATTCAAACCTTAAAAGCTTTAACAATCGCCGAATTCGTAGAAATACTTCCACCTCTTCAACAACAAATGACATCTTGACGAGAAAAACACAGAATTTAAGCAGGGGCAAAAGAAGATGAGGAGAAATAAATAAAAAGTCAGATCCGTAATGACGTCATCCACAGGGGAATGACCAATGAGAGAAAAGATTTCACCATCAATCCTAGTTCTCTTGTCTGCGACTCGGTGGAAGGATGTTAACTTAATAACAATAAATTTATAGCACATGCTCTTTTAAATAAATTATATAGACTTTTTGTGAATAATAAGAATCATGTTACTTGATGGGTAGATTTAAAATGTTAGAGTAGTGAAGAAGTTGTCTAGTTTATATGGTAATAGACATAATGATCAAGCATCCGTGACCTCGAATAGATTCGTGGTTGCCCACACTGCTCCTATAAACGGAAAAGGAGGCTCAATTCAAGCGAAAAATGCCGCTATATAAGGTTGTGTTGGGTGATCAGTTGAGGTGTTGGCCTCATCACTTGAATACTATATGCTATTTCAATTTACGAGGTCCGGAGCCCTCGTGTAGCCCTAGTGCAAAATTTGATAACCAACCAATGACAATAAATGCCCTTTTCTTTATTAATCAAATGTTTTACTCAGTTTTTTTTTTTTTGGGGGGGGGGGAATGAGTAATGGTGATAAGCACTTACTTGGAGCAATACATTTTTAAATCCTAAATTAAAACAAAAATATCGTTACGGCAAAAAAAAATTTAATAACAAAAAACACAATCGAAGAATAGCCGTTCTCTAAACATGCATTAAATGTAACATTTCTATTTGATGGTCAAGGTGACTCCGATTCTGTCTTCCCCATAATAAGATTGCCAAGTTCATTATGTAGATAGCATTATATCGATTTGGCTTAACTTGGGCTTAACTTTGGACCATTGCTGTTGGCCATAGTCAGGACTCATCTGGAAAAAAAGATCCTAGGACAAATATTTATCTGATATCAACGAGTCTGCTATTCCCCCAGCTTGCGTAGTTGGTATAGTGGCAAACAAATTATAGAATAAGAGCTTTTAATATGTGTCACCAAATAGTGGGAGTATATATTAAATACCCCAAAAAGTTGTTATTTTGTATTTGTTGTCTGAGGTATACACTGTAAAAAAAACTGTAAATTTACGGGCATTTGCCGTTAAATTTTTACTGGCAAGGGCCGTATTTCACCAAATACGGCCCTTGCCAGTAAAAATTTAACGGCAAATTATCGTATAATTATCGTAATTATCGTCCGTATTTGGTGAAATACGGTCTGACTCACTAAATAAACGGTCTTACCCCTCAGACTGTAAGAAAATAAAGTTGATTCCCGTATTTTTACAGTTTTAGTTTATCTGTTAGCTATATGAAATTATGGAGACATGAGTGTTTTTTGAGTGTTTGAATTACATGAGTGTTTTTTAACTGGAATCTCTGCTGCCGGTCCCTACCCGTAAATTTACAGAATTTTTTTTAACAGTGTAGATGTTTATAATGTTAACGATTTCCTCGACAGATAATACATTTGTTCGTCTCACATATTGCCCTCCTAAAAATCAGAAGGTTACTAATTCCAGATAGAATAGAATTTAATTATTTTCGAGATGGTCATATTATGCAATTTGTACACAAATTTTAAGTGTGGGTTTTGTTAAAAGCGGTGCAACTTTATTTTAAATATGTTAGAAATAAAAGTTACGACCGAATTAAGTGAAATTGTTGAAATTTAATGGAGTGATCCGCAATTTTAGTATATAGGAGTAATCTTGTTTTAGCTGCATAAGTTTAAAATTTAAATTTTTAACTTTATGTTATAATTGTTTAATTTTTATGTGTGCAGCTGATGATGATTCAAATGGGGACTTCTTATTTTTAATTTTAAAATTTATTAAAAATGTAAGCTTTAAAAACTTAATTATGCGTGCTGGAAAACCTAACTGTCTAGTGACGGGTTTTATACTTCTATATTCTTCAGATAATTACAGCTAGGAACATATTTCTTATGAAGTATAAAATATATCAACATGTTTTGAATTGTTGTCTTTTCCATTAATAACTCTTTGATTTTAACTGAGAATTTTTAAATATCTCTGCTCAAAAAATTTATATAACATTAAATCAGATTTTTTAGGGTCATTTAATACACATTTTAAAAAAAATAACGGTAAAAGTATTTTTTTATACTGTGAAATATTCTCAGTTCAAATCAAAGAGCTATATGTAAGGAACAAACTCTAAAAATTTCACAATGATATGTCATATAGTTCCTGAGAAAAAAAAATTCCTGAAATTTGTAAAATTAGCGAGGGCGAGATAGAACCATCCCACTAACCTTTAACATACTTGTATATAATATTGCAGGGCAGCGTGTTGCAGCCACGCTTTGCGATTAATACGAATATCCACGTACAGAGCGATTTGCAGGGAGCCATTTAACGATTAGGGAAGCCCGTTTTATCGCCCCCTCATTATGCTTCGAAGCTTTGTAACCACTATAATATAAATTCTCCGTTTTGCATAGTGGATATTATGCTAGTAATAATGATGGTTGCAACATGTAGATGTAGAAGCGAGTTGTTGGGATTAATATTCCGATCAATTTATTACATAACACGGATACTGGGTTGGTTGTGTGGTGTTAGAGCAAGTCCTCAAATTCATCATTGCCGCGATTGAACTAATCCAATTAGGTGGATGCTAACATTTACCGTTAAATGTTGTGAATGGTGTGAGGTGTGTTTTAGGTAAAAATGTTGGTAGTAAATATCTAGGAGTTTGAAGGTTTAACATCACAAAGTTACAGCACCACAAATATAATTATATCTCTGACTATATATAGCAAATGCACACTCTCAGAAATAACACTTTCATTTTTGACGATTCATGAATCCTCAAACCTCATTTCGTTAATTTTGAGGATTGTTTCGTCAAACTATCACGTGACTTTTGAGTAAACGCGAATCCTCACTTTTACGATCCTGATTTGACGATTCTGTATCTTGATTTTGAGAAAACTGAATCTCATTGTTGTACTCACATGCTCAAAAATGACGAAATATTTCTTTAGATTGGACGACATTCAAATCCGCATGAAAATGACGATTCAAATTTCCTTACTTTGAGGAAACGAAAACTCGGAGCATTTGCCAGTAAACGAATCGTCAAAATTAAGGAAAATTTCGTCATTTTTGAGCATTCATTTATGAGAGTGCACGCAATACGTTTTGTAAGTTGGTATTGACCCTCGGTCAGCCTGGTCTTCAAGTCGATTCCTTATGAAATTAGCAACTAAAATATCCAACTGTAAATTTCATATTGCTTTTTTCATTCCTCATAGATCGCGGCCACACATCGGTGGTTTCCTGATTTTTATTCATAATTCCGTATTCGGAGACCTGCATGTAAGCTTTACATACGGTTAATGAAGAGAACTTTCAACAATCTATGAAGGGCGTACTTTCACAAAATAGAAGTTGGATTGTTTTCGCAAAAAAAAAGGTTTGCCTTACCCTACGAGCCAGTTTCCAGGATTAAACAGCATTGCATGGTAATTCATTTTTAAAAATAGTAAATTTACCTCATTCTCAGAGACCGTCGACTGACACTCCTCCTCATGACGGTCAGAGGCGCCCCAGCCATTGAAGTCCTATCGCGGCCATTCCATGTTTATTCCGCAATTACAACAACAACTTCACAGACAGCAATATCAACAACACACCGCACCATCCTCGACTATAAGATTGTTTGTCCCGAGCCCTCTAGACGATGTCTGAGACACGTTGACTGACGACACATAAAGCCTCAGTGTTTCTTAAAACATCGTTTTTACAATGTTTGTTTATATGTACACAGGAGAAACTGTCATTGACGGCAATTCGTCAACGTTACTAAGTGTTTGGACGGTTTTAACACACAAATTTAGGATTTCAGTTGATGTAGAAAAACCTCCAAAAACCTTTGAAGGGTTTGACAAAACACAAGTCATAGTATTTAAGATAAAAGAAATTGACAAGCGTATGCCGTATCAAGCGAACCTGTTACCAAACTGTTTAACAAAACTTGAACAAGATTGCACCGGGGTCCTAGAATTTTCTAGCAGCCACCACCACTTGGAGAGTTGTTTTAAGAATTTTGTGGTGCATCAAAGTTTTGGATTTACCACAAAATTGGTTCATTCATTCGCCAAATACTAGTAGCAACTAGCAATTTCCAGGATTCTGGTGCAATAAAAAATTTAACTGTGCAAGTTAACCCAACATAACAAGGTAATTCAGTAATGAAATCAATACAAATACTATAAAAATAATAATTTTACCTCATTCTCAATGACCGTCGACTAACACTTCTCCTCATGACGGTTGAAGGAGCCCCGGCCACCGAAGCCCTACGAGGCCAATCCATGTTTATTCCGCAACTACAACAACAGCTTCACAAGACAGCAAGATCAACAACACTCCGCACCATCCTCGGCCATATGATTGTTTGTCCCGAGCCCCCTAGACGATGTCTGAGACGCATTGACAGACACATAAAGCAGTGTTTCTTAAATCATTGGTTTTTCTATTTACAACCCAAGAGAACCAGCCATTGAAGGCAATTTTCAAATGGTGACTAATAGTTTAGAAGGTTTTAACACTATAACAATTTTTAGATTTCAGTTGATAAAGAATACTCTCCAACAAACTTCGAAATTTTTTAGACTTGTGCTGCACATTAAAGTTATGAATTCCCATGTAATTGGTTCATTAATTTTCTAAATAGTAGAGGCAGCTAGAAATTTACAGAATTCCGAGGCAAAAAAAAATATTTTTAATTGTGCAGGTTGATCCAACATAGCGCGGTAATTCGGATATAAAAAAACAATCTGAATAATATGTAAAATAATAAATTTACCTCATTCTCAATGACCGTCGACTAACACTCCTCCTCATGACGGTTGAAGGAGCCCCGGCCACCGAAGCCCTGCGCGGCCAATCCATGTTTATTCCGCAATTACAACAACAGCTTCACAAGACAGCAAGATCAACAACACTCCACACCATCCTCGAGCATATGATTGTTTGTCCCGAGCCCCCTAGACGATGTCTGAGACGCATTGACAGACACATAAACCAGCACTCTCTCCGAAGGCCCAATTACTTAATCAAGAAGATGGGATAGAAATAACATTGCCAGGGTAGATGCTTATGACTGTCTTTATTCTTTGAGAAGATGGTCCTTTGAAAAAGGAAGACATGCGCCGCTTAATGGTATGTAAATTAAGATTTCCGTTGACGTTTTAGGACCGCTTCGGTTTTAATGGAGTTTTCATTTTTATTTTCGTTTTATATGGCGCTTTTTAAGAGAGTTTAATTGGAAATTTAAAGACTTGATTAAACTTGATTGAATGATAATTAAAAAAAACAGGACACATGGAGAGAAGTTTATTATTTAATGTAATGGTTTTAATTTGGAAATGAAACAGTATTGCTCGTATTTTTGTTTTGTTTTTGTAATCACTTAAGCTGGCCGTACGCTTCAAATGATTTCTGCGATTGAAATTGGAATGAAATAGTGGATAGACTATATGTCACGAGTTTTAATTGCTTTTATCGTAACAAAAAGTACATAATTGTACTTAAAAAAATATTAATAATGTTTAACGATGAATTTTATGCATAAGGTAAACCTTGTGGGGGAAAATCGATGGCTGTCTTCGGCTTCCATCGACATTTTTAAAATTTAATTTTGGAGACAACACTATTTGACAGTGTTTATTTTAAGAACTTGCTTAATCAAATAAAAAATATTTTCTTCTGAACTTGTAAGGAATACCATTAAGAACGAATGGGCTCTATCTAAGGCCAGACTCCAAACTAAAGTGCCTCAGTGTTAATCCAAGAAAAAAAATCTTTTTTTTTTTAAATTGCTTGAAATACATATTACTTATTGAACATTTTTTTTTAATATTGTAACCGATTTCAAAAAGTGATATTGTCTGGACCCGTAAATCAGCTACATTTATCACATAAAACATCCGTTTGTAAAAATATTCAATACAGGAGCTGTATTGAATATTTTACAACGGCAGAGAAATGTGGCTTAGGAAATATTTTTTTCTCCTCTGCACTGTAAAAAAATTATGTTGTTTTTACAGTTAAAAACTGTCAACTTTGGCGGTTTAAAACTGTATTTTTTTTGCTGGAAAACTGTAATTCTTTACAGGAAAGTTTTCATTTTAACAGAGAGGAACTGCTAATTTAGCAGGGAAAAACTGTTAATTTAACAGTTTCTCCCTCTGCTGAAATAAAATACCCAATACTAGCCCTCTCGACCGAGTAATTATTTTGTCGCAGACGGGTCAGTATTGGGCTCGCACTCAAGAAGTTCCTGGAAGAGGTATGGACCAGGCAGGGTTTTGATCCAGGAACTGCGACAAAGTAATTACTCGGTCGCTAGGGCTAGTATTGGGTATTTGTGCTTAACAATAATTCTCAATCACGTGACTCTTTGCAGTGACTAATTTAACAGTCTCCCTGCTAAAATAACAGTTTCTCCATGTTAAAATTACAGTTTTCCAGTAAAAAAAATTAAAAATTTTCCTGTAAAAAAATTACAGTTTTAAACTGTAAAAAAGCAGTTATTGACTGGCATTAAAGTTGACAGTTTTTAACTGTAAAAACAACAGTTTTTTACAGTGTCGATTAATACTGAAGAACTTTGGTTTGGAGACTTGCGGTCCAGCCGGCTCATTCGCTCTTAAAACCTTGCATTAAAAAAAACTGACATAAAAACAAGAGAAACTATTTCATTATATTATGCAATCACCACCAACGTAGTTAAATCTTCTTAACTGCATTCTTTTAGTATACCACAGAATAAGATCATAAAATTTTATTAAAGTGAAGAACATGACATTTTCCAACGTATTGTCTTTGTCACTGTATAAAACGAAAGACATTATAAGATAAATTCCTTTTATACACCTCTGAAATTATGACTCCTATAAAACTTTTAATCTGGATTTTTCTTTTAAAAGACTCATAAAATGTGCAAAAAAATTAATTTCCTTGGCCGTAAAAAATGTTATGCTTTCGATATTTGTTTTCCCTACTAATCCGTTGATTTTTAAGCAGGAGTACCTAACGCCTCGCCTGCAAAGAGCGTATTTTAATTATTTATTAAAAGAACGGGCTTATTTCTTTATTAAAGAAATTATTTTTAATGTAAGGGTTTAAGTGATGGTAATATTTCTTTTAAAGAAAACCCATCCTAAACACTTACGAGGATTTTCTCTTAAATGTTTCATTTAGCAAAAAGTCAGAAACAATGGACCCTTGCTATAAGCTAATGCATGAAAAAAATATTAATTATAAAACTTTCTTTATATATCGTATTATAGCGTTCATGCTGTGCAAAAGTTTAATTGGTGTTTCATTAAAATTCGCATAAACAACAATATATTCTCCGTAAACAAATTTTAAAAAGTATCTTCGTAGAGGTCAGTCACAGACACCATCATACATACACGTCCTCACAGGTTCAGTAAAAGTATAGCCTGGAGGTAGTATTTCAAAATTTGTGATTGATCGATTTACATTTCAAAATTGTCATTTTCAAATGTATTTACTTTTTTCCCTAACATCTTTAAAAAAATTATACTAATAATATCGTAACATTTAATTGTGAACTTATTGAATTGAGAACTTAATAATTATTTATTGTGTACATTACACATAGGGTTTATTATATATTTCAGTTATGTAGGTCTTAACATTAAAATTGTTTCCGTAATTTATGAAAAATTTTACTTCAAATCACCACTTTTTACAAAGCACTTCCTTTATAGTATTTTACTTAGGAAAACCCGAAAAAAAAAAGCTCAATGTACGGTGTATGCTGAGCTTTTTGAAATAAATATAAATAATATTTATTTATTTGTGCCAAATATGAAATGCCTCTGTTGTCAAAAGTTTGAGGCAAGGGTAATAATTATAGATTGAAAGTTTTGAGAATTTCTAATCCATTGTTCTTTGAATCAGCTTGTTGTGAGAGAATTTCAAGATAATGAAACCCTATGTGCTTACTCCAGCATGAATAAAACAATTAAGTTTAAGCCTTATTTGGGGTGATTAAATATTTATCTAACTCATATTCTTAAAGATTATTAATTTAATATTCGAAAATAGTTGTTATAAATAGATTTTTTTTAAAAATAATAACAAAGTTAAACAACTATTTTGGTGTCTAGTAAACAGAACTGAGTGGCTGAATTCACTAAAATAAGTAGATACAAATTAAGTGTGCAAGATTTAACAAAAAACTATGATTGGGTAATGGATAGTTTTATGTTATTGCAATAATAGGTATATTTTATAGAATAAAACTGTTTCTTGAAAAAATGATCAATTGATATAGTTTAAGACAAGAACCAGTGATAAAAAGTTACAAAAATCACCGTCTTATTTTAAAAACAGTAATTATTTTATAACCATCAAATAACCGTCTTTTAGTATGAAATGCCTTAGCTACATCTTAATCAAGTTGTTTATTTTATCATGGTGAAAGAAAAAAAATCATTGAATTCTCGGAATATCAAGAAAAAAGTTCTATAAAATCTAATTAAAAGATTAATTTACAGTGAAACTAAATTCTCCAACAAATTATACAATGTTTATTTAATACTCAATCTTACACATTTAATTTTGCCATCAGCTTCTAATTAGTTAATGGTTTAAATACAAAGTGGTTATAAAATAACGCTCGCTATTTATTCGGAGTGGTCTGTAGCTTTAATGAATAATCCAAATGCGACAAACTTTGAGACACTTACCATTCAAGAAGGGGGGAAAAGAATGGAATCAATTTTTTGGTAATTTAGAATCCTGGTCAAGATACGAGTTTTATATTTATAATTCCATTATCATAAAAAATCTTTCTAAATAATCATTTTTTATGATTCCATTATTTCCCCCCTTCTTGATTAGTAAGTGTCTCAATGTTTGTTGCATTCAGATTATTCATTCAAGCTACAGACCACTCCAAATAGCGAGCGTCATTTTATAACCACCCTGTACTCTAACAAACTAAATAATTTGTTCAATACTCAATCGAACAAATCTAGTTTTTGCAAACAGCTTCTAATTAATACGCTCAAGTGATTATCGGAACCACTTTCGAATCTTAACAACTTATCTTCCTGTTTTATTAGAAATAATAAAAAACAAGCCAACAACAATTATATTTTATCGCTCTGAAACGAGTGTCTGTTCCGAAACAACGTGGGTGGTAACAAAGCTATTCTAAATAATAATTTGTCCGGAATTTTGGCGGAGTTCCAGGAGAAACGAGTTAAAAGAATCCTTTTCTGGATATTTCGTGTCTTCATATATCCAGGTTATTTCAATTTCTTTTAAGCTTCTTAATTAGAGGACGAGAAGGATGCTCACCGATTTCCTGTTTAAAAGAAGTTTCTTGTTGTTTTGCTAGAATATTTACAATCGGTTCTAGCTATTTTGGAAGAACTTATTTCTATTTTTTATATTTTCTCTAAAAGAAACAATATAGGGTATTTTGTTGTGATATAATGAGTTCAGTTGTCAATGTGCGCTGCCGCAAAAAAAACTAAAAACATAAACCATATAGTAACCATATAGTTTTAACTACTTTACATTATAGTTTATTTCCTTAATAAATTTATAATAGCCTTCGTGTAGCTCTAGTGATTCGATAATTCAAAATCTAACTTAATAAATTTATTAAATTTAATGGCCTTCTTATGCAGGGTGTTTTTCCAGATACCTTAAAAGTCGCAAGAGTTACACCCATTCATAAATCAGGTGACAAAAATACTTATAGTAATTATAGGCCTATTTCTGTCTTACCAACTATGTCAAAGGTTTTAGAAAACTGTATTAAAAATAGAATGCTATCTTTTCTGAGTAAATATAATATAATTTCGAAGTATCAATATGGATTTTTACCCAATAGCAATACGGAAAAATGTTTGATGGAATTTAACAGTTTTGTTTACAATAGCGTAAATACCAGTCAGCATACAGTTGCTATTTTCATTGACGTGTCAAAAGCTTTCGACACCGTTAATCATAACATCTTATTGGATAAGCTGCATTACTTAGGCTTCCGTGGTAATTTTCTGGAAATTTTTAAGTCATATTTAAATGATAGATACCAATTTATAAGTTTTGGCAATACTGTTGGTGATCCTCTCCGTTTAAAACAAGGAGTTCCTCAGGGATCCATTTTGGGTCCATATCTTTTTCTCATTTATGTAAACGACTTGTTTAACCTCAATATAAATGGTAAAATTTTAAGCTATGCTGATGACACTGTTTTGTTATACTCCCATTCAGACTTTGACACATTAAATAATCTTATCAATGCAGACCTAATTTTAATAAGAGAATGGTTTTTAAGTAATTTGCTTAGTATTAATATTAATAAAACAAAGTTCATGTATTTTAGTTTAATGCCAAATAAAAATAGGAAAACTCTCAATTTGTTCTATCATAGCAAAAACTGTAATTTTGATATTTCATGTACTTGTGCAAGTCTAGAGCGTGTTTCGACTATAAAATATCTGGGTGTTCAAATAGATGAAAATCTCAAGTTCAAAAGCCATGTTTTACAGATTTCCAAAAAATTGAGATTTATCTTATATAATTTTTATCATTTGAAAAACAAAGTTAACTCAGGTTTTTTTGCGAATTTATATTATTCCTGGGTGTATCCTTTATTTCTTTACGGCATTTCCATTTGGGGAGGAGATTATCATTCAAATATCAAACCTTTAATTACAATCCAGAATAAATTTGTCAGATTCTTATCATATAATTCCAGAAATAATACTCTTAATAGTTCTGACTCCTATAAGTCATTAAAAATTTTACCCTTGAGACATATCTTTTTTTATAAATTATGCATTATTGTTTATGAACATCCAGATATTTTTACCAAATTGTCAAATATTTCAGCACGTAGACCCAACAATTTATTTAAAATTCCAAGACCCCATAAAGAAATTTTCAGAAAAAACTTCCAATATTTAGCTCCTAAATTCTTTAATTTATTACCAGATCATATCCAGAATTCAAACAGTCTAAGAATCTTTAAGAAAAATTTAAAAAAATTTGTAATAAATATTAATATCACTGATTTAGAAAAATTCTTTTAGTCACTGCTGAAATATTGTAAATTTTTTTCTTTTCGAGGGCTGGTTGTCCAGATTTTCCTCTTTGTGTTTTTTATATACTGTATAACTTATTTTTTTTCTTTTGTTCTCCGTTTCCACAATTTTTGTTTTTGTATTAGTATATCTCATACCTCTGTAAGGGCCTTAGCTGCCCATCAAGGTGTTTTTTATTTTGTAAAACTTTTTCATTGTATCAATAAATTATTATTATTATTATATTATTATTATTATTATTATTATTAACCAAAAAAGGGTAGATTGGAAATTGTTTTGATTTTGTTTTAAGTAATAAATTATCATGTGTGAAACATTGCTCTAAAATAAGAAAACATGATATTTAACAAGTTTATACGAAATTCAAAAGAAGTTGCGGCCAATTCAAGATAGAGACTAAAATGTGGTTGAAAGTCACTTTGATAAGTCATACTACCAATATTATAAACTAATACAGATTTATATTATGGAATTGTACTTCAATAACTGTTTATATTCCAATCAGATTAAGCATTAGTTTAATTTAGTTTTAGTTTTGAATTATCTTCGCACTAGAGCTGCACTAGGGCTATTGGCGACGGGCGTCGTATTTAGAACAACAGTCAAGTGACGAGCCGACACCTGAATAGGCATCCAAAGCAAGCGTTAAGGGCGACATCGCACGCAGCGTTGCAGATTAAGCATTAATGATGGCGAAAGCAAAAAGACCTTACAAAATGCCTCACATTAAAAAAATCTTTGCGCAATTAAATTTTCAAAAAATATTTTTAACTACACGTTCATTTCATTTCAAATAACGCGGCAAAAATATACAAACTATCGTTATTTAACAACCCTATTTTCAACGATTACTGTTCTTCGTAAGAATAATATGATAGTCATTTCGTCAGCCATTAAAAATATTAATTGTTGGAAAGAACAAAAGGACAGTGAGTTTTCCGTCTTCAAATAAACACCGTTTACGACGTTTTTATCCTTTAAGTAGATAATTTCTATGAGATAAACGTAGAACTGTTGGAATTCTTCTGTTTGTCTCTGATGAGGCAAGTGACGGAATTTTGCTCTTGACAAAATAACAAAAACAAAAAAAGTGAAAGCGGCAATAAAATAAAATCCAACATTGTAGTGGTAGTATGATTATAATTATTCTTAAACATGGAAAATACAAGACTTAAATTCAGAATGTTTAGATGAAAGTAGTTTCTGCATTGAAAGCTTTTTTTAATGGTATTGATTTGATAAGTACACTCTTAAAACAAAAGAGTGAAATCTACTCCAGTTGGAGAAGTGCATTTTCGACACCGTAAAGGCATGCATATTTACTCAGACTGAGTTAAAATCACTCGTTTGGAGTGATCCTGTCGGAGGTTTAGCACACAAAGGATCCACTCCAAAAGGAGAAGTGCATTTTCCAGTCTGGAGGAGTGAAATCCACTCAGACTGAGTTAAATTAGGAGTGTTTGTTTTAAGAGTGTACGTATTATTAAACAAAATTGATCATGATTTGGAAAACTCATTAATTCACTTGCTATCAATTACAAAATTATGAAAGTTTAATATAAATCTTTCCTTTGCAAATTAATAGGGTATTTAAAAGGGAAAAATGATTATAATAAGCTCACAGAGAAGAAAAATAAATCCAGGCTCATTGTTAAATGCAGAAAAGCGAAATTTTCTAAGACATTTTTTCCCTTTTAAGAGTCAGAAGTTCGAACACATTATTCGAGGCAGTGACCAGGATAAACGATAAGTATCGAATGATACCGAACTCCCGAACTCACGAATTTCAAATTAAGAAACAACGAAGTGGCGAGAGTAGTTGAATAGATAACTGCTAATAAATAAGTAATTCTTTTCTAAAGGTTTACGACAAAACAAGATCGCATCACACGGTTCAGTGACAAGGCAGATCTGATAATTTACTTTCACAGAATGGCAACGCTGGAACAAGCCAGGATTATCGTTTGCTATTTCAGAAGCAACAATGGCGATGCAGTTGAGATGCGCTTGTAAGAGAAAATAATTCAATAAAATTATTGTTTCTTTACGATCTGTTTATGGAGAGAGCAACAACTGTTGTTGTTTAGCATAGGTTTGCTATTAACGTTCTTTACGGGGAACTTTTCTCAGTGTGCTTGTTCGTTTTCACAGGAACTTATTCTTTGCAATAACACGTTTGTACAATAAAACGTTCGAATCCCACCTACTGCCAGTCATCCTATAAATCGGATATCTGTACTAGGAAAGAGTAGAATCCAACTCGTGACGGATGGGCCCTAGTACACTGGGACAGACGTGCTCGTTAAATCTGTGGAGTTCAAAGTCCCGACGGCGTCAGCGTACGATGTCGCTCGAAGTTCCGTTGGGTGCCCGCTGAGGTGTCGACCTCGTCACTTGACCAGGGTTCTAAATTATGAGGCGTTATTGGCTGTGTTAAAGCCCCTAATGGAGGCTAGAGTTAGGTAGCCGGAAACGATTACACTACATACACTACACTACACTATAAAACGTAACAAAAGAAACTTAGATATTAAATTTTTTTAAAATCCCTCAATTAATAATATTGTTTTACTGTTACAAATTTTTGTTCTTGTTATCGTATCTATGTATAACTATTACTACAGTGGTGGAAATTGATTTATGAACTAACATTCTTTTCACCAGATATCGCTTTGTATTAAGTGCTAACAATTCAAATTTTGTGTGTTGGATATTCAGAGCACAATAAAGGAATTTGGCACTTAATTTTTTTCAAAAAATGGTATTAAATAAAAAATATATCTAATTTTAGTTTTTAAGCATGTCAAATGATGGAAATTGATTTATGAACTCAAATATATTTTGAACCCAGGTACCAAATATTTTAACTAGTTCTTCATTTGAACTTCAGGGGAGCTTACTATCAGTGTTTATAAATAAGATTAGGCCAAATTTGTTGAAATTTTTCTGTTTTATTCCCATTTTACTAAATAGGAAAGCTTGCGGGATTGCCTGAAGCCAAAAAGGTAAAAAATGACCCATATATAATATTGTGACAAATCTGTAAAGAGAAATTAGCATATTAGTTAAAGGATCAATACATATAATTCATAAATATTTGAAGAATCCTTTTGACTTCGGCAAAAACCATCATTAAAAACGGTGTAACCCTCGTGGACGAGGGACAAAAGCAGGATTATTGGACTTGTATCCCGAAAAGTTACCATTTGTGTCAGCATTTGTGCATTATAGGGCGAATTTGTTATGAACAATCACTTCCTGTAACTCCCAGAAGAGTAGGACAAATATTGATTTTGTCGTCGAACTTGAAATGTTCCAAAATGAAGGCTGGTCCAAAGCTTACTCTTCACCATAAGAACAGGCTATTAAAATATAGTCGTAACTACATGAAAATTGATTGGGTGGGGGTGGAGGGAGAGAAATGGGAAAAAAGTGACATTTGCTGATGAAAAAAAGTTCAATTTGGATGGACTTGATGGTTTAAAATGTTATTGAAAGGATCTTCGGAAATAACCAAGATCTGTCTTCAGCAGAAATGTTAGTGGTGGAAGTTCGATGGTTTGGGCCCCGATATCTTATGATTAAAGAAACAAGGTTATGTTTCTGAAGGCTGACAAACAACTCTTTATTGCAGATTAGCACTAGAAAATTCTTTAATTCCTTTTTGCCTGGCAAAACTATGCTTTTGATTAGATTTTTATGCATGATAATGCAAGTATCCACATTTCAAACGAAATGGAAGACTGGTTAAATGAACTAAGTGTTGTTCATTTAGATCATCCTGCCAATAGCCATGACTTAAATCCCGAGAATAATGTCTGAGAACAATTGGTTTGAATAATTTACTCAAATGGAGTATGGTTTTAATGAAGTGTGCATCAGTTATGGAATAGAAGGACTTAATCATTAAAAACTGCAAATTGCTTGACCAAAACTTGACCCAAAGTTTTGTGTTGTCTATGAAAAACAAAATCAAGGAAGCATTAGCGACAAAAAATAGTTTTAGCAATTATTAATTGAGATTGAATGTAAAAGTTCATAAATCAATTTCCCTATGCTTAAACTAAAATATCGACAAAATAAATTGTTTACGAATTTATATGAAATTTTATTTACGTGCATAATTTATAATACAAAGCCTGTATAGTATATGAAATTTAAATCGATAACAATGCATTTAATAAAGAAATACTGTTAAAAAACTGGCAGTTCATAAATCAATTTCCACCACTGTATATAGAGTCAAAAACTTTGGTGATGAGAGTCGCCAGGTCATGGGCCTGGAGACTATAAAGTACGTCTTGTGGTGGTGCACCAAGCCCAAAAAGGGAAGCAGCAATTACATGGCTGTCAAACAAATCGTCTGGAGTTACAAATAAAAAATAGAAAATAACCTTTCAACTATTAAAACATTTTCAGCATATTTATTCATTTAGAAAGTAAAAAATCGAATAAAAGCATGATTTTTAAATTGGCATTTCAAAAACTTGTGAAACCAAAATATTTTAAAAGGACAAATGTCACAAACTAATTTTTAAAAAAATTAAAATAAAATAAAAATTAATTATGGTATTATCTAGTATGATAATAACTATGAATAACCGGTAAAAATAAACAGATCGTGTTTTCTTTGCTATCCATGTTGGTTTCGCTTCCTGGGTTCAAACTGAGAAGAGGGCAACGTAATGTGAACCTCAATGTGGGAAAGACAATAGGCGTTAAAAGTATTTATAGACCATTCTATGATCAATTTCATAATTTAATTATTGACTATGAGTGGGAAGAAAGTATTAAAGAAACCCTCTGATTATTAGAGACATCTTAACACACGTATTCGAAAGTAAAAGACAGCATTGTCATGTGTCAATTTAGTAAACGCTATTTGTATAACTAAATGATAATTAGTATTGTAATGAAATTATGTTCTCTTTAAATGATTGACACACGAATACCCTAAAACAAAAGGTAACCGTTTGACGTAGGTACTAATTTTAAGATCATTTGCCATATGAGCATATATAATCTTCAATTAAGGTTTGAAAGGTACACCTTTAAAAGTAAGGTTTAAGGCTGAGCATTGACTAATTATCATTATATTCCTATATAAAAGTAGGGCCTTCCAGAAGAAAAAGGTGATAAAATCTGTTTATCTTTTCTTCTTCAAACAATACAAACTAAATACACCAATACGTTAATGAGCTGATAGCTCAAGCACAACTTTAGTTTTTTAATAGATATTTAGAAAAGCACTACCAACGTTGATATTACTAAATATATGTTTACATTTTTGTATAATATATATGCTTCCTATAGGTAGATCAAAATTTTAATGTTAATTCAAAGTTCTACTAATACCTAGGGAATAATTAATTTAGAAACATAAATATGCCATAAACATATTCACTCTTCAGATATATAGAGACTATGCAATTATTCATGTACATTGAAAAACTTGAGAAATCTGTTTTAGCTAAACTGAAATGTTTCTGAAAATATAAGAGACCTCCTGTAAATAGCATGTTTTCTATCAGTTTGGAAAAGTTTCGATTATTTTCGAAGTTAAAAAGTTGAATGACTGACGTATTCGCAAAAAACTACATTCCATATCTGTAAACACGACCGAAAAGTGAGAAAGAAGATTGAAAGTGGTGCATAACCCTCCATTTAGCTGGAGACCAGACTATGATAAGTAAGAGCTGAGTTTTTAGAGCAAGCAATTTTTTATATAATGCAAATATATTTAGCAAACAGTAAAGAAATATAATTGAACGAATGAGTATAAAGAGGTATGAAAAAAGCCAAATTTAGCTTTTTAGCACTTCGGCTGCTGAGGACGCGCCAGCGCGTCCGGTTTTTCCGATTCATCGATAACAGCACATTCTGACAAAATTCATAGAACCATTTTGCCAACCGTTCTTAAGAGTTCAAGTTCGTTTGTAAACTTGATAAACGTGATGGTCTAGTGGTTACACAAACTACACGATTTAGCTCTTTCATTTACCCATTTGTATGATATTCAATTGACACCTAGTAATCCCAGATGTGATGAATTTCCGTTCATAGAGTTTAAAACTTATGCAGTTGTGTGTTATTTGTCACCTATTTGAATTATGTGAACATTTGAGCAGGCGCTGACTATTGACGACACATTTTGATGGTGATTATTTTTTAGGGGTATCTCTGCAGTAGATAAATTCAGAACGTAAGTTGATCGAGTGACTTTCTAAACAATTCTAAACGTTTGGAGAACTTTGGAAAACATAAGTAACGTAAGAATATTAGTTCTAAAAAAATCATCGAGTACGTTACACCCTGCGCGCCCTTTCCCGGGTTCACCGCAAGCAAATTTAAGGTTATTTGATGATCAATTTGAAGATTAGGAAGTAGAATATTAGATTTTACACTTTTGCAACCAATCCCACTGTGCTTGGAATAATACTTGAGGATTTGAAAGAGTACATTCAAATTCAAATTACGAGGAAATTAAACCTTTCGTTTGAAATAAAGGGCGACCAGACATACTGCATTTCGCAGGGCGGTTTAGTTTTTTTATTGAACTATCTAGCTATTAAAAATTGCAAATAGTCTCTGTTTTATTTGTTGTAGTTTTTTTTAAAACAAAAACAACCCAAAAAATATGAATTATGTAAATTTATTGATGATTTCATAATAAGTTAATCACTTAAACTAATCTGGTTATTGGCTTTCAATTCAACGATTGGTGACAGTTGATGAGTTATCCGATCGGAAAAGGCCCAGGATCATTTCCTCGTATTTTTACGACTAGCTGTCGTGTAGCTTTAGTTAGCGACTTAATTCAACCTAACCTTGTACTTTTACGACCTCAACTAAGATTTTTATTTCATTGTAAATAAAGAACAAATAGTTCATTTCTATTGTAACGAACTGGTTTAAGAAACAGGATATTCTTCTACTTCACATCAGCCTCTATCGATGCCAATTTTTAATCTCTATCGCCGCAGTCAAAGTGTTAAAGTTTAAATTGCATCTAAGTCCTACGTTTAAATATTCTTTTTCAAATCTTGTGTGAAAGTGGTTCTAAGTTAAAGTTAATGTTAGAAACTTACTTGTTTTTCTATGAGAATTTCAATTAGCATTAAAGTAACAGGAGACTAAGCTATTTTAGTTCTTTTTGAACTTATTTGTTTAGTATTGCTACGCAAGTGAGAAAAAACTTAAAGAAAGTTAAATTTATTCTAACGAAACCATTAAAAACAACAAACTCTTTCAACATATAATTACTCATTTCAAAACATGCTTTCAGATAATGACATAATTGGTATGTAATTGGCCCTCATTTACGTTTTTGGCAAACAAAACAAAACATATTCAATAGGAAACCCCTTGGTAGAGAAATTACCAATGTCTGGTGTTATTGCATTTAAACAGTTGTGCTTTTCTACTGACTTCACTGACTTCAGGACGTAATACTTGTTTTCGAATGTAATTACAAATTAATGCGATGAAATGAAATTTAATTATTCTAAGAAATATAAGCATACAATGTCATAATCTTCTTTTACAGTTCTACATTAAGTAAAATGTCCATAACAAAATTGAAAATCTTTATTAAAATTTCAGTTTTAAATCAAAATGGAAACAATAGGGTTAAGAGTAAATTTTCAAGGGAATTTTCGTAACAAATATTAAAATACATAAATACAATTTATGAAGTTAAGTTGTGATATAAAAAATATAAGAAACTAGGAAACATTTTCTTTTTTACGACTTTATTTTGCACAAGTTAAAAAAATATTTTTATTAAAAAAAATGTGTAATTAAACTAAAAAATGTTGGTATACTTATTAATATATTACTTTTCTAAGCAAAACAGTTAACTTTCGATAGATTACATTGATTGTTTTATACTTTATTTCCATCAAGAAACCATACAAAAAAATTCCGTGACAGTGTCAAAATTTAATAATTTAGTAAGGGTGTGCAAAAGGCTTTCTTTACAACATCAATGAAAAACGTTTCTTCTAAAAATTGTCAGGAACTTCTAAATTAATTCTTGATAATTTAAACTTGGTTTCAAAAAATAAACCAAATTATTATTAATTAAGGTTAATTCATTTTCTTTTCCCGAAAATAATGGCACCATGCTATAATTAAATTTTTATCTTACATAAGTGATTGCCTGAAATTGCATATTATTTTTCATGCAAAGTACCCTTTTTCAAAGCTAAGTGACAGATACAATTACCCTAAGTTCACTAGACTATAAAACCTTGCTCAGTTTCTGCGCATAAAAATATTTTTTGCTTTGTGGTTTTTAGATAAATTCGATACTGTGAGCTATTTTTTATACTTTAAAAAATGTAGTGGAGTTTTATAATTAGCAAAAAGTAAGAAGAAGATTGTTAAGATACTAAATTAGTTTTAAAAAGCTAACAATCACTAATTGAAGTTTCTTTATTGAAAAAGTTTACTAATTGTGAAACAAAATCCACAATTTACACACTTGTCAAAATTAATAGAAGAAAATACGTTTAACACCCTCTGAAAATGCTTTAAAACAAAAGCACATAAAAGATCTTACAGATAATTTTATATTGTGGCTAAAATTATCATATTAAAAGAAAAATGCAAGGAAAAAACATATATAATATATTTGGAAAATAAGTTTTAAATTTTTATTTTATACTAGCAAATTTATACCCGTACTTCGCACGAATTAAAAAAATATCAAATCGATCCAAGTATGTGTACCATGTAACCTGTTATAAGATCATAAACTTAAGTTATTTTTCCCGCTCGTTTTCAAGTATGAAATCCTGTTTAATTGCTTTAAAATTTAAAAATCAAAAATACGATGTAAAATGTATTCATAAATGCCATCACAATTCCCTCATAAATACAAAAAACAACTCTTTTGGCACGTTTTGGGAAATAATTTGGCGAGGAAATAGATATAGCTACTTATTTTTTATTTTTAACAAACATTTGCCCATTTGGCGAGTATTAATAAATAATTTGGCGAGATTGGCAACATATTTGGCGAAAAAATAAAGAATAAAACCCTGATATGCAGCTCTACTGCGATGTTCTTTATTAACCATCATAGAGCTCAGTAACAAACATTTTGCCAATTTGGCGAGTTTTAACTAATAATTTGGCGAGATTGGCAACATATTTGGCTCAAAAATCAAGACATAAAACACTTATATGCAGCTCTAGGCCTAAATTTACCACATTTCAGTAAAAGCTTAACAAACATTTTGTCCATTTGGCGAGATTGGCAACGTATTTGGCGAAAAAAATAAAGAATTAATCCCTGATATGCAGCTCTAGTGCAATGGCCTTTATCAGCCATCATAGTAGTTCAGTAATATCTTAACAAACATTTTGCTCATTTGGCGAGTTTTAATTTATACTTTGGCGAGATTGGCAACGTATTTGGCGAGAAAATAAAGACATAAAACCCTAATATGCAACTCTAGTTTTATGCATATTTGCAATCAACAAAACCATCAATGAAGAAATCATCAACTAAACCCACAATCCTGGAATGAAAACTGGTCGGAAATACGTCACTTGAAACATATCAATTATTTTCAAATAATGAATTTATTTTCTGAAAGTAATGGCAACATAATAAAATAAACATTTTCAATTTTATTTATTTTTGTTGAAAGTTTTATTTAATTTGTTCAGCAGATGGCATCAGGAAAGAAAAAAAATGATCGGATTTGAACCAAAGTGGTGTAGTTTTTCCAGAAAATTCGAATTTTCTCTAAAACTAGAGCATTTTGAGCTCTGAAAGTTCTTATTTTGCAACTCAAGTATGAACTACGCATTTGTGCCAAGTTACGAGTCAAACGAATGTCTAGTTTGTGAGTTTTGGAGAGACATACATATATACACACATACATACAAAACTTCATTTTTATTATTATAGATTTAGAAAAGGATCAAACCAAGACATTTATGGCACAACATAATGTCTGTTTCCACCAAAAGTAAAATATTAATATTAAGTTACGTAAGCCTTTTGAAAACCACAATCAGTTTTTTTTTTTATTTCAAATCCTACTTTCAGGATTATTTACATACTTTTACAAGGTAAAATGGATTTTTTTTTCAAGAATCAGGGGTTTCCTGGGATTTTTAAATGGAACTAATTTATGAGAAAACAAAATTTAGCGCATTGCTTTTTTTAAAAATAAATGATGTAATAAGTATAAACTAACGAATAACATTTTAATTTTAAAAGAAGATTATTACAAAATAAACTATGAATAGACTAACGAAAGAGTACATAACGTACTTATTATAATGATAATTGTTTATTAGTTACTTGAGAATTTAGATTTCCAGTACATTTTCATTACTATACCAGTACATGTACAGTAAACAATTTCATCGTAGTATTCTAAATCGAATATCATACCGATGTCAATTCGATATAATTACGACATTTGCGATATCAACGATATCAGGTCGAAGCCGAGATCATGAATAGATCTTAAATATCCTTTTATAACAACGTGCAAAAAAGTTCACGTTTTTATATCAGACTTATTCATAAATCGTTGCGAAAGTGACACTTTACGTGCTTACGTCACAGACAGTGACGAAAATGGGATTTTCGGCACTGGTGCGGTAAAAGTAAATAATTGGTATCTGAGTATCTGATTGGTAGAAGAACAAAATGCCATGCATATCTCCATGAAAACTAAATGATGTCATGAAACTCCCTTATTTCTATTGGTTCATTACTTTTGCATTTTCTAATATCTACATGGAAACTACAAGTACTACAGAAATTATTAAAGAAAATTAAATAAGACAAAAGTTAGAACACAATTTCACGCTTTTGCATGTTATTATAAAAAATATTGTAAGCAAGCACGTGCCAAATAATACTAAGCTCTTGTCATTATTTCACTCGCTCGTACCTGGCTCGTGAAATAAAAGCCACTCGCTTAATAAAGAATTCTTTTCGCCACTAGTTGCTTAAATAACTATTTTCTACTACGATTATCTAATACATACAGCTGTCGCATGCGTTTTCATTTTATTTACACACAACCTATAATATACCTCCATAATAACCTCGGTAAACTATTTAGTGATTTACTGAGTTGAGGGCGTTGCAGGTCACAACAGCAAAAAGGTTTGCCACCCGCATAACCTCCAAGGCATTCTTCACCTGCTGCAGTGATTCAGCTATTTGTTTTACTACAAGGACATCAACAGAGAGTGTTAGTATATAATTCAGTAGTAAAAGGACAGCTGTTCAATGCAGTAACACCGCACATTGGTCTTTTTCTTATATGGGGTTTTGTTTTGCAAATGTAGTGTTTTGTGGGTCAGAAACGTAATTGAGGGCCTTTAATTATGTCATCTTTTGAAGGCATGTGTCGGAAGGTAAAATTATGGTGAAGTTTTTTTTTTTAAGTTTTTCCTTAAATAAATGTAATTTTCTTTTTGTTTGGTGGCATATTTGTGATAATTTTGATTTGAGGTACGTTTTCTGCAAATTTGAACTCTAGACACATTTCGAGATGTATTAAAATTATCACTCTATTTTCTACAACGCAATTTTTTTTATAGAATAAGTTTTTCACGATGAAAACTCACTTTAAATTTTTTATAATTGAATTTGTACTTTACCATTCTAGTTGAATGAAGTTTTTAGGTTTCCTACAACTGCAAAGAATATTTTTTAAAAGAAAAAATGTGTCTTTATAAGAAATCACAATTTTTATACATCACTACAAGCTTGTTTATACAATTGATTCAAACATTTAATAATCAAAAACATGAACGAAGTTACTAAGTCACACCTACAAATATTACTTTACGAAACATTTTTTAAGTATTCTACAAAATTCGTGGATAACCATTTCTTTTTGATACTTCCTTATTTGACAATGCGACAGGTAAGAAATCGTTGCACAGATTCTTTCCAAAATAGTTTTTTCTTAAACGATCTCACTGATAAGAGAAATCGACAGAATTTTTTTATGATAAAAGCGATGGTTTGGGAATATACTTGATATATATAGAATTTTATCATATGATGTAGAAGCATACATCAAAGATATGTATTTTTCAACATAACGGAATACCTAGAAAATATTTGTGATCAGTCCAAGCATGTGTTATCGTTGGTGTTTGAAATACTGTTATGGCCTTACACGATGCTTAGAACTTTTTTAGGGTACGTAGAGCGCTAAAATCAATGATGTTATTTTATTTGTATGGCCTAAGAAACATCACATGTATTTTTCTTGTGAAGTTTTTTTTTTCAAGAAACAAGTTAAAACATCAAAAAAGCTGAATTTGTATGGAGAGCATATATTTAAAAATGCTCTGAAACAAACAAAAAGAGTTCGGAACTTTTCGTAAAACATAATAAGAAGGGTAGTTTTATGTATTGTTTTTAACTCATTTGAAACCATATATTAATTAAAATTTAATATAGAGTTTCGTTTAAAATCGTTCGAGGATACGTTTCCACAGTCATTAACCCTCTAATTTATGAGCCATTTAGAAAAATTGTAAACTTTAAATTTTTGACTAGTTAGTTAAAATTTTATATTTTAAAATTTTTATTAAAGTCTTTAAATTTAAAAATTCAATAAAAGACAAATTTTTAAAAATTGTATTTGTTGCTGGAAGAATCCCTTGACCCCAGGTTTGTAAATTTTTCAGGTGGTTAAATTGATTTCAAACTTTAAGTTTTTCTTGTGCTATACATACTAACTACTTTAAAAACTAGGCCCTTGATAATCTAAAAAATTGAAGTTTCCAATCAAAATTAAAAAAAAAACTTAACACTCCATAACTTGTAGTTTAAATGATAAAGATATGCAAATTGTTTTTAAAAAAAAATTCGCCGGCCCACTGGCACAATGGTTAGTGTACTAGCCTTTGGAGCTGTGGGCTCGGGTTCGAATCCCGGAAAGGCATGGAGGTTTGTGCTTGTCAATAAATGTTGTTATTTGTCTATGTGTTTGTGTCGTCCTTCTTTGTGTGTCTCTTGTGACTGTCTCTTCTGGCGAGCTGGGTAATGGGCTATAAAGCCTACACTCTCCCTTCTAGAGGGCGCATTCACTGTCATTTGTCATAAAAAAAATTCAGAAGGTTAAAGTCTTTAAAAATTTTAAATGCTGGAATTCAATTTTATAAGAAAGATGTATTGATGCTTAGTGAAAAAAAATGCTGCATAAAAATACTAAATGAAAATTGTTACAACTAAATTAAGTCAACCTTGAAGTGATAACAAGAACTGACTTTCACAGACGAAGAGTCACAATAGCTTAAATTCCATTGACAAAAGACTTGCACGATTCCCATTCATTTTCAATGAGTATAATACACGTCGTAGTAGTCCGTCATTCATAAATGCCAAAGTTTGATGGGTTGAAACTTCAAAAATACGGTACTGACAATGAACGTATTTTATATTACTCAATTGCACTGGCTTGAAAAAGAATAGTTTAAGGACAGGAGGTATTATTATTTGAATTAGTCAAAAATAAATCTTATTTTATTAATGTTTAAAAAATTATTTCAAAAGTGTATTAATTTTTCAAAACTTTATGAATCACATTCTTATCAAAATTGAGTTTTTGATGTAAATAAATCAAAAACTAAGTTCGTAGACACATGTTAGTTTCTAAAAAATATATTCAACCAATATACATAATCAAGCAATATAATACATTCAGTTTTTATTAACTATCAATTCGTTAATATTAGCACATAAAACATTTCATGGAAAAAATATAATATGTTTAAAAAAAATTGTCACTCAAAACTATCGGTATGTGTGTGATTGAGTAAAATTATTTGCACAATTAATTTCAAAAAAAGTATTTTATTCAAAATAGGGAGAGTAACTAAGAGAAAGTAGTATAGACGCATAGTGAGTATATTTGTTTTTGGAAATATATAACGTTCTACACACACAAAACACGGTTTAATTTTAAATGTAGAATATTTAACTATTATTTTATTATTAAAATAATATTTTTATCAATGATTAAAATAAGATTCATTGATAATATTATACTAGGAGAAATAAACTTGTGGATTTATTCAACTAAAGATTACTTCATTTAGTCTCCAACAGGCATTACGTTGATTTAAATGCACTGAAATAAAATTTATATGTATAAAATAGAACAATTTTTTTCCCTTTTATTAATGTGAATATTAGATAATGCTCTTATATATGTACGAAAAATGTATCCTATTAGAGGGTAAGAGGTTAAAAATTTTCTGAAATATTGAAAAATTCTGAAAATGTTATACACCATGGACTTGACTATCAACTACCCTATATACTTTGATTTATCAAAATTTGTATAGGCTTTTAGTGTTAGAGCATAAATAACATGTTTTTTTTAGTTGGAGCTTTTAGTTACACATATACATATCATAAATATAAATACCTGTAGTATTTGTAAACGAAACTACTTGACGTAGGTGATACGCTTCCTTTGAAACAAGCACTTCCCATCTTGTTGTTATTACCAGCTTAAGCAATTAGCATTCCGTTTCGTTTGGGAAGATAATAATTCCATAAGAAATTCGAAATTATTTAAGTAATAGTTCCGTCATTCGGAAAAATAGGAGAGGCAATGCAAACAAAACCGAACATCGAAAAGAAAATTCTTTTTGAAGATGAAAACAAAAATATTCCAAGTTTCGTCACAAACTCTCACAACAGGTGATATATTTTAATAAAAAATGTGGTAATATCTGTTGCTATAGTAACTGCGCATGCGCCGTCCAATTGTTCTGCGTGATTATTCCTCATTTTGTCGTTTTAAAAGAGACTTCGAAAGATTCGCTGACCGGATGTTTGAAGTATTACATAATTCAAATGTAAATGTCGTATTGTAAATCTTTAAGGTTAAAAAAATATTATGAGTGAGTCAAAAGTTAACACAAGCAAATAAAGATGTTAATGATGATTGATGAACCAAACATATTCCGTCATAGTTTAGAACTTTAATATGTCTGCGGAAAAATGAAATTAAGAATTCTTTCACAACTTTCCAATAAAAGCAAACAATGAAATTCCAGTTTTTATTACGAAATTTTTCGGCTTTTAACTCAATGAATAGCTAAAATAAGCAATATTGTTTGATAGTCATAAACATTTTTCCTCCTATAAAATTAAAGTATATTTTTTCATTAAGCAACAACTATTCAAATATTTCCTATAAAATTGAAAATTCTTTTTGGTGTAAGTTCAAAAAAAGTGAAATATATTTGCTTTTTCTACTCTGAGAACCAAATTTAGTTGCAGTTTACTATATAGATATTTATAACTGTATCAAGTTTTATAAGATTGAATAAACCGGGTCTGCATATCCCCATCTAGATAAAATAATATCATGAGATATTCATCACATTGGGGTTGTTTTGCGATATTAACATCAGGTTTCGACTAAATGGTCAACTTCAAACGGAGACCTAGTGTTTAGTTTCCTAGCATACTTGGTCATAATGTTATCGATCCACAAAGGTGTGTAAGACTAAGCAAACCTATTCCAATCAAAGATTCGAACCAGGGATCTGAAGGATGGTAGTGCGAGATTTACCACTTTGACTCTGAACCAGTATTCCTGTTCTTATTCCTTTGATATGTTATCTGCATTGTAAAAAAAAACGTTTAAACTTTTGACATGACTATTACATAAGATAAAAGGTTAAAATTTATTCCCAGATAGTAGGTGCATAAAGAGAAAATCTAAATACGAGAACGTAATAATTCATCTTAATTTCTACAATGTTCCATTTTAACGAACAGCAATAAAAACCGTACTCCAGATCGTTTGCACCTATACAAACTGCTCTCTCTCCCAGATAAATGAATAGACTTAACCCGCCTCCTGTCTTCGTTTTCAGGCATCTTTCCAACTCTGTCAGCACTAATGATGACGACAATTCATTGGCCGTCTTCTTTTAGGCCTAACTCTAGTTAAAAATAATGACGAACTACAAATGACCGACTCGTTAAGTAGAAGGGTGGGAGCGTTTGGACTTTTCTTTGTTTGGCGGAGGAGAAGGGTTCTTTCGTTGCCACCTCTTTTACCCGGAATAAAATGAAGATGTTTCGCGACAAGGGAGATATATTGGGGGTAACGCGGTTGCAGTGAGTTGTCAGTGTGACTTATGACGGATGGGATGGGGTGGAATAAAGAAAGAAGTGACATCGCTTTAAGAACTTTTTGAGATTTACGGGACGTCATGGAGGTTATATAAGATGGAGACGCTGACCGCGTGGAGAAAAACAATATGAAACCGATAAACCAAGTGAAGCAAGCATTGCTTAATGGGTATTGTAATCGATTCTCGCTGCCTATTTCTAGCCTCCTTTAGCAGCTTTAACACAGCCAATAACGCCTCGTAATTTAGAACCCTGTTCAAGTGACGAGGTGAGCGGACAGCCAACGGAACTTCGAGCGACATCGTACGCTGACGCCGTCGGGACTTTGGACTCCGCAGTTTTAACGAGCACGTCTGTCCCAGTGTACTCGGGCCCATCCGTCACGAGTTGGATTTTTCTACTCTCTCCGAGTACAGATATCCAATTTACAGGATGACTGGCAGTAGGTGGGATTCGAGCCCCCGCACTCCTGAGAAGGCTGAATCCAGAGGCGAATGCCTTACCACTCGGCCACGGACAGGCCAAGCATCGCTTATTTTATGGAACCCGTACTGTTGCTGAAAATATTACAGAAGGAGTATATATAACCCATGCTCACTAGGCGCGTTTACATGAGCCATCGAATCCATGGATTGAAGAGCAAACTCAGCAATTTTATTTGGAGACTTTCTCCCAGACAGAACCGGAATTGCAGGGTTCATTGGGGGTTTTCGCAAACCATTTAATGAAGGAGGGTTTGACGTTTAATACCATGGATTCGGCCACAGACTATCATTTGGGTTAGAAATCGTGATCGACCTTTTTTTTACCCTAATGAGATTTTTGCATTCCATGGATTCGATGACTCATGTAGAGGCGCCTACAGAACGGTACATCAAGGGGAGGAGCAGCTTGCCTCGGCTTATATACACTCTTAAAACAAAAGAGTGAAATCCACTCCAATTGGAGAAGTGCATTTTCGACACTGGAAAGGAGTGAATATTAACTCAGACTGAATTAAAATCACTCGTTTGGGTTATCCTGTCGAAGGTTTAACACACAAAGTATCCACTCCTTTCGGAGAAGTGCATTTTCCAGACTGGAGGAGTGAATATTAACTCAGACTGAATTAAAATCACTCTTTTGGAGTGATCCTATCGGAGGTTTAACACACAAAGTATCCACTCCTTTCGGAGAAGTGCATTTTCCAGACTGGAGGAGTGAAATTAACTCAGATAATAAAGTTAACGAAAATAAAGTTCAGTATAATTTTTTTGTCGTTCAAGGGGCAAATTCATATACAGATGAAATACACAGGTGAATATAATTTACAAGTCTATGTTATCATTTCTAGAAATAATGTTTTGGATATATACCGTATACAATTAATGAGAAAAGAATAAAATCGAAAATCTATTCAGTAACGGATTCTCAAAATGTTCTCCATAAAACGAGCAGGCATGAAGCTTCCTCCGATTTGGTGTTGTAGTGCGAACTCAATGAAACTGGCGGCTGCATATACTGTCTCGATTGCTATGGAGTAATATTAAACCAGATTTTTACAGTGCACGTTTTCGAAGCTTATTTCTGAATTAATTTCAATGTCATTACATTTAAAAAATCTGTACTCTATAACCCAAGTAGTATCATTTAGAGAGTACATCAAGAAAGATTAAATGAATGATATCAAACAGATTTACATGACAAAATAAAAAGTATGCTGCAGTGATAAACAGCTGAGAAATTATATGATGCTATAAAAAGATTTATAAGAAATTATTTATTCCCAGACAAAGACGTTTTATTTGTTCTGTAGGGGAGAGGAGGGAGGATTGGGACGGTGGGAGGGGTGGGACAGCTGAAATTATGGCAAAATAAATTACCTAATTTAATTTCCAGTCTCACCACCTTATAGCATATGTATAGTTCCTTGTTGTTACCTACTTCTAGTTTATTCCTATTCAACTTTCAGTTCCAATTAGGAAAAAGTTTATTTTCACACCTCCAGAGAAAGTTTTTAATCTATGTTTAGTTTAATTTCTTTACTCATGTAATTTCTAAAACAAATATAATATAGTGGCACAGTACTCTTAAAGATACAATGTATGCTTATCAGCAGTTTAGTTAAGCCAAAAATCAGCATGGTTTATGTGAGAAGTTATTTTTTAGAAGCATTGCGTAGAGGGAGGAGTGGGACGCACTGAAAGAGGGAGGAATGGGACATGCCCATTCCTTCTCCTTCCAGTCCAGTATTACTTATTACTGTCCATACGGCCATTTCCTAAAGCGGAACCTAGGAATCCATAGAATAAAAGTAAAGGAAAGAAAAAAGGACGAGCAAGAATATTAACATATACCCCAGATAAGAAGAAAATTGAAGAAGCAGAAGCTGCCAGACTTGGGGGAAAAAAGGTGCCAACTAAAACATGTATGTGCAAACCTAGGAGGATGGAAAGAACAGGAGTAGTCATGTGGCCTTCGGCGTGAAGCGAAAAAGCTTTCCCCTCCCTCTTGGGAGAAAGGGACCTTTATCTACCCCACTTTTACATGGTGTTCTATGGGAGAATTTACGATTTTTCATTTTAAATGAAAAAAATGTGATCACATTATGGAAAACGAATACACATATGTATATTTCTAATAAGCTCAGTAGATATACATGTATTATTTAAAATACAATAACAAATAAACACCCAAAACTAGTCGATATTAATATTGGTTCTTCTGAAAATCTTAAAATTATTTTGTTATAACTTGATTTTTTTAAAAATCTTTTATTAAATTTTAAAAATCTACTGTTCATCATTAAATGTTTAATATTTTTGATAAAAGAGATTTTTTTAACGAATATATATATATTAGAACTTTTATTTAAGTTGCATATGAAATGCGAAATAAAGTAATCTTATTATTATATTTTATTCGTATTACTTGCGTATATTCTTTTTATTAAACAATTTTAATTAATGATAGCCAGTAAATGCTTAAAACTGATGTGATTACTATTTTTGATGTATACGTGTTAGTTTTAATGAAGTTAATATATTAAGTATTTTTTTTACCAATTTACAATTAATTACTGTGATACTTATGCTACCAAACCACTAATACTTGTAACATAGCTAATAAAAATATAAGGTATATACAAAACAATAATTTATTTATGTTCCTGTAATTAGTGTATACATGTAAAATCTATTCATTGAATCGATTTTGAGTACTTCAATTATATACATTCCGTTAAATTTTTTATATTGTAAAAGTTAAAAGTCCCTAATAAGAATCCCCTCTTGGAATTAAGTAAATAATTTAAACTATTATAGATCCAGTATAGATTTAAAATCGAATGAATATTTTTTGAATATAACTTCAATTGTAAACATTGTATCATAGAATATTATTTAAAAAAGAAAGAAATCTTTATTAGTGGATTTTCTATTTCATTCATAAAAATAGTGACAAACATAACATAAAAACCTGCTAATTAACTCTATTTAAGCAACTTTAATTGTAAAAATTCCATTTAATATATTTTTGATTAAAAAAATTATTAGTTGATTTTTTTTATTTTATTCATAAAAATAGCTACAAGTTGATTTAGTAGCATAAGTATCGCAGTAATTATTTGAAATTAGTAAAAAAATACTTAATATATTAGCTTTTTTAAAATAACAAGTAGGCACCAAAAAAGTAATCAAATCAGTTTTAAGCATTTATTGGTAATCATTAATTAAAATTGTTTAATAAAAAGAATATACGCAAGTTATACGGATAAAATATAATAATAAGATTACTTTATTTCGCATTTCATATGCAACTTAAATAAAAGTTCTGTTATATATTCGTTAAACAATCTGTTCGATCAAAAATAATAATTTTTAATGACGAAAAGCAGATTTTTAAGATTTAATAAAAGATTTTTTTAAAAAATCCAAGTTATAATTAAATAATTTTAAGATTTCCAGAGGAACCAATATTAATATCGCCTAGTTTTGGGTGTTTATTTGTAATTGTATTTTAAATAATACATATATATCTACTGAGCATATTAGAAATATACATATGTGTATTCGTTTTTCATTATGTGATAACATTTTTTTCATTTAAAACGAAAAATCGTAAATTCTCCCATAGAACCCCATGTTAACTAGGGGTAGATATTGATAACAGCCTTCCCCCGGTTCCCCTCCACCACTGGCTTCACTCAGTTCCCGTACGTTTCAATCAGCGTGACTACTCCTGTTCTTTCCATCCTCCTAGGTGCAAACCTAAAATTTAAAAATTCAAAAGAAAATTGTACCGTTTAAAGATATGAATCCAGTGATAGCGAAAAGTCCTTATTTTCATTACATGACAGTTCAGATGAAGACATGGAAATAGCACATGGATGAAGGACAAGCCCAACACAGGCAAATATGATTGTGTGCTTGTCAATTCCTCACCAAACGGTCAATTGTGTTTTCTACGTTGCAATTGTGGAGAGTATTGACAATGCTGAAAGTTACAATGCAAAATTTTTGAGAAAGAATACGAACAGAAATTTTAATTTTCCTCAACAGGATATGACTATGGTACGATAGAAAAAAAACCGATATTATCATGAAATTGCTGCCACCGCAATTGATTCGTGGGACGAGTAAAGCGCAGTCTTGCTTTTCTTTTCATGTTAACCTTTCTCATTATGATATTCGATAATTTTTCTTTAATTTTCAAATGTGTCCCATCCCTCCCATACTCATGTCCCACTCCTCCCACCCAAGAGGGAGGAATGGGACAAAATTCTTGTAATTTGAATTTCTCAACAGTAATAAAATTTTTCAACATTTAAATGGTGTGAATTTTTTTAAAAATAATTTAAAACATCTACGTTTATTATTTAACCAGTTGCATCTATAAATAAGCAGTGGATAATGAATTAAAAAATATTTATGTGAAAATGTCCCAATCCTCCCTCCTCTCCCCTACTTAACTATAGTTAAAACCCTTTGACCAATAACAAAATTCAAGAGAAAAATATAAGTTTTAAATTAAATTAAGAAAACTACAATGTTAGTTGCCTTTCATTAAGATGGAATTACAGAGCTTGTGTGAAAATGCTGTCCCGCAAAATACATTTATAAAATTCCATTGATCAAAATTTCCTGATGAGTTAAATTAAACTTTTGATGTAATCGAATTTAATTATTGTATGCTAAACTGCATCGAGGATTTTATCTTTAATACTTTGAGATTTCAAATAACAAATTAATGTCACGAACCATTAGTTTTCACTTTCCCCTTTCTCTTAAGCAGTCATGAAATCTTTCGTAGAGATACAATATATAATTGTACTCATTACAATTTGATTTTCGCGTATGATAAAGTTATTTGTGTTGACTTAGACTTTAAGATTAAATTAATTAAAAAAATTATAGGTAAGAGCAAAGGAACATGTTAAATTTGAACAAGTAATTTAGTTTAATTTTAGAACAGTATTGTTAAAGTATTAATTATCAAGCTTTACATTTATTCATAAAATTTCTATTTATTAAAATCTAAACAAAAAATGTAAACCTAACAAGTCAAACAAGCACTAAAAATACATCACTACTTATTACTATGTTTACTGTCCGTGAATTTATGTGAATGTTTTCAATATTTATAAGACAGGTGGTTCTGTGTGAATGTGTGGCTTTTACACAAAAGTTTTTACCTATTTTCTTATCATACTTTAATATGTGTCTGATAAGTGTTTCATGACAAAATTGTCAAATGAAATATGTCTAACATTGTTTCTATTATATAACAGATGCGTTAAAAATTAAATTAAAAATACTTTTGGACGAAATTTAATGTACCTGAATATTATGAATACACTCTTAAAAAAAGGAGTGAAATCCACTCCTGTAGGAGAAGTGCTTTTTCGACACTGGAATGGAGTGAATATTAACTCAGACTGAGTTAAAATAGCTTGTTTTAAGAGTGTATATTTTCCCATTGTTCATATATCATATATATTAATAAATATTAAAATGATGAATTAATTTTTTATCAACAAACCGAGTTAAATAATATAAAAGTAGCAGACCCATTTGCTTTTATGATACCAACATGCTGAGCACTTTACCTTATTTTTAAATTTAACAAAACTCTTTTCAATTTCATAAATTAACATTCCACTAATGCAATCTAAATTCAATTTTTTTTCTTCAGTAAAATAGTTACATGTTTTCTATTGCATCTGAGAAATATGAGCGATCCTTCATGTTGGTTTAGATACCACGCCTATTTCGATGGTTAATTCTTTGAAATTCATAATTGGATTTTTGTTGGCCTTGCCTATTGTTTTTGTTTGAAGTCAATGACCCATGGAAATTTTCATACGAAGTATCAGATTTGGATATTGATTAGAAGTAGGGCTTCTTTGTTTCTCAGAAGCAAACGGAATTTATGGCTTCACTTTGCTTTTTCCAGTTAATTTTCTGTTTATTTTTTGCGAACACTTAGTAATTTAAGCTAAAATTTTATTTTTTGACATATAATATGCAGAGAAAATCAAAGCTCTACCACCACGGTTAGCAATCAAACCCTCTCCTGTCTAACACTCTCAAAAATTAGCTATTTAAAGCTAAAAAAAATTCAAATGGTTGTGCTGTTTCAGTCTAGTAAGATTTGCGTGGTTAAAAACATAAAGTAATTATGTGTTTTTCACTTAAAATTTCATATTTTAACAGAAAAACACGTTTAAAATATAAAAGCATGTTTCTGTTTTGATATTTCTTCAAATATAAGTTATTTTCTGTAAAATTAACAGAATTTTTTACAGTGTGGGACCGTCCTATTATCCCTAGTATCACTCAATTACTATATCAATTCCACATATTTTTTTATATCATCTTAACATTGGAATGACGAGTGAAGATCGTGTTATATTATGTGCTACTATACCTTGACTATTTACTATGCGAGCCTCGAAAGGAGGACTTTCTTCCCCCATCCATTCGCTTTGCTTTCTAGGAAACGGGGGAGCATCGCTTTCTAAACCCAACACGTTTGAGGTTCTGTTGAGAAGTTAATAATTCCAACAGTTCAAACCAAAGTAGGGTGGGGAAGGAACACGCTCACGCCTTTTCGAAGAAAACCACAGGTTCGGAGGGGGTAGGAAAATTCTTCCGAAGCTCGCATTGTGGATAGACAAGGTCTACGGACAGCCTAAATTCCGAAAATAAATAACAAAATATCCTGTCCTGAATAACGACAATCTAAAACGAGCAGATATTAACGATTCCAGAAAGGATGTCCATCTTCTAACCATCCCCTATTTAAGACGAAATAAAACAGCCTTTTACAATGTTTGAAACTAATTACCCTTGAAAATGACAAAAGGTTCTCTGAAGGTTGGATTGTTTAAAGCCAGCAGCCGCATTTGGGCAGATCCTTGATTGGCAGTTAAAGCTGGGATGAAGATTCATGGACTGCGCTTGTCACAAAACTATTAAAAGAGGAAATAGAATGGGAACGCCACTCTTGAAAAGGGAGGGAAGGGGGGGGGGGGATTTTGTGTTGCTTTTATTTTGTAAGAATACACTCTCAAAAATGAATGCTCAAAAACGACGAAATTTTAATTAATTTTGACGCTTCGTTTACTGGCAAATGCTCCGAGTTTTCGTTTCCTCAAAGTGAGGAAATTTGAATCGTCATTTTTATGAGGATTTGAATGTCGTCTAATCTAAAGAAATATTTCGTCATTTTTGAGCATGTGAGTACAACAATGATATTCAGTTTCCTCAAAATCAAGATACAGAATCGTCAAATCACGATCGTAAAAGTGAGGATTCGCGTTTACTCAAAAGTCACGTGATAGTTTGACGAAACAATCCACAAAATTAACGAAATGAGGCTTGAGGATTCACAAATCGTCAAAAATGAAAGTGTTATTTCTGAGAGTGTATTACAGTATTTTTCATTTAATCTATTTGGCCCTGAATAATTATTGACAGAATAGTGAGGCAAGAGGCCCAGTGGCCTACACTCTTAAAAAAACCGAGCGATTTTAACTCAGTCTGAGTTAATTTTCACTCCTTTTCCAGTGTCGAAAATGCACTTCCCCTATATGAGTGGATTTCAATCCTTTGTTTTGCTAAACCTCCGACAGGATCACTCCAAACGAGTAATTTTAACTCAGTCCGAGTTCATGTTCACTCCTTTTCATTTCAGTGTCGAAAATGCTCTTCTCCTATAGGAGTGGATTTCACTCTTCTGTTTTAAGCGAGAAGTAGAGCATTGCACGACCGGCTCGAAGATCAAGGGCCCAATCTAATGGGTAAGACAAAAAATTGTGAATAATTAACACAACCTGCTGTAAACGCTATTTACAACTCTTTTTACTGTGATTGAGAGAGAATACACTTGGATGAAGCGCCATCTGCTGGAATCTTTCAAGACCGAAGACAGATAAAAAGTTATTCATTGTTATCTTCCTTCAAATTTATATTGACCTGAGTCAAAACTTTGCCAAATAGAAATGGGTTTTCTGTTATTTTTTTTTCTTTTACTTTGTTGATTACCGTTAAAACTTCCAAATATCGGTGTTTTCATTCAAAGGAAAACTTTTTTATTGATCCAAAAATATCAATAGCAAGAAATAAAAAAATATCGTATGCCGCTAATCATTAAATATTCAGATACCGCTTTTCCAATGAAGTAAATAAATTCCAGTCTGAATATTCCTTTTTTATTTAAATAAAGTAGCCGAAATTGTGAAGTTAATTTATCTTTGCAACAAAATTCAAATACAAATACAAAAATCGTCGACCAACAACAGGCTAATGGCCCAACAAATTTTCTAGTTTTTCACTAGTTACCAATAACTATCGAGTTTCTTCTTAAATTTTTCTACTCTCTTTAAATACACAACATAATCTGGTAAAGCATTCCACTCATTGACAACTCTATTGTAGAAAAAAAATCTTACTTCCCTTCTGGAGCACTTTTTCAAGCAACTCGATATCTTTTCTGATTAAGGGAGACCACAACTGAATAGCATATTCCAGATGTGGCCGTACCAACTCCCTGTTCAATAGCAAAACAATCTCCTTAGATTTAGAAGTGATACTTTTTCTAATATATCCCAACATTTCAGTGGCTTTCCTACTTGTTTCAACAACTTTTTTACTCATTTTAAAATCATTGTTCACCGAAACTCCTAAATGTTTAACAAAATTACTATCTTGGATACTTTCTTCCTGTAAAACACAAGAAAGTTTAGCAGTGTTCTTACCCAAATGCAAATGTACGTTAAATAAAAATTGGCGCTACAATATTTAGTACTATTTTCTTTTTATATGAAAATAATAAAAGTACGTTTAGAAAAATACAAAACTAGTTTTTTTTAAGTATGAAAGTAAGAAAAACATCATAACAATTAAAAGTAAGTATTTAAAAAGTCAAATTTTAAACGTAGACTAAATTAGTATTTGTTCGATTGCTTTTTGAATGTTTATTTATTGAGACTATGAGTCAGTATTTTTTACAAAGTTGGTTCTCATTTTATCCATACTTTATTTGAATCATTATTTTAATTATAATATTATGTATGTCAAATAATTAAATAAATTGCTTCAAAGTCTGACTGATAAGTCAATGTATAATGCATAAATTTTTAGACTTTTGTAACGTTTTAATGCAAATTAATTTAAGTTAACTACAATCGCAGTTATAAATAAAAAAAGATCACTCTTTTCAGAAGTTTCTTTCAAGTCTGACAGTGAGGTTTTAATACCCTTAGTTTAATTTTTCAAAGGGTAAAAAAAGGATAGGTTAATCCAATTTTAACTTCCGTTACTTTGTTTACAATGTAAATTAATGATTGCAACTTATCCCCTTTATTAAAGAAACAATTAGTAAAAAACTGCAGACCCAAGACCTCCCAAAGTTTGCAGATGGTATCTCATTATTTATTAAAGAATCAATCCTACGGATATTAATTGAGTTTTTTAAAATTGCTTTTCTGCAATTAAGCATTTAATAAACTTAAATTTGCTTAAACCCATTGCTTAATACTTTGAATTTTTTTAAAATATTAATTATAAATTCAGCCTTATCGATGTCTACATTGCTTGGAATTAAGAAAATAAAAATTCAGTTTTTTTCTAATTAGTAAAACTGCGGATTAGTTATTAACTTTTATCTTTTTAATTTTTTTCAAAAAATTTAAAGTTGATAAAATTGCTTCGTAAATATTTTTTTTAAAAATATTATCAGTAAATTAAATTTTTAGAAATGTTGAAAATAGTGATTTTTTTTAACTTCATATCTATCTAATGATATGTAATAGTCTTTCAGCACTACAGTTAAAAAGTAACATGCATTTATACTGAAAATCACCAAAAAATACAGATTATTGAATTCAACATAAAAAAAACTATACTTAGTAGACCTTATTCAACACAACCAATGCACATTTTTGTGCACCATATGTATAAGAATACAGGTAAAAAAAATCTCAAAATTCTAACGTAATTAGCAAAAAGCCTTAGGAATTTATTGAACACAAGAATTGAAAAACGCGAAATAGAGAGGAAAGATTGAAAGCAGACGAAATATAATATAATATTTCTATAAGTATTCCAACCTGTAGGAATGACCACAGAAAATATTTAATAACTTTTTTCTACAGGAGATATCATTATGAAACTTTCAGTAAATGTTCAGAACGATATTGTGAATAATATGAAGTATAAACTGAAAAATCGATATTTTGGCCAATTTTTGGGTACGGCATCCGCCATCCCCTTCATTTACAATACTCCTCAGAAGGCATTATGGTATTTCGTTATGCTGCAAAATTTTTTGGTAAGATCCTACAATACTTGTAGACCTCTATTTTCACTTATATAATATTTCCAGACCTAGAATTACATATTTGATACAAGCCTTTAAAAAATCCCATACACTTCAATTCAAACATCCCCATCAATTCAATAAATGTCTCGTCGTGAGCCATCGAAAGACGTCATCTGCACGGCAATAAATTCGCTAAAACAGAGGTCACACTTCAGCCAATCCCGGGTTAAAAACATGAAATGAGAGATCGCCTTACGTGGATTTCCTCAATTCCACAAATTGCTTTGCTCCCGACAAAAAGAGGTAAAGAAGCATGAGGGTGGATTGGAGTTGTAATAGTGTAAGTCACAAGGCAAATATGATTTGGACAATTGAATCGGTGAGTGCAGAAACCACTTCAGTCACCAAAAAAAAACCCCGAAAACTCGTTTTCAATGAAAATAAGCGTAGAAAGGCAAGATGCTTGTTGGGTGCAAAAACTACGTCAGTCTATTGAGTAGTTCCGTAAATACAGGACGTTTGTTTCGAGTGTTGAGTGCAGAAATAGAGGAGGAGTTACTACGTTTTTTCTCCCTCCTGAAAAATTTGAAATTTGTGATTGACGTTGTTTCTGCACTCACCGATTCAATTTCTTTAGACATAGTGATAAGGCAAACAATTAAAAGATGCGACTAGTTGGATATGCCTGACCTTTTAAGAGAACTTTAGATGTTTCAAACCAGAACACTAATTTGAGAAGGGACCTGGATGGCCGAGTGGTTTGGACAATTAAGTTAGGAGTCTGCGCAATGTAATGGGTACAGGTTCGAATCCCGCCTTCGCCCTGGGTGTACTTCCCTTTCTCTGTGACAGTAAAAATTCTTTCTGTGTCTGTCTTAATTGACGTAGGCCTATACAAGCGGGTCTCCGATCAAGCACACAAGCCGGAATACATATGTACAAACCCCCATAAGGCAAAGAGATGGTTTGGAGCAAAAAATTCTGTACTTGAGGAGCTGTATAGAATTGTCGATTTGTATCTTATAAAAGTAAAACTATTGTGTCTTTCGAAGCTTAATTAAATAAAGAAAAAAAAGATGAACCTATAATTGAATTTTCTCAATTCCACCTGTGTGTTTTTGTTCTGTTCCGTTTCGTCAAAAAATAGGTTGAATAAATGTAGTACTTCCCAAAAAAAGTACGGATTTTTGATAGCTGAATGACTTTTATTACGTAAATATTTAACTTAAAAACTGAATTTAAACAATAGAAATACAGCGATTTCTCCAATTCTTTGATTTACTCTTACTAAAAAAGTAATTGCAAAATGTGTACAATAATCTTGTTGTCAGAAGAAAGTAACACCATTAAATACATAACTGTTGATACAACTCTTTTATAAATTTTTTTTTCAATATGTATATCTTCAAGTAAAAATCTTCGAACAGTGACAGTTACCTAAATTTTTAACACACGAATTATGCTCAACGGCACTTTTTGTTGCTTTTGAACTCTTGTACACAAAAAATATCACCTGAAAGCATAATAAGTGTTGAAGAGGACTTAAGAGTGAAGATAAGTTCCATTACTCCTTATGTTGATATTTTAATCGCAGACAAACAACAAGCTTTGCACTAAGGACTATAAATGTATATTTTATCTAATGATTAATTTCTTGCTGAGTTTGCACTAATTTTTTATTTGCATGCTTTTATACCTATGAGTTATAAATAAAAATGGTAATTAGCACAATTTTAATCTTTTTATTTCTTCTTTATTATAAGAATGCTATAAATAAACAACTACCAACCATTAAATATGAAGTTTTCTCAGGAAATTTACTCAAAAGGCCTTTAAATACTATTAGAAGAGTAAAAAATATACGCTTATTAAATTATTTTGTTCTGGTGCGGTACGCCAAAATTTCCCAAAAAGTCAAGTGGTACGCAGGTGCAACATGGTTGAAGACAAGAGACCTGTTCTAGGACAAGAGGAGCTCTGCAAAAAGTTCTGTAGAGGCTGCTTCTCCTGGAATACTTTTTTATTGCAGTGAAAGTGGACTTAGTAAAACAGTAAATTTTTATAATTAAACTACATGCTGAATAAATTTTAGAATATCTTATTTCATGCATTTTATGTTTATTATTAATGCGTACGAAAAAAATGTTAGGGAAGCTGCATGCTTAAAAAATCTAAAATTATCATTATAAACAAAACAAACAATAAAAACACAAAAATTTTGAAGATTATATTATCATTTTAAAAGAAAATTTATACTTTTGGTAAATTACTACATTGTTTGAGCTACAAGAAGCAGTTCAAGTTTTAGCAGCTATAAAGAAATAATTTCAAGAATATTTTAAAGGTTTTCAATGAATGTAAAACATCGGTTACTCAGGAGAGAAAGTTAAAAGTTATTTTCAACAACTTTTGGTAGTTCGGCTTGCAGTTCAAAATTCTGGAACGTTTTCAGATTGCATCGTCCACTTCGTAACTTTCACTTCACCTGAGTTTTAAACGAACAGAAGTATATGTTGGCTGCAGTGAGATTCGACAATCAGATACCCGATGTATAGGCTCCAGAAATTCTCAAGTGTCCACTGTGTCACTTCACCTGAATTTTAAACGAACAGAAGTACAGTAGAGAAGAGCAGAAGAACAGTGGCTGCAGTCTACACTGCAGTAAGACTCGATAGATACTCGATAAGGGCTGTGAGGCGCCCTGTAGTCAGAGTAGCGATCTACGGATCGGAAGGTCCCGCGATCGAAACCTGTTCGCTGAAAACTCACCGAGTATATGCGGAGTACGTGCTCGTTAAATCTGTTATGTCCGAACGTCCTGTGGGCTGTCATTGCGCAGTTTCCCACGGGTACAGGTTCCTGGAGACTATTTCCCTCCCCTTCAAGGACATGTCTAAATTGTGGAGGTGGCTCGTGATAGATGGCAGCATCTGTCACGTATATGTGTGCATGTGAGTGTGTGTGTGTGTTGTGACTGTCTTACTTGACGAAGGTTTATAAGCGGCTCTCTGAGCAGAGCAAGCACACAAGCCTGAAAATTTATGTATATCAACCAACCAACCAACATACTCCGATAAATAGGCTTCAGAAATTCTCAAGTATGAGCTCCTTCAAACTGGCGGATTTTAGACTCACACCGGTTTACTTGTGAAACATAGCGAGAAAGGGTCGTCTATTCTAATATAGAATGAAGTGGACATGTAATTTTCTTGTGCCACGCGCGCTATGCAGGAAGGTCCACTTTGAGCCAGACGTATTTAATTAAATTAAAATAAGACAAATTATTGTATTTTCTCTACCAAGAAGGTAAAGTTTGGTGCTCTTTGTTGAAAACAGTTATTTTTGATTCAAATATGTATTCTCGTAAGTTTAGGATATGAATGGAATTTAAGAACTTGCACATTTGTCAAATTTATGAAAATTACCCCAGAAAGAAAAACTCTTTGGCGAAAGTATCATTAGTTGTTTTACAGAGTTCATATTTGAAGGGTGAACTTCTCAGTTCATTTGACAACCTATTAGTAATATAACAACAAAATTAAGCAATAGGTAAATAATTGCTTTCTAAAAGTTTTTATTATTAAATTTATATTTCCTTTAATAAAAGAAAAAAATTATCTGCTTGATAGTTTTGATTAACCCCGTTATTTACACAAACTATTGATTCTATAGAAATCTGTTTGCTGTGTAGTACGGACGAAATACATTGTATTCCACAGGCAATTGACAGCAATATCCATCTGAGTATTGAAGTTACTTGAATTGGTTGTAAACAAAAAGTTATTCATATAGCAATTGTACAAAACAAATTGTCATATTTTTTTTAAATAAAATTTCGGCAAAAGACATCTACTTTGATATATCCATCACATAATTACTCTGAACTAGTAATATTCTTTGGTTCAAATGTGTTTGCAATGTTTACCATTCGATTTAATTGAAACTAAAGTCTTCATCATTTAGTCTGATATTTTAACAGATTCTGATGATTTTTTTTCTCCTGTTAGCTTTTTATGTGATTTTCATGTGATCGATCTTATATTGCTCTTACTCTTACTTATCTGTACTATAACATACAAATGCAGAAAGAATGAATGCACCGTTAAAATTTTAAATAGTAAAAACATCTAGATAAAACCTACTGACTAAAATAACATGTTACAGCCACCATCCAATATTTCCAGTCTAAATAAAAAGGTCAAGCGAATAAAGGGTCTTCTTGTCCACCCCTCAAGAGTTATTCTCTAAATGAGTTATTTTCTAAAGTAAGCAGGACGCCCGAGTTATTTAATTAATCCCACTTCTTTCACTCTGGTCTGTCGCTCTTGAGTTTAGATAAGAGGACATAATAATGGAATTGAGATGGGCACGGGGGTGGATAAATACTTGAGGTTATGGTACTCGGAGAATTTACTTTAAGTTGTTTGTCGCATAAGTTGGAATAAACACATTAACCTTAATTGGATTACTTTTAATTTTCGTATTATAAATTGGCATTTGTAGTAGTAGTTATAGTTGCATCGACAAAAAAATAATGCATGTAGTTATGAAATAAGTCGATATCAGGCCAAGAAACGCTTTTGAGCTAATGCCATGTTTAAGGTCTTGAGTGGCAAGAGAAATGTTAAATAAAAAGAAATTATTTCTCATCAAACCTCGATTGCTGAATCTATATAATGGGAACAGATGTCCAAGATATCCGAAATAATCCAATTATAGATTCACATGTAAAGACATTTATTTTTAATCTACCTTCAAAGTTCATATATTTCATTTATCAATTGTAAGAGTTTCAGTAAAATATACAAATTGTTCACAACTCTATAAGTAATGTAAATAATTTACTTTTCTTACATTATGTTAAAATCCATAATAAATCGTGTTTTGTTTTCGTCAAAAAAAATCGTTTCTATCTTTACCAAAGGAATCGAACTAATATTCCTGTTGATAACTAGATAAGTTCCCTCACCCACAAAGAAGCATTGTTTTCCAAATGGAAAACTTTTCCTTCAATCGTTGTTTCAAAATTCCATACAAGGAGCGCCATCTATGAACATTTATCAAACTCACTTTCAAACTCTTAAAAAGTGCTAAATTGAAAAGCTACTAAATTAAATATTAAATAGTTTTTATTTATATAAATCCATATTTTTACATACAAACTACAAGTTTCTAACACAAGAGCTGTTGAGAAAAACTTTATTACTTTTATTTGGACTGCACACATTTTATTTTAACAAATTTGTCTAAATTTGGAATGGATATTTTGCAGTTAAATAATTCATATGAAATACTGGAAAAAGTACTGTAGAATCTCCTTTTCCTTTATAATTGCAGGAAAAATAACATTTAGTAAAATCTTATTTCCAAGTATTAAAAATGTTTACTTATTAATAAATAAGTAAACTTTAATAAAGTTTACCTGAAACTATTTTTTGTTTGAAATTCTTACTAAATTGATATGAAACCAGTAAAGGTAATAATTCGTTCTTTTTATTTAAATATATTTATTTAATTAAAGTAAAAATTCTTAATTAATTATCAACACTTAATGGTTTATGTTTCATCATCAATGTCGTAAATACACTGCTCAAAACAATTAGGGAGCACTTAGCGTACTTTTGATACCCTTTCAATCCCAACTTTTTTTTATTCTAAAAATCTTAAATTTGTGATATAGATTAATTATACGCCCAGAATGAAATGGCAAAAACCAGACGGAAAATCTTAATTTTTTAAATTAAAATTTAAGGAAAAAAATTGGAATCATAACCTTCCACGCCAACCTCACGCTGTAGCTCGAAGTTTTATTGGGTGCCCTCTCAGGGCTCAGGGGTCGACCTTTTTTTTAAAGGAAAAAAAGAAAAAAAATTATTTATGTTGTGTGCAAGAAAGCATGAATTAGATGCCGACAGAAGATATGGAATCGTTCAATTTACAGGCATAGCATAAAAAGGCAAGATCATGAACTTTATTTTACCTAAATTATGACAGTGCAGATCTTAAATTTAATATTACAAAGAGATCTAAATTAAGTATCCAGAAAGGACTAATTTCTTAAATTGTTAAAAGTCATTGCACTATTAACTTATATTGAGCTAATTAATTTAAACTTTTGTTAATTATATAACGTTTAATGCATATAAATAATCATATGTTCGTAAAACAAAATAGATATTATGACTTTCTTGGTGGGGGGCAAGATCGCCAAGCACTGCGACTTTAAGTCTATTGTACTAAGCCCCAGAAATGACACAAGCACAAGAGACACACAAAGAAAGAGACGACACAAACACATAGACAAATAACAACATTTATTGACGGTTACAAACATCCATGCCTGACAGGGATTCGAACCCGACCACAGCAGCTCCAAAGGCCAGAATCCTAACGAGTGTGCCACCGGGGCGGCAAATAGATATTAAGAAATATATCTTTAAAAAAATTATAACCTGTGTCTCATCTATTTTCAAATGAGATCTTAAATATTAAAAACTTTTACGAGTTATTTAACGTAATCTATCTATTATACATTTCGACCATTCCATATTTAAAATGTTTACTAAAATACGCCGTAAACAATATTTTTAATATTGTTATTGTTAATATTTGCATAGTTAGCACTTGTAGCACTCACATATAGTCCAACGAAAAATAACCATAAAAAGTTAACTTGAAAAAAAAACTTTATAAACAGTAGTTTAACAAGCTCAAAGATAGCTCATTTACAAACCATTTTCCTCACCTGGCCTAACTATTACAAATTTGAAGTGTTAATCACTTAAAATGCGACGACGTCAAATTAACTCCAGAATTTCTGAGGATTAAATTTAAATAATCTGTAAATCAGTTACAGCTTAACATATTTAGTGTCTAGAAATTAATTTGTTCTGAGTAGGAGGCATATTACAAATAGAAATTCGTGTCATAAACAATTAGGCTTGTCATGGAACATTATAGGACATCCGAGAAGTACAATGAATCCCTAAACGTACGCTTTAGAATTGCTCTTTAATAAATATCTGGATTTTGAATTTAATGCAGTTAACTTACGTTGTTAACCCTCTCAGAGATACGCACATTAGCCATATTGTAAACTTGTTTTCGCGGCATGAGATTTAAATTAAAATTCTGAAAGGAAAATTTAATTTCTTAAATTTTTGTAATTGTATATATTTCTTTAGTAGATTGCTTAATGGCTTATTCATGATTTAAATTTTTAAATTTAACAAAATTATTGAATTTAGAAAATTTTCAAAATTATGTGTGTTGCTGAAAAACCTGACAGCCAGGTGACGGGTTTATACGTCTGTATCCCTCAGAGTCTTGGATATGTACTAGGACACAAACACTTTTAATTTTACGTTTTAAGAGGCACATATAGTGGACGATTGATTTTTTTTTACATATTTTGACACTCTTTAATTTAAAAGTAACATTCTAACATTTTCCTCGCATTTATCAAAAGGCTTTTTTGAATACAGCCTTCTAAAGAGTATAGTCATTCTTTGGTTAGAAAATTACGTTTGAAACAGAGTCTACCTGAGCTCTTGTTTGGTATCTGTCATCGCCATCGTTCATTCAGCTATCTACGATCATTTTTTTGCTTTTAAATCATACTTATTAGGATTTAAAATAAAAGCAAGTACATTTGTAAGAGCAAGTCACTTAGAACTGCTTTTACTCAAAATTTACGTGTATAAATAAAGCATCATACATGGCAATTAAATCTAGATTAAACATTTAAATCTTGATTTAACTTTTAAAATAGATCAAACTATTTGCAAAAACCCTGATATATGCAGCTTATAACAGCTTAGATTTGTAGTTTTAAAAGTAAAATGCCCAGAAGTTCTGTTTAAATTTTATTTCAAAAGTATTTGAAAAACACTATAAAAAATTTTATGATTACTATATTAAATGCATTAGATATTTTTTATGAGTTTGTATGCGTACAGAATATTTTCTTAAATGCTTCTCAAAGTATAAAACTCATTAAAACAATGAATAGTATACTTGTTCATCAATTTTCTAAAGAAACCCCCTCAAATTTATTGACTTCAGTATAGGGGCTAAATATATTTCATATTGTTAATATATATTTGCAATACACGGTTATAAAAAGTTTGAAATTTCTTGGGCAGTAGGGGAAGGTGGGTTCCCTTGGACCTATTTTGACTTTTCAATTTTTAATTTCTTAATTACTTGCAAAAAGTGAATAAAAATATTTTTAATAAATACTTTATGTTGTTATATACAACATATATTTATTTTAACATGTTATTTAAATGATTTCAACTATTTTAAAAATAAATACAGAAAATTGTAATTAGGACCAAGGTACACCACCGGCGGTGTACCTTGGTCCAACCGGTAGTGTACCTTGGACCAATTATTAACTGTTAGAGAGACTCGATTTACAGTCCGAAAACCAATATTTATTAGCCGCATGAAATGCAAAAATACATTTTACAACCTACTCTTATTTCTTGCCAAGATTGTAGTAATTGGTTATGTTAGGTAAATTGGCTTAGTAAGGGGTTTTATTGCCTTAGTTTTTTTTAAGTGCCCTTTTGGCTTCTTCAGCTGCAATGCGATCTTTCTCGGGTGTATCCTTTAAAATGCAGCATAAAATTAAACTGTTATTTCATGCCATATAAAATATTTTACTATCTTTCTGTCTTAAATTTGAAAAAAAAAACTCAAATATTTCCAACTATGTTTATACAACTAGACCTAAACGTAAAAAGGATGTTCTGCTTAGATATTTATTATAAAGAATATCTTTTTAGATGAGCATGCAATAATTATTTTCTATATTATATCAATACGGTTAAAGTTTTAGAGGCTTCCATAAATCTAAATAATTAACTACAGAAAAATTATTTATCACACCATATAAAATTTCTTACAAATTTCCATTCTTCTAGATTTACAAATCAGGGTTGCATATTAATAGCTTAAAATACCTAACTTTTCAAAAGGAAAAATTTACTTGAATTTTAAAAAGGGTTTTCAACAATCTGAAGCATAAAAGACCTAAAGTGGTGTACCTTGGACCAGTCCAAGGTACACCACTTGTATTAGGTTCGAGGTACACTACTTGGATATTAAAAACAAAATAGTTAATCACCAAGTTAAAGCTAGACTTAACTTAATTTCAAGCACACTGTTTTATAGCTAAACCTTTGCTTTATATTGCATAACCATCGTTTCTGAATAACCACTAAATGTTTGAGTATAAAAATACACTAAAGAATCTGACAAAAATTTACTTTTGATCTGTGAATTTAGTTTTTCGAAACCTCTTTAATAAATCGACCTTTCAAACAAACGGATAGAGCTTCACTGAGATCCCTGGTAGCAAATACTTTAACTGCATGTGGTGTTGTTTCAATATCTAAGCTAATCGAGCTAGAATCGGCATAGGTTCGAGGTACACATATGTCCAAGGTACACCACTTACCCCTACAATCATAAGAAATTTCCACAAACACTATATATTTCCTTAATTTGTTTTCTCTGCCATGCCAATGCTAAAATAATTTAAATAATGAACGGTTATTTCTTGTTTGGGTTACTTTACAATGTATTTTAATTTTAAAAAAGTTCATTTAACAAAACTTTTGAAATTCGAGCTTTAAGTTTACATAATAACTCAAAAAATAGCAAGCATGGTTTTAAAAAAAATCCTTCCTTGCTCAAGCCCTGCCTTAAAAACTAAAAGTGCTATTAGAAATATATTTTGTATCGCATTATTATTTTTTTAATAGGAAAAAGACACATGCCTAATATTATATCAGAACATTAGCAATTAGGTATAGGGCTGCTTTGTGCTTTTTGTCACCTCAAATATCAAAAAGAACGAAATATTCTTCAAAAACATTGATTGCACTTTCTATGGCAGTAATAGCTGAAGTTGAAATACATTTACAGCATTTTATTATTTTAAATACATAGAAAAATATTTTACATTTAGTCATAAAAAATATATACACATGTAAAAAAATGCAAATTCGTATTACAGAACTGCAGCTTAGAGTTCAGTTAAAAGTGTGCTTAATTAAAATTCACGATCATAGAAGTGCAGTTAAAAAAAGTGCAGTTAAAAAACGGTTTTATTAAAATTCACAATCACAGAAGTGCAGTTAAAATTCACAATCGCATCAAAACTTAATGCTGCTTAGTCTTTTCCTTAGATTAAGGTAGCCGTATCTGTTCATGTTGGCAAAATATTCATCTTTGCTTAGAACATAATCGTTGTACTCTTTGTAGTCCAGCTTCAGTTTTCCTCCTAAATATTCAGGTAAAAGTTCTGGAGATATTTGTTTGTGAAGACTTTTCAGATCTCTTCCATGGAAATGTAGCTGTAGAGAGAAACATATTTTTTGTATCACATTAAAATTGGGATTTTTTTTTTCGGTAGGAAAAGAGGACATGCTCAATATTATAACAATGCATCAACATCTGTAACCTTCTCAACTCTTTGGTTTGAATTGAATGTAAGAGTTACCAATTTTCGTATAACAAATTAATTTACGATACAAAAACTAGTTTTTAGAATTTGTACCGGAACAAAAGATTTTTATTTGAGAGATTGTTTGTCCCATAAAAGTGATTTTTAAAATTATATATTTTAAAAGTAAAAAACTGCACAGCAATACGTCTAGGATGTTATCGGGTGGACAGTCACTTGCTATGCAATAATTATCGATTATTATGTTAATAATAATTGAAAATTGCATAAAATAAATTTTAATGAGAAAAGCATACTTTGTATCACATTAAAATCTGTATTTTCGTAGGAAAAGGGATTAAATTGTCGGAAAAATAATGTTTAGAACTTATACAGAACATAATTTTTTTTTTGAGTGACTGTCTTATAAAATAAATTATTTTCAAAATTATATTTGTTTAAATAAAAAAAACTGCTCGGCAATACTTCTAGGATGTTATTTGGTGGAAAAAAGACAGCCACGTGTTACATTATAATTATTGATTATTATGTGAATAATAATTGAAAATTGCATAAAATATATTTTAATGAGAGAAACATACTTTGTATCACTTTAAAAATTGTATTTTCGTTGGAAAGTGCTTAACCCTTTCAGTCCCAAAAATTTACTGCACTACAGAAACATCTGATATTCATAAAATAAGCTTATTTTAGGTCAAATATACGAATTCCATAAGAAAAAAAATCCATTAAATTTGTTTTTATGGTTTTTGAAACAATGCCAAAATTCTTTAACTGTGGAAAACAACAAAATAAAAAATATATATATTACCTAAAAACACTTCGAGTTATATATTTTAAGGTATCTGACCATATTATTAAAAAAAATTTAGTAATTATTTTAACCGAAATAGTTTAAATTGTGTTTTAAATATGTAGAACTGAAGTGAACTTATCAAAAATCAGGAGAAACGCTTGTTGACTATTTTCTAAATAAAAAAAATAGTAGTTCTGACTTCTATTGAGATTAAAGTAAAATTTTGTCTGATAGAACAAAATGTGAAGAATCGAATGATGTGTGTTTGGATGTCATAGCGGGACATAAACATTTTGAAAAAAAAATTGAAACTGATGATGCCAAATGGCATCACTGGGACTGAAAGGGTTAAACCCAATATTATTTCCAGACATGAGTAATTTATATTGAGTATCCCGCTTTAAAATTTGTCTCCTAAATAACGTTACAACTTTAAACTACATCAACTGAATGTAGGTGTTAACCAATTTTAGCACAGTAAATTAAATTATGGAACAAATAATTTTTTTTAGAATTAGTACTAGAACAAGTTATTTGTGTTTGCGAAACTGGTTTTCTTATAAAAGTTATTACCTGCAAAATAATGTCTTTAATAAAGTTTGCGGAAATTGTATAGCATTAATTATAGGATATCGGTTGGTAGTCAGAAGAGACAGCTCTTGTTATATAATAACAATTTATTATTATGTTAATAATAATTGCAAATTGCGTAAAATATATTTTAATTTGAAAAACATATTATGTATAAGGCTAAAATTGATATTTTCGTAAAAAAGTGCACATGCCCAATATTGTTATAGGACATCAGCAATTTATATCGGGTACCCGCTTTATATTTTGTCACCTCAAATACTTTCACAACTTTAATCTTCATCATTTGAAGGGCTTAGTGGAAGAAGTGCTAAATGACGAAAAGGAGAAAAAGAGAAAATTAACTAAGTTTCTAGTTTGTACTCAGATCTGTTTAAAATTGTACTTTCAAATTGTAAGAAATATAAGAAACTTTAATGTTATGAAAAAGTGGAAAATTGTTATCATTAAATCACAGTCAAGTGGGTAATAGGCTCATTGACACAAAAACCTCAACTTTAATACGCGATACTTATGGGATGTTTTATAGTTTACAGAGATAATACTATTCGAGACACTCATTTGTCATATAATAATTATTGATTTTGTTGATAATAATTGAAACTTGCATAAGTTATATTTCGATGTCTTATAATTTTGTAAAAGTATAAACAAAGTTATTTTATCCCATTTCTAATATTTATATATTCTCTTACTCTGTCTTGGAGCTTTTTATGGAGAAATTTCTTTACAAATTTTGTGATGACATTGAAATAGTAAGGTTCGTTTACTACATGAAGACTTTTTACGCGGCATGCTATGCAGTCCTGGAAGGATATAAAAAGGTCAAAGTTAGTATTGAGCACAGAGGTACTTTAATAAAGTAGGTATTACAAACACAGCTTTTATTTCTAGAATTTCTTCAACATCGCGCAAGATACATGAGAAGATCCCTAAAGAAAACGCCATTAATTGTTGCTGCAAGTAGTTTATTCAGTAGAAATTTAAAGGTAGCTGAAGGTATGAAAGAGGCTAAATTTCTTCAGAATATTACAAAACTCGGACAAAACACAAAAAAACAGTTGCCGTATTTCTACTGAATAAAATATTGAAGCCAATAATCAACGCTGTTTTCCTCATGACTCTTCTCACAGCTCTTATTGTTAAAAATATGTGAGTAACAAATCAAACTCCATATTAAGGAGTGCATTTTATTACAGAAACTCGATGATTTGATGATTATGAACTAAAATTTAAGGTAAATTGAGCATTGTATGTCCAGATACGTTCATACACACACAGCAGAAAAGCCGAAACTTTTTACACTTAATACTTCACAGCCGACTGAGCCGACGAAAAGTCAAAACTAAAAGGTCCATTATCCTTCGGCCTTCTGAAATTTTAAGGATTATGCAAATTTATAATCATGTATCTGAAGAACATATGTCTTAATCACTCGTTAGTTTTCTCAATTATTTCATCAATCAATTAATTTTTTCAGAAATATTAGAAAATTCAGCTAACTCAATGTATTCTTTTGGATTCCAAACGGAATTCCATGAAACTACTTTACTTCATGAAACTACGAATTATTCATACTTGATATTATTTATTAAACAAAATATTCTTACTTAATATTATTTATTAAAAAAAATATTCTTACTTGGAAATATTTTATCAATGTCAATAGCAGGGATGGGGACGAAAGTTTCGCCATGTGTTTCATGGTGAATCCGTCCAAGTCTAGAATGAGTTCGGCTCCGCAGACGATTGTTGCCTCTGGTTCAAGGCCAACTTCGACAGCGATATTGGAGGTTGCGATGAGCTCTTTGACGGTGGCTTTGGACATGTCGAAATTTCCTTTGAACATAAGAGAACATTATTGAAGTTAAAATACATTTCGGCTAGCCGTATACCACACAGAGTTCCTCGAACAGATTTCTCAATCCAGATTCCTTATTCGAGACCCGAATTCAAAAATTACATGCAAAATATTTAACCAGACGAAGAACTGGAATAATGAATCGGAGTGGGTCTCAATAAGTGTTGCAATTCTAAATTTCACATTTTTCGCCTGCAAAAAATTAAGTTTTTATGTACAATGGTGGTTACTATTATCTAAAAAAACTATACTTTCTAACAAAACTTTAAAATTCGATAATTATTAATCTATGTCCACGTCCAGTCTGTTGAATCAGTTTAACCGAGATTATAAATATTTCTTTTCTTACAAAAAAGTCCAAGTTCATTATAAAAGAAAATAATAATACTTATATTTATTTCGAAAATTATTTTCAAATGAATAATCATCAAATATTCAAATAAATTTCTAGACCGTAAAAAAAACAGTTAATAATTTTTTTATTTGAAAAATAATTAAATTTTGAGGTATTTTTCTGCCACACCAATTGAAATTTTGTCTGTTAAAACTAAAGACATTTTTACAGTGTTGTAAAAAAAATTGAAACCCTTCTCACCTAATCGACACAAGCCGATGACGCTTCCATCTGTGTCTCTGTAGGGCAGCACAGTGATAATGTTCATGCTGAGGACGTGCTTCATCTGCGAGGGCCAGAAGCGCGTTATGATGCCCGCGTGCTTGGTCTGGAACCTGTAGAAGTTGCACAGGGTGTTGAGGGCCTTGTACACGTTGAATTTCTTGGCCCGGAGGTACCGGAGGAGGAATTTATCGTCAAGAATCGGTTTCAAGTCGGGTTCGTCTGAAAGTAAGTCAAACATGAGTCATTCCTAAGAGAGCGTAGAATTTGAGGATAAAAATCTCGAAAAATTAATATATTGAAGGCAGTTTTTGAAATTTTGAGTTGCACTTACATGCTGCACTGGAACTATGACATTGGTAGAGATCATACAATTAATAGGAATTTTTCTGATTGTACACTGTTAAAAACCTTGGCGCAAGATTGCACAAAAATCCTAGAACTTTCTGGCTGCCACTATTATTTGAATAGTAAATTTTGGTGATTAAACAACCATTAAACTTTTATTCAATGCAAAAGTGGTGAATCCACGTTCCAAATAGAAGTTTCAGGTAGAAAGTACCGAGACGTGAAAGTACTCGTGACGAGGTCGACACCAAAGTTGACACTCAACTGTGTTTCGAACGACGTTATACTTTATTGCCATTGGTTTAGAGTTCTCCAGAAATCGCGAGCTGTGTTCTGGGGTTCACAGGTCTTATTTATTATTTAAATTTTGACTAGTCTACACTATTGAAGCGAAAAGCAAGTGGGGCAAATGGGTCGTTATGCGTTTTCCATCAGATAGGGGTTCAGAGCCTGATGGACAACAATGAGAGCTAATTGAAAGAGCAAAACTAAATATTTTAATCAAGAGGTAAAATTTTTAAAGAAGAATTTTGCCATTTATGTTTAACCAGCCACTGCATTTAAATACTTTTCGTTTTGGCCAAGGAAAGTTCTAACGAAAGGCGAGAATTTTCCTAGGGCTTTTAGTTCTGAAAATCAAACACTGAAGATGATCCATTTTCGTAAATTTGTTGAGTTTTTTTAAAGAAATACTATTTAATTTTGAAATCGGTCAATTCGCAATGTCATTTCTCAAAATTTTCACGTCGGGCATAATTGCATTGATATTTTTTTTAAGAATTTATTACTCTGGATTGTAGAAAAATCATAAAATAAGTTGCCATGAAGGATTTTCGGGAAAGAAACGTCAAATATTTTTTATTGGTTAAATAAAATTCATAAAAATAATATTTGTGCTTGATCTGAACTACTACCATGCTCAAATATTTTCTTTTCATATGAAGTGTTTAAAATTTTGATTATTAATTTTATCGTCTGTAATACGTACACTGTAAACCGCGCTGCGTAAAGTTACTCCAAAACACTGACAGAAGCCTAGCTCCCTCCAGTTTTATGAAGTAGCGCCATACGGCACTTACGGAGTAGCGTTAAAAAGAGAAGAAGTTTATTATGCAAAAAAAAACATTACTCCATAAGTGTATATAACGTTAAACCACCATAAACCCCAAAGGCAATACTTGTTTCACCGATTTTGTGGAGTAAGTTCTCTTTATTTGTCTAACGATACTCCATAAATTCTATATAACGTTACTCCATACATTTGATTTAACGTTACTCCATGCATTTGATTTAACGTTGCTCCATAAATTCAGTGTTACATTACTAAATAAATTTGGTGTAATATTAATCCATAAATTTATGCAACATTACTCCGTCTTAATCCCGTATGTAACACTTCCTGGCAACGATTTTATGGAGTAAACTCCTCATTTATCCATAAGTTCAATGTAACGATACTTCTTAAATTCGTCGAACGTTACTCTATAAATTTGATGTAACGTTTCTCCAAAATTTTGCTTAACATTACTATGTAAATTCGGTGTAGCGCTCTTTATAAATTTGGAGTAATGTTACTTCAAAAATTTCATGAACCGTTACTCCACGAAGATAGAGTAACGATACACAAAAATGTTACAGACTAGTACAGAATAATTATCCAAAAATTTATTTGGGCTTATCGTGAGAGCGATCATAACCAGTCGGCCAACCAGTATTTAAGTTGTTTTCCCCATCCTTATCTAACCTCAAGGGTAGGACCAAATTTAGCACAGCCTAATTAACATCTCAAAAACAATATTTGAGGAAAACATCAGGGTTCATTTTTGATAAATGCATAAACACGTCAATTATACTTTTTTAATGAATGTATTCCGAAAATTCAGCCACCAAAAGCAGTAGATAATTTTCTCTTTTAAATTCATTGGCTAAACAAAATAATCAAAAATACAAGATTTATTTAAATTTGTTTTGGATTTTATTAATAGATTCTATTTTAGATTCAAATATTATCATTGGTATAAAACACCCATTTCCTAATTCAATTGTCATTTTATTTTTCATTCCAAATTCTAAATCAAATTTTCATAATAACAATAATGTGTTTTTTATTCTGCAATTTTAATATTATTTATCCGTGGTTTTTTTTTAATCATAAAATATATGTTTTGATGGGTAATAAATTGAATAAAAATAAATGAATAATGAATGTATTGTATAATTCAGGATATTTGAAGAGTTACCTAAAAGATAAATCGTTTTTCAAGGTAAAATACATTTGTTTGTGTGTGTGTGCTCTTAATTGTAAGAAAATGGCAAATAATTACTTACAATGGTTAAGGTAGTTATTTGAAAGGTTATCTAAAAGAAAAGTTGTTTTTTAAGGTAAAATGCCGTTTCTTTCGTGTGTGTTCATAATTGTAAGCAAATGGCAAATAATTACTTACAACGTCTGACAAACTAAAGACTGAGGAACATTTAAATGTATACACGTTAATGTTTGATGTGGGATGAAGTCCAAGCTTAAATAGGGGCACTTACTCTAAGATACCAAAACATGGGACACATGAGCATTGCATATTTTTTTATGTATTCTTTTTAAAGATGGTTACCGTTTTTTAAAGTCCCGATGACCCTCAAAAGTAATAAGAATAAGCTTTAACAACCAAAATCATTGGAGTTAGCTTATATTAGTCCAGTAAATCTGTCGCGAAAAAGGGGGGTTACTTAACAAAAGGTCAAGTAGTTCTGATTTTTGGATATGTTTTATATATAGGAAGTCTAACTAAGAATCCAAGTTTGTGACCTTGGGACGCCCCCCTGGCCGCTCCCCAAGGTCAAACGTCGGACATTTTTTAGTTTTTGGAGATTTTCTCCCTGAAGGGTTGGTTTTACAACAACGTTGTGGATGCAACAATTAAAGATGGATAAAAATGCTACAATTTGAGTGCTGTTCCGCTGACTGCGCCCCAAGGTCAATAGTAGGACATTTCATATTTTTTTCAGATTTACTCCCTGACGGTTTGGTTAAGGTAGGCGAATACCCAAAATTCTAAAATTTGTACTACTACTTTAATCTTTTCCAAATTTGGCAAGGTGATTTCAAATATAATGAACAATGCTTTTTGGGCAATTTTTTTTATTTAAATATAATTGATTTATTATAAACGGTGTTTTTCAACTAAAAAAAGGGGTTTACGCCAACACTTCTAGCATAAAAAGTTTTACATTGATTTACCTGAAATTTTTCCCAGATGCTATTTCAATATATATCTGTGCCATGAACCTCTAACATCTGGTGTAAGTATACAATTTTTTTTTAAATGTCCAAGTGTAAGTTAATCGGAAAAAAATCCTTTTTTTTTGTGGTTAATTTATAACATTTTTCTTAATAACTTTTTTCTTGTAATTTGTATGTAACTCTAGAGGGTCATTGCATGTATCAGTTCAAAACGAAGAATTTAACACATATTAAATGTTCATAGGATGAAAATTCAATGTGGTAGACTTGTTGGCGTAAACCTCTTTTTTTAGTAGAAAAACACCGTTTAAAATAAATAAATTATATTTAAATAAAAACAAAAGCCTAAATAGTATTATTCATTATATTTGAAATCACTATGCCAAATTTGGAAAAGATTAAAGCAATAGTAAAAATTTTAGAATTTTTGGAAATTTTGGGTATTCGCCTGCTTAAACACAATAATGAATAAAAAAAATTAAAGAGGGATAAATATTCTACAGTTTGAGTGCATGATGGTGTTTTTGAGCCAAATAGTTCCTGAGGTACAGCTCCTCAAAGTTAGTGTAAATTGCGAAAAAATTGTCATTTTCAAAATTTAGCAATTTTTATTTCAAAGGATTTGTTTAATCGCAAGGTTAGTGCTGTTTAATTGATTTGTCAACGTTACCATAGGGTTATTTAAGGTATCGTGTGCTTTTTTATGCTTGTGTTCCCTTTTCAAGATCTAGAAAAAGCTTGCCATCGCATGCGCCCTGAATGGAAAAATTCTGTAAATCGCGTCCCAACGTTAACTAAACCTGTTTCAGAAAAAGGGAGTGTCATATTGGTATATGACGTTACCGTATAGGGGTCGGGTAGTATTAATTTTTGAATATGGCTATTTTTGGGGGAGGGCTCAAAAAACCGCACGTCCTCCCGTCCTCTTCGTCTGAAAATTCTCCTAGGACAACTAATTACTCGATCCCTACACTCTTAAAACGAACGAGCGGTTTTAACTCAGTCTGATTGATTTTCACACTCCTCCAGTCTGGAAAATGCACTTCTCCTTTTGGAGTGGATCCTTTGTGTGTTAAACCTCTTACAGGATCACTCCAAACGAGTGATTTTAACTCAGTCTGAGATAATATTCACTCCTTTCCAGTGTCGAAAATGCACTTCTCCTACTGGAGTGGATTTCACTCTTTTGTTTTGAGAGTGTATACGTTCTTGTGGACGGTCATTTCGCCGTTTAAGTTTGTGATACATTTTAAATTGTTGTTATCTTACAAGAGTCTAGATCTCACTTCTAAAATGACTTTTTAATTTAGAAATCATGTTGATTCCTTAATGAGACATGTGCATGCTCATGTAATCGGTTAACAAAAAGAGTATTCTCAGTGCATGTGCTTTTGGCCTGGTAACAACGAAAGAATTAACAACTATGAACAAAACACATTATGCACTGGTCTTAAAAAAGGAGCATTAAACGCAATTACATGAACATCTACCTAACTGGAAAACCCCTTTCATATTTATGTGCAGAAATCTCTGTAAATCATTGCCTTGTTGTGGAACTGGCAAAAGCCTTATATTTGATTCATTTAAAAAATGTAGTAACCTCGGATAAATTGACATTCTATCTATCTATCTTGAATTTTGTCAATTTAATTAATATATATTCATGAAATAAATATGAGGTAGGTCATAGTAACCAATAGTTAATAATAAATATGAGGTAGGTCATAGTAACCTAGCTTTATTATTGCCGGTCCACTGGCGCAATGGTTAGTGTACTAGCCTTTAGAGCTGCTGGGCTCGGGTTCGAATCCCGGTAAAAGGCATGGATGTTTGTGTTCGTCAATAAATGTTGTTATTTGTCTATGTGTTTGTGGCGTCCTTCTTTGTGTGTCTCTTGTGACTGTCTCTTCTTGCGAGCGGGGTAATGGGCTATATAGCCTACGCCCTTCCCTTCTAGAGGGCGCAATCACTGTCATTTGTCATTTGTCAACATAGCTTTATTACCAACCCCATTCGAGAGGATTTGTTCAAGCACCAACCAGTTTTGTACCTGATGATACAATCGTAAGGCACGAAACAGTGCTGCATCGTTGCAAGTGAGACAGCAGTTAAAACAATTAGAACGTCTGCCTCCTCAAATGCCTATTTCACTATTACATTTGCTTCTGGTAGAACCTTTTTCACGAGATCAATGAAGCAAATTTTTTTTGCTTTCATTTCATAGAAAAAACTTCAGGGCATGTGGATTGATTGAAAATGATCTCTAGACTTTACTATGAGTTACTTTAAAATATATTTAATTTATTACATTGGTTTTTAGTTTCTATTCATGTTAAGCTTTTATTCATGACATAATCACTGGAAAAGCATACTTTTTCCGAGGAGAGGGGGGGGGGGAGAAATTTGGAAACAGAAATACATCTAGAAAGCCTAGAGCTGATCTTTTGCCTTGTAAATTTCTGCATAAACTACTGAATAAAGGCAATGAATACCTAAAATTAGTCTATTCTAAATAATGCAGAATGTTTAGTCTTTAATAAATTTGCTTTAAAATTAATTTTATTGGGGCGCACACGGTGGCAAAGCTTTCCTTGATCTCAAAAATGGAACACAAACATAAAAAAGCCCCCAAAACCTTTAATTACCCTATGGTAACATGTACAAATCAACAGCAATAATACTGCTATGAAATAAATCTTTTGGAGAAAAAATTGCTAAATTTTGAAAAAGACATTTTTTTCGTAAATTACATTAACTTTGAGGAGCTGTATCTCACACGCAAAAAATGGTGCTGGTCCTGCAACTCAACCAAGTTCGGTTGAAGGGTGTTTAATTGGGACAGCCAAACTGGTGGTTTCTTTCAAACCTACCAGTTTAGTTACCATAACTATACTCGCTCGATTGAACGAGTTTAGTCAACGGGACCAGACTGCCTTAATGAGTTCGGTTGAGACAACTAAACTCTGTGTGAGAACTAAACTGCGCGGTATCAGTGTAGTTCTCTCAACCGAACTAGTCGTTTGCGCCAGCCGAACGCTTCTAACCAAACGTGTTTGGTTCCTGCAACTAGACAGTCCTGTCAGTCCTATAGCAACCGAACAGTTTGATTGGGAGAACTCAATTTTCGTTTGTACGTACCAGACAGTTTTTTGCGTGCAGGAACTATTAGGCTTAAAAACATTAACAAGCACTCAAATTGTAGCATATTTATCCTTCTTTAATTGTTGTATTCATCGCTTTGTCGTAAAATCAAACCTTCAGGGAGAAAATCTGCAGAAAATAAAAAAAAGTCCAACGTTTGACCTTGGGGCACAGCCAGCGGCGGCGCCCCAAGGTCACAAACTTGGATTCTTAATTAGACCTCCAATATACAAAACATATCCAAAAATCAGAACTATTTGACCTTTTGTATACCAAAATGTTTTATTTTACTGGACTATATGTGATCAACACTGCTGCAGGCTACAACTACCAACATTATGCAGCAAATGTACTACCTAAAGTATATCAATTGGTTTCTATCACTTTAACGTAATTAAATGTAAATGTTTAATGTAATTAAACCCACTAGGGTCATATGGGGGAATTATGGATCAAAAAATCACAACATCCCATTTTTTTCTAAAGTATGAAAGATAGAAAGTTTTAATTTTGCATGGAGTAAGCTTAAATAATTTAGAATTTATTTAAATAATCACTTTACCTAAAACTTAATTATTATTAGTTTTATTTTAATTATTGAGTGATCAGGAATTACCCCGGGTTTGGGCAATTATGGATCACACATGGGGTAATTATGGATCACCCCTTTTTTTACAGTAATGTATATTAAAAGTAAATTAATTTTTGGTTGCAGTTAAAATATAATTCAAAGCAAACTTTTAAACGCCTAAATTAACTTTTTATTAATCTTCTTTCTCAGAAAAAAATTAGACTTTATCGTTTGCTAATTTTTTTTCAAACTTGAAGAATAATGATGATCTTTTTTAATAAATTATGTCGCAATTTCTCATTTACATTCTTTCGAAAATTCGGTTATTTATCGTTTGTTAAATTAATTTACAGTTCGAAGTATCTCGAAAGTTTCTCGTAAGTTTAACGAAATGAAAAGAGTCAAAATATTGAATAAAAATGGAATTTGCATGTTATTTCAATGTAGATTAAAATTTTTGTTATTTAAATTTTAAATAAACTTTGAATTCGAATTTTTTAATGAAATTTGGAATGCAACCTAATCTGATTTTTTGCTTCAAAATGACGTATACCACTTAGCTAAAAACACATGAAAAATTAAAAAATATCACTGATCCAGAATTACTTCAGTGATCCAGAATTACCCCAGTAAACTGGGGGAAAAATCGATATACCTTTAAAATCATTAAAAAAAATAATTATGAAAAAATTTATATCGGAATGAAAAGCTTAGACCTTTTCCTATTGAAAAATAGCACCAACAATATAGTTAGTTCAAATATGTTTCTCCAGTATGGATCTTAAAAAAAATCATGTTTTTCAAAGACAATCTTTTTTGAAGATGTTTTTATAGTAGTGTAAAAAGAATTTTTTTTCTATTATTTGCTGCAGAGTTACATTGTTTTTGAACTTGATATAAGAAAATAGAATGTATAAGGATGACTTGGCATAATTTTTTTTTTTCTAAAAACCATTTTTAATTCTTAAAACTTAGTGATCATTATTTACCCCGGAAAGAGAGTGATCCGTAATTCCCCCATGTGACCCTATAAAAAACAATTTTTCTCTGAATTATTTTTTCATTTTGCTTCGAGTTGTGTTGTTGTTGTTTCTAATGCCACTCGGTAACCGAGCCCGGAGTAGAGGACTACCCGATTTAAGGCGAAGAGGGCGGCTTCCGTTTTTATTGAGGGCTAAAAGGGAGGAAGTCCGACTCTAGCCCGTCAGCATGACACATCCGTTTTACAGGAAGGTCCCTTTCACACATCCATTCTCACTCACATATCGGAATTTTGATCCAGATCAAATGCCGATAACCCCTGATCTGGCACCGCCAGAGGTAACTTCGAGTTGTTTATTTGTTTATTATAACAATTTTTCTCTGAATTATTTTTTCATTTTGCTTCGAGTTGTGTTGTTGTTGTTTCTAATGCCACTCGGTAACCGAGCCCGGAGTAGAGGACTACCCGATTTAAGGCGAAGAGGGCGGCTTCCGTTTTTATTGAGGGCTAAAAGGGAGGAAGTCCGACTCTAGCCCGTCAGCATGACACATCCGTTTTACAGGAAGGTCCCTTTCACACATCCATTCTCACTCACATATCGGAATTTTGATCCAGATCAAATGCCGATAACCCCTGATCTGGCACCGCCAGAGGTAACTTCGAGTTGTTTATTTGTTTATTCCGTATGTTCTCTATGTCAATCTGCTTTTCCCCTATAGTTCTAAGGGGGTGGGGAGGTGGACATTGGCACAAATTTCTGACTCGCAGTATATAGCTAATTTTTCAGGAAAAATTGTTTTAAACATTTTGATAAAATATTATAGTTAAGTTGTTATACACTAACAGTTTTTGTAAGCTATTAGTGTACACTAACTAATAATCTCTCGTATGTTCTCCTGAAAAAATATAAAATATTTATTTCAAAAATACCAAAGTTTTCTCAATGTGTCCATTTCCTATGCAAAGTTATTATTTAGAGTATCACACATGTCTATGGCATTTCTGGTTCGGGATATGAAAGTGGGTGATAAACAAACACACACACAAACAAATCCATTCTAATACCTTACACTATTTATATTTTAAAAGCAATGGGTGTAGCAGCAAAATACACATACCTTCTAAAAGTTGTTTGAGCTCCTTCAGTGACTTTTGAACCTTCTCGGGAGTTTCACCTAATTCCAATTTTGCCTTTTCCACCATTTCTGGTGTTAGTCCTTCCATCCATGCTGATAGATACATCTTGTTGTGAATGAATAAAACTCGCACGCAAGATACCGGTGTTTATCTGATCTGATATATCCTCTCAATTATTGTTTTCTTCTGTTACCTTAAGTTTCTTTAGCATACGAAACTATTACCTGGGCGGTAGAGTCATACGGTTCTTTCCTTATAACAATCGCAGGCTTGTTTATGTTTTATTTGTCCCTCAATTACATGAAATTAAATGTTAAGCAGCTCCGGTGACATCACACTGTTGAATGGATAAGTAAATGTAGTGGTCAGAACGAAATATTTCCGTGTCTTTTTTTCTTTGAGTTGGTGTTAACGAGGTTTGATTGTACTTTCAGACGTTGAGGCGAACCGCACTTGATCTTTGCTTCTCAGATCGTTGCGTCGCAAACAATGACGTTTTAATTTAAGGAGACACAGTACCCCAAAAAACAAAATCCTGCATTTTTATAGCTAGCATTCAAATTAAACTATTTTTACAAAGAACTATAACATTCAATAAACATATACGAAAAAATAATAAAAGTTGAAACACAAGTTTTTTTTTTTTTAAATTTAAAAAGGTATAGACATTGAGTTATCAGTTAAACAACAACCTGCTACTTTATGGATAAAAATGGCCAAAAAATAAGATTTTTCGTAAATTTTCAACTTCATAATTTTTTATTAAAAAAAACCATTAAAGAAAGTGGAGCTCTATATTAATTTGTCTAAAAGATTTAGGGTTTTAACCATTCACAAGCTGAAAAATTATTTAAAAGAATTTTTTTAATCTAAAACCACTTTAACAAACCTCTATATCCCGGTAAACCTCTCATTTTCAATAAACCTCCACCATTATAAAGTATTCCTTCTTTTTTTGCAAAACCCATAGCTCACAGTTTTTGAACATGTTTAATTATTTTCTGGGCAGCTCTAAATTTTGGATACCGTGTCCCCTTAATGTAGATCTAACTTTAATGACATAATGTTTTCGGTAAAACCGACAAAGTTTAGTTTTTCACTAGTGACCTTGAATTAAAACACAATTTAATGACGACCAATTGCAACCATAATTTCAAATTTAGGTGCCCATTACTTAATATTGCAGTGTCTACTTATTGCGACGCATTATAACAGAAGTTTGCTTATGCCGGTTATTTGACCACTTCTGTACCTCCTGAATCGTTTCGCCCCTTCTGGGAACATCTTCGATGTGTACACTCTTAAAACAAACGAGCGATTTTAACTCAGTCTGAGTTAATTTTCAAAACCCCAGTCTTGAAAGTGCACTTCCCCGAAAGGAGTGGATCCCTTGTGTGTAAAACCTCCGACAGGATCACTCCAAACGAGTGGTTTTAGCTCAGTCCGAGTTAATATTCACTCATTTACTGTGTTGAAAATGCACTTATCCTACTGGAGTGGATTTCACTCTTTTGTTTTAAGAGTGTAGTAAGGACGCTCCGCTTCGAGACTACAAATAGATATTTTCGACCTCCGATCTCCAGAAGTTTGCTCTTAAAAATACATGTTACGGCATTACTTCATTACTTTACATTTACAATTAAGTGAAGTATGTTGTACTTTCAAAAAACTCTTAGCACCTACAATCTCTTTTAGATAGTATCATAGAGAAGGAAATACATACGTCTAACTGCTTTATTTTTGCCTCTAGTAAAAATTCATTTGTGGAAAAATTAAATAAATTATCTCTATAAACCTTTCAATAAACCTTTTCGGAATTAAATTAAATTAAATCAAATTAATGGGGATACTTTGTTGGTAATTTAATGGAAAGGTAGCTTCTTGAGTTATAACCCAAGTCATCTTAAAGCTTCTAGCTGAAATCTGAAGAAAAAAACACGTTAAAGAAATTATCATTAAAGAAACTACTTTTACGGCATTTTTTTTAGCTTGGTGGTGAAAAACATAATTCAATAATTCTCTTGTTTTGTATTTACCTTCTGATTATGCCTTTAATTAATAACAATGCCTATAATCTAAATATGAAATCTTTTATTTATGTGATGAATGACACACAAGGAAATTTAAACAGTTCTTGACTGTTATTTAAGAAAACTAAAAGGGTATTTTTGTTACAATTCTCTAATACTTATCAGCAGAATTGGTAAAACGTTAGACTTCATGTTCAGATCATGTTTTGATCATGAGAACGTTAGACTTCATGTTTTGATCTGAAGAAGCCCTAGGTTCAAATGCGTTCTTATCCAAAATATGAGTTTCAAAATGCATTTTGCAGTAAAAAAATCTCAATAACTTTTACATAGATCTTTGGGTCTTGCGAAAAAACGGCAAGTAATACTAAAAAATATTTTGTTCACTGGTGAAAAGCTACTCCATAAAACTTTTGCCTGCATGTACTACCTCCAGATCTATGGAATAACGGTTCACTATAAGGAAAAGTAGGCGTTCATCTCGAAATAAGATTAAGCTTTAACCACAACATAGAAGAAAGCTAACACCACATGGAGAAGAAAGCTTACAACAACAAAATAGGAGTAAGCCCTCTCTACAAAATAGAAGTAGGCTTACACTGTAAAAAGGAATAAAATTATATGGATAATCTAATCAAACGACGGGGAGTCAATTTTTTTTTCCGCATATCATTTTTTTTATTTAGAAAAGCACATTGTTTTTACTTTTTAAAGAATTGGAGGAAAATAACAAAAGGGTATTGTCTTCACTTCTAAAGTAGCACTATCAAGAAAACAAAAATATTAAATGGATAATTATCTTAGATAATTATATGAACATTCCATTGTTTGCATTATTTTATCCAAAATTTATACACATGAATTAAAATTGTGTTATTTAATGTGATTTAAACTGCATCGTCTTTATTGAAAGCCATAAAAATAAGAGCTATAATATTTATCCTGAAAATCCTATGCCTTCTCCTAATTTGACCAATCTGCGATTTTAAGATAACGCAAAAAATATATTTTTTCCTTGTTGTGTCAGTGAGAACAATATCTCGTTTAATTGCCTTATTATTAATATTTTTTGAGTATAAAGGCCTTACTAAACCAAAAGTGTTTTGCATTTAATTTATGTGTATGAAGTATTTTTTAAACAGTTTTCTTAGAACGGATACTTAAAAAACTGTGTTTTACAAAAACGTAGCATTCTTTACAACAATGTTTTTACTTTTTAGTGATATTAAATTATCCATTTTCGATTTAGTTAAATTCTTAAATATTTTTATTAAATAAGGCAAAAAAATATAACTTTGAGAAACATAAAATTAAATTTCAGTTTCATTTACTATTTTTTCAATTAATATTTATATTGTAGCAAATTTCAATCGATACTATATTTTAATTATTGATAATTCGAATTGCAAACACTGCAATCATTAACCCCCGAAAGAAAATCGTATGTATGCTGCATAAGGATATAACTACAAAAGTTCATTCTTAATGATGAAAAGATATTTTCAAAATACGAACAAATAAACACAAGTTGTCAATTTTTTTAAAAACAAAATCAGATATATTGTTTTTGAAATTTTCGAAAAGAATCTATATCTAATCCGCGTCACACAACAAGGATACAAAGGTACGATAAGTGAGTTTACAGCAGCAGTAATTTTTGATCTAGTATTAGATAATAGAGTTTTCCTTATATTTATTACCCTGTAATAACATATATTAATTTTAATTGTAATAATTTTGTAACTACTTCCAAAGTAAATAAGTATTATTTTATAATTTAGTAACAATAGTGTTAGTGACGCCATAGATAGGTTTTAGAGAGTATCATTCTTTTTTTTTTTTTTAAATCCAAACGTTGGGGAAAATAAAGGCTCTATATTAGATCATGCGCTTAAATGTGATGACCCATAAAGAAAATATTTTTTATTTAACACATATTCTATTGTTTTTAGCCTACTTGTCTTTTTTAATTCGAAGGAATTAAAAAAATGAAAAAGTAGGTATTGACATGCTGACAATGTCCGTCTGTCTGACCGTCTGTCTGTCCGTACCCCCTTCCAAAATCTGCTCCGTCGGATCTTAAATTTTTTTTTTCTCTCAGAATTATTTGACCTCAGACACCCTTCTTTTACACTTTTTGTCTCTCTGCTTGTACGACCGGACAGACATCTGCCATCTGTTTATCTCTCTCTCCAAATTGCCCTTTATATTAACATTGGAATTTTATTTCCAGTCACTGAAATCGCTGTTGTTAAATCAAAAATGTTTTTTTAAACTTTATTTATTTAAAAATAATAATATTAAAAACAGAATGGGGTAGTTTCACCGAGAATCTGGCAACAGCTTCTCGTTCATGTTTTCCTACTTTAGAATTTTTGGAAACTTTAGAATTTCTTTTGTTTTGGTTAAATTGGCCGATTTGTTGGTTGCTGGAGATAATCAGGTTTGTGTGCTGACCAAGCACACTTACCTGAAAACACGCATGCATATACAATGTGCAAAGGTAAGCGCAAGCACCTACTTTGATGCGCGCGCAGGTGTGGTCGTTGATGTTGTAGTCAGGACACCGCATTATAACTTCTAAAGTTTATAATAAAGTAGGAAAACAAGAACACAAAGCTGTTGCCAGATTCTCCGTGAAACAACACCATTTATTTTTTGTCATTAACCAGTTTGAAATGACGTCATAAAATACAGTAAAATGTGATATTTGTGTTCATTATTTGTTAACGAAGAAAGCGAAAAGTCATTATATTTTTGGATAAAAATCTGCTTAATTTTAATTAACATTTCTTATTTTTTTAGAGCAGTTTAGAGAAGTTTATGTTCTTTGTTATCAGTTAATATTTAATTTTTTTTCCACTCCCAAATAAAATATAAACAGACGATAAATTATGTAAATTTAATTTGCTAAAAATGTTAAGGAAAACAATTAATTTTGACGTCACGTAACTTAACATGAATAAAATGTCATCGTCGTTACATTTAAGTATTGCACCCCTCATTTTGTTTTTAATTTCCAAATATTAAAATAAATTACATCCATATAGCATCAATTACATTGTTATTCAATATAATACGTAGAGGTGGTAGCTGTATTCATGAACTTCCCCTATTAAAAACCCTTGTACACGCAGAGTAAAGTGGTAATTTTTTAAAAAACAATTTAAGACATTACGCTGTGAATATCACACTGTAAAAAAATCACTCCACTTTAACATCACAGTGTGGTGGTAAAAGAGCTGCCATCATCCTGTGCTGTTAATTTACAGATGACTTATTGTGTAGTACCGATGAAAACGATAAAGTTTGTATACTGGCCCCGGAGCGAGGAAGCTTTTTTATTGGCTGTTTTTGGTGCATTTTCCTGGCAGCACTTTGCGAATAAACTTTTCTTAACACTCAGCAGAATAATTTTATTTCGCTGAATCGTTGATATTTTTTTTTTTTTTTTAGTATGCAGAAATGGATTTGGAAAGAAACTGATGCCAGAAAATACGTTGACGCTTAGAGTATAGGTTTATAATAGGATAAAATATTATATTTTCTGAACTATGTATATTTAGCTTTTTTAAAAATAAAAAGTATTAAGGGGACGCATTGCCCAAAAATGGGTCAAAATGTCAATTTTTCAGTTTTTACTTTTTATGATTTACAATAATATTCTTCTAAACATTTACTGAAAGTTTCATAATGATATCTTGTGTAGGAAAAAAGTTATTAAATATTTTCTGGAGTCATTCCTATACGTTTGAATACGTATTTCGTCTGCTTTCAACCTTTTTTTCTCTGTTTCACGTTTTTCAATTCTTGTGTTTAATAAATCCTTAAGGCTTTTTTGCTAATTAAGTTATTATTTTTAAATTTTTTACCTGTGTTCTTACATATATTATGCACAAAATTGTGCATGGAATAAGGTCTTCTACTATGTTTAGTTATTTTTTTTTTTTAAAAAAAATGTTGAATTCAATAATTTGTATTTTTTGTGTATTTTTGTGATTTTCACTGTAAATGCATATTACTTTTTAACTGTCGCGCACATTTTAAAATCCATGCACAGTTCTTGAACAAATAGTACTAAAAAGAAACCACAAAAGTTTGGTGAAGTTATTCTTAAAATTGAAGGAGGAGTAGGGTTTAAAAAAAAAGTTTAAAATTTTGACTTTTTTTGAATATATGAAAAACTACTTGTAAATATTTATTTTTATTGCTAGAATTTTTTCCCTCGGATCCAGTGGTATCGTTTTCATTTTTGGACTTAATGGAATTATATTTGTTTGGAGCAATATAATATTTTCTTACCTTACTAAAACGAATGTTTGTTCAAACATTCCCTTCAGTAGAATTAAAAAATAAAAATTCTGTTTGTGAATCATGTTAAATTGCTGTTCCATAATTTCGCTTTCCCCGCAAGGCAAAGTATCCTCTAAAGCGAAGTTTTGCGACAGCATTGAAGTTTTGGTAAGGATTTCAATACTTGAAATTAAATCGAATTAAAACCAATAAAGATTAATAAATAACAGGAATGAAAACTAGCTTCATGTAAAGAAATCTAAAATAGAGTAGACCAAAAAATAGCAGACGACAAAAATGTTAATTTTGATGGTGAAATCGGAACAACCAATGAAATCGCAGGATATGCAAAAATGAAAACGGGACACTCTTAAAACAAAAGAGTGAAATCCACTCCAGTTGGAGAAGTGCATTTTCGACACCGTAAAGGCATGCGTATTTACTCAGACTGAGTTAAAATCACTCGTTTGGAATGATCCTGTCGGAGGTTTAACACACAAAGGATCCACTTCAAAAGGACAAGTGCATTTTCCAGTCTGGAGGAGTGAAATCCACTCAGACTGAGTTAAATTAGGAGTGTTTGTTTTAAGAGTGGAGAGTTACATAATCTTTAACTACCTCATTACTCTTCGAACTGCAACTAAATTAAGCAGACGATAAATAATATTAATTTAATTTGTGAAATAAAATTTATGAAAATAGTTTATTTTGGTTTTTAAAATTTTAAATTACAACTAGATACATGGTTTTGCTGATTTTTTTTCTGATGTGTATAAATCTTTTGTAAAAGCAGTTTTAACTGGCAGTTACTGTTACAAACCTACTTGGTTTTCCGACAAGAATTTCAGTAAACATTTAAGCTACAGGAAAGGAGGCTATTTAAGTTTTTTTAGAATGTCTTGTTTAATCTGAATGTGTAATGATCAAGGAAGAAATTACTGCATATTTTTTCTAGAAATTGATAGTAGTTGCTTCCTCAAATAGAAAAAACTTTATTTACTAAAATTAAATTCAAATAAGATTAGCAGTTTACTAAAACCAATCTAAGTAATTGTCATTCACATTTCTTCCTAGCTGATAAAATCTTTTACCCTTAATTACAATTAAAATCATATTATTTCAAAAATACACAGTTCACATTAATGGATGTTTATGCAAATTTCAGAAAAAAAATCTTATTTATAGATAATTTAAAACTGTCTAAGGAACTGCACCACTTTCGCACAAAATCGACTACTATTTATCGACTTTTTTTTTTATCAAGGCCTGGTTTGTAAGAACACGTTTTCGGCCGTTGAGCCGTGCGTCTGAAGCGTTCGCTTTCTTATTGGCCATATATATCACGTGACCGCTACGTCAGAAGTATCGCTTCTCCCGACGTGCGAAAAACCGGTATCTGTTCTGGTTTGATTTCAGCGTTCAAACGCGCAGCATGGTGGCTGTTTTTTCTACCTATTCGGAAGAAGAAAAGATAGTTGCGGACTGTTAAGAGGATTTATCAGCCAAATTTATTTTGATTCTGACTCACCAGGTGGCATTACAAATTTTCGCCAAACGATACGTCTGGCGATTTAAGGGGTCTAAGGAGTCTTAAAAATGTGCAAAGAAGGAACTACAAAGTATAGTTTGATCTGTCATGTAATTTTTTAACTACTCAATATACAAGTATAATTTTTTTATATGTAATTCTACAAGATTTATTTATTACAAAACAAATTTTAAAATTTATGAAACTTTAGCCAAAACTAAAATAAATGATAGTAAACATAAAGCTATTTTAACACATTGTGATTAGGCTTGCGCGGCAAATTTTGAGGTCAAAATTGAAAAAATGACCCTGAAAATGACTTTATATTGTACAAATATGTACAAACTAGGACTTATACCTAAATTCTCAGCTCAATTTTAATTAGAAATTATTTAAAAATGAATTCAAAATCAAAATTTAAAAAAATTTAATAATTTTTTTAGAAAAAAAGTTCCTAAAATAATTTCTAATTAAAATTGAGCTGAGAATTTAGGTATAAGTCCTAGTTTGTACATATTTGTACAATATAAAGTCATTTTCAGGGTCATTTTTTCAATTTTGACCTCAAAATTTGCCGCGCAAGCCTAATCACAATGTGTTAAAATAGCTTTATGTTTACTATCATTTATTTTAGTTTTGGCTAAAGTTTCATAAATTTTAAAATTTGTTTTATAATAAATAAATCTTGTAGAATTACATATAAAAAAATTATACTTGTATATTGAGTAGTTTAAAAATTACATGACAGATCAAACTATACTTTGTAGTTCCTTCTTTGCACATTTTTAAGACTCCTTAGACCCCTTAAAAAAGGGGATACGTTTCTCTTTCTGGGGAGTGGTGCACGGAGAGATTTTATCACAAGATAAGGAGCATTTGATTGTAATCAGGGGTAGACTAACGAATACTGGTTCCGGTACACGTACACTTTTGATAGCCGGGACGATTTCTGGAAATTTATTATTTGTGTTGCTTGGTTATTTCTCTTTCATTTAATTTTTTTATTTGTTTAAGGGGTCATAGGAGTCTCAAAAATGTGCAAAGACGGTACTACAAAACATAGTTTGATCTTTCATGTCATTTTTGAACTACTCAATGTATAAGTATAATTTTTTTATATGTAATTCTACAAGATTTATTTATTATAAAACAAGTTTTAAAATTTATGAAACTTTAGCCAAAACTAAAATAAATTATATTAAACATGAAGCTATTTGAACACATTGTGATTAGGCTTGCGCGGCAAATTGTGAGGTCAAAATTGAAAAAATGACCAAGAAAATGACTTTATATTGTACAAATATGTACAAACTAGGACTTATACCTAAATTCTCAGCTCAATTTTAATAAGAAATTATTTTTTTAAAAATTTAAAATCAAAATTTTTTAATTTTTATTAATTTTTTTAGAAAAAAAGTTCTTAAAATAATTTCTAATTAAAATAGAGCTGAGAATTTAGGTATAAGTCCTAGTTTGTACATATTTGTACAATATAAAGTCATTTTCTTGGTCATTTTTTCAATTTTGACCTCACAATTTGCCGCGCAAGCCTAATCACAATGTGTTCAAATAGCTTCATGTTTAATATCATTTATTTTAGTTTTGGCTAAAGTTTCATAAATTTTAAAACTTGTTTTATAATAAATGAATCCTGTAGAATTACATATAAAAAAATTATACTCATTTATTGAGTAGTTAAAAAATGACATGAAAGATCAAACTATGCTTTGTAGTATCTTCTTTACACATTTTTTTAGACTCCTGTGACCCCTTAATAAATTATATTTATTTTGTAAATCTTACGATCTTTCAGGAAACAATTTCTTTTCTGGTTTGCACGTACTAAAAAATTATCTATCTATTTAAAATTATCGAGATGTGATACCGCTAAGATTAAAAATGTGCAAAGAGGGTACTACAAAGCATAGTTTAATCTTTTATGTAACTTTTTATCTACTCCACATATAAGTAAATTTTTTATATGAAATTCTATAAAATGTACTTATTATAAAACAAATTTTAAAATTTATGAAACTTTAGCCAAAACTAAAATAAATGATAACAAACATAAAACTATTTGAACACATTGGGATTAGGCTTGCGCGCCTAATTTTGAGTTCAAAATTGAAGAAATGACCAAGAAAATGACTTTATATTGTACAAATATGTACAATCAAAGACTTGTACTTAAATTCTGAGCTCAATTTTAGTTAGAAATTAATTTAAAAGCTTTTTTTGTAAAAAAAATTATAAACGTTTTAGAAAAAAGCTCCTAAAATAATTTCTAATTAAAATTGAGCTTAAAATTTGGTGTAAGTCTTTGTTTGTACATATTTGTACAATATAAAGTCATTTTCTTGGTCATTTCTTCAAATTTGACCTCAACATTTCGCGCGCAAGCCTAATCCCAATGTGTTCCAATGGTTTTATGTTTGTTATCATTTATTTTAGTTTCGGCTGAAATTTCATAAATTTTAAAATTTGTTTTATAATAAGTAAATCTTATAGAATTACATATAAAAAATTTATACTTTTATATTGAGTAGTTGAAAAATTACATGAAAGATCAAACTATGCTTTGTAGTACCTTTTTTCCACATTTTTTAAGACTCCTATGATCCCTTAAATCTATTTCCGTACTTTAATTTTTGGCGTAGCAATCTTTATGTTTGTTAAAACTAATGGCATACTAATGCAAAAGTAGAAACCCCAATGTATAATGGCCCCAATGTCGTATTAGCAGTTTTAAAGGCAATAATAAGGTCAGCAAGATACAAACAAACGCGGGTTTATGGTCTCCAAAAACATGTGCAGGAACCTTTTGTATTGCTAGTGACAGTTTGTCAATTTTTTCATTCGGTTGCTCTTGTAAATTAGACACTGAGTCTCTTTATAACAAGCCTTACTCCCGCCACTAATCTGTACATTCGTTCTGAAAGAAGCTTTCTACATTGCACACCTTTGGAGCCGGGAAATCTGGACGTGTTTTTTGCAAACTTTTCAATTCCTCTAAAATAGCGTCGGACTGCGCGATTGGCACATTAAACTTTCAGTACTCTGCCACCATACGACACATGTTCTTGAATATTGCTCGAGAAGTTCTAAAAGAATTAAAAAGCCTACAAGTGCAGTTACTTAAATACTACAATGAAATTCTCGTCAAAAGGCAAGGGTATTATAATAACATTAACTGCCACTTATAACCACTTCCCCACAAGATTTATAACTTTAGAACAAATATAGACTAACCCAGCATTCAGTTACAATTTGAATCTTCAACTCTAAAAATTGGCTACTATAATTACTATTTTCCTTCCGCAAATTAAATAAATAATCTTTATAGTTTACTAAATTTATTTGCAGTTTGAGGAATAATTATGTAAAATTGAATGAGTCAAGTCCTGTAGCATCCTTTCCGTGATCTTTGGCAATGCTTTAAAAATATCACCTTAAATTACACGAGATTCTTATAATTAAATAACAATCAATAACTATAATATTTGAAAAAACCTGATACTTCCAGAACATTTAGCGATGATAAACATGAAAAAACTCCAAATTGCACTGATAATTAAAGGAATGTAATTGTAAATTAATACCAATTAGCTCTTTAAGCAAAAAAAGTAACACTGTGAACCACTTTCTTAGTAAACAAATATAATAAACATTAAAAAAATCACATTGCGGTACATTTTTTATAACGCCATTCCAAATCGATTTACAAAGAAAAAATTAATAATCCGTAACATTTCAATTAAGGTTTTTCGTGATATTGCTGATGAGGCAACAGTAATTTAAATGACTAAAAATTAAATTCCAATGCTACTTTAATGGGTCTTTCGTCGACATGACACGATGACAGATGTCCGTATGGACGTACAAACAGAAGAACAAAAAGTATGAAAGTTAGGTCCCTGCTGTCCTACCTTTCTGATCGATAGAACAGATTTCGTCACCGAAGTAAGGACAGACAGACGAGACACTTTGGGAAGACTACCATGTCAATACCTTTTTTTTCTATTAAAAAAATGTTTCGAATTTAAAAAAAGATTATAAAATATTCTAAAAATAACATCAGGGCTTCATCTTCATTGACTATACATCCCAGGACCCCTCCCTAAAGATCTTTAAATAAACGTTTATTTTTCTCCCTTCAATAAACCCACAGACTACGGCCGTCATTTTAGAAATGGTAAACCAAAGGTCACCAAGTGATTCGATTGAATAACTCGTCAAATATTCAGCCAAATGTAACAAAAACTAAGATTTAAGGGTTTATGAGGATTCTTAATCTTTCTAAATTATTAAAATTGGGTGCTGCCATTGGAAATTTGAAAGTTAATAGCATTTTTAATATGAAGACGGCCCTTTATGCATTTTTTTTTGTCCTGCAATTAACTCATGATGTTATATAAACACAAGGTCAAAAAGGTCCGATTCTATAGGATGACTAGCGTTCGAAATAATCACTAGTGGGTACTTTTTCCACAGCTGTACCTATCAAAATCGCTTATAGTATCCAACCTACACTACAACTAAAGTAATCAAGTTTAAAAGTCGCGCGCGAAATTCTTTGACTGGATTTACAACGAGCTCCGCCCACTTTTCCATGTGGTTCAGGTTTACAGTTTGAACTATTTAGATATTGGCGTTTTTTTCATTCTACGATTTGGCGACATTTATTTTTGTGTGTCATCAAATTTTAAAATCATAGATTCTCGTTTGTTATGAACGTTTTTGTCATAAAAAGTACTTGAAATGTAAAAGCATCATTTAAATTATGTATTAGCATACAAAGATAATGCATGAGTGAATTATTTACATTAATAAAAAATCTTTTTAATCAATTAAGCCAAGTTGTCCTACAGATGTCGCCACGATTCTCAAAATGAAACTTTAAAAAAAAATTAATAATTAAAAAACTGATTGATATGGTTCCTTCAAATCTTTTTTAAATTGTCTTTCATCCCTATTTGCGTATCTGGTGCAAACAGATCATACGTTTAAAAAATACTTTACAAGAAACTGTGATTTGAAAAATAAAGCATTACGTGTATAGGACTGACAGTCCCTCTTAACTTGCAATAATATAGTTTATTGAATATTAATTATTTAAAATTCTTTTCTGAAATTTTCAATGTATTCTAATGCGCTTTTCATTTAAACTTAATTTGATTCTTCATAACTAATTTTTTCATATGAGTTTTTTTGAGTCTGTACTTTTAGTTATAAATTTTTTTAAAAAAATTTCAGTTTTGAAAAATTAGAGTTTAAACTATTTATTTTTTACCCTATCAAATATAAACTGTTAGTTCTAATATTATTTTGATTTAAATTGGTTTTAAGTAAGAAAATGCATACAAACATGTATACTTTATACCTTAACTTCTAATTTTAAATTTTGTTTTGTCATTATTTTTATAATCATTTTCTTATGGAATTTTTTTAAACGTTTTTCTCTATAATGTCTAATTTGTTACATAAACTGTCTTTTTTAGACAGAAAAGTATGTTAATACAAGCAATCATATAATTGGGAAATAAAAAAATTCGCAAAATTTTGTCGCTGTCTTATATGTGTTGAAGGACAACATAAACCATTTTGTTTTTAATTCTAAGCCACATTTCTCCATTTATCCGGCAGTATCGAATATTTTACAATCAGTATATTAATATGATAAATGTAGCCGCGACTTATGTCTCTATAATTCCGCTTTTTGAAATTGATTCGATTTTTTTAAAATTATTTATTGAAATTTAAAAAAGTAGTACAACTAATTTCACAAAGTAGAATTATAGAGACCTGAAGTCACTATCATATTAGAAAATTATCATATATAAAAGCGTTTGTACAAATATTCAAAACAGCCAGGGAAAATATGGCTTAGTAAAGAAATTTTTTTTTCATTGGATTAACACAGAGGCACTTTGGTTTGGAGACCCGTGGACAATAAGGCTCATTCGCCCTTAATAATTGAGGTACAGATTTGAATTAATACAATTTTTACTATGCATCAAATAATACCGAATTTCCAAATCCTTTAATAAAAAAAAAGAAAGACGGATGACGGACAAATTCTTTAGAATATATTATAGATAGGGGATGGTGCTGTACCTCTGACCATATTGTTTCTTTGACCTCCTAGGCGGTGGGGCCCTGTAGCAATATTTTATAAAAATTAGTTTATTTAGTATATAGTTATTCCATTGGAGGGCTTCTGTGTCCCAATGTGGATTATTCAAGGCAAAAAGGATTCGCGTGAAATATAAAAATCCATTGTCATCCTAAAAATGGAACTATTTTGTACATAAGGTTTTGCCTAATAAAAGTTTTGGTGTTATAATTTTGTTGATAGAAATCATTTGACGTGGTAGCTAAACACTTCACAAAATATTGTGGAGCTTTTGAATATCGTAATTATACTACTACTACTACATATGTATAATATATCCGGCTTGTGTGCTTGATCAGAGACCCGCTTATTAAGCCTTCATCAAGTAAGACGGACACAGAAAGAATATTAACAGTCACAAAGAAAGGAATAACACATAGAACAAGAAGTTCTTAAAGAACTAAAATAGCCTACTTTCCTGTTACTTAAATACTTACTAAAATTCTTATCTTGAAAAAAACTAGGTTCGTAACAGTAAGTGACATCAACAACCGTTTTTCCACATTAAATTTAAAATAAATTTCACTAAACGCAGCATCTAACTAAACACAGCATCTTTCACTAAACACAGCTTTATTTGAAGTTATAAATAAATATTTAATTTTTCGTAGAACAAAAACCAAAAAAAACTACTCCTCAATAAACATTTACTTGCTAAATTCGGCTAGTTTCATTTATTTTATTTCAAAAATTAAATAATTATAACTTAAGTCGTTTGCAAAAATTTGTTTTTCAAAGAATAAATATGTAATATTCCTCGCTTTTAAATAGAATGAAAACAATTTATATCAGCATACAAAGATCTCGTAGTGAAATATATATTTGACGTCATCTTAAATTGATCGATGTCTCAAAAATAAGTTTATTTTAATTTATTGTCTAAAAGAATTAAAGTTTCTCAAGCAATTGTTGCTATGGCAATGGTGATTTAATTCTAATAACAAGAAGTTCTAAAAGAACTAAAATAGCCTACTTTCCTGTTACTTAAATACTTACTAAAATTCTTATCTTGAAAAAACAAGGTTCGTTACAGTAAGTGAAATCCACAACCGTTTCTACATTAAATTTATATACATTAGAATAAATTTCACTAAACACAGCATCCAGCTATAATTTCAACTTCTCAATCAATTATTTTCATTAACTTTTTATCGCCAATAAAATAAATATTACTTATCGTCCGCATGATTATTTGCAGTTATAAATAAATATTAATTTTTCGCAAAACAAAAACCAAAAAACTACTTCAAAATTTACTTAAAATAGGAAATGTAAATTAACAAGTATGTTTGTAACATAATCTGTCACTTAACCCGCTTCCACAGGTAAAAAGGCGCCAAACCCAGCATTAATTCTATATTAAACATTTACCTGCTGCTATAAATTCGGCTAATTTCATTTATTTTATTTCGAAAATTAAATAATTATTACTTAAATCGTTTGCAAAAATTTATATTTCAAAGAATAAATATGTAACAAATCTCGCTTTTAAATATGAAAACATTTCGTACCAACATACGGAATCTCGAAGTGAAATATATATTTGACGTCATTTCAAACTGATCGATGTCCCAAAAATAAATTTATTTTAATTCATTGTCTAAAAGAATTAAAGTTTCTCAAGCGATTGTTGCCATGGCAATGGTAATTTATTTCTAATAAAATGGCTTCCTATGCTTTTTAAATGAGCATTAAATGTTGAAGTTTTTTAAATAATTGAAGTACTTAGAATTCAAATTCCTTTCTGAAATTTTCGATATATTCTCATTTGGATACGCTGAATTTTTTGGCGTATATCACTTGTCCGTAGCATTTGTAGTTAAATTCAGCGATTTAAATGACTCGAAATTGAATTTCAATGCTAATTCAATGGGAAATTCGTCGACAAATAGTAGATTTATGTCCGTCCTATCGTACAGACAGACGGACAAAAAGTATGAAAGTTGGGTGTCTGAGGTTATACCTTTCTAATAAAAAAAGAATTTTTAAGATCGGATTGCTAGAACTGATTTTGGAAGGGGGGTACGGACGGACGGACAGACGGACGGACAGACGGACGGACAGACGGACGGACGGACATCGACCGCATGTCAATACCTACTTTTTCATTTTTTTTTAATTCTTCGAATTAAAAAAAAAGAAAAGTAGGCTAAAAATGGCTTCCTATGCTTTTTAAATGAGCATTAAATTTTGATGTTTTTTAAATAATTGAAGTACTTAGAATTCCAATTCTTTTCTGAAATTTTCAATGTATTCTAATTTCGATGCGCTGAATTTTTTGACGTATCTCACTTGGACGTAGCATTTGTAGTTAAATTCATCAATTTAAATGACTCGAAATTGAATTTCAATGCTAATTCAAAGGGAAATTCGTCGTCAAATAGTAGATTTACGTCCGTCCTATCGTACAGACAGACGGACAAAAAGTATGAAAGTTGGGTGTCTGAGGTTATACCTTTCTAATAAAAATAGAATTTTTAAGATCGGATTACTAGAACTGGTTTTGGAAGGGGGGTACGGACGGACAGACGGACGGACATCAACCGCATGTCAATACCTACTTTTTCATTTTTGTTTTTAATTCTTCGAATTAAAAAAAAAGAAAAGTAGGCTAAAAATAACGACATTTTTTGACAAACACAAACATCCATTCCTGACCGAAATTCGAACCCGAAAAAATACGATACAGATTGGAATAAAATAAGAAAATTGAAGTTAGCTTTAATATTCAAGTTTTAAAAAAATAAAATGTGTGAAGTGGTTAGGAACAACAGCTTCCAATATACTTAAATTCTTAACATGGGTGCAGCTTGTAGAGAAGACTTATTTCCGTTGACCGCAAACGACTTAAATAAGTAATATACTTCAACTCTGTTGACCGAAACCATATATTCTTATCTCTTGAGAAGATAATAGCTTCTTAATGACGAAAATAGTCAACTCATTTGAAAACTTTTGGCTCCGCAATTTTGTTAGGTCGAGCGAAACGTTTTCGATAAATATCTTCGTATATTGGCATATTCTGCAATTGGTAATCATTCAAGCATTTTACTAGAACTAGTAAAGACACGTTAAGTTTGTTTAAACCATGCTTCATCTCTGGGATCTACTGATCTATATCATTTTTACATATAATTAACGTCCTTTCGTTAATCAGTAAAAAATATACTATTAGTTTAAAAGTTTTTAATACTGTTGCATAAATTTCGCAGAATTTTATAGTATTATCTCACTGAAGTAAATACAATGGACATTGTACAAATGGTTGATTGGTTGGTAGACATATATTTTCAGGATTGTGTGCTTGGTCAGAGACCCGCTTATAAACCTTCGTCAAGTAAGACAGACACACACACATACGTGACAGATGCTGCCATCTATCGCGCGCCACCTCCACAATTTAGACATGTCCCTGAAGGGGAGTACAAATATTAGGAACAGTATGGGAAGGGCAGTTGCATTATTTAGTAGGGGGGGGGGTATGATTAAATTTTACCTTTGAATGGGGGGAGGGAGGGTTCAGGTTTTAATATTCCAGTTTTTTTACCAAGGAGTGGGGGGGGGGTAGAATAATTATGATTAAGTTTTAAACTCTTCAGAAAGAATATATATCCGGAAGCATTTAAAATTCTTACCACACTAAATGTGTGAAATTGGTGCTTTTCAAATTTAACCGAATAAGTTAGTAATAAGTTGTTTACAACAAATGCATAAAGTAAAACTTTTCTAAATTATTTATCATAAAAACTGTGAGCAAGACCGTGTGGTGCTATGATGCAGAGAGGCGGCTGCTTCAGGCGGCAATTGAGTAGGGGGCGGCAAAATTCGAGATTCTAATATCCGTTTTTTTTTTTAAATACGGCTTCAAAAAATTAACTTACTAAATCTGTGAAAAAGCTAAATCTGTGCAAAATTAATTCTTCTAAATCTTCCAATATAGGAAGAAAAAGAGCGGCAATAGTGAAAAGGAAAATAGACCTGCCCGAGCTGGCGGGAATTGGGGTATTAATCCCCATGCGCTCTTTCTGTCGGTTTCTTATCTAGCAGAGAAGAGAGATGGCGGTCTACAAAAAAAAAAAAAAAAACGCTACTAGGAGGAAAACCATTGCTTTACTATAAAAAAAATGAGTTTAAACTTGGTCCCTGAGCAATAATTTTGACTTGTGTTACAAATACATTCTCAAAGCAGTTGCGAAGGATCTAAAGCATTTATATTATATAAAACAATCCCAATTAAATGTCTTATATAACATCTGTTTTAGAAAGTAGAGTTTGATTATTTTACTTTTCTATTTCATTAAATTCAGTAATTTTGTATCAGATATATATGAATGTATTTTTCTTAAAGAATATTTTTAAATTAAGATTTAGCCATCTTACGAATGAGTAATGTGTAATAAGAAAATTAAATACTTGGCAAATCTAATTTTTATTTGAAACTGATTTATTCCTAAAATTATAATTTTACCACTAAGTTTTGTAATTAAACAATGTATTGCAATATCAACCTAGAGCTGCACTGCAAAATTAAATACTTTTAACTAGATTTTGCTAACTGTCCACGTTTATAGCATAGCATAATGCACGTGATTGAACCAAGGTATCTCAAATTAGTATATCAATTTTAATCACACAATGTCTTTATAAATGTATTTTGTGGTTAGATTAGGAAACTCTGCATAATTAATCACAAAGAATTTAGGCAAAAATATTATTTATAGCTTTAAATTTAATATATTTGGTAAAATTAAATTTTAAAAAATGTCATAATGTGATTTAAATTTTCACAGGCCCCTGAACCACGCAACATCATTGCCCAAAATGATACGCATATCTAAATATCTAGCTTAATAAGTTCATTTATTGATTAAAAAAATTAAGCCGAGAGCAAGAAAAAAAACATTCTATTCAAAAATATTTTTGACCAAAAATTATGATGAAAGACCTCACTGTGTGCGCTGGCAGTGAAAGATTACAAATATCAAAAATTCTCATTAAAATATCAATTTAAACTTTTTATTTATAAAATATAAATATTTTCTGTCACTATACAAACCCAACTCTACAAAATATTTTAAATTGGGGATTCTCTGTAAACTTTTAACTCCTCATAAATATTTTGCTTTTTTTGTACCTATTGCAATTGTAAAATTAATAACATTTAATAAAATATAAGTTAAATAACTTCACTTAAAAAAACTAAACGAAATATGTGTGTTTACCCAACAGTTGTGAATAATGTAAAAATGATTAAAAATAGCTTTCATATGGGTGATGGATAGCAATTTTTTTCAGTTTTTGTGTAAAAATAAAATTAGTACGAAAACTTTTTTAAAAAATCAGGAGCGGCATTTAATAATTTGCATCATATGAAAAAAACATGCCACACGGCCCTGACTGTGAGCTGCATCGTATTGATTAACTTATCAAATCGACAAATAGTACAATTGAAGATTTTCTTTTCCACCTACAGCAAGACAGTCAACAAAGTTGTAAAAACAACCTGCTTATTTCCAATGACAATTCCCAACTTTTTAAAACATAAACAATTTCCGCAAAGTAAAATCTTTAAAAGTTTACTTACTTACATCATCTTAACATTTTTAATGAAAATTTCCAAAATTAAAATGTTTTGTTAAAAAATCGTTAAGAATAAAATTTCACCATAAACAAAACTACTGTTTTTAGTATAACAAAGTAATATTATCTTTAATTTTTTCACACCTTAACAAATGTAGAACTAACCTACGAAAAAAAATTACATTCAGGACCCAATGCAATTATCATATATGTTACTAATTGCAAAAATTATATTTTTGTAATTGTTATCAATCATCACAATCTGAAAAGCTGTCTTCACAGCTATACTTTCATACATTACTGATTACATCATATAATGCATTCCAATAAGTTGTTTCTGCTTCTTGTAGCAGAAGATCTAGAATGCAGCATTTAGCCTCGTGATCAAAACATTATCTTCTAGCTAGAAGAACCAGCAATTTATCGGAGTCTTACTGTGTAACTGTAAGTTTACTTAAACCAAAATTTATGATGGATGCCGGAAAACTGTTTAAAACAAAAAGAATATTTTTGATGTTTTATTTTTAAGATGTTTTTTTTTTTTTTTGGGGGGGGGGGGGGGGATTTTTGACGCAGTAAAGCACTTGTAGACTATGACAGTGTATGACGGACAGAACCTTTAAAAATGCTCCCATTTTTTACAATATAAATGCAGTATATGGAAGCTAAAATTTACAAGCGTTTTAAAATTTTACGTTATACCGATAAAAAAAACAGTCTGTTATTTGGAGAAATGAAGTTCGGAACCGATGCATCGAATTTCTTTGATATTCTCAGCCGGAAAATATTTTTTTATTATTTTTTTTTAATTATAGGAACTTGAGATAAATTAAAATATCGCATTATGTCGAAATTTCCATTTTTCTCTCTCAATTTTAAAAAAAAATCCTTAAAAAGCAAATACTAAGAATTGCAAAATAAATATTAAAGTAAATAATAAAATAAATCACAATTTAATTGAACAAAAATAGTTTTTAATTGCGAAGTCATTGATTTTAAAAAACCATAATTTATATTTAAATTACTACTTAAAAGTAATTAAAGCATTACCTCCGCATTATTAAATAGACTTGGGAAATAAATATAATTTTTTATTGAAATAGATAATGCCCTTTTATAGCCTCTTTAAATTGTATCCCAAGCTTAAAAGTATTATGTTATCGATAAACAAATGTTGTGGAAGTAAGTTGTCCTAAGTAAGGAGGGCATTACTGTTATTTTCCTAATTTATTTATCCCTGAATTTCACAAAAAAAATGTTTTTGTTTTAATTAAGTGTAAAAAATATGTTTTCGAATAAAAATAAATCTTGTTAAATAGTCTGGAAAAAGCACTCGATTAATTTAAGTAGAAAAGGCACTAAGAATAAACTACATATACGTTAAAAAAATGTTTTTTTTTTATTTAAAGACTGATTTAAATCCCAATTCACATGCCTTACATGAAACAATAGGATTAGGAAGACGAGACTTAATTTGCAAAAACTTTTCTCATTTAAAATTTATTTATGGAAATCATTTCTCTTGAATAGTAAATTTTCCATTATTGAAACTTTTACAGTTCCTGAATCGATTGATAATATTGTCAATATAATCAATCAATTCAGGAACTGTAAAAAATAAAACCAATAATAGGTTTTGGCTAGACTGCCAAGACATCTTTTTTTTTTTTGTACTTTTTTTAAGACACTTATCTCAGGATCAAATGCTTTCTCCTGGACAACCATATTTTATGAGCTCATTTTTAAAAGAAACATTCTTATGTGGAGAAAATGTCAATTAAGCAGAAAATTTTAATTTGAAAAACTTTATAGAATGCAATAAAACACAAAAATATATTCTAATGCAATAAAAGTTATTGCTTTAGAATTCGTTTTTTCCCCCACCAATATGGTCCAATTGGGCGCAATTCGCGGTTGTGGATTTTATTTCGTTCCTTTTACTTGTAATTATCCTTCTGTACTATTAATGTGTGGCTGTGCATCTGAATATCTGCCTGTGTCGAAAATGTCAATTATGCAGAAAATTTAATTTTAAAAACTTTATAGAATGCAATAAAACACAAAAATATATCCTAATGCAATAAAAGTTATTGCTTTAGAATTCGTTTTTTTATTATTTTCTTTAACCATTATGGTCCAATTGGGAGCAATTCGCGGTTGTGGATTTTATTTCGTTCCTTTTACTTGTAAATTATCCTTCTGTACTATTAATGTATGACTGTGCATCTGAATATCTGCCTGTGTCGAAAATGTCAATTATGCAGAAAATTTTAACTTTAAAAAAACTTTATAGAATGCAATAAAACACAAAAATAAATTCTAATGTAATAACAGTTTTTGTATTAGATTCGTTTTTTTTTTTTTTTTTTTTTGCTGGTCCAATTGGGCACAATTTGCAGTTGTAGATTTTATTTCGGGACGTTATTTGTAGTTATCCTTCTGTACTATTGTGTGGCTGGGCATCTGTATATATATCTGTCGGCCTGAAATCAATTATCCAAGTCTGTTCCAAGAATTTTTTTATCAAATTACGCAGAATAGAACGGGAAGCTTATTTCGCAACTTTAGAAGTTTCTGCGGGCAATAGTTCTAAAGTTGTGATTTTTTAGACGATTTCATATACTTAATGGCGAATGAGCCCGATCAACCGCGGGTCTCCAAACCAAGGTGTTACAGTTAAGGTAAGGTTAATTTTGAATTATCGTCGCACTAGAGCTACACGAGGGCTATTGGCGACGGGCGTCGTATTTTAGAACCACAGTCAAGTGACGAGCCGACACCTGAATAGGCACCCCACGCAACCGTTAAGGGCGACATCGGACGCAGCGTTAGGACTTTGAAGGATATTTAACGTGCACTCCCATACACAGGGTATTATTCGTCGGACATTTTTGGCTGCACTGGTCGTTTATAGTTCGGCAATTATTTTGGCGATGCCCGGACCCGAAACTGGGACCTTTCGCATGCTAGGCGAGTGCCTAACCGACTGGGCTCCCTAGCCCCCAAACCAAGGTGTATCAGTGTTAATCCAATGAAAGCAAATATTTTCTAAGCCACATTTCTCCAGCTGTATTGCATATTTTTGTATAGTTTTTTTTTAAATGACTATTGCCAGATCCTCCATGATACATTTATCGTCGGTCAAATGCAGGACCGGATTTCTAAATAGGCTAAGTAGGCTGCAGCCTAGAGCGGCAAATTTTCGGGGGCAGCAAATTTTACTACCAATTAAAGCGGAATTCGGCATAAAAAATATTATAATGATACTAATATTTTTAAGAAAGAAAACAAATAATTTACATTATTGCGTAAATTTTAAACGTATATATTGTATTAATATTTAGTAGTAAATATGGTAATTGCACGCTCTCACCCTAGTCCGGTAGTTGAAAGAAAAATAGTAGAAAAGTTTAAAAAATTTGCCTATTATTTCACTTTCGATTTAGAGTGTAAAGGTACATAGATAATTCTAATATGTAAAAAGAAAAAAATAGTCACAACGATTATATCGGGTGGTATATGGGTGCAAATCGATCGTAGCCTACAGGCGGCAAATCTTTAAATCCGGCCCTGGTCAAATGACTAAATTACGAATGTGCTATACACAGGGACGAAAAAACTTTTTACTGTTAAGCCCAGTGTGTAAAATAAGCACGACAGCTAATCTCTAGAATTGGTATACATTCGTGGTTGTACCAGACTACATTCTTAGATTTTGTATTACAAATTTTCTGCAGCTTACACCTTTATTAAAGCAGATACGACAGTGATTGCGCCCTCTAGAAGGGAGATTGTAGGCTTTATAGCCCATTACCCAGCTCGCCAGAAGAGACAGTCGCAAGAGACACACAAAGGACGACACAAACACATAGACAAATAACAACCCCCCCCCCCATTTATTGACAAACACAACCATCCATGCCTTTGCCGGGATTCGAACCCGAGCCCAGCAGCTCCAGAAACTTTTTTTTTTCAAATTAGGAAATTTCAGAATGTATTATTTGTATTTTTTTTTCAGAGGAAAAGAACAGACTGGCTACAGATTCAAATTTTAAATAATTGAAAACCCGAATTATGTAACGCAAGAGGTTAGTTCGACGAACCAAAAGTACCTACCTATAACTTTCGCGTAAATGAGTACAAATATATTCATATGACAACATAAAGTACAGAAATTATAATTTTATTTGAAAATTAATGGAATTACAGGTAAAATCCTACTTTTTGGTCAAAACTTTTCAACATTAATTAGCCGTCAGAAGTATTTTGCACGCAATATTAGTGTAATAAATAAATGGGGTTGTTTCACGGAGGATCTGGCAACAGCTTCACAGTCTCGCCTTCATTTTCTCGAATTACTTTTGTTTTGCAGACCAAAGTTATTTATATTCAGGTTAGTGTGCTTGGTCACCGAAAAAAACCTGAATATATCTCGACCAACCAACCTACCAAAACAAAAGTAATTCAAGAAAAATGAAAACAAGACTGCGAAGCTATTGCCAGATCCTCCATGATACATTTATCGTCGGTCAAATGACTAAATTACGAATGTGCTATACACAGGGACGAAAAAACTTTTTACTGTTAAGCCCAGGGTGTAAAATAAGCACGACAGCTAATCTCTAGAATTGGTATACATTCGTGGTTGTACCAGACTACATTCTTAGATTTTATATTACAAATTTTCTGCAGCTTACACCTTTATTAAAGCAGATACGACAGTATAACTCGCACCAATACCTAAGCTATGATGCCAACAACTCACCGTCGAAAAGATTTGGTATACTTACTTCTTGTAGTCGACAACAAAGACATAAGAAAAGATTCACTTCACTATTAATTACTATGAACCAAAACCAACCACTTCTCAAAATAATCATCAGTGCCGTGAGCGTAACAATTTAGAAAAATAAAATCAGTTAAAACACACACTCTGAAAATAAAAGTAACGTAAACATTTAAAAAACGCCTTGAAAAGTTTCAAAAGAAACAACTTATGTTGTTGTTGTTGGGTAGTGGTTTTGCTGGATTTTGCTGTCCCTAGGGGCGCTTATTCCAGACATTATCCAAGTGAAAAGAGAGTAGGGGATCAATCTCGTTGGATCAATAAAGAAACAACTTATTTAAAAAAATAACGCTCTGTTTGTTTTTGTTTACGATTATGGTGTTGCCATTCGTTAAACAAATGGTAAGAAATTATTCGCCATAGTTTGTCCTCGTCTCGTCTGGAACGACCCATCACTACAGCGACTCAATAATGACAAAAAATATATAATTCAAACTATTGTAAAGCACATATAACAGTTACAACTGTAAAAAAAAATATAAGTTTTCATTTTTGGTATCATTTAAAGTGAAATTACACCAATAAAACATTTTTCGAAACACTATGTTTGGTTTGGTTGAAAACTTATAAATTTTGGTAGGCAAAATGCAATTTTTGGCTTTTTTATTATTTTTTAATTAAAAAACTAATTTGAATATTTTAAAAATATTTTGTGGAGATAAATTTTGGACCATTTTCTACGTTCTAAAAAAAAATTGGAGTTGTACTATAAGAATTGTGTCGTAGAGATTAAAAAATCATGACTGTAATTCCAAAAAAAAAAATAAAGTACCCATAACTTACGAACCGGCTATATATTGGGTATATATGCAATTAGCAATTTGTTCATAATAAGAAGTCTACAAAATACTAAAAATTCAGAAAAATCGTAGAAGCCAATTTTTTTTTATTTCAATTTAGGCTAAATACGCCTTTTTTGCCCTTTTACAAACTATTTTTTATTAAAAAAACTAATTTGAATTTTAAAAAAATGCCTTGCAGACAAAAAAAACCTATACTCTTTTCTACATTCAGTAAAAAAATGGGAGAAAATTGGTGAAAATTGTGCCGCACAGATCAAAAAGCATGACTGTAAATAACAAAAAATAAAATAAAAAAAACCCATAACTTACAAACCGGATATATATTGGACATACATGCATTAGCAATTTGTTCATACATAAGAAGTCTACAAAATACTAAAAATTCAGAAAAATCGTAGAAGCCAATTTTTTTTTATTTCAATTTAGGCTAAATACGCCTTTTTTGCCCTTTTACAAACTATTTTTTATTAAAAAAACTAATTTGAATTTTAAAAAAATTCTTTGCAGACAAAAAACCTATACTCTTTTCTACATTCAGTAAAAAAATGGGAGAAAATTGGTGAAAATTGTGCCGTACAGATCAAAAAGCATGACAGTAAATAGCAAAAAATAAAATAAAAAAAACCCATAACTTACAAACCGAATATATATTGAACATACATGTAATTAGTAATTTGTTCATACATAAGAAGTCTACAAAATACCAAAAATTCAGAAAAATCGTAGAGACCAATTTTTTTTTTCGATTTTAGTCAAAAAAAGCCCCTTTTTAATTTTTAATTAAAAAACTAATTGGATTTTTTTTTAATTATTTTGTGGACATGACACTTAAACCAATTGAGACCTTCAGTAAAAAAATTGGAGTTGTACTCCAAAAATTACGGCGTACAGATCAAAAAAGCTTACTTTTTTTTAATATAGAGAGATATTACAAATTTTCTGCAGCTTACACCTTTATTAAAGCAGATACGACAGTATAACTCGCACCAATACCTAAGCTATGATGCCAACAACTCACCGTCGAAAAGATTTGGTATACTTACTTCTTGTAGTCGACAACAAAGACATAAGAAAAGATTCACTTCACTATTAATTACTATGAACCAAAACCAACCACTTCTCAAAATAATCATCAGTGCCGTGAGCGTAACAATTTAGAAAAATAAAATCAGTTAAAACACACACTCTGAAAATAAAAGTAACGTAAACATTTAAAAAACGCCTTGAAAAGTTTCAAAAGAAACAACTTATGTTGTTGTTGTTGGGTAGTGGTTTTGCTGGATTTTGCTGTCCCTAGGGGCGCTTATTCCAGACATTATCCAAGTGAAAAGAGAGTAGGGGATCAATCTCGTTGGATCAATAAAGAAACAACTTATTTAAAAAAATAACGCTCTGTTTGTTTTTGTTTACGATTATGGTGTTGCCATTCGTTAAACAAATGGTAAGAAATTATTCGCCATAGTTTGTCCTCGTCTCGTCTGGAACGACCCATCACTACAGCGACTCAATAATGACAAAAAATATATAATTCAAACTATTGTAAAGCACATATAACAGTTACAACTGTAAAAAAAAATATAAGTTTTCATTTTTGGTATCATTTAAAGTGAAATTACACCAATAAAACATTTTTCGAAACACTATGTTTGGTTTGGTTGAAAACTTATAAATTTTGGTAGGCAAAATGCAATTTTTGGCTTTTTTATTATTTTTTAATTAAAAAACTAATTTGAATATTTTAAAAATATTTTGTGGAGATAAATTTTGGACCATTTTCTACGTTCTAAAAAAAAATTGGAGTTGTACTATAAGAATTGTGTCGTAGAGATTAAAAAATCATGACTGTAATTCCAAAAAAAAAAAAAATAAAGTACCCATAACTTACGAACCGGCTATATATTGGGTATATATGCAATTAGCAATTTGTTCATAATAAGAAGTCTACAAAATACTAAAAATTCAGAAAAATCGTAGAAGCCAATTTTTTTTTATTTCAATTTAGGCTAAATACGCCTTTTTTGCCCTTTTACAAACTATTTTTTATTAAAAAAAACTAATTTGAATTTTAAAAAAATGCCTTGCAGACAAAAAAAAACCTATACTCTTTTCTACATTCAGTAAAAAAATGGGAGAAAATTGGTGAAAATTGTGCCGCACAGATCAAAAAGCATGACTGTAAATAACAAAAAATAAAATAAAAAAAACCCATAACTTACAAACCGGATATATATTGGACATACATGCATTAGCAATTTGTTCATACATAAGAAGTCTACAAAATACTAAAAATTCAGAAAAATCGTAGAAGCCAATTTTTTTTTATTTCAATGTAGGCTAAAAACGCCTTTTTTGCCCTTTTACAAACTATTTTTTATTAAAAAAACTAATTTGAATTTTAAAAAAATTCTTTGCAGACACAAAACCTATACTCTTTTCTACATTCAGTAAAAAAATGGGAGAAAATTGGTGAAAATTGTGCCGTACAGATCAAAAAGCATGACAGTAAATAGCAAAAAATAAAATAAAAAAAACCCATAACTTACAAACCGAATATATATTGAACATACATGTAATTAGTAATTTGTTCATACATAAGAAGTCTACAAAATACCAAAAATTCAGAAAAATCGTAGAGACCAATTTTTTTTTTTCGATTTTAGTCAAAAAAAGCCCCTTTTTAATTTTTAATTAAAAAACTAATTGGATTTTTTTTTAATTATTTTGTGGACATGACACTTAAACCAATTGAGACCTTCAGTAAAAAAATTGGAGTTGTACTCCAAAAATTGCGGCGTACAGATCAAAAAAGCTTACTTTTTTTTAATATAGAGAGATATTACAAATTTTCTGCAGCTTACACCTTTATTAAAGCAGATACGACAGTATAACTCGCACCAATACCTAAGCTATGATGCCAACAACTCACCGTCGAAAAGATTTGGTATACTTACTTCTTGTAGTCGACAACAAAGACATAAGAAAAGATTCACTTCACTATTAATTACTATGAACCAAAACCAACCACTTCTCAAAATAATCATCAGTGCCGTGAGCGTAACAATTTAGAAAAATAAAATCAGTTAAAACACACACTCTGAAAATAAAAGTAACGTAAACATTTAAAAAACGCCTTGAAAAGTTTCAAAAGAAACAACTTATGTTGTTGTTGTTGGGTAGTGGTTTTGCTGGATTTTGCTGTCCCTAGGGGCGCTTATTCCAGACATTATCCAAGTGAAAAGAGAGTAGGGGATCAATCTCGTTGGATCAATAAAGAAACAACTTATTTAAAAAAATAACGCTCTGTTTGTTTTTGTTTACGATTATGGTGTTGCCATTCGTTAAACAAATGGTAAGAAATTATTCGCCATAGTTTGTCCTCGTCTCGTCTGGAACGACCCATCACTACGCGACTCAATAATGACAAAAAATATATAATTCAAACTATTGTAAAGCACATATAACAGTTACAACTGTAAAAAAAAATATAAGTTTTCATTTTTGGTATCATTTAAAGTGAAATTACACCAATAAAACATTTTTCGAAACACTATGTTTGGTTTGGTTGAAAACTTATAAATTTTGGTAGGCAAAATGCAATTTTTGGCTTTTTTATTATTTTTTAATTAAAAAACTAATTTGAATATTTTAAAAATATTTTGTGGAGATAAATTTTGGACCATTTTCTACGTTCTAAAAAAAAATTGGAGTTGTACTATAAGAATTGTGTCGTAGAGATTAAAAAATCATGACTGTAATTCCAAAAAAAAAAAAAATAAAGTACCCATAACTTACGAACCGGCTATATATTGGGTATATATGCAATTAGCAATTTGTTCATAATAAGAAGTCTACAAAATACTCAAAATTCAGAAAAATCGTAGAAGCCAATTTTTTTTTATTTCAATTTAGGCTAAATACGCCTTTTTTGCCCTTTTACAAACTATTTTTTATTAAAAAAACTAATTTGAATTTTAAAAAAATGCCTTGCAGACAAAAAAAAACCTATACTCTTTTCTACATTCAGTAAAAAAATGGGAGAAAATTGGTGAAAATTGTGCCGCACAGATCAAAAAGCATGACTGTAAATAACAAAAAAAAATAAAAAAAAAAACCCATAACTTACAAACCGGATATATATTGGACATACATGCATTAGCAATTTGTTCATACATAAGAAGTCTACAAAATACTAAAAATTCAGAAAAATCGTAGAAGCCAATTTTTTTTTATTTCAATGTAGGCTAAAAACGCCTTTTTTGCCCTTTTACAAACTATTTTTTATTAAAAAAACTAATTTGAATTTTAAAAAAATGCTTTGCAGACAAAAAACCTATACTCTTTTCTACATTCAGTAAAAAAATGGGAGAAAATTGGTGAAAATTGTGCCGTACAGATCAAAAAGCATGACAGTAAATAGCAAAAAATAAAATAAAAAAAACCCATAACTTACAAACCGAATATATATTGAACATACATGTAATTAGTAATTTGTTCATACATAAGAAGTCTACAAAATACCAAAAATTCAGAAAAATCGTAGAGACCAATTTTTTTTTTCGATTTTAGTCAAAAAAAGCCCCTTTTTAATTTTTAATTAAAAAACTAATTGGATTTTTTTTTAATTATTTTGTGGACATGACACTTAAACCAATTGAGACCTTCAGTAAAAAAATTGGAGTTGTACTCCAAAAATTGCGGCGTACAGATCAAAAAAGCTTACTTTTTTTTAATATAGAGAGAAGAGATAAACGTGGATAACTTACATGTCTCAAAAGTCCTACTTTTTAAAATTGCTTCGAATATTTTGTAAAATTATTCATTGAAAATTAGAAAAAAATCGAACCAATTTCAAACAGTGGGATTATCGGGACCTGCAAGTCAACCCCCCCCCATTCCCCCTTAACATAAAGCCATTGCTAATTTCTGGTCTCTTGCGAAATAATAAATAAATGAAAATTAAGTATGGCAAGTGGACATAATTGGTAAGATTGCGATAGACATGTTTCTGGCTGTGAGTGGCAGCAAAAAATGCTTAATGAAAATAAGTTTTTCTTTAAACATTAATTTGTGAATTAATGTTACGTAGAAACACAGCAGCAATCGGCCGGTTTTTTTAAATAACGTATTTTCATAGAAAATCATAAGTTCTTCTTTGCTACAGGTTAGTATAGGCCCATTATGAACAAATGTCAGGCTAATAAAACTTTTTCAAAAATACATAAACATTAAAAAAATCAATTTAAATAACCTATTCATAGCAAAATAATTTTTTGTCACTCAATAATAGTTCCAATTGGGAAATTTTTGACCCTGTTTTTAAATAAAGTATATGGACATATACTCACGAAAAATTACCAAAAAAATACAGAAGGAAGTTATTTTACCATTAAAATAATTAATTAGTATATTTTTAAGTTGTTAATTATAGAAAATTGTTCAGATATTTACATGCCGTTTAGTGCTGCCATCTGTAGTTTCTAAATATTTATTAAAATTTTGTTTTAATTACAAGTAATTATATCTTAAAAATTATACTATTTCATTATTTTGATGGCAAAAAACCTTTTGTATTTTTTGGTAAGATTTTTTTTGAAAGATATTACAAAAATGGTTCGATGTCTATAAAATCCACTTAAGAAATTCAAAACTTTCGAACAAAAATACTCAAAATCTTTAAAACTTTGCATTCATTGTTTTATTGAAAAAATTCCACAACACTGCTATACTTCGATTTCAGCAAATATAAAACAGAAAGCACAACTCTTAAAACACATTTAATCTTCTTTTCATACAAATACAACCTTATATTATTATAATGGACAAAGGTTGCGGTGAGCAATGCATAGAAAGCTTCTTTTCTCATACACAATTGTGTAACTAACGAATTTGGATCATTATAAACAGCAAGTTCACAGCATACGTTCCAACAAAGCTACAAAGAATAACATTTTATAAAACCTATTAAAGATAAAAGAACAAAATGCTTTCATATTGGAAGGAACAAGTAGAATTTCTTCTTGTTATTTTATACAAATAAATTGTTCATAAAAGTGTGTTCGATACCTAACAATTTTATAGTATGCATTTAATAAAATATATGCACAATTTTAAACACTAAAATACTTCTTTTTTTTAAAAATTGATGCAAACAAACATAAATACATACCTTACAGATAAATTTGTAAAAAAAATTAAAAACTCTCACGGACAATTTTTTATATACCATATAATATTACCATAACTTTCGAATTATTAATTGATAAATAATTTTTTTATGAAAAAAATTAGTAAACTAATGATTTTGTCAATTTCTAATTAGTTAAAACTATTTCTTGATTGAAAAAGATTATAATTTTTTTTTTAATTTACAAAATGTCGACTTAACAAATAAAAATCTTTATTAATGTTTTAAACAATTAGGAAATGAAGTTATTTTATTGCAAACACTTTTATTGCACGCACTATGCTTGTTTCAGGAGAACTAAAAGTTTTAGAAGTAATAAACAATAAATTGATTCAAAATATCACATTGTATGAGTGCAAAGAGTTAATTGTTTGCAAAATAATATTGTTAAGAAAGAGCAAGCATATCCTAAAAAATCAGGAAAAAGTGTTCGATGAACACTGCATCAATTTTATAATTTGAATTGTAAAAAAAGACATAAAACTTAAAAGTGGAGAAATAATGTAACAAAAAATAAAATTAGAAAGTGATCTTTAAGAAAAGTAACTTTGTAGCTCATTTTAAAAGAAACAAAAATATGAGATCTTCGATGCATAGATAATTTTGATTTTTGAAGCAAGAAAATTTTTTGTATTTCTTTAAAAATGACTAAATAACAATTTATTGATCAAATTTTTTTTCCAAAACAAACTGAGGAAATTTTTTATTCAGTTTATAGTAGACACTTAAAAGTCTGCACTTGAAGGCATGGAAGGAATCATGCACGTATTCAAAGTCAAAATGACATAATAACATTTGGTTAACAAAAGTATAATAAATTCAAAAAAGATAACTAAACAATAAAACATTTGTAAACACTTTTATAACACAAATTTTATATAATACAACTGTCAATAATTTAGAGCTACTTGTCTTCTGGAAATTTTGCAGTTGCTCTAACACAATAATTGATTACTTTGGTATTTTTACAACTGTAAACCTGTTAACAATTAAACCTTTTTCACCATATTTTCTCCTCTTTTAAAAAAAAGATCCCCAAAAATTGTCATAGTTACGATTTAAATCCTACAATTTTACAACTATTTCAAAAGGCTCGAATTCTAACATCCATCACACATTGTAACAATATAACAACAATTTTTATGATGATGATATTGATGATTGATTCAGAAACAGTTGCTAGATCAAACAGTAACAGACGGTTTTGACATTCAAAAAAAAAATGTGTCTGAAATGTTTTAAACTGCAGTGAATATTTATAAGATATGTATGGTTGTATGAAATTTTTATGCAGAAGTGGAAATAATTTATATATTTTAAATTAAACAAATAAAATTAAAATTTCTGGAGAGTATTTGCAATGGTAACTTGCATAAACAAGAGTGCTTGTTTTCAGAACAATGTATTCTTTACTCAACAAAAGCCAAAAAGCCAGATATAGTTGAAATAATTCACTGAGCTAATATTTAAGTACAACGTACAATTAAAAAAAAATACAAATAAAGATGCTTTTTTTATATATTATTTTTTAAAATCTCGCACAATTTGTAAGTAAGTAAGGAACAATTAAATTTATTAACACTTAAATTCCTATGCACAATGCATGATACACACATGTATGTGAAAAGGAACCTGTATAGATACCTAAATGTAAACTGAAAAATTAAAACCAAACTTGTAGCAGTTAATTGCAACAAAAAATTCAGTGCACTTATTATTTATCAATAGTTAGGTAATTAAATACCTATATGAAGAAAATTACATGCTTAAAAAAGGATGTCCAGAAAAAGACTCAGAAATGTAAAAATTTGTAAACACACCTAACACTTTCTCTTACAAAGATAATTTTAAATACTTTTTACTAAATTTGATATAACAAATGGTTCAAGACAAAAAACCTATTTTGATCAATTCATTACAATTATTTTTTACATCATCTGTAATTGAAATCCTAATGGTGTTTCTATGCTCCTTTTCACATACAAGTCTACACATTAAAATTAAGATTCCAACAGACATTTGAGCATTAGCTATAGTATTGCTAGCAGGACGGACCAAAAGCATGTTTTTGGCCAGCAAAAAAAGTAATAAAATGTAATGCTTACTTTACATTTAAAATTTCAAAGCAGCAGACATGAATAACGAAATTAAGGCATGTAAAAAAGAGTGTCCCAGTTATGGTTTCCTCTCACAAAGCAGCTCTGAAACTGGAGACAATATGATTACTTCGTTGGTAAAGTTTATTTGAACTAGAAGGGAGATAATGAAATTATGGAACTTCAGATTCATTTAATAACTACCTGGGTTTCCCATACTTATTTTGTAAAGACACTCAAATAAAGCTAGCATGTTTATTTTTAAGTAAAATCGAAAAAACAATGTTTAAAAGTATCTTTTAACTCCTAGAAGGACATAGATTTATAGTTAAATTTAATCGAAATACAGTCAGATAAAATCAGACAACTTGTAAGACAAAGATCAGACAAAATGCAACCCTTCATATTCTGCTTAATAACAAATTAACATGAAAAATTATGTAATTAATATCATCCTTTTATCAAATAAAAAATTAACTTTTGCAAACAATGATTGCTGACTTCAAATGTTTGTCGCATTTTAGCTGTTTAACAAAGCCATTTTAAGATTGAAAAAAAAAAACACTGATAACTACCAGAAAACAAAAGTAAACAAGTATTTCATAATAATTATTTTTCACAAATGTAACATTTAATCAGAAACATGCACTTCACTTAACATAGGCCTATGCTAACCTTTTTAAGTACTTTACGTGATACAATTTAAGCTCCTAGTTGACCCTATGGGGCATAACACACTACACTTTTATTACATGGGATCCTCATGGATACCATCACTGCATAGAGCAGGTAAACTGCAGTGAATGACAATGAATTGAACCATTTTTGCCCTGAAATAATCAGTCTTTTAGCATACTTTATTACAGGTTAGATTTATCTTGTGCTCACAACAATGGCCAGGGGCAATAGTCCTTTCACTGCATTTTAAAAGACACAGCAGATTAACTGATGAGTTTTTTACTGCAACTTTTTGACACACTCAGTGGCAGTTTTAGAGGGTACGCCCATGCCAACTAAAATGCAGGGTAAATTTATAATATTAATATGTGGGATCTACCCAAAACAAATATTGCCACTTGACACACTGTATTGCTTTCAAAGGCAGGAGGGAAGAATTTTAGAAGTATTAAAGGCTTTCAATTTGGTCTTAACTGAGATTTGGAATATAACAACATAATTTTGAGTAATTCTCAAAAGTTTGAGTTTCAAGACAATTTTTTTTATATTCAGATGTATTAATTGCAAAATAAAAATATGGATATTAGCCTAAAAAAATTAATATTGTTTCATTAACTTTAGACTAATTTATTAAACACAACCAAAGAAAAATTCCTTTAAAAGACAAATATACAAAAAAGTTTTTATCAAGGATACTACCATAAAATTAATTCTTTTATAGAGATTTATTTTTATGGATTGTCAGAACATCGATAATTTTTTTTAAAAATAAAATATTAAAATGTATTACAAACAAATTTTTTTTAAAAAAGAATGACTAGATATGTATAGATAACTATACATAATAAGGTAATTATAAAAAATTATATACATATAAACTTTTTGACAAGCTAATAAATGAAGGAGGTTAGGCACACGAGAGCTAGAAAGACACCACTTCTATGTTAATGTCACAAAAAATATGCCCTCTTGCACTCATCTACAAAGAAATAAAGATCATTATCAATAGTTTAATCCAATTTTGGACATTTCAATGCATTTCCACTCGACATTAGTCAATAAAAAAGATTACATTTATAGGGGGTTAGTAAAAAAAATAAGAAACAATATTTGTTCTTCTGATATCAAGATTTTTTCAGATTCAGTATGTTTATTACAATGGAAGATTTCTTTTTAATTCGATTGAAAATTTATGATATTAGTTGCACACAAAAAATGAGCTATATTAAATTTTTACACTATTATTAAAAAATTAGTTTATACAGCAAGAATTAAATTGGTTTAATAAAGCTTTTGAAAATGAACTACACAAAAATGGAAGTCATACTAAACACTCGTTAGCACAATTTATGAATTAGAAAAAAAATCATCGATTTGATAATCAATTTAAGTAGTGAATAGCCAAATTGATTCTGAAATTTAAAAAATATATATATTTGTTCTAGCAATGGATTTTAAGAAATATTTTAGTTATCAACACAAATTTTAAAATGAAATTAAAAAAATTAAATATTTTAGAGGCACAATGAGTAATGTTAAACAAAAAACCAAGTGACTGTGGTTCTAAAATACGACGCCCGTCGCCAATAGCCCTCGTGTAGCTCTAGTGCGACGATAATTCAAACCAAAACAAAAAACAAAGCGAATGGTTATTATTAAATTTTAAAAATACACATAACTTTAAAATAAAGAAAAGGTGAAAGGCAATAAATATCCGTTAGCATATTCATTAGGGAAAATCTTAATTTTGATTTTTAATTCAAGTTTTTTACAACATACACTTTGTTTCAAATCTAAATAATAAATAAAGCTTATCTGCTTAGAGTTATTCATCAAAAAAGTTGCCAAAACTTATTCCTCTCAAATAAAAGCAAAATTTTGTTTTTATTAACTAAGTAAAACATTTTATAAAAAAAATTAAGATTTGAACTTCTAAGTTGTGAGACATTAACTGTTAGAAGAACATAAATGTCAAGTTAAACCTAAATTTTTAAAAATGAGTATATCAACATATTCATTATATAAACACAGAAAAAAAATTCCATAACATTAAAAAAAAAATTAAACAGTACCTAATAAAAAAAGGAAATATGAATATGGAGGATGATTGATACATTGTTGGACAAGTGTTTATGTGATTTAACTTCAGTAAACTCTTATTATTAGTTTTTCTCTCAGCAAATTCACAGAGTCTAATAAATGGACTGTGCTTTAATTTATACATATAAAAAACTGGCAACACCAATATAATAAAACTTCAAAAACAAATTAAAACAACATTTCAAGTCACTCTCATAAAAATCTCAACATTTATAACCAACCAGTTTCCCTAAATATTTTGTACTAACATCAATGCTTTAAAACTCCTTATAACAACAATATATGTGACAAAAACACACAATCTACACTGTCTTTACCTAACTATGTAGCAGTCAGTGGGGTTAACATTAAAAAAACTATTCCCTTCTGGATACCAATCTGTGATTTTGCAAAGTGCTTAAATATGTGATAAAACCTGCAAACGAAAGCAGGGATGGACTTGATTAAGGGTCAAAACTCAATTAAGATGAGTGTTTTAGTTTCTTTTGATCAATAGTAGAATTAGTCAAACAACATTATGCTTAGTAATAAAGTTGATAATATTTTAGCCTGATGGACTGTGGGTCTATAAACCAAAGTGCCTCGGTGTTAATCAAATAGAAAAAAGTTCTAAGCCACATTTCTCAGCTGTATTGAATATTTTTTAAAAAGTAATGATAAATGTAGCTGATATGCAGGGCTCTTTTATGCCCTATTTTGATAATGGTTCCAGTATTTTGTATAACCTTATTTATGTAATTTAAAAAAAAATTTCAACCAATTTCAAAATGGGGGATTATAGAGATCTTCTGCCACATTTATCATTTAAAAAAAATGTTTGTAATAGTATTCAATGTAGTCAGAGAAATAAAATGGGGAATTTTCCTTCCGATTAACACAGAGGCATTTTGGCTTAAAAACTAAAATATATATTCCGTCACTGTTCGCTTTGGGGCCATCAAATGCAGATTTTTCTTGCACACTTTTAAATTTAAAGCACTATGCAGAATAAGACTGGTGCCCAGAGGAACAACAAAAATGGCCGATCCCACCAACTACTACTGCGGCAGGTAAGAGTTCTGGTAGGGGGACATGTACCAGTCCTTGCCGGCCCCGGCCAAGCCCCGTATCTGCTCGTTCTGTTCCCGCAGGAACTGGTTGGTGGCCGTCAGCTCCATCACCTGCTTCTTCAGCTCCTCGATCTTGTGCACCAGCCGCGCATTCTCCTCCTGCAGCAGCCTCACGTGCTGCGGCTGCAGGAACACGGGCTCGCTCCCCACAAAAGTCTCCTGCGGGGGCAGGCCGTTCCCTGCAGCCGCAAACTGCTGGAAGGGGTCCTCGTAGGCCTGCCGCTTGGGGATGGGCTCGCACATGCCAAAGCCCTCGAACGGGGGCGGAGGGGGCTCGTGGTAGCCGTCGAACTGCCTGCGCGGGGGGACCTGCTGCGGAGGGTTGAAGTTGCTGTCCTGGTGGTACTGTCCGACGGAGGGGATGACGTGCGTGAACTTGCACCGGCCGCCGCGCTTGCACTCGCCCTTGAGGAAGTCCTTGCAGAGAGGGATGGAGGGAGGTGGCTGGCTGCTGTTGGTATTGTTGTTGCTGTTCCCTCCGGCACCAGACTTCTGGTTCTCGAGGATGTGTTCCGCGATGAATCCGCTGGATCTGTACACCTCCTCCTCCTGCTTGGTGCAGTGGATGAAGCGGCAGCTGGCCCTGCGGCACTCCTTGTTCTGGAAGTCGTGGCAGAAGATGAGCTCCTTCTTGCCCATGGCCTTGGCCTCGTCGCTGTCGGGGTGCCGGAATTTGCAACTGGCTCCCCTGTTGCAGACGTTGCGGAGGAAGTCTCGGCAGATGTTATCTTTCATGCTGTCCCCATTCATACTGAAATACCAAGAGCATTAATATTTTAAAGCATCACAATTTTGAAATATATGAAACTGTTGATATTTTTGTTTATAATACTTAAGTATTTAAATTTATTGTTTTTCGTATATATACTTTTGTGTACGTTAACTTATTCTGCGTCTCTCAATTATAATTATTTAGTCATATATACGAGGGGGTTTTAATTCCTGTGATGAAAAAAGTATTCTTGTAATGTTTGTTTATGTTAACAAAGTGTTTGTTTGCACAAAGCCAGACAGTTTTCATAGGGGCTAAACCTATGGCACAAGCTTAGCAGCCCCTATGAAAGCAGTCTGGCTCTGAAAGAAATGCCTTTTGAAAGTGGTGTAAGAGACCTAGCTTAGGCCTAATGCAAGGTCCCCCCCTCAATTCTATCAGAAATGCTGTGATATGTATTTCCTTGACTAATAACTTTGCAAGCAGGCAAATATCATCCAATCTAACTGGCTACATGGCAGAGGAAAACGAAGGAATTACTTAACCTTAACAGAAAAAGATACTTGTACAGAAATTGGTTTACTAAGGGGGTCTCAATAGACAACTGAGCATCATATGTGTAAATAGATGTTACTTATGGAGCATGTTGGCGGGTAGAGAAGAGTCCTTTACACATGACCCTACTCTGTGAATAGGTCAACTACCTTGGACAAGGATCTGAGTATCTTGGATAGTTTGTATCACCTTATGGTTGATAACTTCCCAATAAATGAAATGATGAAGGGTTATATCAGCAATCAGCCTTCATTAAGATCCAATTCTGGGAAAAGTATAACAGACAGAGGTGACAAGCATGTAATAGGCTAATCCACTCGATTCACTAGGAATATTCAAAAGGAATTCAGATAAACTGGAAGACTTGATACACTTTACTCAGACTGATACCATCAGATGTGCTACAGATTACTGCATCTAAAAATCAAATTTCAAAGGAGCTTAAGTGTTAAAGGACAATTGAAGCAATGAAATACTCTAAAGTTTATGAGTTAATACTGTTTTTTCTTTAAAAAGAATATTTAACTCTAATAGGCTTCCTTAAGATTAAGAAAAGATTATGTATAAGACAAATACTAAATGAATTACTTTATACTTACTTCAATAAACATAGGATATTTTGAAAGTTAGTTGAAGTGAAGAAAGTTTTTCTCAGTTACTTCTTTGTAAGTTACCACATAGTTTTCGTTGGATTGTTAATAAAAGTTTCTAATTGAAAAAACACAATAATTAACATTTGTATATTTTGACTTGCAAATAAACTACAATAAAGTTAGATGTTTAAACAAACTTTAAATATTTTTAGTGATAGAAGTGTAACATGATATGGGAATCAATAAGCAAGAGAAGTACAGAAAAAATACTTTTTTTTGTAGCTCATTAACTCCACACTATATTTCAATGCAAATTTCATCCTGCACTTTTAAATAAAACAGTTTGTATTAAATACTAACTCAAAGCAGAACAGAATTATTTCACATTAACAACAAACAGGAAATATTTTCTATGAAACTAGAAGGTATTTTTTATAACAATCATCAAAACCATTTGTGACAGTTATAGAAGTAGTCAATACTGTTCAGCTCTTCATTCCTTTGCAGTCAATAAATGTGTTGTTGCTTAAGATTGCTTAGGATGTTTGTTAACTAATGGTTCCATTATCAGCAAGGTCTTATTTCCGGCAGTGCAAACAGGGCATGCGTCGAGCCCCCCCCCCCCCCCCACTTTAAAGAAGGGGGACCACAAATTTTCTTCATGCACATTTATGCTCAATATAACTGCCCCCAAACTTAACTTTTTAATATTAAGTATGCAAAAAAAATAAATTCATGAAGCAAAGTTTACTATGAAATTGTGTTTAAACTCAGAATTAATCAATTTACAAAAAATATTCATTTTTATAAGATTAAGCATGCTTTCCAAGCTAATTGCTTCGGCTATTTTTTTGTATTCACTGAAATATAGAAAAATACACACACCTTTTAAATATGTTTTTTTGGGTGAGGCAACAATTATCTAGGCCCAATCTTAGTACTATAGTCATTTAATCTAGCACCTGATATGGCCAGGACCAATCACAAACAAAAATACATGCAACATACCTATCTTCCCCCCCACCCCCTACTTCTTTTCAATATTATCAAAACAACCCCCTAAAACCTCACCACAATCCCAAAATATCAACCAAAAAAAACTCCCTCTCAAACATAAAAAATACTCACACACAAACATAATCAATACAACACCTACATTTTCCCCCACCTTTCCCCCCTCACTTAACCATAATAAATCCAATCCCCCCCCCCCTTTTCTTCTTCCCATATTCCTCCCTATCAAATCCAAAATCCTCAATACCACTTCCTTCAACCAACCACACATTACCCCCTACCCCCACCTTTCCAACTCCACCCCCCATCACCAAACCCACCCTCCATTTACCTCCACTTATCACCCCCCACAACACCAACACAAACTCAACACACCCCCACCTCCACCCACCCTACCCCCCATATAAAAACAATACAACCAAATACCCCAAAATTCCCCACCAAATTCACTCCCTCATTATACTCCCACAAAGACAAATCGATAAATCACACCTCCCTCATCTCTCTATATCTAAACAGATAGATCTCCAACCTTTCGTGTTAGCAAAGACTACACCGATCAAACATGTGAGTCTAGACTACTCTCTAAATGCATCTCACTAATTCTAGAGAGACCAACACACTGAGCATACACAAAGAGCACTCCTGTCTCTATCCCTCACCAATCATGTTCCTCTCGTTACACCCCTCCCCAAAATCCTCTCCCTAATACTACCTCCATCCAATATCTCGCCAATAACTAACTCTCCTATCAAGTATATAACAATCTCAAATAGAAGTACCTCCGAGAGATATAGTAGGATATATAGAAAATCTATTCCCATACTCTCAGTGCCACATCCTCAAAGTCCTCGAGATAGAGAAATCCCCCTCCACTATCCAATAACCCCTTGGATTAGTTCTCTCACCACGCATCACCTAATAACGAAATGTAGTAATCTATCCTACAGCCAGTGCGCAATATACAAATCACAAACAGTGAGATAGAAGATCCCCCCTCTCACTCTGAGCTGCGAAACGGCATCCCAGCCCAGACTCAAACAGCAAGTGTGTACTACACATACCTGATATCTCACATTAGTCACAACAACATCCACTCAAAGTTGTAGAGAGAGAGATAGAGAGATAGATGAGAGAGTACTACACTTAACACACCAACGCTACATCTGTCCCCCATATACCTCCCTGTCACCACTGTTCTATGCATGGCATGCGGATATGTCCCCCCGTGGAGTCCACTGTAGATTCGCCCACTATCACTGAATGCTGTCTCTTCTAGACATCGTGGTGCCATGCATGCTACATATCCCTCCACCGTCAAATAGTGAGATCCGTCATCACATCTGGTCATCGACGATGCACAAACAATAATCCACGGTACTATTATGTGTGAAAGTATATACTGTGTAATATGAATAGAATGTGCGCGATAAGTTTATAAATACGGTCGACAATTGATAGAGAGACTAATTCAATCTGTAATGTCGGTGAAATGAGTATTAACTAAGATACACCGTCATGTAGTTATACCTGTAGATGTGAGTTTTGGTGGTGTTAGATCAAATCGGTGTGTGAATATGCGACCAGTATCTTGGACGCGTGAACTATAGAAATCTTAGAGTGTGTAGACTAGTGATGATATGTGGTGAGAATAGCACTCGTATATGTGTTTGTTGAAGGAATAGTGAGAATAAGTGACGAGAGATGGAAAGTGAGAGAGTGTCTTGATTGTCTCGTTGTAGAGTATATGAAGACAAAGATTGTTTGGTGTAAGTGTCTCTCAATCGGTGTCGAATCTTATCAGTGAAGTTATGGAAAGAATGAGAATAGAAGTGTTGAAGTGAATGTTTGAGTTAAGAGTTTGAATGTACGTTTACGTGTGTATGAGTTTAGGAACGCAGTGTGTGTGACTTGATGCTGCAGGTTTGTGTACAATGAGAAATAGTGTGTTGAGAGTGACGTGTTGTTGATGATAGAGGAGACAATAGAGTGGACATTATGGAGTAAGAAAAGTAAATAACAAAAAGTCAACCCGGCGGCGTAGCGGTTAAGGCATTGGCCTCTGGAGCTGCTGGGTCCGAGTTCGAATCCCGTGCAGGCATAGATGTTTGTGTTTGTCCAGTATATGTGGAGTATGTGCTCAAAAAATCTGTTGGGTCCGAAAGTCCTGTGGGCAGTCATTGCGCAGTTTCCCATGGGTACAGGTCAATGGAGAAAATTTCCCTCCCCTTCAGGGACATTAATTGCGGAGGTGGAGACAGATGGCAACATATATCATATGTGTAAGTCTGTGTGTTGTAATGTCCTACTTGACGATGGTTTATAAGCAGGTCCTTGCGACCAAGCACCAACGACACAAGCCTGAAAATATATGTATATATGTCTACCAACCAACCTAAATACCAAATACAAATATTGTTTAATAATAAAACTCAATTTTAAGGTAAATCATTTTTTTAAAACTAAATTCTTCGTTAATAGGATGATACATTAGATAATAGGTTACTTTTTTTTTATCATAAAGTGACGTCGAAAATTGATAGCCATATTTCCCAAATAGTAGTTATTTAAAAATACTTTATAAATGTATATATAACCATTACTCTTATTTATAATATATATTCGAACGCCAATATACAACATACGGTTCCCTCTAAATAGGTTGTACATTACGCTTCTTGTTCACTGTATTATAACCTCAAATTTTTTACCAAGCTTATTAGGTTATTTCTAAAATCATGGCTGTCAATTAAAATCGTCAAATTGTTTACAAGAATAACTAATATAAGTGAAATGGTAATTTTACAAGATTTAATTAGCACAAGATTTAAGCTTTATTTATAGAGTTTTTAAAACTAAGGTTCATTTAAAAACATTGCCTACTGGATAACATAAAGATATTACAAAGAGCGAGAATGACAGATTTTGAGACAAGCTTTTAAATCTGGCAGTAGATACACTTTTCCTTTGATGAAAATTAAGGATCAATGGGTCAGAATATCACCCTTAATAAAACATTGACCTTTAGAATGTCCCATTAGTTATTCTATCAACGAGACCTGTGATACTGCTAGGGGGAATAAAAGTGAAGGAAGGGTAAATTCGTAGTTTCGGTGGACTTCGACTTTTGATTTCTCGCCAAACTTGTTGGCGAGAAAACACCTCGTAGTGACGCGTGATTGGAACGAATCCAAGCAAAAAAAAGCAGAAGTGACTCATGATATGAAACCACCTTCCTCCCGTCTGGTTTTAGGGTTACCACAAACATCGCAGGAGGAATTTCGTAACATGGTTGCCGGATTGGAATTATTTATTGCCTTTTTTCTGTCGCCAAAATTCCAAAAAAGTCTCCGTCCACCGAAACTAGGATTTAACCCAAAAGTGAATTGCTGGAAGCTAATTTTATGTGCATGAGAGTACTTAACAAATTTCTGTCTAAGAGATTGTATGAAATTATTTTACTAAGGGTTCATTGGGCTCTCAATATACATCCGAGCATCAGGGTATAAAACGATGTTACTTTCTTTTTTGACACATTTTCTTTTCTTTTTTTATTTACTGATATTCTATTGTCCAGTTAGCACACTGAATTACTTTCTAAGACCTAAATTTATTTGTCTTTCAGATCAAGATAAATAATAGTTATTTAGACAACAAGTGTATAAAGCCATAAATAAAACTTCATAAATCAAGGGTAATAATTTACCTAAGTTTAAAAATTTTTTAATTTATGCATATTTTTTTATAATCGTGTGTAAAAATACATTTTTAACCTTGCATACAAAATGTTAACATTTCTTACGATTGATTTGGTATTTTTTTTATCCAATAGATACTAGAGCCCTTTATCCCTACTGTGTAGAAAGAGATGCGACAATAGGGCCGAAAATTGTCCAAGCCGGGTTGCCACGGCGAAATCACCGGGGAGAAACTGGTCAGGCTTGCTTGAGCTTGGCAGTTTATCGCTTTTCTTACATATCTTACTAATCCTTCCCGGGAAGACTATTTAGTTTCGCTTTAACTTCTGCAACGACTGATTATCGAAATTAAATGCAAGATTTAAATGTTTGAAATGAATTAAAATATTTTATTTAAACCCTTATTTAATAATTATAGAAACTAAATGACAATAAAAATTGGTAATTGACATTTATTTTAATATATATTACTCTACCACCACTTTACACACATTGATATCTTGTTCAAACTTTAGAGTATCTCTTCCCTATGAAATTAATTCAAATTATTAACAAAATAATCAACAAGGTATCAAACTAGACGTTAATCTAATGAGTACCTCTTTCAAAATCAAGATAAACACTACTACACTAACAAAAACAAGCTGGCAAAATACAAATTAATCTTCTTTTATTAATAAATAACAACAAAAAAAATTACTCGCAACAAAAATTCCATATTTACCAATACTATAAATAAGTGACACGATATTTTTAGGTTTTGAGCAGACGAGTCTGTTTACAAAAATAATCTTCGCCAAGATACGCCAATAAGTAGCCAACTATAAAAGCGCGCGAATCAATGTTTATTCTCGTATTTTAAGAAAATACGAAGATTCTTTGTATATTTAAGCGGTGAAAAGATTTCTACAGACATTTAGTGAATAAATAAGTTTTTTTAAAACAAAATGAAGCAATATTTTATGCATAATATGTTTTAATAGCCATTATAAATACATTCAGAAAGCGTACTGTTAAAGGAAAACTGTCTTTTTTCTAACTACTAAAGTATTTTTGAAGAAAATTATGGTTTTAGAATATTCTTTACACATTTAGGAAGCCATAAATTAACATTAAAAAGTTGTACTTTCCATAAATTTTATGGATTGTGGACGATTGCAAAGGCTACTTTTTTTTCCTATGCTAACTCTATGAGGGACAAAACGGAAAGTGCCCGAGGGGGACAATTTTGGACCTCGACCAATCAGGAGCGACTGCAAATATGTCGCGTCTCTTATAGACGCAGTAGTGATGTAGGGCTCTAAATAGATACAACACAAACATTTTTCACTTGATAATAAAATCAAGTGAAAATTTTTTGTGTTGTATCTATTGGATAAAACAATGAGAAAAATATGCTTTTTCGCATTCTGCTTTCAGAGAAACTTTTGCACACTGGTTTCTCAAAAGCATGACTAGACACAATTATTGATTTCAATAAGTTAGATTTTTTACACCAGATTATAAACAAAAGATTATAGACTTTTATTTTTCAGATGCAGTTAACCTGTAATCCAGTGTACAGCTAATACAGAATACCAAACTTTTGGTATATTCCTGAAAGAGGGAAAGGCTTTGACACTTCAAAAATGGCTGATGGTCAACCCTTTCAAGATGAAAATGATATCTCCATAAATGGTGATGCAGACCCGAAAGACAGCCTGTGCCGAGATTTTCTCCGCAACGTATGCAAGAGAGGAAAGCTGTGTAGGTTCAAACACCCTGAGACGTACGAGGCAGAATCCCTTGGCAAGAAAGACATTGTGTTCTGCCACGACTTCCAAAACAAAGAATGCTCAAGACCTAACTGCAAGTTCGTTCACTGCACCAAACAGGAAGAAGAGATATTTAGGTCGACAGGGAGGCTTCCAGAGACAGTTCTTGAAAGCATGAGCAACGCTGGCCCAATGGCTTACCCAAAAGCTCCCATTTGCAAAGATTACCTGAAAGGCGAATGCAGGCGGGCCGGTCGCTGCAAGTTCAGACACTTGACCAACTTGGAGTACCAGATGGAAACAAATGGTCTGAGCAATCCCCACAAGAGGATCGACAACAGCTTCAACTGCTACGAGCCGCAGCTGAAAAGGCGAGCTTTCGAAAACTCGTTCTCGGATCCCCACTTTCCCCATTCCGGGGAACAGAGACCGATGATGCCGCCAGCTCACTATCAAATGCTGGAAGAGGAGAACGCAATGCTGATGCACAAAATCCAAGAACTCAAAAAGCAGGTTGTGGATCTGACGGCCACAAACGAGTTTCTGCTTGACCAGAATGCCCAGTTGAGGGTCAGCAAACAGACACTGGTGTCTCCCATATCCCAGCAACTCATACCACACACACTGACACCCAACATTTCCTCCATGCCCCCACCCAATATCACACAGTTATCTCAGATACCACTTAGCACTGACTTGGGTGGTGCATCTCTTGCACCTGATATCACCTTGACACCTGTTTCCCTGGCGCCTGCTCAGGTAACTTTGCCAACGATTTCAGCTGCCTCACTCTCACAGAGTTTGCCTCAGACTATCATCACTTCGACAGCACTGATATCCTATCCGATAATGACGCAAAGTATGAGGCCTGTCATTCCTCATAGTCTAGGTTAATTTGGATAGTCAGTTGGTTAGTAGGACTGTTAAGAATAACACAATATGAAATTTTAGTAAATCTATTAAAAATAGGTTTGCTACAGCATTATATATTTATTAATGCACCAACTGTCTGAATTGCACCTTCCTTTACCGATTTTCGTACACAAAAACGTACTTGCTGATAAGTCAATAATAAGGCATTTTCTCCATCTCTGTTTTAGACAAATAAGCTGTAGCTGGAGTTTGACATTCTTGAATGATGTTATTTGACAATTTTTCTCTTGTCAAAACCAACTATTTATTCTGAAACATTGATACTGCATCTGCAATAGACTATTCCAAAGTTTTATATGTTTTTTTTTTTTTTTAATGTATCATTGTGCATATTCTACCATTTTGTAATAATAGGTCAAAAAAAAATATTTGCCAAAAAATCCAAAATGGACATGTTTTGGGTCTTGAGTCAGTGACAACAGAAATGATGAATGAAAATAAATTGAGGCTCTATTGGTGAATCAGTGTTACATGTAAACAGAGCACTAAAGGGCCTTTTTTTTAATCCTCAGGTTTATAGGATTATTTTTAATAACGATGTCAGGTCAAAGCAATTGAACATGTGTAATTCAACACTCATGTACTCAATTTATTATCCTAGATACAAAATTTTTTATATAAATATATAATACTAATTAAAAAGAGGCATGTATAACTTTTCTTTATAAAATATCAGTATGAATGCAATGTATTATACTGCATAGAATACTTAGCAACCTTGTGAGTGTAAAAAAAATCAATTATCTTCAAAGCACAAGGCTCAGCTCCTTCTTGGATGTAAAATAAACATATTTTTACAAAAAAAAAATTTCAATGAGTCATGTACAATGAAAAGGAAATACAAAACTTGTAGATGGTCTTAGTATTCTACATTTAGTAATTACAATAAAGAAAAAAATTATAAGGGGTGAGGTAAAATATAAAGAGTATTTTTCAAAATAAAGACTTGCTAGTAAAGAAAATAATTAAATTTTTATTAAAATGTATTTCTCAAATAAATGCATGCAGTATACTTAAAATATTTATAATTTTATAAACACCACAAATATGATATTGATATTTCTTTTTTGAAAAACTGCACTATTATAAACACTTTTAACATTAAAGAAATAACTCAAATTATATGTATAAAATACCCTAAAATTACTAGGTATGTACAATTCTAATACTTATAAATATTGGTACACTTTGCTTACATAAATATTTAGACATAAACCAATACAATTTCTAAACTATCAACTACAAAACACACTGAAATTTAACAAATATGTTCTGAAACTGAAGTAATGATGTAGTAAGAACTTTATTAATTTGGCTAAAGTTTTTTTTTCCTTAAAAGATCAAATAAGAAGGACCGTATAGGCGAATGAGCACGATTGATCAAGGGTCTCCAAACCAAAGTGCCTCTTTGTTAATCCAATGGGGGGAAATATTTTCTAGGGGCTAAGATAATTTAATTTTCTTTCTGGCTATATTGAATATTTTTATATGATTTTGCTGACTTACTGTTCTCTATAATCCCACTTGTTTTAAATTGGATTGAATATTTTTTTTTAAAATGTAATAAATAATTTTAAATAGTACATTTGAACCAATTTCAAAAATTGGGATTATATAGAGACCTGTATGTAAGTTACCTTTATTTTATAAGTCTTTTCTTATTTTCTAATTTTTTTCTATTGAATAAATACAGAGGCACTTTTGTAATACCTTTAGTAATTCGTTCTCATTTGCCGTTAAAGTATTTATTTGTATCAAATCCATGTTGTCCTACCACATTAGAGACAAAATAAGGTAAGTTGTTTAATTTAGTAATTTTGGGTTCATATGAAAAAATAAACATTACAAATATATATCCATTATAATTTATACAAGTCATTTAGAATTTTTTGACAAAAACCCTATTTTTATATACAAGTGTTTAATATACAAATACATATATTACATATTTACAAAACATTATGTAAGGTACTTTTTTTTGTTAAAAACACTGACTTTTAATTTAAATTAAACTATTTCAAATGAGCTTATTTTTTATTTTTTTTTTGTCATTCTAATTTTTTTTTCAAATATTAGATGACTATCTTGAGCAATGAGCTATTTTTAATTGGTAATATTTATCATTTTAGTACAGTTTTTTTTTCTGCATTTCATTGAATAACTAAAAGAAAACTTTTAAAGCTCATTTAAAATACTAACTAAAAGATGAATGTAAAAATATTTAATTTTTAAAATTTTTAATCAAAAATGTATTATTACAATGAAATCCGACATTTATTTGAAGTATGCATAAGCATTTAAATTTTTTATATAATTTTCAGAGAGAACGTTTTTTAAAAAGCATTGTCCCTTCGTCTTTTAGTACAATCAGTCCTACTGCAATGTCAGATGCATTCACTACACATTCAAGTACAAATGTGTTATAAAAAATGAAATACTTACTAAAACTCTAAATTGGTTGATGATTTACTGTTATAATAAGTATCTAAAAACTGAAGAATACCATGTGTTACATTATGTGCTACAATAAATAAAGAGTAGTCTTAATTTTGCACATAGTCAATCTAAAAACCTTTATATTATGAATATAAATTGGTCAGCAAAAAAATACCTTGCACAATACATTAAAAAAAAAATAATAATCAGCTCAGCTACATTTATATACACAATACACGTTGTTATTCAGCTGGGATCATTTGTACAGTCATTTAGTGGTTCTTTAGAATAAGAGAGAGCACAGAATTTCCGTCTAACTTGTTTAATAAATCTGTGGAGGTCATTTGTTTTATTCAAATCTCGAACCATTTCATTTAATTCTGGTATTAGGGGTAAACATTCTGAAACTGAATGGAAAGAATCATTAGGCAATCCCAATATAACTATAAATATATAAAATAAGTTTTAATTTAAACCAATGATTACTTAAATGAATAATAATCTGTACAAGTGTTTAATTTATCACTTATTTTAACACAGTCTCCTTGCACAGCAGAATAAATTTTTCATTTATCACACATAACTTTTACTTTGCATTTTTACATGGACAAATTTACCTTAAAAAAAACACTTAATTTTTTTAAAAAAATTATTACTAAGAAAATTCACATTGTTGCTCTACATGGAGCATTTAAAAAATATCTGCATCTTGGTAAGAAGGTATGGAACATTTTTAGTATATCTACATTAGGGTGTCCCTTATTTTACGAATTTTCGAAATCGAAAAGACGTACCCTCTCATTTTTTTCCTTTTATGTCAAAACACTCAGAAACGAAGTTTTATCTCATTCTGATATCGGGAACACGCGCCGCTTTTCATTTGAAATTTGCAAAAATTGCTAAAAAATCAAGTTTTTGCTCCATATCTCCAATTCTGTCAATCTAACAACAAAATAGTCAATTCAAAAGTTTTAAAACACACCTTTTTCTACAAGTTTTGTATTGACATAATTGTTCTACGAGTTACGGTTATCGAGATAAATCGGAAAGAAGTGCGAACTTTTTCGGAAACTCGCAAAGTGCTCCAATCCACTCACCATAGTAGGATATAGAATTAAGCACAACAGCACTTCATAAAAGTGTCTAAACCAAGTTTATTATACCTTAATATTCATAAAATAATTGCACATTTGTGTACTTAAAATAAGAAGTACGAAAAGTCCATGCTAATTGATTTTTTGTATGGGGCAGGGCCGTCACGTGGGTACTGGAGCGGGGTGGTAACCCACAGCGCTTTTTTAAAGAAAAACAATGTTGGTTCGAGGCTACTAATATTAAAATGAAAATATGAAATTGATTAAATCACAATATTAATATTTATTGATTATAATTTGGCTTTGTATACATAAAGAATACCATAAAACAGATGAATAAATTTCCTCAAATGTTTTCATCTAAATTCAAAGAGTTTAAAATTATAACAAAAGATGAAAAGTAATCGCAATAACAACACGTTTACAACAAGTTTATTCTACCTTAATATTCATAAAATAATTGCACCTTTGCGTACTTAAAATAAGAAGTATGAACAATCCATGCTAATCGATTTTTGTAAGGGGCAGATGGGTATACGGAGGGTACTGGAGCGGGGCGGTAACCCACATACCTATTTAAAAGAAAAACAATGGGTTTCACCAATCCTGTTAAAACTAACAACAAAATAAAGTGTGGAATTGGGATTAGATGTGGTATTTAAAAAATATTTAAAGAAAGAAACCCAGTTATCTTACATTGATAAGAACATCTTCCTAAAAGCCACGTTGGGAGCGGGAGTACAATAAATTAACCTCTCCCTGAACCGCTTGATATATAAGGGGCGATTTTTCGGATGGGGGTTTGCTACCTAAGTTTGGCTTAATTGTTTGAAAAACATTTGAAATTCTATAAATTTTGGAAAGGATTTGCAAAAAGATGATAACAAGACTCGAAATTACGGGAGTCGAAGAGTGGAGATTCAAAGTAATTTCTACAACTTATTTGATATAGCATATTCAGACGCACTTAATATATTGAAGATTGAAGAAGGTAGGGCGTTTTTGATGAGACAAAGAGAATCAGGAAGGCCTTGCCGCTTAACTAGAGTTGTTAGGAAACTTGCAGAAACAGAAGAGTGTGCAAAACAGGGCTGCCAATGAGGAAAAAATATCTAAGACGTCATTCATCGTCAATTTCTACAATGACATTGGTGCCGGAAATCGTATATAGTTCGTTTTACAGTATTCAAAATGAAGAATCAGATTCAAAGGAAGTATTATTATTTACTTACACAAAAAGCAAGCCGTTGCCAAAATAACGTGCAAGGAAGGTCATAATTATCCCAAAACTGGAAGCAGGTTTTGGATAGATAATAGTTGAGTGGTAAAAGACTCTGTTTTCTATTCTGTAGGCAAAAACTGAAGCTTTTAAATACTGCACTGATGAATTAGCAATAAATAAGTCCTCCCTTTAACGAGTTTGAACAACCACTAATGAAGAATGGGCTAGAGGTGCAATGCACTTGTTTAAAAACTTTTCAATTCACTTAATTTTTTCATCTGTTTTATGGTATTCTTTATGTATACAAAGCCAAATTATAATCAATAAATATTAATATTGTGATTTAATCAATTTCATATTTTCATTTTAATATTAGTAGCCTCGAACCAATATTGTTTTTCATTAAAAAAGCGCTGTGGGTTACCACCCCGCTCCCCCGCTCCAGTACCCACGTGACGGCCCTGCCCCACACAAAAAATCAATTAGCATGGATTGTTCGTACTTCTTATTTTAAGTACACAAATGTGCAATTATTTTATGAATATTAAGGTATAATAAACTTGGTTTAGACACTTTTATGAAGTGCTGTTGTGCTTAATTCTATATCCTACTATGGTGAGTGGATTGGAGCACTTTGCGAGTTTCCGAAAAAGTTCGCACTTCTTTCCGATTTATCTCGATAACCGTAACTCGTAGAACAATTATGTCAATACAAAACTTGTAGAAAAAGGTGTGTTTTAAAACTTTTGCTTTGACCATTTTGTTGTTAGATTAACAGAATTGGAGATATGGAGCAAAAACTTGATTTTTTAGCAATTTTTGCAAATTTCAAATAAAAAGCGGCGCGTGTTCCCGATATCAGAATTAGATAAAACTTCGTTTCTGAGTGTTTTGACATAAAAGGAAAAAAATGAGAGGGTAAGTCTTTTCGATTTCGAAAATTCGTAAAATAAGGGACACCCTAATCTACATAGATTAAGATTTATTACATGAAGTCACTCTGTTCAGGGGAGAAAAAACAACATGAATTTAGAGAGTGCAACATGCAAACTTGCTATAGAAACTTCCAAATTACAATTGTTAGTGATATATTGTGCGGAAGCTAAAAAGTTAAGAACATTAAATAAACCCTTAAGGATACTGATAACTATCATTCCACAAAAATTTTCTATAAGTTTAACAAACCTTGCATCAGTTTAAGTTTACTTAGGACAATTAAATAGAAATTCGAATAGAAGGATATATATAAATTATAAAAAATGTTAATGTTACACAAAATTATTTTTGTTAGCTTTAAAATTTCATACCTTTATATGAATCATTTTGTAAAATCAAAACTATATGGTAAATCTTGTCTTGGTGTACTTTATGGATGTTTTTGAATGAAAATTGTGTGCAATATAGATCTTTGTTTGGATCACCTGTAGGGAAAAAATAGTCTAGAGAAACAGATAAAAGGAAACAACTACATTAAAAATACACCATTAACATATTTAGAACAGGGAATTTTATTAAAAAATTTATAAGTCAAGTTATAGTTATTAGGTTGATTTCTTAATATTTATTGTACTGCAATTTTTTTTAGTTGTAAGTTTATGTTTAAAGGTACCTCAATGTAAAGAAGTTTAAATGAAAGCAGTTATACTTACACATAACTAGTTTCATTTCAAAACCCAGATATTGTGTATATTGGTTGCAATGCCTTAGGTTCAAGGACTGTTTCTTTGCCAAAACTTGTTTAGCTAAAGAAAAATCAAATGGTTAATAATGCAAAAATTAATTTAAAAAAAAATGTGTTAAAACAACAGAATATTTTGGATGGGCCAACAATATATTAAAATGAGTTCATCAAAAGGAATTAAAATACTGCTAATTTAATTTTCAAATACACAAAAAACTCACATCAATCACCAACTAATTTGGGCAAAAGATACGAGTAAATAAATACAAAAGGAAAATATAGCTATAGTTAAATTGGTTAATTTTAAAGAACTAAGACAAAACTAACTTTTTAAGGAACTACACCATGTACTTATCTATATTACATCAGATAAAAAATGTTTACGAGAAAACATAGCATAGTTTTTGAGAAAAGGTGCATCGAAGTTCAAAAAATCAAGTTCTGAGAAAAACGCGTTTAAAGTTTTTATTGTTAACCCATTTCCTTACGAAGCCATGACATTAAAATGGCTATTAATGTCAAAAATATTTTTCCAATCGTCTTGATACTTTGTGACATTATAAATAAAGGTTGTAATAGTATTTAAAACCAATAATTTTTGTTTTGATTTTTTCATCGATTTTGGGGTACTGAACCCCCTTAAATACTTAAGAACCATTAATTACATAAGCTCAGAATGAACTATAAATACTTGCCATATTTATTGATGTATCAAGATAATGATGTATTATAATAGAAATTAATATTCATATTATACCCCTAAAAAGTCTGATAGCCAAATTAATGAATAAGAATAAAGTCAAATCATATTTAAAAAAATAATAAGCCCCCTTTATAAAATAAATGTGATTACAAAACTGCTAATAAATATTATAATTTTAAATGTATTTTACTTAATGTAAGGAATAGACCTATATTTCAAAAAACAGTATAAAATTTTTAGTTAAATCTAAACTTAACAAAAATATTTTTTCATGGATGTAAACAAATATTTCCTATAATTTTAAGTATTATAACATTGACAATTAAAAAGAAAGGCATATAAAATGGGAAAAAAAAGTCTTTCTGTCATTTACAGGGCTGCCACTGGTAAATAGCATTGAAAATAGTTGCTTTAGTAGCCTCAGATGTAAAAAATAGTAGCCAAAATAGTATCCTGGGATACAAAATAGTAACCAAAATAGTAGCCATAAGAAAGACGATAAATCATGGGAAATGCAACATTTTTAAGTTCAAAAGGGCTGCAATTTTATTTAACAAGAAAACAAGTTATAAAATTAATGCACAGTACAGAACTTTCCAAAATTTCTGTTTCAAAACATTTTAGAAATTAATAGTAAGGAAAAACAAATTCGAAGGATACAGTTAGAAAATATAAGTTGTGAAAAAAGACTTTCCATTTAACTTTTTTTTTTAAATTTTCAGTGATTTTGTATAGAAATCAACAAAATTTGTTTTCCATTTTTTTCTGCTTTCTGTCCATGTTCTCGTTCCTTTTGCCTCATCTGCCCCAATTGGATTGGGAGATCTCTGCGGCCCAATTGCCGAAACTCGATGCGACTTTCAGATCGCCGTAGTTTTGCGACTTTCGGATCCCCGTAGTTTTGCGACTTTCGGATCGCCGTAGTTTCGCGCCTTTGGATTGCCGTAGTTTCGCGACTTTCGGATCGCCGTATTTACGCGACTTTCGGATCGCCGTATTTACGCGACTTTCGGATCGCCGTAGTTTCGCGACTTTCGGGTCGCCGGAGTTTCGTGACTTTCGGGTCGCCGGAGTTCCGCGTCTTTCGAATCGTAGGTGTTTCGTGAATTTCGGATCGTCGGAGTTTCGCAACATTCGGATAGCCGGAGTTTCACGTCTTTCGGATCGCCTTCGTTTCGCGACTTTCAGATCCCCGGTTTCCGCGACTTTCGGATCCCCGAGTTCCGCAACTTTCTGATCCCCGCGTAGTTTTGCGACTTTTGGACCACCGTAGTTTTACGACTTTCGGATAGCCGTTAGTTTTGCGATTTTCGGATCCCCGGAGTTTCGCGACTTTCGGATCGCCGTTGCTTTTGGACTTTCGGATCGCCGTAGCTTTTCGACTTTCGGATCGCCGTAGCTTTTCGACTTTCGGATCGCCGTAGCTTTTCGACTTTCGGATCGCCGTAGCTTTTCGACTTTCGGATCGCCGTAGCTTTTCGACTTTCGGACCCCGCGTATCGCCGTAGTTTTGCGACTTTTGGATCCCCGAGTTCTGCGACTTTCGGATCCCTATATATACCGTAAAATTTTAATTATATTTTTTTAAAGACTAAATCGAACAAACATACAATTCTTAAAAAAATATGGAAATCGGAGAGAATCGCGTTATTTCCTATTTTTTTTATGGATTTACCGAATTTTGGTTCTTCCATCAGCCGATGAAAGACGGGAAACATCGGCCCATCGGCCGAAATTCGCCAGTGGTCACGTGATCTCCAAGGCACACCACAGAAAGGCAGAAACTGGAGCGGAAAACCGGTTAGACGCTCGAAATCCAAATGCGGTGTCCTGACTTCTTGACTACGACAACAAAAACTGAAAATTGCAACTTCTACGCGCGCATGCCCATACAAGCTTATGCGTGCGGCGCCGGCGGTCCTAAAAGTACCGAACCTGGAAGGATTTTGTTTCACTCCCGCTTTTTGACACATGATTTTTTTTTTCAAAAATAGTCGCCAATGGTTAAAAATAGTAGAAGTATACGCTGAAATAGTCGCTTTTAACCCAAATTTTCCGAAAAAAGTCGCCATAGTCGCCTCCCCTTGAAAATAGTCGCTTTAGTCGCCTAAATAGTAGCCAGTGGCAGCCCTGCATTTATAAACACACACTTACCTTTGCTTTCTTCCTCCAACTGCTTTTGTAATTTTTCCAGTTTTGGTATGCATATACTAAGGCTTTGTTGTACAGTTTCAAGATCTTTTTTAATTTTCACATATGAATTGTGAGCTGAAAAGTAATTATAAGCAAATTAATACAAAACTTTTACTTATATACATTAACAAACAATTATTTTTTAAAAATATAAAACAATCATGGCTAAAAAATCAAATTATTCAATTCGAAATGCTGCGGACATCATTTGATGAATACTATGACCGGTGTGAAGATTTCTTAATAGAATTTCAGTCCTCAATTAACAAAAATAACTTTTATTATTGCATTCTTATACAATGTCGCTTTATAAACTAATTTTACTAATTTAAACACTTGAACCACAGGTTCACCAAGCATCAAATATTGACAGTAAATAAAACGCAGCTTTCTCATACAAAATTCTTTCATGGAATGTCACTTTTTCGAAAAATAAACACAATATCTCCATGGCAACCGTCAAGTCGCGCTTTACAAAATATTTTCAATTGTTCGTGCTAAAAAAAATAAAGATGATCAGACAATCTCACAACTGGTTAAAGAGCAAATTAAAATAGCTCTATATTGTATGCAGTCTTGGTATTTTCAGCTTATATTATAGTCAAGTCAATTATCTTAGAATTAAATGGTCCAACCTGGTTTTGACAAACTTATTTATTATTTTTTGGGGGCATGACATAATTGAAGAAATTAGTTTAATGACTGAAGAAAATATTTGAGTAGTTTAATGCAACTAGTACATGATGAACACATGTGACCTGGTTATGGTTAGAACACTTAGTTTTATCTCCTGAAGTGAACCTAAATTATGAAAACACTTTTATGTAGACAAGGTTTTTAGTCAAAAAGCGTATTATAAACAAGGTTCCCTAAGTGTGCCTCCCATTCTGCATTGTACACACCACATGAAATACACATATAAAAATGGGACAAATACTCCAATTTGAATAAAATGCACTTCTTAGTCAGGTTAATAAGAATATCAATAAAATGCAATCTCGACAAGAAAGAATATATTGAATACTATTTCAAAGATAGTTTTAAACGTCAAACAGCTTTGATATAGGGTCAGATCCTGAGAAACAGCTAGGATATACTGGCAGGTCTCATTTTGGCAATTACATTTACATTGCCAAGCTACGAAAATGCCCAAATGTGGTAGAGATTCCACCTCATATATCATGAAACTTGATGGGTACAGAAACCCTACATTAAAATTTTAAGCTCGTCAATGAACAGACCGGCTATTATATCACAGCTCTAATGCAACTAATTTGGCAATTTCTGTCATGTTACTAAGCATTGAAAGATATTCTTCTCTTAATATAATGGTTCTGAATTCAAATACATTAAAACTTCACAGATATCTCATCTTCAACGTCGTCAATGCACGGTTCAGACCCTATATCACAGCTGTATGAAAAAATTTCGAAGAGGTTTACTGTAATTAACTACACATCGAACCTAAAACAAAGTACATCTATACGATTTGCTGTATCAAGAGAAACTCAGACTTACACGATGAAATTTGTTTGACGAAGGATATTAAATCTTTTTCCGCTTCAACCACAGACTTCCATAGTCTAGTTTGACACTCATGGTACTTAGCATCATTAAAAGTCGGTTGACATTCTAAAAAAACAATCAGTAACTTTATTTTGATATAATTAACACAATATATAATACAAAAGAATTCGATAAAAACAAAAACATACCTGACAGCTCCTTTATTTTCGAAGTCATATTGAAATGAATTTGAATAAATACGACCTAACGGATAAATAAAAATAAAAACAATACAAATTCAAAGCAAACCGCCATTTTAACTTTTCATCGAAATGGTTGCAGTTAAGAGAAGTATTTAGGACGAAAATGTTGGTTGAGAGTTGATTTGGTTTACTTTAAATTATATAACGTCTTGAAACGAATTGAAGATTGAGTTCAATTAAGCCCATTTCACACCTTGTCACAACTACTTGCAACTCCCGTAGGACACCGTGCATTAAAAAGTTGCACTCAGTTCGTGAGATTTTTTCCTGCAAGCACGAAAAAATCACAGTTGCATGTATCCTTAGCCAATCAGAACTCAGGATTTCCTTGGCTGCATTGTGGCGAACTAGACTTCGCCAACTGGTTGTTTATTTACTTTTTAAGACGCCAACTTTCCCCGTTTGCAAAAATCTGCGCAATTAAAAATGGATATTAAATGGATGGCAAAGATGAAAATTGATCTATTAAGGAAGTTCGGAAACATAAATTTCTGTTTGATGCAAACAATGCCCATAGTTTGATTAAAGTTTCCTTTCAAAAAGATGAAACTTGCCAAATTTTGAGATGAATAATTTTTTGTGGAAGCCCGAAAATCCAGGTTACCACAAGTTGCGAGTTGCAGTTGCAAGTAGCTGTGCAGGTGTGAAATGGGCTTTAGGTGATATTATACCTGACACCAGGTTGTTTGTCTCTTTGCCCAATGTAACCGTTAAAAGTTAATCATATTAGTTTTTCTTAACAAAACAAACTTATAAATAGTATAGAGTTTCAAAAAATAATTTAATATGGAATTTTCAAATGGGTTAAGTAAATAAAACTTACAATATCATTTTTTAATGTGTGTTCTAGTGCGTGTCAATTTCAACCAAAGCCAACCAAACCTATCAGAACTTTCTGGTGTGCAATGTTGTAGACCGGTAAGCTTAATTTTTTTTTACGACTTACGAAAATGAAATTAAAACTATAATTTTGGAACAAATTTAGCGAAAATATGAAGAGAACAAACCCTTGTCAAAAAATATAGTATAGCACAGTGAATCTAGTTTATTTTGTTTTGGAACTCCCAAATAAGGAGCACAGACATGTATTCAATATGTGATTTTTTTACTCGTTAAGTTAGAAAATAGAAAATATAAGTTTAATATCTTTGCAGGTATTAAATTTTAATTTTTATTTGTTGCATTTATAGCCAAAATTTTTTGTATTATTAGAGTTTAAAGGGGTGTCCCTAAGTAACCATTATAGGGTTTTTTTTTTTTAATTTGTTTCAAAAACATAATTTTCAGCATCTATTTGTAGGAAAAGTTTGTTTAGATTTTTCGAATATACGTGTTGGATTTTGCTTAGGTCTTAACACTTTACCTACGGGCGTCGACTGACCCATAGACTAAGAACACTCTAAGTTTCAAACTCTCATTGGAGAATTTCTACATTGAAATTGACATAGAAACTAGCGCGCCCCCTTTGTGTCTAAGGGAACTAATGTAATGGGTTCTGGCTGCCTATTTGCAGTCACCTTTAGGAGATTTAACAGAGCCAATGACATCTCGTAATTTGGAACCCTTATCAAGTGACGATAGGGATCTATTTTTTACTACAACTTATTTTCGACTATTTTTGAATATATACAGCTACTCATTGACTTTTATATCCCTCGTAGGCCCATCCTCAAGATATTTGACCTTGTTCTTCTTTTTCTCCATTAATAAACCTACAGACTGACTACGCTTGTCATTTTAGACATGGTCCCCCAAAGATCCACAAGTGATTCGATTGAATAACTCGTCAAATATTCATCCAAATGTAACAAAAACTTAGATTTAGGGGTTTTCAAGGGTTTTTCACATTTCTAAGTAATTAAAATTGGGTGTTGCTATTGAAAATTTTAAAGTTCGTAACATTTTTAATATTAAGACGGACCCTTATGCAAATTTTGTGTCATGCAATTAACTCAAAATGTTATTTGTTCACATAGTCAAAAAGGTCCGATGTAAAAGGATGACTAACGGTTGAAATAATCACTAGTGGGTAACTTTTTTTTAACAGAGAACATTCCGAAGAAACGGTAGCCCTACAATTGAAAGTACAATTATGCCAATCAACAAATCAACCTTTAATAGTGTTTTAGTTGCTTTCGACACGTTGGAAGAGCTAGGCATTAGATTAATTTGCTGGTCTAGAAGATTTTTAGTCTACGGGTCAGTCGACGCCCGTAGGTAAAGTGTTAAGAGGTTAAAGGGACGTTCCCTTAAATACCACATTTTCCCGCAGTGACGTCACAGCTAAATTTTTGAGGGATTCCTCATGGCGCCATCTATGTAATTGACGAATAACTATAAATTGTAGTTTCATTTGGCAAAATAGTAATCCTGATGTAAAAGTATAAATGAAACAAATTGTGACAGAATTGGAATCACTTCACGGACACTTAAAATTTTGTTTTATTATTTTCAAGAATTGACTACGAATACAGGCATATTTTAATTTTTTATAACAATTTAAAAATAAATGAAACTTTTTAGATTTTTATACACACTCCAGGAATCGAATCAAAGATCAAACATTAATCGACATGTCATTAATACCAGGGTTCGTGATTTTTTTGATTTTTAAAAAAAATCAAATTAATCAGATTTTTTTTATTTAAATCAGATTTTAATCAAATGTTTAAAATTACTTACATGTAAGCCTAATTATATGTATAATACCATAATTTAAAAATTAAAAATGTATACCAATACTAAATATGTATTCGAAATTTCCAATTGCAGGTTTATTGAAGGAAAAAAAAATCTTCCAAATCAGATGCACAAAATATGTCACTTACAAAATATTACTAAAACAGTACTTTATTAATTAACTTAATAGTAAATACTTGATTAACAAAAAACTACTAACAATACTTGAAAAATTGATACCCTTGTGTTTGAATGATTAGTCTATTATTTTATTATGTGATTAGTCTAAATGTTGTTAAAATGTTTGGAAATTTATCAGTGGCATTCTGGCATTGTCATGTTAAAAATTGAATGCAATGCATATGTGTAAATTCATAAGCTTTTTTTTTTAAATTCATAATGTCATTATTAAAATATTTATTTTAAAAATTGGTTTAAATTAAATTTTAAAAAAAATCATTGATTTAAATCATGATTTTAAAAAAAAAAATCCATTTATTTAAATCAACGAACCCTGATTAATACCAGAAAATAAATGAAACGGCAAAATTACAACTTATGTTAGAAAGTGGGTTTTTGACGGCATACATAGCCTGACACCAGGGGTTTCTTATGCAGCATCATTAATCAGGTTTTTTTTTTTAACCCTGGTGCCAACCCTTCTCTGGTTTCTGCTAGCATAATCATTAACAAAAGTTTAAGCAAAATTGACTTAAACAAAAGGTCTAGGCGTAACAGGTGGTGCGTTTGGGAGAGAAGGTGGAGTGGGGGGGGGGGGAATATGTTCTAACAGGTTCTGTTCTTGGTAGGGGAAGACCATTCGGTCCGTCACTTGACTGTGGTTCTGAAATACGACGCCCGTCGCCGATAGTCCTCGTGTGGCTCTAGTGCGACAATAATTCAAACTAAACCAAAATAAATGGTCAGTGCAGCCAGAATGTTCGATCAAAAACATGCTGTGCAGCAGGAATCCTTAAATGGGATAACTGGTGTTCATGGCCATAGTGCTGAAATAAAGTAAGCATTACGATGCCTGTTGATTTAGAAATCTCCACCTTCATGCTCCCAGTGCATTCAAAACCAATCTTCATTGTTCCCTGAGACTTAATGCTCCATTTACGCTCTTCTGGCAAGACATTGGTACGGTAGTTTCCTGATCTGTTGCAACGAAACAACTTCATTTTTTCTTCTTTTGTGTCATAGGCATGTGTAGCAACAAACTCGGACTTGGTCGATTTTTCATGGCTTTCTTTCCATGCTTCAAATTCTAAAACATAATAGAGAAAAAAAATAATAAGTGGAAAAGCACATAAAAGTATTTTTTCATTTTTTATTAGAATGTATTATTTTGTGTGACCCATATGCCCACATGTTGGTATTACTTTTACCAGCATATGGCCATGGGTCACTCTTTAAAAAAAAAGTTCAGATTTAACTTATTTTGAAATTAAAAAATGATTCAACGGTTCGAATTTTTTCCTTATGATGAAAAGCTAAAGTACATACATTAGTCAGCTCATATAACAGCTAGTACAGCTCATATAAGTACTAGTATAAGCTCATATAGTACAGCTCATATAACAGCTAGAGTACATTAGTAAAGATTTAGTTCTGTTTAATTAATGTGACCAGATTTTCAAAACCAAAAAGCAGGACCCTCCATCGCTCCCCCCCCCCCCCCAAAGTGAATTTTCCATTTTTTTTTTTGATATACATATAGTTCCTTCACACAGTTACATACTTAATATGAGAAAAAGAAAAGTATAAATAACTAAAAACATTAATTGACATAATGACATCTATTAGTAATCAAACACAATTTAAAAACTTACTAGTTTTTTCATCATTAAAATTTTTTTAGAAAGGTATGCATGATATTTTGTAAAAGTTTTCAACAATTTATTTTTTCAGACCGTCGTTGAAAATGCATTTTCGTTTGTCCATGGTGGAAAAAACGAGTTACATTCAATTTATTTATGATGTCCTCGTTTTTCGGGACGTTGCAGGACTTTTTTTAAAAAAAAGCGGGACGTTTTGGCGGGACAGTGAGACAAAAAGCGGGTCTGTCCCGCCAAAAAAGGGACGTCTGGTCACAATATGTTTAATTCCTTTTGATTTTAAATTAAATTATTATTTAAAAACTTCACTGGTAATGAAAGTGAGAGTCAAAAGAATTCAATGCTCACAATAAATGTGTAGATTTCACTAAAACTAATTTCAAATATTTCAATTGACAGAGAATTTTTTAAGCATGTACAAGAACAATAGATAAAATAATTAACAATAAATAAAATAGTCAAAATAAGAATTTCAATAGTTTCAAAGTTGATAATAGTTTCTTTCGTACATCTTAAAATAAAACAATTTTAAAAAATAATTATAATAAATAAAAAAAGTTGAATCAAATTCAGGCGATTAAAAATTAACAACACAGCAAAAGAAAATAAAAGTAGCAGATGATCATTATATTAAAATTTTAGAAATCTATTTTGATACTAAATTTTGCACTGTGTGTGGAAAAGTGAACTATCAGCAAAAAAGGTAGTTTTTCAGAAAAATCGTCTAAAGTTTATTTTTTCCACTGCATTCCATTGTAGAAAAAATAAGGATTTGCTTACTGTATTCTAAAGTATTCAACAAATTGATTTATAATCTGCTTATATTTAAATTAGGAATACTTTAGCATTTATGACTTGAAAAGTTATATTTGTTCGATAGCTCACTTTTCTGTGAACAGTGCCATTTGGTCTCACCTCGGTGAATAGTGTGGGTAATGGAGGTGAGAATCTTTCATGTAATAGCATATAACTTGTGTAAGTATTTGAATTGATATAAATAACACTATTGCATAATGTAAAAATTCTAAAAACAATACATAACTTCACGTTCACCAGCAGTAACGGGGTGAGAGTTAAAAAAAAAAAAAAAACATTTGGGTTAAATACATACAAGCATGAGCAAAATTAACCCAAACCTATGTATATGGATTTTTCTGTACTCATATTATTTACAAAGAGATTTATTTTCCATTTTTTTTTAAGTCAAACCAATAACAAATACTCTCCTGTCCTGTATAATTTTTTTAAAAAACTAATGTAAAATGAGAATTTTATCCAGGACAAATACATTTGATACTTAAAAGTACACTTAACAAATTATTTACTTATTGCTTATTTTTTTTATTTAACATATATACATTTAAAAAGGAAATATTTGTTCTTCATAACTTCGTCTACTAGATTTTAAAATATTTAACAGATTTCATAACTTAATTTCAAATAAACGAACTTTTCAATCCCTACAAATTTTCAATACTGATATTTCTTCAAGTCAAGCCAAAGTCAAAACAATTTTAGATCTTCTCAGATAATATGCTTATAGGAAAAACAATCATCAAAAATCTTGATATTTTTAACAATTTAATTTTGAAGAAGTGCCGATTTAAAGAACAGTTCGAACGAAACGAAATAAAGACAATAAAACAATTATAAAACTTTTTAGTAAAGAGTAAGGTACCTAATAAATTACTTACCACTGTAATTATTAAACGACTTTTTGACTTCCTGAACGTTTATGCCATGGAAAATCATTAGGTGAGAAACAAACTCCTTCTTGAAATTAGTTTTATAAGCACAGTCAACCTCACGACAGGCGAATTTACTTGCATTATTTTGGCACACATGCTTGTGGGTATAGTAGTTATTGCGGCTGGCAAATTTTTTGCCGCATAGACATTCAAAGGAAGCAACTTGGATTTCAAGCAATTTTGTTTGTGTAATTCGAAAGAATACTTAGCTTGAAATCTCTTGCCACAATGTTCACATTTAATTGAAACCATATTTAGCTTAAATTAGATTCAAACTAAACAAAATGACACTCTAACATCTGACAGAAGTCAATATAAAAATACACTCTGAAACTTTTGGCGCGGGCAGCTGTCAAGAAAAGTAAACAAAACCGCTGATTGGATGTTTCTTGTGACGTCACTGCAGGAATATGTGGTAATTAAGGGAACGTGTTAAAGGGACCTGAAGTTGTTATTAGTACCACTACTGCATTTGACACAATTAAGAAAATCAATTTTGTATTTTCTGTAATTATCTTGCATGTTTTTTTAGTTGATTGTGCTAATTGGTAAACCTTTAATTTTTTTTAATGAAAGTTTTCTTTGCATGTAAGGTGAACTTGGCTTGATTTGACATTTTAAATGCAATGAAAGTTTTACTTTTAAGTACATATTTAATATTTAAAGTAAATTAGAGGAAGAGAAATCTTGTTATATCAGTACCTATTCTGAACTACTAGCATTTTTGCTATGCTTCTAGCTCTGTAACCTCAACAGTAAATAAATGTCACTCATGCATCCGGGCCAGTGTAATTAACTTGTTGAATTTTGTTAGTTAATTATTTCAATGTATATCATGGAAACTTAAAGTTATTTCCAGCAATCGATATCACTCTATAAACCAGAGTTAAGATAGGATCAATGCTTGCTGATACAATTTATGTTTTTCCAGTTATGGGAGCACAATTAGTGGTTTGTACATTTAAATCTATTGTTTAATTACGTGATCAATTTTGGGTGATGATGCAAATTAATAATCTTATGACGTAAGTTAAAATAATCTAAGTATGTACACTACTAGAATACCAAACTCTTTTTACACAGTATTTCCTCTTTTCTTATGGAATCTATAAAATCACTGCATGCAGTTTTCCAAATATTCAATCATTAGAATTAGAACTGTATGACAGGTATTTGTTAAAAGAAAGTATAGGTCCTTTGAAAGACTCTTTCAAATCAGTTTTGTTAAAAAGAAACTTTGGACAAAATGTTTATTGAATGGCCAAACAAAAACCTTTCACAACAAATTGATGGGAAAAAGTTATATCTTAAGCTTAGCTTATACTAGTATAAGCTGAGCTTAAGAAATAACTTTTCCCATCTCGCCCTTTTTAATATTATTATACTGCAGCTATCCTGAAAAATGGCATTATATATTAGTATATTATTGGGAAATTTTTATGTTTACTTGTATTGAAAAAAAAAGACATTTTATGTGAAATCCATACCCCAGTATAGCATCGAATATTGGCCCAATATTGGTATGACGTTGGCCAATATTGGTTATCTTGGGCAAATATAGCAAGTTTTACAACATTCAGCCAATATTGGCCCAATATACGAAACCAATATTTCGAAAGTTAAAATTTGCCAAGATAGGACCAATATTGGGGATATATTGGTTGGCATATACCTGGGGGCGCTCGTGTTTGGCATATTTTTCCTTTATGAGATTAAGAAGAACAGCCAAACGGCTCCTCGGTGGCCGGGAGGTGTAAGCGACGAACCTCACACCGAGAAGGTTCTTGGTTCTGTCCTTGTCCTAGCCATACTAAAGACGTATTCGTGCTGGTAGAAAAATTCCTCTAAAATTCACCGAGGCGCCCGAGTACACTGCGCTGCGATATACGTGCTCGTTAAATCTGTGGAGTCGAAAGTCCCGACGGTGTTAGCTTACGATGTCGCTCGAAGCATAGAATTCGAATTTGTTAAGAAGGAGGTTCCTTTTTAAAATTGACCCCTAACCCCCCAGGGGTCACACACCAAAAATAATGGGATATGTGTTCGCAGATTTTTCTATCTATCCAACCGTTTCGAAAAAAGTCGTCGGATAATATTAGTTCTATAATGGCAGTCAATATTGGTTACATGTTTTTGGATAATATTGGTCCTATACTGGCAGCCAATAATGGCCAATATTGGCAAAATGTTTCCTCCCAATGCTGGGCCAATAAGGGTTAGCATATTGGCTCCACATTGTAACCAATATTGGGCCCATATTCGATGCTACTAGGGTATTAGCCTGTTGAGGAATATACAATTTTGCCAAAGTGTAAACTTGCTTTCACTGCATGCATTTTAAATTAAATTTTTTTAACATACTACGAAAAAGATAATTTTATTCTTAAAATTTCATTTTTGTAATAAAGGATTTTTATACATTCATCAATGCTTAAAGTTTCAAAATTATTAAATTTATAAATTTAAGAAGCATGAACTATTTATTGTATGTAGGTGAATAAAAAAATAAGTTACTGAAAACCTAAATGTATATGACACATTCTTTATTAAAAGAGCAAATATGCTCCCTTTCAGATAAATATTTACAAAATATACATTTTAGTTTAAATACAATAAAATATATTCCTTGTATTACTATTTACAAATGAGATATTTATTGAGGAACAAGTTTTACATCATACAAATATGGCAAAATAAATACCAACTCCTTACATCTCAAGATTATAAAAAAAATACACAACTCACTGATATTGATATATTTAATAAAAATGTTATTAATATAATAACATTCTTTATATATTATAATGAAATGGAAACTAATTATTTTTCTAAAATTTGTTTATTATTTGTATTACAAATATAAATATATAAAGTTATTATAAAATAAATATTCATTACTAAATTATAAAAGTTTTTGGCTTAGAAACAATTTCTAAAAGGTGGATGTATAATCTATATTTAAAAAAATTGCTCTTATTTTTTCAAAATTTTAAAGGTAAATCCTATAAGTCTAAACTCTATCTAAATACATTTAGCAAAATTTGTTTCTAAGAAATCCTCAGTGTTAAAATGAAAAATTTGTCGATGTAAATCTAGTACATATATTAAAAGAGTATGATATTATGAATATTATTGTGTTTATTTTTCTTGTATAAGATTTCAATGCAAACTTAGCACTAGATTAAAATTATGGCCTGTTTTCTTTAAGGAACATAGATATTGCACTATAGTTTTGCACACATACAGTATTACATTATATAAGTTTGTATATTGCTTCTCATTACACTTCTTGCATTCTTGTCAGCTGTCGTGAACACTATCCCAAAACATTGAATTGGGCAGTATTTGCCAGGAAATAGTCAGATTTTTTAGCACACTTTCTTATACATAACAGTTTTTGAGTTTATACAACAATGGTCCAACCCATTAGTCAAGAGACTGTAGTTTAGCTGACTATAGCTGTCATGTCCTGCATTACGTTCAAGTGCATTAACTTCATAGATTTTGTATAGTTTAATTGATTAATACTAGTGTTCACTAGTAAGTCCTAGCAGGGAATTACAAAATCATCACAATATGCACACAGTTTATTTTCTGAAACTAAATGTCGTAAAATGAAGAAGCGCCAATGATGAAACGCTTGGCATATAATGTTAATTTGGTACAGTTTGTACTAAACATTGTAAGATGGACTCTGTTATAGATCAAAAATTTCTCGTGGCATTATTTTCTTCGAGTAACATTGCAAATTGTTGACTTGTCTCTACTTATTTCATTTGGTTTAAATGTGTAAGTCTTAGCGTATCTCTTCCACATAGGTAGATGGAAAGACTCCCATCATGCCATTAAGTTCTCCTTGCCACCAGCCGTCTTCTGTCTTTTGGACTAAAATGATGGTGTCACCTGTAACATTTAAATCGTATTTAGTTTATTTTATATTTTAAACCTAAAGTGTAAAAAATATCTGCAAAATAACAGCAAATTTTTCTGTTACTTTTGGTGGTATATAGGTCTTGCATTTTATGGGACTGCCTTGCATTTTAATATTGCACTGTAAAAAAATTCTGTAAAATTACAGCATATTTTACAGGGTTTTTTTACATCACAGTGTTGTAATGTTTGTTTTACAGCATATTGATGTCTTCACGACCTAGAGAAACACAACAACTTATTCCAATAGCATTACACCCTCTGAGGGAAACGTAAATCGGCAGAAGTGTAAAATTACTTTTGAATATAAATTTAAATTTTTAACTAAAAATTTAATTTAAAAAATAATTCACAAATAAAATTTGTAATAATAAATCATATAATAATAATTAAATAATGCATAACAGATGTCGCTTTTTCACAAAAAAAAAGACATACTATTACTATAAAAGATTTATATGACAAAACAGCTAACATCCTTGTATTTTAGAGAAAGTCTTATTATGTCTGTTTTTATCAAATATATTTAAAATGTATTACTGGAAGATCATAAACTACATTAAAGCAACTTTTGGCGACTTCTTGTCAAATATCTAAAAATAATTTATTTCTGATTTAGTTAAAAATGCATACCTGGTCGAAGCGTAAGCTCATCACTCATCTTAGCATCATATTCATACAAGGCGCGACATTGGGTTAATGTTGATATTCCATTATTGCGGGATGGCATATTTGCATAAATATCATTTGTGCTATCTGTAACATTAAGTATTCCAGTTATAAGTTACAGTTTATTCACATGAAAATTTAAATATGTAGCATATTTTAAAGAGTATATTGTTATGTTTAGCATTGTAAAAATTAAATTTTAGGATTTTGTGCAAAATACTATACCCAAATACCAAACTAAAATGCAGTTAAAAAACTAGTAATTATCCATTCTGAGACTAATTATGCAATGGTTAGTCAAATAAATAGATATGCTTTCGTTAGTTGAAACTCAAACATTACCCAAATTTGATACTTTTAAAATACATATTAGCTTATTTTAACAAGTTCTAAAATAATAAAAGATTCTACATTCCTGTTGATTTAATGCTTATTAAATTTCAATTTTTTATTAAAAAACAAGCAGATTTGTAACAGTTACTATAACCTAGAACTGTTTCACAACTAGATTTTAAACAACTTTGAAACTTGCTATTTATATCAAATCATAGGGCTGCAATTTAATAAACTTAGACATTTTTCATTATTTTTGGTAATCATTGAACATAGTTATAATTTTTTTAAAATAAAAACATTAAAACATATGAATGTTTACCTTGTATTTGTGATATATCCATATCATGAGAATCACTTGATCCTGAACCGCTGCTTCCGGAGTTTCGGCGTTCCATCCTCACCCAACGAGGAATTTTCAGTACAGTTTGGTACATTCCCTATAGATACATTTTGAATTTAAAGGAGGCAATTGTATTAAATATTTGTTATTAAAAATTTCATTAAAATGTCATATTGTGCAATTTAACCCTCTAATACATGATTTTTTAAGTCCAGAAAAAATATATATGTATCTTTAATACTCATACATTATGGGGAAAATACTGGAAAAAATTTAACTGCATTAGATTTTAAATAATTTTAAATTTTTTTCCATTTGATAAAAAAAACAACTACAAAATTCCAATTTTGATAATAATGACCAGACAAACTACTAAATATATATTTCAAAAGTACCCTCTTTAACTATAATTAATTTTTTTAAACAATTTATTTGTATTTAGTACTAGTATTATTCTACTTTGAATACTGCCAAAAACGTAATTTCACAACAGTTAATAACTTCACTCTTTCATTTTGAATGCACTTTTACTACTGTCATCTATGAGGATTATTAGTAACTAAAACTTCAAAATGGAATGTAATAGATGAAAACAACACAGATTTGTTGATAGGGAGCTCTACCTTAATTGAATTGGATTAAGTTACTTGTTGCCAAACGGCAACATTATGCATTAACATTTGCTAAAGGAGGCAATTGTATAAAATATTTGTTATTAAGAATTTCATTGAAATGTCATATTTGTGCAATTTAATTAAAATCTGATTTATGGGAGTATTCCTTCAAGCAAACCCTACCTGTTTGTTTTTCATTTCCATGTGGGCAATTAAGGGATGGGCAGGTTTATTGCTCCCATCTAGTTCAGCCAGTGTACACTGCATTTTAAATCTTGTAGCTTCTAGGTACGTTAGCATAGCACGCATCTAATGACGAAAAAAGTAATATAAAATTCCGGTTTACGAAAATGTTTTTGCTTTAGAAACTGACATAAATGATACAGCATGCAAAACAATAATAAGTGTATTAAAAACTAATTCAAAAATTCTTTCTATTGTTGTTCTATAAGTAGCTAAAATTACTTGTCAGAAGAATCAAGGATGAGAAATTTGGCTAAATTACTTGTGAAGCAATTGGGTTTTATATAATGGATAAACATTAGAATTATAGCGTACAATCAGCGACTTTTTTCTAATCATATTTCTCAAGCTACTATATTAATCTATAACTATATTAACCCTCCAAACTATTATTCCCTATTCCATTAATCTATCATCCTTTTACTGCTTTTGTTAAACTGCACATCCCTCTGGTCCGTTTCTCATTGTCGTTTTAAAAAGCAACTTCAATCCATTACCTCATTGCTGTGAGGGATACAGACGTAAAAACCCGTTACCTGACAATCGGGTTTTTCAGCAACACACAGAATTTGTAAAATTTTAACAATTTTATTAAATTTAAAGATTGGAGTAACCATTTATAACTATCTACTACAGAAATACATATTTTTTAAATTACGAAATCAAATTTTCAGTTGAATTGTTTAATTTAAATCGCATGCAGTGAAAATAAGCTTGCACTTTAGCCAGTTTACTTATCCCTCCAGAGGGCAACTTCAATTATAACTGAACTACAGTGTTTAAACAGTAAATCATCAATGAAAATGAATCAAAAGCAATGAATATAAATGTTTGACTTGCATGTTGTAGTTTCTCGAAGACGTCTTGCTGGGCGTCTGTGTCTCCAAATGTAGGGGTTTCCTGGAAGACTTTGGCCAAGTTCTCGACTCCCTGCTTGCCTTTCCTCTCGAGCTCCAGGTCATGTTTCAGGAGGGACATGAACCTCTGAAGCATGTCTTTCCTCCTCTCCTTTTTCATTTCGTTGCTCATGTTCTCAGCCTAACGAAACAGATAGGTTGTGACAGTGTTAGTAATCCATAAAGAAAAAAGGTTAAAAGCAAATAGTTACTTCTTTCCGCTTTCATTGTAAAAAAAACCCACTAATTTACCATCACAGTGTGAAGGCAAAAGTACTCAAATCACCCAGTGCAGGAAATTTACAAATGATGTAAAATCTAGTGTGGTGTTCCACTTAAAACGCTTGCTTCACTGAGAGTGATTGGAGGCAAACATATTCTCTATTTTCTATTTATAAGCGCTATTTGAATAAGTTGTAAGTTGTTCATGTGACTCTTTACGTCGGGAAAACAAATCGCAATAACGCAATAAACATAACAAACAATGCTGTGATATAAAAAAAAAAGGAAAATATGCTATAATTTTAGATTTTTTTTAAGTGTCTCTTCCCCATTAAAAGTTTTTATTAAAAAATTATACTAAATGGAATACAACAATCCTATCGAGCATTTAATTGCTATTACCTACGAAAACTCTCCAACTGATACCTGAGTCATTGTAGAGGTAGCGTTTTCGTAGTGAATCCTAAAATGAATAGTCATTGTACGAAATTCTTATTCAAACTTCGATTTTTCTCATATGGAAGAAACTTAGTTTATATAAGCCTTTTTAACTCTAGTTTTGCCAGGTAAAACAGTAAAAAAATTACAACAAATATCGAACAAAAGTTTACTTACATAAAAATCGGGTAAGAATTGCTCCGGAACATTTGGTCCCGTTCCTTTAACCTCTATAAGCTTTTGGACATCTGCTGCTACATCCACAGAAGCCACTGTGGTTTTCAGTCGTTCAGAACACTAAAAATGTTTAGAAATTATTTCAATGAACTCCCTTGATAAGTATAATTTAAAATTGGGCTATTATTTATTGATCCACACGAAGGTTGAATTTACAAAGTTTATTCAATGATAAAGTTATTATGCAAGAAATTTGAATAAACTTCTTTCTTTCTCTTTAAAATAACTCCGACCTAAGAGCTCTGGGAAGCGAGGCAAGTGTCTCAATCAGATGGTCAAACTCACGTGAAACCCCAGTGTTTGGTTATCATTTTATAGACCCAATTAACCCTTTCAGTCCCAAAAATTTACTGCACGACAGAAACTTCTGATATTCACAGAATAAGCTTATTTTTGGTCAAATATACGAGTTCCATAAGGAAAAAAATTCATTTTAATTTTTTATATGGTTTTTGAAATAATGCCAAAATTTTTTAACTGTGGAAAACAACAAAATAAAAATATATATATTACCTAAAAAACACTTCGAGTTATATATTTTAAGGTATCTGACCAGATTATTAAAAAAAATTAGTAATTATTTTAAACGAAATAGTTTAAATTGTGTTTTAAATATGTGGAACTGAAGTGAACTTATAAAAAATCAGGTGAAACGCTTGTTGGCTATTTTCTAAATACAAAAAATAGTAGTTCTGACTTCTATTGAGATTAATGTAAAATATTGTCTAATAGAACAAAGTGTGAAGAATCGAAAGATGTATGTTTGGATATCACAACTGGGCATAAACGTTTTGAAAAAAATATTGAAAGTGATGATGCCAAATGGCATCACTGGGACTGAAAGGGTTAAAGTATGAAAGGCTGAGTGATACGAGCTTCCAATCCAACCACCAGGTCCACGGCCTGATCTTCCATAAGGAAGGGCCCCCAAAAATTGTAACGATTTTCATGTTATATTGTTTAATATTAACCCCTGGAATTTCAGTAAACTGTGTCATTTTGCAGCCTCTCATTATTTTTAAGGTTAGGAAATAAAATATTAAAATATACAAAATGACATTAAACATTAAAATATATTTATATTAAAGATTAATTTCATTTTTCAAGCTCTACCTTTTGATTTTGATTCAGACATTGACCATTATACAACCTATGCCTATCATACACAAAAGTTTCCTTAGGAACCCACAAAATTTTCTATACCTATTAACCGTATATTAATCTTAGACCAGGCCCTGACCGAGTCTCATCTTTCAAACATTTTATAAAAAAATTTCACCTGTGACAAAGAGGGTCCCATCAGACTGTAGTGGTTCGTGTATTTCTGAGCAAAGTCGTGTATGCAGTTGAGCCTTTCTTCTTCTAAACGCTGGAATGCAGCTTCTGTTCTGTACACCGACGTCTCCCAGTCCTGCCGCGCTCTCTCAGCTTTGATGCACGAGTTGTAGTAGTCGATGTCAGCCCGTGTCAGCAGTTCTTCAGCCTTGCGCTTCTTAGCTTCCAGCTGTAGGATAAAAGGTACAGGTTTATATGCTATAGCATGAATGGTGGCTTTAAACAGCATTTAATATTTACTTTTAGTATAGTGACATGGGTGAGGAACAGCCCACCAGTTCAATCACCATGTTTATTGTTTAATAAAAACATGTTTTTAGATTACAGTTAAGCCACACATTTCTGTAATGTACAGAAATTATGTAAACAGAATCCCTTTTCACACAAAATATCTAATTAAATCATTTACATTGATATTATTCTGATATATAGGGGCTTTTAAATGTAAACAACTTTCTTGAGCATTGCTAGTTCTAAAAATTTTACTATAAAATAACCAGATGTTGTAGCAACAAGCTCATTCTGTTCAGATTATAGGATTGAGATAATCTGTTTCAAAATATGTTAAGATAAATTGGAGGTATAAAAATTTATTTGTGTTTAATTAATAATTAATTAAATTAAAAATCTAAAGAGGATATCTTTTAACAGGGCTGCCACTGGCTACTATTTAGGCGACTAAAGCGACTATTTTCAAGGGAAGGCGACTATGGCGACTTTTTTCGGAAAATTTGGGTTAAAAGCAACTATTTCAGCGTATACTTCTACTATTTTGAACTATCGGCGACTATTTTTGAAAAAAAAAATCATGTGTCAAAAAGCGGGAGTGAAACAAAATCATTCCACGTTCGGTACTTTTAGGCCCGCCGGCGCCGCACGCATAAGCTTGTATGGGCATGCGCGCGCAGAAGTTGCCTTGGAGATCACGTGACCACCGGCGAATTTCGGCCGATGTTTCCCGTCTTTCATCGGCTGATGGGAAAACCAAAATTCGGTAAATCCATGTGTAATCCATAAAAAAATTGGAAATAATGTATGTTGGTTCGATTTAGTCTTTTAAAAAAATACAATTAAAATTTTAAGGTATATAGGCTCCGGGGATCCGAAAGTCGCGAAACTACGAAGGGATCCGAAAGTTTCGGAACTCGGGGATCCGAAAGTCGCAGAACTCGGAATCGCGAATATCCGGGGATCCGGGAGTCACGAATAAACTACGGTGATCCGAAAGACGCGAAACTACGGCGATCTGAAAGTCGCGAAACTACGGTGATCCGAAAGTCGCGAAACTACGGTGATCCGAAAGTCGCGGAACTACGGCGATCGGAAAGACGCGAAACTACGGCGATCGGAAAGTCGCGAAACTAAGGCGATCCGAAAGTCGCAAAACTACGGCGATCCGAGAGTCGTGAAACTACGGTGATCCGAAAGTCGCGAACTACGGCGATCGGAAAGACGCGAAACTACGGCGATCGGAAAGTCGCGAAACTAAGGCGATCCGAAAGTCGCAAAACTACGGCGATCCGAGAGTCGTGAAACTACGGTGATCCGAAAGTCGCGAACTACGGCGATCTGAAAGTCGCGAAATTACGGCTATCCAAAAGTCGCGAAATTACGGCAGTCCGAAAGTCGCGAAAATACGGCGATTCGAAAGTCGCGAAAATACGGTGATCTGAATGTCGCATCGAGTTTCGGCAATTTGGCCGCAGAGATCTCCCAATCCAATTGGGGCAGATGAGTCAAAAGAAACGAGAACATGAACAGAAAGCAGAAAAAAAATAATAAACCAAATAGTTCAAAAATGAAAACAAATTTTATTGATTTCTATGAAAAATCACCAAAAATTCCAAAAAAGTTAAATGTATTAAAGTCTTTCTTCACAACTTATATTTTCTAACTGTATCCTTCGAATTTGTTTTTCCTTACTATTAATTTCTACCATGTTTTACAACTGAAATTTTGGAAAGTTCTGTACTGTGCATTAATTTTATTGTTTTCTTGTTAAATAAAATTGCAGCCCTTTTGAACTTAAAAATTTTGCATTTCCCATGATTAATCGTCTTTCTTATGGCTACTATTTTGGTTACTATTTTGTATCCCAGGCTACTATTTTGGCTACTATTTTTTACATCTGAGGCTACTAAAGCAACTATTTTCAATGCTACTTACCAGTGGCAGCCCTGTTTTAATGGAAGATTTCCCTTCTGCCTCCAAGAAGATTTCTAACAGAGAAGGACAATTCTTTTCCTAGTTTGATAGTAGTATAGTAATGATATGGACTATGGAGGTACCGTTGCTACGTCGTTGATCTTCAAACCATAGCTATCCTACCGTAAAACCGACATTAAGTTTGCAGTATACAAATGTTCTACGAGAAAAAAGGTAAATAGTTCTCATTTTCGAGTGCGAATATCGAATAAAAAAGGTGTTTCACAATCAATAAACAATTTTATTTGTTATTTCAAGAGATAAATTTATTATTTTTATTAGTTTAGCTTCAGTTAGAGTGTAATTTTAATTATTATTTTCCTTCGATTTTGACGTAACAGGGCACACGAATATCAAGGTCAAAGGAGCAGCCAATCAGAGTAGGCGAAATTTCGGCGCCAGCTCCGTTGTTTACCCAGTTTCCTCCGCGCAGTACATTTCTCTGCTGCAAACTTAAGGTCGGTTTTAGTAAACGTTTAATTGTACCTTGTGTATGTCCTTTTCCGTGATGAGCTTCCCCTTGTTGAGTTTGCAGTCGAGTGCCTGCTCCTGCATCCTCTCGTTCTCCCGGGCGCACGCGTAGCTCAACTTCTTGGCCTTCAGCTCGTCGGTGCGGCGGTCATTCAGAGTCTTGTGCACCTTATCCACCGTGTTCTCGAGCTAGGTGGAGAATGTTAGTTAATTCTTTTTAGCCTACACCCAAAAAAATGAATGCTCAAAAACGACGACATTTTCCTTAATTTTGACGATCCGTTTACTGGCAAATGCTCCGTGTTTTCGTTTCCTCAAAGTGAGGAAATTTGAATCGTCATTTTTATGAGGATTTGAATGTCGTCTAATCTAAAGAAATATTTCGTCATTTTTGAGCATGTGAGTACAACAATGAGATTCTGTTTCTTCAAAATCAAGATACAGAATCGTCAAATCGCGATCGTAAAAGTGAGGACTCGTGTTTACTCAAATGTCACGCGGTAGTTTGACGAAACAATCCTCAAATTAACGAAATGAGGCTTGAGGATTCATGAATCGTCAAAAAGGAAAGTGTTATTTCTGAGAGTGCATTAACGATTCTTTTGTGAATACAATTAACAGCGTCCTTACCGAGTATAGAAACGTTAGCTATAAGTTTTGGAAATTCGTTTTTCTTCACTCTTAAAACGAACGAGCTATTTTAACTTAGTCTGAGTTAGTTTTTACTCCTCCAGTGTCGAAAATGCACTTTCCCTATAGGAGTGGATCCTTTGTTTGCTAAACCTCCGACAGGATCACTCCAAACGTGTGATTTTAAATCAGTCTGAGTTAGTTTTCACTCCACCAGTATCGAAAATGCACCTCCCCTATAGGAGTGGATCCTTTGTTTGCTAAACCACTGACAGGATCACTCCAAACGTGTGATTTTTACTCAGTCTGAGTTAATATCCACTCCTTTCCAGTGTTGAAAATGCACTTCTCCTACAGGAGTAGATTTCACGCTTTTTTTTAAGAGTGTACCAAATAAGAAACGTAAGCTATAAGTTTTCGAAATTCGTTTTTCGTGTAACTGAATTTGCCGTACATGAATTGTTCGGTACTATATGGTCGTCATTTGTCTCACATTTTGTTATTTTAGATAAACTGCAAAAAATCTTATTTTCGCTTGGCAAATAGTCTTTGGTTCAATAAGCGCTGTTATCGTAATGTTGATCACGGACAACACATTGCTAAGGAAATACCACTGTAAACTTGTGTGGATGATGTTTTTTAGTGGTTTAACGCCGATACCTACCTTAAGAAACAATGGTTCTAGCTACAGTGACAGTTACTAGCAAAGTCTGGTGGCTTTGAATCCCACTTAGGGGTTTGTATTCGGCTTTAGGTGGTAGGTCCTGGTTTAATTGAAGAGCACAAGGGAAAAACAAGTTAAATCCTTTTTGGAAAAAATTGAATTGGTTAGCTTTTCATACAGGGTATTGTAGAAAGGGATCCAATAATATTTTGATTTGCACAAAAAAAAAGTTAAATCGTATTATATCTTTGTATACATACGATTATAATCACTCATAACCACCAATACGTATATGAAGAGCTTAGTGGAAGAACGTGCTAAGTGACAAAACGGTGAAAACGAGAAAATGAGCTTTAAAGTTTATTGTTTGAATTTACATACATTATAAACGGCACTTACAAAAGGTAAAAAATGTACTTAACTTAAAGTTTATGAAAAGGTGGAATATTTTTATTTTTAAAGGAGGGAATAACATGTTCATTGTCACAAAAATCTCAACTTTTTCAAAAATGTCACTTAGCACGTTCTTCCACTAAGCTCTTCATATAATCTGTATGAAAAGTTAACCAACTCATTTTTTCCAAAAAAGTGTTTTAACTTGTTTTGCACTTAACGTCTTCAATTAGCCCTAATGTAGCAAAATAAGGGGCGCCTTTTAACTCAAAACACACCGTTACAAAAATTGTATCCTTTTATTGCAGTTTACTCAGCATCACCTATGATTTTTAAATAGTTATTTATTTATGAAAACGGTCAGATGATTCATCAGAATTCTAATTGAAATACAGAATTACAGAAATTAGAAGTTCTGTTAGTAAAGAATGCCATGAATGCTGACAAACGCAATTAAATAACTACACTCTTAAAACAAAAGAGTGAAATCCACTCCTGTTGGAGAAATGCATTTTCGACACTGGAAAGGAGTGAATATTGACTCAGACTGAGTTAAAATCACTCGTTTGGAGTGATCCTGTCGGAGGTTTAACAAACAAAGTATCCTCTCCCATAGAGAAGTGCATTTTCGACACTGCAAGAGTGAAAATTAACTCACACTGAGTTAAAATCGTTCGTTTGTTTTAAGAGTGTAGTGCAATACAATCAAAATCAACTGATAAATTGCATTCTGACAAACGTTGATCAGAGAAATGCATGAATATTAATAGTAATTGCTAAGTTTCTGCGAATTTCTCAATTTCTTTGAATCTATTTACGAATGCCTAAAGTATAATAAATGGAGATTTTGTTGGACAATATATTTTCGCCCAATGTATGCGTTATCTCAGCTTTTTCTGCTATATATAAACCAGCTTAGCTATTTTTAAAAATATTGTACGGTTGATAATATTATACTATGCATTTTCGAGTTAAATTATGTCAAATCAAAAATCGGCTTCACATTACTTAATTATATTATTTAACCCTCTAATGCATGAATATTTTTTCGTCCCGAAAAAATATACTACTTGTATCTTTAATACTCATACATTATGGGAAAAATACTGAAAAAAAATTAACTGCATTGGAATTTAAATAATTTCAATTTTTAAATTTTTTTTCCATATGACAAAAAACAACTACAAAATTCCGATTTTGATAATAATGACTAGCAAACTCTAAATATATTTCAAAATAATCCTCTTTAACTACAATTAATATTTCAAAACAATTTATTTGTATTTAGGACTAATATTATGGAACTTAGAATACTGCCAAAAACGTAATTTCACAACAGTTAATAACCTCACTCTTTAATTTTGAATACACTTTTACTACTGTCATCTATGAGGATTATTAGTAACTAAAACTTCAAAATGGAATGTAATAGTAGATGAAAGAAAACACAAATTTGTCGAGAGGGAGCTCTACTTTAATAGAATATAGTGGATTATATTACTTGTCTCCAAAAAGCAACAGTATGTATTAGAGGGTTAAGTAACATTATAAAATAATCTTGGGCAAGTAAATTGTGACCAGGCAAGTATTTTTTAACAATTTGTCCTACCAGCTAAGTGATTTTTTTTTTAATTTTGTAACCCTACCCTGATGGGAATATTAAAATTAAATCGAACTTACGTTTTTTCTCTGTTTGTGTTGACTTTCCAATAATGCTTTGATGGGTTTCACAACATCTTCCTCCAAACTTCCAGAGAACTGCCTATAATGTTAAAAAAATATATATTTATTGTCAATCATTACACAGAAATTAAAAAAAAAACCTTATAGTTTTATCTTATACTATAATACGGGGAATTGGTGCCAAGTCGAAAATCGCATTAGAATAACTAAGAAATAGGGTCCGGTCCGTTCATTGGCGACTTTTGATAATAGTAAATTTAATTGGATGAAATCGCCAATGAACGGGCCGGGCCCTTTATGTTATGCTTGGGAGAAAGGGAGTTTTGCACCTACACCCCTCGTTTTGCATACCTATGAGTGTCAGCTTCGTTTTCCATTTGCAGTGCTACTTCTTGCCAAGCATGCTGGGTTGTTCTATCGAATAAATAGTACAAATTAATTATAAAATTTTTTTTAATATAAGTCAGTTTCATTTAAATTAGTTATCATATTGGGCTACTTTGCTTACCCGAGAGTTAACCTTGTTGCCTTATTAATTTTAGCTGCAAGCTTGGACAAGTGTTTTGCATAGTTTATTTCCAGTTCGGATCTGATAAAATAAAAAAAAAATGTAAATATTTTTTATATACTTGACATGATATTTATAAGTAATAGTGGCAGTAATAATAACACTAGGTCCTCATTTTTTGACATACTTGAAGGATGAAAAGAAGAGTAAACACTTTTAAAACAAAAGAGTGAAATCCACTCATATTGGAGAAGTGCATTTTCGACACTGGAAAGGAGTGAAAATTACATAAGACTGAGTTAAAATCATTCGTTTGGAGTGATCCTGTCAGCGTTTTAACTAAACAAAAGAGTGAAATCCACTCTAATAGGATAAGTGCATTTTCGACACTGAAAAGAGTGAAAATTAACTCAGACTGAGTTAAATTCACTCGTTTGTTTTAAGAGTGAACCTTGCCCGATCCGGCCACTTAAGCTACTGGGCTTTGTTGTAATTAATAAATAATAAAAAAACAATAACAATTATATCACACTACAAACATCTCTCAGCAAATCAACATATACATCAATAGAAATCGCAAAAATCAAAATTGTACTAAACAGACATTTTAACTGTGTCTATTCGTGTTTTTTTAAATAATCAAACGTTATTCAAATGAAAGTGATATTATATGCCCTATTGGGAAATAAAGCCAAGAACTTTAGCAAAACAAGTCTGCAAATGTTTCTTCCAAACACATCTCGATTTGAACTTAAATAGACTTTTCAGTTGAAACCCCTACCATAAGGAAGTTCAAGTCATTGATTTACGCCCTATTGTTTTCCTATGCAGGTCCTTAAATAAAAAATAAAATGCATGATTTCTAAGAATTGAGTTTTTGTGAGTGGGAAACTTATTACGAAGTTTATACGGATTTAAATTTTGGCATTTCAAATTTTAACAAGTCCAATGTTTACATGTGTGCTACATTTACATCAAATACTAAACTGAAAATGTTGACCAAAAAAATACGTTTCTGAGGAAAAAAGTAGTCATATAGAGCTTACTGCACTGAATTTGAATGATTAAAGAAGTTTTCATATTTTTTATATGTTTTACGAACGGGATATAAGAGCATCAGATATGTTACTCAAAATTTAGTGAGGGGATGAGATCAATTGTTTCGTTAAAATGTTGAAGCTTTTGTTGTACGCTACACATATTGAAGTGAATTTTTTAAATAAGTTCTTAATATGGAACAAAATTGTCTGGTTCGAAAACGGCTATTATTGAAATAATATGTGCATATCAAAAAGTGATTGTAAAAATTTCATACGTTGTGGAAATATCATAGATACATATAGAGAATCTATACATGCTTCTTATTTTAAAACTAAAACAATTTCTCCCCCCAAATTTTTTTTTAAAAAAGAACACAACCTAATTTTATATTTAAACTTAAAAGTCCTCTTAAAGTATGAAAATTAAAATTCGTTTAAAAATAGACCACTCAGCATTTCGTTAAAACCCCATTATGAAGGATATTTATCTATTTATTACGTATGTCAACAACAGCTTAGCTTTTAAGTGTTTTCTTTGAAAAAACACAATCCATCATACCAGAAAAGGGTAAATATCCATTGGTATAAAATATGACGCAAAACCCCTTTTTCTACTAAGTGAAATATTTAATTACCATTTATGGGGTAAGAGAAGATTGGAGGAGACGCTAGTCTAAATTAAGACACGTTTCGGGGAAAACCCAAGTGTTAATAGATATTGAGAAAGCCGTTAGAAGAGTGACAAGCATAAAAAAGATCATTAAAACCAATGACAGGCGAATAGTTGTATTTCTTTGCTTTGAGAAGAGGGAAGCATGGAAGCAATTTTACATGAAAAATTATGTGCCTTATTAATTTGGATGACGAACATCATTTTTGGTCAATAACAAACAGTACTTTTAAATAAATATTATTCCTACTAAACAGTAACTCGTGATGCTGATGGAGTTGAGATATGTATTTTTTAAATTCAATTGGGGAGATTCAGAAAAGTTTTTATTTTATAAAATAAGTATTAACACAGAAAAATATACAGAAAAACGACATTAGATTTTTTTTATAAAAAACTATGTAAGTACAATTCTTAACCAAAATTATTTTATAAATAAGGATTAATGTTGCAGAAAATAGAAAAATAAGCACATGAAGTTCTGTAATTATAGGGGAAGGTGGGTTCCCTTGGACCTATTTTGACTTTTCAATTTTTAATTTCTTAATTACTTGCAAAAAGTGAATAAAAATATTTTTACTAAATACTTTATGCTGTTATATACAACATATATTTATTTTAACATGTTATTTAAATGATTAAGGCTATTAAAAAAATAAATACAGAACAATGTAATTAGGACCATGGTACACCACCGGCGGTGTACCTTGGTCCAACCGGTAGTGTACCTTGGACCAATTATTAACAGGTACAGAGACTCGATTTACAGTCCGAAAACCAATATTTTTTAGCCACATAAAATTCAAAAATACATTTTACAACCTACTCTTATTTCTAGCCAAGATTGTAGTAATTGGTTATGTCAGGTCAATTGGCTTAGTAAGGGGTTTTATTAGTGCCCTTTTGGTTTTTTCAGCTGTAATGCGATCTTTCTCAGGTGTATCCGTTAAAATGCAACATAAAATTAAACTGTCATTTCATGCCATAGAAAAACATTTGGCTATCTTTCTGTCATAAATTTGAAAAAACAACTCAAATATTTTCCCTTATGTTTATACAACTAGGCCTAAACGTAAAAAGGATGTTCTGCTTAGCTATTTATTATAAAAAACATATTTTTAGATGTGCATGCAATAATTATTTTCTATACTATATCAATACGGTTAAAATTTTATAGGCCTACCATAAATCTAAATAATTAACTACAGAAAAATTATTTATCACACCATATAAAAATTTCTTACAAATTTCCATTCTACATAATTTTACAAATCAGGGTTGCATATTAATAGCTTAAAATACTTAATTTTTCAAAGGAAAAAAGTTATTTGAATTTTATAAAGGGTTTACAACAATCTGAAGCACATAAGACCTATAGTAGTGTACCTTGGACCAGTCCAAGGTACACCACTTGTATTAGGTTCGAGGTACACCACTTGGATATTAAAAACAAAATAGTTAATCACCATGTTAAGGTTAGACTTAAATTAATTTCAAGTGAATTGTTTTAGCTAAAACTTTGCTTTATATTGCATAACCATCGTTTCTGAATAAACACTACATCTTTAAGTATAAAAATACACTAAAGTATCTGACAAAAATTTACTTTTGAACTGTGAATTTAGTTTTTCGAAACTTCTTTAATAATTTGACCTTTTAAACAAACAGATAGAACTTCACTGAGACCCCTGGTAGCAAATACTTCAACTGCATGTGGTGTTGTTTCAATATCTAAGCAAATCGAGCTAAAATCAGCACAGGTTCGAGGTACACATATGTCCAAGGTACACCACTTACCCCTAAATTAAGTATAATTTAATTTTTTTTAAATAATAGTTCCAATTTTTTTAAATAAGACATTTTTAGTGATTGGAAAATTGGGTTCAATATATGTGAGTACAAGAGAACTCTAAATCAAACAAAGTTTTACATTATATACCAAAACGTCCTGAAAATTTGTATAGATATATTCATCAAAACTAATTATGAACTGCAAAGTACCAAAAAAAACCCCTGTTATACTTGAATATGTTAATATGAAGGTCTGGAAATATCAAGATTCTAAGTGTCGCGCACTTTTTCGTTCTTGATGGATAAAATATTAGAGGGACATAGCAAAGTAATAAAAATTATAGTCCTTAACAAAACTGCACATTTTCTCTTCTTTTTTCTTAAAAGATATTTATTGGAAATTATGAATGGAAACACAAATATAAAATAATGTACTCTTCTACGATAATAGAGGATATTAATGGACCTGCACGAGGGGGTAGGAGGCCTAGTCGGTACGGCTTTTGCAATTGCATGCGAAAGGTCCCAGGTTCGAGTCCAGGCCCTGCCAATTCAAATCACTGCCGGCTATAAACGTTCTGTGCAGACAAAAAAAAAAGTCCTACGAATAATTCCCAGTGTAAATCGATTGCATGTTTAATATGCTTCAGATTCCTGACGCTGCTTACGATATTACCCTTAAGAGTTGAGCCGAGTACCTACTCAGGTGTCCGCTCATTTCTTGACAGTCATTTTAAATTAAAACGTCCATTTCCAAAAGCCCTATTGTAGATCTAGTGCGACAACAATTCAATCTAACCCTGAACTGAACGAGAATGGATTTAAGCGTTAAAATCAATTTCATATTCAGTCTTGCATTTTTATTATCCAAATATACACCTCATACATTTCCCAAAATTGCCACTCCCACACACACGTACGACCAATTTAATCACAACAACTACTACTTCTATTCAAAAACACCCGCATATTCTATTGTTCCTGAGCGTCACTACGCACAGAATCAATATCCCATACTTTCTTCCATTAATTCCCTCCGTTGTCGTTTTCTGTCCCATCTACGCTATTGCCTAACGCCTCGTCCTTCGAAATAGTTCGAGAAGGACGTTGAAGGTTACGTCGGTGGTGTGACCATAGGAATGGATGAATATTGGTCCATAGAAATGTTTTAAAATTAGCGTTGAAGAAACTGAATAGTAACTGGAAAGAAAGGAACATTAACTTCAACTTTATTTCTAGTTAAAGTTCATATATTATTAAAAGATACTGAATTACTTATGCTTATAAATCCACTTAATTCTTATTTTCTAATAATAGATGCGTCGCAAAAAGCAATTATTCATTTGTTTATTTATGTATGTGGTTGTAAGCTAATGTTTGATAATTCTTGCCAACTTGTTCTGGCTGCTAGTCAGTGTATAATATCGATTTTCTTTCTTATTCAATAAAATATATTGTCCCAAAATATGTAATATAACACCTCTTAAAAATACATTTTTTAATAATTCCCTATTCAGTAGACAGGATTTTGTTCATAAAGTTTTTCTTATGTAATTTTTAGAATATAAATGTTCAATAATCACTTGTAGTGAGATGCATAGGTATTTTTGAATTAAAACATGATGAATATACGAAAGGATAACTGCATGACTACGTTCAATGTATATTAAAAGAAAACATACGATGTATTACTGCTATTATTATTTTCCTCATGTCAGTGAATAAGCTTTTTTAAAAAACTGTTTTAATTAACTATTTGTCAAATGAATTTCAGAAATTCAACCACATAAAAAATACGGCATTGTGATACCCATTGTAAATAGGCCATTGTTGTCCCAATACCGAAAAGGAAAGAAATGTAAAGATTTTTTTTATTATTTTAACATTACATAACCAATACTTTAAAAAAAATACAAATGAAAAGAAATAATTACACTTAAAACATCAATTTCATTGAATAAATCATTTTTAATTCTAAGAACCAGTTTCTGAATACATTTATTTTAAATTGAACACACTTTGAAATATTAAAAAAAAAATACGTATACTCACAAGTTGTTAAAAAGATTAAAACGTACCTTTCGTGTAATATTGCAGCAATATCTTTCGTGAAATCTTGTCCTTCTTTAATGGATTTCCGTAACTCTTCAAATCCATTAGGACCCTAAAAATTAAAATAAAAAAAGTTATTTGATGGAATTTTAACATTTATTTTGTACAACTGTAATTAAAACTGTATAATAATTTTATTTTTAAATAATAATTTCCTTATTTCATTTAAATTAATTATTTCAAATAATAACATAAATAAGAGGAATTCGATCGAAGAAAAAAATGTCAGCATTAAAACCAGTTTTGAGAACTGATATTATGCCAATATATATTTGCAGTAGGAATTTACTTCACTCAAAACTTGGTGTCAAAAATATAAGAATAGAATATAAATAACTTCGCAATACATGCATATTTATCAAATTCATATATCACTTCTATATGCTTCCCCTCTCCATTTGATTCTATTTATAATATAGGTGTGACACGAAAACACTAACAAGGCGTAAGTACTTCACGACTTAAATAAAGTAACGGGTATCGTGAGAAAATTCTTTAATTTAGTACGCTTCTCTTATAAATAGCCGTATGAAAATTTTATCGATAATGATAATACATATTTTTAATTTCTTAGATCAGGGGTTCCCAACCTTTTTGCACCTGCGTATATCACTTGACTTTTTGAGAAATTGTGTCGTACCACCAGAACCAAATATTTTTAAAAACGTATAATACTTACTCTTCTAAAAGTGTTCAAAGGTTTTTTGAGAAAAATTCCTGGAAAAACTTCGTATTTAATGGTTAGATATTTGTTTATTTATGACATGCTTATAATAAAGGAGAAATAAAAAAATTAAAATGGTATTAATCTACAGTTTTGTTTATTACCCATGGGATAAAAACATGGCAAATACAAAATAGTAGGGGAAGGTGCTGAGGTTTGGGACAGATTTAGACTTTTAATTTTAATATTTTTTTATAAACCGATTATTTAAAAGTTTTTAGGTATTCTCCTTTAACAAAATCTTGCCTATACTAAGGTATTTTTTAAAGATTTTTTTCTTTAATATTTAACCCCACAGGTACGATGTCTCCAGGTACATCCATTGTCCACAGGTACAACTTCAGTGATGTACCTGGGGACAAGGCACGATGTACCTGAGGACACTGTTCCGAATTGGCTAGACACAATTCTGTAGTACAAATAAGAAGTCAAATACATTTTTGGACTTCGTATAGAATGACATCTTTACATTTTTCTAAAAAAAATATCGAACTGTTCCTTTTTCTTAATTTAAAATGTATTTCTAAATACGTTTTATAGCCAATTAACGAATACGCTTCCCAAATACTTTTTTATTTATAAAAAAACTAATAAATGTAATCCCCAAGACTTAGAAATTGAGTAAGTTTGTTGTAATTTTAAATAGTAATTTTATTTTTTATTTTTCAGTAACATAATTTGCAAATTTGCAAGATAACTGATAAGCCAAAAAAAATAATAACAATAATTTAATCTACCCAAGATTATAACCATCAAAAATACATAGGAAAAGAACTGCTGTCCTCTTCTTGTGCTTGGCTAACAACATTTGGTGCTGGAAGTTTTGGAACCGTATCACCTCCGATCGAGTTCAAAATTTTCAGTATATTTTTCAGTTTTAGTAAATTTATTCGAATTTTCAATAATTTTTAAGTATTCTATATTAAATTCATTACCCTGTACTTCAATAATACTGGCCAAGTTATATTTGACAGTTGTTTTCCCCAGAAACCTCACTAAAAAAAGTCCCCTGCTTGAATTTCATCATTATTTGTTGATTAATTATGCAAATTTAGTGTCAAATCATTTTCAAATATTTATGTTTGAATTAAGAGTTGAGTTCCATCCTTCCATTCAACATCCTTCAAACGTATATTTGCCTTATTTTTACTTGGAGCAGACTTTTTGCTTTTGGTCGTTTTCTGTTTAACTTCTGTATTATCGGTTAAAATGAGATTTTCCTTTCTGCCTCTCTTGGTTTGTTTTCGTGGAAGGTGTTTTGAAAGTAGTCAAATTTCTTCGAGATATACAGAAGAGCAGGTCTGTGGCCTCTGATCGGAACTTAAGGACATTTGAAAAATCAGAGAAACAGTAATAGGCACAGTACACAACAATTTACAGTGCAGCAGAAAAATTGGTTGTACCTAGGGACGCCCCTAGGTACAACCTAAATACTGTCCCAAGGAACAGCACATCGGGTAATTTTTTAAAACGCATTGTATTAAGAAACTGTTAAGTTTTGAAAAACACAAATAGTATTAAACAAGTTGGTTTGTTACAGAACCTGTCACTAAAACCGCTTCCACACCATATTTATGCTCACAGGAAACACACTTATTATACACCTCAGAAAGAAATTCGCCTAACAGAGACTTCTAATTTAGAATTGCAAACGCCAAAATTAACTATTTTCATTAATATACTTTGTCAAATTAAAAATTACTCATTATCGTTTGCTAAATTTGTTTGGAATTCGTGGAATAATGATGCAAATTTTTAATAAATATAATTCTTTTAGTCGCTGGAATTTAATTTACAGTTCGAAAAATATATAATTAGTAAAAATGATGCTTTAAAAATAAAAGAGAAACTTTGCATATATTTTATGCAAAATTAGAATTCTTTACGCATCTTTCTTCATACATATATAATGAATTATCAAAAGAAGTCTATTGTGATATTTCAACAATCCAAACCAAATTATATCACATAAATAAATTTTCTTTCATAGGTTTTACTTTTATTTTAAATAAAGTTTCTCGTACGTTTGACGAAATGGCAACAGTGAAAATATTGAGTGAAAATGGAATTTGCATGTTATTTCAATGTAGATTAAATTTTTAGTTATTTAAATTTTAAATATACTTCTAATTAAAATTTTTTAATGAAATTTGGGATGTAACCTAGCCCGATTTTTTGCTTTAAAATGACGTATTCCAATTGTTTGTGCGAATTTTGGTTCGCTCATTGAATGAAAATGGAATTTGCATGTTGTTTCAATGCAGATTAAAATTTTAGTTATTTAAATTTTAAATATACTTCTAATTTAAATTTTTTAATGAAATTTGGGATGTAACCTAGCCCGATTTTTTGCTTTAAAATGACGTATCCCAATTGTTTGTGCGACTTTTAGTTCTCTCTGTGAAAGTGGGTGACGGACGGACGGACAGACGGACTGAACGATTATAAAACCTTCCACTTTTTACGTTATAAACGTAACGTGGAAGCTAAAATTACTTCAAACAATGGCTTATTAAGTAGTACTAAGAAGAGCCGACAACAAGATTAAACCGACGCGTAATACAAAATATAAAATGATAGTAAAAGTTACTCGAGATGTGTGAAATCAATAAATCCTGTTTATTAAGCCCCCATTTGCTTTCGGCGACCCTTTTTTAACAAGAGAAGATAAAGTTTTGTTAGTAGTGTTGCCACTAAAAATACAGGATTTTTTCGATTTCCCTAAAAAGAGTTATTCCCCATGTCCCCAGGTACAACTGTCCCAAAGCTGAGCACTTTCCCCCACAAACACGGAAAAATTCGATCCAGAAGTTAATTAAAGATTTCCTCTTTAATATAATGTTAATGTTTAAAATAATGAGTAATATATTTGCGTGCTCACTGCATATGCGTACAGAAGCTATTTTATATAGCATATCATGTTGCTCACATCACTCAGGTGACCACATGAAATATTCCGGCGTACCACCTGTTGGGAACCACTGGCCTAGATTATAGAAAGTATAAGCCATAATGTTTTTTATAAGTTTTCTTAAATAGTAAAATAAACCTTTCATTTTTTGTACTATAAAAGTGGATCTGAATTTCGCCACCTCAACAATAAACAAGTCAACAGCAGCATAAATACTAATTTACTCGGATATGGAAATGACAAGTTTGGCCCACTTTTCCAAATTCCCAAAAAGATGATTATAGGCACTTATTGGTGTCGGCTCTTTTTATACACAGTGAAAAAAAAGAGCTTGTCACAGGAACAATAACAAAAGAAGAGCTTTGATTTCTTGATGGCTGATTCAGCTCCAAGTAAGTTTTTTTTATTTGTATACGAGTGTGTTTGACATTTCATAAAGTACTGACAAGTGTCGCAACCCTGCGTGCGGTTTTTACCACTTTCGAAGGAACGTGATCCAGCCATTTACATATGGTGACTTTTGTTTATGCTTGGTGAAAGTGCAAAGTTGGATAAGTTCCTGTTGCGGTTCCACCACATATAATATTCCATCATAATAAAAAGATGGAAATGGCTAAAAAAAAAAGGTGCTTAGATTTTCAAAAAGATGCATACATTAATTTTCAAAAAGATGCATACATTAATTTTCAAAAAGCTGCATACGTTAATTTTCAAAAAGATGCATACGTTAATTTTCAAAAAGATGCATACGTTAATTTTCAAAAAGATGCATACATTCATTTTCAAAAAAAAAAAATCGTTAAGTTGCTTAGACATTAGAAAAGATGCATAGATTTTCAAAAATATGCATTTTTTTTTTACAAATATGGATATAGTTAACGGAACGCCTAAAGTTTTCTTTTCTAAGTAGAGAGCATGCGCCGGAAAAACAGTTTTACGGGTTTGGAGGAAAGATGATTCACAATGTACTAAACTGTGGTTTATGTCTGAATAACGTCTCCTATTTTCCAAAAGTCGAATGTTGGTGAGATGTGTCATCATATGCTGTGTCCTGTGGACACTTAACAAACTTTCTTTAAGTCTCTGGAACAGTATTTCATTTCATATCTTTAATATATTGCCCACATTTAATTATATTTCGTTTCAATTTGACCAAAGACTATATCCATGATTAAATTTTAGGACCGTTGTTACGAACGATTTATTAGCAAAAATATTTTTTTCTTCAGTATTTTACGTGGCAAAATAGTATTGATAACAATAGTAGTCGTTGAAAATTTTTTAAAATTTATATTTTTTTGTATTTTTTTTCTTAGCTTTACCATAATTTAATGTTGATATAAGTGAGGAAATTGCATATTTTTGAGTGTCATTAATATGGAACGACATTACTCATATATGTTAGGCCATTAAAGGTTGGTTTATTAGCTATCAGTCATAATTAATTTGGAAAATGAAATATTAGATGACTTAAAAAGGGTTTAGCGATAGTTAAGCAGGTATAACAAGCCCCACTAAACCCATAGTTCAGAACAACTTTAATTATACTCTCCGAAACCCGTAAAACCGTTTTCACGACGCTTGTTCTCTACTTCAAAAAAATAATTATTATTATAATAATAATAGATTTCGTTCAGTCGTAAGAATAACATACTATTTGCATTTCCAACAATCCACATTTTTTAAAGCTTTTTTCCTTTATTGAAATTAGAAAAGTCTGAATAAATTATTTATAAACAAATATTTTCAAATAATCTTAATTAAAATTGCTTTAGTATTGGTAATAAAAAGTGACAGAAAAGGAGAAAATCGCTTAACTACATTAGTTAAAGCCCCGAAATCTCAAAAGTGTAACTTCTTGCAACAATTTGTTTACACATATTTAATTATTTTCTAACTTTTTTTTTAGTCTTAAAAGCTTTTCTATTTATCTTTCAAGTATATTTTTAATGTATTTACAAAACCCTATTCCGTTAAATGCAACTACAATTTCATTAATAGGTTAAAAAATTATTTTGAAAATTCTTTGACCTTTTCTTGGAAAAATTAAGCTGACCTTCAATCACAAAGTTTAATAACCTGAATACTTCAGCATTTCAAGTTCCGTAAAATTCAAGATGTTCTAACTTATGCAGAGATAATTCTTAAATAATTATATGTTGAATGAAAAAAAGGCTAATGCCCAAAACAAGTGTTACATTTTATTGTTTGAAGTTATTGTTTTTGATACTTATATGTCGATCGAAATTATAATTTGGGTTTAAGTAATTTCAAAGCGTAAAATAAATTCATGTTTTTTTAATACTATTACGAATTTCCAAAAGAAATAAAAAAAAATATTATCTAAGACTTTTGAACTTTGAAATTGGAGAACTTATAAAATGCAAATCACAATAAAATCAATCATCTACATTTTAATTTATGCAGGACGTTTTAATTTATGGTACAAATCAACTATAAAATTTTATTTCCCAACAGTTAAGCAATAGTGAATAAAAAATGAAACAAATTACCCAACTTAAACATAAGAAATATAATTAAAAAGTAAAAGTCTCAACGAAAGCCAAAATCCAAATAGTCCAATCATTTGACAAAAGAACACAGTTATCTATTGTTGAGCCAATATGGGCCATTATTGAATTCCCCAAATGGACATACCGATTATCGAAAGTACGTTGATATATAGATATCGATTGTATCTGGTTAAAGGCAACCATGCATGAAGCCATAAACTCTCTCGCAGAGTGCGTGTTACTCCTTTACTTTTCATGGGATATATAGTAAATGGGCCGATTTTTTTTCCGCCGCTTGAAATAAGCAAAAAAAAGCTATAAATACATTAAATATTTTGGTGTGAAAATTTCGCAAAAAATTCGGTCCATTATTCACCAAAATATAGCAAATAAAAATTATTAGGTTTATGGGATTAGTGATTAATACTATAAAAGACATATGCACACGATGCGCCACTTATATTGAAATGCTTTATGCTAATGATTCGATAATGATATAAATAATTCGATTAATACATGTTACTAATTATTCCATTTCAAACAAATTTTACAATACTTTATTTAATTTAGGAGTTTTGCTGTAGAAATATTAATGATATAGTAGTGCTTACGGAATTCTAACTTTTACCATCAACACAACCCCACGTATCATAATTTTTTTTAACATAAACACATACCATCAATTAGCATGTTTTATAGATTGCTTGTCAACAGAAAAACTAAATGAATATAAATTTTGTATCGAGCCTCGATTGGCGAATCAAAGTCTCGTGGTAACAGAGCACCAAATGAAATAAATGCAGGAATGAAAGCTGGAAGGAATACGTCACCTGAAACAAGCCAATTGAATATTATCAAGTAACGAAAGGAGTTAACGCGTGCCGAATACGAAACAACGTATGCGTCTCTTCATTATTAAAAAAGTAGCGAATTCGCCAGTTATGCTCTGTCAACCTCTTAAGACACCATTTTACAAATATAAAACTTCTGAAGAGGTATGATTCCGAGGCGTTAACAGTGCGTGGATAGTAGAAAGATGCGTCCAAAGAAAACGAAACCACGTTGCATGGCAATGCGAGAAGTAGGACTCATTAGGAATAAAAAGAGAATATCTGTCATCTGGAACTGTTCCAGTCAAGTTAGCTAATGTTCCAACAACTTCCAATGGGTCTTTTCTTCTATTTGAAATTCGGAAAATTAGTTGAGAAAGGGCCGATGTTAAAAATTATATAACATTGCATCGACATTTTTTTTTGTAAGTCACAGACTTCGTCCGTGTGAAGTAAAGGCATTTGATTCTGGCTCTGCACGTGAAAGGCAAGAAATATTGGCTTAATGGTAAACAAAGATTGTAAGTTGATGAACTGTATATAAAAGTCCAAAAGAAATATTAAAAAGAATACGATATGGTATCGTATAATAAAAAATTTTGTTGTTCAAAATTATTATGAAATCTATTTAGCTAAACTATTTAGACTCTTAAATCGTATATTCAAAGCCTTTTATTCATGCATAAAGCATTTCGCAGGTCTTCAACAAATCAATAGTAAAAATTGTTTTTTTAAGTATTGGAATCATCATATGAGCATCATAAGTACTGAACTGACATGTCAATCTTTCTTTTTATTCGGAAACTTTTTTGGGTACATTATCTTAAAATGTAAGGTTTTTTTATACATTTCCAATAATCGAAACACTTTCTAATAATAAAAACATTGCTAAATATGTATCAAAATGAAATGAGAATATAGATATAAATTTTAAAAGATATATTTGTATTTGGCGCAAAGATTGTATCTTGCAACAATCATCTTGCAACTTTACCAAATATTAATAAAACTTCTCAACCGACTAAATAAAACTATAAGAAAATAATGGATCCGTATTATTTTGATTTTAAGGAGCAAAACTCGACGTTCCATAAAATTTCTTTACGTAACACTATTTTTATTGTGAAAAGGGTATGACGAGGCAGTTGCATCACTCCTGCAGACGAGTCATGCTTCTTCAATAGAATCAGAAAATTGCCCTATGCAGTTGTACATTAAATCTTACTGCTTGAATAAATTTTAAAAAAATCATAGCAACTATTTTCCGAATTAACCTGCCTCGCTTATATTTTCTTTGACTCTTAAAGCTCTTGGATATATTTTTTATCGTCAAAATCGGAATGTTTTAATTACTACTGAATTTATAGAGTAAAATGTATCAGTACAGTAACTATAAATACAAGAACTTTTATTAAAAGCTAATAATCTTTAAACGTAACCCTAAGCAGTTCAGTAAGAACTTCTATCAAAAGCTATTAAATAAATATCATTAACCTAAGTAAACCAATAACAGCTTTTATCAAAACTATCAATATCACAATGCCTTATATAACAATCTCAGTACATCAGTCGATATAAGAGTATCATTTACTAAACTTCAGCCCAATTACATGCCTTTATCAACACAACAAGACCTTCATTGTTCAACCTCATAATATAACATAACCTACTCTCTCCCTTGCCTATTACCAAGAACTCTGGGTCGATATATCAAGACTCCATTAAACCCTTTTATGAAACTAGTTGGATGAAGCCATTCCTGTATGATCATCCAAGCGCGGATCAATGCCCGGAAGGTATAAGAGGCATTCCCGTGGTGTGGTCTGTACGCTTTTTGGCCTGGTGCCCTCCATACAAACAACTTGGCGTTTCCAGGGATGGAGGTAGATTGCTGTTTGACCTTCTTCACATGTTATTTGTAGCCAATTGGAGTATTTTAATGCTGTTGCATGTCCGTAGTGTTAGACCAGGTACATGATGTCTTACACCCTCAAAAAATCCAACACCATAAAAAGGACGTTAGTTAATGTCAAATAATAATAATCATAATAATAATAATAATAATAATAATAATAATAATAATAATAATAATAATAGGTACTGTAGCGTAATTACTGCACTTTGGATAGGACCATTTGTCCATGCCCATTCTCTTTCTTATACTATAACTTTTTTTATCATCCTTACCTTTTCTGTTTGGGGTGTAAAATATAGATGTTAATTTGATTTGCGCAAGTGAATGTTTCTTATGGCAAATAGGCGAATAAAAATATTTACTTAGTCAGCATTCGAAATTGTCTGAAATTTGTATCATTGTTTTGTAAAATTGTCAAAATGGAGATACAATGAAATACAATGCTTCTGAATATTATTTCATAAGTTAATATTTTGAATTCCAGTTATCGTTTGTTTTTCTTGTACTACGTTTGTACTTGCGGATGCCTGTTAGTACCGGCATAAATGTTAACAATTTATGAAATGCAGTTTCCCAAACTTACGCCAAGGCGTGAAGAAAAGCTTGATAAAGTAATCGTTTTTTGAGCCTTTATTTTAAAACTTAAATTTATAATATCATTTAAAAAAATAACTTAATTAGAAAGAAGTTTTATTGCAAATAAATGTAGAATTTTATCAAAAATATCCTTTACAAAACATCGGATATTTTTCACGCTCTTACATTCAAGCCATCTTCGTATTTCCTACTAACTTTTTTTAAATTCAATCACAATGACATCAATACTAAAGGGCCCTGAATAATTTCCTTCTCTGTTCCAGTAAAAATTCTCTTTGTGCCGTCTTACTTGACGAAGGGTTATAAGCGGGTCTCTGATCAAGCAAACAAGCCGGAATATATATATACCAACCCTATCAATAATAATTAATAACATAAACATAAAACAACTACTGCTTTTAAATAAGCATCAAACATCCCGCCACCCCCTCTCTCACTTGCTCTTGAAGAAGCCAGACCTTGAAAATGAGGACAGACTTCTTCTTACCTGTCTGGGGCTGTGTGTTGAGGCCACCATCGGGGGTTAAGGTATAAGTGGATCGCTTGGTGTCTATTTTTTTTAATGCTGCTTCTTGTTCAGCGATCGCTCACCGGGTCAAACAAATATTGCATGATTTGCGAGCCTTATCTCCGGTTTCGGGTCTTCCTCTGTGGAAGTGTGCGGTGGTTGTAAAACGTGTCTGCCTTGTGACCTTTCGGGGTTGAATCGGTTAATGAGATGAGGGATGCTTTGAATTATGGATTTGTCGACTGTTTCAAATCCTGCACTTAAAATTGACTTATAAACTAATAAAAATCAAAACTCTAAATTAAAGAAATTTTATAATTCTATGGTAATTTTTTATTTCTTTATTTTAAGTAACGAAGTCGATACATAAAAATTTCAAGTTAGAAAATCTTATTATTAAATTCTAAAACTGTAAAGCTGAATTGTGTAACTTGTCTTGGATTCTGTGTCTCAACAGCACACTGGACAATGTGCAATTCATAACATATAAACCGTCTTTCTTTTTCAATAAAGGTTCAAAGTGTTTTTTTTTTTAAATATAGTCAACAAATCTAAAATGAAAATTTCATTTCAAAAATTTTAAATACAAATATTTTCGTCTAATTTTAAGCACCGAATCACATAAAAAAACTTAAGCTATCTTCCAAAAATAATTATTTTACATGTATATGAACTATTTATATGTCTTATTCTCAGTAGTAAAAGGGCGTTGTTCAGAATAGAAACCCCCACAAATGTATTAAAAAATATAAAATGGAGATTTAATTTCAATCTAAAGTGCCATACAAAAAAATTGCATCTAATTTCAAGCACCAATTACATCAAAATTCAGTTAGGTATAGATTTCAAAAAATTATTATATCCCATGCAATATTTATCGATCTGCTCAGTAGTAAAAGGCAGTTTATCCAAATTGTAACAGACAACTACGCTACAGATGTTAGACAGTGTTGTCTTTAAGCTTCTTCAGGATACCTATTAACAAAGGTCAGTTCCGGCTAAGATGTGAATGTTTTAACCGCCTCAGAGCGTTTCCGTCTCACCTGATGGATTGAGAGGAAATAGCATGGAGATGATAGGTTTCATTTGAGTGGTTACACAGAAAATGAAGGATTCAGGTGACTCTCAACATTGAATCTGTAATGCTACAGTTTTCGAAATGTGAATGTATTTTATTAACATTTTGGTTTGCGATGAACCAATTGAAATTATAAATTGTGTTCCCAGTTTTATATTAAAAAAATTATATTGCATTTTAAATTGTATTCTAGAATGGTTGTACGGATGGGAGAACGCAATGCTTCATTTATATTCTAAAGAAAAGTTAGAAAAAAAAGGTGGTATTTTTTTAAAATAATTTCTTTCAAAATTTTTGATTTTCAATTGAATAGAAAATTCTGAGAAATATTGAAAAACAATATCGATCGAACAATATAATTTACATTTGGTGCAAGTCATTAATATATTATGATTATTGTTTACTTTAGTTTAAATGCATAAACATTTCAAGACAATAGATGATAATTTATTTTACTAAGGCAATGATAATAATACATATGTCCATTTAATTCACACTAAATTAGTCTTCCGGAAATTATGTGTTAATTTCCAGTTGGAATTATGTGTTAATTTCCAGTTGGAATTATGTGTTAATTTCCAGTTGGAATTATGTGTTAATTTCCAGTTGGAATTATGTGTTAATTTCCAGTTGGAATTATGTATTAATTTCTAGTTGGAATTATGTGTTAATTTCCAGTTGGAATTATGTGTTAATTTACAGTTGACATTATGAAATTTGTATATTAAATATTATGATAAAATTTCATAAACTGTTCATTGACTCAGAAGTCACTTGTAATTAGACTCTAAACTTCTTTTAGCACGAAACTCAATCTACATAAGAAATAACCTTATTCGTCATGGATTCCCTGCCGATTTCGTAAAGCGAAATCTCTGCAGTTTCTCCCCAAACCACCCGCATTATTGTATTCCACGTAAGAAACAAAAATCGCTCTAATCCCCTCTGATCCATTAAGGGGTCACAGGAGTCTCAAAAATGTGCAAAGAAGATACTACATAGCATAGTTTGATCTCTCTTGTAATTTTTTAACTACTCAATAAATGAGTATAATTTTTTTATATGTAATTCTACAAGATTTATTTATTATAAAACAAGTTTTAAAAATTATGAAACTTTAGCCAAAACTAAAATAAATGATATTAAACATGAAGGTACTTGAACACACTGTGATTAGGCTTGCGCGGCAAATTGTGAGGTCAAAATTGAAAAAATTACCAAGAAAATGACTTTATATTGTACAAATATATACAAACTAGGACTTATACCTAAATTCTCAGCTCAATTTTAATTAAAAAATTATTTGAAGAACTTTTTTCTAAAAAAAATAATAAAAATTTAAAAATTTTGATTTTAAATTTTTTAAAAAATAATTTCTAATTAAAATTCAGCTGAGAATTTAGGTATAAGTCTTTGTTTGTACATATTTGTACAATATAAAGTCATTTTCTTATTCATTTTTTTAATTTTGACCTCACAATTTGCCGCGCAAGCCTAATCACAGTGTGTTCAAGTACCTTCCTGTTTAATATCATTTATTTTATTTTTGGCTAAAGTTTCATAAATTTTAAAACTTGTTTTATAATAAATAAATCTTGTAGAATTACATATAAAAAAATTATACTTATACATTCAGTAGTTCAAAAATGACATGAAAGATCAAACTATGTTTTGTAGTACCTTCTTTGCACATTTTTAAGACTCCTATGACCCCTTAAGGCGTGCGTGTCAGCATTTCACAGTCCGTCTTCCTCGGTGGAGCAATCTTGGCATGACTCAACGATGACAAAGAGAAAGCTCCTGTGATGCAAAAAACGATATCACAGTGTGAATGCATAGACCTTAAATGCACAGGTAAAAAGAAAAAGGAACGAAAACGAACGGTATTATGAAAGTACAAGTACTCTGTTATGTGGAGAAAAAGGAAACATCACTGAAGAAAACAATCATGACTCAACGATGACAAAGAGAAAGCTCCTGTGATGCAAAAATCGATATCACAGTGTGAATGCATAGAGCTTAAATACACAGGTAAAAGAAAAAGGAATGAAAACGAAAGGAAGTACAAGTACTCTGTTATATGAAGAAAAAGGAAAAATCACGGAAGAAAACAATCATGGAGTACTACGTAGTTTTGAATACAATGTATTATCTATAGAGTAGTGGTACCGGGATGTCTTGCATTTTTCGGGACTTGCAACAACTCGTTAGAGTTACTTGCAATATATTGCATTAAAGATTTTCACCAGCAAAAATCTTTTCCAAATGCAGGAGCTCAACATCAGTTGAACATGCTTGCACAGTACACGCAAAACTAAGAAAATTTTTCGAAATACATTTGTTTACCATGAAAAACTGTTGGCTAGGTTCAGAATTCAAATTTTTTGACAAGATTTTTGTTGTTGTTGTTGTTTAAAAAACACTATTAATGCGTAAAGCTCATTTCAGATCAGTTATGCATATTTAAAATAATATCCAAGTGAACAAAAAGAATATTTGAATCTAAAATATCTTTTTGTGACAGAATACATTTGTCTGAATATTGATGCATAGTTCTTATATTGTCTACAATAGAATAAACTTCTAATTTTGCTAATAAGCATATATGTGTAGCAGAAATACAAATCAGATAGTACATCTGGAAGTAACAAGACAATAACAACAAAATATGATCCCTAAATATAAGTAATTCAGCAGAGCAAACCATAATCAATGACACAACTCTGACCTACCAATTCATAATGGCTGCTTTTTTTTGAAATTGACAACATCATATTAATATCCTCAAGCATCTTTGATGTTGTCAAAAATAGTTTTTTCTATCTTTAACATTCTTGTTGTGAAACAGTTGGTGGCTTTATTTGTTATATTTTATGGAGCTTTTCAGCTATTTTTGTAACTATGTATAACAAACAAAAACAAATATAACAGTTGACATCTTCGAAATAACTTTTCGATCAACCCTGAAAATAATAATTTCTTTGAAGGGTCAACAATTTTAGGCCAATTTATAATCCTTTTGGTACAGTGACATGATAAAAAAAATTATGATTGAAACATTTGCTGTCACATCAAACAAGTTCAAAATCCAACAATTATAAAAAGGTTATTTTTTCCTTGATAGAAAATAATTGAATAAACTACCCATATACTACCTTACTTAAACAACAGATTCGCGAAACCGAGACTAATTTTTCAGATTTCCATTTTTAAAATAAAAGTGCGTGAAAAACCTGTTAAATTGAAAAACCTGTTAAATTGAAAAACTTGTCTTGGTCTCCCCTAGATACAGTATTAAAGAGACTTTTTAAGAGCAAGTCATTGGCCTTAGCACGCTAAATGGACTATCTTATCTATTTAGATAACAGCCAAAGGTGGATGTGACATCCATACTTACATAGGTTTACCTTCTGAATGCTCAAAAAATTATTTTAAAAATTATCATTGAACCCAGTGCACTAGAAGTCTTTTTTTTAGATTTTGGGTGGCTCTTGGAAGTTTAAATAAGGTCAAAATGTTTGAGTATTCAATTTAAAGGGCAAAAAACTTGTGGTAAAAATTAACAATAATTCTTTAATTATAAGAAATTATATAAAAATTTTGCAGATAATTGTTTCATTATCACTTAAAATAGATCCTTTCGATATGCTTTGTGGTACACATAGATCAAAAATTGAAATGCCCGATAGGACAGTTTACTTGCTCTTAAAAGTTATCAGTAAAGCATACACAATTGCAGTAGATGATGATATTTTTTTCAGAAAAAGTGTTTACAGCGGGGTTTTTGGGGGGGATGGGGGGTGGGGGTAAAACTCTTGAATATAGGGAGTAAAAGAATCTTAGGAAAGTCGTTATCTTTAACCTAAAGCAACAAACGCATTTAAATGTATGTATTAAAATTGGTGTAAAAGTATACAACATTAAAAAATGTGTAATAAATTTTTGATAACAATTTACCGTGAATACTATACTGCAAATCCTGTATAAAAAATAGTGGCACGGCAACCTAAGTTGAAAACATTTCTCCAAAAAATGATATTCTAGTACGTAGAAAAATTTTGCTAATCACTGTCATGAAACATTGTACAACTTAGTTTTTTGGCTAGCTTCAAATTTTTTATTTTATAAAGGAGAATTAAGTGATAAGTAAATCAAGTAAGGAATATATGATTTTAACAAAAAGTCTGCAAGTTATTAATGTAAACAAGGTATGTTGTATATTTTTTCAATTAATGAAAACCAACTGTTTTAAATTTAGATTTTTTAAAGTTTTTAAAAAATAGAGAAATTTACTGCTGAATATATTCAAATACAAATAATCAAATAGAAACTAAATTTTCTAATGTTTTTCAGCTATATGTTAAGTTGAGTAAAAAATACAAATTTAACGTAAAAAAAAGCGTCGACTCAAACGTTTGAGAATTTCAAATTATATGATGCAGAAGACATAACGTATTATTATTAAATTTTTGAAAAAAAGGGAATTTTCATTATCCGAAATTTTAAAAAAAGAACGAATATAATTTTCAGTTTTCAAGCAAATACTTTTTTTTTAAAAGTTATACCATTGTCATTGATCATAAACAGTAATTTATTTTACTTACTAGTAAAAAAGCATCATAGTAATGGAAAAAAAAAATTATTTCGGTTGTACCAACGTTTGTTTTACGCTTCGCTTCACCCACGTACATCAACGAAACAAGTTTTCTCTCATATTTTTGTTCGTTCTCAATCCACAGAATTATAGTAAAAGCCAAAAACCAGTATTCCAACTCCCATCAACCCCGAAAATTACAAAAATAAAATGTCTATGTGTGTTTTTTTAACAGAAATTAAAGCTGTCCATACAACTGTGGGAAAATAATTTAGACTAGTTGTGGGGGCAAATTTTCGATTCAAGCCGATTCCTTGGTTTCTAAAAAGAAAAAACTACACAAATTGAAGCTTAAAAAATAAAGGTTAAAACAAAAGAAAAAAAAAACGAACCCACATTCTTCTACTTTCCTTCCACTACCACTCCAAAGAGTTTTTTTTTAAATAGTAAAGTCTAGCATTTTGTTTAAAAATAAATAATAGATGACCATGGTTAAATCGATCGTATCGATGCTATTGGAAAGTAATTTGCATGTATTTTTTCCAATTCAAACAAATTGATTGGTTTCGAAAAAGAAAAAAAATCCACAAATTGAAGTTCTAAAAATAAGGTAAAAACAAAATAAATACAGACAAAACCAACATTCTACTTCAACCTTCCTTTCACTACCACAACAAAAAGTATTATTTAAAAAAGTCTAGAATTTTGCCTAAAAACAAATAAGTGAAGCCGATGGTTAGATCGATCGTATCGATGTTATGGGAAAGTAATTTGAATGTTTTTTTTTTTCAATTCAAGCTAATTCCTTGGTGTCGAAAAAAAATCCACAAGTTGAAGTTTTAAAAATAAAGGTTAAAACAAAAGAAATACAGTCAAAACCGACTTTCTAACATCAACCTTCCTTCCACTACCTCAACTAAAAGTATAATTAAAAAATAGTCTAGCTTTTTGTCTAAAAACAAAGAAATGGTTATATTGATCGTATTCTAATTGAAAGATATTTTTGGATGTCGTTTATCTTCAACTTAAGCCAGGGCCGGACTGGCTCCCTGACAAAGGCGCAGTTTTACCGGCCCTTCCGGTTGAAAAGGGCGCAAAAAAAAAATCTGGGGAGGGGGGGTCAATTTTTAATATTATTTTTCAATTTAAATTATTTGTAATTAAAAATAAAAATTAGTTTTAATTATAATTACTTGTAATTACAACTATTTTAAATTACAATTATTTTTAATTACAATTGTTGTAAATTAACATATTGCTGAATTATATTCTAATTAAAAATTGAATTTTAATTTAATTTTCCGTTGTAAATGCGGTGTTTTTGAGTATGCAGTATTACTCTTGGTGAACATTAATTAGTTTTATTTTTTATAACTCCTATTAGGGGGCTGGAGAGTCCAGTTGGTTGAAGCGTTCACCTTGAATAAGGAAGGTCCCAGGTTCGAATCCGGGCATTGCTAAAATAACTGCAGACCTTTAAATACGCTACATAGTCCCGACGCTGCGTACGATGTCGCCCTTAAACGTGCCGTTGGGTGCCAACTCAGGTGTCGACTCGTCACTTGACTGTGGTTCTAAATTATAACGCCCTTTCGCCAATAGCCCTCGAGTAGCTCTAGTGCGACAATTCAAACTAAACTAAAAGAAAATAACTCATACCTTTATTATTTAATAGATCATTAATATTTTATTTTTGAATAAAAATTAGGTTTCATAAATAAGAAAAAATAATTATTAATTATCAAATGTTTTTATTTAAAAGTTTACTACTTAGATAATTTTTAAATCACCAGATTTGTTGTTAAGAAAGTAAACGATGAAATTCTAATATAGAATTTAATCATAAAGATATCAGTGCAAACATAAATTAACATTACTTTAATTAGCAATAAAAATTTAAATGATAAGTTTAGCTTGAATTATGGTCGCACTTGAGCTAGGGATTGGCTGGCGCCATATTCGAGACTAAGTAAAAAAGGTTAGGTTAGGTTTGAATTATCGTCGCACTAGAGCTACACGAGGGCTATTGGCGACGGGCGTCGAATTTTAGAACCACAGTCAAGTGACGAGCCAACACCTGAATAGGCACCCAACGCAACCGTTAAGGGCGACATCGTATGCAGCGTTAGGACTTTGAAGGATATTTAACGTGCACTCCCTTACACGGGGTATTATTCGTCGGACATTTTTAGCTGCACGGGCCGTTTATAGGTCGGCAGCTATTTTGGCGATGCCCGGAAACGAACCTGGGACCTTCCGCATGCTAAGCGAGTGCTCAACTGACTGGGTTCCCCAGCCCCTGAAGTTAAAGGCACCCTACACCAAAACCGACCTTAAGTTTGCAGTATACAAATGTTCTACGAGAAAAAGGGTAAATAGTTCTCATTTAGTGCGAGAATCGAATACAAAAAGGTGTTTCACATCAATAAACACATTTATTTGTTATTTCAAGACATAAATTTATTATTTTTATTAGTTTAGCAACAGTTAGAGTGTTATTTTAATTATTTTTTTCCTTCGATTTTGACGTAACAGGGCGCTCGAATATCAGGATCGAAGGAGCAGCCAATAGGAGCAGGCCAAATTTCGGCGCCAGCAGTGTTGTTTACGCAGATTCCTTAGCCTATTACATTTATCTGCTGCAAACTTAAGCTCGTTTTTCGTGTAATACTCCTTGACACGTGTTTCTTTAGTTGTTCCCACATTTAAAAAAAATCAATCGACATTATATGTATTTGAACAAAAGACATGAAGTACCGTCAGTGCGGGTAACTTTGGCCAAAATCATAGTTTTTTTTACAAAAGAAGAAAAATTTAACTACAAAAACGATTTAAACACAAAAAAATCATTATGCATTCTAAGTATTGTACTTTTAGGAATAATTTTCGAACATTTTTGTTTAATTTTATAAATTAATAAAAAATTGGCATTGCTTTAAAAAAATTAGGACACTGTTAAGAGCCGGGCGGGTAACTTTGGCCACCCATGAAATACATAAGAAACATACTTTTTAACATCATTAAAGCCTGTGTTACCGAATTAAATAGCAATATTAAAACGTTTAAACCAAAAAATAACAAAGTTATAAGACATTATAGTTATTAAAAATTGCATATAACTTAACATTTACATTGCAGTGCATCGTGGAATGGCATTACACGATGAATACTAGTATTCCTTGTCGCTTAAAAGAAAAATAAACTTTTATTTTAATAAGGAAAAAGAACTTTTTTGAAGCAAGATTTAATAACAAATATTTTTATAAAAAGCAAACGATTTTATTATGAAAGGGAAAAGAAATAATCTATTCATAATTAGGAATCTGAAAATGTTTACCTTTCGACATTTGCGATTTTGAGTGGTATACGTTTTTTGCATTATATCTTTATCTTTTTAATGTTTAAAAGTGTGAGATTTTTTTTAAATATCTAAAAAATGAGTAATCATAAAAGTAAGAATTTTTCAAAAGTAGTTAAACAGAATACACTTTTACATAATTTTTTTAAAGTGCAAAGTTCCATAAAGAAATATTTACATCTATGGCCAAAGTTACCCGCATTCATCGGCAAAAGCTTCCCAATTACAAATATTTTAGTATAGCATAAAAAGTTTTCAACTTAGAATCAAACAAACGGTGTAATATTCTTCCCCATAAATAAAAGAATCGAATAGAGTGTTTTATTTAAATATTTTCAGTGTTCTTTTAAGTGTTCCAGACAAAAGTTGGAAGAGATAGATTTTTGTAATTTTATGCTCGTAAGAATGAAAACAGCATTTGAAGTATTGCCAGATTTAGAATTAGAACTTTTTTATATGAAATGAAAGGCGATGTTTCCACCTTTCCAAAAATGTAAAACAATTGAAGATTAGATCATTTTATGAAGAGAAATTAAGAAACAAATCTTTTTCCGACGCGTGGCCAAAGTTACCCGCTTTGACGGTACGTATTTTCACCAAGTATCAAAATTGTAAACAAGAATGTTTAAATAAAGTTAGGTGATATCGTAGGCGCCCCATTGCTCCTGGCGCTTGGTTTGTCGAAAAGCGGTATGTTAAATTAAAGGCGCCCTAATACTCCTTTACGCAGGTTTTTTTTAGATCCCTCATTCAAAAACGAAAAATTCCGGATGATACGTCAGAAGTACTATTCTGCACCAAGTATCAAAACTTTAAACAAGAAAATCTAAAAAGCGTTTTTTGTGATATTGTACGGTCGTAGGCGCCCTAATACTGATCGTTAGCGCTGTTTTTTTACATCCTTTATATAATCATATATTGGAGCGCCTCCATATCATATAAGGCGCTGTATCTTTCTTGTTTACAACAACTTCTTGGTTCAAAAAGCCATATGGCGCTTCAATGAAAAGAAAGGCGCCTTATTTAAATCAGTTTTTAATATTTGTCAAAATGTCTCATTTAAAATGTATTGTTAAAATTGATTATATCGAGTGTGTTAAGGCGTAAAGCCATGGGAGTTACCTTGGTTCTGTTTCGTCTAACCAACCTCCTAATCGGATAACGTAAAGTATATTACACAAATAAATAATTCCATGCTGTATATGAAACTGTAATCATTTATTTATCCGTCTAAGTCAGCGCCCAGCATAGAAGTGAAGGCGCCTTGTTAAGTATCGGCTTAGCTATTAGTACTAAGACATTACAAAATGGCCCCCTATGCACCATATGAAAGTGCGAACAACCTACGAGAAGACGAATCTGGAGTTCAAAAACTGAGTCAGATTTTTTTTTTTTTTTTTTTTTGGAAAAGGGCGCACCGGCCCGCCGGCCGACGGGCCGGCGGGCCAGTCCGGGCCTGACTTAAGCTAATTCCAGTGCTTCGAAAAAGAATTAAAAACCCATCTTGAAAGGGAATCCCACGCTCAGACTTCTACCTCGTTGCGCATCACTCTTTTTTTCACGAAAGTAGTACGACGTCATGAGAAGAAGCTACCACGCAACGGTTTTTTCAGGGTCTGACGTCTGTACACAAAAGCTCACTTTAAACGGTTTTCTGTCAGTCTCTTGTGAATCATTTTGAAGGAGAATATACAAAGGCGTTCTTGATTAAACGGAATCAAATTGGGGCCTCCGATCTAAGACAGGGGTTCTCAAAAGGGGCGATAAGACGCCTTGGAGTACGTTGTTGCTAATATTCCAAGATAATATCTGTTTTGTAACTTTTACTTAACTTTCACACAAGGGGAAATGGCAGTTTAAAAAATATATTTAAGTTTCGAAAAGATGTCATTGAAAAATCAAGTAGTTTCAGCATCTTTAAGAATTAAATCAGAACAATAAGAAAATTTCTGTGTTACGGTTTTATTTTCATGAAACGGGGCGATTTACACCAAAACCGACCTTAAGTTTGCAGTATACAAATGTTCTACGAGAAAAAGGGTAAATAGTTCTCATTTTTGAGTGCGAGAATCGAATACAAAAGGTATTTCACATTCAATAAACAAATTTATTTGTTTCAAGATATAAATTTATTATTTTTATTAGTTTAGCTTCAGTTAGAGTGTTATTTTAATTATTTTTTTCCTTCGATTTTGACGTAACAGGGCACACGAATATCAGGGTTGAAGGAGCAGCCAATAGGCGCAGGCGAAATTTCGGTGCCAGCAGCGTTGTTTACGCAGATTCCTCCGCCTAGTACATTTATCTGCTGCAAACTTAAGCTCGGTTTTGGTGTTAAACGGTTTTCTGTCAGTCTCTTATAATTGAAGAATATACAAATTCGGTTATAATTAAACGGAATCTAGGACATGGATTTTCAAAGGGGGAGATTAGACCCCATGTGGGTACATTATGGGATCTTTGAGTTAATTAATATTATCTATTTTGTAACTTTTCTTAACTTTCACACAAAAAAAAGCCAGTTGAACAAAAAATATAAGGTCGGAAAAGATGGCATTGTAAAAACAAGTACATAATTCCGAAATAAAGCAGTAAATCCTAACAGTACTAGAATTTATGTGCAACGCATTTTCTTTTTAATGAAACAGTGCGATTCAGAAACTCTATGGAAACACCATTACAGTCGTGTATAAAAATTTAACTTTAATGTTACATTTTTCAGCTGCGAGAGTAGTAACATCATTTGGCAATACTTCGAAAACTGCAGTTTCATCATGTACAGATCGGAACATAAAGGAAGTTTGTATATCCGCAAAGATTGAAACTTATATTTTGATAGCAATACCAGGTTTGATAATAATGTTAAATATAAAAGGTTTAATTTAGAGCTTGTATATATTCTGAAGGGAAGTACTACAACGTTAAAAAGTTTGGTGCAGGATTGCACCGGAATCCTGGAACATTCCGGCTGTCACCACAATTTGGAGCGTGGATTCACCATTTTGAAGTGCGTTAAAATTATGGTTTTACCGCAAAATTCTTAAATTAAAGCTCCGAATAGTGGTGACAGCTAAAAACTTTCCAAATTTCGAAGGTGTTTTTCCAGTGAAATTTTTTTATAGTTTAGATTTTTTTTATTTATTTTTTTATTTATTTTTTGCTGTTATATATCAAAGTAACTCCAAAATTGTGCTTCAAACTACGCCCTCAATTCCCAGAATCACGTAGGAGACACAACTAAGATCAACCCTTTCCATTTCAATCCGTCACAAAATCGTCATTACAAGACGGCTTACGACGCTGGGCACGTCTCGAAGATACAACACGAAAGGTTCTGTGTCCCACTTTAACAGCTCATTGCACCTGGAACAGAATAATGGAGCGTCTGTCGGCACGTTCCACGATGTGTTCACGAGATCTTTTTTTGATCTTTGGAAGATGGACGGAGCAATATCTTTCATGTGTTGTAGAGATGTTCTCCGTTTGGATGTGAAAGAAAATGATAAATGGCTTTTTCGCCCGTTCTTTGGTAGAAGCGTTTCTCTTAATTGGTTTTCAATTAAGAGAAACGTTCCTATTGATATAATGCCTTTTAGTAGATTGTCTGTTTCTCGGTAGTTCGGTAGTAAAAGAGACAATACTCCCTTATTAGAAATAGACACTATTCTATTTCAAGCATTAAAAAAAGACCTTATTTTTTTTTATTTGCAAACCGAGGTTTATACCATAAAAAGACGACTCAAACACTAAAAACTTGAATTTTTTAAAGTCTAATTGATAAAATATAAATGTATATTATACATTTCTCTGTATCAATTTGATTCATAGACATTTCATTTCTTTGAATTTTGTCTAGAAATGTTTTTATTCAATCAGTAGAAATTAATATTTTAATTAATTTTAAAAATGATAATTTAACACTTTATAAAATAATTATTACCGGTAAATAAATATTATAAATATATTTTTAAATAAATTTAGATTTGACTTAACAAAACCAGCTCTGAAACAAACGATAAAAAGAATGTTCTTTCAAAAGAACACAAGTTTTCCGCTTATCGTGTTCTTTTAGTACACCTATGTGCATGCGAAACGTGACTTGGATGGTACAAGATGATCTTCAAAAGATGCAGCGACAAGTCCCACAAACCTACATGAAATATTGTGACGAAAATAGCCATGCCTCTGGTGTATTGTATGAAGTTAGATATCAAAAATGAGAGAGTCTTAAAAGAGCTAATTAGTGCCACCCTGAAAACTTGTCGGAGTCCTCAATTTCATTTTTAATGTCATTGTTGCAATCTTATATATTTCTTGCAATTAACCTACCCACAAATTAGGTTTTTAATAATTTTACTACGCTGCTCGTGCCATAATGATGTAATTTGCACTCCCATATATTTAAACTTTTTAAAACTGAATGAGTTTAAAATTCACACAAGTCCATGGAAATGGAACCTTTTCTTAAAAGAACGTCAAGACAAAATGATTTTTTTTTCTTATTTTCTTTGATTTTTTGTTGTGATTAACTTTTAAACTTTTCGTTTTGATTTAATTAGATATTTGACTAGCCTATATGTAAAAAAACACGAAAGCATTGTTATAGGGTCGAAAGTCTAAAAGTTTGTGTTCTTACACGTTTCGGAAGGTGTCGATTCTGAAAAAAAATGTCATTATTTGTCCGTTTGATCGGATTGTCATTTTGTCATTTGAAACCATTGTACAGCCAAACTGAAATAACTATATATAGACTTTAAATGTGGTACACGAGTTCCTAGTACCTGTCGGATGTTATAATACAGTTCTCGACAAAATCAAGCATGCGCAAAGAGTAGTGCCATCGAAGTCTTTGGGTATTAAAACTATTGCTCAAAAAACGAAAAAGGCTACAAATTTGGTAAATAAATTTCTACTATCTGCCAGACGTCATATTAAGGATTTCGAGAAAATCTTTAACCTAAATATTATATTATAAAATATTTATTATTGATTGCTAAATGAAAGTTCTAGGGTGTTTATCGCCCCAAGTTTCTAAATATTCCCGAAACCAATTTAAACAAATTCTCAAACCTTATGTAGTCTGGGAGCTTCAGTATGCATCTACGTTGTATCTTTTCAATGAAGCATAACAGGCAACTTAACACAAGACGACAGGATAATGATAAATTATTTGATATTTTGAAATATTTACTGCCGATATATTTGACTACGCATTGCAAAATTTATTTTAAGAAACCTTTCGAAATCTGGTGTTTATATAAATAATAAATGAGAGAGAAAATTCTGATTCGATTGCAACAATGGAATCTAGCTATTTACAATTTTACGATCTCAAAACGTCATATTTTCCATATTTTTTTTTCCACGAAATATGTTTGCGCGATCAGATGCGTAAACAGTCAAAGAGGGGATAAATATATACATCCTCCCAAAATATGTAAAAGTTTACTAAATAGAAAATAGTAATGCAATTATTATTTTTTTTGGGGGGATGGGGGGTGGGGGTGGCTTTCCTAAGTGCTTTTTATCTGATTATAGAAAAAATATGTAAAAAATCCTATTTTACTGTTTCCCGTAAAATTCTATGGAAAACCATTATCAAATAAAGGTCATTTAATTTTAATCGTATTTTTGTAATATTTAAAACAGAAATACACAGTTAATATATTTTCTATTGATAGTATCAAACTAAACATGATGTTAATGTGATCGCCAAGTTCCGCCTGAGAGAGAGAAAAAATATTAAAAAAAACTCGCACATTTGCGAAATTAACTCAAATAGAGACTTTACTAAAACTGTCACCTGCCTTAGAATAATGAAATAAAGTCAAGGATATACAAGTTTTTGAAACCGTAATGCGTAATCTAAAAAAACTCACAAATCTACTAAAAATTATTTTTATCAGAAACCTGTTTATCATCCAAATAAGTTGAAAGGTCAATCTTAATTATACCAGTACCATTTGATTATAGACTCTTTCATGTAATTTTATACATAATTGCACTTACTTACACTAATGATCCTCAGATACAAGGTTGTACTCCATATATTCATTTCCTCCGAAAGGGTCAAGTTCTTTCGGTTAGGACTCGATTTTTTATAGGTCAGGTAGCGCATTATTGAAAACCAATACAAACAGCAAATTTCATAAACAAGTTTCTATCACCTTTTGTATAGATTTTTTTTTAATTTTTGCGGACATAAAATGCGCTTTAGTTAATGCAGTAACGATAATTATGCAAACCAAAATTAGTTAATTTCATTATCCTGAAACATTTTTTATTTGAATTTTTATTCGCACTGTTAAAAAATTGACACAAAATATTTAGTTTCACAAAATATTTAGTACCCTGTTGCTGCAATGCCTCTGTGGTAGAGTGTTTCACCATATTTCGTTATTCGGATGAACCATTTATCAGCTTTTTTGTTTTCAAAACCTAAAAAAATGGTTTAACGGAATACCAAAAATATAATGAAACATTTCACCGCACAGAAGTTGTAGCTACTAGGAACGATTATTAAAGCAAAATCAAAATTTTTAACAGTGCATAAGGTTTTTAAATGCATGAAAATCGAACAATAAATCACTTAAAAGAATCAGCTAGCTTTTCGTTTTGTATACATTAAAACTTCCGTTCATAAAAGAACCTATAGAACCTCCATAAATATCAATTTAATATAATTAACCTGAAACTATATAACTTCGAAAAAGAAAACATGAAAGCTTATCAGAATTCCATCTAGAGACATAAAGAGTTACAATAAACGTTTCCTTGCCGCAAAAACATTTTACACCACTTAAAGCTGAGAAAGGCAAAACAAAAAGATATAACCATAGGATAAAACTTAGAAAAATGTTGATGGAGTACGATGACCCAGCTTTCAATTTACATCAATAAAAAAGTGTGAATAAAGAGAAACAAAGGAGTCGCTTTCTTCTGTATTTTCAAACCAACAAAAAGCCGTTGCATACAGACGTCCTTTCCGGTTAATTGAGGCATATCTCGCGGAAATACAATTAAGAGATTAGTCGTCGGTATATAAAAATCGAGCGAGAAGGTAGTGTGTGTGCGGTTTTGAGATAACAAGTTCAACTCTTTTTGCTCAAAATTTTAAAAATTTGTTCTTCCAAGTTTAACTATTGAATTATATGCTAGGCTCAGGGCCCGAATTACAACTTTAGGGGCCCAAGGCACTAGCAAATTCGGGGGGCCCAAAACATACCTCGATAAAATATTTGAGTGTATATTTTCTTATCTAAGAGTGTGAACCAAAAAAAAATAGCCTAAGTAATGAGTTTGGAAAGCCATGCTTAATTCCCCCAAAATAACTTTTCATAGTAAACTAATCATAGTAAACTTTTGTTCTTGAATTTTACTTCAGATTAAAAAGTTTGGGGCAGTTGTGTTGTATTGAGCATAAATGTTCATGAAGAAATTTGGGGGCCCCTTAAAGTAGGGGGCACCCCCTAGGCACATGCCCGTTTGCCCTGCCGGAAATCAGGCTCTGGCAGCTATGAATATGCACTTGTACAGTCAACACCCAGAACGTCTGTTTATACCACCTTAACTTGACCAAAGAAATTATATTGGAATATATAGACATTATATTGGAATATATATTTATAAAAACAAGGGAAAATAAAAATAATAATTTCGTGGTTATATCTATCATGTTCTAAGAACATGACTAATGAATGAGAATTACAAAGAGGACCTGAATGGCGAGAAAGACGTACTGGAATAAACTACAAAAATTAATGAAATGTATAGGGTCACATGGGGGTATTATGGGTCACTAAGTTTTAAGAAATAAAAATGGTTTTTAGAAAAAAAATTATGCCAAGTCATCCTTATGCATTCTATTTTCCTATATCAAGTTCAAAAACAATGTAACTCTGCAGCAAATAATAGAAAAAAAAATACTTTTTACATAACTATAAAAACATCTTTAAAAAAGATTGTCTTCGAAAAACATGATTTTTTTTAAGATCCATACTGGAGAAACATATTTGAACTAACTAATTTGTTGGTGCTATTTTTCAATGGGAAACGGTCTAAGCTTTTCATTCCTATATAAATTTGTTCATTATTATTTTTTAAAATAGTTCTAAAGGTATAGTGATTCCCCCCCCCCCCCAGTTTACTGGGGTAATTCTTGGTCACTGGGGTAATTCTGGGTTCATTCAGTGATATTTTTTTTTTAATTTTTTAGGTTTTTTTTAGCTCCGTGGTATAAGTCATTTTGAGGCAAAAAATCAGATTAGCTGCATTCCAAATTTCATTAAAAAATTCAAATTAGAAGTTTATTTAAAATTTAAATGACAAAAAATTTAATCTACATTGAAATAGCAATGAAAATTCGATTTTTATTCAATATTTTCACTGTTGCCATTGCGTTAAACTTACGAGAAACTTTATTTAAAATAAAAACTTTTGAAAGAATATTCATTTGTGCGATATAATTCAGTTTGGACTGCTGTAATATAGTCCATTGATTTTTTCTTCTTGTCAAAATAGAGTTCTTTTGATGGTTCATTATTGTACTTGTATGAAGAATATTGCATAGAGAATTCTAACTTGGCATAAAAAAATATGCCAAGTTTCGCTTTCATTACTTTTATGAGCTAAAACAATCTTTTTATGTGCTAAAAATGATATAATTTGGAATATTAATTTACTTTTGACATGCATTACTGTAAAAAATTGGGTGACCCATATTTACCCCATGTGTGACCCATAATTGCCCAAACCCGGGGTAATTCCAGGTCACTCAATAATTAAAATAAAAGTAATAATATTTAAATTTTAGGAAAAGTGATTACTTAAATAAATTCTAAATTATTTAAGCTTACTCCATGCAAAATTAAATCTTTTTTTCCTTCATACTTTAGAAAAAAAATTGGATGTTGTGATTTTTTTACCCATAATTCCCCCATATGACCCTATTTACTGAAAATCGTATATTACTTTATTGCCTTCTTACACATAGAAACTATGTTGAAAGTATACAGAGAACAATCAAGAAGGAAGAAATACCGTGTTTCACAATTTAAATTTGGTTTCAAAATTCAATTACGAATCAATTAAATACTCATTAAAACATTGAAAAAAATTCAATAAGGGTATAAGGCAATGTTTATACCTTCGGAAATACTACAAATACTCATTATAAATTTTAAAAGAATTTATTTACACTTGTAATTGAGGATAAAAAAAATACAAAAATTCAAACAATATTTTAAAACACACTTAACAATCTTGTAAAAACAATGCAATGGATGATTTAATAACATAAAAAACTTAATTAAGACAGTATAACTACATTAGAGTGAAGCTCAAACATTTCGATCAAACGGCTTTTAACAATCACAAAAACACGGTTGCGTAAACTTCCGGATATGCGAAAGTTAAAATCATGCAGGTAAGAAGTTCTAATCCCCTCTGCGACAGATAAAAAAATGTATTCGCTATTATCTGAGCCTTCATGTGGACTCAGGTGCAATCGTCCAAACATACTTAAGTTATAGAACTTCTTCAGTTCTTACAAAACTTATTTTTCAAATTCATTCAAAAGAATGCAAGCTGCTTATATAGCGTCTTGCCGGCTCGCTGGCGCAATGGTTAGCGTACTAGCCTTTGGAGCTGGTGGGCACGGGTTCGAATCCCTGTAAAGGCATGGATGTTTGTGCTTGTCAATAAATGTTGTTATTTGTCTATGTGTTTGGGTCGTCCTTCTTTGTGTGTCTCTTGTGACTGTCTCTTCTGGCGAGCTGGGTAATGGGCTATAAAGCCTACACTCTCCCTTCTACACTCTTAAAAATGAATGCTCAAAAACGACGAAATTTTCCTTAATTTTGAGGATTCAGTTTCCTGTCAAATGCTCCGAGTTTTCCTTTCCTCAAAGTGAGGACATTTGAATCGTCATTTTTTTGAGGATTTGAATGTCGTCTAATCTAAAGAAATATTTCGTCATTTTTGAGCATATGAATTTAGTTGTTTTGAGAGCTAGTTTCCTTAAATTGAGGATTGTTATTCTTAATTTGAGAGTTTGGCATCGTCATTTTTGAGCATGTGATTTTGTTTTTATAGTTCTGGTTACGTTAAATTGAGGATTTTTATACTTGATTTGAGAGTTTGGTATCGTTATTTTTGAGTATGTGATGCTGTTTTGATAGTTCCGATTTCGTTAAATTGAGGATTATTATTGTTCATTTGAGAGTTTTGCATCGTCATTTTTGAGCATATATATTATTGTTCGGGCAGCTCTATAGTTAAACTCATAGTTTCCTTGCACAGAAGCCACGACCATGGGCGGAGCTATAAAACGCGCGGGGCAATCAGATGAAGAGAAAATTTCAGTCGTGTTATTTTGTCTTCATCTAATTGTTCCGTGCGTTTTATAGCTCCTCCCATGGTCGTGGCTTCTGTGCAAGGAAACTATGAGTTTAACTAGAGTTACGTCGTATTCGGTCTAGTTTCATCATATTTGAGGAGATGCATTTTTCTAAAAAGTTTTTAGGATGTTTTATAGGATTTTACTACATCATTTTGTTATTGGTATTTTTCACCCAAATACAAAAAAAGCTATAATTATATTCCACATTTGTCTTTTTTACGGACACGAATCCATCTATGTACAGCTTCTGAAATATTGAAGGCATTTTGATACAAAATTGACTATTTGCATGTAAAACTATAATATATAACGTTTATAAAAATATTAAAAAGATTCTCAATGCATTTCGGAACCAAAATTTGCTTTGAATATAAGTTATACAATCAGTTTATTACATTCCAAATCTAGAAAATCCACTTTTAAATTGTTCATTTATTTTTACAACAAAATAACATTTCACTTTATTTAAATCTGTATATTTATTTTATCAAAATAAACACAAGTTCCGAATTTTTTTATATACATATTGATTATATGATGACGGGCCGGTGGTCTGGGAACTGCTGGGCAGGCTGGCATTTTGTGTTGTACTTCACAAACTGCTGCTTCAATCATCAGTACTTCAGTCGTATCATTACAGAAGTTTTGTCTTCTAAAAAAATAGGAAGCATTTAGTATACTTTTCATAACTTAATTGGGCCAACCCTTATAAAGGCGAGTCTAAAAAAACAACAAATATAGCATTTGTTTAACTTACAAGTTTAAGTGGAATACTAACACATCAAATTTACTGAAATTAAAATTTTAGTATTTGGGGGGGGGGGGAGGGAGGGATGAGACAGTTTTTTAGAAGTTATGCATTTAAACAATAAAATAGCACACAAAATTTCAGGTGGATAATTTTCTCAAACAAAAATTACAGAAAGAACTTTTTTTTAAAAAATAATTCTTTTTAAAAAGTTAGGCTTATTTTGAATATTATAGCTTTACATTTAATCTTGTTTTTAATTATTTCTATTAGAGATCCAAATCCTTATTCCTGAAGCTTGGAATCAACATAGTCCATGGCACAAAACTAATATACTATATTAAATAAATTTTAGTTGTATCTTCGAGTCGAACCCAAAAGCATCTACCTAAAAAACAAGGCCGTTAAATATTATATTAAGAAAAAAAACTTATTAATTACGGTATTTTATTAAATACTTTTTGCATTAAAAGTACCTTTAAAGAAAAAAAAATGGAAATATAATGCATTCAGTGCACATAAAATTTTATCTTTCAGTGTGAAATATTTTTTAATTATAAAACCATAATTTAAAGACACAAATTATGCATCGTCAAAATAATACTTTTCACTTTTAATAAATATGCAGAATATAAATAAAAAAAAATTTTATTAATAGTTAACTAATAATTATTTTATACCATATTAGTTGAATGAAGAAAATAAACCATTTTTATTTTGACACAAAATGAAATGACTTAAACTTACCTTAATAAATATTGATAATAATCCAAATACTTTCCAACAACATAACCCCGTTTCTATATATTTTAACTTTTTTCCGTTTCTACTTCACATATTTAAAAAAAAATCCTAGAGTATCGAAGTTCGAATTTAGCAATGGCACCTGGCGATGATCACATCTGCTGTCCGAATAAAAAGCAGTTAATAATCATAGAAAGGCGAACTTCGAATTTCATGTTTAGAATTCGACACCTGTCGTTTTTTAACACATAACAAAGTGTAATGTCGTCTTCCTTTTTTCAGTTGGCTCAAAACTTTATGTGACTACTTTTTACTAATTCGTATATTCTATGGAGCTTCTAATTTCACCGAAAGAAAACGAAAAAAAAAAAAAGAATTATTCTTTTTCAAAAAAAGAAGAGTTGAGCAGTACCATGCAATCTTCAAAAGTTTTTCAAACGATTTACGAATATTTAAAGTTGCTTTAAAATATTATGTTTTATTATTTAATGTGTTCCGTTTATGCACTCATTATCTAATTATTTTTTAAAAATACTGTTCTTAATTTTACTATGCAAGTTTTATTAAGTCGTTTGATGAAACCTCTTATTTGCAAAGCGTTCTTTAGCTGCGTTAAACTTGATTCAAGAGTGCAGTGTAAATTAACAGTTGAAAATCAGCATCAATAGTAAACAAAAGCTATAATTCCGTTCTATTTTTATAATACTTACATATTCTAATGAAGGCAAATAGTTTTATGTTTAGAAACATGCAACTTCTTGTTCTTTACTGTAAAATTTAATGTTCAAGCTGCTTGTATATATTACGAATTATTATGTTAGGCCTAACCAAACTTCAAGAAGCCGCCATTGTTTGAACCGCTAAGTTCCAATCCCAGAATGCAACGGTGCGAGTACAACGAGATTCAGTTTCCTCAAAATCAAGATACAGAATCGTCAAATCACGATCGTAAAACTGAGGATTCGCGTTTACTCAAAAGTCACGTGATAGTTTGACGAAACAATCCTCAAAATTAACGAAATGAGGCTTGAGGATTCATGAATCGTCAAAAATGAAAGTGTTATTTTTAAGAGTGTAGAGGGCGCATTCACTGTCATTTGTCATATATAGCGTCTTATGTCTTAAGTACGGAATTTGAACTAGAGAATAGCTAAAACGAAATTAAGGACTAAAAATGCTTAAATAAATATAGTATTTTTTAATAATATGTCTTTTCAAGAAACTATTTAGACTTACAATGTCAAATTGTCAAGTGAATTGGAATCACGTTATTACTGCCTCAGACTCAGACAACTGAAAAAATGTCTCTCTTATTATTTGAAATTCTCATTATTTGTTATATCTAATTCCTCTTATCATTAATTCTTAGTGACTCAAATTTATCACTATTTTAAATGATATAACAGAAATGAAAGCATGTAATAAAATAGTAAGTAAAAGTGACGCATAATAATTCCTTTTTTTTTAAAAACTTAAATGTCTCATTGAAGCTATTTTTGAAGAAATATAAATAGATTATAAGCATTTTCTACGCCAAATACGAAACAATTATTTGGGCAATAGAAAAAGAATGCAAGCGCAAATTAATTATTTCATAGATCTAAATTTTTAAGAAAATAGATAATTTTCCAATTAAAACCATAAAGGTTCTTAGCCACTGCAACGTTAGTAATTTTTTCAGTGAATGGAAAACTTCTGGTTATAATAAAAGGAATGGGGAACTTCTGGTTATAATAATGGTTATAATAAATGTATAGTATTTATTTGGAACCAGCGAATATTTCCTAAAACTCCATTAAGATATCAACATGTTTACTCGCTTGTATGTGAATTTGACATTTACAACACCACCACTAGACAAATAAATTGCCCAACCAATTAAGTGATGCATTCAGTTTTCCCTATCTTTGAATCAACCAAATAGACACCAAAATTGGATGATTGGTCTTTAATTACTAGGGACTATAGAGGAAAGACACTGTTAAGTAAATGTGCTTTGTAATACAAAATCGCGACAACTTAACGATGCAAAAACTTAAACAAACATAAAATATAAACAATGGTACCGGTAAAGCGGTTAAACATACACTTTAAAATCTAATCTAGGAAGTTAATGAAGTCACACAAAAAAATCTCTACGCCATTTCATAAACAAATAACTGCAGAAACACACTTAATGAGTAACGACCTGTAATGGATTGGAGACTGTTTCCTCAGCAATCAAGCCTTGTTTGTTCCATCAAACACTCCATTATTACTCCAGACCTGCCAAGTTCTTTTTTAGCAAACACTTTTAACAAGATTACGGGGGTTCCCGTTGGGCCACCGCTTAGCCAGAATCCCGTCAAATTCAAACCGGGGGATGCTTGATCCACAGCTTCCCTGTTAAGCTGTGTTTACGGAAGTTCTTCATCTTCAACCAGACCGGGATGAAGGGATGGTAAGGAAATAATAGGGATACTTTCATCGGCTTTGTACAGAGAATTTTGGTGAAATAGTTTAGTTTGGATTGAAAGTCTGTGCAAATTAAATGGTTTGTTGTTATATGAACTTAAAAAAATTTCGTAATATTTTACTTAAGGTAGGCGAATACCCAAAATTCTAAAATTTTCACTATTACCTTAATCTTTTCCAAATTTGGCATAGTAATTTCAAATATAATGAACAATGCTTTTCAGGCAATTTTTTTCATTTAAATATAATTGATTGATTTTAAACGGTGTTTTTCACCTAAAAAAAGGGGTTTACGCCAAAGTTCTAGTATAAAAACTTTTACGTCAATTTACCTGAAAATTTTTGCAGATGCTATTTCAATATATATCTGTGCCATGAACCTCTAACATCTGGTGTAAATATATAAGTTTTTTTTAAAAAAATGTCCAAGTGTAAGTTAATCGAAAAAAAATCATTTTTTGTGGTTAATTTATGACATTTTTCTTAATAACTTCTTTTCTTGTAATTTGTATGTAACTCTAGACTCTAGAGGGTCATTGCATGCGTCAGTTCAAAACGAATAATTTAACACATACATAATTAATGTTTATAGGATGAAAATTCAATGTGGTAGACTTGTTGGCGTAAATCTCTCTTTTTAGTAGAAAAACACCGTTTAAAATAAATAAATTACATTTGAATTTAAAAAAAAGCCTAAATAGTATTATTCATTATATTTGAAATCACTATACTAAATTTGGAAAAGATTAAAATAATAGTAAAAATTTTAGAATTTGGGGGAATTTTGGGTATTCGCCTACCTTAAACCAAATTCCGTGTAAGCCATTGCATTTTTTAAATAAAAATAGCATTTGTATAGTATAGTATAAATTTGAATGCAGTGTTACTCCCATTAACTAAAATTCGATTGTCCGAACTCTAAAACAGTTCATTTATTCTGATTCAGCGCTCTATCCATTGATCCATTCATCCCTCCATCCCTCCATCCATTCATCCCTCCATCCATTCATCTATTCATCCCTCCAATCCGCTTATCATGTAGAAGTGTTGCATTTTCATTTAAAGACTCTTTTCAGTAAAGTTATGTAAAAAAAAGGTTTTCCCCTATTTTCATCGCAAGGAAATTAATATGCACCCATTTTTTTTGATAAAGTTTAGTTTACGGTTTTACAAGTGGGGACCGGTCCTAATGGATTCGGATGATTGGAGTTCTACTGCAATGGAAATTTATAGTAAAAATGTAGTTATAATGAAATAAATTATAAGTGTTTATTATTGTTAACACAACTGCAAGCTAAACCTCGTTGATTCGAAACCCAATGATAATGAATTTGCAGAATAAATTCGTCTCCATCGTAGTTCATCACCGACTAAACAAACCTTTGAGGCCCTAAAATATTCTCCTTACAGAATTAGATCCTTCTATTGTTAGAACAACTTCATTAACTAACCGTTTGTTTTCTCGAATCGAGTTACGTAATTTAATTTGGGAAATAGCACGTAGAAAAAAGAATGTAGTTAAAATGATGTTCAAAGAAAAATCCTCGAGAAAACAAAACACTACTTTTTAAAAGAAACGAAAACATAATAAGGGGCATTTAATGAACGAGGGTCCATCTTGTGTATCGTAACGGTCCGGCGACCCGTTACGTGAAGCAATACTTAACGGTATTCCAAGAATACAAAGGCCTGTCTTGCCACAGTCACATCCGTATAGTTAGATATCAAATAGAAGGAAAATTATATTAGGTTTTTTTTATATCACTTAAGGGCGGTACTTATTGGAATAAAAGTGTAAACGACTCAAAAGGCTCTACCCAGAAGATTATTTTATAGCTAAGAAGGCAAGAAAGAGATTATGTGTGGAGGATTCTTCTTATTTTTAATCTGGATGTTCTTCTTGGCTTGCAGAATTTATCGATGCGTTAACGATGAATTTTGCTCGATGTTTTGGAAGAGTGTTAGGCTTAAAGGGTCAATGCCAGTTTTAAAGGTTTTTTTCCCTTCGACAATGTGCAATGTGCATGGTTTCTATTTCCGACAAGAACCACAAACAAAATAATAATAAAAATGTAGATAAAGTTGTTTCTTTTAATTTTTTATATTTTTATTATAATACTTCAATTTAAACAGAGAGCAGCTCATTTGTAATAGGTTTGATTTTTTAGCTCTTTAGTCCATTAAAGTAGTTAAATTTAATTTCCAGTCTTCCAAACTAAAACAGTAATTTGATGGTTGATTTTAGATTTTCATTAGAAAAAATCGTGGAATAAAGCATCGAAATTCGAAAAATTGTAAATTCAGAAGCCAAACACAAAAAGAACTAAAAGACGCGACGGGGCAAGAAAATGCACAGTCTTTAAGTTCTTATAAGGATTGTCCTTTCTCTAAGGACAACAAAATATTACCATTAATTTTAAAGAACTGCTGAAATGTCCGACCAAAAACTGATGATAAAAATACCAAATGTGCATTAAACGTTAATATTATTATGTCAATTTGTGTTGTAGCGCACGTTTTTCTGAAGCGGCAAAATTCACTATCATGTTAGACTAATGTCATTAGCAGAGAAAACTATATAGGAATCATACAGTTAGTGGGAGACCAATCGTTGTAACAAAGGCCTGATTGTCTGTGTCACACTTGATTGACATCGACGCTAAATAGAACTCTAGGCAAATGACACATTTATCAAAAGTAAGAGATGGCAATCTTAAAGCGGACAATTTCCCTACTAATGTGCCTTTCATAGGTGATGAAACGATAAAAGATAAAAATTATGAAAGCCTAAGTAGTTACACATTCACTTTTAGGTAGGCCTTGACAAAGACAATGTCAGCGAACTTGAACGCGCACAATTACGTCATAATTATACCGATATATTCTTCAGAAGTCATAAATTGTTAAGCATTAAACAATCGATTGTTGGAAGGCGGTTTCTTCAAGTCTGGAAATTAATAAAAAAAATCATTTTTCCAAAACTAAATGCAATAAATTGCCAAGATTAGACTTAACATTTATTTTATTTTTAATTATAAATAGCTGTTTACATTAGCGCAAATATTGCGTGCTATATTGTTCAACAAAAATGTGATAAAACAGTAATATCCCATTAAAGTAATGGGTACGTATATGCTGAAGTTTCAGATTCCTGTAACACAGGTCTTTTTAACAGTACGCAGTAATGTCGGTGGAATAATTAATATATGATAATCTACATTAAAAAAATGTTTTTCATAATAGATCAAAACAGAAAAAAGAGTACTAAAATATATCAACAAAAATTCATCTGGTTCATTCTTTAAAATGTTGATCTGGGACTATTTCGTTTTATGATAAAAGGAAATGTAAGAAAAATTGACAGTGTTATTTAAGATAATCTAACTGGAGTAATTTTAAACTAACTTTTACTTATTGAAAACAAATTATTACAACTTTCAATTGAAAAAGACATGGTTTTCGACATTTTGTCAATCGATATAAATTGTTAATAGCAGTGTTTCGCATAAATTCTTCAATATTCAAAAATAAACTAAAATAACTACCCATTTTTTTTTAAAGTTTTTATTATTTTAAAGTAAATCTTGCTACCTTTTATACTTTATAATTTTCCCATTAGTGCCTTTTATAAAACTCTACAGCAAAGTGAAGATCGTTCTGCTTTTCTATCTTTTTTAATGAATTCAATCAGTTTAATCTATTTCTTTATACCTTTCAGTTTGTCTCTGTCAAGCGGTATTATTATAAAAAATAATGCAATCCAAAATGTAATTTAAAATGATAGTAAAATGAGAACTACTAGTTAAACTTGTGTGAATTTCAACCGAAGCAATAGACCGACAGTGATAACAATAGTTCCATATGGATTCACATGGGCAATTTATGATTTTCACCTGTCTTATACAACACTAACTTATCGACAGATTTTGGTTATTTTCCTTTCGAAGTAATTTATAACCCCCTTGTACATTCGCTGTCATGCAATTTTTTTAACAAAATTATTTTTCTAAGGGAAAGGGAGGATCAGCTATATTAGGAAGTATACAATCTTTCCCCTATATCTGACTACTTCGAACGAACTAAAAACTAATTTCAGAAAATTCAAGAACAAATTTAAAAGCTATTATTTGTAATATTTGGTGTGAGTCAAAAATATGTTACGTCATTGAACCGCTAGATTTGTCATCACTATTTTCACCAAAATGAAAGGCACACAGAAAAGTTGGCAATCTGCTCCAATGCAAAATGTTTTGCTTATTTTGCATTAAAAATAAGTTGGGATAAAATTACAAAATAATATTTATTATTTAAAAAAAATGAAAAAATGAAAAACAACTTGTTTTCTCAAGTGCTGATTCAGCAGTAAGGTAAAAAGAATAACGGTTAATAAAGGACAATAAATTTTATTCGTTTTTAATTTATAAATTTTCAGTTATAAATTATTTCAAATGAATTTATTACATTCAAATTCTGTTAAAGCGGTTCAAAAATTGAAATATTTGATCTAGCCTGCTGCTGGGCCGAGAGGAATAAGCAAACAAAAACTGTTGTTTTAGAGAATATAATTAAACTTTATATTTTAATTTATTTTAACTTTCATGTTTTAATGAAATTTCATTAAGAAAAACTTTTTTGAAAACCTATAAACAGGTTGCAAATGTTACATGTTACAAAAAAGAAAAATAACTATTTCATACGATATTTCCCACGAAAATGATTGGATCACAGTTTAGAACAAACGATAAAGTAACGATGGTTTTATTTTATTAATATTTCTTCATTTTTCCAGGACACAAAAATATACTAAGGTATTTTTTAAAATCGTGTTATGAAACACCAATACAAATCTACAATTATAGTAAAATTATCTGTTTTGAGTACACCTTGCCGCAGGGAAAATTTGTAGAAATTAAAAATATGTAAAAATAATGAAGATTAAAATTAAAGTAATCTTTTTTGAATTTATAAACTAACGTTATCAAGAAAAGAAGTTTAAGCTTTCGACCGAATATTTTCTACTAAATGATAGTCATATAAGTCATAAGTTTAAGTGTTAAACAAACTCTTACAGCTAGGGCAGAAATAGTTATTTATTCTCAAAACTATTTTTCTCTTACAATTAAGAGAAATATATTTTTCGTTAAATCCACCAAACATATTTTACTAATGCCGGTGTTTCCAATTCGAAGACTTTTCTCCAAGGTAACATGTATATTTATTGATTACATATTTTTAAGTAAAAATTTAAACAATAAAAATTATAATTAATATTTATCTAACTTACATTAGCTTTTATTAAGCATTTAAATATTTTTATAAAAATATATTAATATTTTTTGTTACCTTTTACTAAAAATATTTAATTGATGTGATTAATTAATGGAATTGGTTTCATTAAAATTTAACTTACCCAAAACGAATCTTGGAATGACATTTTGATATTCCCTTCAATTTTAGCACACAATTTACAGGTGAGTCGCAAATAGCTGTCGAATCATCACGTCCTTCAAAGCACAAAATATATCCAACGGAATATGTAAACTCAGGTATTTAGTTTAAACACCCGTACAGCATCGGAATACATCGGCTAAAATTCACAATACTTCTGTCTGCTACTGCTAGACAGTTTCGTCACATAGCTTTTCAAATTGTAATTGTTTTGATGAGAGGAAGAGCAGAGCGCATGTACACTGCAAGCGGTATTTACTTTCTGAATTGGTCGTCTGTTCTGTTGTTAGGAAGAGAAGAATTTGTTGTTCGGTAGCCAAGAGAAGAGAACATCGTCAACGCGAAGTTTAAATTATTTCGAAGTGAGCGCCATCTACAGAGTCAATTCGATACTTGTAAGTGATCTGACTTTTTTTAGACAAGCTCCCCACGTTTTGATCTTCTCACTTTGATCTCTCACACTCGCTCATTGAGAAGTGCCTCAAATTAATTGAATTTTTTTTAAAGGATTATTTTTAACTACAAAATAGGCATGGAATATTAGGTTAAAATGGTGACTTAAGATTCAGTAGGTTTTTCAACTCAGTTAAGGGGGTCCGATACCTCAGACAATTTTTTATTTTTGTATTTACACATTCAAATTTTTTTCAATTGTTAGGCATGTATTAAAAACACAATTCAGCTATTTAAATTTTATATGAGTCCGTTGGGTTTTTAAAAAAATTAAATTTTTGTTAAATTTTTAACACTTTTCAAATCCCTACTCCTTTTTTTTTTTTCAATATTTTTAAACACAAATCTTTATACAACATTTGGCAAAAAATTCAAACCAAAGTATGCATTTATATTTCGATAAAAATGGACAACTAAAAAAATATATATATTCGCAGCAATTTTGCCAAAAAATTCAGGGAAAAGGGAAATTTCAACTTTAAGAATTTTTTTAAAAATTTGTGTGACAGATATCAAAAATCCAACTACATACTTCTGTTTAAAATATATTCATTTGTCTATGAAAGACAAAATAATTAATGTACTTATAATATTAAAAAGACCTTAGCATTTTTAATAAACTTAAATTGAAAAAACGCGAACAGAGATATGAGCGTTTAAAGTTTACATTTAGTCGAGTGTGTCTTATTCAAAAATTCATAACTCAAAAACTAATGCTCATTTTTTAAAGCGGTCTCTTCTAAAATGTTAAAAAATATCCAAACATAATTTTAAATTTAAAAAAAAATGGATTTTTTCGCGATTTTGAGGTATCGGACAATCTATAATAATAAAAGAAAGAGTCTGTCTGTCGGTCTGTCTGTGTGTATGTCTGTGGATAGCAAAAGACCTACTTAGACTGCTCTAAAAAATTCGAAATCTATAATAATAAAAGAAAGAGTCTGTCTGTCTGTCTGTGTGTATTTCTGTGGATAGCAAAAGACCGACTTAGACTGCTCTAAAAAATTCGAAATTTTTAATATAGATTCCTTTTAATACCCACGTGTGCACCTGAGGCTTAGTTTTTTCATATTTGATTTTGATTTTTAATTAATATAATTAGTTTAAAAAAACGTCATCCACGTGGGATTGCGGGACCATAACAGGACTTGAAAATACATAGACCGGGCCGAAACGGGGGCTTTACGCCATCCTCTATTAGTTTGATTGATTGAGTTTGGTTGAGATATGCGCTAGCCCGAAGGCTGCTTCATCCTCTATTAGTGTTTGCCTTTTTAAGTGCGCATGCTCCAACACGAATTTAATTTTGTTTTGATTTTGAGTGTATTTTCACAAGTAAGAATGCCTCTAAAAGGAAGCAAAGCGAAGTTAACGTGTTCCCAGTAAGGCGGGGACCATACTGCTAGTAAAATCATAAAATGTTTAAAATCCTAAAATTTTCATGAACCATTGTTTAATGTAACCAAATTTGTTCATGTAACTAAAATAAATACTTAGGTCTTCTAAAATAAATTCTGTATCTTGAATAGGAAAGTCTTCATGAATCACGATATAAGAGAGAAATGATTATGAGTTTTTTTTTATGTAATTAATCCATTCCCTTTGCAGATAGCTCTTCTTTTGTAATATACGTAGGGGAGACCGGGGCACAATGGACCTAGGGGCACAATGGACCGCCCCCTATTATTTATTTTGTATGTTTTCCAAATTAGTTCTTATTACAATTCATAGATGGTATAATAGTCTTGATCTAGTTATTATGAAAAACCATATTTTTAACTCGCATATTTGCCATTTTTTATTCTTCATGTGTATTAACCAGGTGAAAGTAAAAAAGCTTACTCTTAGAAATTATCTTCTCATCATTAAAGTATCTTTAATTGGACAAGGTGGCTTAGCATAGTTGAAAGATAAGATATTTGTCTTTCTATATAATCTATAAATTAATTTCTGAAATCAAAATACAGCATATTTTAATTTTGTTTTTTGTTCATCTGCAATATGGGGCACTATGGACCACAAAATCTGGGGTACAGTGGACCATGGTCCATTGTACCCCATGCAACTTTAGAAATACGTTTAGTTTCCAAAATTAATAAAAAAAAAGTATTGATGCATGTCCTTCCTTATTATTAAAAGTTAAATTTGCTATAGTAGTAAAATATTTTAATATATATTCTAATATTCACTTCTGAATGTAATAGATTTTTTCTCCATCTACTAATAGTGCTTTTTTTTTTAACCAGAAGTAACAAATTATTAGTGAACTGATGTTTTAATTTATATATGATTACAAACAGTAACTGTTTTACATAGGAAAAGTATTTTTAAAATTGAATGTTATATTAGAGTGTTAAATTATCTAAACAAAAAGTTTAGAAATTTGAGAAAGTACAAAAATAAATTTACACATTTACATAACAGAAGTACAAGTACAGTATCGTTAATTTTAAAATTAATATTTGATCAACATTAATATTTGATTCTAAATTAATATTTGACCAACAAAAATGTGAGTTATTTGTTGTAGTTATAAACAATTAAGTACCGAACAAACAATTTTTTTCAGAATTGGTAAAATGCACAAAATTTAATTTTTTTAGTAATATGTTTAACCACATTGATTAATTGAAGGCTTTAAAAATTTTTAAAAATTAATCTCACATAGAAACGAAGATTCTTTGATTCACAGTTTGGCCCTACACATTTGGTGTTGTTTTGTATGGCAATAAATAAGTGTTTAAACTTTCAAATGATCTTATAAGTTTGAAGATAAAATTTAATGCTTTTGCTAATTTTTTTTTATCAGAAATGCCAAGTAACAAAATTAGAAAGATTAGTGAAGGAACAAAAGAAGTGATGGAACAGGCTTCTCTCTAAAAGAAATTTTAATGCAATTGAATACTTAAAAGTCAAAAGAAAATTATTATTTTATATGTATGTTAATCTTTAAAAAGTGCAGATAATTTTTTTTTCAGCAAAAAATACCATGGTCCATTGTACCCCACGATGTGGTCCATTGTACCCCGAACCTGGGGTACAATGGACCACTTTCTCACTTGTAATAAAAAAGTGAATTCAGAAAAAAATATTCGAAATTATATTTTTTAGGTAATGTATTTTTAAACCAGGTTATATATGTAATATATACACCTTTTTTTAAACAAGTGGGATGAATATTTTTGTACTTATAGTGCAAAATATGAAAAAGTGGTCCATTGTGCCCCGGTCTCCCCTATTTTTAAGTTGCTAAATAGCTGATGTTAAGCTTGTTGGTAATTAGTATTGATTTAAATAGAATAGGCATCCTTTGATTTCCTCTAGACACTTAAAATTTTTGTTAGCTAATAATAAATTAAAAACTTTAATTAGAAATAAGGAGTTTAAGAGCTCATTAATAATTATGATCAATACAATGTTTTGATTTATAATGAATGAATAAATGTTACTATAAATTGATTGTTAATTAAAAAAAATAATTGAATTGTTAATTAATAATAATTAATTAGCCTTTGCGGTAACTAGTTCACTTTTTAGTTAATCATAATTAATAAATTAATAAAGTTTCGGTTATAAGTGTTGGAAACATCAAAATTTTGTACGCGCTAGTTGTGCATAAACTTAGCATGTTTTCTTAAACTTAATTTATGAAATAGCCAGAGGCGACTTGTGGCAACTGGCAAACAGCAAGTACAGCCGACCTGTACCTAACTATTCAGTTTAAAACAAAATCCCAAATCCGAGATCATTATTTTTTCCCATTTTCATATAGTTTCCCAAAGGAGCGCATTTTTTCAATGCAACGCTTTCACGTCAAAATTGAAAATTTCGCTCAAATTGTGGGATTGGACAAAAGTACCTATTTGGATATCAAATGAGTTGCATGCTTATAGTGCTGTAGCCAGTGAAGATTAATGAAAGAAAGGCTGCAGGACGCGATAGCCATGTCTGGTTATTGTGCTTTTCGGCTGTAGATTGTCGCTGATATTGATTGGTGGTCTCTAAACAGGTGTTTGGCCATGTGTGATGATGGGGGAATCAAGCATTTGAGCTTTTCATTGCTTTAGAGTTTAAATGATTATTATTTTCGGCATTAACGGAATTCTTTTGTTTCTTAGTTTTAATATTTCAATTAAAAAAATGAAGCCCCGGTGTGATAAAATATATTTTAAGTAAATGCACTATTTTTTTAAAGTAGGTTTTCTAATTTCTATAATTTTACATACTTTTTAATTTATATGTTTTTCAATTATTTATGTTCAGCTAACTAAAGTTTGCGTGTATGTGCGTGTGTGTGGGGGTTACCAAGGGCCGCCACTGGAGATATCCAACTAAATTAAGACTTTCTCGTGGAATTAATACATAAATATAAAGATAAAATAGATTCTTTAGGTTACCTTCCCTCCCCAACGATAAGTTTGAAAACTGGCTTGTTATTACCAAAGAGTTCCAGCTTTCATTCTTGTTTCCAATCGATTGATGCTCCGTTTTTTGCTCTCTTTCCATGTTAAATTGATTTAAGAATCGACGTTCGAAAAATAATGACATTTTTTAAAAACATTTATGTTCTTACAAAATATCCGAAACAAGTGCATTACAATTTAAATCGCTAAAAGTATTTGTCATTAGCATATGTTACCATAACATTTTTCTAAAAATGTAAAAAATAATAATATGCATTTCTATCCAGTATTTTTTTTTACTTTAGTAAAAGCCACAGAAACAGGTTGCGATGAGTTACCACACATCACAATATCGGTACCTATAAATTTCCTCCTATTGAGAGCTGTTACTAATAGCTCGATGCAAAAAAATTATAGCTCTAAACAAACCAAACTTATAATAACTAATGAGTCTACTCTCCTTATCATTGCTGTGTCAACTGTAACCTTATCAATTTTTCGTTCTGCGCATGTCTTTCTAGCGGTTTCTCACGAGTAAAATTAGAAGAAAAGTGTCAGATTTTAAGTCAAAAATTCAAAACTTGCATTGATTTTCTGTGAATCTAACCAAGTTAGACAGTTACCTTCTACAGATAATGGCAGACGACAGGTAACTTATTTGAATTTAACCTTCCTTCTTCAAACTTTCCCCATTGTATCATGAGCATGGTAAATGCATGGCGTGCTTCTCAAACGGGGAAAACACCTTTAACGATTATTAAACTGTATCATGATTTTATTTCCTTTTCCTTCTAAAACTTATTATATATATCAATGTGCATAGTAGTAATTATGACACGAAAATTTCAATTATTTATTAAGCCTTTATAATGATAATTTTAATTAAAGCTGTGTGTTGTCCTAATCTTTTTCTCATTCTTAAAATTGTATAAATTTCCCCTTGTTTCTTTTACTTCAATTATTAATTCCAAAATTTATGTAAACATGTGATTGACTTGTAGTTGACTGCCTTAATTTTCCGACAGCCAAAGGTTACTTTCACTTCAGACTATCAATACATATATGTAAAGGAGTCAAAGTTATCTTTTTTCATATCAAAGACAATCCCTTATTTTTAGATAAGAATGAATTCCAGCAGTAGAATGGAATATCATTACTCTTGCAATGTATTATTCAAATAGGCTTCAATATGTCAAACTTATTGCAATCGAATTATTGGTTGCAGCTTATGTGAACATATTAATGTCTGATTTGTTAGGTGGTAATACTTGCCTTACATAGCTCATTTTCGTACAGCATCATTTACTAAAATTCTCAAACAAATAACATGTTTTGGGCTAACAATTGTTATTGTCCATTAGTTTAAAATAGCTGCTTTCAAGTTCAGCTTTTCTCCTGACGTTTGTTAGGCTGTCTTCACATCAATATCAGAGTTATAAATGTAGATCAGTGGTTCCCAACCTGGGGGCGATCGCCCCCAAGTGGGCGATTTGTGTTATCAAGGGGGCGATGAGTATTCGAAGGGGGGAAATAAAAATAATATACTGTACTGCAGTAGAATAAAACAATTATAATTTTTATTGATCACCCTTACAAGTTAAAATGGCATGCTAACAAGATATGACCAAGTTAGAAATTCCTGATTCTATTGTAGATCCATTCTTGTTTGAAGCTGTGAGTTGTGGATAATCTTAATAACTCTTTGCAGACGGAGTTAGTAGATCAGAAGTATGACTGTGAGGCGAAAATCATTTTCAAGTAGAGAGGTTATGAGTTAGCCTTAAACTTATTTTACAATTATCCACAACTGTGGTAAAAAACCGAACCACTTCTAATCTCGTACTCGTCAACATATTTAGTTGCCAAAGGATTTGGTTCTGTTATCATCCAGCTCCGTACTAAACAAAGAAATCACTTGGACATTTGCCTCAAATACTTGCACATGAACTTAACAAAGATAAAATAATAAAAGTTTTCAGCATTAATTTTTTTCTTTAATTTTTATTGTCAACTTTCTTAAATTTTGCAGAATCCAGTTTAAAGATCTTGGTTAATTATTTAACCCTTGTTCTTTAAAAAAAAATTGTTAAATATAAACATACATTATTTTTTCTACTTCATTTAAGAGTGACCGGATAAAGCTGCTTTGGTTGTTTTTATATAAGGTGGTTAGTGTTTAAAATGATAAAATTGCTTTATTAGTTACATTTTAACTTAAATTATAATTGGAAAAAACATAAAAATTAAACGGGGCGATATGTGGTAGTCAACCTAAGGGAAGGGGCAATGGTCCAGAAAAGGTTGGAAACCACTGATGTAGATGAACATTGTTTTAGCTTATTTTTGGCTCAATTCTGCATTATTTCTACAAGTAAAATCTATTCTCTTTTAAAGAAATGCCAATGGTACAGCTCTATCTGAAATTAAGGTAAAATCCTACTTCCTGGGCTGGCGACATTTAAAAGCAATATCTAGTAACCAGATACACAAACCACCAAAGATATTGAAACCAACAGTTGCAAGACTTCTGTGAGCATCCTTTTCGTATAGTTGCTCGCCCAGACGCAAGAAGAGTATCGAAAACTTTAAATTGTCTCTTAACATTGCATTGCAAATTCAGCCACTAACTCAACCAATTAAATGACTAACCCAATTAAATTAACTTTGAAACTTGCAATTATTATTTAATCAAACAGAATATCCCTTATTTTACTAATCTGTTTTGTAATTATTAAGTAAAGCAATCATTTTTAATAAGTATTGCTTGTATTTTATTTTTTAGATTACTTCCACCTCCAGTGTTTTGGGCACAAAGGAAGAACCTACTTTATGTTAAAATTCAAGTTGAAGATTGTCAGAAACCTACGATTAAAGTTGAAAAAGACAAAGTTTATTTTAAGTATGAAATGGATTTATTTTTGTCATTAGTCATTTATTAATCAATGCGTGGTCTACAATGAATAGATCAACAGATTTTCAATCGCTTTTAGCATTGCCAAATTACTGTCATTAAAAATGTTTTTGGGGCTGCTCCAAAACCCATCTACACCTTGGCTTTATTAACCGAAATTGTAAATGAAGATTAAGCTTGTACAATCTTCACTATAATTTTTAAAGGGACAGTGTCCAAGTTTTGAACTTTGTCATAGTAATGACTGCAGGCAAGTTCAATACCATTCTAATCTTATTTGTACCTAAAAAAATTCTCGCATATTAACACTTTACCTACGGGCGTCGACTGACCCGTAGACTAAAAATCTTCTAGACCAGCAACTTAATCTAATGCCTAGCTCTTCTAACGTGTCGAAAGCAACTAAAACACTATTAAAGGTTGATTTGTTGATTGGCATAATTGTACTTTCAATTGTAGGGCTACTGTTTCTTCGGAATGTTCTCTGTTAAAAAAAAAAGTTACCCACTAGTGATTATTTCAACCGTTAGTCATCCTTTTACATCGGACCTTTTTGACTATGTGAACAAATAACATTTTGAGTTAATTGCATGACACAAAATTTGCATAAGGGTCCGTCTTAATATTAAAAATGTTACGAACTTTAAAATTTTCAATAGCAACCCCCAATTTTAATTACTTAGAAATGTGAAAAACCCTCGAAAACCCCTAAATCTAAGTTTTTGTTACATTTCGATGAATATTTGACGAGTTATTCAATCGAATCACTTGTGGATCTTTGGGGGACTATGTCTAAAATGACAAGCGTAGTCAGTCTGTAGGTTTATTAATGGAGAAAAAGAAGCACAAGGTCAAATATCTTGAGGATGGGCCTACGAGGGATATAAAAGTCAATGAGTAGCTGTATATATTCAAAAATAAAGTCGAAAATAAGTTGTAGTAAAAAATAGATCCCTATCGTCACTTGATAAGGGTTCCAAATTACGAGATGTCATTGGCTCTGTTAAATCTCCTAAAGGTGACTGCAAATAGGCAGCCAAAAACAATTACATTAGTTCCCTTAGACACAAAGGGGGCGCGCTAGTTTCTATGTCAATTTCAATGTAGAAATTCTCCAATGAGAGTTTGAAACTTAGAGTGTTCTTAGTCTATGGGTCAGTCGACGCCCGTAGGTAAAGTGTTAAAGTTCAGGGATGAGTTTTTTCCGCTTTTAAGCGGAATTCCGCTTTTTAAATTTTTAGGAAAAAAATAAATCCGTTTTTTAGAAAAAGTTCAGCTTTTTCAAATTTTGCCTAAAAATTCCGTTTTTCGCTTGTTCTAATCCCTCACACACGAAAAAACCTTTCACAAAGCCTCTAAAATTGGCTAGAGGGTCATCTTGATCAATTGAAATCCTAATTCGTTTATGTTATTAACAAATTTATAAACTTAATCACGGTTAAAATCGGTTGTCTGTTTCCTGCTCCTGATGAAAGGATATTCGCTACAACTGTGATGCATTTTTTTTAAATGATTGTTTAATTTTTTCGCACCTAATTCGGTGAAACTTAAACTTAAATTTCATTAAACAGCAAGTTAAAAATAATAACAGATTCTAATAACGAAGATAAAAAATGCATCAGTATGATTGACTGTTCTCTGGCATTGCGTGATCGGAAGAGTTACTTGTGTAGCTCCAGTTCAGGCCAAGTCTGGCAACCAGAATGTTTTTTGATCAAGGGTCCGATTTATGGTGTCCGTGAGTAGTGATCACAAGAACAGCTTGAATGTTAAAATACTTTTTATTTTCGTTTGAACCTTTGTTTTTCTAATTTTGCCTGTATTGGGGTTTCTGATTTTAGAATTTTTTTTTAGTTTTTTTAAGTTAAGACATATAGGTCGCTAGAATTTTATGGGCTTAACATAAAAATAGTTTTTAGAGCTTGTTATTCAAATATCTACTAGATGCAGAAGGAATGAAAAATTTTAAGATGTTGCAACAAGAAACTTTATAAAATTATTGCAGAAATTTTGAGGTTGGTTGCCAAGTCTGCGATTTATCCGCCTTAGAAAAAAAGTTTTCAATACTATTTGGTATTTCCTAACTTTCACCCATTTTTTTTTACTTGTCCAGTATAGCTAATATTTAGATTGCTTGAAGTTTTTTTTTAAATAGGGTGCTAGACTGATATGTTTTCAGTTTTGTATTTGCTGGATTTTTTAAAGAAATGTAATAATTTTAATTAGCTTCAATTCCCAAAAGCAACTTCGATTGTGACATTTGATGCCATGAATACTTCGATCAATATTTCTATTCATGCCTGAAGCTTAAAAAACATAAATATAAAAATATATGTATAATGTAACAGCTTATTTCTCGAATTGAGTATACTGCTTAAAATGTTTTTTACGCGTACAATTACGCGTTTTAGTTTCAGCTTTTTTTAATTTTGCCAAACTCATGCCTGAAAGTTAAAATATCTATTCAAATGTTCACTTAGTTGCTTCAAAGGTAATTAAGGATAAAAGCTTTTGTCTTAAGGATGAAGTTTTTTGTTTGACTATAGCTCTTTCAATCAAACAAGAACAATGGTTTTTCCACTATAAAATATTGTTGGATATCAATGTGTTTTGTCTGAATTCTTATATAATTAAAATTATTATTGTAAGTTAAATTAGCCTAGATTATTAAGAGCCCCTTTATGAGACTCCTTATATTGAGTTCTTATCATTTATGGTACTTTTCTGTTCAACAAAAACCACCAGCTCTAAATAGTCAAAAGTGCCAATTATAGCATATTTCTATCTGAATAAGATTACTTATGCAGTCATACCTTATGAAAATCCCAAGTTTGTAGAGATTATTCGTACAGGTAATTTGCCTTATTTGAAAATGCCATAATCTTGTATTTAGAGGTCTAGAATGTTTTTTAGGGTAAATAAAGCTGAGTTGCCACATTTCAAATTGACATGTAATCACAGGGCGCGAAATTAGCGCTAGACCACTAGACAATGCCGATGTTTTTTCGGAAAGGCTGATAAAAATTTCCAACTTACTAGACCGCCAGTCTAGCAAAAATTTCGACCCAAATCATCGCACAATTGATCTCTTCCCTCTCCGGAAATCAGTTTATTTCATCCAGAGCAAGACTTTCAATTTTGGAAAAGTGATGTAAAAAGAAGGCCAATCAGAAAGCCATATTTACGTAGAAGCGCCTTTGAATCTAACTGCGAGAGTACTTCTGCAGAAGAGTCTGCATTAAGTAAAAGTGATTGTAACATAACAGTACTTTCACAGAAGAGTCTACCAAAAATGATTAACGATTGTTGCTGTAAAATTTAGATAATAAATTAAATTTTAGATAGTAAAATTGACTTTTATTTAATTCTTTTGGTCTAGCAAATTTTTTCAATGTCTAGTACTTTTAAGTTCCTACTAGACCGGTTGTCTAGTGTAAAATTGTTTTAATTTTGCGCCCTGTAATCATGTTTTGGGTACCACTTCTCCATTTCCAAAATAGCCCTCCAATAGCTCTAGTTCTGCATTAATTTAATCAAAACCTACATTTTCAATATTGTATAAATGTTATTATGCAATTAAAATTATGCTTAATGTGCTACTTCCAATTCTAACTTCAGCTTTGTAGACAGTTTGACGCCACTTCCAGAAAGATCTGTGTTATACAGAAAATTTTATTTATAATTATTCATGGCAATCAGTTTTTCTGATTGCTATAATTAATTGTTAAATTATTGAATTGTTCTTTTTTTAGGGGCAGTGGTGGCACAGACAAGAAATCATATGAAGTAACACTCGAGCTGTTTAAGGAAATCAAACCAGAGGTGCATAACATATATTAAGAAAAGATCAAAAGTATCCTAATTATTGCATGGTTATATTTATATAATAAAATTTTTCAATTTGTTATGAGCAGGGTTGGCACGGTATTTACCATATACGGTTATTACCGGTATTTACCATGGTTTTTACTGCCTTGGTAAAAACGTGTTTTTCTCGTGTTTTTTATCACTCTTGGTAAAAAGCATGTTTTTCTCACAATTGGTAAAAAACATGTTTTCCCCACCTTCTGAAATAACATTACATTTATTACTAAATAAAAAAACAACAGATAAATCAATAATTTATGCTCTTTTTGATGATGATTAATTCTAGTTTTCTTTTTATTATGGCATTAATGTGTTTGAAGAACAAATATTCTAGGCAAATTACTATATATTCTTTTTTTTTTTTTTTTCAAAAATATTCATACCATTAGGGAAGGAAAAAAATATGAACATAAAAACACCTTACTATTTTTTACATTCTGCATGTGCTCTTCTCTAATTATTTGAATGACTTAGTTTTGATTCCAGAACATAGATACATCTAACTGATTAATAGTTACAGAATGCTGAATTCTAAAATGTGTAATGTCCCCCAAGTCTTGGTAAAAAATGTAATCTTTTGATAACAATATAGAATATCATTTTTATTTACTAGGAAACATATCCAATTAGACACACATATAATAAGCCTGAATTATAAACAGATTGTGAAATATTTGTTTTTGAGCAAATGAAGTAAATAGGTTTTTCCCGGTAAAAACATGGTTTTTACCGGTAAATACCAAGTTTTTACCATGTCTTGGTAAAAACTAGTTTTTACCGGTAAAAACCCAACCCTGGTTATGAGTAATTGTTAAATTGATAAATATTTATCAATGTTATACATCACTAACTTACTAATGTTAAGTCTAGATTTGTTGACAGTTTGTTTATGTTTGTTTTTACATTTGTTTCCCTTCAAGTAATTATCAATTTTAACATTTGACTGATATAACATGTTTTTAAGTTTTTTTTTTTCTTATTTTGTATGTTAATACTTAACCAAACTGTTAAGTTTCAGAGCCATATCCCAAGTAAAAACCTTCAGTTTTCCAGTTTAATTTTTCTCTCTTGCCTTATTTTGTACATTCTAACATATTTATTCTAACACTGGGACAGTTAGGTAGCAGCTGACTACTGTCTCTTTTATTGTTAAAGGATGCCTTGTTAGCTTGCTGTATATAAATAGCTTTTTACTGAACCAAGCATGCCAAAATGCATGTTTGATCAAGAAATCAGTAACATATAAATTAGCTTATCCTTTTGATTTCAAAGGTTATTTAAGTATAGCGTCTTTGTGTTTAGTTATAAAATATGGCTTAAATTAAATTGTGAATTTTTTACATTTGCAGGAATCTAAATATTCTGTAAAGGGCATAGCCACAGAGTTTGTATTAATTAAAGCAGAAGAAAAGTTTTGGTCAAGGCTTCTTAAAGACGACAAAAAAGTAAGTTGCTTTGTTTTATTTTTAACATATTTGAAATAATCAAACGAGTATTTATGGTGGCCTGACGTCAGTGTTTTCTAGGGTCTTCTGGTTTCTTTTCTAGGTAAGTTTAGGTAATAAAATCAGCCCTACCTGCTAACTTGATTTTTAAACTATCAGCTTCAGCCACGAATCTGTCGGTCAAGACCTAGTGTTTTCCAATTAGTAAAGCTATAATCTTTTGCAACAGATTATGTGGCTCCTGTCTTTTTAGAATATCGCTATAAAAAGTCAAGTAGTGCAAATTGTGTTACAACCATGGGTGGATGTATTTTTTTAATAGTTGAGGAATATTAGTATTTGTAACAAACAAATTAATTAAATTTACTTGAACACTGTGAGGGCTATTTAAAGGGGGTACAGTACCCAAAAATCATGAAAAGTTCAATTTTTTTATTAGTTTTTAAAAATATTATTTGAACTTTTCTTAACATTTTGCAAAAAAACACTTAACTAAAAAAATAATGCATAAAATTTTAATTTTTAGATGAGACGTACTCTGTAGTATCCTACCACAGATGTATACTTTAAATGCTTGTATCTCTGTTCGTGTTTTTTAAATTTTAACTTCAGGCTAGACATAAAAAAAAAACCCAAACTTGCCTACAAAAGAAACTCTTTCAGTCCTAGTGACAATTGGGCATCATCATTTCAGACTTTTCTGATAGTCTATAGCTATTTACGATACCAAAAAGCGCATCATTCGATTTTTCAAGCTTTTGTCTGTTAGAAAATAATTTGTATTGATCCCAATAGATGTCAGCCTTATTATTTTTTAAAATTATGATCAGAAACATGATGATGCCAAATAGCATCACTGAGACAAAGGGTTAAACAAAAGTCACGCATTTGACACCACATCTAAAAATTAAAAATATTTTTAAAAAATCAAGAATACTAACACAATTCCTCTTGTTTTTTAAATTAAAGATCCTCGAATTTGTTTATTTTAGTTCCATTGGCTGAAGGTTGACTTTAACAAATGGAAGGATGAAGATGACTCTGAAGATGAAGTGGAAGGAACAGACTTTGAAGAAGTATATAAAACATTAATAATTTTTTATTTGTTTTTGTGTTAATTGATATAATATTGTATTGAAATTAATTAGTTTCGATACACCAATAAAAAAGAAATTAAATCGCAAGCAATTTTGGTTGCCTTTAAAGAAAACTTTGAAAAAGTCTTGTACTTAAATTTTTTTTGTGAGTTATCGTTCTTTTATCGATAATTTATATTCAGTATAATTAAAGAAAAATTCAGGTGTCAGCTCGTCACTTGACCATGGTTCTAAAATGCGACGCCGACCGCCAATAGCTCTTGTGCATCTCCAGTGTGACGATAATTTAAACTAAACTTTTGGGGTTTTCAATTTCTTCCATTTTCTCGATTTAGACATTCCATGTGGGTCTGAATAAGGCAAATTCCCTAAACCCTCTTGGGTGTTAATTTCGGCAAACAAACGTGGTTCACAATTGCAAAATTAATGAATGCTTGCCTAGGGATTTGCCCAATTGTATTTTTATAGATTTAATACTCATTAAAGTGTTCTAAAATCAGGGATGAGTTTTTTCCGCTTTTAAGCGGAATTACGCTTTTTAATTTTTTAGGAAAAAAATAAATCCGTTTTTTAGAAAAAGTTCAGCTTTTTCTAATTTTGCCTAAAAATTCCGTTTTTCGCTTGTTCTAATCCCTCACACACGAAAAAATCCTCTCACAAAGCCTCTACAATTGGCTAGATGGTCATCTTGATCAATTAAAATCCTAATTCGTTTATGTTATTAACAAATTTATAAACTTAATCACGGTTAAAATCGGTTGTCAGTTTCCTGCGCCTGATGAAAGGATATTCGCTACAACTGTGATGCATTTTTTTTAAACGATTGTTTAATTTTTTTTGCACCTAATTTGGTGAAACTAAACTTAAATTTCATTAAACAACAAGTTCAAATAACAGATTCTAATAAAGAAGATAAAAAAAATGCATCAGAATGATTGACTGTTCTCTGGCATTGCATGATCGGAAGAGTTACTTGTGTAGCTCCAGTCCAGGCCAAGTCTGGCAACCAGAATGTTTTGATCAAGTGACCAATTTCTAGTGTCCGTGAGAAGTGATCACAAGAACAGCTTGAATGTTAAAATACTTTTTATATCCGTTTGAACCTTTGTTTTTCTAATTTCGCCTGTATTGGGGTTTTTTGATTTTGGAAATTTTTTAGTTTTTTAAGTTAAGACATATAGGTCGCTAGAATTTTATGGGCTTAACATAAAAATAGTTTTTAGAGCTTGTTATTCAAATATCTACTAGATGAAGAAGGAATGAAAAATGTTAAGATGTTGCAACAAGAAACTTTATAAAATTATTGCAGAAATTTTGAGGTTGGTTGCCAAGTCTGCGATTTATCCCCTCCCCCTTAGAAAAAAAGTTTTCAATAATTGGTATTTTCCTGACTTTCACCCATTTTTTTTAAACTTTTCCAGTATAGCTAATATTTAGATTGCTTGAAGTTTTTTAAAATAGGGTGCTAGGCTAATATGTTTTCAGTTTTGTATTTGCTGGATTTTTTTTAAAGATATGTAATAGTTTTAAATATCTTCAATTCCTAAAAGCAACTCTGATTTTGACATTTGATGCCATGAATACTTCGATCAGCATTTCTATTCATGCCTGAAGCTTAAAAAACATAAATATAAAAATACATGTATAATGTAACAGCTTATTTCACGAATTAAGTATACTGCTTAAAATGTTTTTTACGCGTACAATTACCCATTTTAGTGTCAGCTTTTTTTTTATTTTGCCAAACTCATGCCTGTAAAATGATAGTTGTTTAATATATTTTAACTATCACTTCTACATAATGAATTTACCCCTCTTCTCTCTTTCTAGATGATGCGCAAAATGGGTGGAGTGAATGACGGAAGCGGTGATATGAATTTTGTGAGTACAAATTTTTCTTAAGACTAAAACTATGTAATGGAGCTTGTATATTATGTTTGGTTATTAATGGTTAATGACTTTAGATGTTATCTGATTTAATGTAGGGCTTGCTTTTATTAAAATGTGTAGCAAATTTTACCTTTCTTTGATAAGCTACGGGAGAATTATTAGTTTAAAATTTATTTAAAATGTTTAATTGCTGAAGCATCTATGTAATTTTGTATTTTTTTTCAATGTATTTTGATATTTATTTATAAAAAAACATTCTACTTATTGTAAAGTGTCAGGCACAATTCATTGTCCTAATTATAAATCTTATTCTATCTCAATTTTGTGAATCGGCAAAAAGTTTGTTTCTAGTGCAAATAGAAAACAAGTGTTCGTTACAGAATCTGCCCCTTAAACCGCATTCACACAATATTTGATGCGAAAAAGAGGTTCTCTATCATTTTCTCAATAATTAACATCTTTTAGTTGCCATAATTCCCGCTTGCATTAACTATATTTTGAAGATTCAATTAATATTATCTATCATTAGTTAAATTAATATTCATTTTGAAAGAATAAATGAAATGATGCAAAAGTGATCCTTTAAAAAATAAAAGACTTGCTTTGTATTTTGCATGTTTCTTTTTCTAAGTTGGAACTCTATTGTGATATCAGGGTGCGTACGCGGTTTGGAAAACCTTGAAAGTGCTTGAATTTCAAATTTCGTTTTCAAGGCCTTAAAAAGTATGGAAAAATAAGCCAATCATACAAAAAGTCTGGAAAGTCCTTGAATTTCCAATTTATGAAAAAAAAATTGTAAGGCGTAAGTTTACCGCCTTGTCGGATCCTCGCCATAAATAATAAAATAAACCAATTCTTAAACGTAAATAAACCGAAACCGGTTAACCGATAAACTGAAACCGGTTTTTTGGCTTTGGTTAAACAGGTTTTTCTTTCAGTTAAACTGGTTCGGTTAAACCCGGTAAACTGCACTCGGTTTAACTAACTAAACCAAAGTTTAAAAAAAACTTATGTCTAGCGTGCAATTCATACCTGCCAACTACTATGGATCGAATTGTCCGTAGTTTCTACAGATGAGGGTTTCAAACTACGGAGTTACGGAAACACAGTCAAAACTACGGATAAGCTTCGATATTTGCATAAAATTTTATTTTGGAAATTTGTTTCGCCTTGGCATGAAAGAGCTCTATAGCAATCGGTACAACGGCCTTGAAATACAATGCCGATGAACCAAACATTTTATCCATATATTTCAGTTGCGGAAATAAAAAGTTCAAATTTATGTGGATCAGTGTTTTTTAATATTCGTGCGAAAATAAACTTAGCCTACCCATGGCCACTTGTAATATTTGTTAAGTAGCCGCGTAATCGCAGTAGGTTAGTTTTCTTGTTATACTTCTAGTTATGATCAGATCAGATTTGTCAAACAGCCCCTTCAGCGCCTAGTAATATTTGCTTGTTATACATAAGTAATCACAGTAGGGTTTCAATTATTTTTTAAAAATTTCTTTTTGAAAAAAAAATTATCAATCAAGCCACAACTCGTAATATTTACTAGTTAGCAGCGTAATCGTCGATCAGGGTTCCGTATCTTAGTTCTAGTTCAGGACTGATCAATCAACCAAATTTTTAGTTAGTTACTTTCAAAGATTACGATCTGTGACTTCAAAGCCCGCTACTTAGTTTTTTTTTTTGCTGAGTGAATTGTATTGTTTTTAATTAAAACTAAATGCAATTCAGGTTCGCCTTGAAATCTTATATATATATTTTTTTTACGTATTTCAAACAAATTTCCTACGAAATGACCGACTTTCGAATTTGATTTTTTCCGTCATCAATCGGCCGACTGAAAAACGGAAACAGATTATTTTTGAGTGAATAGACAAGCGCTATCAGCAGAGTTACATATCTTTCTTAGTTTTAGTTCAGGACTGATCAATCAACCAAGTTTTTAGTTTGTACTTTCAAAGATTACGATCTGTGACTTTAAGGCCCGTTACTTAGGATTTTTTCTGCCGATGGAATCTTACTGTGTTTTTAATTGAAACTAAGACTATTCAGGTTCGCAGTGAAATCGTATTCACCGAATCCTTCACCGAAAAGCAAATGCCGTTTTTTTTTTTTCATTTTTTTTCAAACAAAAGCTTAATTAAAACACGGAATATCTTTTTTTTTTCTAAACTTCGTTTTTCAGCATTTAATATTTCTTCAAGTAGGGCAAACACCTTAACAACGATAATATATTAAGAATCGATTTTTGTTTATCGCCGCGAAAAACTGGCTATACCGGTTTTTTGACGGTTATACCAGTTTAATCGGTGGTTATACCGGTTTCGATTTCAAATTGCTTAATTATTTTCTCTTAAGGCCTTGAATTTGAATGTAAAATGTCATTGAAAGTGCTTAAAAGAGCTTGAATTTCACTTTCAAAATAGTGTACGCACCCTGTGATATGTACTATGACATTGCTCCAAACTGATTTATAGAGCTTAAATGAATATTTCTTTAAGGGTGTTACTTTAAATAGTTTCTTTTGTTTGACCAATTGGCAACAATTTAGAAATATTAAATAAAATGGAATTTTCACGTTATTTCAAAGTTTAAATTTTTGGTTATTTGAATTAAATACATTTCTTACTTAAATATTTTAATGAAATTTGGGATATAGTCTTGCCTGATTATTTGCTTCAATATGACGTATCCCACTTGACGAGACTAATGATTCATTTTGTAAAAGTGTTAGACGGATGGACTCAACAGTTATCATACTTTCAACTTTTTGGATTATAGAAGTAGTGTTGAAGCTAAAGTTATTACTGTTTTAGTTATCAATGATATGGCAAGTTTCCTGAAAGTTTGAGTACTTAATGATTTATTTGCAATTAATATAATTCTTTAAAATATCGTCTGGATAATATGTTTGTGTTTATCAACATATTAAAAAAGTGGAATGTAATTAGGCAATAAGTAATTATTTTTCCAAACTTTTGTTAATTACATTTTGTTTATCTCGAAACACAATTATTATGTGTTTACTTTATTGCAAAACATGTTAACATTTTAAATTGAAATACCCTGATTTATCAGCTGAACTTCATTTGTTGAGTTCAAATGCGAATGGAGTATGTAAATTGTATGGCAAATCTAGTTTATCTTTTTCTTGTTTGCAATGTGCAAAATTTAAATCTCGTTTTTTTTTGTCAGTTATGTTTTGGTCGGTGGCTGTTTTAGCAAAATTTAAATCAGTTTTCTTTTTTGCCTATTTTACAACTTGTCAACTTTAACAGGATATCATAAAAACAATAAGTTTATTTATCCATTGAAAAAGATGAGGTTTAAGGGTATAAATAATATAAGGTCTTAATTTGAGAGCCAAACTACCATTTTTAAAAATTCAATCAAATAAAAAAAAATGTCAAAATTAAAATAGATGATAGAATTCTTTGCAAACCTACAAGTACTTTTCGGATATCAATGCAGTTTTATTTATCAATGTGTTTTCCTTTTAGGATGATGGTGCTGTTGACAGTGACGATGAAGGTAAGTAATTTTATAAAAAGAATTTCTTCCGTCCTATGTTTAAAATATAAATCTTAATTATTGAATCTTGTAAGATCTTTTAAATACTTGCTTGCCTAAACAAAATGTCATGCATTTTGCCATAGTTTTAAATTTTTATTAGGCTAATTAAAACATTGTTTTTCAAATTATGTACCTACAACTGTGGTTTTCATAATGTTTTATTTAATAAAGAGGATTTTTTTCTAAACAAATTTCCTTGTACATTTTGCCATGAACATAATAAGGTATTTTCAAAATTGATGGCTTTAAGCTGTGGTATGTGTGAATATGCTCATTTTAATCTTTCATGGTTAGCAAGTTTTGGTTTTTCGAAAGTTGGCTTTTTGTAAAGCCGTAGATATCTTCTTCTAGAACCAAGTTTCTTATAAGAAAGCTGTCTTGAACCGTTTAAATTATTTCGCGTGTGTTTACAAGTAGTGTTTGAAATTGGATAAATAAATTTTTTAGCATTCTGTGCTACTGAAACTAGGAGCAAATCCACAATACCTAGTACTGTTGTATGCGCAGGAATCGCGCGTAATCAATCTGAATTCTGCCCCTCTGATTGGTCTCTCCTACGCGATAACGTCCACCCTGTTACGTCAAAATCGAGGAAAAAATATTATGCTCGGACTGAAGCAAAAACAAATAAAAATAATAAAAATATGTCTTTAAATAATGAATAAAGTTATTTATTGAATGTGAAAAACCTTTTTTTATTCGATTCTTACTCTCGGAAGTTAGAACTATTTATCCTCTTTCCCGTAGAACATTTCCATACTGCATACTTAAACTGTGGTGAGGTGTAGCTCTTGTGGTTTGCATGTCCATAATAAAAGTTATCATGATATATTCATACTCGAGAATTTTAAAATTTATGGATGCTCTCTTACACTCTTAAAAGGCTCTAAAATTTTATTTTAAACCATATATGTAAACTATATTTTGTAGAAACTGTTAATTTGTTTTTACTTTTATATGTGATGAATCTTTTTTTTTCCCAGAACTTCCGGACCTAGAATAGTGTGGCAGCAAGGAAGAGCTTCAGTTTACAGACTGTAATATCACCTTTAAATTTCCTTTCATAAGTCACTCTTTTGATATGAAAACTGTATAAAGCAACCACTGTGACCGGTATACTTTTTAATTGTTGCCCATCAATAACACGCCGGTTTTAGTTCTTATGCATTTCTAAACTGCATGCTCTTGCTCCTTACAATGTGTGTGCCAAGCATGTGTGAATTAAGCTGTGTCTACTTTCATTTGATATACAATATTTTAGATGGGTTATATTCCATGTGTTGCAGTATTCAGTTCCAATGTTTTAAATTGCCATCTGTTTCATTACAAGAGCAGCTTGTTAATTTAGGGGGTTTGTCTTTTGAATTTTTTTAAACTTCTGCATTCCTTTGTGTTTGTTCTGGCTGTGTCAACTCTCCTGTAAAGTTATACATATATTAAAAAGTATCTGTAATTAAGGTCTTTATAAAAAAAAAGATTTAAATTGAATAGAACCAAATCTACATATATTTTATTGCAAAGAGTGGTTTCTTTATTGTACAGAAGATTCTAGGTAAACTATTAGGTCATTTTAATATTTCCCATAAAAAAAGTTGCTTGGCTCTTTTATTTTATTTGGTATATTCGTGCTGACCATCTGTATATTTAATCATTCCTTGTATGTAAACTTTAAGAAAAAAACTGCTGCTTTTAATTTGGTCATTACGCTCTGTAACTGAAACCTGTAATGGATTACGAATGTATACTTATCGACTGTTATTTGTACGTACCTTAGTTAATAAACAATTTCACTACCTATATTAACCTTTGTAGTTTTAACTTATTATATACCTTTTTGTTCTACTTTATGATTTTTTTTTTCAAATACTGTTAAAAAAAACCGCTGCACAAACTTCACCAAAGTCACTTAGTAATTATTAACTGGAATGACGCATGATGTAATGCAAGTTGAAAAGGAAAATTGTTTTTGAATTTTTTTTCTTGTAGTACTGAGAAACCTTTTTAATTTTTCCACTTAGCTAATCTATTGTTTTACAATTCGATACATTTTGAGAAGGCACAACCTCTGTAACTCGAAATTTTGGATATTAAAATAATTCGGATCCTCAGTTTTTTTAATGGTGCTAGAAAGTAATGAAAATACAATCCGCTTACAAAATTTAAGATGAGTTTTTAATCTCATCAAATGCCTCTCGATGATTCTTCGGACGTGTTGTAATGGGATTGTCACTTTACCAGTGGTATGGATTAGGACTAGTCATCAATAATTCTGGTGCCATGTTATTGCAGCCATTGTCTGGATAGTAAAAATCAATTTTTGCACTTATTGTAATATTGCAAAAATGAGTGCAAATTCAAGTGAAATAATTGTGCCATCTAAAGCTGGTTATCTTTATTTTCTAGTATTTTTTTTTCTCTAATGGTGCATATTTCTTATGGTGTGGAAACAGTTTCTCAAGTGAAGAGCGGTTTTGAACTTACAACGGGTTCACTATTTTTGCATAGCTATAATTTTGATTTATAGAATTCCCCTAATTGAATTCAGAGTTGATACTAATTGTATAAATAATACGTACTACAGATGATACGAATCTATTGACGATAAAGTCTAGATAGAAAAGAGATGCCTGTGCAATTGCTGACGACCATCAGTAATTAACTAGAATCCTCCTTTCACAAATAACCCACGTGTAGTTTTAGTGACACATTATTTCCTACCAGACTAACCCATTAATCCTCTGTATTCACCAAACTAACCCATTAATCCCCTTATGCACCAAACACCATAGGCCTGACTGTGGATCTTTAATACGACGCCCGTCGCCAATAGCCCTCGTGTAGCTCTAGAGCGACGATAATTCAAACCAAACACCATAGGATTGGCAACCCTACTTTAGGTTCTCTACCCGTTCGTGTTTTTGAAGTGGAATCTTCTACAATTAAAATATTGTGGATGCTACGAAGTGACAGCCGGACTATACCTTCTGTGCATAAACTTTGCTTATTAGCCGCCGCTTAGATTATTATAACAATTATTTGGATTCGTTTTGGCGAAAAAATAAAAATATATGCAAAGAAAAACGTATCCCGATGTCGGCGTACGCAAGCAAAGGAGAAGACATTGTCTATTGCGGCGTGGAGCTGGTGAGCCCAGTCGGTAAGGCGCTGTACTTGCATGTGAAAGGTATAATGTTTGGGTCCGGGCATTGTTAAAATAAATGCTGACCTATAATAAAACAGTCTGTGAAGCTAAAAAGTTTGCACTCAGTGTAAAGAGAGTGCCTGAGCCTGTTAAATATGCTTCAAATTTGCGTACGATGTCGCTAATAAAGGCTGCGTTAAGTGCCTCTCCTGTTTTCGGCTCGTTACTTGACTGTGGTTCTAAATTATGACGCGGGACGGTGATAAGGGACTGCTAGCGCAGGCAACATATCTCCTAAGTCACTCGCATATTTAAATTACACTAGCCGCGTATGAAACACCACGCGAATTTCAATTTACATTCGAAAAGTCAATACCTTTAAACGTAAATAAAGTTTTACCATATAAGATAATTTCTATACCTTTAAACACATTAAGTTCTGGACATCCATCCACCCCTTTCCAATGCTTAATTTACTTGAAAACTTTTGGTGACGTTCGGCAGGTACTATAGGAACAACTCGTATACCGGATTTGAAGTCCGTAAAATGTATCGTTCGAGCTGTAGTGTGGTTTCAGGCAGACTGACTAATATTCAAAATCCTCCGTTTCAGAATCAGCACACTTCATTTTTTTTTATTCGACTTGTCACAACACTTGCATTTTCTTATATTTCTAATTAGGTAATTGAAAGTGATCTATTTAAAGTTAATCATTATTATTTTAAAAACTATGCTCAACAAATTATTTTTTAAACTAATTTTCTAAATTAAAATTATGAAGAAATTTAATTTATCGAAATTCTATTTGACAAATAATTTAAAAACATTTAACTGATAAAACAAAACCGCATTAAGGTAGGCGAATACCCAAAATTCTAAAATTTTTACTATTGCTTTAATCTTTTCCAAATTTGACATAGTGATTTCAAATATAATGAATAATACTATTTTCGATTTTATTTTTATTTAAATATAATTTATTTTAAACGGTGTTTTTCTACTAAAAAAAGAGGTTTACGCCAACAAGTCTACCACATTGAATTTTCATCCTATGAACATAGATTATGTGTTAAATTCTTCGTTTTGAACTGACCAGCGGGTGACCGAGCTCTGCTCGGAGAAAATAGGTATCGAAGCTAACTCGAAGATTTAAATTTTCAATTGTGATTTATCAAAACAATCATACCATAAGAAAATTTGTGAAACCATTGGTGAAAAGATAACCGGTTAAAGTTAATGTGACCAGATTTTCAAAATCAAAAAGTGGGACACTCCATCACCCCCCCCCCCCCCCGGTGTATTTTTTAAGTATTTTTTTATGCACATAATAGTCCCTTCACACAATGACACACTTGGTATAAGAAAGATAAAGAAGGCGCGTTCAACAGCAGCAGTGGCTCCAGGCAAACAGAAACCATACTCCACCAATTTGTTGATGACTTTAGCTTCATTTAACAATTTCTAAAGACGTCATAGCGTTTTACAACGATTAATCATAAAAAAAAAAAGTCTATTTTATTTACAATTTCCTCGTTTTTCGGGACTTTGCGGGACTTTTACAAAAAAGCGGGACTGTCCAGCCAAAAGCGGGACGTCTGGTCACATTAGTTAAAGGGCACCATTGTAAACAAAGTTAGAGTTTGGGAAGGGAACTATTCTATACAAAGGTAAAGTTTTAAAAGTCATAGTAAATGAAATGTAATTGATAATTGGCGTTTCGTTGAAAAGCAACAAAAATGTCGAAATGTGGTAAACATTCCATTTCATACTTCATTCAACTCGATAGGTATAGCAACCATACGTTAAATTTTCAAGATCGCCAAAAATCGCCAATGAACAGAATAGAACTAAAATCGTCTGCTGATTGGAACTAAAAAAATATTCATGTTACCATTTCTGTAAAACTCAATAAAGTTTAAAGCAAGGTTGAATTTATTTAAATTTGAAAAATTAAAATCTTAACTAAACATTTATAGCTTAAGCAGAGGCTTATAGCTTTAGCAGATGGCATCACGAAAGTAGCCATTATGGCGAACTAATGAAGTTTGAAAATATCCTATCTGTAACTCCGAACTGCTTGACCGTAGCGCTTCAAAACCTGTGCCAATCGATTCGTCGTGGCCAAAAACCCCAGACCCCTAAGTTTACCGGAGTTTATTAATTCTGGGGCGATTTTCGACTTGGGTCCAATTCCTCGTATTATAGTATAAGATACATGCAATGACCCTCTAGAGTTACATACAAATTAGAAGAAAAAAGGTTATTAAGAAAAATGTTAATAAATTACCAATTATTTGCAATTACCAATTGCAAATTAACCACAAAAAAAAAAGGATTTTTTTTCGATTAACTTACACTTGGACATTTTTTTAAAAAAAAACTTGTATATTTACACCAGATGTTAGAGGTTCATGGCACAGATATATATTGAAATAGCACCTGTGAAAAATTTCAGGTAAATTAATGTAAAAAATTTTATGCTAGAAGTGTTGGCGTAAACCCCTTTTTTTAGTTGAAAAACACCGTTTAAAACAGCGGAGAAAGTGGGAAAAAAATAAGTGGGGGGATGCCTTCAATTAGAATGCCATGCCCATCCCCCCCTCAATGGATTATGTATTTGAGAGGTATAAGAAGTGGGGGGATGGATGGAAATTTTCTTGAAAAGTGGGGGGACGCGTCACCCCGTGTCTACCCGCACTTTCAGCACTGGTTTAAAATAAATCAATTATATTTAAATAAAAAAATTGCACCAAGAGCATTGTTCATTATATTTGAAATCACTATGCCAAATTTGGAAAAGATTAAAGTAATAGTAAAAATTTTAGAATTTTGGGAATTCGCCTACCTTAAGTGATTAACAGAAAATTTTAAACTGATTTGCGTGTTTTGACTAGTTTTAGTTACCGTGATTGTGTGTAACTGGTTCTGCGTTTGGGTAGTTTTTCACGACACAATGTTTGCGCAACATGTGCCAACCACTAAAAAAAGGCCTTTTTAATATTTCTTAGTTTTTGAAAAATGTAAAACAAAGTATGCAAATATTGTCTAATCTCCAACTTCAACCTATAATACCGTAAGTTTTTATTTTTTAAAACAATTTAATATCAAAGAGCTCTATATTCGGGGCTCTACTGTAAAGGTTATTTATGGGGTTATACATAAATTGTGGGGATGAGGAATTTATACATATATACACCTTGTAACCAAACAAAATACCGCCCATAAAATATTTTGTACTGGACGTGAATTTTTGAATAAACAAAAATATTTTAACATACCCCCGAATTGAAACCATCTTTTTATTTCTTCCAGGTCACCGATTTAAAAAAAAAAAAAACACGATCATAATTGCCAAACTTATTTTTTGGTGCTGCCATCTACTGTCGATTTATATATGTTCAAATGACCCCGAAGAAAGCTTACGCGAGCTTCTCACTCACACCGCGAGGGAGACGTAATACCTGGATATATCTAATGAGTGTCAAGTCAAAGAATAGTGTTAAGATCTTCAGAGAATTTGAGTAAATATACTAAACATCTCCCTTAAAAATTGGTTACATTCTGCTCTTGATGATTCTCATACCTCACGAAAAGCTTATGTGATACTTATGCAAAGGCAGATATTTTGAAACTAATGCAATAACTCTCGAGACTGGCCATCTTTTGGAGCTTAAGATATTTAGTCTTGGCGATACTGAACTTTAATCTACTGAATAAATATTAACTGTATAATCTAAATTAGTTATTAAATTATTTCAGAATGTTAAGATTCACTAAATTAAGGTTAAGCCATTTGACAAATCCAGGACCTGTAAAAAAAAGCTGCTAAGGAATAATTGTAAAAGAATGCAAGAAAGACAAAGATGTAAACAAACGCCTGTATTTAAACTCAGTATACAACACAATTTATAAATACATCTAGACAAAAAAGACTGATACAGCAGTAAGTAATTTCGTTCAAGTCCGTGCAGCACTAAGGAGAAGTGGCCACTTGAGTATTTCGGTCTTGGCAATTCCAGCTTCCATGGAGGAACAGTATCACAACTGTACATCTTTTAATACCTTTGTGTTGCAGCAGTCTTTACCGGAGGAAAAGTCAACTAAAATTTCTTTGGGGAAAAGGGAAGAACATGATAGTGTTCTGTGCAGCTGTTACCTTCTTGAATTTAGAAATTTATTTAGAAGCATTTACGGTGGACAATGCTGGGGCCAGACTCATCGTATTCTTGTTTGGAGATCCACATCTGCTGGAAGGTGGACAGGGAGGCGAGGATGGACCCTCCGATCCAGACGGAGTATTTCCTCTCGGGTGGTGCAATGATTTTGATCTTCATGGTGGATGGTGCGAGGGCAGTGATCTCTTTCTGCATCCTGTCAGCGATGCCAGGGTACATGGTGGTGCCACCAGACAGAACGGTGTTGGCGTACAGGTCCTTACGGATGTCGACGTCACACTTCATGATGGAATTGTAGGTGGTTTCGTGGATGCCGCAGGACTCCATTCCCAGGAATGAGGGTTGGAAGAGAGCCTCGGGACAACGGAATCGCTCGTTGCCGATGGTGATTACTTGACCGTCGGGAAGCTCGTAGGACTTTTCTAGGGAGGAGGATGAAGCAGCGGTAGCCATTTCTTGCTCAAAGTCTAGGGCTACGTAGCACAGCTTTTCTTTGATGTCACGGACAATCTCTCTTTCGGCTGGAAGGAGAAAAACATGGGTAAGATATAGAATAACTTACAATAAAGATCCTATGCCATAAGTTAGAAAATTGTTGGTTCATCGAAGGGCACTAGAACCACAATCAAGCTGTCATTAACCATTGTACTTTAGATACAAGACTTTTGGCCAAGGGCTTACTAATGAAGGCCACTAATTTTAAATTTATCACTTGACAAGAGTTATTGTAAAATCAGTCTAGTTTACTTGTCACAAAAGCCAACAAAGCTAAATTTTTTAAACATTAAGTAATCAACAATATGTCATAACACCAAACGAGTGCAATTACCTGTGGTGGTGAAAGAATAACCCCTCTCAGTCAGAATCTTCATCAGGTAGTCTGTCAAATCCCGACCAGCAAGATCCAGACGCAGGATGGCGTGGGGCAGAGCATACCCCTCATAGATGGGCACTGTGTGGGAGACACCATCTCCAGAATCCAGGACGATACCTGTGGTCCTACCAGAGGCATACAGGGACAGCACGGCCTGGATGGCGACATACATGGCTGGGGTGTTGAAGGTCTCAAACATGATCTGGGTCATCTTTTCCCTGTTGGCTTTAGGGTTGAGGGGGGCTTCGGTCAACAGGACTGGATGCTCTTCAGGGGCGACTCGCAGCTCGTTGTAGAAGGTGTGATGCCAGATCTTCTCCATGTCGTCCCAGTTGGTGACGATGCCGTGCTCGATGGGGTATTTGAGGGTGAGGATACCTCTCTTGGACTGGGCTTCGTCACCGACGTAGCTGTCCTTCTGTCCCATGCCCACCATGACGCCTTGATGACGGGGTCGGCCCACGATGGAGGGGAAGACGGCTCTTGGGGCGTCATCTCCGGCGAAACCGGCCTTGCACATACCGGATCCATTGTCGACGACAAGAGCGGCTACATCTTCGTCACACATGTTGATTGGTTGTTAGGTTCTGTAAAAGACATGCAAAATTATAGTTAAGAATTCTTATTTTATATGATTAGCTTAAGTAGCAATGTGGTATTCTAGTAATTTAGAAAAAGTTTAGAAGAAACAATTTTAAAAATAGTAATCGATAGCTACAAACACCAGGGCACGCAAGTTCTATTTAAAAATTTCTCATGGGACAAGCGAAGGCCTTTGACCTTGAACCTCCAATACCAAGACTGAAGTAAAATGATAGTCAAACTTGGCATTAATTTCTTAACTAGCAAGGATAACCTTAATTGTTTACTATTGATAAGGAAGAATTTAAAAAATATATTCAATACTGTACACTTGGTTAGTCAACTTACTAAGCAGTGTCAGTAGTCACAAATTAGGTTATACAGTAGTCGGTTATACACAAATAAGATTAAATTTAAGTAGACACTATAGCTAACATGACATAATTTAAGACTAGCACTAAAATTAATAGAAAACCTCGAGTCTCTCACTCAAATCTTTGAGCAGTAGCTCGTGTGTGGTTGTGGTGGGGGGGGGGGGGGGTGAAACAATGCAAGGACACGCAATACAGGTAGGCAAGAGAAGGGGGCGTCACTACACTTTAAATTGCAGCTATCTGATAAATACTAACGTTAACACCTACACCCTAATTTTAAGGTGTCAATGTTTGTATAGAGACCATAAATGAGAGTTTTGAAATATTTATAAACTTTAGTGCTCGATATTCAATTTAGGATGCTGATTAAGTACAAGATAAGGTTTAGAATACAATAAAAAGCACTATAGTAATTAATAAAAACTAAATTACTCTTACAATTCAAAATAAATATAATTCAATAATCAGAGTGAATCAATCTTGGGAGCAATTAAAATTTGCACTCTACTTAAAAAAGAACTAAATATATTGGAGTAACGAAATTATAATTGTAACAGATTGCTAACTATCAATATTAAGATATATTAAATAAATTTCATGAAGTTCAAGCAAATGGCTGCCAAAATTAACTTTGTCGAAATGCAAGAGGTACACGCCCTTCAGGCAGTTGAAGTGTCACTTGTCAAAAATCGACAGGTGTCTTTAAATTCTAACACAATATATACAAGAAATCGAAAATTTACAGCTCACCCACACTTTACAATACACAAAACAATAATCCAATAGATTCCAAATGCAGATAATTCAAGATATTGAACTTACACTGGACTAAAACGAAAACTAAATTCACAGCTCAACACAGACACGTCTTTCGTTGGAACAGAGCTTTTCCAGAATGAAGCCGGCTTTTATGGCACGTGTACCTTAACAGATCGAGGAATCCCGGTCTTTACCATATATGGTATGAAGCTGCAACCACCTTTCTCCGATTGGTCAGGATGGTTGAATATTCACAGAACGCCGATACTTTTCGGCCAATGGGAGGCTGGAATTTCGCGTTCTGACCATATATGGGAAGAGTATCGATCCGGAACTGTTCGGCGAGGACGATATGAAGAGAATTGACTTGAACGGAAGCGGGATTAGTGTCCGATGATGGGGTTTATCGCCTTTTTGGCAATTTGGCGAGATCTTTTTTGGGAGGAACTTGATTTTGACTTTTTTTGGAGTTTTATTTCTGCTCGCAATTTGGAGTTGGGTTGGTCTTGGTTAGTTTCAATTTTGTATGTGTGGGAATTTTCATGACTGGAACTATGTGCTTCAAGTGCAACACTGTACAATTACTAAACTTTAATGCATTTACATACATTTTTTCATGGATTAAGAGAACAATTAATTAGTTTAATATTTGACATAATACTTTTTTTTAATACCTAGATATCTACATTTGTAAATTACCATGATTGTGGAATTATTTTTTTAAAAGATTTTTACTCGTATTTGATCATAGTGCATCTTTCAGCTGAGGAAAAAATTAAACCGAAAAATTTTTAAGATAAGTTTTGGGTAGCGTCATATATTTTAATCTACCCTACTTACAAGATTCATTAGTTAATAAGTGTCAGGATATCGTCGTATTCATATACATCGTCTATTTTTCCCAAAGTTAATAGCATTTTTAAGGTGCTGCTATACATTTTACTGACGATTATGATGTCTTGTCGAGGACACTACTTATAAAAGGCAATATCTGTATCTATTTTGAGAAATTAATGTAGATTTTGTCGTTGTTAATTACGCTGTACTATAAGATGCACTCTAACTCATAAAGTTTCAATATTTAACCCAAAGGAAAGTCCCAAAGAGCAGATGTATACAATAAAATATAATCACCTTTAATTTTAATTAAAAACGTGCTTTGCAATTATGTTTTAATTAAATAAGTACTTACTACACTTTTGTCTCATTAATTTAACCACATCAATCGTATCCAATTAACTTAACAATGGGTATGTTTCTTATGATGCGACGCTCGTTATTCTGCAATTTCATTGGTTGCTTTATTTTCTTTACGAACTACATGAAACAAGCCCATTGGTTTCTTATGATGTCACGCTGTCAGTACTGTGATTTTATTGGTTGTTTCGTTTTCTTTCCATACTACATGAAACAAGCCCATTGGTTTCTTATGACATCACGCTCTCAGTACAGTACTGCGATTTTATTGGTTGTTTCGTTTTCTTTCCGTACTACATGAAACAAGCCCATTGCACATTCTGAAATGTTCTTGATCTATTCAAAATTTATAATAAATAAAAAGATTTTTAAAATTGCAATAACTATCCTTAATATTATCAAGTAAAATTTTACAGGATACAGAACTGATTTTTAAAAAATCTACTTTTCAACACCTTGAAATTAGCCACTCAGGGCCATTTTCCCAAAGAATCATTCATTGCACAATAAATGAAAACTAGACCCTTCAAATAGTAAGTTACAACTAAGTTTAGAGGGGACTATAGAATTGCTTGTTATGATAAAACTGCGACGTAAAGTACCTCGATATCAGCGTTTATGTATTTTTATGCTTCCTCATTTCTACGTGTAAGTAAAATAACTTTTAACGGCAGAAAAATAACGTCGTAAAGTTATTTTTGGAATTTCTTTTCACTTGCTATAATCTTTCGAAAATATGTTTATTGTACAAAAAAACCAACCCAAATATAATGTACGGTTGTGTTACTGCATTTTATAAATTAGAAAAGCTTCTTTTTTTCTAAATGATTGAATTTTTCTTAAACATTGATTTAAAATTTGTGTTAAACTGTAATTTATCGGAGAAAGGTTTTCTTTTAAATGATCTAACTTCATATTGAAGTTACAGTCTGCCCAATTGATTATTATATATGCAGGTCAGGGTTTTGTTTTTTTTTTGTTCTAATGCTGATTGGTAAAAAAAAACATTGCGGTAAAATTCATTGTATTATAAAAACTTTTCTGCAAAACCACGGAAACGATATATGAAAACCTAAAAATTATTTCCAAAAAATGCATAAAGACACGTAATTTTTTTAAAAGATATTTTGGTCCGTAAAAATTGCTAAAATATATGAAGTATGTTATTTTTATTTCGGGGCACAGAGAGAAAAGAAAACGTTTCTGAAGTGTGAACAACAATGTCAATATAGTTTGTGGGATCTTTTGTTCAAGTATGTCCAGTATGTTTGTATAGCCTGCCGATACTATATACCAACATCGTGTTGTGGAATTACTTTTTAGAATTTAATCTTCTAAAGATTTAAATTTATTTTTTATTTGTTATTGCTGGTCCTAGTATGTTGGACTCAGCATTCCGTAAAACCCATTGCTATACTCTATTAAAATGCAGGACAGTCCATTAAATGCAGAACAAGTACCTGCCGCCATTTGAAAGGCAATCAACGAATTCAGGCAAAATAGGTCTTCTAGCAATGTGCACAGCCTGCCTATAGCATATACTAACATCATGTTATTCATGATTTTTCAAAAATATAAACATCCAAACATTAAAATTTATCTCAGATTTGTCCATGCTGGTCCTAATATGCTGGAATTTGTATTCCATATAAAACTTCTTGCTGGACGGTATTGAAATGGAGCTTCAGGGTTCGTTTGAAAATCGTCACACTAGAGCTACACAAGGATTTTTGGCAAGGGCGTTGTAATTTAGAACCACAATAAATTGATATTTAAATGCAGGACAGCTTCGTAAAATACAGAACCTGTATAGTATATACCTGCCACCATTTAAAAGGCAATATACGAATTCGGCCCTCTCCATTAAGGGGTCATAGGAGTCTTAAAAATTTCTCAGCTCAATTTTAATTAGAAATTATTTTAAGAACTTTTTTCTAAAAAAAGTAATTAAATTTTTTTAAATTTTGATTTTAATTTTTCTTAAAAATGATTTTCAATTAAAATTGAGGTGAGAATTTAGGTATAAGTCCTAGTTTGCACATATTTATACAATATAAAGTCATTTCTTGGTCATTTTTTCAATTTTGACCTCAAAATTTGCCGCGCAAGCCTATTCCCAATGTGTTCAAATAGCTTTATGTTTAATATCATTTATTTTAGTTTGGGCTAAAGTTTCATAAATTTTAAAATTTGTTTTATAATAAATAAATCTTGTAGAATTACATATAAAAAATTTATACTTATATATTGAGTAGTTAAAAATTTACATGAAAGATCAAACTATACTTTGTAGTACCTTCTTTGCACATTTTTAAGACTCCTATGACCCCTTAAACGAGAGCGCCAGGTAAACCCAGACACTATCGATCGCACAGATCTCTACGCTACTTCAATGCAGATCATAGACGGTCATCAGAGGCTCATTGTAAGTCGGTGCCTCATTGTTACGCGAGGTTCATTGATACCTCGCTTGGAATTGAATTGATTGAGCTCGTTTCTCTGGAGGGGCGGGATGTCTTCGTTGGATTAGCTTGATGGTGTGACCTTGATTACAAATGGTAATGAAAGCATACTACCCTGGTTTAATAGAGTGCGTCACCTTCCACCAGATGTAGTCGAAGTGTAATTTTAGACTAGTTTTTGAGTTTAATAAAGGTTAAAATATATATGTTTTAATTCAAAAGAAATTAATAACTTCAGCTTACTGCACTCTTAAAACAAACAAGGGAATTTAACTCAGTCTGAGTAATAATTTCCACTCTTTTCAGTGTCGAAAATGCACTTATCCTATTGGAGTGGATTTCACTCTTTTGTTTAGTTAAAACTCCGGCAGGATCACTCCAAACGAGTGATTTTAACTCAGTCTGAGTTAATTTTCAATCCTTCCCAGTGTCGAAAATGCACTTATCCTATATGAGTGGATTTCACTATTTTGTTTTAAGAGTGTGGGTACGTCAGTTAGGGATGTTACTATAATTGGTTTTTAATTTCATTGAAAAAAAAACTTTTTTAAATAATAGAAATTGTACACTTCACAAAAAATACTCTTCGACTTTTATAAGACTACATTGAACGATTGACATGACAAGTTTATACGATTTCCCCCTCTTGACTGTTTATTGCTATTAGTATATACTGTTACTGTTAATGTTGGATAACTATTTTAAGAGTTTTGAAATTTCAGATTTTGTGACATTTTATTATTTTGTATGTTTTTATATCATAAAATACAGTTTGCGAGTGGTATAGTTCAAAAGTCAACCTACCCCTGTAGAAGCTGTTTTACCTCAAGCGTAGTTTAAATGCCGTAAAACTTTCAACGCTGAAATGTTTACCATTATATATAGAATACTCGAATACAATATTTGTGTTAAATTGTAAACTTAGTTTTTACGTGACGATGTCTTGTGTTATAAATTTGGAAATTGGTCCTTTTTATATTAAGGTTAGGTACAGAAATATATGTTATCATAGTGCCATACTACGCAATGACTCCGCGCAATATTGTTTCCCAAACATTCTTAAATATACACAAATATTAAGAGACAAGCATACCCTGGAATCTTCAAAATAAAAGGCGACCAAATTTTAAACATTATTATTAATTTATCAATGCTTGTAGGTAATTAATTATGTTTGTAAGCATTATTTATTCATTATCAAAAATAATGACAAATATTTATGTCAACTCTATAACGATATGCGAGTCGAATAATTACAAATGAACATGTAATTAACAACTAATGACAATTTATCACTTAACAAGGGTTTTAATTATAAAATATTAAGATTATAATTAACTGATAAGCAATTAACTAAGTTTTATTATTTTCACTTTAGTAAATCATTCTCACATTGAAAATCCCATATGAATAATTGAATTTTCGTTAGTTCTGATAAGTATTTGAAACCCTCCCTTTTTAGGTATTGAATAGATTTGAAACCCTCCCTTTAGGTATTGAATCTTAGAAAAATTATCTCTATTATTAGTTCAGTTAGAAGTCCTAATCTGTAAAAACATTACAATACTATACATTTCCAATTAAAGAGGAAACAGTTGGTAAACATGAAACAAATACATATCTCAGTTGTTATCCCCTTGTCCATTGCTGCCTCAGCAAGGTCGGTAGTAAAATAAAAGATAAGTATTAATTATCTAACTTATCTCGAAGAGCTTATCTTCAAGTCGTTTGCGGCAGGGGCGTCAACTGAGATACTGCTCTTCTCTATCTTTTACTTGTTTAAATATAGGCTTAACATTTGTTCAAAGGATAGAAGGATCTGAAGAAGATAGTAGTTAAGGACTTATATTTCTTTATTCGAGGTAGAGCGTTAGTACCTTTGACATTTTGAAGTGGTCTAGCCCCCTCAATCAAACATAAGAAGATAAGCAGTAATCGACAGTTGTATAGCTCAGTAGTTATTCAAAATTAGTTTTGCAAAAGGCAAAATTTCCATTGCATTTGTATAACGCTTCATGCTTGTTTATACACGAATACCTAAGTTTAAGGGTCTAAAACTAAGGCTTTGGGGATTCCAGATGCACCTCTTACTTATCTCCGTCTAAACATAATGCGGGCTGAAGCATAAAACTTTTCATATTTTCCAATTTAATATTTAAGGAGATCCTAAAAACCAAACAAATTAATAGATATAATTTTTTTTTTCATTTTGTGCCTTTTATTATTTTTAACTAAAATTGTAATCACGAGAAATCATTGCTTTTACTGCCTAACAAAAATTGAGTCCATCAATTGCTAAAAATAACCCACAATTCAGACTTGGCGGTTTTGGACATCAAAGAGCATAAAGAGCAACCCTTCCCGGTAATCAAAGCAAACCGACTTTATTTCCTTCTTAATCCAGGTAAAAAAATATTTTTAAAGTTCTTCGTTCAAGGTTTTGTAGTTATTACTATTTTACCTTTCAGAATAAAGAGCTCAGACACCGAACGAGAGTCATTGCCTCTTCGCAAGTTTGGATTCTTATCTCGAATTATGCGGGTGTGTGAGAGACGTCTCTGACTTGTTTATTCCATGGTTTATTCTCGTTCTATTTGGGCCATCGTTGATTTTGGCCAAGCGCACATGCCGAGCTTGACCGATATTCGAATGAAAAATAGAAGCCGAAATTTCACATTATAGAATCTTTTAAGTTTGATGGATGCCCTTAGCAATGCACATACCGATGGATTATTTTTTTAATAACACAATTGGATTAATTTAAATAATGTAAATACCTGGATTTTTTTTGTGTATGCTTGAAAGTAATTTATTAATATTTTGTTTTTCCTGCTCTACCATAAATGACCAACGTTTAATATGATACAAGAGATATCGTCCATTTTTCAGATAGGATAATGAATTCTGCCTTGAGTAGGTAAACTGCAGAATCTGTTTGGATTCAGAAGTATACCTGCCCGCGGCAGAATTACTAGTAGTACTAGTTATAAATAAATATCTGATTTATGGAAACGAAGTTTATGGCATGTGTCCAAGATTTCCAAACCTTTACACGCATTTAGGTATAAGACGAAAAAGTTGGAACAACCATTTAAGATTGGAACAATTCCAAATGTTCTTAAACAACAGTTTTTTTTTTTCGTTCATTTAGTAAATGTCCGCTATTTCCCATTATCCGACAAAATCAGATTTTCATAATCGATTTAATATTTATGTGCCTCCATTCTAAGGTTAATGTGTTGTTTCTATAGTAAATTTACGAAAAAGAAAAATCAGCCATGATTAAACTGATTATTTTTATTTATTTAATAACCAACTCAAAGCATATCTAGTTTGGCATAGTTTGATAACCTCCATATATAGTTAGTTTAATAAAATAAAATTAAATATTTATTGTTACTTTTCACTGCTTAAATGGTTAGCTGACCAGCTTGGAGCTGTCAACCATGAGTCGAATTTCAAGACTGACCTTTTTAGGGCATATGAAGTCCAATGAAGCTTGGCGTTTGTGTTTAAATGGTTAATTTTACCACACTTAAGTGTATATTTAGAATTTATTCGTTACCGTTCATTGTGTTTAGAGAACGATAGATTCAATAATCAATCGAAAAAGCTGTTTTAAAATAAGCAAAACCGCAAAGAAAACTGTGAAAAAATACTTTTCTTATGGGCCACGGAATATTAAGGGCGAAAAAAATTCTTTTAATAGAGCCTTCTCGATAGAGGGCCAATTGCTTCCGAAAATTGCAATATTAATTTAAATTTAATAGTCAACAATTAATAGAATATGAAGAAAATCTTTTAAATTAAATTAAATTGTACAAATTACGGATTATATGTTGAATACATTATTCATATATAAGCTAAAAATATATTTATATATTAAGCGTAAACCATTGACACTTATTTAAAAGCTATAACTTACAAGCTGGCAAAATTAAATTTTTTTTAATCAATAGTTTGTGTGTCACGTTTTCATTAATGTGATAAGATAGTTAAAATGTGAATTTAATCTTTGTCGTAAATAACCTTATTCGGTATTCGTAATTTTGCACAGGGAAATGTTGCTATTGTATTACTATCATTATTAGAAAATATTGAAACAAAAGCACTTTTTATCTTGTTAAATCATTACCTTGTTATGATATTGGTTTTTTTTTCAGTAACAATAATATAAAATCAAATTATGATTAAGTTATCGCATTTTATGAATGTAATTGTTATGATTGGAGTTATCAGTATTTTATGAATTATTATTGTTTGAAATTGGTTGTTCCTTATATTAAATAACAAGGGTGACGAGCGACAGATAAAGAGGTACACAAATTGTGCAAACACGATGTTCCCTTCCCCCACACACCACACTACCAGCAATGCAAAATTAAATAACTATCTTTTTACTAAAAATCTTTACTTGCACTCTTAAAACGAACGAGCGATTTTAACTTAGTCTGATTAATTTTCACTCCTCCAGTCTGGAAAATGCACTTCTCCTTTTGGAGTGGATCCTTTGTGTGTTAAACCTCCGACAGGATCACTCCAAACGAGTGATTTTAACTCAGTCTGAGTTAATATTCATTCCTTTCCAGTGTCGAAAATGCACTTCTCCAACTGGAGTGGATTTCACTCTTTTGTTTTAAGAGTGATGCGTCAGGTAAAAGGGTTGCTATCGTAAACTTTCTATAATTGGAACGAGCCTTAAGGAGTATTCGAGGAGAGACAGAAAAACTTGATTCCAGAAGCAATTTTTTTGATAAGTGAAAACAACATAAATTCTTTTAATTAACCCTCCGAGGAACAAGCTTTTAGGCAAAATTGTAAACATGTTTTTGGCGCATTAGATTTAAAATGTTGACTTGTTATCATTATTATTTTGACATAAAAAATTATTTCTGTAGTAAGCAGTAAAAAAACCCTCCTAGACAAGTTGAAAATTTCAATTTAATTAAATAAAAATATTATAAATAGTCAATATAATATTTAAAATATCGCTGGAAAAAATTAAGAGTCCGTTGATGAATTTATACGTATGTATTCATATATACGATAATTTAAGAAAATCATTCTATTTGATAATTTAGATATAAAACCTCGTTGACAAGTCCAAGAACATCACCGGAACAACTTTGTATCCGTTCGATCGAATAAAGGGATAAAGCCTCCAAACTATCTAATCTTATCATAACGGGAAATCCTTCAATGCGTCACGATATTGCCACCCGCACAAAACATTTCAGCCACCGAAATATTCGAAAGTTCAATTCGTGCTTGGAATTTCATTCCTATAAGACCATCGAAGATTTCTGAGGAGAAAAGCGAGGAAAAGATTAAAAGAACAAACCTATTTCTCAGAGCGAAAGTGGTATATATCAGAAAATATTGACTAAAATCTTATATTAGAGTTTCCTTTTTGGAGTCAGCTTTTATACCTAGCTACAGACGTCATTTGTGGAAAACGTACTCGTGAAAAATATTCGTAGAATTTCATGGACACGTATAACCCTCGTTTGCCTTTTTTATGCTTTCTTGTAAAGTAAGAAAAACCTAATTATACCATTCTTGTTCTGAGGTAAAACAATTCAACTTGATGTTCTACAAATATTTGCTATCGTAGTGTGGCAACCTCATGACGTTCGCATGACGTCATGAAGTCACGAGCGGGTTTTTGAATTGAAGATGGAGAAATTTCTATGAATGGCGATTGTGCGAATAGGGAGTGGATTTTTTTTTAAATGATGAACATCTATCTTCAGTTGGTTTAGGACTTGAACTTCAAGTATAACATCATACTTTTTCTTAGAAACCTGTTAGAGCCGTGGTTTATTCCCAAGGAACATGCGTATTATTCCGTCTACTATTTTTGTCAACCCTAATATTATCACCCAACACGATATATAAGTATATTAATTTAAAATGAATATGATAATTAATATAATCATGATTAATATTAAAAAGCACCCATAAAACCGTAAATAAAAACATATAATTTTATTAAAAAATTAATATAAATAATTTGAAATTGACTGCTGGGATTTATTTTCAATACGTATCATTAATTAAAAATACTTTTAAAAAAAGCTGTGGCGTGATTGGAAATTTATTCTGAAGGGGCTTCATGTTCGAAGACAGAATTACAAAAAAAAAATGATAGAAATGCAATTAAACCAATAACTGTAAATACATTAACTAAAATAACTAATTAATATAGCCAATATAATTAAAGAATTGCTTTTCGAACTGAATATTTTTGTGTGTTTTAAACAGTAAAAATTACCATAATAATTCCATTGGATAATAATTCCTGTGGAAAGGATGTACGAATATCTTCCCCCAGGAATGTAGTTGAGAGCCGGAAAAATTGTATAATGACATGAATTTTTTATAATACTAAGTTATAAACATATTTTTTCAGTCATTATCTTAAATGATAAGTCACAAATAAGATGACTTTTTCGGAGGATTTATTTTAGAATTGGCAATTGATCGAGCGCCCAATTACCGTTTTAATTTGAAATAAATTTAGATAAAATTGTTTGGAAATTTAATGGTTGTTTCAAGTATATTGCGGATATAGATTTTGTATTTGTAAATTATTGTGCTACACACTCTACCTGTAACTACCTCTGTTTGTATGCAAACTATTATGGTTTGAACGTTGGCTCAGATCTATTTTGATACAATTTAATTTTGTGCAGTTGCCTTTTATTTTAGTTTATTTAGTTGTTGCAGTTAGATTACTTTATTTAGTTTTGATGCATTTTGAAGAAATTAGTCTTTATAACAAATAATGAATATTTGCAGTAGAATTCGTACCACCTCGTCTTTCCGTAAAAGCATCTCGAAAAAATTACGATTTATAAAAATATGTTTTAATGGCTAATACAAAATCAGATAATGCGAATTTATAGTAAACTTAATGCTAATAGGATTTCCTACTGGGCAAGTTTTTACAAAACCAGACAATCTCAATATGAAGAGCTTAGTGGAAGAACGTGCTAAGTGACACTTTTGAAAACATTTAAATATTTGTGTTAATGGTCATGCTAATCTCTAATTTATAAAGATAACAAGCTTTTCCCCTTTTCGTAAACTTTAAGTAAAGTACATATTTTGCCTTTTGTGAGTGACGCTTTTAACATACATAGGTGCAAACGAAAATCTTCAAAACTCCTTTTCTCGTTTTCACATCTTTGTAGCTTCTCTTAGCACGTTGTTCTACTAAGCTCTTTTATTCTAAAAAGGAACCGTTAGAACGAAATCTCGATTCCGCCCATGACCACGAAAATAATCAAACGGCTTCTTTCAAATCTCCATCATCCACTTGGTTCATGAGTCAGGGTGACTCGATAAACAAACTTCCATGAGTCAAAGGATGGATAATTTAATTAGTTTAGCTTCTATATCAGTACCCCCTTCTTTTGTAGCAATAAACGATTTCTAAAAAAGGGCAGAAGAAATTTTGCATAGTATAGGAGGAGAAAGTTTTTGGGCCTTGACTCAAGGCGACTTTCTTCTTTCTGGTTAAGAGAAAGTTAATTAAAAACAAGCATTACTAATTCGTCATTCAATTACTACTTTGTCACTCTTTTAGTGACGTAGTTTAGTAGTTTTTTTTTTAAATCGTCAGTGGTGAAATGTAGTTGTTGTTTCTTTTAATTATTTATTTTACCTTTTTTTTTGCTAAATGTAATAGCTGGGAATTGTAATTTCGCCCAACTTGACTTAATCAAATTATAACTATATTTACTTTCTTAATTTAAAAAAAAATAATAATAATTTGCAGCATATGAGGGAACCATGAGTATGGATATGTTAGAACTGGATATATTAGAACCATGAACTGGATGTATTAGATTAACAAATTTTCAAAGTTTGAAATAAATTTAACAGTATTTAGCAGATACAGGTAAAAAAAAAACCTTTGTACATCAAGTATGGGACGTATCTGAGTAAGGAAAGTTAAAAATTTCTTTTTACATAAGTATTTTAGTGCGAAGGTATATCGGACAAATATGTATATTTGTATCTAACTGTCATAGAAGTTTACTTGCATTGCAAAAATCCCATCAAATTAGCTGTTTTAAACTAGCGTTGAGTTACTAGATAAACTTTGCATCAGACGCTATACGAATTGAAGGAAAGAGTATTAAACTGTATATATGAACGTTATATCAATGAAGTACATTCTTGAATACTGAAACAAGAACTAAGTCAACTTTGATAAATATAAATGGTTCTCAGTTCTGGGGAATATGTCGAGTTTCCAAACGCTTAACCGTCAATAAAGCAGCCCCGTTGGAAAAAAAGTATGAGGAATATTTTTAAGTACCCATTTTAACGACAATAGTTTAATTAAAAGCTGCATATATTGCAATTAATGATTTTTTTTATTCTTCTTTCTTATATTCTGATCTAAATCAGATCAGTTTCATAAGTCCCTTCGTCTTCGACCTATCTAGAACTATGCTAGGGCTACGCAGAAAGTCCTCCGGAGATAAGGCAATTCATCGAAGAAAATGCCCGGGGTGGCCTGTAAATAGTGATAGTGACATTGATGATTTAGAAGTATTTGAGTACCTATTTTCACTGTACAAAATTTTCAACGTTACTGTTTAGTGCAATATTTATATTCATGAAATACTTTTTACAAAAACAAAAAGAACAACGTTCTTACTCCATTCCTTAGGGAAATCTAAAAATCCATTTTGAATTTAAATACTCTAAAAAATATACATTCAACTTTTCTCTTTTTACATGTCCAGCTAAACTACTTAGTAAATGCGAATGATTTTACCCAATTCTTGACATGCGATAATTCGAATAGCCATTCATGGGCCGTAATTCCATTCTATTATCGAACACGGTTCAGCGGACTCGTCTTCACGAAATCGATTTCTTTAATCTCAAAAGGGCGAAACCGTTTTTTACCCGAGACATAATGTGATTCAGCCGATGATAATATTAATGCTTTCTTTTGAGGACAGGTGGTCTTAATTTTTTAATCAATTCTATTCAAAGTGTCCCATTTTTTGCTGAAAAAAAAAGATAGTCAATGGAGTTAATTTTTAACTAAGACTATGCCTATTTGAAGCAAATATTTGTCGTGGAAAAAAATAACTAAAGAACAAGCAACACTCGTTTTTGTGTCTTGAAATCAGTGAGAGTGACATCAAAGAGTTTCATCTGCTAATAGGACATATTGGTCAAGGTATAAAGATACCGCCACGTATAATGTGGAGTTTAATATAACCCCTGCTTTATTTTATAATAACTTTTTTTTTCAGAAAACGCACTAAAAAATATTTGGAGCTTGGTTTCAACAAAAATATGCTTCCTAGTAGCCGGAACGGCTGTGTGGTTAAATGTTTCACGATATATTAAGGCCATTTCATCATGAACCATTTATCAGGTTATTGTTCAAAAACTTGCAAAATGGTTAAACCAAAACCTGAAAAATAATCAACCAAATACGGAAAATAGTGTGAAACATTTCACAGCATAACCATTGCAGCTTCCAGGGACCATTATTATGGTGAAACCAAGCACGGAATTTTTAACAGTGCATAATTACATAATATATTTCATCTATCTAAAATATTTCATCAAGTGCAAAGTAATTTTTAGACTTCAAGAAGAGCTACCTATTTTAAATCGAACTAGGGAATAAGATCATTGCCATTTCTAGCTTCCATCAAGCTCATGCTACTTCTCCCACACCCACGCCCGATTGTCTGTCTGGCTTTCTGATCGATCGAACTGGGGTGGTTCATCCGCAATTTTCGGTCGCTAACCTCGTTGCAGAAAAGAACGGTACTCAGAAAATGGAACGATATTTGTATATTTGGCAGCGATATCGTTTGGCCGAAAGGCGGGATAAAGATAGAATGAAATTGAAATATTTAAAATATGCTATTTTTTAGTGATTTTGATATCTGGCGGCAAAATGTAAATGTACGAAATTTTTTCGAATTTATTTTGAAAGTTTTTCAATGTGATACCAAATTAGATTTAATCCTTCAATAATAGAAAAAATCTAAATAACATTTCATTTTTTAATTAGAATATTGTAATACTTGTATAGTCTTTTTGTTCAAATACATATGCGAAAATTCTATTTTAATTATAAGCATACACTCTCAAGAGCAGACCTAATTTTCTAAAATTAAATCGCATATAGAAAATAATTAGCTTTTTTTTAAAGTCTTGTTTTAATATATTATAACTGGCGTAATTTTACGTTCTTATCTCTTAAGTTTTGTTCTTGAAGGCTTCACCAACGAAAATTCTCTCCAGAGATAAGAACTTAAGAATATATAAATTGGCAACTTTAAAATTGACTTGTTTCACTTGGAGAATATCATTCCTACTTTTATTCCATTGATTTCATCGGTGGTTTCGAAAATTGGGCGGTTTTGACACGGTAAACTCAGCCCATTACACATCGCATTGATTAACTAATCGAGACCTTATTTTTATTCCTTAACTGTTGCCACTCAAGGCATCAAGCATGGGTATTTAAAATAACGTATCAGAGTACATTTATATAAATCATAAATTTTTTATTAATATCTCTTAGCACATACATTTTTATACTTTAAAGTTTAAAATTAAATGATCAATCTTTCTTATGCATATCAGTTAATCCTGCTGAAGTATTTTCCTCACAAAAGCAAGTGTTTCTTTCTCTCATACAAATCCCAACAAGAAGACATCAATAAAACGAAACAAATCCGTGTCACATCCCATCTCCTTGGCAGACATGCCATAGAATTAACGGAGCGTGCTCGCGACTCCATGACAGCTACAAAAGTGTCGCGTTGAGGAGCCGCTCACTCAAGGTATAATAACCCAGATTACTCCTAAAAGAAGAGCAAAGAGGGGCTGGAGTGTTGGTATCCATCTTTTGAGTGAGGAAAGAAGTAGGATTTGGAAGAGAAATAAAAATGAAGACAAATTGTCGTCTTCTTTGGAGTTAGCGCTTGTGAATGATAAGGATATTTTTTTTGCTTATTTTTTTCTTATACACTCTTAAAACAAACGAGTGAATTTAACTCAGTCTGAGTTTATTTTCACTCTTTTCAGTGTCGAAAATGCGCTTATCCTATTGAGGTAGATTTCACTCTTTTGTTTAGTTAAAACTCCGACAGGATCACTCCAAACGAGTGATTTTAACTCAGTCTGAGTTAATTTTCACCCCTTTCCAGCGTCGAAAATGCAGTTATCCTATATGAGTGGATTTGACTCTTTTGTTTTAAGCGTGTAGAGATGCAGATGGCTTGTAGGTAGTATTTAAAAGAAAACTAGGTGTGTATAGCACTACATGACTTTAATTTTTCTACCCAATCAATGAATAAAGGTAATCATGTAACCTATAAGGTAATTTCAGAAAATTTAAAACGCAATAGGTTCCATCGCAGCTACTCTTTGTGCATGCGCGATTTTCGTGAAAACCTGATTATGACATCCGACGAGTACTTGGAACTCGTGCATGAAATGAATTGAACCCGTGCCTCTTATAGTTTGAGCTTTAGAGTTGTGTCAGACAGACACAGATCTCTGTTCAAAAATCACTTTTTTAGAATCAGCACCCTCCACAACGTGTAGGAAGCAAAGCAAAAAAAAAAAAATTCGAATATTCGACCCATCGCACTTTCGCAACCTTATATTTCATATTAGGTAATTTTTAAAAAGCAAAAATAGTTAAAGTTTGCGAACGTAGTAGTATTTACATAAGAGTTATTGAAATTGTGCTTTTAACAATTAATATTCTTCTGAAGAAATTTCTCAACAAATGAGTTTGTTAAATTGAAATATTTTTATATTTCCATTGCTTTGAGGTCAAAAGTTTAACTATTTATTTTAAAAGATGCTTTACCTTGACAGTGATATTACAGCAGTAAAAAATATATTTCTAAAAGATTCCTTCGAGATCTTTTCAGCCAATGTCTAATATTACAAACAATTCTTACTATAAAAAGCATTGAGATGGAATTATTAAAGAATATCAGGTAATAGGTTTTTCTTTTTTTAGAATGTCGATACTTTTAATTATCAAATAAGAAATAAGCAACTGATATTATTGTTTCATTCCTTATTTAAGTTTGTTGTTTCATTCTTCATTTCAAGTAAGTTAAAACAAAAGAAACTTTAAATATGTCCAAAATGACGCGAAGTCATTGTTTAATGTCTATTTCTGGAAAAAAACCATATTAATTACAACATTGTATTTTCTATCCTCACACCCACTGAATATGAAAAATGCGTTGCGTATCGCTTAATTCAATTTCATAAATGGATTGCTAATCTGACCACCATACACGCACTTCCCTTGTTTGTTCCTGACGTGGAGGAAAGTGGTGCACGTTAATTGTGTATTCTCACGAAGAGACTATGCTGAAATTAATAATTTTTTTCAAAGTTCCACGCATTGTTTCATTTATACTTAATTCCATAAGAGTTTTTGTCACACACACCACTCCATTTATAGAATTTTTTGTGTGTTACAAAAATATTTATTATTTTTATTTTCAGACCAATGAATAGGAAAAAAAATTCTCCAAGTATTTATTTTATAGATTTGGGTCATCGCTTTTAATTTTTTTAGTCTGAATACAATAATTATTATCTGTCGAAGTAAGTAAAGAAATTGTAGTGTTTTTGAAACAGGTTTAAATGATGTATGAAGTGTCATTATATTAAAACCAGTGCCACTGAGATAAAATAATTTTTTGCTACGCTCTCTTCTCCCGGTATTTACTCTAAAAATATTGAGTTGACAAATCAATAACCTTGCACATTTACGAAAGACCGATTATTTAATATGCTGATATTGAGAGCTGAAGTTTTTAAGATATAGTTTGTCGAAGTTCAGTTTTTCGTTTTGCATATGAGTTGAATAACCCTTATTGCTGCCAGTGCGTGAAGTCAGATTTTCTATAAAATTTAGAAAAAAGTTTGAAAAAAAATATCGTTATCATCTTCCTCTTTGCAAATTTAGAGTTTATTATATATTAATTTATAAACTTTCAAGTTTTGTTTTGCCAAATTACAACTTGCGCTCTTCTCATTCTCGTAACGGAAAAAGTAAGGGAACTACAGCTATATCATCAATGTCAACTACCTATGCTTTTTATGAAAAGGAAATATACGTCATACAAAAGACGTCACTTTACCAGGGCCGGCGAGCTCTTGCGATCATAGGCGAAGCCCCCTAATTCGATGTATGATAAATTCTTAGCTTATATTTGCTGTTCTTTTTACAAAAATATACACTCTTTAAACAAAAGAGTGAAATCCACTCCTGTAGGAGAAGTGCATTTTCGACACTGGAGAAGTGAAAATTAACTCAGACTGAGGTAAAATCGCCCGTTTGTTTTAAGAGTGTAGCCCTAGCTTCAAACAGGTTCTTCTAATATTCACAATACCAATACTTCAGGTCGCACCATTAACTACAACACCTTCTTTTATTACAACTACATATTAAACCTTGGAAATCGTTCAAAGGTATTTCTTAAGGTATTTCTTAATCTTAGAAACCTTTCTTGTAAGTTGTATACTTAGATGTGTATATGACATAAGCAAAAAAACACAAACGGTTTGTCATGGCAAATAGACATCATGACAGTTTTCGAAACTTGGAAGACATCCATGTGACATTCCCTTGATGTTACATAAGTATAGTAACTAAGTAAGTAATGATTGTTGTTGACATGACACCATTTTGACAGATGACATGACACATAGATTCGTAAACGGTTGCGCGTCATGCCAAAAGGTCTGACGTGTGGAAATTCTAATTTAGTGTTTATGTAGCTAAGTGATGAAGCTGTTGGATCACATTCATTAACTTTTGCACCATCGTAAGATATAATATACACTTTTGGTTATTACGAAACGCCCTTTCTTTTGTTGATGTAATTTAATGATAATTTGAAGCAATCTATTTCTATTGACTGAATTACCATTTCTATTCCCCCCTGAATTTAACTCAGTTCTTGTTGATTGAATTGTTAGTATCTGGATTTTGTGTACCTTAGTATTTATAGTTAGTTACACGAGAGAAAATGTTCACCGTTTTATCATTAGAAAAGAGACATCACGATGTTACTGATTATAAATTTTTTTCTTTCAATATATAACATTAAAAGTGCTTAGTGACTTATCTTTAAAAAAACATGTATTTTAATGTACTAGAGACTACGCCTTATTTGCTAACGATTGCCTACCTTACTCACTAATCACTCATCTCTTATATCATTTACTATAAAGGTAGGTATTTACTATAAAGGTATAAAATGCAAAAAAAAGGTTAAGAAATAATTAAATAATTTTAATTCAAATTTTTAATGTTGTTTTTCTATTACCTACTTTTGTAAGCCGCGTGGAATACTTTGTGGAACACGAGGTGTTTTTAAATTTGTTCTAAATAAATAAAAAAAAAATATTAAACTGAGGATTTTTTTAATACCAAACCCAAAGGAAGAAACTTATGCTTTAATTAAACTTATAAATAAATTTTGGATTTTGACATGTTTAAAGTTTTCATAACCATGTAACTATAAAAGAAAAGCCAAGTGTTACCAAAGTTTTAGTTACGCACATTCCTATACCAAAAATAGATTTTGATAACCTACTTCTGAATTAATAATGGTCAATTCACACTTTTTCAACCACACAAACAACTCCTTGTCACTGAAAGAAAGAAAAAGTGAAAGTTTTAATCGCGTCACAGCCACTCTCACTTTAAACAAAGGTCGACATGGGCGCAGAAGGTCGTGACCTACTGGCCCATTTAGCATCAACTCTCGCTCAAATTATGTTTTGGCCGTTTACGGAAATCGATGAGAAACTTTTCGATGTCGCGAGGACTAACAACACCAAAATGAGAAGTGACCGAGGTCGTTCACATGGTGAGGACGACATGTATGGGTGTTACTCTGAGTAGAAAAGATTTTGGGATTTTATTTGAGAAATTGAATAGGAGAATGAATAGAAGGTTAAATAGCTAGTTAAAAAATATTTTAATTACAACTGTATAAAAAATGCACTCAATCGACAATATGTTTGGATGTTATCTACACGTTTGAGTGTTATTGAGAGCAGATTTTTTCATTTTTTTTATTTTTATTTCATTCGAGAAATTTAATAAAAGGGTAAGAGTTTAAGTGGCTAATTGAAAAAATACTTTAATTACAAATGTGTAACAAATATACACAGTTGGCGAAACGTTTGGGTGTTGCACTCTGCGTACGTAAGATTTCGGGATTTTGTTTGAGAAATTGAATAGGAGAATGAATAAAAGGTTAAGTGGCCGCAGAAGTTCTTTGTGACATGATGCTGTCAGTCCAGTTCGGATTGTAGGATTTTTTGAAGAAAAAGAACAAAACCTATTCCCGCAAAGCCTTACCTGTTCTTTAAAGATTACGAACAGGTTTCGTTCCTCTCTTTCGGAATAGCTAAAATCCAAACCAGAGGGATAGTGTGAAGTCACAGAAAGCTTCTTTGGCCTTATTAGTGGAGTCTTCCGTGACCACAATCATACTCTATCCCCCATTATACCTCACTCTCCCCACCATCCATTTCAACTACAAGAATTAGATTATAACCTATAGCTGAAAATGTATTGTAGGCATTGAAATAGTTTTTAAGTAAAATCTTGGAATTCACAATACTGAACCAAATTTCCTTAATGATCTATAGCATAGTTACTTTCGCATTCGTCATTACATTTTCAAATGGTTAACTTTTGCAGCATATAATGATAATGGTATTATTAAGCAGTGACCCTTCAGGGTTTCCCAACCGGTGGTACTTGTACCACTGGTGGTATGCGGGAATATTTCATGCAATATAGCATGCAAATATATTACTCATTACACAACAACATATTATTAACATTAACATTACACAACATATTATTAACATATTATACAACAATATATTATTGCTCATTACACAACATATTATTTATATTATATAACAACATATTATTACTCATTACACAACATATTATTAACATTATTTTGATGAGAAATCCTTAACTCCTTTATCGGATATTGCTGAGTTTGTACTATTTTTTAATTATATGTTTTTAGACCTATAGGTAATAAACAAACCTGTAAATTGATACCATTTTGATCTTTTTATTTCTCCTTCATTATAAGCATGTTATAAATAAACAAATATTTAACCATTTAATACGAAGTTTTCTTAGTTCTACTCAAAAAAACCTTTGAACACTTTTTAGAAGAGTAAATATTATGCGTTTATGAAAATATTTAGGTCTAGTGGTACGAAAAAAATTCTCAAAAAGTTAAGTGGTACACAAGTGTAGAAAGGTTGGGAACCCCACACTAAATTAATCTATTTTAAATAATTATTTCCACGATTTTTATGTACATACAAGCAGAATATCAAAAAATATTCAGGCTACACGCTATATCAATATAGATAGATAGATAGATAATAAATTTATTGCAATGGGCCTAAGCCCGTTTACAATGGTTGGCAATGGTTATTACAATAAAATGTTTCATAATATCAACATAAATCTATTGCAAGGATACATATAAAACAAACAAATGAAATACAAACAAACACTTAAATACATACAAAGAGACACAAGGAAGTAAACTAATTGTCAGTATCATCGAAACTTAATATATATTGTCTAAATTTTAAAACTGATATTAAGTAGTTATAAATATTATAATAGTTTTTGTTATGAAATTTTAAAAATACTGAAAGATTGTTAGAATTAATAAAGTATTTTCTTCTGAAGGATTCATAAACAGGACAAGTTAAAATTATGTGTTCCCAGGTTTCATTTTCGGATGTATTACATATTTTACATATAGTGTCAGGAAATATTTTGTAAATTGATCCTTTAAAGTATAAGTATGTTTGATTGCAACGCAACTGCATTATAATTCGTTTTACAGATATATCAACATTTGAGGCTAGATAATCTTCAATTAAATGTGAGTTTTTGATGAATTTGTAAAAAGAGTGATTGTTACTATTAGCTACACAAGCAAGGTCATTTTGAATGCATTGATCATTGTATGTTTGGATAATTAATGGTAAATATTGTTCTGCTACTTCGTAATCTTGGGATATCCAAACAAAATAAAAACCAGCACTTTGTAAAATATTTCTAACAGAGATAGCCCAGTTAAATTTGCTAGTAGAAGAATCATAAAGAGACAAATTATAAAGTTTTAAATAACAAGCTTTAGCAAATCTTTCATCAGACATCTTAAGTAAATGTGTCCAATATTTTAAAATCAAACGGATAAAAACTAAAGAAATTCTTGAATGACCCAATTCAAGTCTCAACATGTATCCAGGGGTATACCTTGAAACAGTAAGCAATCTTTTAACAAAAATACAAAAACATTTTTCTAATTCACAGTAATTATTAACAGCCCATATTGGAGCACCGTAAGTCAAAACAGACAATATTAAGGAGTCAAATAACTTAAACCAAGAATTAACCGAGTTAATTCTTGCGCCAGCAAGGACAGACCAAGAATTATTAATTGCACTGATGGTTTTACAGATAAAGTGATCTTTAGCAATAGTAAAACAACCCGATGAAGAAAACGGTATGCCAAGATAAATATAGCTGGGGACAATTTCTAACTCTTTTTTATTGTAAAAGAACTTTTCACTCGCAGATAACTTACCGCCCTTTCGGAAAACAACCACTTTGGTTTTATTGATATTAACATCTAAACAGAATTTTTTGCAGAATCTTTCTAATGTGTTAAGCTTTAGTTGAAGATTTATTGGGCTATCTGCAAGAATAACTGCATCATCAGCATAAAGAAGGAGATGTAAATAGATATCAGGTGCAATATACACGCCTGGGATACATGATTCGTTTAACTGGACTATTAGGTTGTTTAAAAAGAGGATAAATAACAGTGGACTCAATATTTCACCTTGTAATACACCAATTGAGACTTCGAATGAGTCAGTACAGACATCTTTTACTCTAACTCTTGCTGAAGCCTTATTGTATAGATCCCTTAAAATTGTGATAACTTTTGAGCTGATTGAGAGTTTTTGTAATTCCAACCATAAAAGATCATGATTGACACTGTCAAACGCGCCTTTTAGATCAATAAAAGCAACATATAGTTTACCACGTTTTTTCCGTAATTTATCTTGTATAATTGAGTTTAAAATAAAAACGCTATATCAATATGATTTACCAGCAAAAACTCGTACCTGGAAGTAGAACGGGACTTGGAATTTTGCCACTTCCGCTATTATTTGAAAGTTCCATCGTCGTCGTATAGATTTCATGTTTTATACATGTTATATGAACGGCATTTCCGGTACCGTACATAGTAAAAGCGAAAATTAAAAGAGTTTCTATGAAATATATAGTTTTTTCCTGTTAGAATTTTATGTACCTTCAGTAACTGTAAATCTAAATCTCAACGTTATTTAATGGTTAGAACCTGGTTTTTCAAAATGTTTTCAATTCTCATGAGTCATTATATAATCTTAATATTTTATCTGAACTGATTAGCATTGATAATCGTTATTGGAAGTTTCTTTCATTTATTTTTTTAATAGAGTTTCAATGTTGGCAAATATTTCCCATATTTCAAAATTTATTTCTGAATACTTTCTCTCACCTTCATATAATAATTATTAAATGCGTTAATTAAAGAAATTGTTCTATTAGAAATTAAACAGCAATGTTAATTGTTTGCTTTGTCGTCCATTACGAATCAAAACTTTTTTGCCGTTGTAAAAAAAGCTTATTAAAACATTTTAAGGGGAAAACATTTCAATTTGGTAGCTATGACCTCAGCTCACAATTCTGTAATTTTCAAGGTAGTCTAGAACTTTAAAAGTCTTTTACACTTCCACACTGTACTCCATAATTATAGTGAGAAATTTGAAAAAATTTCTACATAATTTTTTTTTGAATGTCTATTTAAAAAAAACAAAACAATTTTTGTTTCATACAAATCCAAAATACAACTCTCACACTCCTAAAATAGAAATTTTAAGCGGTAAGTTACTCTTACAACTTCACCAAAGTATGTACTACATACGCACACTCGATCTGTATACATCCTTCATTCCTGCATCTAAATTTCGCTCAGCAAATTTTATATATATATTTTTTCCTCTTGCAATTTTTCAACCATTTCCGTAAACATCAACCATTTCCGAAAGAGCATCCCAAAGCTCAAAAACTACACAAAAAGAAAAAAAAAATTACCAGACTATCCGTCGCACAGTGGGGTATTTGACCAATCTAGCTGGACAAAAGTCGATTTTTAAAACCTAAACATATGAAGAAAAAATAGTCATTTCTGATAGACGAATAATGAGCGCATGTCGAACAACACTTTTTTTTTAATTGCAGACGACTTTTTACATTCGTAATGCTGGTTTAAAGTTCGTTGTTCTGAAGTGTTCGTTTTTATTTTTCTGACGTTCGTAAACAGACGGAGCTGTAATTATTTTTTATCCTAATTAAAACAGCGAAAATGGATTTTTGAGTTATTGAATCTAATAGAGCAAGTAAGAATGTATACTTTCCACCAGTTTTAATTATTTTTAATGTTTTATTTTAAGCATATTAACGTTTTGAAAATGTTCTATTTTTCTTCATCAATTTTCTTCGATTTGATTTACATTTTAGACAATTAGTTATATAGTTCCGCAAAGTTCCGCTTTGAGTTTTAGCTTAAAAGAAAGCTTAGAATCTAAGCTTTAAGAACCTGGTAAAATTTCTTGCGAATTTTTGCGAATTTACGATATAAAAGTAATTTTCCATCATCGTTAGGTATGTGATCTAACAAAGTACGCAAGCTTCAACCTACTCTCAAGACGTTAATTTTTGTTTAGGATCATCAAAAGTTATAATCATGACTAGGAAAGAATTTGTTTGCCATTATGCAGTAACAGCATTTGAGTAACATAAATGAAAAATTGAAGTTTTCAGAAAATTGCCTTTTAAACTTGGATAATTTTTTCCGATGAGCTCACGCGTTTAAAGAGGGTTCAAATGTTAACTAAATTCAAATTTCGTTGTCATAAGGCTCAAAGAAAAGAAGATATTTTTGCTAGAAAACTAAGATTGGCTTGAAAGTTTATTTTTAGTTCCAAAAATTGTGAAAGGACAAAGTAGATATCTGACGAAATTTCACTGACTCTTGATCGGTGTAAGAGAAGAAAAACAATAGAATTACGAAAAAATACCGATTTGGAAGTGTTTACTTTCGCTACACAAACCAAGCTTAAAAGAAAGTGGGAAAGAGATGCTTCTCTATAGTACTTAAAACATTGCTAATATCCAAATACGAAAACCTTTGAAGATGATTCACATTACGATGCAGATATCTTTCAAAAGTTCTATCGTTCCTATTTAACTATCTTGCTGTGTAAATAATTCAATCATATGACAAAATCCAATACAATCTTCGCCACGATATTGTCGTCCAATAAGAATGGGTTAGGTTTAGTTTGAATTATCATCGAACTAGGGGTAGTTGCGCTCTTAAAATAAACGAGCGATTTTAACTCAGGCTGAGTTAATTTTCATGTCTCCAGTGAAGAAAATACACTTCCCCTATAGAAGTGGATAATTTGTATAATAAACTGCGACAGTATCACTCCAAACGAGTGATTTTAACTCAGTCTGAGTTAATATTCACTCATATCCAGTGTCGAAAATGCACTTCTCATACAGGAGTTCACTCTTTTGTTTTAATAGTGTAAGTTACGAGCCGACACTTGAGTGGACACAAAATGCAAATCAAAGAGCGTGATCCTACGCAGCTTCGGGATTTTGTAGGATATTTGACGTAAACGCCCTCCACACAGGCTGTAATTCGTCGGGCATTTTTCGTTGCTTCACGAGCCGTTTGTAAGTCGACAATTGCGTAGGCAATGCAAGGACACGAACCTGGGACCTTCCGCATGCAAGGCGACAGGGTCTATGAGAAAGTCCTCTAACTTCTGGAAGGCCCTGGATATATTTGGTCAACCCCTAATATCAGAATGGGAGGCATCAGTTGGCATAAAATAATAGTTTACATAGAAAACAATCACCGTTATTAAGGGTGCACCCGTGCAACGCCGGGTATATAAAGCTAGTTGTTGTAAAATGTTGTATTGTACTTATAATACCCGAAATTAACTTAAGATTTCATACATTACTACCAGAAGTGAAAAAAATGTTTTTGTCCAGCTAGATCGGTCAAATACCCCACTGTGCGTCGGTTGCCATAACAACCAGAGATGCGGGGAGTCAAGCCAGTGCATCAAAGCAAACCAAAGTGGGTTAAAAGCATCAACACCACAAAAAAGAATGTTCTTAGAGCTACGGGGTCCGGGCAGAAGAGGCAGGGGTCAATGACTGGGTAAAAAAAGGTCGAGCACATTCGAAGAGCTTTGTGGATTGAAAAAACGTGCTAAGTGACAAAAAGGTGAAAACGAGAAAATGAGCTTTGAAGTTTTTAGTTTGCACTTAGATCTGTTGCAAACCTTACAAAGTGTACTAAACTTGTGTATGACTTAGGGAAAAAAATTCTATATTCGAAGGAGGTAAGTAATGTGTTCATTGATACAAAAATCTAAATGTTTTCAAAAATGTCACTTAGCACGTTCTTTCACTAAGCTCTTCTTTCGTACCCCATGCTGTCTGTCTGGGTCTGCGGTGTCCCAGGTAGAGAATGTCGGAGGAATGCACTGACTAGAGGTCAGGATGAAGATATAAGTTGATGCCGAAAGCAAGGAAGATGGAATATGACTTCTATGAAAGATTGTGGACTTTCAGTTTCGCTTGTGAGATTCTAAATGGCATCTAAAAATCCTTCTTCGTCATGCAAATTAATGTTAGCAAACGATAAGTAATAATTATTGAGTTTTCGATTAACAAAAATAGTTTAATGTAGAATGAAATGCTACGTTTGATGCTTTTTTCAGGCGCATAAACAATTCTGATTTTTCGATAAACAAAATAGTTTAATATAGAAATATATTTTGAATTTGGCACTTTCTTTAGACACATGGAATTTGTGTGAAAGCAGTTCTAATTGACAGTTTCTGCTACAAACCTACTTCTTATAGTAATTTTTTCCTAATGATCTTTTTGTTAATAGCTGAATAAGAAAGGCATCGTGTGATTGGTTCGGTAACTAATAATAATAACCTTTGACTATCGTGGGAGATTTACAAGCAGGATCAGTGGAGATCTCAATGTTATATTTTTATTTAAAAGATAAATAACTTATGCAATCTTAACGACAAGTGTTAATTATAATGCCAACTTAACTTTTGCACTGATGATGAAAGTAATTAACGAAAAGTAGAGTATAAATAAATGGATATCAACTGATTTTTCACGTAAATCTCCAGCTTAACTTGCTTCTATTCCAAAACAAAAGGTTTCACAAAAAATAAAAAACAGAAATTCTACGCTTTCGTTCTTTTAATAAAAGCTCACAAAAAACATCCAAAATTAAAAAGAAATTTTTATGCTCGGACATTGTACTAATTGATGTCTCACATTTTCCCCTTTATTAACAACAACAAAAAACAAGTTTAAACTAAATGCACACTCAGACAGAGAGATCTGAGATCTCAGATCTGAGACATTTACACGAACGACGTCAGTGGTAAAAAGACAATAAGAACAATAGTTTAAACACCAGTAATTTTGTAGCAACTCAACTTAACTCCATGTTCTTGATATACAATTAATTCTCCCTGGTATTCTTAATCATTCTGTATTCTGATCTCATTAAAGTATGTTGTGTTAACAACCCGTCCTCCTCTGTTCAGAGTATGTAACATTTCTGGCGACGAGGCGGTTCGCCCACGATTCTATGTACTAAAGAAAGTAAATTTAATGCAGTTAAATTTTTTACAATGTTTCTGCGAGTCAAGATGACTAAAAAGGGCGACTTCAACGGCTAGCGTGTTAGCCAAATTTCTGCTGGGCTGAAGGACACCTGGACACTGTGTTCGTATTCCCGATTGCTGGAATGGGTCATGCGTAAGCTTTTTTTAGATTCAGTTACTTTTCTGTATTTTCATTGCTTTTAACTAGTTCTATTAAGAGTTCTATATTGTCAATTTTAAAACGGTTTTTAAAATGGCAGAACAGGCAACTACCGTGCAATATTTTTGTTCCGTCGGAACTATTTCAGAGTTCGATGTTTCTAAACCGCAAAATATTGAGTTGTATTTAGAACAGCTAGGCTTTTATTTGGAAGCAAACAATGTTCGTGATGATTCTAAAAAACGCGCTACGCTGTTAGCAGTGTGTGGTATGAAAACACTTAGTGTTATTCGTAATCTTGTTGTTCCGAATAAACTTAGTGAGGTTACGTATGAGACCATAATAGAAAAACTTAAAACTCATTTTTCACCTAAATCGAATGAAATTTTTAAACGATTCAAATTTCATAAGCGAGTTCAAGAAAGGAATGAGCCGTTTAATTCGTATGTTGCTGAACTTAGAAAATTAGCTGACGGGTGTAATTTCGAGAATACTTTATCAAATAGGATAAGAGATCAAATTGTGTGCGGGATAAATGACGAAGAGGTTCAAAGACGTTTACTCTCTGAGTCTACGTTAACCCTTGACATGGCTATTTCAATGGCTTTGGCCGCTGAATCTGCTGCTGCTCAGTCGCGGCTGATGCGTTCGGAAAATTCGTTTACAAGAAATTCGCAGCAGGCAGTGGATTTTTTAAAGCATAAAAAACCCGCGAAGGGTAAACAGCAAAATTCTAAAATTGAGAATGCCAAAGTTTGTTTTAGCTGCGGATCAAATCATGTTCGTGCAGAATGCAAATTCCGTAACGCAATATGTCATTTTTGCAAGGGTAAAGGTCATATTCAAAAAGTATGTCGGAAAAAGAATTCTAATTCATTTCGTACAAATGAAATTCAGATACCGGAGGAATACGTTAATTCTTTACAGAGTTCGTCGTTTAAGCAAAAAATCGAGGTACAAATAAAAGGGAAAAAATTAAGTTTAGAGATTGATTCGGGTTCTTATTATTCGATAATTTCTATGAGCACTTTTCAACGTGTGTTTCAGGATGAAAAACCGGAAATTCGTGAAACTCGTGTAGAATTGCGGGATTTTCAGGGAAACAAAATTCCACTTGCGGGGTTTTGCGAAGTTCTCGTGACTTTTAAAGATCGTAAAGCGAATCTAGAATTATTGGTTTCAAAGGAGCGTTGCACCAATATTCTGGGATATTCTTGGTTTGAAGGTTTGGGAATTTATTTAGGTGGAATAAACGAGACCAAATCTGACAGCATCAACGATTTACTTTACAAGTATCGTGATGTATTTAGTGAGGGACTGGGTTCTTATTTGGGAAAACCTATTTCTTTGCCGTTGAATCCGGAATGTCCCCCAATTCGATTCAAATCAAGAAACGTTCCGCTCGCTATGAAACCTAAAATTGAAAATGCTTTAGATAAGTTGCTTAAAGAAGGGGTAATAGAGCCAATAGCAGATCCTAAGTGGACCACGCCTGTTGTCCCAGTGATTAAACCGTCGGGGGAAGTAAGGCTGTGTGGCGATTATAAAGTGACGTTGAATAAGGCTATGGCTGACCACCCCTACCCCGTTCCTGCTGTGAACCATTTGATTTCAAACTTAAAAGGAGGGGGATTTTACGCAAAAATAGATTTAGCGCAGGCGTACCTACAACTACCAGTTGATGAAAAATCGGCTGAGGCCCAAACAATTATTACCCATAAAGGCGCGTACAAGGTAAAACGTCTCCAATTTGGTATAAAAGTTGCTCCTGGAATTTTCCAAAATCTGATCGAGAACTTGTTCCAGAATATGGAAGGAGTAGTCCCATATTTTGACGATTTGTTAATTGTGGCAAATTCAACTGAAGAGCTGGTCTCGCGATTAGAAAAAGTTTTGGCTAAATTAATGGAGTACGGGTTAAAAGCCAATCGAGACAAATGTCTTTTTGGAGTTCGTGAAGTTGATTTCTTGGGGTACCGGATAGATAGGAAAGGAATTCACCCATCTAGGTCAAAAGTAACCGCGATTCAGGAGTTCCCTGTGCCCGAGAATAAAACGCAACTACAAGCGTTTTTGGGGTTGTTGAATTTTTATAATGGATTCTTGAAGGATAAGGCAACAGTAGCAGAAGTACTTCATCGACTACTTGATCACAACTCTGAGTGGAAATGGACAAAAAAGCATGACGAGGCTTTTAAAACCCTACAAAATCTACTCAGTTCAGACAGCGTTCTGGTTCCTTTTGATGAAAAACTACCAATTGTACTAACCTGCGACGCGTCTCCTTTCGGATTAGGGGCCGTTTTGAGTCATATTCTTCCCGATGGGAAAGAAATGCCCATTGCGTTTGCTTCTCGTACTTTAACGTCTGCCGAACGAAACTACGCCCAGATAAATAAGGAAGCATTGGGAATTGTGTTTGGAGTAAAGAAATTCCATCATTTCTTATTCGGTCATAAATTCACCATTATTACGGACCACCAACCGATTTTAGGAATTTTCAATAATACTAAACCTACCAAAGAGATAATGTCCCCTAGAATGCTGAGGTGGTGTTTACTTCTAAACGCGTACGACTATTCGATTATTCACAAACCAGGAAAAAAGATTCAAAATGCTGACGCGTTAAGTAGGCTACCCATGAAAAGTAAGGATTTTGAGGTTCCATCTCCTCTTGAAGTTCTCTTAACTGAGGAACTAGAGAACCCGCCACTTTATGCTGCGGACATTGCAAAAATGATATTGCGTGACCAAATACTCTCTAGAATCCTAAATTTCGTTTTGAAGGGTTGGCCCAATAAACCACCCGATTCAGAATTCCAAACATATTTTTCTAAAAAGAACGAGCTATCAGTTCACAGGAACTGTTTGCTTTGGGGAAATAGGGTGATAATTCCAGCATCGGGAAGGTTCCGTGTCCTAAAAGCTCTACACCTTGGTCATCCTGGCATCGAGAGAATGAAAATGCTTGCCAGATCCTATGTATGGTGGCCAGGCATGGATCTTGACATCGACTCCTTTGTCAAGAACTGCACAGACTGTGAATCCTCTCGTCACTTGCCTCCACGAGCACCTGTGCACCCTTGGGAAATCACGAGTCGTCCTTGGTCCCGTCTGCATGTGGATTTTGCGGGACCATTCCAGGGTCAAGATTTTTTCATACTCGTTGATTCCTTCTCCAAATGGGTGGAAGTTAAACGAATGCCTTCTACGACCGCTGGTGCGACCATTGATGTTCTCCGAGAAATCTTCGCTACTCATGGTCTTCCAGAGGTGGTAGTCTCCGACAATGGCCCTCAGTTTACCTCTTCTGAGTTCAAATCTTTTCTGGAACGAAACGCTATTCGCCAAGTTTTGATCGCTCCAAGACGACCAGCTGCCAATGGCCAAGCAGAAAGAACTGTTCAAACAGTTAAAGTCTCCCTGCGTCGGATAATTCAAGGATCTTGGAAGAAAAGATTGGCAAATTTTCTCCTGCAGCAGCACTGCACGCCAACCACAACTACGGGAACCAGTCCTGCAGAGCTGTTGATGGGGAGGAGGGTTCGCACGATTTTGGATAGCCTCCATCCGGATCTAACAGAAGAGCGGAGAGTTAAGCAGGAGATGGTCTATCGACAGGGTTGTGAAGATCGTGGCCTACGACATTTTCTAGAGAATGACTCTATCTTGCTGAGAAACTACAATCCCGGCCCACGTTGGATTCCAGCCACAGTGATAGAAGCCACCGGTCCTGTCTCTTACCGGGCTCGCACCGAAGATGGACAGATCAAGCGATGCCATGTGGATCAGATGTTAAGGAGGAAAGCCGAACCACCAGTTCCAATAACTTCAGACAATCCTGCCTCGGATGAACCACCTTCTTCGACATGCCCACCAGATCCGATGGGTCCTGCAGAGCAACAGTCCGTTCCTGCTGTGCAAAGTTCCAGTGAGGAGCCTAAGCGATCCATCACGCATCTCCCGGACTTTGCTCCTGAACCTCCTAGACATTCCTACAACTTACGACCGCGGAAACCTCAAAGTTGATGGGGAGGAGTGTTGTGATCTGAGACATTTACACGAACGACGTCAGTGGTAAAAAGACAATAAGAACAATAGTTTAAACACCAGTAATTTTGTAGCAACTCAACTTAACTCCATGTTCTTGATATACAATTAATTCTCCCTGGTATTCTTAATCATTCTGTATTCTGATCTCATTAAAGTATGTTGTGTTAACAACCCGTCCTCCTCTGTTCAGAGTATGTAACAATTTGTGTCACACACATCACAATGGACAAAAGGACCCATTGACTAGAGACAAATGCCAGCCAATCCGTTCACAAACTCAGCGTTTAATAGTCATTAAAACAGCGTTTCCTGCAACGATGATGAGACCTTGATGAAAGTCAAAGGCCTTCCGATGCTAAGGAAGGAAACTGCTCGGAGGTCGATGGAATTGCGAGCGGTTTTCTTTCAAGTTGTTCCCGAGCTTGTTTCGAGCAGCTAAATTTTCGGTGGCTTTTATGCAAATGAGCGATCCAGGTGAATGGGTAGATTTTTTTACAAGGTGTGGGTGAGGTGGAAACTTTCTTGAATCTTGAAACTCCCGTAGTTTGAAGAGTATATAAGTGACTTAAATTGGAAAATAACAGTTATGAATTAATGTAATTTTCACAGTTAAAAATTTTGGTAAAAGATTGCACCGGATCATGCATTAATAGTTATTCACATTCAATTATTACTTCTTCACTCTTTTGGAGGCGTGGTTGAATACTCTTTCTGATCATCAGCCTTAAAGGTTTTCTTTTTTAATTATTTAACTACCGCTTTTTTAGCTAACTAATGCTTGTAAATTAGAATTTTTTCAGTTTTTCACAGTTAAAAGCTATGGTGCAAGATTCCTTGAATTTTCGGGAATCCTGGAACTTTATAGCTGCTACCACTGTTTAGAGCATTCATTTACCTCGATTGCGGTACATCAAAGTTATGGTTTTACCACATATTTGGTAAATTCACGCTAAAAATCGTGGTGGCAACTTAAAAGTTCCTGGATTCCGGTGTAATCTTGCACCAAACTTTTTAACAGTATATATATATATTTTTTGTATTAGATACATATTTAGTGAATCTGGTTAATTTGTAATCGACGTTTGGTACGAGGGAAAGGTAAAATACACCTGATAAAATAATTTTAGAAAAAAATTAGGTACAAATTTAAATCACCGGCTCATAGATCGGAGTTTTTCGGAACTTTCTCTCACCATTGTTAAGAGGTATAAAATCTTGAAATCTTAAAAATTCTTTCAAATGGAAACAAAATGTGTTCTCCACTTCTTTTAAAATTTTGATTTTCACATGCAGTTTTTAATTAATTATGGGTGAAACATACACTTAGCAGTAGTCAATTGCAATATTAAGTAAGTTATTTTTGTAATAAATTATTTTATTCTTTTTTATAACTTCTTCGAATTAAATATTAATAACTTTTTAAGTATTATAATAGTTATATAGGTTTGAACAATTAAACGCAGTTTTATTAAAGAAACTTGTACTCCTTAATTTTCATGGGATACCTTATACTAACTAGTGTGCATTTAGTAAACTCTAACCTAACTTGGGTAAAAACAAAAGAGTAAAAAGGCAGGTGTAAAAGCGTGGTTGGTCCGTTAGTTGGAAACTCTCGTAAGGTAATATTTACATACAAAATTATCTGAATACAATTTAACCAAAATACACTTTTCATTCTTTTAAAACGGCCAAATTTTCTCAAATAATATTCAAATCTGTTAGACCTTAAACGAAATTATTGTTTTAAACATGTATTCTAGATGGATTCACAATTAATTTATGGAACTCTTTACATCAGCGGAAGGATCTTCACCACAGCATGTTTCTATTTACCCAACTTAGGTTGACAAGGAGTGTAGTAGGTAGTTTTTGTGTACAAAATACCAAATGACCGTTGTGATAAGTGTGCAACCAACCGTGCTTTAATAAGTATATAAGTGTATGAAGAATGAAGGTCGTTATAACTTTCCTTGAAAATCTCCGAAAGAGGCTAATTTGTTTTAACCGTTAAAGACAGTCTGTAACGGAAATTTTTTTTGAAAAAAAATTATCTAGGTAATTCGATAAAATTAAAATAGTTTGATGAAATCTGGAATTACATTAATTTACATACAGGATCCTTTTTAGTAGTATTCTAGCTTTTAGTCATATTCTAGTTTTTTTTCTAGTTTCTAGTTTTTTTACTTCTCTGCTCAAGATTAATACTGATATGTAAAAAAAAACTCTTTAGACTAACAAAAAATTTAAATTCATGCAAAAGTGTTTTGTAATTATAACTCAAAATTTAGCACAGAAGCCTAAGAATAAGAGTTCAAAAGCTATTTTTAAAGAATAAATTGCTTTTTCCTTCTTTAATAGCTATAAAACAAATGGGCGATATCAAAATTACTTAGGGTTGGATAGAACATCATGTAAAGTAGTATTTAACATTTCACATAATTTGTTAAATAAATTCGATTCAGTATAAAGCTTTTCCTTAATCTTCGTTCAATTTCCTTCATAAATCTATTGATGCATGGTTTTTAGTGTTTTTTTTTTGTATATAAATTTCTTAAAAAGAGCACATAACATTGGTAAACTCATTCCTTGTTTTGAAAAAGACATTAAATCCTCTTTAGCTGTTTCATTAAATTTGGAAAGTCAGATTATCAAAAGCACATGTCATTTAAGTTAAATTGAATACCTAGGTTGTGTTTGGCAAACTGCTACTCATCCATCCTGCTATTTTTCAAAAGCCTTTTTTCTGAAATAAGAATTTATATTGCTGAGATTTTAACAATTTTAAAGCAGTTGAATAATTTGTTGGAAAAACATTAAAAATACAAGCAATGCCAAACATTTATATTTATGGATGAGGATTGCTTGATGAAAAATTAAGATTCCTACAAGCCCTATTATGTTAATTAACAATTTTAACCCTTCTCGAGACATTACTAGCACGTCATTTATTTACAACCAATGACATTTAACAACTTTTTATTTCTAAAACTTATATAAATAAAACAAGACAATTTAATGACTTATTTCTAATTTTCCAATCACAATCCAGCTAAAAAAAAAATCTCTGGACAAACTTTTACTTCATATCATATTTGTAAAATATAAAAAAAACATGTTTAGTGTGTGCTGTTCTATTCTTCTAAATATCAGCGTTTTTTCACAACTCCATTTCACAACACAATTTAAGGGGGAATGGGCGCGCTGGATCGCGGGTCTCCAAAGCAAAGGGCATCAGTGTTAATCCAATGAGAATAAATATTTTCTCTGCCACAATTCTTTGGCTGAATTGAAAATTTTTACAAACGGATTTTTATGTGATAAATGTAGCTGACTTACAGGTCCCGACATTCCCACTTTTTGAAATTGGTTCAATTTTTTTGTTAATTTTTTGAATAAATTTACAAAAAGTATTCGAAGCAATTTAAAAAAGTGGGATTATAGAGACCTGTAAGTCTTCTACATTTATTATTTAAAAAAAACCGTTTGTAAAAATATTCAATACAGCCGGAGGAATGTGGCAGAGAAAATAGTTTTTTCCTCTTTGAATTAACATTGAGGCACTTGAGTTTGGAAACCCCCGGTTCAGCGCACCCATTCCTCCTTAATATCGTTTATACCAATACCAAAAGAACTTCACAAAAATCTCCAGAAAAAGTTTTACTTAATATCATGCTTGTGAAATAGAACAAAAAAATAACCATTTTATTTCGCTCCTTTCTTCCAAACACCAACATATTCTCACGATACTCCATTTCTCAAACACCACAAAACTATCAAGTTTATTTTATGTCCCCTTCTCGTGTCATTTCATCCCAAATGACTTCACTTACTCCTCCGTATCTTTTTTTAGGCTGTCAAGTCTTCTTGTACCTGTCACCACCCTCACTTAGAATGAATTTGTTTGGAACGTGAGGCACTGCATTCCACGTTAGCGACTTTACTTTTAGTCGTAAATTTCTGTGAAGGCCCGGGAAGGGTGCTGTGATGTTATCTGTCGCCGAGTTCTGAAATAAAGGTGATATTCTGCAGTTGTGGGTGAAAGTTTTTGTATTTAAAGTCATTCGTATAAGAACGTTTTGTTACAGAGCCGCACTCATATTCAACATTATTTTAAAATTATTTTTTTTTGTTTTTCAATCTTTGGCTTTTATCAAAAAATAATTTGAAATTTGTAATTTTCTTTTGACGACTTCTAATACGCCTACAACGCATATAATAACGTCTAATGCCTGTATAACAACTTCTTAATTGCAATTAGGGTGTGCTCAGAATCGGACAAAAGTTAAAAACACGTTTTTAAACACCTTGAACTTAAAATATTTTTAAAAAAATTATTCATTTTATGGAAGTGTTTATCTAAATATTAGGAAAAATTTTGTAAAAGAACTAACATTAATTTAAAGCATTTTAGGATATATATAAATATTTAAATGACACAAAACTCTTTTCTTATGGTAAAAATTCTCATAAAATCATTTATCAACATTAAAATTATTATACTCTAAGGAGGGAAAAAATAAGGGGTTTTCCTTAAGGGAAATCCTTTTCATATCCTTATAGGGGAAACCCTTTATTAATTTGACCAACTTATCGTTTTTCAACATTAAAATCGTCCACAATGTGATCAACCCTACCGCAATTCATTTGAATACCCTTAAAAAATTAAAATTAATGCAGGTGTGGTTCAAGGTTTTATAGCTGTTATCCTTTACAAATATTTTCTTTATTCTATCGAAATATCTTTGTTCAAATGAAATCGGTAGGAAGTATGACGGTTCGAATAGATAGACGGTTAGAATTTAATTTTAAAGTGATCATCCTTTAGTTAACAAATTAGTTAAAATATACTATATAAACATGAAACTGCAGCTACAATAAAATTTTGAAAATTCGAAAACTTGTGTAAGTTTCAAGTTAAATGTTTTTTTTAACATCCATAAAAGATAAAAGTGTGTTTAGATAATAAATTATTTCTATAGAATGAGAAAAACAACCTTTGGCCCCCTGGGAAGAAATGATCTTGGAGCTTTTGGATTTTGGAACAATTTCTGACCAACCTGTTTTCCAAAATGGATCCTCGAGGAAAAATTCCTACAATAACATAAAACTCGATCTGGAGACTGCATTAAGCTCGTAAATAGTTCCACTTTTGAACGCCCGTGGGGCAACGCTCTCTTCATAAGTGAGTTTATAAATTTGATTGAAAAGGTTGAATGTAAAGTGTCGAATGGGCTATCCAAGCTTCTGGTACGTGAAGTCTCCACTTCAAATGCAACTTGCTATGTAAATGTAATCCTTTATTGCTTTTAAATTGGCAATCCAAGCCTCTAATTTGCAATCTTATGAGGCTATTTAGATGATTAGATCATTTCTTGGAATTGGATTCGAAGAAAAGAGCGAATCGGCGGTATGTTTTGTAGTTTCAGTTGTTTGGAGACTAGGAAATTAAAGCTTCATATAGAGTTTAGAAGAAATGTTCACCTTGTTAATTGTTAATTTTGTTGTTTCTAGTAAGCAAACTGGACGAAAGTAGAAAGGACTCATGATTGAAAAATTTAACATAGTAGCCTTATTCTAACTCAAATCAAGATCTTAGATGTTTCAAAATATTTCATTATTGCAATTAAAACTTTTAAAATAGTAAATTTTGAATTTTCTTTCCTTTAAATTTTGAATTATTTTAAAATTCAACAAACTAACAAACATATATACGTGAATTGTATAAAGATTTTGAAATGTATCCGAAACCCCTTTTATTGATATCAAAAAAGTATTATTATTAAATGTAATCAAAGCAGTAGTTATCACAACTCTATATTAAAATACAGGGTTAGTCGAAATGAATAGGACAATAGTTGATAGGCTGATAGTTTATCTGTCGATACGATACGGTAGCTGCAGTTTGGCTACAATAAACATACATTAGTGTAAAAATAGTTTTCTTATTGTCCTTTTCATTTTGAATAACCCTATGCATACTGAAAAAGAATTGTCGGAAATTAGTTATAACCGAATTTTACTACCTAATTGCTTACAGTAAACACCTAATTTTAATTAAATTTTTTTTTTCAGAAATGCTATATTTTTCTTAGCAAAACAGAGTCTTGTTCTGAATTTTTTAATTAAAATTTAGAATCTGTACCAATTATGTCTTAAAATGTAAGCTTCATATTTTTAGAAAAAGAAAATAGCAACATGTTCATAAAAATACAGCATGGATGCAATGTATAAAGAGAAATAAAAACCAAAATATATCTATGTATTAGGATAATTCTGCATTTGAAATTAATTTATTGAGATTTTGTACCTGGATTTTGATTTTTAAAGTAGCGAAATTTCCATAATCGGATTTTCAAGAAATCTAATTTAAATACATTGACATATCAAAATAAAGAGTTCCTTAATATAATAATATTTATACGTCAAGTTCAAGAATAAATAGCAAACAATTTTGTGTTCTTTCTTTCCTTTCAGCGCCAAACACGAGTAGCCTACTTAAAGAGGTTCTGACAATGAAAACTGTTTCAAATTCATCTTCATTTCAAGACCATTTTTGCAGGAAAGAAAGATACCTAAAGTCAATTTCCATATGTAAATGAACTGAAAACAATATAAGATTTACAGTGATTTATCATAGATCACTAACCTGGTTTTAAAAACTTAATACCAAGAATTAAATGCAAGTGTATGAATGAATGATTAAATAATTTTCATGCATTTTAATAAAAAAAATATTGAAAATTATAATTACAAATAATACATTTTTATTATTTAAGTTCAATTATAGAATTTAAGCACTTAAGCAGAGATTAAAGTTATTTCCTTTATAATATTGTAATTATTTTATTTTAAATGCATAGTTCAAGTTTATGTTAATTTTTTAATGCAAATTTTTTACTTACATTCGAAATAACTATAAATTTCTGAAATAAATGCTGGAAAAATTGCCCACAAAATATTTTTCTTTATACACAAAGAATTCTTTATTTTGTTTTAAAGAACTCTGTAATATCCTTTAAAAAATTCTGTTTTAGTTTTCACCTATGCGAAAAATTTAAATAAACAATGGCTTTTGAAAAAAAAAAAGGAATATACCAGACATTATTAATTTTGCATTTTGTTTCGTAATTTCAGTGCTGGTAACCATAGCTATTAGCTTAATTATTTCTGGATAACGCAAACACATACTTTGAAGGTTTGTCCTTCGTTTCGTTTAAACATAGCATAATACTATTTACCTTTATCATTAGTGTTTGTTTAAGTTTGTCGGTTATTATCTATCTTTCTTTTAAAACTTGTTTTCAGTAGCAGTATATACTACGAAATCTTAAAACAATTTTAGTATTGTAAATAAAGCACAAGTATTTTTGTTGCAGCCGTCTTTTAACAAAATGTTTAAGACATTTTTGAAAACGAATTTGGAATACTTAAAAAAAATATTTTCAGACAAATGCATATTTTGCAAAAAATTTGCGCATTTTTTAAAAACTAAATACTGCATAACTTTATTACCTAATTTTATTTCAAACTTTGATTTTAATGCGCCTTTTTAATGATGAACTATGTGTTTTAATGTTAAATAACAACAAAATTATATATTTTAACGTGTGTGTTATTATAGATGATCTCGCTCCTGTTCTCCTATCGTTTACTAAAATGGGATAGAATTTTAGTAAAGCTCCAATAAGTATGAAGAATACAGTTTTATGATTATTTTTTTTTATAAATTGATTAAATTAATTGTTGATAAATTGATGATAAAAAATATGTAGGTAAATGAAAACATTTGAGTAATGGCGCCTCGTACTATTTAGAAAATACCTACACCGTTCTAAACGTTTATTTATTTGATTTATTCCAAATAAGTGCATTAAAGATGGTCAAAATCACTGAAAACCCCTTTGCTTCTACCTTTTATTAACTATTTCAGAATGAGTTCTTTAAGTAAGCCTTTGTAATTTTACTGGAATTTTTCTAAAAGGTACAAAAAACCTATTCTTATTTTTTTTTCGTTTATAATTTAACTTTTATAACATTTTTAATCGGATCGAACTGTGTGGTGTATCACATAGTTTAACTGAAAATTATATCCTTCTCTGGTATTAAATAGTACCAATATAATTAATTCAAGATCAAAATCGATATAACAAAATTGTATTAGTAGTTAGGGGTTAAAAAAACAATCAAATCATTAGTTTAAACTAAGTAGCTTATATAGTGAATGCGAATTAAAATAAATTGCAATAAAATTAAAATTATAAAATGTAGTACTAATTTATATTTAAAAATATTACATGCCAAAGAAATGACGGAGTATTAAAAAAAACATTGGAATATAGTTTCATTGTATATTTTTCTAGAAAATCTACAAAAATGCCAAAAGTTACGATCAAATTATCACCAAAACAAATGTAATTACAGAAGCACCAAAAATGAAAACAATACAGCTGGAACTGTTGCTACTCACAGGCCTTTGAAATCTGTCCATTATTTACTGGTCTCTCAACTGAACGAAACTAAAGAGTGGATACATTTAGTTAAATATGATTGGTTTTCACCGTTATAAAGATAATTGATTTGCATTTGTAGTGGAGCCGTTGTTTTTTTAGGGAATTTTGAATGTAATTTCAATGTACTTTTAATTCTTTGGTAGTATTATTTTATCGCTAAATGGAAAAACGGGCTAAGTTAACAGAAAGCTTTTCTTACAAACTTCTTTTACTAAAATGCTGAAAGAGGAAGCTCAATGAGAAGTTCTGTAAAAGATTTTATCTCATATATATTAGCAACTCGATTAGAAATTGCACCATCATTGACCACCGGTATCATATGTCCTTATCTGCTGAATACGTACACTTCGTGCCAACCTAACTTGGGTAAAAACAAAGAGTAAGAAGGCACAAGGAAAAGCGCGATTGGTCCATTAGTTGGAAACTCTTGTAAGGTAATATTTACATACAAAATTATCTTAATACAATTTAACCAAAATAAACTTTTCATTCTGATAAATTGTCAAATTTTCTCAAATAATATTCAAATCCGTTAGGCCTTAAACGAAATTAATGTTTTTAACATGTTTTCTGGATGGATTCACAAATAATTTATGGAACTCTTTACATTCGCGGAAGGATATTCTCCATACCATATTACTATTTACCCAACTTAGGTTGGCAAGGAGTGTCGTATCGTAATTTGAAATTTTCCCCCAAAATTGACTTGCCTATGGCTATATGTTTCACTTTCACTGCGAGCCCAGCATATTCCGAAAGAAATATTTCCCAGAAAAATTCCAGCAAGGGGGAGAAAAATCCTCATTACGTCATCGTATCATGGGATTTGGGAGGGTGTTATTGAGATTGCTATTCTCGTTAAGTATGCATTGCAACAGGGTTTTACCCTCCTTTTGTACCCGGGTAGATTACAAATATGGTGTTGTACTTGTATTTGTTCGTGAGGGTTCGTAGTTCCGGGGAAAGTAAGGTTACCCTGAACTTGAAGTGTCAATTAGGATATTAAGTAGGTATTTGATATTTTAAAAAATATTTTTAGAAATAAAATAATAAAATATGTAGTTTTTTTTATCGTTTTAGTTTTTCCAGTGTGACGTGCTCTGTAGTATAATTGCTAATATCGAAAAAGTTTAAAAAACATTGTCCGTTCTTGTACCACACTGTAATTTTTTTTAAAGCAGCTATAAAAATTACAGCATATTTTGCGATTATTTTATTACATCACATTGTTGTCACAAAGTGAAGTTTTCTGGACTCACAGAATTCACAGGAAAAACTTACTCCAATGACGTTTAAACAGAGAAAATGAGTGCATGCAAGCACTGCCAGTGAAGCAATAGTTTTCACCGGTATATACACAATAAATTTGGCATCTTATGTAAATTCACAGAGTAGGGGATGGCAGCACTCTTATCTTCACATTGTGATGGAAAGTTAGCGGAATTTTTTATCCTAATTTTCTTTTTTGATTCGTAAACATGCTGTCGATGTCCGTCTGTATCTTCCTTTCCAAATCGGTTTTGTTCGTCGGATCTCAAAAATTCTATTTTTTATTAAAAAGGTATGAGCTCGAAGATCCAACCTTCATACAATTGTCCGTATGTCTGTACGTACGGATGGATATCTGACCGCTGTCTGTTGAATTCCCCACTGACTTAGCATTTAATTTGAGTTTAGTTTGCAGTTATTTAATCGCTGTTGTCAAGTCAACAATGGCATGAAAAACTTTATTTAATAAAAACATATAATATACGAAGCAAAATTTATTTTTGTCATAAATCGGTTTGGAATAACACCATAAAATATAGCACAACGTGGTTCGATCATTTTTCTTTATTGATCGCTAAAAAAGAGGCATGTCAGATTTTTTTACGTGACATTCTGTTCAGTTAGGATTTACTTTTCTAATTTTTTTAATGAAATTTGGAGTATTTTAATGGGTTTTTTTTGTTATCAATAATTATTTAATTATTCTTCGAACTACAAATAAATCAAACAGACGATAAAAAAAATATTAGTTTAACTTGCGAAAGGAAATTAATAAAAATAGTTTGTTTTGACTTTTAGTTAAAAGTTTAGCTACATTGTTCGGCTACTTCACTCTCTTCTAATGTGTATAAATCTAGTGTAGAAATGGTTATTGACAACATTTAACGTAACAAATCTACTTGTTTTCCGATAAAAATTTCAGTGAACAGGAAAGTACGCTATTTTAGTACTTTTAGAAGTTCTTGCTTTACGATGCATTTGGGTATTGTGTTGTAAGAAGTGTCTGAAGGCACGTGTTTGCACTAGTTACCGCCATTCAGCGACCTTTGAGAAACTTGAAAAGGGAGGTGAGCCGACCGTGAATTGCTCATTTCCATTATTCCCTCATTAACACAACTGTTGGACTCTCTTCACTCTTCTCCCCACAAGACAACATCCCTCGATTTTGTTTAGTCCTTTTGCTTTATTATTTCAACCATTTTGTTCGATTGACTTTTAATGATAAAACTGTATTTTCCACGAAACACGGATTACTGTTTTAATTATAGTTACTGACATAAGATAATTAAGTTTAATTTAATTGCACTAATTGGGTGTCCTCTTCATTAAGAAATCTGGTGGACAAATTGATTTCATATATCATTCTTAAACTTCAAAAAGATAAATATTATTATTTTTTTACAATGACCAACTTCACTGAAATTTTAATCTACAGCTATTTTACAAACATATTCACTTATAATGAGCAAAATCGAGGACATATGTTTTAGTTTTATAATAGCTATTAAGTGTAAATAGGTACTTTTTCATTGGCATTTTGTTTTAATGTACCGTTTGTAAAAAGTTTCTTTTTTTAATACAAGTATTATTTCGGATGAAATAACGGTGATTCACTTACATTTTTTTCGGCTTTGTATTTTTACTATTGTGTGAGTATTAAAAAGTAATATTTTGCGAAATCTATAGTAAGAATATAGATACTTAAAAATAGCCAAAGTTATTGGTTATATTATATTAACTATTATGCAACGAATGTATCGGTTAAATTTCACCAACAAAATTGCTGCCCTCCATTCTTAACAAATATCTTTATTTTAAGTATTTTAAAACTCTGTTGTTGCTTAGAAAAAAAATGTTAAAGCAATTATTCACACATAAAGCAGTTAGCTCATTCTCCTTAATTCGAGAAAATATTTTTTAAAAAATTAAATCAGCCACGGCTTTACAACCCTCAATTATATCATCTTCAGTCGCCTATGACTATATATAGCTATCCAAAACAAAGACAAACTTCGTTCTGAAACGCCATATAAAAGAACTCAGACCATTTCCTCGCCTTCACATTGAAATTTAAGACTCGTTTCACAAACCATAAATACTTCTCTCGAAAAGAGACTATCCATTTCTGGGAAACAATGTAAATACATTAGAAACCCACTTCCGCCGTGCATCTTAGAAGTGGTTTTTATTTTCTCAATGGCCCACGTTGGCAGATATTAAAGAAAAAAAACAAATTATTTTAATTATAAAGTTATTCAAAGTACAAGTATATAGGACATTACTTTAAAATTGGAAGAATCTTGTTGTTTTGAGCATTCACAAATCGCATCGTCTCATCATCATCTATGTAATTTAATGTAGAAACATTTTGCAGTTTCCAATTTTTTTTTTCCGATTAACATTTATAAAGAGTTATTTTTAATTATAGTAACATTTGTTCAAAGTTTTTAGAAATTTACAGCATGTTTAACTTTTTAAAAAATATGTATGTAATAGATTATGTTAATGTTTTAAATATGTACAGTTTTTAGTTATAAGTAGAATAGCGCAAAGTTTGAATAGAAAAGTTTAGAAACTGATTTATCACCCCCTTCGTTCTAGGTTACGAAAAAATAATCCTACTATATTAATCAAATTTAATAAAATTGTTGTCTACTTAAATTAAAGTTTATCAACTTATTAATTTTGTCGATTATTTATTTTGCATTTAATGGAATTTATTGAAAATTACACAAAAAAACGGCATTTAATCAACAACATAAGACATTTTATACTTGTTTACAGAGTAAAAAGATACTCCACTGAAGTAAAAAAAAAAAAAAAAATCCTGAGCCTCGGAGATAACAAAACGAGATATTGGAAGTAATGTCATTTTGCCCCACGAAGATTTTTAAATTGAGCTTAAAATTAAATATATTGTATATTGTTATGGCATTTACTAAAATCAATAAAGCATTTTTCAGTCTAAACTATTTTCATTCTAAACATATTTTCATTCATATTTTCATTCTAAGCATATTTTCATTCGTATTTTCATTTATATTTTCATTGTAAACATATTTTCGTTCATATTTTCATTCATATTTTCATTATAAACATATTTTCATTCATATTTTCATTCTAAACATATTTTCGTTCATATTTTCATTCATATTTTCATTCTAAACATATTTTCATTCATATTTTCATTCTAAACATATTTTCATTCTAAACATATTTTCATTCTAAACATATTTTCATTCTAAACACCTTTTCATTTTAAACATATTTTCATTCTAAACATATTTTCATTCATATTTTCATTCTAAACATATTTTCATTCTAAACATATTTTCATTCTAAGCATATTTTCATTCATATTTTCATTCTAAACATACTTTTATTGTTATTCTAAACATATTTTCATTCTAAACATATTTTCATTCATATTTTCATTCTAAACATATTTTCATTCATATTTTCATTCTAAACATATTTTCATTCATATTTTCATTCTAAACATATTTTCATTCATATTTTCATTCTAAACATATTTTCATTCTAAACATATTTACGTTCATATTTTCATTCTAAACATCTATCTTCCGTCCTTTTTTCTCTGGAAGGATAGGAACCGAGTCTGTCAGCTCTCGAAATATAACATAAATGCCCTTTCTTGAATCTTCTCCCTTCACATCAAGTCTTCTGCAATGCTACCAACCCCACGCTCGTTACGGTGGCTCCATAATAGGTAACAGGAACATACTCTCAAATAGGTGCGGGGTGTGGTTAATGGTAAATAAGTAATTATGCGTGTTTATGTACAACATGGTAGTGTGCGTACGACAGGTCGTAAATGGGTATGTTACGGTCGGCTTGTTTTGAGTATGGTTGAGATCAAATTTGTTCGACGTTTCGTTAATTTAGTGACGTTAATTTCACTTCCTTGAACTTTCACCAGTGTTCGATTTTTGAGTTGGTGTTCTGAATTTTTTTTGTCAAATATATTTGTAGGTAGTAAGACGGGTGGGTTATTTTAATGACTATAAACTTTTTTATAATGTGAACTAGAGCTTTTAAAACACTTTGAGGGATACAGACATATATTATAAATCGAAGTTACCTTCATGTCAGTTTTTCCAGCAACATACATGATTTTTTAAAGATTATATAACTTTAATAAGTTTATTAAATTTTAAACTTTAAAGTATGGGGTAAACGTTTATAAAAATCCACTACAGAAACATCTATTACATAATCTTAAGTCGATAAGTTAATATACTTGTCTGAATAAAAAATTATTATAACAAAACTAAATTTCATATATTAAAATGAAATTCTCATTTGTATTATATAGTTGATCAGTAAAAATTGATACGAAAGACTTGAATGATTAAAAAAAAATATGTTGCATGTGTTTAAATGTGCTACAAATTTATTGGTATTCAATATTTCTTTCTTATTAAGGGATGATAAGTTTATGTCCCAATAATCTCGAAAATTCTAAAAAAAACCTCATAAATACTTCAATCCAGTTAAATTATACAAATAATTTATGATTATATATAGCACGTTAAAAGTGTCTTCAAGCTGTTTAACATATGTTATTTTTCATTATCTTTGAAATTGAGGTTATCGTTATTATTGGGGTTATCATAATTGTGTCTCCCAAATTGTTTAATGATAGGCAAGATTTATTTTCAATTGAAAAAATAGATGACAGCAATGTATGTATTTTGATTTTAGTGTGAATGGAAGAGGTTTTTTTTTTGCTTTTCTGGGTTCAAGTGTTATCTACACTGTAGCTGTAATCCTGATAAATTGTCTCTTTTCCTAAGACCAATTAATAATTTAAAACAAAGTATTAATAAACGATATGATCCGTCTCAAAAAGTCTCTGCTAAACACGGACAAATTATATTTAAAGTAAATGCATGCGTTCTGTTTCATTAACTGTTCATTGGAGCATAGCATAATTGTGAATTAATCCTTAGATTTAGATAATCAGACATTGTTCCCAACATCAGTGCATCCCGCTTATTAGTGAATATATACTTCAAACCCTTTTGAAAATCTCTGCACGTTTTAGGAGGAATGCTTTTGCTACAGATTGGAAGGTGTGACTTTTTTGATACAGAGAATTAAAAAGAAGTTTCATCATATTAATCCTGTCAATTAGAAAAGTTGTGAAAATAGGTTCATTTTTGACATTAATTTTCCTCAAATTGTTTTCAAAATTGTATAACGGCTGAATTATGATAGCAAACACACATTCCTGTCAAGATAACAGTAGGTTTTTTAATATATTTGATAATAACTCTGCTTTATATATATATTTAAATTATTTCTTTACAATATGTCATTGGAATAACCTTAGTTTTATTTGCGTGCACAGTCTATCAACGACTATCATTATAGTTAATGCTTATGTATACTTTGGTCAAGAGTATATTCAGCTTTAGTATGAATTCTGCACTGGCACAATGGTTAACTAGCCTTTGGAGCTGCTGAGCTCGGGTTCGAATCCCGGTAAAGGCATGGATGTTTGTGTTAGACAATAAATGTTGTTATTTGTCTATGTGTTTGTGGCGTCCTTCTTTGTGTGTCTCTTTGTGACTGTCTCTTCTGGCGAGCTGGGTAATGGGCTCTAAAGCCTGCACTCTACCTTCTAGAGGGCGCAATCACTGTCATTTGTCATTTTTGTCATATTCAGCTTTAGTATGACTTCTGCAAAAACTTACCCCCCCCCCCCATAAAAAAATCCCGCAACTTTCTGTATTTATATCAGATACTTACTTAGCTTCTTCAAGTTTATATCGAATCTTGATAAGTTCCGGGTTTTCCCCAGCAATATAACGAAAATTATTTAACTGAAATCCTTTTGAACAATTCAATTTAATGGATATGACTCAATAATCAACCATGGCGTCGACGCGTGGCACGATGTTATGAAATGATACACTCTTAAAACGAACGAGCGATTTTAACTAAGTCTAATTAATTTTCACTAATCCAGTCTGGAAAATACACTTCTCCTTTTGGAGTGGATCCTTTGTGTGTTAAATCTCCAACAGGATCGCTCCAAACGAGTGATTTTAACTCAGTCTGAGTTAATATTCATTCCTTTCCAGTGTCGAAAATGCACTTGAAAATGAACTGCAACTGGAGTGGTTTTCACTCTTTTGTTTTAAGAGTGCAAAGAGAGGACCCATAGGTTGCTGGATCAAATCCGATCATTCTGAAAATAAAAATGGAAAAATAACACCACTATCCTCCATAGAACTTTTTTATACCGAATGGCAAAAACTGTCATATGCTATGGAGATTTGCCTTAAGTTTTTTTTTTACATTTCCATGGAAGTTACTAGCTTTATATGGGATTGTTGAATATTACTGATATTTTCTAGGATAACTACATTCACTACTGGTAACAATTGGACACATTATATAGTTGCCTAAAAATGTCCAGGAATGGGCCTGATTTAATTTTACAGTATTCCATTACAACAACTTTTTTCTGCTACGTTTCAAATTTGTGATTACTGGAAAATGATTAAAATAGCCATCTTTAAACTCATTAGACGTTCTCCACGGCAAAAAAGAAATCAAAGAAAAAAGAACTTCTAGAAAAAAAAGATTCACTCTATATTCTATAATCGATAACTTTAAAAATTAAATTCCCATCCAACTCGCAGCCAATGATGCATTTCATCAAAATCAAAACCAACTCTTTTTTTAACCTCTTCGAAATGTGTGCCGATTTTTCTAGGGCTCTTCCCATAGAAGTGAACGAGGCGGCCATATTTGGGCATGGGACCCGCTCTCTAGTGCACGCATGAGCTGGCACACGAGAGAAAAGAAATAAATAAAACCCTTTTTTTGTTTCGGGATTATGTGTGATGCTTCTCACAGAGGATGCTGTTATCGGATGTCACGCTACGTCTAAGCGTTGTCGGCTGCTGTAAGCTCGGTTTCGACCAAGCGTTAAACGAAGCACTTCGACCTCCTGACTGAGAAAATAATGTCACCAGTGCCATCGTAGGGTTATGTATTAGCTAAGGCATGACCTACTCAACTTTAAGGCTACAGAAGCTCTTCGTGATGTCACGCTATCCGTACGTTTCGGGTACTTATTGGAATGTATAAATCATGAAACTTTTCAGTGGTAAACATGATTGAAGAACTTTAAAAAAGCTGCAATAATTATGATGAACTGTGCATTGTAAAACTTAATTTGATATCCTTACATACATCTACTTACAAATTTAACTTGTGTAATTTTTAGATCTCTGAAAGTCATGGTAATGGTTTTTTGTCCATTAATTTTGTCCATACCGCATTATGCGTGTAATCACTACCCAATCTAAAAACAAAAAAAGCATATTTTTGACTTATAAAATTGTATATGTAATATAATAGTAACTGTGAAAAAAGTTTTATGATTTTTTTATACCTTGATTCATTACATTCGAGGGCATAAATACATGTTTCTGTTAATAATTAGTAATTTAGATCAACTAATGTGCTGACTATTCCGGCTTTCTTACAATTTTTTATTTGAACATTTGTTCGATATTCTCTTTTTAATCTGGCTTTGTCTTATGTTGGCTCTCGCTAGCCACCTGTTTATTACGCTGCTATACCACATTGGGGAAGGACCAACAGATGTTACTGACAGCTTTCTTTGACTTAAGAAAGAAGCAATTGTTTTATAACAATCCAAACAGCATCGACTTCGTAAAACATTTTTTATAACACAATTGTTATATCTCTTTCAAAGCAATAATTCTATCTATTGTTCAGTAAACTCAAACCACTAATTGGACAGATGAAGTTGTATCATCTTGAATTTAAAAACTTGCACACCAATGGACCCCGAAGCAAAAAAAATTAAGATATGTAATCCTGTAAAGGACGATATCATTTAATAGCATCAAAAAAATTATGGATGAGTTATAAGTGACATTGGTCAGCGTTTTGTATTGCGCGGTTTGCGTGATTCATTTGTACCGCATTCAATGGGATTGTTAATTAAAGATAACGGGATTCATGAACCATGCATAATCAATGGGCATTGAGAATGTGATAATTGGTGATCATTCACCCACGGCCTGGTTGGAAGAATCGTGAACTTGCAATCAGATAGTGAGAACTTGACCGAGTTATACATTCCGGAGTTTGTAGTACTAATAAAGACATACACTCTTAAGACGAATGAGCGATTTTAACTCCGTCTGAGTTAATTTCACTCCTCCAGTCTGGAAAATGCACTTCTCCGAAAGGAGTGGATACTTTGTGTGTTAAACCTCTGACAAGATCACTCCAAACGAGTGATTTTAATTCAGTCTGAGTTAATATTCATTCCTTTCCAGTGTCGAAAATGCACTTCTCCAATTGGAGCGAATTTCACTCTTTTGTTTTAAGAGTGGATATTATTTGGTTGGTTGGTAGACATATATACTCAGGTTTGTGTGCTTGGTCAGAGACCCGCTTATAAACCTTCGTCAAGTAAAGACAGACACAATACACACACATATAATTGGTTCCATCTAATTTTCAGAGACAGAGGCCAACTAGAAGATCCCCAGAATTTACTTGACACCCCCAGAGATATTGATTTGGTATGGGAACTTGACACGACGGATTTAAAGTGCACCAGTCACCATTAGAGTACGGGGGTCTTCGGAAGGCAGCGGGACTCGCCCTCGCAACCTTAGGGATGCCAGTACCGACCAGGCTACACGGCCCACATAGATTATTTAAGCTTACTGAAGTATGCCAAATCTATAGTTGTATATTTGTTATACTTTTATTTTCATAAGTTATGAGTGAACTGGAAATTACAAAAACCTAACAACTGTACTGTATCAAAATGATAACATTGTTTTGCTACGAGGCTACGGAGAAACACGATGAAAATAAAGTGAACCCAATTCTTATTTTTAAGACAGCAAACTTAATTAAACAATATTTTTTCAGAAGATAATGATATAATCAATGTGCAATATGTAAAATTAATACGTATATCAATTCCTTTAGTAATACTTTCTATAAAGAAACCTTATATGATGGGTTTTTTTATACCAAATGTTTTAATTTTTTTTTTTTTTGGTTGTAAAAGATGAGTGGTAAATACTATCGTCTCATATTATTTACGGGTTGTAAATTTTTAAAAAGAATATTCTATAATCTATACTATGAAATGTGATTTTTCAACCAATTCAAATCTCGTAATCTCTTTCCCAAATAGAAAACACATCTATATACACTTTTTCCCAATCATGGAAATTATTTCCGTCTCTAAACACAACATTCAGGTTCAATCCCAAAGGCTTAACGACAACTCTTTAATGGCATCCCCACTTTCTAATTCGTATCAGATAACACAATTGTACAGACTTGTATTCACTGTTGAAGTCAGGTCCATTGAAACTGTATTAATTTGTATGCGCCAGACTATTTATGGATTAGTGGAGCATTGCTGAACGGTCATGCTCGCCAGTCATTGCCAAGGTCGGGGAAAAAAAGGTGAACAAACGCGTTCCACAGGATATCCCAGACGATGCTTATCTATCTCGCTTTCCTCTGAGAAATTCCAGGCTCCACCCTCGCTTTTGGAACGTTTTATTCGTTTCGAAACTGAATTATAACCCTTCTCTTTTCGGTCCCAACTATGAACTATGCCATTCCTAATCATTGTGTTTTTTCGTTCTAACTCATATGGTCTGCACTTCTGTTCGTTCTAACTCATATGGCATTCGGGACATTTGCCTATTTTGAAATTTAAGGGTACCGCCAAAAAATATTACTTTTGTAAGAAAAAAAATATGTTTAGTAGAACTTAAAAAAATTAACATTTTATTAATTTTTATGGCTTAAAATAACATATTAAATGTGGTTACTAAGCTTTAAGTGCTTCAAAATGAACTTAAAATTCATTTTAGTAATAATTAAAAAGGTGTTTATTCATTATTCCACAAAGACTAGGGGTCCACACATTTCATTACCACCAACTTAAAATTGAAAAAAAAAGGAATATTTTTGATTTTTAATGCTTAAAAGGCATATTAACTAATTACAAAACTGTATGGGCTTTATAATGTAATTTTAAAAAAATTTATTAATAAAGAAAAGGGTTTTATTCATTACTCCACGAGCACTGCTTTTACACATTTCCTTACCCCAACCAACACCAAAAATGAAAGTTTAATAAATAAAAAAAACTAGACTTGAAATGGCACGGACGTTAAGATATTAATAGATATGTGGTAAAAAGAACGAATTTAACCCTCTCTCTCTCATCATCGGAAGTCATGAATGGCTTATTCAGAAGGAGTTGAAGTGTTTATTGCTTCTTCCCTTGTGTCCATTTTGTGCTACCATTTTTGGAAAACGTGTCGGTTTTCCATCTTGAGTGAACTAGATTCGTCTCGTCTGGTATGGTGACAAAATAGGGATATTTCTTTTAGTAATCGCATTTTGTTTCAATAATTAGGTTATCAATTGAAAAAAATGTGTGCTTCTTTGTTATGGTTTGAAAATGTTGAGAAAGATATTAATGCTTAAGTTTTTTTTTATCATAGAATTACTTTGTGCAAATTATTATTGTTTAAATGTGTATATGCTGTTTAAATGTATGCATGCAAAATGTTAACTGCTGCAAAAAAACTTCAATTTCAAAACTTTTAAATTTTATGAATTTTGTATGCATACTAAACAAATTGCTGTTGAATTTGAGTCGGAGAAATATTACCTAAACGTAATGTCTTATTAAACGTTTCGTTAAAAAACTTAAAAACAGAAATGAAATTAGAATATGTGTTTTTTAAACAAAAAATCCAATTTTTTTAAACCACAAATGACCATTTAAAAAATATGAGTAAAGGATATTATTCTGTATAGGAAATTTTAAAGAAATATATGAACAAAAATAAAAACAAAAATTAAAAGTTGCGTAAAAAAGAATAACTGCACCCTTGGGTGAGCTTTTTTGCATTAGGTCTATCTGCAAGGTAAAGAAACTTCTACAGGCAAATGGTGAAAAAAGTTTTTTTTTTTAAATATAATTTGGGTATTTCTTAGAAAATACTTAGCTTTACATTTTCTGAGGTCCGAAATTGTTAGAATAGTATTATATCTAAATTAATTGCATGCATACTTTTAAATTAACATTTTATTGGAAATTTAAATGTACCGGTTTTGTTTTATCCTTTATAACTTTAAAGTTATTTTAATTAACCCGAAAATTTAATTAAATCGTCAATTTAATAAAAATTTAAGGTTAAATTTACCGGTTTTGTTTTATCCTTTATAACTTTAAAGTTATTTTAACTAACCTGAAAATTTAATTAAATCGTCAATTTAATAAAAAAATTAAAGGTTAAATTTGAATATATATCGATCATTTCAAATTCCACCAGTTCATTTCAAGGCCAAAGTCTTCTAAGCTTTCCCAAAATAGCCCGATTTCGGGAAACCATTCAAAATCGATCCTATTCTTATATTTAGCTTTTGGCGATATCGTTTCTCCTCCAAATGATGCCAAGTCGCACAACAACCCTGTATGTTCTGATTGCCGGCATTCCGCATGGGTTTTGATCAAGAAAGCGTAAATTTTATACGAGTGCTCTTGAAAACGATGTTAAAATACGATTATAAGTATCTATGTCAATGGTAGTTTTTCCCGTCCAATAATCAAACTAGTAGTAATTTTTTTTATAACATTGACATTTTGTTTAAAAACGGTACAATAAATAAATCTATACATTATTTTAATTTCGCGGGGAATGGATCTTATTGAGTGATCTTCTGAGAGTTATTTAATTTAGTAATTTTTGTCCTTCAACTGCACCGTTTGAAAAATTAGCATAAGTTTTAATAATAGACTTTAATTTTATGTATAAATTTTTACATTAGTTTTCAAGAAAGTGCACGGCCGCGGATAGTGTCAAGCATTAAAATAAATAAAAAAAAAATAAACGAGACACTAAACAACATTACAAAAATCGCGTTTAGATAATATGTATATAAAATAAAACTCTTCATATAACTTAGGTGTAAAAATATCAATACACTATAAGGTGTTTTTGTGAGGGTGAATACTAAACAGCCGATCTTTCGTGCACCTGGACATATACCTGAACAATAACAACGTATAACCGGTTCTTGTACTCTACAACTTTGAGACAGCTGTTGCTAACAGGTAAGCAGGTGGTAGGGAGACTATATAAAACTTTCTTCTCTTTAATCAGTCAACGCTGACCAAACTTATCATTAAAATCAAACTTGAAAATTCTATTAAAATATCCAAAGCATCATAGGTGATTTTGTCATAGCCAAAAATGAGTTTACTGCAGCGTACTACACATTTTTTTGACATACGTACTACAAATTTTTTAAAGAATTAAAAAGAATTTATCCACAAATTATCTGTTTAAATTTGACAAATAAAGACATTAAGACCATAGTACTAAACAATTTGTGTGGGACCAATTTAGACACATAAAAAACGAATTTTATTTAAAAAACTAAAACATGACTTTTTTTTATTTAGTATGAATTCTCAGATGGTTTTTCATGAGTTAAGAAATAAGTTTATTAACAGGTTGGTTTTAACGAACTATTTTCATTTGGTATCAATCTATTAATACACTTAATCAAGTTTTCAAAAATGATAATTTTTTTCAACTAATGATAAAAAGGCCTTTACGTATATATAAGTAAAATATTAGTGAAGTAGAAAATTCGTAATAAAGTTTTATGTTCGACTTGGTTTGGTTCAGAGTTTCCCTAATTTAATTAGTAATTGAGAAAGATTAAGTAACTAATTCTTATAAACATTTTGAGGGAATAAGGGCACATCCTGAGAAAGGACATATACAGAAGAAAATACAGGATATCCTTTTGATAAGACAGCACCAATTTCTATTTACATATCCGTTACAATCTTGCATTTCTGATAACTACAAAACATTGCAGACAGTTCTACAATCGACTACTGAAAAATGTGAAAAGGACTGTGAAATTTTCAATTGTGCTACTGTTTTCTTTGACTTGGAGTGCTACTTCCGTGTGTGTGTATTTTAGATTAACAATTAGACAAAATCAAGAACGGTCCCAGAAAAATTTGTCCGATGGTCTTTTAAATTTAATAGGAAAAGGAATTGGTGATACTAAAAATCACCTACTAATATGTGTATTCGTCATTAAGAAATGAAAATTAATGTTAAGGATTCAAGACATTAGTATTTAACATATCACTATAAAACTTATTTAATTGAATTCACTTTTGGTTAATAAACGCATTTAATTAAATGGTCATTGATAATCAATATCATATATTTAAATAAAACAAAATCATCTTGATTTGCATGAGAAGTTTACGCTCCAATAATATCACTTTTTTTAAAAATCTATAATGAATATCCAAAATACTTTTAATGAGTAATTAAATCGGATACCATTTTGAAGTTCATTATATAGTAACTGCTTTAAGTATTTATTATGAATGTTCAAACGTTTATATCTTTTTTTAATTATAATGAGAATTATAAAAAGGTCAACTAACTATGAATATTTGACTTATTTATCTAACGAATATTTAATGTAAAACACACTTCTAGCGACTATTTAAACTGCTTTCAATAAACATAAAAAAAAACTTCAACATTTTAAATATGTAACAACAACTATTTAAAATCAATGACATAATTCCTAATCAAGACACAATTTTCCCTGATACCCCAAATCAAATATCCCATCAAATATCCATGACATGTAATTCCAACCCAGGATCATTTCCCCTATGCCCCACCCACCCAGAAATCCCCACCTGAGCGCGTTCTCATCACACAGGGGCCATCATAAAATGAGTCAGCATAAGATTAGTCAGCTGATCCGACACAATAAAAAGGTCGCCGCTGAATCATGCCAACTTTCCCCGAATGAGTCGTCCTGTTTACTTGCACTGACGTCATGATGCACACGTTGTTGACCAGTGAGGTGTTATGGCGGAAAGTGCGAAAGGGTATATTTATTTAAAAGGAGTTTCTGTTTAATTAAATGATGTTCTTTTTTTAAAAAAATTGACGTCACTCCCAATGATTTCTTATTTTTTCCTCCTCACTTAGTTAAACTCGTACTTATTTCAAATTAATTTTATTCTATGTAGTTATATTTTCTGTTTGCACCGTTAGTTGAAAAAATTATGTATTTTGAAGAATTAAATATGTTTGTTGTAGTTAAAGGAAAAAATGAAAAACATATTGAAATAAAATTTCTTCTGAAACAATAGTATTAAAAAAAATGGCCCTAAATTCTTCACGCTTGCATTTTTAAGTGTTTAAACATTTTATTTTAGCTATTTTTAACAAATACATTTTCCAAAAATTATTGTCATAATTTATTCAAAAGTTATAATTCCATTATTTTTCTCCTTAAAATTTTTTAATGAATTTTTTTTTAAATTTTAATTAAAAATATTAAGATTTTTTTCTGCTTTTCACCAATTTATTTCGTATGCATAATGAGTATGCTTCACAAATTTTAGATTTTAATATAAAAAATAAAAAGCTAAAAAGTAAAATGGTTAAAGAGTTGACGACGGTACCTATCGAAATATATCCTCATAGTAAAACTAAAAGGAAATGATTGGTGGGAAGTATTGTTCTGTGATTTCTAAACTTAATAAAAAGACCAGGATTTATTTGAACTGGTGTTAATTTTTTTCGTTATTTATGGCAGATTTAACGTGCACCATTCCCAAATTTTTTTTCTCATTTCTGATCAACTCTATATATTTGCACCATCATAGAACATATTTAAATTTTGTGCTAAAAAAAAAGTTTAAAAAAGAAAATATAAAAACAAAATTACAATTCCTTTAATGAATAAGTTCTAACATTAAAATACATAAATATGAAAGATTAGGACAATTTTTCATTCTTTCTTTTAACGTTTTCCTCTTTTCCTATAAAAATAAAACAAACATATGATTAAATATAGTTTTTGACAGCAAATGATTAAGTCTACGCATTTAATTTTGGAAAAAAAAATAATTGGTCACTAAAATTTTTTTTTTAATTAAAAATTAGTTGGCAGCCCGGTATTATGCCTACTCGTTAAAATTGTATCACATAGAATCTCGTCGTTGAATTTTGACACTAGATCAATGTATAGTTTAATTTAAGTTTTAGTTCAAGACCTTAATATGACGTCCATCACTGTCGGATCCAATTTAGGCCATTCGGCTGTTAAAAAATATCTTCCCATACAAACATTTTGTTTGCCAAAAATTATTTAATAAAAATATTACTTAAATAAGAACTAATTATTATTAGTGTTCTAACTATGCAGGGTATTGATTTGTCAGATTTTAATTTATAATTTATTTGTTTTTCTCATACGCACTGGACGTCAAGCATTGATGCTCTAATTTCTATACCAAAACCGACCTTAAGTTTGCAGCAGAGAAATGTACTAGGCGGAGGAATTTGCGTAAACAACGCTGCTGGCGCCGAAATTTCGAATCCTCCTATTGGCTGCTCCTCTGACCCTGATATTCATGCGCCCGGTTACGTCAAAATCGAAGGAAAAAAATAATTAAAATAACACTCTAACTGAAGCTAAACTAATAAAAATAATAAATTCATGTCTTGAAATAACAAATAAATTTGTTTATTGAATGTGTAATACCTTTTTGTATTCGATTCTCGCACTCAAAAATGAGAACTATTTACCCTTTTTCTCGTAGAACATTTGTATACTGCAAACTTAAGGTCGGTTTAATTTTCATCTTTGCCATCCATTTAATACCCATTTTTAATTGCGCAAATTTTTGCAAGCAGGGAAAGTTGGCGTCTTAAAAAGTAAATAAACAACCAGTTGGCGAAGTCTAGTTCGCCACAATGCAGCCAAAGAAAGAAATCCTGAGTTCTGATTGGCTAAGGGTACATGCAACTGCGATTTTTTCGTGCTCGCACGAAAAAGTCTCACGACTTGAGTGCAACTTTTTAATGCACGGTGTCCTATGGGAGTTGCAAGTAGTTGTGACAAGGTGTGAAATGGGCTTAACCTTATACCTGTTTCATTATCTGAAATTTTTTAATAAATATCACGTAAGCGCCAATCAAAGAGGAGAAAATATACCACCCTTGCGGACCCAGTCCTTTCGTGTATACCTAGCTTAATAACGTACGTCACAAGAAAAGACTTTACTGACGAAAACAAAACGAACTGAAATGAATAAAGTTAGTGTTTTCATTTGAAGTCGACGTTTCTATTTTTTCGTAAAATGAAACTGCATTTTGCTTTAAAAAAAAATGAGTATATAATTAATTTTACATTTTAACTACGCATAACAAGTATCTGACAATTTCATGGTAATACAGTTAACAAATTAAAGACCTTGCATACCTTTCTGGCAAAACATTTAAATCTTAACGAAACGAAACTTTCTTTTAACTATGAAATGAGTACGAAATCATTTTTCACTTCCCGTTCTTCGTAATATGATTTATACATAAGTTGAGTTAAAAATGTTACTTGATAAGGTTTTAAAAATTATTTATAATCATGGCTGTAGTTATTCTAATATATTTTATTTTCTTAAAAATTGAAAAATGTTAATTTTTCAACTGTCATTAAATAAACAACTTCGCTTTTAAGTATTACTAGGCTACTATTACTATTCTGTAATATGCAACTTGAAAAAATGATTTTTCTTATGAAAAAATATACACAATGTGCATTGAAAAAAAAAATTTGGATAAAATAATTATACGTAAATGTATATATATATATATTTAAATCATGATTTGGTATACATTTGAAGTTCTTCGAAACCCCTCATAATTAATGCTGCCAAATTTTAGCTTATTTAATTTTAAGTCATAATTTCAAGTCTAGTGGTGTTTCAAATCCCGAATATTTAAATATGTAAACAATTAAACATATTTAATAAGGTATTTTTCAATACCTTATTAAATTAAATAACTGTGATACACATCTTTGATAAAAGAGCAAAATAATTTTCAATTGTGTAATAATGGTCAAACAATTATTATAACGAAACCCTAGTATTAATAAGGATTTAATTTTTTTTTTGTATAATGGACATAGGTCTACAAGTGAAACTTACAATATTTTTACGGGGCTCTCATCAACAATAACATACTCATTTTGATTTTCAAATTATAGATTTGAAATGTAAGGCAGTATCGAACCTTCCTCACTTTCTAATGGGCTGTGCATGTGGTAAAGAGACCATTGAAGTCAATGGAAAAGCATACACAATCAAAACAAGAATCGGGGAGGGGTAAGTATACATGCAAGGTACCATAAATGCTTTCCTTATTCTATTTGGTAAATCACTGTTCATTTCTCCCCACCAGAATATAGTTGAGAAACATATTAGTATAATGCAAAGAACTATAAATTTCTATTCTGGGTTTTTTGTAAGTACCATAACTATTTACTTGTTATGAGCTGAAATATTTTGGTAAAAATTAGCAGTGTAAAAAGAGACGTGGGTTGGTTTATTCACAAAATGTTGATTAAAACTAAGGATTAAATAATATTTATTAATAAGCAAGGACAATTATATTCCGGAAATAAAATAAGATCGTTATTTGTTAGTTTAACAAATGTTAAAGAGTTTTTTTTCTTTGTATAGCTGTTCATAAATCACCAACCAATGACAGCATTAATAATTCTTGCGCAGTGTAGCTTTGGCAAATAAACAAAGAAAACAATTAAACTCTGGGAGCTTGCTATGTCACAGCCCTGTAATGTTTTTTAACTTATATCTTCCTACACTAAGACCTATTGCTGTATAAATAATTCCTCAAACGAAAACAATTCCTTTTTTAATACTTATAATTATTTTTCAGTGGCTTCAGTGTTGTAGATCTAGTGCAAGACCAGAAGAACCACCGATCCTATGCACTAAAGAGAATCGCATGCCATGGAAAGGAAGATGAGAAGAATGCCCTGAAAGAAGCAGAGTATCACAGTTTCTTCAACCACCCTAATGTCATTGAGTGCATTGACGTAGCATTAGCGGAAATATGTGATCGTCTACACCCGAACCAAAGTGAAGTCAGGCTGCTTTTGCCTTATCACAGGGTAAGAAGCTCATTTGTAATAGGTATATTTGTAATTTTCAGTAAATTGCATCTTTATTTATTTAGTTACAACTGGCCTGACACAGTGGATATTTTGGTTATGCCACAGAGAATACCTTTCCAGGCTCTGTCCTTGTTTTAAACTACCTTAAAACATGCGTGCTAAGCAAAAGGATTTTATCAATAATTAGCAGTGTGACTATAGGACAAAGAGCACACTTTCTAAAGCAGACACGGGGTAAAATGCTGACTCCTTTCTCCTGCCATGCTGGGATCTGCTCAAGGAGATACTAAGGGAACAAAAACTAAAATTGTGTGTGTTTTTTCTTTTAATTTTTTGTATCAGAATCTAGTAACATTTTGAATTCTTTTTTATATGTTGACAGTGCTTTATGGTTCATGATGAAGGATATTCTTTTTTTATATAGTTCTATTTCCATTCAGTGAAAAAAATTATATGTGAACCTCAATTTTTTAAATAAACAGTTATAAATGGAGGAGAGACATGTCGCCCTCCACCATCACTGCCTCTGTGTTTATAAACCTATACAGTAAGACTGCAAAATTGTAAATTTAAAGTATTATTTCTTTAACACGTTGGATGCCACTGACTCCTTAAGGGGAGTCGCGTGGTTCCGATTCACCGATAACAGCACAATCTGATGAAATTCATAGTACCATTTCGCTAACCGTTCTTATGGGTTCAAGTTGATTGTAACTTTTGCAACCGATCCTTCTGTGCTTGGAATAATACTTGGTGATTTGAAAGAGGGCATTCTATTTAAAATTACGAGGAAATTAAATCCTTCGTCTCAAGTGTAGGGCGACCAGACACATGACATACCGCATTTCGTAAAGTGATTCAGTTTGTTATATAACAATCTAGCTATAAAAAATTGCAAATAGTCTGTTTTATTTATTTTTTTTCAAACAAAAACTACCCAAAAATAAGAATTAGGAAAATTTAATGATTATTTCTTAGTCGAAAAGTTAATCACTGAAGCAAATCTGGTAATTGTCTTTCAATTCAATTATTAGTGACAGATGATGAGTTATCCGTTTGGAAAAGGCCAGGAACATTTCCTTGTATTTTTACGACTAGGTAGCTATCGTGTAGCTTTAGTTAGTGACGTTAATTCAACCTAACTTTGCTATTTTACGATCTCGAACTAAGATTTGTACTTGTTCAAAAATGAACAGTTAGTTTATTATCATTGTAACGAACAGGTTTAAAAAAACAGGATTTTTTTCTACTTCATCAGCCCCTATCGATGAAGACTCTATCGATGATTTAGTGGCAGCGAATGTGTTAAAACAATGCATTTTAACAAATAAATCATGTTTGTACTTATGGATGTACATTTTCTTCTCTTAGAAAGGCACCCTGCAAGATGAGCTTACCGTCCGATCCAAGAACAAAAACTACATTTCTGAGGAAAGAATTCTCAGGATTTTTCGTCAAATGTGTGAAGGCATCAGGGCTATGCATAATGCCCAACCTTATCCTCTGGCGCATAGGTATTGTATATAATTTTTTCTTAGCATAATGGTTAAATTTTTGAACACTTAGGTTTGTCACAGTTACTATTACTTAAACTTATTATTATTTGCTAAATCATAATTTTGATTGATGGTGTTAAGTTTATTTATGATTATTATAATACTTGGCTCTCTTAATTTAAACTATATACAAACTGATTTTCGTAAACAAAATATTTAAAACAACCCACCCAATTTATTATAGATTTTTAATTTGAATTTTACTAAGCATTTATGTATAAAATATATTCTGACACCACTTTTAAATTCAATTTTCAAATTAGTTTGGGCAAAATATTATTTGTTAAAACTAGGCTAATTTAATAAAGTTTAAACAGGCATCCAGCATTTAGTACAATGATTTAAAAATGTCTCGACCTACATTTCTAGTCAAATTAAAAAGACATGAAGGATGATAAATGGACCAAGTGTAAATAAAACTTTAAAAAAAAAAAAACTCAAGTGGTGAGACAAAAATCTACACAACTTGGGAGAAGACCCTGTGAAGATTTCAGATTTAGCAGATATTAGGCGATAAAAAGAAAATCATAGGTGTAAGCTAAGGATAAAGCAATATAGGTACATGTAAGCAAACTAAAAATTGATGTAAAAAAAGATTTTTTTAAAAATTCCTTAACTTAAGAATATTAAATAACTTTGTTAACACTTAAAAATTCCCTATTTAACCCTTTCAGTCTGAAGACTTCACAGTAGGCTACAAAAGTTAAGCATTATTTCTCTATTTTTAACATCGAAACTAAACTTTAATAAAATTGAATTTGTTCCTCACAAAATTCCCTGTGGCATGAAAAAATATTGTATATTAAGTAATGAGTGGAATTTATTACTTTATTTTCCCAGGTTTTTGGTTTAAAGAAAAAAATCTTTATTTTCTCAAGTTAAATGTCGTCAACTTAAACAAATTAACTTTTCCTCATAGTCTTTGCTATTTTTACCAATTATAAATGAATTTGTTAATCTGAACTACCTGATAAGTATGTGAGCAGTTCTAGGGTTTCAAGTACTAACTTTTGAAATACATAAACACAGGGCTGCCAGTGGCGACTTAAAAGGCTACTAAAGCGACTATTTTAGCGACTAGGCGACTATGGCAACTATTTAAGTCCAAAAAGGGCCCAAAACGACTATTTTAAGCAAAACCTTTAACTATTTTCAGTCTCGGGCGACTTTTTTAAAATATTTTTTAGTTATATAATTTTCATATAGATGGCGCCACGAAGATACTACCGATACGAAAAACGTGAAGTGTAGATGATGCCTTTGGTTTTCAAATCCAACAGCACAAAACAAAAGCAAAACCATGCGTTTTTGAAATTGTGCTTGACTTTGATTTTTTTTAGCAGCCTATGCAAAGTTATGGAAACTAAAACTTTGATTTTGTATACTTTGTTGAAGTTTTTTTTAAAAAAAAACTGCATTTGGATAGAATTTACATCTCTTTGTTATTTATTTGCCTTGTTTCTAAATTTATTTTTTATTCAGTAAGTTGGTGATAAGGCCTAATAATGATGCATATTAACATAGCATAGTTTAATTAAAAATTTTTACTGCTATCAAATAAAGCCAGAAAAATGCTAATTGAAAATTTTAAAGTACTGATGTACTAATAGGGAGAAACATGCTTTTCCAACACACTATGTCTAGTTTTAAGTAACTTTTTTTTTCTCTTAGTTTTAAGTAAGATACTATAAATCTTCTGAAAAAATATTGTTGCTAAATTAAGTTGTTTGAAGTTTTTCATTTTCAATAAAATATGTATCTAAAAGCATTGTGTATCAAAATACATTTTTTAAATATTTTTCTCTTGAATTTCGATGATTCTAGATCGTTGTAAATAAGAAAACTTAAACTTGCGTTAAAATTTAATTCGTTTTAATTTAGCCTTCCTTGCATTTTAAAGCTGTGGGTTGTTTCAGTGAAACATATTTACATGGATCATTGATCCTATGTTTCTTGAAAAACTGATATCTATATAATTTTTTTTTAAATTTTATAATATATTTAAAAAAAAAAAATTTCAACTTTCAAGTAAATTTTATTGGCAGTTTCAGTCCTTTCATTTGATAGCTGGTGTTGTAAATTTTAGTTTTGGTTTTAAATTTCTTGCACTATTTAGCATTTTAACTTCTTCCTACTCGCTTATGTGAAATGGCAGACTTTTTCTAGGTGAATGTTGGTTTTTCCTATATTTTTTTAATCAAGCTAACCAGAAATTAAAAATAAATATATTGGTCATACACATATATTTTTTGAAGGATAAAAAAAGGTACTTTTATGAGACTGTTTTCTTAAAAATTATCCAATTGTTAACAGAATTTTTTTTTTTTTTTTAGAATTTTTTTGTAATTGCTAATTAAGTTCCAATACAAATAAGTAGATTTAATATATTTTTTTCTAATTTTTGTTCTCTAACAATTTATATAAATTGGTTTAAAAATTTTAACATGAAATTTTCTATTGCATTACATCCTAAAAACTATTGGCAGTTTTATCAATCCTTTCAACTGAGTGTTGGTGCTACAATTCTGAAGGTTTGCACTAATACCAGTCTTTTTTAGTTTTTAAATTCTTGCACCTAAGCATATTAAAGTAATCTATCACCTTTTGGAAAATTTATGTAATTGCAGATAACATTCAATGCAAATATTAAAAAAAATAACTATTATGTTATCTAACAATTAGAAGTTGTTTAGTTAAAAGAGGATACTATTTTGGCTACTATTTTTAACATCTGAGGCTACTAAAGCAACTATTTTCAAAGCTTTCTGGCACTGGCAGCCCTGAAACAGTAGAAATTTACTCTTATTCATACCAATAATGATTATCATTAAAATTATACTATTTTGTATAAAACTAGTTAAACATGCTATTTAAAAAAAACTCTAAATGAATCAATTTAATGAATAATTAAAAAATATATATTTAACTCTAACACAATTACTTCAAACGGTTTATCTTTAGCAATTAATAACAATTGCATTAAATTCATGTAAAAAATACACTAGTCATATTTAACTAAATTCAATCTGGTTTCATTTCTAGAGATGCCAAACCTGCCAATATTCTAATGAGCAATGATGATTGTCCTATCTGGATGGACTTGGGTTCCATGGGTAAGGCAAGGCAAGAGATTCGTAAAGCAGCTGAAGCTAGACAGTTGCAGGTAATACCATTCGCCACATTGTAAACTAAATAAACTAATTTACATCTGTTATTAAATCTTATTTCCTTCTTTTCCTTTTGCTTACCATCCCCCCCCCCCCATAATTTTACAATGAATAATTTAGGCCTGCTTTTATATTGGAAAATTATGTATACTTAATATACTTTTTGGCGATAAAATATGCAAATCGCGTTTTTTACTGAGAAAAATTTCCAAAACTATTTTTTCTTCATAAGAAGTAATGAATAATTAAAAGGTCCTTTGTTCCCCAATAACCCTTTCTGACCAAACTATCATGATCATGCGGGTATAAAAGAGAATGTTTAAGCTCTTCAAAAATATCGATACCGAAGCAGCTGACTTGTACCATTCGTTATTTATATAAAAAACTACTTTGTTTTTAAGGAGTTGCTAGAATTGATGCTGTTTAATGCATTTTTTTAATAAAACTCAAAATTTAGTATCAGAATTTTAAATCAGCGCCACCTGACCGATTGGAAAAAGTCAGTGGTAAAATATCTATCTTGTAAAAAATTTTTAATGCAAGATCTTGATTAAAATAATTTATAAAACTGGGTCATCCAGCTAAGCACTTCTACAAGCCTTTCTTCAGCCTTGTTATCGTGATTTATTTACTGCACCTCGCTTTTAAAACATAATAATTGTTGTATCTTCAATAATGATGCAACAAGGTTTAACTTCCTCTTTATAATTGATTTATGTTTGACTTTTTTTGTAATCAGATTTATGTTTCTTTGCTTAGGATTTTGCATCTGAAAAATGTTCCATGGCATTTCGGGCCCCAGAACTATTCCAAGTAGAAAGTCATTCCTCTATTGATGAAAGAGTAGATGTTTGGGTAAATATATAACTTTTTATATTATTTTAGACATTGAAGTAAAAAATCAAGAAATTTATTTATATGAATGAGTCTAATAACAAGTTTTATGTTTTTTCCTTGATAAGAATATAGCAATTATAAATTGATATATTTTTATTACTAGATATAGTTTTCTTTTTTTTAATAATTTTTTTTTATTATAATTGAAGATTTTATTATTCTGGAAGTCAATTTACATTGTGGTCTATTTCTACCACACAAAGATAATGCTATATTTTACAGAATACCTTATATATCATTGTATATTGCTTTGAAAATCTGAAATTGTTTTTTCAGAAAAAATAAGTTTAAGAGACACATGCACTTAAACAGAAAATTTTTAAAGGATTTCTTAAACAGAAACTTTTGGTTCTTGGTTAGCATTTTTGGGTTTAAAATATATATTATATTTGTCATGTTTAGTTGTTCCCCATTAGAATTATTTTCATCAAGTTTTATTTAATTTTGTAAGTACATAATTCATTAATCTATTGTAGGTTCTTAACAAAGCAATTTTTCAGTCGTCTGTTTTGAAAAAAAATAAAGAAATAAACACAATTTATACTCATAAACTTTGAATAGATAAAAATTAAAGCTTTTTGTTCATTTTAAATTTTTTTTATTCTGATTCCTTTATCTTATGAAATGCCCAGTCTTTAGGTTGCTGTTTGTATGCCATGTGCTATTTCCAATCGCCGTTTGAGGCTGCCTACCAAAGGGGTGATAGTGTTGCCTTAGCAGTCATGAGTGGTTTATTAGAGTTTCCAGAAAATACCCCGTTAGTATACATTAATTATTTCTTATTTAATTAGTTTCCTTTCTAACAGAAAGGTTCTTCTCCATTTGTTTAACAAAAAAATTAAAATAAAAAACATTTATTGCATTTCTTTATCTATTTATAATTAAAATTATCTTTGAAATAAAGTGAAAAGGTAACTTCGTACTAGAGTGTAACATAACTGCTATATTTTTTAATTTAAGTTACTACTAATTATTTCTACGATGCCAATATAGTGTTTGTGATACGTAGCATTATACTTGATTTCATATATTTGCCATGCTAATTACCATAATCATAATACAAAAACATGATTTATCACAATGATGAATATGGTTTCTAAGAGGTGTCGCAGCTGCCATCGAAACATGTTTACCTTTTCTTCTGTGATTTGCAAGTAAACAGTAACAAGTATTTTAAATGAACAAATAATTTGTAATTTATGTGTTTTTAAAAAGGTCAAATTTAAATGAGTTCTATACCAAAACGAGCTTAAGTTTGCAGCAGAGAAATGTACTGAGCGGAGGAAACTGGGTAAACAACCCGGCTGGCGCCGCCATTTCACATACTCTTATTGGCTGCTCCTTTCGACCCTGATATTCGTGCGCGCTGTTACATCAAAATCAAAGGGAAAAAATAATTAAATTAACACTCTAACTGAAGCTTAACTTAATAAAAATAATAACTTTATGTCTTGAAATAACAAATCAATGTGTTTATTGAATGTGAAATACCTTTTTGTATTCAATTCCTGTATTTAAAAATGAGAACTATTTACCCTTTTTCTCGTAGAACATTTGTATACTGCAAACTTAAGGTTGGTTTTAGTATAGTGTAATTTGTCTATGTTTACATCCAACACTTCTCATCTAAGGATATTTGATAAACATTATTTGTTATAACTAATAACATAAGTAATCTTTATACAAATGAGTTGATATCAGTTGCAAATTTTATAGCTGTTGTCCTTCTATTCCCCAAATCAATCCTCTCTGATAAACATATTTTTTTAAGAAATTGCAAAAATGCATGTAAGAGTGCAGCCAAAATTTATCCATTTGTGTCACTACCGAAAACTATTTTTATTGTTAAAACATAACAAGTATTTATCAATTTAAAATAATTTATTCCTAATGAAGATTTTTTTCTTAACTTTCAAAATATCTTTCAGTTTTTCCAATGGTATGCACAACCTAATTCGGTCCATGGTGGAAGTAAGTGCACTGCAGCGACCATTTATTGATGGAGTCCTATTTCAAATCGATTCTCTCCTTCCTATTATACAAGACGCGGTCTAAGTTTCTGCACTGTTTGGTTTTATAGATATTTAAGCGATGTTTCATACCAGTGATGCAATTTTTAATCCTAAAAAAACTTTTTGAATATGATGTGCTTATGAAAACTTTTTAAATGTGATGTGCATAGGAACACTTTGAATTATTTGTCAACTAAATGTTGTGTTTTCTATGTTTAATACACCTATGTGATATACATGAACACTGTGAATACTGTTGCAAGAGAGATTTATATCAAAATTTTATGTGAATGTTGGTACTATTTTATAACCTTTGTAAATAACAAGAGTATTATGAACTTTTGGTTTTAAAGAAGGCTTTAAATAAATTTTTGTTCATTGATTAAATTTTGTATGAAGTAATCTTCAAAGGATATAGGGTATTGCATCACTTTTTAAATCGAACTAGTCAAACATTTTATGATGTGCAAAGAGTGAATTATTTTATTTGTTACATTTGTTTTTAAAATGCATTGCAAGAATAGTCGTAATAAAAGACATATGTCTCATCTATATACATAAAATGTCACTGGTTTTAATTTATATCAATCTAGTTCCTTCAACTAGCAAGATTTTTTTTAATAAACGCCTAATATTAAAGATTTTCTTTCTGGAAAAACTATTATTGTTTTTATTGATTTACTCATTATTAGAACTATTATTTTGTAACCATTTTCGTGCAACTTTCTATTCACAGCTTATGTAAAATCAAAGTACATATAACTCTCTTACATTTGCACTGCCATTTTAAACATTGTTTCAATGCATTTATTTTTTTTAATTAAAACGTTTAAAAGTTACAACATTTGTAATTTAGTGTCTTAACTTTTTATGTTAACAAACCATGAAATTTACAAGTTTATGAGATGCTTTGACTACTTTTATTTCGCCATATCAAAAATATTAAATATTATAATACTGTTCTTTCCGGAAACATTAATATTCTATATGCCAGTATCAGCGAACATAGTAGGCTCTAATAGATATATTTAAGATAAATCTGAAGAACATTCCATATAAGTTCCTTTCTTTTTTAAAAAAATTAACTAGACAGTTATAGTTCGAAAACTTTTTCACTTTGTTCCTTTTTTTTAGTTGTATTTGTGAGTTCAGATTTTTTTTAAAATGAAATTTGTGTCTTGTATTATTTTGTCGGAATTCCAAATGTTAAGGAAAGATAGCAAAGTAAAGAACTTAACTTTTGATGCCATGGTACTCTTCTCAATTGCCACCATCTGCCTAAATTTGGTGTTATTCCAAATTGAATCGGTGAGTGCAGATACCACTTCAGTCAAAAAAATCGGAAAACTCGTTTTCAATGAAAATAAGCATAGAAAGGCAAGATGCGTGTTGGGTGCAAAAACTATGTTAGTCTGTTGAATAGTTCCGTACGTTTGTTTCGAGTGTTGAGTGCAGAAATAATGTAGGAGTTATTATGTTTTTTCTCCCTCCTGAAAAATTTGAAATTTGTGACTGACGTTGTTTCTGCACTCACTAATTCAATTATAATATATATATCTATATGCTACTGAAAGAAAAAGATTTCTTTTAGATTTTTTTTACAAAGGTGAAATGTTGCACCAATTTTGCTGTTTATGTATATACATATATAATATATTTTATCATCCCCTCTCCGCTGGTCAGCACCCCATCAGGATATTACAATCTTCTCCTGCTATGATATCATTTCATTAATGAAAAAAAATTGGATGAGTTATTGTATTGTACATTAAGTAAAAAAAAAGTATGTAAGTATTGACATAAGAAAAAAAAAAGAAACACATGTATCATTTTATTGGTATGGAAAAGTTTTATAAAGTACAAATTCCTTATACGCTGAAAAATTTCTCCATCTTCATTTCTTACCATTTGAAAATAGCAAAACCCAATTCAGAAATATAATTGGAATCGGGTTTAGGAAATCTAATCCAGCAAAAAAAAAAAAATTTTAAATTAATAAATAAAATTTTTATTCAAATAATTTTATGAATTAAACCCACATGGCTTTTATGTGTTCATACTTAATTTAGCTTGTGGTGAACGTGCTGAAATTTCAAATTGAAAATAAGATATATAAATTCTAATCTTGTAATAATGCTATTCCTATGGAGAGATTGACTCACTTTCTGACCTCTTACACACATTTGTATTCGAATTTTGAAAAACCCCTTCTTTAATCAGGCCTTCAGAACAAATAAAATAAATTCCTACAATTTGGTAGCTGTACCTCCAATAGTTTGGACTTAGCTTTGATATGCGAGTCAGTCAGGACTTTGCCTTTTATTTATAGATAACTAATTAATATTTTCAGTGAGAGGTCCAGATTCACCATTGTACTTAAAATATCTGTAAAAAAGGTTATATTTTTATATTACATGTTTAATAAAAAAATATACCTGCCATGGTATGCATTGTTAATATATATCCTTAACATTGTTAATATGAATTCAGAAAAGTTTGAAAATATTATTTGACAGTAATATCAAAACAATAATGTTAGGTATTTATTAATGGCTGTCATATAAAGATTACTTACTATAAAATTCTTTAATTAAAACTTTTCTGATATTTAAAAAAAAATTGAGCTAAAAGATTCTTATTTCTCCATATTTTTCTTATCAAAGTAGATCTAACCAGAATATGAGCTTATAAATTGAAAAATTTGTCCATCCATTCTACTGTTGCAATTCTTAAAATATGTCATTAACAAAAAACTTTTGCATATCTTTTCCCCATGTGTTAAGAGTAGTTTGTTTCTTATAATTAGTCATTTGAATGGTCTAATATAGGCATCTGTATTATATTGTTATATATAAGGGTAAAACCCTCAAAAGGTGTGCTTGTTATTCTTCAATATCTTTATAAAAAAATTATTGTAAAATATATTTTTCCGCTTATTTTATATAATAAAATTCCAAAAAGTATTTATATGTCTGTGAAGTTGTCTCTAAACCTAAAAAATAGTTTTGAAGTTGTAGTAACAACAATTTTTTTTACACATTAAATATTATTTGAACAAGATAATAAAAATGAATTAAAAGACAAAACCTACTTTTCAAAAAGCTAACTATATATTTATTTATTAGCACTTGGAAACCATTAATCTAACAGATTTTGAAATATCTCTTGTTTAGCAATATTGTGCCTTTAATTCAACCAAAATAAAATCATAATTTTTTTTTTTTTTTTTTAGTGAAATAAGTAAGTTTGGACAGTAAGTGCTTCTCGTAGAGTTCCCAAAAACTGTGCAGCTAAAATGTCCAACGAATAATACTTTGTATAGAGGAAATGCATGTTAAATATGCTCCAAAGTCTTGACACCGCGTACTATGTCGCTCCTTTAAAAGTTTCGTCAGGTGCCAGCTCGCCACTAGAAGCTGGTTCTAAATTAAGACGCCCGTTGCTAATATCCCTAGTGTAGCTCTAGTGCGACGACAATTCAACTCAACTCTTTCGTAATTAATGTAGAGTGAATGTTAAAAGTTCTGAATTTAATGAATAAAAATTATACTAAAATCTGCATGACAATCTCATATTTTAAACTTTGGTGTCATTTGCATGCGAATCCGATGTAGAGAAAGGTCGCCTTGTCAATTGGGTCGCTGCTAGTGTCAACGAGTAATGTCCGGTCCCTGCATGCTTAGCCACAACAAAGGCTGTCATCCAGATCCTGGAGTTAATTAAAAGATAAATGATGAATGGTTCGACTGTTGGAAGTTGGAGGCAGTTATTAGGAAATAATTCGTTTCATTTAGCGCCTCACGTGGTTTAGTTACAACTGCAGTCTGCGAAATTCTCCAACGCTTTAAGCCGATTTTATGGAAACTTTTCTTTTGGGGGGTAAAGTGCATAAAACTTTTTGTACATGTCAAACTACTTAAATCTTTGTTAGTTTACTGCTTTTTTATGGTTTTATAATTATTTGATGTTTGTACAGAATTCAAATACAGGATAGAATCAGAAACATACACTCTTAAAACAAACGAACGATTTTAACTCAGTCTGAGTTAATTTTCACTCCTCCAGTGTCTAAAATGCACTTCCCCTATAGGAGTGGATCCTTTGTGTTTTAAACCTCCGACAGGATCACTAAACGAGTTATTTTTACTCAGTCGGAGTTTTCACTCCTTTCCAGTGTTGAAAATGCACTTCTCCTTCGGGAGTGAATTTCACTCTTTTTTTTTAAGAGTGTATTTTAATTTAACAGTAAACTCAACTAACACATCAGCAAACCCCCCAAACCAATTTCTTATGCATACGTTTGGGTCTGGTTTGGATTTTAAGTCGTTGAAGTATTGTGTTTAGTAACTGCGGTAACGGTAACAAAGGACATTTGAATGCTAAAGAAGGAGGGTAGAAAGAGACAGCCGGAAAACGCACAACTTAACCTGTTATAAACTTATTACTAGTTTTATTTCAAAATGAAGAAGTCAGAAATTTCGGGCAGTAAGTGTTAAGGCATTAGTTGATTGTAATTTTCAAAACATATATATTTGTCTTAAATCTTATGATTCTTATATCTTGTCGACTCAGTGGCTGTGAGATATTATAAGCCCGAAATCACGCGTTCAAGTTCCTACTGAATCGGCAAATTTTCAGGAAAGGTAAAGTGTAGACACGCATGTATAATTGTATGGTTATGTGGTAGCCAAACATTCCTATACCATTAGTACCCATTTCGACTTGGGTTATCTCAACAACATTAAACCTTGGCATAGTTTAACATCTACTGCAGCTGAGATCTATAATTTGAGTGTCAAAATTGGTAGTCAGAGCCACCTAGGTGTCACAAAAATGTTTTTATGTTCTTTTTGAGAATCTGTCACAAAAATGTTTTCAGGCAATATGTTGGGAATCTGTCACAAAAAATTTTTTCATGGAATATATGCTGCCAAACAGCAGCCCTGTCCAAGAAGAAAAGAAAACTATTCTTAAATCCATTTCCTCCTGAATCAACTGTGTCTCTGTCTGTGTCACATCCTTATTAAGGTGCAATATTATATTCATAAATTCATAATTTCTTTACGGAAATGACAAAGGCATTATAGAATTTCCTAAGACCTCATAAATGATTGTCTACACAAGGTATTTTAATTCAATAAGTTGGTTTTAAACATGAACACGAAGCTTTGTAACATAGTTTTGGTACCTCATATTGAATACTTTATAATATAAAATCAAAATTATTTCCATACTCTTCCCAAAATATGATATGCCACGGGGATACCTTCGCAAGTTCAGTCGACGTCCAACCATCCTAAATGTAGGTTGGTTAGTAGACATATATCTTTAGGATTCTGTGCTTGGTCAGAGACCAGCTCATAAATCTTCGTCAAGACAGTCACCCAACACACTCATACGATGGCAGATGCTGTAATCTATCGCGCGCCTCCTCCACAATTTTACATGTCCCTGAAGGGGAGGGAAATAGTCTTCAGGGACCTGTACCCGTGGGAAACTGTGCAATGACGGCCCACAGGACTTTCGGAACCAACATATTCAACGAGCACGTACTCCGCATATACTCAACAAACACAAACATCGATGCATTTATCGGGATTCGAACCCGGACCCAGAAGCTAAAAAGGCTTGCACGCTAACCATTGCGCCGCCGGGTTGGCCATTTAAAATGTATAATGTAATGGGAAAACATATACACATAAATAAAACAATTTAAATATGGGACTGATGCATCTTAAACCTCTTGTTTGGTGGTACGTATGATGTCACCTATTATAATACTTTAGACAATGTCCACTCAGGTGCCGGTCTCGTCACTTGACCATGGTTAAAAATAATGAGGTCCCTCACCTCACCAAGAGCTCTATATTATAGTTCTGCACTCCGTGCCACCCTAACTTGGGTAAAAACAAAGAGTAAAAAGGCAGAGGGAAACGCGCGGTTGGTCCGTTAGTTGGAAACTCTTTGTAAGGTAATATTTACATACAAAATGATCTGAATACAATTTATAAATACACTCTATAATACAAAATACACTCTTCATTGTGATAAAATTGCCAAATTTTCTCAAATAATATTCAAATATGATAGATCTTAAACGAAATTAATGTTTTGAAAATGTTTTCTGGAGGGATTCACAAATAATTTTGATTGATTTGTTTTGATAACACTGTTTGTTTTGAAACAATAATTTTGATTGTTGTTTTTGATTTGTTTTGATTTTGAGTGTATTTTCAAAAGTAAACATGCCTCTAAAAGGAAGCAATGCGAAGTTAACGGGTTCCCAGTAAGGCGGGACCATACTGCTAGTATTTCCATAAACTCAACAAAACAACCCGAAAAAATAGCGTTCGAATGCTTTGTACAAACAAAAAGTTATCTTTCACTTATCTGAAAGTGTTATGATTTTTTTGATTAACACAGGATAGCGGGATCTGTACCAATTTCTAGTATTGTGCATCATTTCGCACGCTCGGCTTGTGAAAGACAACAGGAGCATTTCATGTTGGTGACATTTCCTTCCGCTGCTGGAATAACGGATATCATTTTACTTTCGCTAATTAACACATTCCCACAAAGAGAAGAGAGATCGTTCCTCGAAAAAAAATCGTATTTTTTACTTGGATGTAACACTGCACTCTCAGAAATAACACTTTCATTTTTGACGTTTCATGAATCCTCAAGCCTCATTTTCTTAATTTTGAGGATTGTTTCGTCAAACTATCACGTGACTTTTGAGTAAATGCGAATCCTCACTTTTATGATCTTGATTTGACGATTCTGTATCTTGATTTTGAGGAAACTGAATCTCATTGTTGAACTCGCATGCTCGAAGATGACGAAATAATTCTTTAGATTAGACGACATTCAAATCCTCATAAAAATGACGATTCAAATTTCCTCACTCTGAGGAAAGGAAAACTCGGAGCATTTGCTAGTAAACGGATAACAAAATTAAGGAAAATTTCGTCGTTTTTGAGCATTCATTTTTGAGAGTGTGTCTATGTATGGTGGGTTATGAATGGTGTATTTCCTATAACTTAATTATTTACAATAATAAAGATATCGGAAATTTTGTCCACTCAACATCCATTTATGTTTATTGCATATTCAAATTTGGTTAATGCCGCTCACATATGAAGTGTCTAGTTGCGAAACTCACATTCTCCAAAGTATTACTGAGTAATAGGGTCCAGTCCGTGCATTGGAGACTTTGGACAATTGAAAAATCAATTGGACAAAGACGTCATTGAACGTTTCGTACTCTATGTCTTAGTTCTTATGCCGTGGGCAGGTAAAGTGCAGTAACTTCCATTATAACTTGGACCATTGTTGCATGGAGCATTGTCAATTACCCAACCTTTAAGAAAACACGCAGGGAAAAAAGTATTTCAGAGCCAAAATGGTACAACTCATTGTTGCGATTAATGCAGTTTACCTGCCAAAGGCAGTATTCCTCAGAGAATGTGAGTTTTTCCATTTCACCCTTTATACATCTTAACTTAAAAAATTCATTCATATCTACTTGCAATAATACACTGAAAAAAAATATTCCTCAAAATTACGGTTTTAAGCTGACAGCTCAACTTCCAGAATAAAACATCAATTTATCTTCCAAAATTTGGAAATGTCTACAAGCTGTGCAGCTTTTCATCTTGACGACATCGTACCAGACGAACAAGTTCAATGCCGCTCCGGTGGCTCAATCGTTAAGACTCTAGCCTTTGGGGCTGCTGGGGTCGGGTTCGAATCCCGGTCAGGCATGGATGTCTGTGACCGTCAATAAATATTGTTATTTGTCTATGTGTTGTTCATTTCTTTGTGACTGTAAAAATTCTTTCTGTGTCTGTCCCACGTGACGAAAGCTTATAAGCGGTTCTCTGAACAAGCACACAAGCTGGAATATATGTGTACCATACCATACCGTACAAGTTCAATGTAGAATTTTTACATGACGAAATCATTCGGCTTCAAAAAGTAAATGCGTTTAAATAAAACAAATAGCTATTTTTATCATATTATTCTATTCTCGCTTTAGTAACTGTAAATAAAAAATGCTCTATAACTTGTGCAAGTAATAATGATGATTGACAAATGACAGTGATTGCGCCCTCTAGAAGGGAAGAGTATAGGCTTTTTAGCCCATTACCCAGCTCACCAGAAGAGACAGTCACAAGAGACACACAAAGAAGGACGCTACAAACACATAGACAAATAACAACATTTATTGACAAACACAAACATCCATGCCTTTACCGGGATTTGAGCCCGAGCCCAGCAGCTCCAAAGGCTAGCACTCTAACCATTGCGCCGGCGGGCCGGCAATAAGGATGATTACTTTGTGTCCGAATACATTTTATACTCCCATTTTTTTCACTTTATCTGTAAATAGGCAACATTTTCTTTCACAAAAATTATATTGTTAAGGGAAAAATATTAGAAAAAAAGTCAAACGCGGCCACACCCTTGACGTTTGTTGTTGTCACATTCGTCATAGTCATATTTATTTTATTTTAGCCGATTCGGGTGTTGCCGACTCAGGTTGTTTAAAAAAATGGTTTTTGAATCCTTACGTATAGAGAGAAGTCAATAATTTTTATTTTCCCGAATATTTCAATAATTGAGAGAAATATTTGAATAACTACAATCGTAAAAAAATGCTTGAAAAATTGCCACGCGTCACAAAGAATGAAAATTTGATATTTCCATATTCATACAACATAAAAATAATTTCAATCATATTTAATTTAACCTCAAGACATACAGAAAACATTGCTTTGAAACCAGCTGTTGTTTTGGGTATAAAATAGTTACAAATGTACCAAAAACAACCTTTGGAAGTCACGCTGAAACGCCCCAAACATCTAACGATACATACACGGAAATTTATTAATAATATTACTAAAATAACAAACAAGCCAATTCTACCTGATTCTTAAATGTGGCATGCAACTTGGCCACTTCAGTAAACAAACGTTTTACATTAAGTACTGTCACGGACCAGAAAAAGTATAATTTCCTTTGTCACGATTTGATCTTTTTCAACAATGTAGACAACAAACTTATGGAATGTGTTGAGCCTGGGTAACAAGTGGGCCTGGCAAAATCAATGTTTCCAATTTGATTAAAATTTTTATTTAAATACCACTCTATCTTACAATTAAAGAGCTGAGAGGAAGAACGTGCTAAGTGGCAAAAAGGTAAAAACGAGAAAGTGAGCTTTAAAGTTTTTCATTTGCACTCACATATGTTGAAAATTGTACTTTTAAAACGTATACAAAATATACAGGGTGAGGCAAATAAAAGTGGCCCCAGTCTAGAGATAAGAATACGACAGAAATTTTGCCAAGTCTAAAACCAATACAAAAACTGGTTTGCTAACAGAAGCTATTGATCGCTTCAATATTAAGCCCAAACAAACGCTTGGCGACTTATTTGAGGCAACTGCTCTATGGTTTGAGAAGCTAGTTGAAATGAAATATAAACAACGTTTGTAGAACTGATCAAGAAAAGTTCCTACTAGTGATTATTTTGGTCGTCATTTATCCTACAGAATCGGACCTTTTTGATTCTGTTAATAAAAATCTAAATTGATTGCAAGACACAAAATTTGCATTATGGGACGTCTTCATACAATACGAACTAAGATCTAAATAAAAACGGCAACGCTCTAATGTGAAGCTAATCTGATCCAACCAATGCAAAAACAGGTTTCAGGCGGCTTCAAGAGTTTTTCTCGCCAAGCATTTCAACGTATTCCTATCTCTAGACCGGGCTACTTTTATTTGCCTCACCCTGTACCAAACTTCCAAACTTAAAGTTCATGAAAAAGGGGAAACTTATTATCGTTAAAGTTAGTAATATGTTGTAATATGTTCATTGACAAAAAAAAATCTCAATATTTTCAGAAATGTCATTTAGCACGTTCTTGCACTAAACTACTCAATTTTTATTTTGGGGGTTCAGTACCCAAAAATCGGTGAAAAAATCAAAAAAGAAATTATTGGCTTGAAATACTATTACAACCTTTATTAATAATGTCACAAAGTATCAAGACGATTGGAAAAATATTTTTGACATTTATAACGAGGAAGCAAAAATCCTTCGTAAGGAAATGGGTTAACAATAAAAACTTTAAACGCGTTTTTCTCAGAACTTGATTTTTTGAAATTCGATGTACCTTTTCTCAAAAACTATTCTATGTTTTATCGTAAACTTTTTTTTTATGATTTAATACATAGTAAAGATTAATCTGGGGTTATAAATTTTAATAAAACTAAGTGCTAAAAATTTTATGGGGCAAAAAAGTGAAATATTTCATTATTTTTTGGGTACTTTAAAACTTATTTTATTGAAAAAAATCTAACAGTTACTTAATAAAAACTTTAAACCTCAGATTAATATATAAGGTTGGTATAACACACAAAAAAAATTTTAAGATGATCTGATTAGTTATTGTGAAAAGGTACATTGCATTGGCCAATTTAACATTACCGATATACAACATACTGAACCCCCTTAAAAATATCTAATTAAAAGTGGCACTAGTAGCAACTGAAGCACAATGGCTTAAAAAAAATTTTTGGTCCAATGGCTTGTTTCAAGAAGTCAAGTAGGAAATTGCGTTGTGAGGAGAAATTTTCTAAAATAATTGGGGAAAATATAAAAAATTTAGGTTTTTATTAATTTTATATTATTTCGAACCATAATAAAATTAATGTGTATTACTTACAAATTTTAAGAAAAAAATGTAATGTGGAAATTGGCCTCCCAATGTTGTTTCCTTACTATATGACATTTCTTGCAGGAAAAACAACTATTTTTTTTTAACACTTGAACTATTGAACTTTCAAAGTTAGCCTAACCACTTGGTTCCAACAATGAGAAAAAAATATGTAAATTCCAATTCCACAGCTACTAAAAGGATTTAAAACATAAGCAAACAAAGAAAGAGGGTTTTTTTTCTGTAGAATTGACCTTTTCCTTCAAAAGCTGAGAACCTGGGAAATAAAGATCAAGGATTATGTTAGATCAAAGGACTATTGATCGTAAAACACTAATTGAACTTATTTCATTATTACTTATGTCAGCATATAATTAAGCATAAAAGGTTAGACATATTACTTAATTTATTTTTGTCTAATGCGTAACATACACTTTCAATGCCGTTTTTTTTATTTATATTTCACACCTTTTACTTTTTGAATTGTGTGGTATACTATTAGAAGAGTTATAATAAGTTATTTCATGGAAACAAATTGCAATCTTTTATGCCTTAACTTTTTTTTTATTGTAGATGGGGGGGGGGGGGGCACCTAAACTGTAAAGGTTGGTAGTAGAAGGTTTTTGTAGGGATGGGTTATGCGTTAAATTTAAGGTGTTACAAAATGGGTGGGGGGGGGGAATTCTCTATTTTTACAGCTACACTCTTAAAACAAAAGAGTGAAATCCACTCCAGTTGGAGAAGTGCATTTTCGACACTGGAAAGGATTAAATATTAACTCAGACTGAGCTAAAATCACTCGTTTGGAGTGATCCTGTCGGAGGCTTAACACAAAAAAGAATCCTCTCCTTCTGGCCTTCTGGGTAAGTGAATTTTCCAGACTGGAGGAGTGAAATTAACTCAGCCTGAGTTAAAATCGCTCGTTCGTTTTAAGAGTGTAAATACCCTTCAAGTTAAATAATGCACCTTCCCTTAACAAATAACATGCATAATAAAGTAAGGCGATCATCTTTGAAGATTATTCATGATTATAATGTTACAATTGTCATTGCCTGTTATCACCTATTACAATGCCACTACATTTAGGATAAAATTAACAAAAGACAAAATTCGTTAAAATAATTTGTTGTGCATTTTTTCGAGGATTTTTTTTTCTTTTTTTTTAACCAAACATTTTAAAACTATGTATAGACTTCAATTCCCGATGAGGTATTATATATATAAAAGAATTCTGCATGAACAAATTGAATGTTCGTCCAATAACTGGAAATGACGCGAACTTAAAAATTATCTTTTTACGTTACACTAACACCCAGAACTGGGGAACGAAATACTTAAATGTGGTAAAAAAAATGTCAATTTAATTTGATTCTGGTAAGAATTTTAATTCCACCGAATTCTTGAAATATTTTGTTTTGAAAACTTTACTTAAACTTTTAAAACCTTTGAAGAATTATGTAGTAAAACAATGCAAATTTAATTTTTTTCTGATAAAGTTTTCAAATCTAATCACCCCCCAAAAAATGTGTTGCTCTTGAAACTAAAGCTAGAACATGATCAGATATTGTCAATTCATTTGGATAAATTTCCTAAAACTTTGGTCGACATAATCGCAACGTTATATAACATGGAGCTGGAAACAAAACATAATTGAAGCTAATGCTAGAATACCAAAACATTTTGATACACTTAATTAATTATTTTACACCAATATTACCAATCCGTTTTGATACATTTAATTCATTAATTTACACCATTTTTACCAATCCATTTTAATGCATTTAAGGTATATCCGACTGCTTGAAATCGTATTTTTGGGCATTTTTTTATAATCTTAAAATAAAGCACCACTCTTTAAGATTCTAAAACTGCCTTTATTTTGTTTGAGCGGCAAATATTTTAGAACTCCATTATGTGCAACGGCATTCAACTCCTTTAGCAAACCACTCGTAGAAAATTGTGATCTACAAAAAAAAACTATTTAAATGCAACTTCAATCTTTAAACGCGTTTTCCTCAGCCTAAAATTTTCATCAACGTTTTACACGAATACTGGGATTTCTCAAAAAGTTATGTAGGTATCTTTTTAAAAAAAATTCTGCAATTACGTCAGATCTTCAGGGGTGTAATGAACCGAGGACTTGACACTCCTGCTAGTAACATTTATTTTAGGACTATTTAAATTGGTTAATTTGAAGGATTTTCCAGAAAGAAATTTCATGGCTTTTTCGAGTCATTCTCCAATTCATAATTTGGCTCAGATTACTTAGTTTTTGGTTCATTGCACTCTTGATATTCAAAAGTACACATATACAAAAAAAATACCTTGTAAACTAATTTAATTTTGGTAAGGAGCGTTTTTCGTGGCAACAAAATGTTGAATAATTTACCATTTTTTTGTAACAAATAAAAGAAATCTGTACTTTATAATTGATTATGTTAATTAGTGCATAAGTAAATAATAAAAACAACTAAAAATGTCTTATTTATTAAAAAAAATTCCCTTTAAAGTAGTCGGATATTTTAATAGATCTTGGGTTGACGTAATTGCAATGTTATATAACATGGAGTTGGAAATAAAATTGTCGTTTTCGAAAGGCTCATAACCTGCCGAATGCACTTTGTATTTGTATTATATAAAAAAACGCGTGGCAAATTAGGTTTATATCGTCCAATCGTTTTGTATGAATCACAGAGGATGTAACAGAAACCGCTTTATGGGTCCGTATCAAATTTCAATATTAATCCTCGTTTATGATGCTATTTTATGTCAGAGCGTTTCCGATTGCTTTGTCAGAAGATGGAAACTGCTCAAAAAATATCACAAAAGGAGCATTGTGTCATGGTGTTTGGACTGGGATTTGCAGAAACACGCGTATCTAATTTTTTTAGTGTGACCTTTTTAATACTCACCTTTACCTAGTTCGACGTCCTGTCATCTTTTATTCAGTAGTAGAAAATTAGAATAAAAATGTGACAGATTCACGTTTGTCACTCTTTTACATCCATTTACTTACGTGTAACTAAACTATTCGAATATAATGTTTATGACAATACACTGCAAGGAAATTGAGTGATGGAAATTAATATCGAATATAAAAATTACAAATAAATTAGGAGATAGAGAAAATAGAAATTATGGTATGGTATATTACATATATATTCCAGCTGTGCGCTTGTTCAGAGAACCGCTTATAAGCTTTCGTCAAGTGGGACAGACACAGAAAGAATTTTTACAGTCACAAAGAAAGGAATAACACATAGACAAATAACAACATTTATTGACGGTCACAACATCCATGCCTGACCGGGATTCGAACCCGACCCCAGCAGCTCCAAAGGCTAGAGTCCTAACCATTGAGAAACCGGGGCGGCATTAGGAATTATTTTTAGTATTACTTTCAAATGCTAAATAATTGGCTTGTTTCTGATGACGTAAGTTTTCCCAATTTTCAATATTGATCTTCTGGTTGTTCACTCTCAATGCTCGAACCTTTAAATCCGCAATTTAAGCTGATTAAAATTACTACACATATTTATTTCAAGTAGTTAACATTTTGAAAATGTAATAAGTAAAATAACCTTTAAAAAAAACTCACCTTCACAAACGCCCCAAAAATACGAGGTTTACAATTCCAATTTTCAGATTCCTTCTGAAATCAAGAGAAATTTGATATTCAACAAAACTATTTAGATTAGTTTTTCTCTCCGTCCAACGCGGCCGATATTTTTACTTCTTAATCGATCTTTCCTAGATAAATTATTTACATTTTAATTAAATTTAGACATTTATTTCACTTTTTGCAGAAATTAAACTTCCTTTTTTATTTAATGAAGATTATTGGAATTTCTTTTACATTTAAAAACATTACTTTTTGATTTAACTGAAAATGAGTTTTAACACATCTAAAATATTGGAGAGAAATATGAGTTGAAATAAGGTAGTATTAAACTCATTCACATTACTTTAACCTTTCCTATAATTAAATCTTCGATTTTTTTATTTTTACTTTTTTGCAATAATACAATTTTTCTCCTTTTTATTGAATGATTTGTATTTGTTAATATTACTTTTACATTTGGTGTTTTTATAAAACACCTCTTTTTGATTCAATTGACAATTGACTAAAATATTACAACATGAAGTGTGAATTTAAATGATGTCGTCTTAATTTTTATTTACAATTTTACAGCTCAAATATTTCTTATGTGTTACTTTTACAACGACTTAAAATATTATTTTATGTAAGTTTTTGAGTAGCGAAAAAATAATTGGAAAATGATTCGAATGTGTATTGGAATCAATGCATGTTGAACCAAACTTACCGTCCCAAATTCATTTGATGAACTTGAAAGATAATCGAATTCATGTATGTAAAACCGCTTATAACGCATTAAGTACAAGTAAGATATCGTAGAAGCAGCTGTTTTGTAGGACAGAAACAAGTATTTCTACTAGATCTTTCCATAAAAATGCTTTTTATCTTAAAAAACAGCCATTATTGGTTGATTTTAAGTGTATTTGTTTATTACATTTTGGATTTTAATCATACCATTACTTAATAGTTTATTATTAACATTATTAGTTTCTGTTTATCATTCTATATCTGATTATTCAGTGATGGATATATTTTAATATATTAGTTATTTTAATTATCATATATTTTATTTTAGACGAATTCGTATTAGTTTTAGATTTAAACAAAAGTATTTTTACTGGTTTTTATTACTAGTATTTTTAACAGTTTGTAAATCATATGCGCTTACTGATAATTGTAAATGAAAGTATTTAATTGTTCCATTGTAACGAATAACAGTTCTTGAATATAGTTTAATTTTTTCTCTCATTCGACTGGTATGTTATTGAAGAGATTTGAACAACAGTTTGCAAACAGAGATAACTACAAAAAATTGGCTACAAAATCAAATGGTTTCGGTTTTCATATAGTATGTGTTAAACAAAAAAGATTTCATAGAGGCCTGTTAAGAAGGAAAAATAGTTTAATTAAATTGATGTGCCAAATGGGCATGTTTCAGAACAAATGAAAATAAATTCTTTTTCGTTCCACGATAGGTAAATAAATTCACTTGGAACAGAGCAACAATCGGGATAAGAAAGTACCGATCGTAGGAAGTCCAGGAATGAAAACTGGGTGGAATACGTATCCTATAATAAGCCAATTATGTTTATTTTGCGTCAAATCACTATTTTTTTATTCAGTTCTTCAAAAAATACGTTAGCCCCAAATTCAAATGATTCTGAATCTCGTTTAAAAATGCAGTTTTTACTTATAAGTCACTTTTTCGCGTGAGGTGCCATTGATGCATTTGAATAAAATACAGAACAATTCTTACTAAATCTATCACACACGAAAGTGTCCTTGTCGATGATTTTGATTTAGAAGTTGAGCTGTCTGGAAATTATAGAAGGAATTTTTAAAATGTATTGGCGCAGCGCCAAATGCTCTTGATTAGTAATATTGTGTTAGATAAGACTTTCTTGCAGCTTCAAGTTATCTAAATTCTCAAAACTCATATTAGATATTTATTGAAACCTTTTTCCATGAAAGAAAGACTATATTTGTTAACGAAAAATAGTTTGAAGTTGTTTATTAGATTCTGATTATTTTGCCTCCTTTAGAATATAACGATAAATTAAGATAGCATTTTATTTTCCACCCCAAAGTTTATTAATTTGTTATTCCAATATTGATATTTTAGGTTCTTTAGAATGCGTAATTGTTTAGAGTTATAGATTGAAAAAAATTATACTAGATTTTGAGAAATTATATTTAGCAGAGTAGGAAAGCGAGAAAACGATTTCAGAACTGTAACAGGGAAAACAGTTGTTCAGCTAATGTTTCAAGTAATTATTATCTTCTTTTAATTGTGAAATTCCAATAAAAATCTCATTTTGTGTAAAACGTAATACACACATCCTTTAACAAATAAAATTAAACAAATTTTAGACGATTATTTTTGTTGTTATTTTGATGTACATAAAAAAAGTTATTTTTATTTTTTAATATAACTGCAAAACTAGTTATTATTGTAGAAGTAATTGGTATGGGTATTTTAAATACCATATTACGACTTGTGTGCTGTTGCTCAGGTGAGCGGCTTATAAGTCCTTTCGTCAAGTAAGACGACAAGAACGATTTTTTTATGTCACAAAGTGAGGAAATACACCCCAGGGCGAGGCGGGAATCGAAACCCCCCACGACCGTTATCAGCACGCAGATGCTGGCCTGCGATGCTGACCACTCGGACCATCCGGGCCCCTATTGTAGAAGTTTCACTGACTGAATTTGAAAAAGTAAGGTTATATTCATAAACGGGTTGGTTAAACATTTAACAGCCATTCGAATCAAGTAAATGTATAATTTCCTAATGCAATCAGCTTGATGTTCATGAACTTTGGCGGATGTACTTCAGGAAGTCAACATGTCCGATTTTATTGCACAGGAAGCTTTTCAAGAAGCTTCAAATAACTATTTTGATTAGGAATTAGGGCATTACAATACATTTTGGGCGAAGAGTCAGAGCAATTTTTAGGGGCGTCCGTAAATTACATGATGTGTTAGGTTGGAGGGGGGTCTCGCCGAATCTCAAGTACTTTTTCACAGCAAAAAAAACAATGAAAAATTGCGAGAAAATTGAGTTAAATTCAAGTACAAATGTGTTTTGCTTTACTATGGCAAAATCTAACACATAATATTTTTTGGGTTGGTTGGTTCGACATATATTTTCAGGCTTGTGTGCTTGGTCAGAGACCCGCTTATAAACCTTCGTCAAGTAAGGCAGGCACAACACATACGTGACAGATGCTGCCATCTATCGCGCGCCACACCCACAATTTTGACATGTCCCTGAAGGGGAGGGAAATAGTCTCCAGGACCTGTACCCGTGGGAAACTGCGCAATGACCGCCTACCCTACAGGACTTTCGGACCCAACAGTTTTAACGAGCACGTACTCCGCATGTACTCGACAAACACAAACATCCATGCCGTATCGGGATTCGAGCCCGAACCCAGAGGCTCCAAAGGCTAGCTCTCTAACCACTGCCAAAAATCGGAAACCCCATGCAAACCTCACGAAAAGAAGTACAAACTAACCCCTCCACAATAGTGTTGATGAAGATGATTTAGGTAATTAATATAAGAACATATTATTTTAATGAAAAATACTTAATTTATTGATTATTCAATCCAATCTATATAAAAAGCTTTATGTACAGGCTTTTGGGGCACTTTAAGTATAATCTACTTCCAATGTAATGCCTTTTATCGGGTTGGAATTTTCCTACCTCACGTAATATTTTTATAACATTCTAGGATCCTCCTAGAACACTCAGGACCAAAGGCCTATAATTTAAAGGTAATGAATTCGGTTACAAAAGTTTGTGAGTTCATATCCCGAAAGTACTTGAATTCGGTTAACAAATTTTGTGAGTTCAAATCCCGAAGTGGTCATTGATGTTTGTAGCTTTCCCTTTTAATTAGTATTTCTTTATCTAATTATTTCCATTCCCCAATTTTTGGAAAATTTTTATGAATTTTAAAAAATCCGATATAAGTACGATTTTATTTCATAGTACATCTAAAGTTTTGATTGAACAAAATGCTCACGTACGGGGGTAGGTATTGATTAGTGGTGCGTCGATGGGATTTTGTTTTTAATTTTGATTAAGGTTGGTAGTGAGGTTTCCATAATATCATTCAAACGTATACTCTTAAAACAAAAGAGTGAATTCCACTCCAGTTGGAAAAGTGCATTTTCGGACACTGGAAAAGGAGTGAATATTATCTCAGACTGAGTGAAAATCCCACCACTCGTTTGGAGTGATCCTGTCGGAGGTTTAACACATAAAGGATCCACTCCAAAAGGAGAAGTGCATTTTCCAGGCTGGAGGATAAAATTTTAATGAAATTTTGTAATGAATTTTAAAAAAATCCGTTCATGATATAAGTCGATTTTGTTTCATAGTACATCAATCAGACTGAGTTAAAAATGCTCATTCCGTTTTAAGAGTCAAACGTATAGGTTTTGTATATTGTGAAGTGGGTGGTCTTTCCTTCCCCTTTTTTTTTCCCCCCTAACAAAAAACCCCCCCACAGGTGTTCACTGTTCATGCACATGTCAGAAATGTTTCTTTTAGGTATACGTTGAATTTATTTTTCTGCATGTATTGTGCAAAAAAGAAGATATTTTTACACACTTCTGAAAAGGGGAATTTTTTTCCAAAATTAAGTTCATGCATCGACATTTCACTTTCTCCTATTTCACGTTAATGATAGCAAATATTGATTCTCTTTAATAAACAGTCAATATTATTTATGTTTACTTATGAATTTATTTTTTAACCATGTTAATCTAATGCAAATTGCTTTAAAAATATATAAGTTGATCCTACCCAGTATCCAAGGATCGTCAGTTACTTTTGAAAATAACGCTCTTATTTTTAATGGATCGGTCGATTAGCTAAGAAAACTTACCTTAAAATTTATAGTATTATAATTACAATACTATAAGCTACAAAACACCCATAATTTACTTAAGCCCTTTATATCTTAAAGTTTTCAAAAGAAAATAATTATTTCTAGAAGAGAAGATAACCCATCATAATCAAGTTTTAATTAAAAAAGATTATAAAAAAAATAATAATCGATGAAAAAGTTCAGATCTATTTGTATGATAAATTATTTTTACAGGAATTTGAAGCAACAATACAAATAGGAAATAACAACTAAAATAGTTATTATTATTTTTTAAATATCTAATGTGTAAAAATCTTTATTTTGAATAGAAAATTTATATTTTATAATTTAAAATAAATATTCAAAAAGTTATTTTAAAAAAAATTATCTGATAAATAAAAATCTTTATTTTGAGAGAGAAATAACATTTATATATGATAATTTTAAATATGTAACGCTTATTTAAAAAAAATATCTTTTATAATAAAAATCTTTATTTTGGGAGAGAGAAAATAAACATTTAATATTTGATAATTTAATATTTAACGCCTTCATTAAAATTAAAGTATCGAAAATATAGTTAAGTTAATGTATGTGTATCAAATATTTAACTCTTTACGCAAGACATTTACCAAATCAAAAAGGGGGATGGTTTATTTTTAAGTTCACTTAAAGATTGCAAAGACAGGATTTAATGAAATGTTCTTAAAGAAGTAGTTTCTAGTAAGTTTATTGAGACAAGTTGGTGACAGAGAAGAGGTTAATCGTAACGACCTGAATGCGATAAACTGCTAAACCAACAGTAAAAAAACCTGCAAGTAGTTTCTAAAACTATAAAAGTGCTAATTTTCCATTGTACTTCCATCAAGCTCTCTGAAAGTCTTCGGGCAGACTGGGAATAAAAATGGATAAGATATTGGCTTCTGATCCATATATTTTTAAAAGATTTTTTTTCTTTGAAAGAACCTGATAGTTTTAACGGAAGCTGAAAGGGGGATACGGACAGGCGAACGGACAGGCGAACGGAATTCTTCAACAATACGTTACTTTCCGTTTGAAAAAATACTTTTCCTAACGAAAAAAAAAATCGGTGGAAAAAAAAGTTTGTGTGGTACTTCATAGGATCTCAGAAATTCTTCGGGCAGACTGGGAAATAAAAATTGATAAGATATTGGCTTTTGATGCCATAATATTTTAAGGATTTTTTTTACTTTGAAAGAACTGATTAGGTTTTAACGGAAGCTGAAATGGGGATTCGGGACAGGCGAACGGAAGGGCGAACGGAATTCTTCAATCAATACGTACTTTCCGTTTGAAAAGACTTTTCTAACGAAAAAATAAAATCGGTGGAAAATAAAGTTTGTTGTACATTCAATTTTTTTTTCAAATATTCCAAAAGGGAATGGAAAAGCAAATATTTTTAACACTAAGAACCAAAGTTTTCTTTAAAAAACGTTGCTATCTCTCTACTGTTATCATACCTTTCCTATTCTTGATTTATAAATAAAACTGGGAGTCTGCCTCTCCACTTGATTTGGGCTCTAAATTCTAAAGTATGAAGCCATTTGCAATACTTCGTGTCACTTTAGAGATACATTTAATTCAACCAAAACAAACAACACAACTGCTCGAGAGAAAAGTTTGTCAAATTTGCATTTAGCCATTAGAAGCCGTAATTAGACGTGTAATTATCAAATCTATTTGTTTTACTATTACTGGCACATATATATTGAGGAATCCAGCCCAGCATGGTTGCCAAAAGGATAAATCGTCATTTCATGGAAGGCGACCTTCGCAGGTTCTGTCCTTGTCTTAGTCATCCCATAAACGGAACTTGCTGTTTCTTTAACAGGGGAAAAAAAAAAAAAAAAAAAAAAAAAAAAAAAAAATAAACATAGTTAGATTTCTTCAGTTATCCTCCTTCCATTCTATTTCAAAGTATGACTCTCGCGAGTGAATCACACATTCTCTCACCAATTTTACTTATATTTTTTAAAACCGCATAAAAAATCCACATCAGAATAGATTATTTGCATAAAATACACAGTTTTATAACTCAAGTATTTTGCCATTATCATCATCCCAGTCGAATTAAGTCATTCTTAAAATGGGCGTGAAGAAGAGAAGGGTGGAAATAAAATTAAAGATCCATAAAAAAAAAAAAAACTAAAAAAAAAAAAAAACAAACGAATAACAAATGGCGTCACACAATCGTCTGCCGGGCGACGCATGCGCTAGACAAGAGAAGAGAAAAAAAAGAGAAGAAGAAGGAAAAAGGAAAGAGAAGAAGAAAGAGAAAGAGAACAATAGAAAAGAAGAAAGAGAGGAAAAAGAAAAAAGAAGAAAGAGAAAGGAGTAAGAAAAACTTTTCGTTTTGGCGGAACTTTTCAAAACGGGACGTTCGCACGTTGTGGGTTCTTGGTGGGGGCACTTGTTGGCTCTCTGCTCAGCTCTCAGTTCTCACAATCTCACATGCCATGCTGGAGCTCATGTGGGATGTAGATAAGTTTGTAATTCCAGTCGACATAGAATAATAGAGGGATTAAGTTATAGTATTCCAAAAGGACATTCAAACATCATCATCTTTTCAGGTATTGTAAGCTAATTTATTATATCCAAATTATTCTTTTTTAATTGTTTTTTTTTATTTAAATGTATTACGTTTAAATTGGCTTGTTTCACGTGACGTAAATTTTTTTTATTAATTTAGTAAAGCTTTATTCCTGGATTGATCATTGGCTTCGGTAATTGGTGGTATCATCCAATTGTTACATTTTAGTTTGGTGCCCGTATGGGGTGCTGGTTCGATTCCCACCTTCGCCCTGGTGGCTCGTTGTGTACTTTTTCTCTCTGTGACAGTAAAATTTCTGTTTGTCTTACTTGATGAAGGTTTAGAAACGGGTCTCTGATGCTGACCCAGCACACAAGCAAAACCGGAATATGTGTAATGTGTACCAAACTACCTACCTACTTTTTAGTTTCTTTATTTAAATTAAGCATGCTGGAGCTCATGATTTTCTTTATGTGGGCTGTAGGTAAGTTGCAATTTCAGTCGACATAAATTTATAAAGGATTAAGATCAAAATATTCCAAATAACATTCAATACGTTTTTTTTTAAGGAATTGTAAGTTAATTTAAAACCTCTAAATATAGCTTTTTCGTTGTTTTTTAAATGTACAATATTTACATTGGCTTGTTTCACGTCTTGTAAATTGATTCCATCTTTCATTCTTGGATTACATTGTTGGGTTCGGTGATGGATTACATTCAATGATAATATTTTAGTTGCTTTATTTAAAATAATCATTTTGAAATGTACTTGTTTCATGTGACGTAACTTATTTCTGCTTTCATTCTTGGATTACATTATTGTGTTCGGTGATTGATGGTTTAACACGATAAGCACTGGTCACTATATTGATTAATCAAAGGAGACATGATTTTCTTTTTTACGGGTATATTGCCACTCCGTACGTGATATATGCCTATAGAATCGTTATTTTATTGGTTTTGACAGAGATTAAATAAAATGATTTATTTAATCACTGCAACTTATAAAAATCAAAAGAATTATTGTATTTATGAGGTACACAAACCAACTAAAATACAAGACTTGAAAAATATCAACACTGCTGTTTAAATATTATTCCGAAACAAATTTCGATTAAATTGAAAGGATAGGATTATAGTATTTATATTATTTTTTTGATTGATATATAGGTTCATACTCAAAATAAAAAAAAACATCATTATCCCTGTTATTTTAGAATTAACTATTTAAAATGTGTAAAAATAAACACTAATATCTCTTTTGAAAACAACAAAATTATGTAGTACGTACGTTATATATAATATATACATTTAAATATTTTTAACAATGTTTCGTAATATTGACAGTAAACATTGAAAAAAAAATATTATACAAACACCTATACAACAAAATATCAAAACTATTAAAATTATACAACAAAATCGAAAAGTTAGATTTTATTTTGATAGATAATCGTTCATACATTTAAAATTAAAAAAAAACTTCATTATCCATGTTATTTAAAATTCAACTATTTAAAATAGGTAAATAAATACTAATACCTCTTTGATACAGCAAAATTGGGCATATTTACTAAACAATGTTTTCTATGAATGGATATAGTTTTTATTATCATAACTTAAGCTCATAAAATATAAGAGATTACTAAGAAAAACATCCTTTTCTGAAAGTTATTTCTTATTTGCCGACCATAAATATAATTTTTTATTGTTATGATTTACGACTGTGTGATATGGGACTTAACCATTGGACGAAAAAGTCCTTCCATTATCTTCAAATAACGACCGCAAAAAAATGTAGAATTGCATATTTTAAAAGTGTCAATAAAACATTGATTGTCTATGACAGATGGCGATTAAATACTTTATCAGATTTCCAGCTAATCCAAAACTTGACCAAATAGTACTCCCACCTTCGAAAGCTTATGGGTTACAATATATTCATTTCACTTGATTTTTTGTTTTCTACATTTAGAAACATTTAAATTGCTGAACTATTGTACTTTTTGGGGGATAATTTTTGTTAATGGCTTAGAGACAAAATAATACCAAATTTTACTTATTTCCTAGTCTTTATTTTTTTCAAAGATTGGAAAATACATAAAATTTAGATTTTACTAAAAATATAACAACTATAATGGGAATATTTCTTATGATGTCACGCTCTCCATGCTGCGATTTCATTGGTTGTTTTATTTTCTTTCCCTACTATTTGAAACAAGTTCATTGGTTTTTTTTTATGACGTCACGCCCTCCGAACTGGGATTTTATTTGTTGTTTTGTTTTCTTTGACAAAGTGCTGAAACAAGTCCATTAAAGTATTCTAATTTTAGTTGAATGTTAGTTACTTAGTGATGATACTAACCCTTTTTGAAATATTTGTTAGTAGCATTTTGGTAGTTCGTAATTCGAGATCTAACTATAATTAAATATGTATCTTAAAAGGTATAATTAATTATTAAATAATTAGATTAAAATAAATTGTAGTTGAATATTTTTGGTTCCGTGAGTAAGTAAATAAAACGATTAATATGGTTTAATACGAATCTTTTATGTTCACATATCGGTACTGTTAATGTTGAAGCTTTATGAAAAATAATAATTTGCTCTGTTTATCATTTTCAAAGGCCTAAATAAATAAATATATTTTTTAATAAAAAACACCACACAAGTAATTTGAAAACAACAACAATAATAATAAATAGGACGATTTGCAACAACTTAATTAATAGTTTTATGAATATGTTCGAAGTATTAAATATTTGATTAGTGCAATTTTCGTAAATAGCTTTTCTCATAATGGTAGAATGTGGTATTCGTTCATTGACTTTTTTATATATATTTGTCGTAATTTGCACAAGAAAAGCAATTACATTCCGTATTTTCCAGAAATTCTTTCCTAAATGTAATAAATATTCGCACTTATTACCATAAGCTTTACTTCAAATTATCGATTGAAAATTTGCAATGCTAGATATTTAAATTGCTTTAAATTCATAACTAGAAGTATTGCATATTTTTATTTTATTGCAAAGTTTTGTATTATATTTAGTTTGCACTCACTACATATATAACACACTTCGTGTTTAGGTAAATTATAAAACTTCCAAAGCATAATATTACATAGACAATTTACACATTCGTACCACCTTAAAATATTTATGAAAACATATTAAAAGAAGTAGTAACATATTTATATCGTATTTCTAAGAATTTGAAAATAACTATAGCCCTTGCAAAATATCTGAACACTTCCATCGCAAAATAATAATAATAATAATAATAATAATTTTAGGATCAAATTCGAATAAGCTGAATAAGAATATGTTGCAACAAAGTTAAAATAGAAACAAATTTGTTTTCTAGTATTGAGAATTCAATTTATGTAAACATAATTCACAAGCACGACATGGTTATCTCTGTGTCGTGTTTCATATACTATAAAAGGTCATAAATATATTCAATCTTCAATCTATTAATAAAATTACTTACCCACTTGTTTACGAATTCAGTATGACAATTTTTCAGCAAACAAATGCAATGGAAAATTGTTATTTTATTGTTTTAGTATTTACTTTTAATTACATTGAACAAATAATTATTTATATTAACTTAAAAATAAACTAGGATTATGCACAGTTTCAGATACAAAAATTAAAAGATTGATCTCTGATGTAGGTATGTCATACCTTTTTAACAAAACAAAACAAAATATCGGAATTAAGTTAAAACAGGCCATTATAGGGCAGGTTGACAGAGGAACGGAAAAGCGTATACAGACAGACGGTTAAAAATTAATTTCTTAATTAATTATGCTATTTAAATAAGCAATTCGTCAGCAAGCAAGTAGAAAGATGTTTGTTCAGACGTACAGACAGACGGACAAAAAGTAAAAAAAAGAGAGGTTTCTCATGTCATACCTTTCTAACAAAAAAAATGTCTTCAAGATCTGACAGAAAGAAGCTAGTTTGTAAGAAGGGTTATGGTCTAACAGACATACAGACTTTTATGTCTATGGTCTACTTTTCCATTTTTTTTTAAATCCTTAATGATCGGATAATTTTCAAGAAAATGGTAATTGAAAGTGCAATTTTTTCCCATGAAAATTATATAAAATGTGTATGAACAATATATATACATATACATTCATTTTGAATTTTTCATTCGTTTTTAAGCTTGAATTTTATAGGACAGACAGACGAACAGAAAAGCGTACAGACAGACGGTTAAAAAATTAATTTTTTTTATTTAATTATGCTGATTTCTCATGTCATACCTTTCTAACAAAAAAAATTTCTTCAAGATCTGACAGAAAGAAGCTAGTTTGTAAGAAAGGTTATGTTCTAACAGACAGACTTTTGTGTCTATGGTCTACTTTTCCATTTTTTTAGATCCTTAATGATCGGATAATTTTCAAGAAAATGGAAATTAAAAGTGCAAATTTTTTTCCCATGAAAATTATATAAAATGTGTATGAACAATATACATATCCATTCATTTTGAATTTTTCATTTGTTTTTAAGCTTGAATTTTATTGGTGGAATTAAGTTAGTTTTAATTATATATTATCGCGTTACAACTGAACACGCTAGCCTCGAAATATCACGAAAGCGAGAAGGAAGGGGTTAAATTCTCTCAAATGAAAACAACAACAGGAAAATTTGCTAAAAATACAGCTGAATGAAAGTATTGTTGTACTACCAAATAAGTTTCATGATCGACGCAGAAGTTAGAAAGATTTTCTCACAAAGCTTATATATCTATAAAAAAAACCTTAAACTATAATTCAAACGTTTTTCACAAAAATATATGAGCCTTTTTTTAGCTGGTTGTATAATAATTGTTTCCAATATTCCTATTCGCAATTTCCTAGCAATGTCCCGATGAATGATAAGATTCTGACTATGACATGGAAGTGAAATCACGCAACTCTATAAAAACATGTAAATAGAAGGAAAGACGGTAAACAAATAGCGTTGACAGGGTTAAAATTATTTGTATTATTTGGGTTTCTCTGTAACTTTATTTGAATTTGCGCGTTGAATAAACATGAACTGGTTACATTGTGTGACAGAAAAATGAACAGATACTCATTTTAAATCAATTCTTCAAATAATTATTTCGGAGTGAATTTCAGGCAAATAAATTTTTGTGTTGAGTTAAATATTTACGATTAGTATTCATTCTTATTTTTTTTAAGTATTAAGGTAATTTACTGATTCAATAAATCCAGTTTAAGGAGGTTTGATATTTCATCGACTTTTTTAGCTTTTCGTTATTGCCATGGTATGGTATGGTACATATATATTCCATCTTGTGTGCTTGTTCAGAGAACCGCTTATAAGCTTTCGTCAAGTGGGACAGACACAGAAAGAATATTAACAGTCACAAAGAAAGGAATAACACTTAGACAAATAACAACATTTATTGACGGTCACAAAAACATCCATGCCTGACCGGGATTCGAACCCGACCCCAGCAGCTCCAAAGACTAGCGTCCTAACGATTTCGCCACCTTCGTTATTGCATCGCATGCTTGCGTGCAGCAGCAGGGAAAACTATATAGCAGGAAAATTTATATTTTTTGTGTTGGAGTTATTTTCATAAGAGAAGTGGGGGATTAAGTAGTTAGTGGAATTGATTTAACAAAAGTATTCGCTACCAAGAGAAAATTAAGCTCATTTAAAATTCAAACTTACCTTGTATTTTTTAATAAATGGCTTAAGATATTTTATGTAAAATAAGTAAATTTTAAGTTATTAAATCGATTTTTTTAAAAAAATGATAAAATTTGTTAAGATACTTTAAACATGGATTCAAAATATTTATCATTAAAATGTTTACATACTTGTCCATTTTAATTTCATTTAGAGGATCATTATTCATAAAAACTAGAACAGTCCTTTACAACAAAAATTTCATTTAAAAAAATTAACTGTAAATAAAATTTAGAAAGTCCATTTATAATTTTTATACCTTATTACTTGCCTATAAATTCTATCGATCTTAATAATTAATTAAAATAAATTTTAACAAATAATGATAAACAAATTAAGAATTATAATAATTAAGTTTAATTAGAGTTTACTGTAAATATCCTCATTAAATTAAAATAAAAGAACTAATTTGTATATTGACTGTAATAATTTTTATCATATTATAATTGTTTTCTCCATGTTTTTATCGGTTATGATAAAAATGAAGTCGAACATAGAAGGTTTTTTTTCACTTTATGTTTTCTAAATTATGTATAAAAATTGTTTTTATCGGGGTTTTATAAGTTTCAATTCAAGTTTGTAGCCTTTCAAAGTGTGACATTTAAACAACAACATACCTAAATTGTTTTTCTTAACAATATCGATTTATATTTCAACAACTCAATCAAACAACAGCTAAAAATATAAAAAAAAAGATGATGAATAAGTAAAGATCAAGGATGTGACCTTAAGGCAAAGCGTCATTGAAAATATATTTCTCTTTTGGAGGTTAAATTTCACTAAGTAATCGACCTGAAATCATAAACGTCTTGAAAATATATGACATCATAGCTTTAAAGAAAGTTAAAATACATCACCTAATCAAAATGACAAAACTTTTCATTGCATGACCTGACCAAACTAATAAAAACATCACAGTTGGAAATCTGATCACTAACTTAGTGATCATATTTACGACATTGAAATAAATAACACAATACACAGTACCCAACCGAACAAATGAATAAGAACTTGATTAAAATTAGGACAATTTCTGAGTTCATTTGTATGGTTGGTTATAGTGTAGTGTTGAGGAATTTTTTTCGCTGAGCTCAAAAATAAAATTTTAATTATTAGTGTGTGTGATTATAACTATATATATTATAAAATATTTTAAACTACATAATTTTCAGAGTGGTAACTTTTACGATATTACTTTTTGACTTGGCATGCGTGCATATGCTTCAGGTTTTTTTTTTTCATTTAAATGATTCATCAAAAATAGTTTTGGAATCTATACTTAATATTTATATCGAATTTAAAATTTAAAATAATTTTCACGCGTAAGTTTAAAAGATTAGCCAACTTCAAAAGTGATAAAGCGTTAATAACTGCTGAACTTGTCTGCTAAACAGATCCATCCGTAATCAATAAACACTTAAATATTTTAACCTTGTCTGTCCCATAACTCTTTTTCCTGGACTTTAAATCTCTTGCTCAAGCTTCTGTCTGACTTTTATAACTTGCGATATATTTGAGAAACCAAACAAATTTGGTAACCTTCTGTCTGAAATTAGTTTAATGGGTTTTGGTGGATGATTTGCTCATGATAAAACGTATGAGTGTGTTGTACTACACGACTTTCATGTCCCATTCAATAAATAAATGCATTTTAAGGGCAATTATATAACCTATTAGGTAATTTCAATAACTTTAAACCTTTCAGTCCTAGTGATGCTATTTGACATCATAATTTTTCTGATCATAATTTTTAAAAAATAATAGGGTTGACATCTATTGGGATTAATAATTCATATATTCTAATAAAAAAAAGTTTGAAGAGTCGAATGATGTGCTTTTTAATATATAAATAGATATAGACGATAAGAAAAAAACCTAAAATGATGATGCCAAATTGTCATTGGGACTGAAAAGGTTAAAAGTTCTATGGCCTTTTGGCACCTCTACCCTTTGGTTCTCTACCTTTCGGGTATGAGCGATTTTTTCGAAAATTAATTATGACGCCCGACATCTACTGGGAACTCGTGTACCAAATTTAGTTGATAACTAAAACTTTATTCCATTTAAAATTAATAACAATTAATTTTTTAACCACAATAAATAATACTACAAGAAAAAATATTTCTTAACGGACCCTATATGTTAGTTATGCTTCGGATAATGTGAGTTTTACCCTTCATATATAGAAAGTTGAAAAATGTTTAACTTTATGATTGAGTACATTCCAAAAATGATGATTTTCACGTTATTTCTTTTTCCAGCTCAATATGATGTAAGTGAAGAACTCCGGACTATGCCCTCGAATTTCTTTAGGTCCATCTCCAAACAATGTATACCCGTATCCAGAAAATTGCTGCTGATCCCACTAGCAACCCTTGGAATTGTAGGGTTTCTTCTCAATCCTCATATTTCGTAAGTATAGAGATGTATGAAAGAGTATAAGTTATCTGTGTATATGGTCCAGATAAAAATACACTAGCCCACTAGCAACCCAACCAATCCCACTAGCACCCAATCCCACTAGCAACCCTTGGAATTGTAGGGTTTCTTCTCAATCCTCACATTTCGTAAGTATAGATTTAGTAAGATGTACGAAAGAGTACATATTATTTGTACATATGGTCTAGATATGGATACATATAGTCTAGTTTTCTTTTCAAATGCAAAAGATTGGAGTGAGGATTGTACGATTAAGCTAAAAAAAATATGTCATTTTGTTTAGATTTTGCTGAGATTTACGAAAGTAACAAGGCGAAAATCGAAATTAGCATCCTTCATAAAGTTTTAGGCCAACAAAAGTCGAAAAAAGTCTATTTTTTTAGCTTTTTTTACCATTTGAAAGTATTTGTAGTTTGATTAGCATAAAAAAATAATTATAATTAGATATTTAGGTGCATGTGTAGTTGCACTAATACTTAAGAGTACCGGTTGTGCGCATACCTCTTATGTTAAGAGTCAGTAATAATCTTTTGCGCTCACGTAATTAATGGGGGCGTATGTTAGCTAAAAAAAATATAATTTAACGAAACTCAGAGCATTTCGGATACAGTATCCTTCTGAGGAATACGCAATTTGAAAGCGCAATCTTGTTTTCATTGAATGAGATTAAAATTTAATATTTTACCTAAAAATTTAATTTCTTCAAATTTTTTAAAATTTATTGCTTTATCAAATGATAATAAATGGATTCTCCACACCTTAAATTTTAAAATTTAGTGAAATTATAAGAATTTAATTTTTTAAAAAAATAATGTGAGTTGCTTGAAAGACTGTCAATCGTCTGACTATCAGGTGACGTGTTTATATGTCTGTATCCCTCAGAGGGGATATATGTAACAGTATTAAACCAATAATTTCAGTGGTTTACAAAACGTGAGTTGTTGTCCCCTAGGAAATTATCGGAGAGCTCTAGTAATCAGAGGGTCTGAAGGTTTTCATGTTTCACGTCAAAAGTTAACATTTACTCTTAAGTTAATTTAAAAATAAATAATGCAACAAAATCTCACGTGACAAAAAATTAATAGTTAAATTTATTGAACAAAGCTGCTCTGTGGCAGAGAGGTTTAACGTGTCCACCTCGTAAGCACAAGATCGCGGGTTCGAGCCCCGGCTGAGTCGTCGGATATTCTGGCTGGGAAAATTCTGGGCACGCATGTCATATGATTATGGGGCATATAAAAGATCCCTGGGGGCCCATTTGGCTTGCGTTCTCTCGACAAATTTAAATATCGGCATCGTTAACATCTACAAGGAGCTCAGATTCATTGTATCTGAGCGTCAAAATTGGTAGCGAGAGCCGCCTAGTTGGTGCCACACAAAAAAAAATTCTCAATTCTGGGGAATATGCCGTGATTGCAAATTATTGACCGCCAATATTGCAGCCCCATTAGGGAAGAAGAAGAATTTGTAGAGCAATTAGTTTTATTAGATTTATCAACAACTATGTTTTTCATTTTAATATAAGTAATAGTTAAAATCCAAAATATTCAATCACAAAGCACAATTAATATGCGTTAAATTGTAAACAAAGTCTCTATTTTGTTCCCTTTCTTAAACTTGATTTCAAAGTGGTTTTTTTTTTAAGTTTAAGGATCTGTAAAAGATAACACTTTTCAAATTCAGTATATTTGGATGAAGCCTTTCAATAACTTTTTTTCTGTATGAATAATAAAAGTTTATTTAGTACTGGATTAATATATGGCATATATATTAGGAGGCTCGGTTCACTTCATGCCATGAGAAACTTAATTCCTAAATTAATAAACCGTATAAGATAAGTAGGTAATTTTCTTTAAAAAGCTCACAACAGTAATGAAGTAATTCGTCATTGACTGTACTGCCCAGAAAGAAAAATATTTGTGTAGTTATATGGGAATCCCTTTTTCTTGTATTAACTATTGTTTACTAAACAACTAAATCAGTTATATTTTTTCATGCATTATTTATCCACATATTCGGGTACTTTATGTATATACGTGCATAAAACTCCTTACTGCTTGTTATGTAATTCAAACAAAAAAAGTTGTTTATTTTTAATTTGATTTATTTAAGTATTTTTAATTTAATTAAATATTTAGTTTATTTAATTAACTATTTCTAATTTAATTAACTATTTAATTTATTTAATTAACTATTTCTAATTTAATTAAATATTTAATTTATTTAATTAAATATTTTTAATTTAATTTAATATTTAATTTATTTAATTAACTATTCTTCCAACATATGAACATAAATTCGTGTAAACAATGGTCAATTTTAGTATTAATAATATATATTAACCATGTCTTTTATTTAGGCAATTGCAATATTTATTTAACACAAATTATTTTCATTTTGTAAGGTTGGTAGTTTAAAATCATCTGTTTATGGGATCAAGTCTCTCTTCGATTGGGAACACTTTTTACGTTTTTCATGGTTTAAAGCTTTTTTAATGAATTTGTAATGGTAAAAAAGTAACAATACTTCAAAAAGACAAAAGAGTCATTAATAAACCTGTGAGAGATACAGACGTACAAACTATTCACCTGATTGAAATTTTGATTAAATTTTTACAATGTAAGGTGGTAATATGGTAAGTAGTTTATGTAAGTTATTATTAAGTAAAAAAGCATAAATATTATACTTTTTTGAGTGGAAAGTTTTCTTTGCGTCTTTAAAGCCATAAAAATGTTTTTAAAATGCAACGAGAAACACAGACTTCCATATTTAGAATGGAATTACAGTGCAAGTTGTAGAACTACATCCTAAATGTAGCACCATTAAGACCAAAATGTTTGTTTTTGAGAAGTTTTGGCGACGCTGAGGGCCGCACCATCTTTTCTTTTCTTAGAGGGGGTGGGATCGTAAAAATTCTTATTGAGTTCTCAACACTTAACAGTATTAACGATCATAAAATGAAATTTCTTTAATATTTTAAACAAAACAGTATTAGAAAACTTGCTTGAAATGCATAAATTGCGAAAACACGTAGATATAAAGGCTTCCCATATTTGTTTTGAACAGAAAATGATTATACCTTTTTCTAAAAAAGAAAACCGATTATGCTACAAATAGTTCTATAATAAGATCTCAAATCGGTAACGCTGATGACTAAAAATGTACCTTTTTTTTTAGAATTACATCCACGGATGGCGTATGTTATCCGAAAAACAACATTGCCTTTCTGAAGACGCACAAATGTGCTGGTTCTACAATACAGAACATTCTTATGCGTTACGGCGACAAACACAAACTGAACTTTGTTCTACCCAGAAATGACAACTATCTTGGACACCCTGCACCATTCAGTCGAGCCATGGTGGGCACACCTCGGACGTTTTCTTTCAACATTCTCACCCACCACACAAGGTTGGACTACAAAGAATTAAGGTCCATCATGCCTCGTGACAGTCACTTCGTCACCATAGTGCGCGACCCCGTCAAAGTCTTCGAATCCTCGTACCACTACTACAGTTTCGACAAGCTCTTCAAGGCCAACATCCACAACTTCATCAAGTTCCTACCAAAGTTCAGAAACAAGTTCCTCTTGAAGAGGTTCCGGGGGAAGTTCGGGGCCAACCAGATGTTCTTCGACCTAGGCGGCAGCCCTGCCATCTTCAACAACACGGAGAAGATTGTCCAGTACCTGGACAAGATCGAGTCCTGGTTCGACTTGGTGCTGGTGGCAGAGAGGATGGACGAATCGCTGGTGCTCCTGAGGCATCTCATGTGCTGGGAGTTGGACGATGTGGTCGCGTTCAAGTTGAACGCCAGAAACCCAAAGTACATAAGTGATCTGAGTGAAGTGGAGAAGACAAGTGTTCGATCCTTGAATTACGCGGATTCGTTGTTGTACGAACGATTTTTGAATAAGTTCGAGAGGGAAGTTGAAGCTTTTGGTCACGAGAGGATGGTCGCAGAGACTGCCGAACTCCGTCGCAGGACTCAAGAGTGGTATGAGCTTTGTGTCGATGTCGAACAGCCACAGTCCCAGAGATCAGTGACTCCCAAACATTATATAAACAAGCGAGTAATGATGTTCGAAACTAAAAAGAACATCACCAACGGTACTTGTGATGCTATGACGATGGACGAACTTCCGTACACAGCTTATTTGCAAAAAAGACAGATGGCGGCATGTCCAAAGTGTTTTAAAGCTGTAGATTTGCGACGGACATCCTCGAAAAAAGTGCTTCCTGGGAGTTTGAGTGCAAGAGCGAAACAAATGCATTGAGTTTTAATTGTGAGCATATAATAAATACCTCAGTAGGCAATTTGTAAAACAATTAAAAAATTACTAAATTTTTGAGAAAACCGTGAAAAAGCACTCTTAATATACAACTGAAACTATATGTATGAAAGTACTTGGTGTTGATGTGTACAAATTTATTTATGTAACCAGCTAAGCATTTTTTTAATGAGGAAAGGGTTTATTTGATAAAGTTACAAATTTATAGTATTATATATTTTAAGTGCAAAACTGGAGGTCGGCTTCCAAAACAAGATCAGAATGGAAGAAGATTCTGAGGAAGGCCCTGGCCCACAAAGGGCTGTCGAGCCAATAAAGAAGAAGAAGAAGAATATATTTTAAGATTGTAAAAAAGTTTTTGTTAATAGCGTTTGTCAAAATACGATATTTTTTGCACCATATTACAAAAAGTACTTTTACGCATATATATAATGTCTTCGGTCAAATGAAAAAACCACGAATGTGCAAAATCTAAGGAGTGGCGGTTTTTTGAAAACTGTGTGCTTAACAGTATTCAGTTTTCCCATCTCTGTATTTTTGCACATTTGTGGTTTTGTCATTTGAACGACGATATGGTGCAATTTTCACATAATACACTCTTTTTTCTTATGAAAAATGTGCACAGCTAGTAAAAACAATTATTAAAAAAATATTGTAATATTCTTACTATTATATACAAAAAAAAATACATTGTTATCTGCATATAATATTTTTTATAAATTTAACTCAATGATTTTGATTTAAAAGCTTTTTTTTAAATATAACAAAATAAAAATAATTTTGTTTGTTTTATGTTTTATTATGTTTTTCTTACCTTTTTTTAATACTGAATTTTACAATTCAAAATCTGCTCTATTCATTTTGGGAAGACGAAGAAATTGTTCAAAGGAATATAAGTATGAGAAATATAAACATAATATTCGTGAGGGATTTTGTGTTAACAGTATGTTAACTAGTTAAGTAGGTTAAACATTTCCGGCTGTCTATTTCTAGCCTCCGGAGGGGGAGTTCAATATAGTTTATCCTTCGTTTTTGACATGGACGTCGCATATTGCTTCATCAAGAGACTTTAAATATAAATAGACTGCCCATTCGGAAAATAATTATAGGTGACTAATATTACTCCTCCATGGATGAGTTTGTTGTGAAAACTCAAGAACTTTTTTAACAAACAAAAATAAATGATGTAAATCTGAACTTACAAAAATAGCTCACCAAAAAATATGTTATTTTACTCTTCTTTGTGTATGTGCTTGCGCAAACCACATCAACAAGTAGCCACTTATCGGAACCTTTCACAATTATTAAGCAACTAACCTCACCCATCCCCCACAACTTATAAAGCTACTGCTTAGACAAGCAGTTAATTAAATTAACGTAGCTGGCTTTATACTCTAAAGACGCATTTCCACATTTTCGGTTTTTTTTTTAAAATTTAATCCGAAAGAAATTAAATAAATGAAAAGCTGGTTATTGACATAGTGGGGATTACCGTTTATTAGTCTTTCTGTCTTTACCCCTTTTAAATTCCGTTATACCCACCCGATTCTATTATTTTTTTGTTTGAAAGGTAAAACATCAACCCATTAAAGCCCTTTAGCAGTAATCTTATCTTACTCTTTTTTAGCAATAATCTGCTATCTTAAAAATCAAATCCCCTATAAAAACATATACATGTGATATGTGGTTCTCGTCAAAATGTCAAGACATTAGGTTTCCTTTCATTCAGATAGTCCCCACAAATATTTATTAGCTGTAACTTAAGCATATATTTTTGCCAGAACAGGGAAAATTTTATTAATTTTAAAAAACAACGTAATCCATAAGTGTGCTCAATGGAGTGTTCTTAAAAAGATTATATCGAATTCAACTTTTTTGTTAAAGATTTTTTTTTTTTTTTACTTAAACAATAAGAATGTGGATGTGCTCAAGTTTCATGATGAACTCTGCACTTTTTACTTTTGGTTACCCAAAATAGTGCGCCGAATCTCGAAAGACTAATAAATACCACATTATTTTTACATATTTAGAAATTTCATATTATCTATTAATAAAATATAACCAATCTGTGTCGCTACAGCCCTGGAGGGTCAATGCCTACTGTGTCGATTTCAGCTCACAAAACTGGAGACGATACAGCGTATCACAGATAGAAGAAATTCCAGTCAGTTGGTGACGCGAAACTAATATCGTTTAGTTCCCAAGCTAGTTTGGTATTTTAAGGACTTCACCGAAGGGATAAAGAATCGGGGACAACTCGAAGTTTGGTTCCTTTTCTACGAATAAAGTTGTCAAAAATGAGAGGATTTTGATTGTATATAGTACTGATTAATAAGGATCGATTTTAAATATATTTTTTTATTATGTATTACATAACGAAGAGCAGTATTATAAAGTCAAAGACTTCGATTAGAAAAGTTAATTGAATAGGAAATTCAATCGGTTTTGTGAATTTCCTATTGCGATGTTTGTTTAGCTGGATTTGACCTTTGACTATTGATATGTATTACTACAAAACATACAATAATGCTACGCATTTCACTTATTCTGATAGAGTGATAATGGTAATGTAATTTAATCGTTTCCGGCTGCCTATTTCTAGCCTCCTTTAGGAGCTTTAACACAGCCAATAAAAGCCTCGTAATTTAGAACCCTGGTCAATTGACGAGGTCGATACCTGGGCGGGCACCCAACGGAACTCCGATAGCGTGATATATGGTTGGAACTTTAACTTTTAATAAGCCTCAAAACTGTCACAAAAGAACAAATTACAACTATTGCCCATTTATGAAAATGTGAGGATTACTAGATTGCTAAAACAATATTTTCAGTGTAAATGCGGATTGCGGAAAGAGGGATATGGGAGGAGGGATTGTAATTGAAAGTACCTAATTAGCGCTTTAAATGTACACTTCAATTTAAATTAGTTATGTAAATGGCATTGAAAAACAAAACAAAAAAACATTGTTTCTTCAATTTCGTTCGGAAAAAATAATTATTTCGTCTAAGTTTGGCTCTCATGTGGAAGAGAAAAGAAAAAGACTGTTTATCACTGAAAAACCTTTGCCGCACTTTTTGAGATTCTGTGCAGCTAAAAAGATATTTTCAGAGTTAATATACCCGACGTCCCGACGGTTTAGTCTACTTACCTATGGCAAGATGTAGATTTATACATACGGAGAGTTTGAAATGGTTGGTTGGTATACATATATTTTCAGGCTTGTGTGCTTGCTTAGAGAGCCGCTTATAAACCTTCGTCAAGTAAGGCAGTCACAACACACACACTCACATGCACACATATACGTGACAGATGCTGCCATCTATCGCGCGTCACCTCCACAATTTAGACAAATCCCTGAAGGAGAGGGAAATAGTCTCCAGGAACGTGTACCCGTGGGAAACTGCGCAATGACCGTCCACAGGACTTTCGGACACAATAAATTTAACGAGCACATACTTCGCATATACTCGGTGAATTTTCAGCGACCAGGACTCGATCGCGGGACCTTCCGATCCGTAGATCGAGACACTGACCACAGGGCGCCTCACAGCCCGAAAGTAATCGTTTTGATGATATAAACTCCAATAATTCAAGTTATTCAGTTTACCATTGAGTCTACAGACTGCTTCTGTAATAGGTAGGTCAAGAACAGGATCTTCAAAAATTTATTTCAGTATTTTTGTCCAGAAACCAATATTTATCTATTTTTATACGTTTTCTGTTGAGATCTTTTTCCCATTAACAATAATTGGCAAGAAAATGTGCCACTCAAAAGAGCTTTCAGCTTAAGTTAAAATTAAATAAAATATAAGACAATTAATTAAAATTAAGACCATAGTCCTGAACAGTTTATGCAGTACCTATTCAATTAGGCGAAAAAGGATTTTAAAAACAGAAACTTAAAGTTTTCATTCGAAAGTTTTATGGTATTCATAAAGTCTTCGTTATTGGGTTAAGTAATTAAAAAAAAATGAAATACCTGGGGCACTGAATACTTTTATCGCTTGATACATAAAAAGATAATAATACAAAGATACTGCATATTAAAAAAAATATTTTAATGGTTCCAACTTGTTCCGGTAGAGAGCAGCACCAAAAAAGTACAATTTGACAATGTTTTATAAACCTTAAATCTTTTTACTCAAATTTAAATTCACCCCCGTATTAGATTCAGACGAATTTCTTACTTTTTTTTACCTTTAATACGCATTCAAATCACACTGTGCTATAAAAAGCCTTAGGCTTTTAAAATAATAAATTTCCATTTAAATGGACATTAAAATCCTCGAACAAGCTGTTGCCAAAGAAACGCCGGTAAAGCGGAACTTGTACAAAAATATTTTATTTCCTGTTTTCAAAGTGTATTTAAGAAGATATCTTATTATATAACTATACATTCATATAAAAATAAATTGTTTTTATCTCATCGCATAAGTGTGGTTCTATGGAGGAGCATACTCTTATAGTTTGGTTGAAAGTACCTGTACAAGCGCTGTAACATGTAGAAATCGAGCCGTAAGCTTTCTATTTAAACTGTACCTGTAATCGGCAAAAGTTGTTGGTCGTTGATGAGTTGTTTATTTTTAAAGTAAAAATGAAAATAATTACTAAATATCATTTTTACACATTTTAGGAAAAAAATAGGCAAGTTAACAATGATTTATTATTATACTTTTATTTTTATTGCAAAGTGAAATAAACTATGAAGCTCGCAAAGCGTCAGTCTTGCAAGTGTTTGTGAAAAGTAAAACTATAATTTACTTATTTAATCGTGATAGATGTGCCCTTTATATTATTTTTAATCTAAAATAATTCAAGTAATTATTAATTTTATTCGTGCATGTCTTTTTTATTTGTATTTAGGTCAAAATAACAAAATTTTCAATTGAGTTAATTCATGTCGTATGATCCGTCATTGAAATTGAAGCGTTCTCATGTTATTTAAGCGTTTTTAAAATGTTAATCATTCCAATTTTCAAGTAATTACTATACTATTGGACTTGTAATGGTAGTATATTATTCATTTGTTAATTATGACATTGTAGTTTTGCCACATTGACAATGTCACAATTTAGGTTCTTGAAATTGGTGAATTTATATTTATTTAAATGCGGGATATAGAAAAAATGTTGTCATCTCTTTCAAGATTGGCAATTTTTGTGCTCTTGTTAAGACTTTAAAATTATTTTTAACCTAAATAAGGTATGAGCTTATTTAATTTGTATGCTTTATGCAAAGTTTAAATGTATACTTACAGGGAAGTATGAGTTAAAAACTGCATAATAATTGTATTTTTTTTTATCAAAGCATCATTCAAATTTCAGTGAGCAGTAGATTTCCCCAAAATAGCAAAAAATATCACTTAAAATTATTTATTTGCAAATTAAAATTTCCTCATGGCGCCATCTATGGGCATAATGTTTAGAATGCCACTACATATTTCATAGACAATCAATTTAATTGCAAGCAAGCCTGCACAATGCAAATACAGCAAGGTTTTCTAGGATTAACAGGCATAATGCAGATATAACTAGCTTATATATTAATAGGGAAGTGCTATATTTGTAGCTCAGAAACTACACCTATAATGTTTATGTATTCCTAGTCTGGTTCGCAGGAAAATAAACAGTATATTAGCCGAATGTTTAAATTTTTTTGGGGGGCATATCAAAATATCTTTCAGTGTCTGTTGTTGATTGAAACTATAAAGTATAGGTGTGAATTCTAGTTCTGAGGATGACTTTTCAGGCTTGGCGACATCTTGTACTTAAGTCATGTTTTCCGAGCACTGTCTTTGCTTAAAATTTTTCTATTACCCTAAAAATGTTCTCAATCATTGCCTAGATGGGTTAAATAATAGTTAACATCCCTGTTTTTGTGCCGTTAGAAAAGTCACAAAACTTTGCATTTTGTCATTGTATCCCAGAACTAAGATTTTACTGATTGCAATGTAAACAGAAAAAAATAATTGTATTTTCTATTCAACAATTTACTTAGTTGTTAAAGTACAGTAGAGAGTCCTGCTTATCCGAAAGGTATGGGACTGAAGCACTTTCGGTTAATCGAGTCCTAATAGGAATTTTTGGATAATCGAAATCATCCACTTCACCGCGTTTCTCTTGTTTAAAAGATCGTGGGACAGGGATGCTTTAAAACAAACCAAAATTGAGCAGTAAAAAGTAAAATATTACTGCATATTTTGAGTAATAAATCCAACTTTGTAAGTACGTATTTATTTGTTTATTTCTTTATTTATGCGTATACTACATTTCATATTTTAGCCAAAAATATATCAGGAGTCTTTCAGATAGATGGGACTCTACTCTATAAATGTTTTACTCTAATCCTTGTCCATGTCTTTAAATTTTACTTTCATTAATTAGATGGGGGAATCATGATTGAAATGGACTATTTGCTGAAAGAAATTACTATCTAAATTCCCAAAAGCATAATGGACACCAAAGGCTTGGACATGGAAGAAGCTTCCACTTCTGGCACATCAAAAAGCCTTCATTCAAAGAAAGAAAACGAGCTTAGGAAAAGTTCAGAATCAAAAAGCAATACAAAATCCCTTTTAGAAGGTATTTGCAGTGATTTTCAAAACATAGAGGTTTTATCGCCAAAGGACAAGACCCCTAAAGCTTCAGTACTTCCCGGAACCTCCAGGGCGAATGAATCTAGCACTCCTAGTTCTAAAATTACAGCAGGACCGTCTACTAGTAAAGAAAATCCCATATCAAACCATGTTAACAGTGACAGCAATTCTCAATCAGGTACTAAAGTCCAAACGGAAATACAACAGTCCAGCCTCCCGCAGGCGATCGACAGCAATGCAATACTATCTTCGTCACTGGCCCAAGTTGCGGATGCAGAAATCATCCAGACTGCCGATAATCAGGTCTCAATCGTGATCACCAATCCTCGATTAATCCAAGTGCTGAAGTCCGAAGATGGCAAACATCAGTACAGTGCCCTTCCCCAAGCTGTGGAAAGCGTGGCAGAGTCTGTTGTTGTAGAGGAAGCTCCTGATTTGGCCTTTCAGAGCGAGATCAGTGCAGTGGCCAAGGATATTGTGTATGATGGTCATCTGACTGAGGCAGTACCGAAGAAGAAGAAATATCAGTATTCACCAATCACTAAAGGAAAAAAGTATTCACCAATCACTAAAGGAAGGCTGTATTCACCAATCTCTAAAGGAAAGACTAAAGCTCCAGTGTATAAGCCAAAGACAGATGTTTCGTAAGTACCATTCTTTTTTTTATTGTTGTTCACCATCAGTGTTGAATAAGGCAAGTACAGTGAAATATTTGAAGTTTTGCATAACTTGAGTTGTCACTTGTTTGTGGTTCTAAATCACTGTGCCTGTCGCCAATAACCCTTGTGTAGCTCTAGTCTGATAGCTCAACTGCATAAGATTTTAGGAAACTTTGAATAGCTTTCGTGTCCTTATTACAACCATTAGATTTTATTAGAAAAAACATATAAATGCAACCAAACAAATAACCATTATTTATATGTTATATCATAATTGGCAAAAGCTTATATAAATAGCATTCATAATTTCGGGAAGTTTTACAGTTAAGACAAAAATACAATGAAGTATCTATCCTAAATTTGTTTAGATAAAATATTAATTTTGTGACCAGGTGTCCTGTTTTTGTCCCAATGTTCCATGTATAGTGCGTTCCACCAAAATGTCCCATTTTTCTATTACAGTCCCGAAAACGGGAGAAATATTAATAAATTATTGATTTTATGTTTCTTGTGATTACTCTTTGTTTTAAAACTTTAAATTAACCATAAAAAATTTAATTATTAGTTATTTCTCATTTATAAGTTGTTTATTATTGGTTATACCAATTTTTTAAATTTAAGGAAGAAGGGAGTGGAAAATACACTTGGGGCGATGGGTAGAAATATTATGTTCTTATTTTACGTTTTAGAAATCTGGTCATATTGATTATATCGGAATATCTATGTAATATGTATTTTAATTTCCAGAAAAATGACAAGGGCTCGTAGAATTTCTGCTAAAATGAGAGCTGAATGGGCCATGCATTTGGCTAAAAAAGGCAGTTTAGTTTGTCCTCTGCAGGGTTGTTATCAGAAGTATGTCACCATTGCCAATTTTGTGACACATTACAAATATTGTGTTGGGGTAAGAATTTATTTTTTTTTAATACTAGTTTAACATATTGAAAGTAGAAAATTAATTTTTTTAAGATTTATTTTTCTTCAGAATTTTCTTTTAATACTAAATAATTTTTAAACCCATGTTTTCACCAAAAAAGTTTGAGATTTCCAAAAAAATTTCCATAAATTTAATTTGATGTATGTAATACATTTAAACAGGTCAGTCTTGTACCAGTCCTTTTCCAAATTTTAAATTATCTCTGCATTTCCTGTCGATATTTTATGCATTTTCCATGTTTATGTCAGAATGTTCTTTGTCCAAAAACTGGGTCAAATTTCTTGACTGAAATTAAAAACTGATTAGTTTGACTGTATTGTAAGAAAAAATTATTTCAACTTGCAGCTTCCTACTGTTTGCTAATTGTTGTATGTACACATATTAAAGGTTATAATTAGGTTACTTCTCATATTAGTCAGGATATTGCTATGATAATTTTTATATACTTTTATTAATGGATTATTTTTTATTCAAACCATGATTCCATACAAAACTTTTCTTATTAAATAATATAATGATTCTTAAAAAACAATCAAACCAGAACGAAAGAAAAGTTGAGTAACTCAATATAAATTTTTATCAAACATGATTAGCAAATATTTCAATTAAAAACTTATATATTTTTCTTTCAGCAAACCGAATTGAAGCATTGCCCATATTGTTCGAGCTTAATATTTTCAGATAATAAATCAATGCTGCACCATATGGAAGTTGAACATCCTGATAAAGTTGAAGAATTTAAAGGTTGGTGTCAAATTTGTACAGCTCTTATGCAACATTCTATATAGAATTTTGTTTTTAAAAGAGTACCTGAGTTTTTTTTACAGCATTTGAAGAAATTTGCTTGTTTTACAATAAAAATCTGCAACTTTAGCTGTAGGTACTAGGAGCATTTTTCAATTCTTCATTTTCTTCCTCTCCCTTACAAGAATTTACTTACTAAAGCTTATAACTGCAGAGTTTCATATACTTAATATGACTTAATGTGGAGTAGTTGAGCTAATGTAATCTTTAGAATATGTTAAAGTATAAAATTAAGATAACTTTGAATGATTTAAAGTCAAAAATCAAAGGTTTATCAAAAATTGCACTGCCATCAGTAATTAAACTGAATATCCATAAAGATTACTTTGACCAATTGTCATCTTTAAATATTAAATAAATACGAACAACAAGAAAGTGCTGTAAAGAAGGTTGTATGAGGGCTAAAGTGGTCAATGTAATTGTTGTCGATACAACAATGAGACCTCCCCATAGAAGAACATATTTCTCGGGGTACAATATCAATTTTTAATTTCATCAAACAAATGGGATCATTTTATTCATCTTGTAAGAAAATTTTTTGTACTGCATTAAAATAAATATTAAGCCACTGGCTATTTTAATTATTATTTTTAAAAAATTGGTTTTCTTTCCGACCATCTTAATGTTTTTTTAAATACAACTTAACCTTTAATTTTAAAAGTTTTATGCGTAAAAAAATTGAAAGAAACTAACAAATATAAAAAAAAACCTACCAGTTTATTTTTAGCTTGAGTGTTTACAGATTCTTTTTTATTTGTGCCCTGCTAAGCTAAAATCAATCTCTAGCTTTGGATTTATGTAACTCGGTGTTTGGATTAAATAAAGAACTTTACTAAAATGATGCTCTTTGAAGTTGTTAAGCTCTAGTACTAGCAAAATAAATTATGTAATAATAATTTTTTTATTGTAAACATTATGCTTAAAAAGCATTGCATGTTCAAGCTTATATTATGCTTACAAAATTTTTTAATTTTAGCCACCCTTTCTGATGATGAAGGTTCGTCCCATTATGAGGAGGATGAAGAAGTTCAAGAAACACCAGCTCAAACAGAAAAACGAAAACTGTCTTTTATTTCGAAAGAAAATCAGTCACCTAAAGGAAGGAAAAACAAGATTTTCAAATCAATTGCACGGGAAACCGAAATTGAAAACATCAAGGAATTTCAGAAGTGTGTTCGATTCAACGATATTGTTTCAAAGATAAGTTCTTGTGATGAAGTAGATACCCCTAACACTTCTCAAAGGTCACTTAACTCCACTTATTCCAAATCTCCTAAAGAACGAAAGAGGAAAATTATTGTAACCGGATTTGTCGAGGAAGAAAAGTATTTTGAAGATGCCGATGAATTTTTGTCCCCAGAGTCTAAGCCACAAGATGATAACTTAAGGCTGAATACTAAATCAAAATTAGTTCTCGACTTAGAGAGGTATAAGCAGTTTAATCAGCATTTGAAATTAACCAGAGACTGGTCTACTACGAGAAAAACCTATTCTAGGCCCAGAATGTCTGACAGTTCTCTGGATAGTTCCTTTACATCTGTGCAAACTGTTGCGGATGGCCTAACAGACGATCACCAATTGGATGACTTGTGCTTGAAAGTTGAAAAAGTTGAGGATGATGAGGAGCTTTATTATGTCGGATCTCCCAACGAGCTGTCAGTGTATGATTTGCAAGACCCGAAAGCGATCCACAAAACAAGGCCGAGCTTGATATCGGAAGAAAATTCTGAAAGGAAACGAGTAGGGATTTTGAGGGAGAAAATTGAAAATAAAAGCCTATCTGAATCTCTTATTGTCGCCCAGCCCAGTGTGACCCTCCCCCCAAGCCCCGAGAAATTGCCTGAAGTAAAGACTACAAGTCCTGAGAAAATTTACAATGGGATTGTGCTAAAAGAGAAAAAAGTCCCCTGCTACCTCAGAGATGCCATTGCTGCTACTTCAACGCCACAAAGCACTCCAGAAGTTCGCAAACCAGTTTCAAAAGCTGGCTCAATTATTACATACGGTAAGAAGGTTCCAGTCCCAGAGGATGTAAAGAAAAAGGAAAAGTTGCCTGTTGTAGATTTTGATACTTTGTTCAAAGATTCCATGAAGGAGATGAAACTGTTGAGAGAAAAAACAGAAACGCTTATTAAAAATTCTGGTGAACATTTAAAAGAGAATGGTATCAAGCAGCCTGTTCCTGTGAAACGCAAGAGAGGCCGTCCAAGGAAAAACCCAATCAAGGGTGAACAAGAACAGACAAGTGTAGCTACAAAAGAGGATGGTGTTAAAATGTTTAATGGTGAACAGAAAAATGAACCTGAACAACTTGACAGTAAAGCCAAGAATTTGAAGAATTCTCAAGCTAGAGCATACATTAAAAGTAAACGGCAAAAGAGTATTAAGAATCTGAATTCTAGAAGAGTTTATCAATCACACACATTAGAGAATAAAGATCAAGGTTTGGAGAATAAGGATCAACAGAGCTTGGATAATACTACTGACAAACTTGCTGATTCTACCAAAATTAATACTAATGAAACTGCTACAGAACCCCTTAGCGTTCATTCAGAACAAATGGAGACGGGCTTGGATAAGAATGTACCAAATCAGGGATCACAAAGTACAGAAGTTTGTGCAGAAATAAACATAACACAAAACAATGAAGCTGTGGCTCTGAATAGTCCTGCCCAACCTGTTAAACGCCGTAGAGGTAGACCAAAGAAAATTGTTGTAAATAAGAACTCTCATCCGGCTGTGGTTTTAGCTGATAATTCTCAATCAGAAATTTCTCAGCATAAAGCTGTGCCATCTGATGCTGAGCAGGCTGAAGTTAAACAAGCTGACAAACAACCTGAAATAACAAATGCTTCTGCACCGTCTGAAGTAACAGAAACTGATATAATATCTGAAGTGGTCTCAGCTGAACAGTCTGAAGTTAAAGAAACTGGTGAACATTCTGAAATTCCACAAAGTACTGCTGAAGTTAAAGAAACTGATTTATTGTCTGAAGCTGTACAAAATGATTCTCAGCAGTCTTCAACTGTTAAAGAAATTGCTCAGCAGTCAGAAACTGAAAATGAAAATTCTGAGCAACCTGGAGTTGTTGAAACTGCGGCTGAGCAGTCTGGAACTGTTGAAACTGCGACTGAGCAGCCTGGAACTGTTGTAACCGTGGCTGAACAACCTGGAACTGTTGAAACTTCGGTTGAGCAGCCTGGAACTGTTGAAACTACAGCTGAGCAGCCTGGAACTGTTGAAACTGCAACTGAGCAGCCTGGAACTGTTGAAACTGTGTCTGAGCAGCCTGGAACTGCTGAAACTGCAGCTGAGCAGCTAGAAACTGTACTTGTTGATGCTGAACAGTCTACAGCCATGGATACAGATTCTGGCTATTCTGAGGCTCTAAAAGAGGGTGCACAGTCGGAAGCCGTACAAACTTCTTTGCAGTCTGATACTGAAAAAAAGAGTGATTTTGAACCATCTACAAATTCCGAGCCTAAGGATACTAAGTCAGATGAAGGACGCATCTTAACTTCTGCTGTAAAATCTAATGAAACTCAATCTGAAAGTGTGCAGTCTAGTGCTGTACAAAATGTAACTGTTCAATCTGATGCTGATAATTCTGTAAGTGCACCGTTAATGTCTACATGCCCTGATAAACAGTCTGACTCGGTTATTTCGGATACAAAAGAGTCAGATACACCACTTAGAAAAAGCCTTCGAAATAGAAGTAAAAGCTCAACTCATTCCAACACTGCTTTTGTGTTCCCAACTATTAAAAAAGAAAAAGAACCCACTGTAAAAAATACTGAACAGACCCCTCCAGGGCAGCCTAGACGACCTGGAAGGCCTAGAAAATATCCACCAAAAGTAGACTTGAATGCATCGGTTGATAACAAAGCTGTACAAAAAGATAATTTGAATTCCCAACCAGGTGATCTTTCGCAGAATGAAGGTATCAATGAGCAGTCTCTGCAAAATGATTTGAATGCATCTGTAGGAAAGCAAATGGATGAATCAATGAAATCTGTCACTGACCAAGATAATCAAGACTCAGAACAAGCTCCACCACCAAAGAAAAAGGGAAGGCCAAGGAAGATCCCTCAGGCGACCCCTGTTCAAACTGCGGCCGCCCCTGTGAAAAAGCGTGGTAGACCCAGAAAGTCTCTGCCTCAAACACCTGAAACCCCTTCTGAACAACAAAATTCTGAGGCATCTGTCCAAGGGGACACAGCTTCACAAACAGCATCGAGGAAATCTCGTAAAGGTCGTCCAGTGAAGTGTGTTCACTATGAGGCTCTTAATTCTCTAGCTACTACCCGAGGAGTAATCCAGGAGAAAGCTGTGGCCAGTTCAGACAATAAAAATTTAGAGGCAACAGAAGCTACAGCTACTGAAAATAACAAAGCTACAGCTGATCCTTCTGAATGTGCTAAGCCAGAGAAATTTATTTTGCCTCCGAAGAAACGGAAGATTTCTGGAGAAGATGAAAATGTTAATCTCAGCAAAGAAGAATGCAAAGATCCGGATTATTTTGACAGTGAAGATATGTCGGAAAGTGATAGTGAGGTTGAGTACACTAAGAAATCAAAACGAAGAAGCGAAGAACTCGATGACTACATTCCAGAAAAGAAATATAAGGTATGAAATTATTTATTACAAATAATAGACATAAACAAAATGCCTTTAAAAAGATTTAAGGTACATATTTTTTAAGGTCCAAATTTCAAAATTATGCTTTAATTGAAAATTTAATCTAAATATACCTTGCATATAAATATTATGTAAAGAAGACCAATCCAGTTGTTAAAAATAACTTCTTATTTGAAATTGATTTACTCTTTTTTTAAGTTCCTAATATTTGTAAAAAATTAACATGTGTTGCTTAAATAATTATGTTTTGTTATATAATCTTTTGAAAAGAAAGTGTATGGCAAAGGAGGTTTGATTTAAGTCGAGTTTTAAATAAATACAGAATATGGTCTAAAATAACTGAGTAAGTTTTTATTTTATAAAAAAATATATAAATTTATAGGTTTTATCACTGATGCAAGGTTGAATTATATTTAAGTTATTGCTAAGATTGCTGTCTGGTTCAATCAACCTGACTTCGACGTTTGAGCATTTCTAATTTTTTTAATCGTTTAATTTTTTTTCTTTTTAGAAAAAGAAGAAAAAATTCGGGTCGCACAAAATTTCCACATCTAGTCCGATGAAGCCAAACTATGAATTGTAAGCTTATTGACTAATTTTTGTCTCTATAGTTTGATTTCTGTTTTTTAAATTTTCTTAGAAAATTCTATTTACATAAATAAATATTCAATCAAATAATATTAATTAAAAGTAACTTTTATGTATTTCTTATTTTTATCCTAGCCTTTCCAATTTTACTGGCAGTGTTTATGAAGAAAAAGAACTCTATTTAAATATAAAACCACTTCATTGCATGTTTGCAATCTTAAACGATGAGTAAGTATCTATTTTGTAATGTTTATATGTTGGTCAAAGCTGTTTACCCAGGTAGCACAACAATTTTGGCCAATGTCCTGTGAGTATTGGCCAAACTTGGAGAATATTGGATGAAATCGATCATTTTCTACTGATTTTAACCAGATTTCCCGATTCTTTGAGGTTTCAAACGGGAAATCACTTTAAGGCAAATATTATGTTTCACGATATTTTTCAATAAATTATTTTGAATTGTAATTTTTTTTTCAAATAATATACATACCCATATTGAACCCCTATATTGCCCAGCGTCGGTAAAACGTAGTCCATTATACATTAGGTGATGGGTATGAGCCGAGATTGGCCAATACTGCTCTGCTACCTGGGTAGAGACAGTATCATGTTGAAATTGCCATAAAGGCCTAAATATTAGTAGGAGTTTTTTTTCAATTGAGTTTGTTTTCAATCAATAGTTATTTTTAGAAAAAGTAGGAATTTTTTTAATGTAATATTTTCATATACCTTCCAATCATAAATATTTGCTAGCAAAAACATTTGATTTGATTTATATACATTGTGATTTTGGTAAACATTTCATACTTTATATAAATTAATTTTTAGGGAATTAAAAGAATATATGCCTCCGGTAGACTCAATATCTATGAAGCTTGGTACCGCAAATGGAAATAGCTGGACAAAGTTGAACTGTTTTGAAAGTCTGAGTGATGGTAAAAAATTCATTGTAGTCTTTTATAATAAGATGTTTTTGCGATTGTAAAAATTTAATGTGCATTAATTTATTATTTGGAACTCCTAGTTTGTCTGCTCATGAGAGAATGCACATTAAATATGCTCCAAAGGCATGACACTGTGTATGAAGCCGCCTTTAAAAGTAGTAGCTCTTTTGCGACATTAACTAAACCTTTGATATGTGCAAAAGATTTTGATCCAAATAAATATTCTGTAGGTTATATTATGTTGTTAGTTCCTATGAATTTTAGTTACTTGAGATATGAAGGGTCTAATTATAAAACTCACATTCTCCATAATACAACTAATTGAATTAACGATTAAAAGTTTTCTCTGAACAGGCAGACACTATATCTTAGTTATAGTTTGGAGAATGGTAGTTTTGCAACTATATCCTTCACGTTTTATAAATTATTCTATTTATATATTTTTTTTAATTGTTGCTAGAAAAATTGATTGTCTCTAAAAAGGATTACCTTGTTTTATTCGCCAAGTGGTGAATCAAGTCTTACACAGTCAAACCTTGTTACTGTTGACTTGAGTGTTGAAACACTACGTTAACCACCAGTAAAATTTGGAATAACATGTTAAAACAATTTATGGCAAAGTGATTCCCATTAAAGAATTATTTGGGCACTAACTCAATGCTAGGCCAGTGAAGTATACATAAGAAGTATTGTGTTTGTTTGTGTTAAACAAAATGCCATCATGTTAAGCGATTTTGTATAACAAGATTTGACTTAAAAGGAATAGATAGGGTAGACTAACCAGTGAATGAACGCTTAAGCGTAATTTGTTTTAAGAAAATTCATAAGAAAATATAGCTTGTGGGTTTATTACAATGTGAACACATCTGCATTATATGTAAATTCTACAAAAAAATTTGACTTTATATTGCATTGCTTTGGGTCTTTTGGGGGTCCAAATAAAATGTGGTACAAAAGCCAAGTGAATGAACAGTACTTTTACCAGTGAATGAACACAAAAATTTCCAGTCAATAAACATGTTGGATTTTAATTAATGACCAGGACAACCAATCAGATGTCAGACAGCTTCCTACCAGATGAGAGGAAGTCAGTTTTGCCAATCCATCCAGTGGAATGATTTTGAATCCTTACTTTTTAAATGTATTTATCAACTGTTCATTCACTGGGCACTGGGCAGTCAACCCTATCTTATACATTAATTTTTTTTATGCGAGTTTCCTGATATGTTGAATAATAATTTTTAAATTAGAAGCTATATATTTCGTTTTTTTTTTTAGATGCATTGAAGTATAAAACATTTTTTGCTGGTGGACCCGTTTCAGCTGCTGCATTTTGTCCGACACCGCATAATAAAATTTCCAATCAATATATTGCATTGTCAACACATTACAGTTTCATAAACATTAATTATGCTAGCGTAAAATCACACAAAGGCCTTATTCAAATTTACAATCTTGGAAGTCTTCAAGACATGAGGTTTGTTAAATGATTCGTAGCTATCTATATTTTTTCATGTATTTTTCAATTTACTATTTCTATCAATTAAAATATTTTTTAAGAAACACAATTTAAGGAAGTTAATATATTCTAAATTTTCTATAGAGTATTATTTTCTGCAATTATTTGATATCTAAAAATTTGTCTATATCCAAAACTTCTATAATATTGATTTTGAAACATGACTTTTTAAATTGGGTAGTTTCAGATAACTTAACTCTCAAGTTTTCATTCTTGCACTAATTTCATTAGTTGTTTCGGTTTTACTCTCAATTCCCTTGTTACGTCTATTGTGCTCTATTTTACATGTTTATTTTTACATGCAACTTGTTTTTATTCTCGATATTCATAAAACTTTATCCATTTTAATTGGATAATATTTGAAATATGCAAAGTACCAGGAAAACATCGTTGTTGAAAAAAACTTGTTAATTGATTTGGTTAATGATATTTAGACTTATATGCGGAAATCACTAATTGTTATTTAGAAACATCACCTAAAATTCTTATTATCCATTAAAATAAATTATTATAAATCTTTGATTCTGACATGTATTTTTTTTAGTTGTCCTCCTGTACTAGAGTTAGCTCTATGTCACAAAAATGCAATTGTCACCGACATGAAATGGTGTCCCAGAGGATGTTACCAGGAACCAGTATCATCCAATAGACATCTATCTGCCCTACCTAGACTAGGGCTTCTTGCCGTTGCCTCTTCTGACTCTTTTGTTCGCATTTTTGCCGTACCTCACCCACAATTTTTAACTGCCCTTAAGCATAAGAGATATTCCTTACCTCTTATGAAGTTTTCTCCTTCAGTTGTTTTGGAGCCCATGTGTGGCTCAACTCGACCAGCAATCGCTACTTCGGTAACCTGGGCGAATACACCGGACTGCGAGCAAATTGCTGTTGGCTATGGAAATGGTTAGTATACGTGCTTTAGGTTATTAAAGTTTAAGGTCGATTATGATTGTTCTAAAATTCACAGATACGTGTGAGTTTAGACATTTAATGAGGCATTGCATGAAAATTTAAGATAAGCTTATGATATCTGCCTTGGTTTTTTTTATATTTTATGTGGCGATTGTCTCTTCAGAATAAAATAAAAGAATATTTTAAATCCTTAATTCTGCTTCCAATGAATAAATTAACTTTTGTTTTTTTATTATTGATTCTGTGTAACAAGTAGAAATCAAATTTGTTTTTTTTTGTTGCAAAATTAACATGCTATTTAAAGACATTAGAAACAAAACAAAAATGTGTTTGAGTTACAAATTGTGTAGCATTAAACTCTGAGAATTGAAAACAACATGTGCCAAACTGTTTTTCTCATTTAGTCAGCTATAAGCATTATAGTTTGACATGTTTTTAAGTAGATATTTTTAATATCAATTGCTAGTTTAATATAAATTTTTGTAAAACTAATAGTGAAGTTATGTATTTTACCGTTCTGTAATATGTTTGTTATCTGGTGACTGGTGTTATATCAGATTTTGTTAGTTTTTCTTTCGTCTCCCTTTTGTTTGGGTATAATCTGAAATGTTGCTTTTAATTTTCTTCGATGATTTTGATTGTATAATTTTATGTGTTGTCTGGAAGGGCCGGGGAGCCCCTTGGCAACCAATGTCTTCTATTCTTTCTTCTAAGAAGTTATGTAATAAGAACTAATTAATTCAATCTTGAATCGACAGGAATGATAGGTGTTTGGCTCATCAATACCACACACTCCATTCTTCTGACGGATGACACTCCCATGGTGAAGACCATTATACCATACATGGTATTTCAAGCTCATGGCACTCCTGTTACCAGCCTGCAGTTTGCACCTCTATCAAATTGCCGTTTTCTAGTTAGCTCTGGCTTCGACAAAACTCTGAAGTTCTTTGATTTAATGGATACTTGTAAGTGATAATAATTATTTTATTAATTCTTTTAATGTATTTATTGTTTCTTTGTAAATAATTTTTTCTTCTACTTTTCAGCTATTCCATTTTGTTCTGCTAAAAGAGGGTGTGCCATTAATTGCCAATGGAGTTCTTCTTTATGTGGTGCATTTGTTTCAGTTCATGATGGCATCACGTAAGATTTTTGTGTTTTTAATTTTTTCTAGTTCATTTGGAAATTTTAGATTCATTAATATTTAACTTTGCTAGAGTTTTTAAAACTTAGCTTACTAGCCTCATCCATTTCATATACATTTATAAAAGCTATGCTATTTACTAGTTATTTTGCCCATTATATTTGTAGTTCTCGAGTTCTCTCGGTAAAATTAAATCTCGGCATCCTTTAACATCCACAGAAAGCTCAGATTCTGCATGTCAAAATTGATAGCGAGAGTGGCCTAGGTGGTGCCACAAAAAAATGCCTCTGAGTTTTGGGGGATTTGCTGAGTCTGCAAAGACTTGACCGCCAATGTTGCAACCCCATTAGAGAAAAAAAATATTTAGAATTTTGATCATTATGTCTGATACAAGATTGTGTTTTAAATAGTGTTTAATTGTAGTTAATTTAAAACACGCACTTAATTAAGGAGTAATTAATCGTTATTCTGCACTGTCTCGGAAAGGATTGATCTTTAACTGTTCCAACTGATATGCTAAAAAGACATGTATAAAATGTTTCTGTTGCCTTTTTTCAATATTTATATTTAAAAAAAAAACAAGTATTTATGCTTTAGTTATTTGTAAAGATATTAATAAATGTCTGTTAGTCTGGTAAATCAGTAAACTATGCATAGAAGTTTTTAAATGCCTGCAATATTTTTCTTATACTTAGTAACACTTATAATTGATTGGCCTTCATCTAATATTACTTATGAAATATAGATATTTGTATTTATAAATTAATTAAAAAAATTTTTTTTTGCTTTATTACAGCTTTAAAGGGTCTAATTACTACAAAGATGCTGGTACAGAAGAATTCCCAACTCAGACTATATCTGGTTCAATATCTTCCCTTACAGTAAGATTTTTAAAATGTGTTAAATGATATCATTTTTTTTAGCTCTGAACAATAAATAGAATGTTTTACTTTTAAATTTTTATTTTTATCATACAGCCAATTTATATTATTAAAAAATTTGTCATAGAATTTCCAATTTGCTCAATATTTCATTCATAATTTATAAATATGTTCTGTGTTCCTCGTTCTTTACAGAGCTCTTGAAATAATTATGCCTCACAATTAAATTACTGGATGAAAAAAGGGATTAAGTTAACAGCGAAACAAAAATATTTAGAAATTCAATTACTTTATACCTCAACCAATTTTTTTATTGTTTGCATTCCTTATTCTATTACTCTATGATTTAAAAAAGCAAAACAAAAATAGAAGAGACTTTTGACTCTTAAACTTGAGTATATTTTTACAATAGCTTTCTTTTCTTTTTCAGAAAAGTTGTGTGTCCGATTCAGTAAGTGTTTTGGCAACTGCTGATATGAAAGGCTCAGTTTCAGTTAAATTTGTTGCGAAACAAGCTTTGTGTGGGAGTGATCCCGGAAAACTACCTCCATTACACACTTATGTAAGATTTTTTAAAAATTATAATCGTTAATCAAATTGTCAGGCATTGTGTACAAGTTGAAAGTGTTTTAATTTTATTAGCATGCTTCAACAATTTTATTGAAATGTAAATATGAATTTCAAAATTTATAAAAAAAATAAGTTCTCAATCTCGATGAAAATTTGAAATGGTTAGTACTCAAGGGCTTAACCCACTGAAAAACACTGACATTTTATGTATACAATGCATTTTTATAGTAATCAATGTAATATATATATTTGGTTAAATATATGTATTTTTCTCCCCTCTATATTCTCTTCAAATGAAAATATGCATTACATATTTTTTATGTTTATTAATTTTCAGAAACTCTTCAAAACTGAAATTGTGTCCTTTGAAAATGTGTCAGAAAATGATGTGAACGATTCAATTTCGCACATCAAAGATGTTGTAGACATTGCAGCTGGACTGACAACACAAATTGAAACTGAAAGCAATGCTTCTCAAGTTTCCAATGTCATGGATCAACTGCTTATGACAACAGAGGAAAACACTAATTCGTTAAATGTATCTGAAGTTATGGAGGACTTGCTTGCAACTACTATTAGCAATTTCAAAGTGTTGCATCAGGCTGAACAGTCTGTAGACCAATCAAGTACAAAAGAAAATCTTGCGTCTCAGTGTTCAGAAGAGGTAAATATTAAAAATGTGTTCTATTTTGCTTTAAAAAGCACTTTGTTGTTTTATTAGTTTGTAAAAGTTTTTGGTTTTTTATTAAATTGGTCAATATAGCTCAAATTATTTCAATTAAAAATATTTTTAACTACTAAATTTATATATTTAGCCCTGTATATTATTTGGACCTTATAAAATGGGAAATTCTGTTATTAAGTTGGAAGACTTTGAAATGAATATACTCTTAAAGTTTAAGTTTCCACATTTCTTTATTACTGCATATTTGCAAAAATTGTGTACTAATATTTATTAAATATTTTGAAATTTAGTTGAAAATCAAATATACTTTTATTGAAATATTCATATAAAAGCCAATAATTAAAAATTAGTTGGATTAAAAAAGTTGTCTATGTATTGACATTATTTCTTTGCCTTACACAATTATGTGTATAATTATATATGCTAAAAATATATTGGGGTATTTATCATGAAACAGATAACTTAATATTTTTTATACTCAGTGATTGAATTTAAAAATTTAAATTTTCTAGGATTCGGAAATATTAGCAAGCATCGTTAACACGCTAGTTGAAGCTACTTCAAAGGGTGATAATAATTTGGAAACAACATCTGATAATGAAGTACCTGAAACACTGCAATACGATTCAAAATTAGAAAATAATTCATCTGATGCAAATAATCAAGATTCTGAAACAACAGAAGCTTCAAAAGAAATATCCCTAAATAATAATCCCGAAGATAAAAATGTAGAAAACAGTGTTGTTCCTGAACCTATTGAATTTGAGCAAGAGCATGATTCAACAGTAGTTTCTGAAATTGGTGAGCTTTTTGATGACGACAGCTTTTCATCTGAAGATTTAGATTCCGACAAAGAAAGTGATATTGCTTCTGATGAAGAATTAAATTTTTCCGATGATTCCATGATGTCCGAATGTTCCTTGTCTTCAAAAAGTTCCGAAAGCTCATATTTATCGGATAACCCAATGGATGAATCGGTTGTTGATGATTCCGTTCAAACTGTTGATCCTACACATAATCCGGTTCCTCACGACTCATCTCTAACTACAGAATCGGTTGAATCAAAGTGCATTACCTCATCAAATGATTTGCCCGATTCTCAAAATTCGGAACCAATATCCAGTGCTACTTCAAATCATTCACCTTTGACCGATTTATGTACTCAAGATTCTGAACTTAAACATACAATAACTTCGGTAGACTCAACTAAAGATTGTGTCAATGCTTCCGAACCAGAAAAGAGTTCAATTTCAAGTGACTCAACACCGACCAATGAGTGTGAATCGTCTCAAACAATCCAATCAACTAATAATACCTTGCCAAGTGATTCAACTTCTATGGAGGTTGATGACTGTGAAATATCTACGGTTGGTGTAAGTGGTGTATCCGATGGTGAAGAAGTTGTGGTTTCTAATACTTTACCTGCCGATTCAACGGACAATGTTGAAATATCGACTGAGGATAAATCTGATCCAACTGCTGATGCATCTTCACCTATGGAAACGGACTCTGTGGCAGAATCAACTCTGACTAGTGAGGATGCAACTAAACATTTAGAACCTTCCATTCATCAATTTTACAAACAACAAACTAGGACATCTAAACCTTATTTACAGCCCTGTAAATCTGTAAATGAAACTAGTGTAAATAATTTAGAAAAAGCAAATAATAGTGAAGACGAAATGGTTGATGCAGGTGGTAAAGCATGTACCAATCCTTTATCTTATGAGGAAATTGTTTCAAGCCATGGAATAGTCTACAAGGATTTCCATTTGGTGAGTGTTTTTTTTTTATTTAGGTTTAAAATTTACTGTGAAATAGAAAAAAAATAATTGAAAATTTAAATGTTGAGGAATAAGGTTATATATATTTAGGAGGATTTATGTCTAAATTAAGTCATCCCTAAAGTAAATGACACCTAAAATATTACATTATTATTAATACTAAACTTTCTTCCATTTGTAGGGTAAAGCATCAGAAAGTAGCTTAGCTAATGAGGAGGAATTGGAAAAGCTTCCTGATTTAGAGCAAAATAATATCTCTTCAGTAAATACAGTAAGTTTATATTGTGTAATTTATATTATTTTTGAAAATTTGTACTTACTGTTTTAGTATCTTCATTGATTATAAAAGATTTTCAGTTTTGTTTAAAACATTTAAAACGGGCTTTTTTATGCTAAATCTAAAAAGGAATGGTCATAAAATTGTAATATTTTCTTGTGCTTCTATTCTTCATATCGTAACCAAATATAATGTGACTTTAGATATCCATCCAGTTCTAGTTTATAGTTCATCTATGTTGTTTCAAATGAACAAGGGGTGAATTTAACTTATGAATCATTTGAGCTGAAACAATCTTCAAAACTGCTGCCAATGGGCATCAGAAATGATAAATGAGAATATATTTCAAGCCTCGATTGGTGAATCAATATAACTCTGAAAATCAATGTCAACAGTCTAGTTGTCATACAACCTTTTTTCTAACTAAAAATATTGAAGGGAAAGATACCATGAGGTGACATTCTCATGGACATGAGCCCTTTTCATATTAAGTTATTAAAATTTAATATTCAAAAGATTTGCTAAACTTCCTATAAAGGGTCCTTTCCTTCTTAAAAAAGTTACTATTAAACTTTTCATTTACTGTTTGGAGTGAGAACTCAGTTTTCTCCTTATAATGGTTATATTGATTTAATTTGTAAAAAATTTCTTGTAGATAACTTGGAACCCTAACCATGGCTGTGAATATTGGTTGTTCTCTGCTGGGAATTCAGGCATTGCAAGACTTTGTTGTGTGTCTGAAATAAATGTGCCTGAACGTTTAACGCGCCGCAAGTATACATAGTCTCTGAAACAATGTAGGATTTACGTAATATATGTACAATAAAAAATGTGTTTATGGTTTGTTTTGAAGGTACATTATGATTGTGTCGTTGTCATGTTAAATTTTTATTTTTATGTATTAATCATCGTTTTGAAATCATTTAAATATGTTATTGTTTTATGGACAATGCCTTTTGCAAGGGAAAATCATTAAATCTTATCAATTCTTTGAATTCTAAAATTATTTTAAGAATCGTAATAAATCTAAAAATGTTTATGCAGGAGAAATATTTTAAAATTTCATTGCACAAAAGAAATTTATATTCATAAAAAAACTTTTGCGTCCTTGTATTTTGTGTTACATTTTAAGCGCTTTTTTGTAATATTCCTATTATGTTTATTCTGTATTATGCTGTTTAGTTAAAAACCTAAATTTGGTTTGTAGTTATTAATTATTTACTTAAGCTAAACTTATTTTGTACCATACAGACTGTATTACTTTTTATTTTAGATTTTTTTTGTGTACTATATTACTGTCAGTAAAAAATTTCAAGTTTTATTTAGGTATATTTTTATTAAATTCACTGCAATACTTGGTGCTTTTTGTTGTAGTTTATCCTTTTTTTAGGTATCAAAAAAATTTCATAGATTTTCTTTATAATAATCTTGAAAAAGAATTCAACTGTGTTATATTCAACGGTTGAACTTAAGAATTCATACTACAAGCATGTAGGTTAAACACATTTATTTTTTGAAAAAAAAAATAATTTCACTTTGAAATTATGCTTTTTTGACAAATTGAATCTAATATTATTTGTCAAAAACAAAATTATCGTTTGACAGCATATTTAAATCTTAGCTGTTGGTAACAAGTAATAACATTCTTTCAGCTCTACTTAATATTTTGCATAATCATAAGAGCTTAAAAAGCAATCCAATTTCCTAAAGTTATAAGTTGGAAACTATCTTTTTATTTAAAATCATATTCTTTTATTCACTGTTTAATTCTTCAAAAAATTTCATATATTAGTGAATTAAAAAAAAATGTATAGGTCTGGCCAGAGGATGTTCGGAAACCCAAATCTGGTCCCTTCATGTCTTTTGTATATTAAGTCTATTATTATTTTGTAATTTAAAATTTTTATAAGATGTTTTGTTACAAATAACTTTTTTAATACTATGCAACAAAGAATCATCAATATTTTCAATAATTGTTGTTAATTAGTCTTGTTTTTCCAAAGTAACCACTATTTTACCGTGTTGTAAGACCAACTTTGTGTTTGTAGACTCTTTGTATAAAAATCACATGAAATATTTCTATGATTGTATTGCAAATAAAGACTAAAGTCTTATCGGTTGTGAGAGATTTTTTTTTTTGCACATGCATATTTTCATTAACCAAGGTTGCTACTTGCTTTATTATATTTAATGATTAATAAGTTATTTATTGTACATATGTGTAAAATCACAGAAAAATAAGATAAAATATTTATAAAATGATCACTTTATAAAATGTAAAGTGAAGATGAACAATGTCCCTTTCTGCTTTAGAAACGTGCAATGAAACATTTTGATACAAAATAATATTAACTCTCATTAATTTATCAAAAAAAATTTAACTTTGCCTAAAACTATGAAATAAGAATATTCTAATTAATAGAAAATCTGTGTGAAATAATACACATATTTCACTGAATAAACTACAAATACAAAATTAAAGTAATTTTAACTTTGTATGATAATTTATTTTATTACATAACTGGATTCTATGCATTTAATATGTGGTCACAAATTATTTTATTATACATACACTTTAATAATTTATTATGTAGAGTAGTCATCTATACCTCATTTTTTACATACTAAGTTAATGAATTTGTTTGTAATACATGCAGATTTTTATGATGTCTTTATAAATACGTTATATGAAAATATATTCAAAAAGTATGTTTGAATAAGTTACTGTTTTATTTAATGATTTAATCTGTGTAAAAATATAATTTTTTATTGTAGCATTTCTGAAACAGTTATTCATTCTATTGTAAAATTCTTTGTGAATAAAAAAAAGTTACAATTTATTTGTTGCATTTTTTCAACTAAATTAAGTCACTGGGTGGATATGTTTCAGTGGCAACAGAAGTGCTGTATGAATATAAGTTCTTTCTCATGCTTCGATAGGTGAATGAGGTGTGATGCAGTCAGGTAAGAAGAAAGCACCACTTAACACTGATCAAATTAAAGGTAGGGATGAAAGGTGGAAGGAAGTGCATCACCTGAAACAAGCCAATTGAACTATAACAACAAAATTTCAGAATGTTAATGCCATTCCTGGTTTAAAGTTTTTTTTTTTAAATAATCTTAATCCCCCCCCCCTCCCCCCGCATTTTGGCTTTAGTTATTGCTCATTCTTAAATTATTTCGTCACACGACTGTGGTTCTAAATTACGACGCCCGTCGACAATAGCCCTCGTGTAGCTCTAGTGCGACGACAATTCAAAGTAAAACTTAAATTATTTCCTCCTACTAATCGCCATAAGGTTGCTTTGTACTCCTGCTCAAGAGTATAAGGATTTATTAATATTCTTTGAAACATAGATATCAAGACAATACAGAATAATAAAACTAAAATTATGCAATCACAATCAAGTATTTTTACCCCAAAGCTGTTAGATTCGTCCCGCATCTATTAAGGTAATCCCTGTACGCAGTAGTTCCGTTGGGTGCCTACTCAAGTGTCGGCTCGTTACTCCACTTTGGATTTAAATTATGACGCCGTCACCCAAAGCCCTCGTATAGCTCTAGTGCTACGATATTCAACATAGCTTAATCTGTATGTAGTAATTATATGACCAAATAAGCCTCATAGTGTTTAAAAAGGGCTTTTGTTTTATGATCTTTTATTTGGGACTGTCATAAATAGTTTAAATGATTCTGTCAGTGCAAAACAACGATCTAAACCAAGCTTCCAATTACCGGCAACTGATATTTAACTGCACTTGTAACTGAATAAAATGTGTTGTTAGTAAACAGTTTCTGCTTACTTCGATTTTAATTTCATTAATAGCTTAATTAAAATAAATTTATTTACAATTCACTACCAAAGGTAAATGTGTTATGCTGTCATTTGATGATTGTACCATATGAAAACAGTACTATTATCTTTTCTAGAAAATTCTTTCTTCAGTACATGTGATGCTTGATCGTTCAAAATTTTAACAATGTTTGCTTTGCTGAGTGCCGTTTTTTATGATGATTATATTTTGTTTATTGCTTGCTACAATTTCAAATGCATGCTCCTCAGATCCTAAAATAAAGAATGAGAAAATAAATGTTGTTAAAAGCTCAAATTTTAATGAAATAGATCTCTTTTATAAACATCTATGATATAAGGGCCGGTGCCAATTTTGGCGATTTAAATTACGTTGCCAAGCAACGAAAGTGCCTAAATGTGGCAAAAATCCACTTCATACATTCTATGGTATAGCAACCCTAATTAAAAAAATTTAAGCTCGCTAAGTCGCCAATGAAGAGACCAGCATTATATCATAGCTATATCCTCCCTTTTGGTTACTCAAAGGTTAAATCTACATTTGCTTTTATGAGGATAGTGTTATGCTCTGTTGAATACATCTCATAAAAAAATAGTTTTAGTAACTATACAATCTGTTCATTTAGTAATTCACACATATTTATTGAGGTACCGTCTAATGGTGTATTTTTGAATCTTTACTTAGATTTATTGAAAGTGGATTATGTGTATACCATACACATTTAAAAGAAAATGCCTGCTTAATACTAAATTTTGAGACAATATACTTTGAACAGGTGCCTATTAGGTTGTTTAAAACTCCAAACCTCTCCTTAAATGGTCCTGTAGAATAATTAAATAAAAAATAATAATTGGTGGCTAGTACTTTAATATTGATTAAAAAGTTGAACTTAAAAGAAGTAAAAATGAGCAAATATTTAATTCATGCATTTTTATTTTTTACTATATTTAAAAAAAACTTATTTATAGTAATTAATTTTTTTAGATGGATCGAGTAGAAAGACGTGATACTGAACGTAGCATCGACCGATCTAGACCTGAGAAGAAAAGAAGGTAAAAACCTTTGCAATTTTTCAATAACAAGTTTTTTTATTTACATATCCGTGTATCAAATAATTTGTTTTATCAAGTAGATTGACCATAAAAGTTCAAAAAGAAAGTAGGTAGTATGTATGTAAAAGCACATTTATGAGGAATATTCTTGGGTGGAAGATAATTAAAATGAATTTTTCCATGGGAGTTGTAGCTTAGAAGTTATAAATATTTAAATTGAAGAAAATAAATGTTTATATTTCGTTAAATTTTTTCCTTAGCTCTTTTCAGCCTTCTTGAACCTGACATGAGGAAAATAGGGTTTTCAATTTTGTATATGAGAAGAAAGCATTGTGAGCCATTTGGCGTTGATGAATGTTAGTGAGCAGGATCAAACTCCTAGTTTTTTTTTTTTTTTCAAATAATAAACATGTGTTTACCAAATTTATGTTGAGAAAAAAATACTTTGATCAGTTATTTTAATCTTTTTATTCAATGATTCAATCAATTTATTCCAATCAATTTCATTGCTTTAATCTTATAACTTTATTTTGCCTAACCTCTATTAATAATTTATTTTATTAGTCAGCTTTTATTAATTTCTGTTCACTACCTTAATGCATTATTTTCTAAAATCTGATTTAATTGGTTGTTATAAAGAGCGATCCACATTTATTTTTAAATAATTTTAATTTTTGTATTTTCTTAACTTTAGGTCAAGATCGCACAGTCCTAGAAGAAGACGAAGCAGAGAGAGAAGGTAAAATTACATGTAAAATTAGTCACTTAAACTTATGTTACCTTAGTTGCAATTAGTACCTTAATATGTATATATTACCTTAATTGTAAAAAATATACATATAGTGGTTAATAATACAATCTTGTATATTTATAAATGTTTTCTTTTTTTTTTTTGGTCAATATCAATTAGCCTTTTATGATTGCCAACTGTATAACTTTGTTTTCAATTGAAAAAAAAATTAAATTCTATTATTTGAAGATCTAGCCATTTGTAAAAACAAAAGGAACTTATAATATAAAAAAAAAGATAAATAGCTTGGTCTTAGATATTCTTACTAAGTTAACCCCACTATAAAGTAAACATTTAATTTGTAAAGCACTTAACCCTTAGAACCAAATTTTTAAAAAAGATAAAATTTATTGTATTTTGTACAACTGCAGAACAGTATTATGTTACTTCTAAAATCTATTTAACGTAAGTGTACATAATTTTCATATAAAATAATTTAACTATTTAAAACTAAAAATATAGTTAGTTAAGATTTTAGAGGTTATAAGAAAGAGCTAGAAAAAGTCTATCTTTCTTCTTAGTTTTCAATCAATTAATCATGTTTTTATCGTTATTGGAAAAGAAAATATAAGTGTGAATAAACATTTAACCCTTAAGAATCTCTTTTGCGAATTATTGTTAAATCTAGATCAAGGAGCAGGGATCGACACAGGCATAATAAAGAACGAGACCGTGACCGAGACAAGAATCGCCCAAAGGATAAATCGAGAGACAAAGACAAGTCAAAGCATAAGGATAAACCTAAGGATAAAGACAAGAATAAGTAAGTTTGCAAATTTTATGTTAAAACTTAAAAGTTAGGTTTTATCTATTCAGAAAGCATTTAATTATATATTTGTTTAAAGAGGTATTTCAAATAGATGAACTAGTATTAAAAGGTTCGATAAAGTTGCTCTTTGACAATTTATTTACCAAAATATTTCCTGCATTTTTAATGTGATTTCTTAATAAATCCAGAATGGACCAATATATGTTCCATTCTCTGCTTTGTTATTTAATGGTATTGTTTGTTTTAATTTAAGTGTAGAGAATGAGGAGGAGAAAGATGTTAAAACTGAGAAGGTTAAAAAGGAGCCTTTGTCCTTGGAAGAACTTATGGCAAAGAAGCAAGCAGAAGAGACATCAAGAAGCAAAGTATTATACTATTTAATTTAGTTATTAAGCAAATAGTTTTCATTTATAGTTAGTATTTTTTGTAAAAAGTGATATATTAAAAGAAGGTAATTCTCATTACCTAGTGCTGATTATGATGGTACATAGTTCAAAATGAAAAAAAAAAAAAACAGTTAGCTTGTAAACTAGCCTTGTCTTGGTGAACATATTTTGGCTTGTAACTTTGTAAATTATTCCCTGTTCTTCAAATGTATCCAACAATTTGCTATGAGGAAGATCATGTCAGGAATGGGCAATCAGTTTTAAGAAAATGCCACTTAAAATATATTTTTTATTTTCAGTAAGGTATGTATGTTTGACAGTGAAAGTTTTTTTTACAATTACAATTTATATGTCTAACTCTGCCATGCTCTTAGGTTAGGCAAAGTTAAAATGTCAAGGGAATTTTTATGCATTTTCTTATTAACAAAATTCCCCTATAGCCAGTGTTTCTAACAAAAGAACAAAGAGCAGAGGAGGCGCTTAAGCGTCGGCAGCAAGAAGTGGAAGAACAGCGCAAGAAACAAGAGGAAGAAAGAAAAATACGAATGCAATTCATGGAGGAGGCTAAACATTCGCTTGGTATGAAAATAGTTTTAAACATTCTCTTAGTTTCTAATGTTTATTTTTGTAAGTATTATTAATTAAAAACTCAGGCTCTCTTTAGGTGTTCTTTTACTTTATACCATCTATTAACCTCATATACACTCGAGTTGAAAAGCTTAGTGGTAAAACATGCTTAGTGACAAAAGGTGAAATTGAGAAAATTAGCCTTAAATTTTTTTAGTTTGAACTTAAAATCGTACTTGCAAACGGTAAAAAATGCACTTAACTTTAAGTTTATGAAAAAGGGAAAAATATCTTTAAAGAGAGGATGGGATTGTGTGCTCATTGCTAGAAAGAGCTCAATATTTTCAAAAATGTCAATTAATATGTTCCATTAATCTCTTGAATTGTGATAAATATATTTTGAATTATAAACAGATTTCTGCATGCAGCAAATAAAACAAGCTCTTGAATTCTATTTTTTATGGACTGTTTTTTTTGGCAGAAAATGACAAAGACCGTGAACGACGAGAGAGAAGAGAAAAACGAGAGGCAGAGGAAGCAGCTGCAGCCGCTGCTGCAGCTTCGGGTATAACTGTAGAAAATGACAGGGACCGGGTCAGAGAATATAAGGACAAAGAAAAAGAATTGGAAGCCATTAGGGTAATATTACAATTTCTTAATTAATTTGCCTTTTTATTCATTGTTGAAAAAACCTATGCGACACTTTAAAATATTTGTCTGTGACATTCACATGCAATTCTTCTCAATTTCCTTTTTTTTTTTTTTTGCTTTGAATATGGCATAACTTTTTTTGGAAAATATGTTAATTGGAAAAGCTGTAGAAACTCTGCAAAATTGTGGTTAATGTAGGTTTGTGAAAATAATTAATTTGTAAAATAACTATTAAATAACAGAAGCATTAAACATTCTAGAAATGAAATCCATACCAGTTCCTTTAATCTGTGTAACTACAGTAGACGCCGCTTAATGTGATCACATTGGGACGAACGTGATTTGATAACAATAACCAATTGATTACAATACACGAAGAAAAAAGTATGATTTTTTTGCATACGTATTAAACTTAGGAGAGTTGTTGCTGTAAAACTCTATAGTGTTTAGTAGAAATTAATACACTAAAGAAAAAGAATTACTGGATAGTATACTTACATAATTAATGATGAACTTCAGAAAACAATACAAAATATGTACAAAAGGTTAATTATAAACTGAAAAAGAAATAATCAAATGTCGATTGTTTAGCATTCTTTCAAAGCAAGTCATTTACAAATCGCTCAAAATTATATTGTTTATGAAAGTGTTCCGCGTTGGCTTTGTTTTGCGCATCTAGATGTAAGATTCGAAGTGCCCCCCTCATCTGAGAAGGCATCGGAATTTTGTCATCGATAGCACTTTAGGGTTCAACATCGGCATCAGAATCTCGTGACGAAGCTTGATCTTTGAAACATACGGCTTCTTAACGAAGTAGAAGTCTCAACCTTCTCGTCGATCTCCATCCATGCTTAAAAAACCTCAGCATTCATATCGGGTTTTTTCGGGAAATTAACACATAAACTGATAACAATAAACGAACATTTGATTACAATAAACGATGATTTTTCAATGTATTTTGATATAAGTGGACTTGAACAAGCGATTTTGATAACATTAAACGAATGATAACAATAACCGTGATCACATTCAGCGGCGTCTACTGCTTATCTTTATTTGGAATAGCAAGCTTTTGATAGTCACTAAGTCTTTAATCAGTTGCATTCATTTTGACTTTTTCTTGATTAATTTCAGGAAAGATATTTAGGGTTGATGAAGAAAAAACGTCGTGTACGGCGTCTTAATGACAGAAAGTTTGTATTTGATTGGGATGCTTCTGAAGATACAGCCATTGATTATAATCCCATATACAAAGAGAGGCACACTGTACAGTTTTTCGGCCGAGGTCATGTTGCTGGCATTGATATAAAGGTATTTAAAATTGACTTCAATATTATATGAAGAGTACATGGGAATAACCGATTGATTTATTATGCGGTCGCCCGCAATTGTATGCTTTTCGGACATTGGTGGCAGAAAACCGGTTTCTCTCTTTCTTCTTCGTTTGGTCCAAGCTTGGGGGTCGTCAATCGCCTGAATCTTGGTAGCTAGGAACCACAGAGATCATAATTAAAGTATTAGAGTGGCAGATCACGTGACCTACAACACTGGCTTCATTGGGGCTCTTCTGGGAGCTCCTTGTGCGTCCCGTCGTTAGCATTGGAGGTCACGTGATTTGCCACTCTAATACTTGAACTATGATCTCTGTGGTAGGAACTGGTTTCCTTACACAAGTTTAGGCGATTACTCGCTATCATCGGCAAAGTGGCCTGCTAAGGAAACTCCTCTACAAAATCAATCGGTTTTTCCCGTGTACTCTTTATATGTTCTTTTAAAGTTTTTACCTATGATAAGTGTCCAATTAGTAAGGCAATTGCTTTTTGTACAATTCGGTTTCTTGCTTCCCGCTTAGTGTCTGTGAAGTTCAATATTGCACTTTTAACTAAAATACAAATTCCTCTTTGTTTTTTACTTTTTACTCAAAACATTTTTACGGTTGGATCACAAATAAATTGAAAAACTTAAATTATTTTAATTTATTCATAATTTTCCTACTCCACTCTTGTATTCAGATTATTAAAAACATGATGATTTTTAATATTTAGAACTTTATTTTTTATGAAGTAACTATTTTAACAATTCTGTAGATCAATATTGCCATTTTTCAAGGAAATATGTGTACTGATTATTTATAAGAACCTATAAATTGAAAAACCTAATTTTTATTTAAAATGTTATTAATCACCATATTAGGTATAAAGTTATAAGTTTGGAATGACTTGTTCAACTGTATTGAAACCCCAAAATTAAATTTTAAACATATTGAATATATCACAATCTTGTTTAAGGCTTTTTAAACTACATAGAATATCTGATACAGTAATGTCTTAAGACATAACAATTTGGGAAATTCATTAAAAAATTTATCTCACCCTGACCTTCAAAAGCACAATATTAACAAAAAAGATAAAGCGATTAAAAAATTTATGCAGTTGTCTTTTTATAAATCAGGAAATTATATAAAACAACTAAATTGTGAGAAAGTATTTATTCAATTAGTATGTTATTATCCACCATATGTTAAAGTAAATCATGTATTTTTGAATTTATATTTCAGTCGCAAAAGAAAGAACAATCCAAATTTTACGGTGAATTATTAGAAGAAAGACGAACAGTTGCTGAAAAAGAACAAGAAATGTAAATAGTTTCTGTTATTAGAAAAATCAATTGTTGTTTTCAAATGTTACTTCTATGATTTTTTTAAATTCGTTCTTGCTGATAACCCTTTTTAAATCCTGAAAATGTGTTTATTTGTGCATGCTATAAGCAAATATGCTAACAATATTAAATGCATTTCAGCATTCTGATCTTTACTGGCATTGCATCTATTGTATCCTGTTTCTTTATTAGTTAAACCTTGGTACAAAAGTATAAGAATTTTTTTTCAAATTCTATTCATTAAACAATAAGATTACATTCATGTTTTGTATATGCATTATTATTATTAATTAAAAAATTTCAGAAGTTGGTTTAGATTATGTGTATATTTGTTGTTCCAAAGCCTATACGAAAAGGATAATACTTTTCTTCTTTTCATTCACAGATTACGTCTAAAGAAAGTTAAAAGCAAAGAAGATAAGCAAAAGTGGGACGACCGTCATTGGTCTCAGAAAGCAATTGATGAAATGACAGAGAGGGATTGGCGTATATTCCGAGAGGACTTCAATATTGCCATCAAGGGTGGACGCATTCCAAATCCTATTCGCCACTGGAAGGAGTCTGGATTGACCAAATCTATTTTGGAGATTATAGAACAGTTAGGCTACACGGTAAAGAGACTTTTTATTTAATTTTTGTCGTCTTAATTTAGCATTTTAATTTGACTAAAATACCTGGTTTTATTTCGGAATATATCAATTAATGTGTGCAAGCAATAATCACTGGAAAATATCCTAAATCTTGAAATTTTTGGGCATAAAATACATAACATGTGCTAAATTATTTTGTTTTTGTTGTGGTTATGCTTACTTCTATTTGTTTAAACTTTGGTGATCTGTGTAAAAATTGACAATTTACACCAGTTCAAAAAAAAAAAAAAATCAAATTTCTTTTTAAAAAATACTTTACCAACCAGAGTATAATATCTCAATACAATTATAGATGCTGACTATATCTTATTATAAGATGAATGCTTTATTGCATATTTTAATTATACATAACTTTACACAGGAACAATAATTTAATAAAATAATTATTATAGTGTTATGATATTTAACAGTGGTGGCCAAAATTGTGGACATTGTTTTTTAAGTTTCATATTTTTCAACTTTGTGTGATTACAGAATATATTAATTGTATATCAAATTAAAAGTAATTTAATCTTTACGAGGACCACTGTCTGTAGATCGCTGAAGCAGTCTATGAGACCTTTTTTCCCATATAATCTATGTCCATGGACACAACATCATCGCCATCAAAGTAATTTAATGTAGAATTTAATAATGTAGAATTAAAAATAAATACAGTATTACAATATCTGTATTACAAATAAGTTATGCAACTAATAGTATGATCTTTCTTAGATTTGCAAATAATTAAACCACCAACTTGTATTGCAATTTCAGCATTAGAGAATCCATTGATTGTGCTTGTTTGTTCAACTAAAATGAGCCTACCTTTATTTGTAATGCAGATACTTTAATTCTGTTTTTTAAGGAAATTCTACAATAAATTACCTTTAACTTAATATTTAAATGCTTGTATTTAAGCGAAATTTAATAGATGCTAGCACACAGGTAACAGTTGAAACACATAAAACTTTTTAAAAAATGTCCGCACTTTTGGCCACCACTGTATCTTTTTCGGACTCAATGTAGGGTATATTGGACATTATATAGTTATGGTAGACTTATTGTTTAGTTTGTAGGGGAGGAGGTACTCTAGCTAAGTTTGACTTGCAATCTATCATTGAAAATCATTTTCTAGGATCCTACTCCAATTCAAAGACAAGCCATTCCCATTGGTCTTCAGAACAGAGATATCATTGGTGTTGCAGAAACTGGATCGGGAAAAACTCTTGCTTTCTTGATTCCTCTCTTAGTGTGGATCACATCGTTGCCAAAAATTGTCAGGTAATAAAATGAAGTTCCCTTGTTCAACATGATTGGTATTAATTGAATTGACATGTTTTAGGTTTTGAGTGACAACAGTTCCCAGCAGTATTATTTTTATTTTTATTGTAAAATTGCATTTTGTTCGGTATTCTAGATTGTGAGTTTTCTGTGTCTCTTTCAGTTTCACGAATGTTCTGAACAGACTTTTTTTTTCAGTATAGCATTTCTCTGTTCGTAAATCAATTTAAATTGCTGTTCCACAATTTTGCTTAATTTCTCTGTATAAGACAGCATATTATCTAAAAGTTTTCTAACTACATTGACGTTTATGTATTGCTTTGCATAGTTGAAATTGAATCAAATTAAGACTGATAAAGTATTATATATAAGGGAATAAAGACAAGTTGCATGTGAAGAATTGTAAAATAGAACATAGCAGACAAAAAGATTGTGCATTGAGACTAAAACCAAACTAATGAAATCACTAAAGTGCAAGAGTAAAAACTGGAAGGAGTTATATCACCTGAAACAAGCCAAATTTTTATAATCATGAAGACAATATTTAATCTTTTTTTTTATAACAATAATAATTTCTCCTTTTTAGAAAGTTTGAGTGTAATAATAACTCTTAAAATATCTATTTTAGAAATGAAGACATTGATCAGGGACCTTATGCTATTATAATGGCTCCTACTCGTGAATTGGCACAGCAAATTGAAGAGGAAACTATCAAGTTTGCCAAGACTCTGGAAATAAGAACTGTTGCCATTATTGGAGGTTTATCGAGGGAAGAACAAGGTTTCCGTCTTCGTTTGGGCTGTGAGGTATGAACTTAACTTTAAAAGTACCAGCATATTTACTTTTTATACATTATTATACTTGTCAAAATTATATGTAGTTATTACTTTAAATTGTTTAAAAATAAGAAAAATGTCAGAGATAAAATAAATATTTAAAAAAAAAGAGTGCTAGTCGGCTTATTATAATTGGTTATTTATTTTTTATCAGTCCATTTCAACATTGTTTTACTCTTATTTGATTGAAAAAGGGTGGTAATTTTTTTAACAGAAATTCTTAATTTGCTATATTTCTCATTTATTCCTTGTCAGTTTATTTTAAACAAAGTTCAAGATCTGTTGACGCTTTATTTTCACATAGCTTTTAAAAATTTAATTTATTTTGATGTCAGTATTTATTCAGAACTTTTTTATTTAATTGTGTACTTTAAAAAAAAATCCAATATTTGTTATGCATTAAAAATATGTAATTTAAAAAAATTACAATAATTTAATTTTACAGTAAATTATGGGTGTTTGAAACTTATTGTTCAGGTTATAGACAACCTTTCATTGTAAAAATTCTTATTTTCCTTGCAGATTATTATTGCCACACCTGGTAGATTAATTGATGTTTTAGAAAACAGATATTTGGTGCTGAATAGATGTACATATATTGTTCTTGATGAGGTAAATGTTTACTTATTTGAATTACATGTGTTTTGCAATCTTAAGCTATTATTTAGTTGTATTTGTTTTCCTCTTATTTGACTCACTACATTTACTTTAAATTTTTGTATTTTCTTATGGTGCTTTGTCTATTTTTATACTTCTTGAATTAAAATGAATTGAATCTGTGTTTTCAGGCTGACAGAATGATTGACATGGGTTTTGAGCCTGATGTACAGAAAATCCTTGAGTACATGCCCGTCACAAATCAGAAGCCTGACACTGATGAAGCAGAAGATGAAAGAATTTTGCTTGCCAACTTTCAGTCCAAAAATAAATTCCGACAGGTAGTTATAATTTTTTGTGTGAAGAATTCTAGTTGTAATAAGGTTATTTTTAATTTTGTGAAACAATCAAAGAATTTACATCTGTCAAATAAAATAGATTTATGTGTGTTAATCGCTAGAATTATTTTTTTAAGTTTGTACTTAACTTTCTTTTATCTCTACAATGTTAATTCAAATAATTTCCAATGCCTTATGAAGAAATTAATTGAACTTTTAAGTCAAATCTAACCAAACTTCTAATTTGCCTATAATATTAATTAATAAAATGGTTATGTTCAATTTTTTTCTTAACTAATTCCTTCTAATTAATATGTTTGACTGCAATTCATAATTTTACATAATTTTTAATTTAAGGATTTGTTGTAAAACTCTTTACTCCAGAGGTCCCTATACTTGGACCTTTGTCGAATTCACATCACAACTTCAATTTACAGTTACAATTGTTTATTGTGTCCTCAGCAAATATTAATACCTACCTACATTTTTATTTCAAAATTACCTTTAAAGCATAATTATAAATATATATTTGTTTGAAAAATATGTTTATATAAAATGTATATGTGTAGGAATTTGCTTAAGAGTGAAAAGGTTAAAGTATTTGACTGCATTTATTATTAATATACAGGGTTTGTCCAAATGAATAGGACAATAAGAAAACTGCTTAATACCTACTATCTACCTACTTGCCTGTTGCTGATACTGTATAGTTTGGTTACTAAGGTAGGCAGGTGGGTAGATTTTAGGTATTAGGCAGTTTTCTTATTGTCCTATTCATTTTGACTAACCCTGTATGTTATTAATTATCAGAAAGACCCAGACCCAGAATTTTAACGAGAGTAAAAATACTGTGTTAAAAATTTATACCATTGTTACTTTTCAACAGACTGTGATGTTTACGGCTACTATGCCTCCAGCAGTTGAAAGATTGGCCAGGACTTACCTAAGAAGGCCATCTATTGTATACATAGGTTCTGCTGGAAAGCCAGTCGAAAGAGTCGAACAAATAGTCTATCTTGTGACGGAAAGCGTGAAGAGGTATGTACTAAACAGTTTCTTTCTTTTAGTTGTACTTATATTTGCTATTAATATTTCTTAATTGCTTTAATTAAAATATAAAGGTGTAAACAGTAGATTTAAAAATTATGTTTTTGTTGATTTGCAGGAAGAAGCTGCTAGAAATCTTGAACAGAGGTGTGGAACCTCCAGTTATTATTTTCGTCAATCAAAAGAAGGGAGCAGATGTTTTGGCTAAAGGTCTTGAAAAAATGGGAGTAAGTTTCAAATTGAATAGATTTAAGTGGTATTCTATAACATTTTTGCTATGCGTTAATGTGTTTTAGTCGTACAAACTTAGGATGTTTTAAGCAGAATTGATTAATGTTCCTTGAGATGTTCACAACTTTTAAGGATTGTTTTTAGGATTCTTCATTTAAATCAGGAAAAGCATCCTAGTTGTAAACATGTGACTTATATGTCTCTAAATGAAAAATATTTCAATTTAAAAACGAATTTATATGACTGCCTCGTTTGGAATTATAAGTTACAAAATTAGTTTTAAAAATATATGTATTCTATTTAACAACCCCACTTTATATAGGCTTTAGACAGCCACTGAAAAGTGCTTACATGCTCTAAAATTTTGAGTTTGAACTGTGTACCCTATAATAGTTAAAATTTTATTAAGAACAAATTAATATATTTTGGAAATAAAATACTTAAAATAATGCTTCATAAATGCTTCTTCGACGTCTTTTGAATTGATTTTTAGTTTGTATAACTGTGTTTTATCTTTTTTACTCATTATTTGTGTAACTGTTTTCAGTTCAACTCATGTACACTTCATGGTGGTAAAGGACAAGAGCAGAGAGAGTACGCCTTGGCCAGTTTGAAAACTGGCTCCAAAGACATCCTCGTGGCTACAGATGTGGCAGGCAGAGGTATCGACATTCAGAATGTATCGATGGTCATAAATTATGATATGGCCAAAACTATTGAAGGTATGTTCAAAAATTATATATTTAACGGATCATATACTAGTTGAAGAGTACAGGGGAAGAACCGCTTGATTTATTAGGAGTCGTCCCATATGTGTTTGCTTCGCTTACATTTGCGACATTAAACTGGTTTCTCTCTTCTCTGGTTGATCCAGGAGTCGGAATCGTGCATCGCATGAATCCTCGTTAGGTAGAAACTGGTTTCCTTACACCAGTTTAGAGGATTACTCACTATCATCGCCAAAGAGGCCTGATGAGGACAGTTTTCTTTGAAATTAAGCGTTTTTTCCCCTGTACTCTTCAGTTGAGTTTATCCGTTGAAAAAATATATATGTATTTAAAGTGTACATGTTAATTATTGAAGTTGCAATTTTGTTAGTTGGGTAATATTTATCTTGTCCCAAAATTTCCATGTATCCAATTTCCTGTGCCCTGGGGTCAAATGGAAATTATGATTTATTATTTATAAAAGCAGTTCATACAGCTGAGCAAAATCATCTTTTGTCAAAATATCTGTTTGTCATAAAAATAAATGCATGTTCAGTTATAGCTTAACTTATATTAGTTTAACTTATTCTGCATTGAAGATATTCTTAAATAGTTTATTTTGGAAAGATCTGGACTCATGAAGCTTGCTTTTTAATGAATATGTTTCAAACAACATAATTGAGTTGAGCAGTTAAAGAACCAACCATTAGAATCACTGGTAAACTAAATTTTTGTAAGTTCTGATAAAAAAAAAATTATAGACTTAATATATTTTTCTTCATTATCCAAGATATTTACTTTAATTTTCCACTGCAAAAGCTTTATTCAGACAAAAATAAGGTTACTTAAAAATTTCTTAAATTTTAAACTGGCAGATGTAATTTATCTTTGAAGGTTACTTACAATTATGATGCATTAGAGAAGGGAAAAAAAACTAAGTGATTTTTTAAAGATTTTTCAGTATGAATCCAAACTTCTTAATAGCTTAAATTTTGAGTTACTTAGTAGTTAGATCAGGTATTGTAGTCATATTCACATGTCAGCCAAAAAGTTATTGGTTTGATGAACAGAAGGAGGTAGATTATAGAAGTTTTAACTAGTATGAACAGGATTAAATTCAATTATACCCTACTATTATTAAGTTTCAAACCTTGTTTGTATTTATAGTGAACTTAACATCCTTTATTTTATAGATTACACTCACAGAATTGGTCGAACGGGTCGTGCCGGCAAGACAGGTATAGCCGTCAGTCTCGTAACCAAGGACGATTCCCATTTGTTCTACGACTTGAAACAACTGATGATGTCAAGTCCCATCTCCACATGTCCTCCAGAACTGGCCAATCACCCGGATGCCCAACACAAACCGGGAACTGTTATTACTAAGAAGCGTAGGGAAGAGAAGATATTTGCTTGATTCGGGAAATTGGCGATCAAGTTATGCTGGAAAATATTCATTGGAAATCAGTATAAATGTTTATATGAAGGCTTTATTTCTATAGTGGTCAAGATAATACTTTTTGTTATTAAATGAAACCAGTCATATTTTCTGTGTCTGTAATTATTATTTTTTCTTGGGTGAACTCTTAATTCACTTTGCATTCAATTTTAATTTAATGAATATAATTTCTTTTGTAAGTATTAAATCTATAATTATAATATTTTTGTGTATTAGAAAATTTAGATCATGGTAAGAATAATTGGAAACTGATAACTCTAATTCGATACTTCAATAATTAGAATTCTTTTACACTTTAATTTTCTGCTATTGTATTCTGTTATTTATACAAGTTTTTCTTAATGTTGTGTGCAAAAGAAATGCAGAATGAAAAGAGCTCAGTGTGTATTTAAATATATATATAGGTTACAAATTGTATAACTTAAGTGTAAAAATATTAATTGTAAAATAAGACATTTACTATCAGGTTTCAGTAAATAACATCATTATCATTAACTTTTACAATAAGTTATAATTATTTATTTGTTATTATTATCTATTTGTTAGTGTGAACAAGAATAGCTTTGTAGCATTATTGAAAAAAGGCCTTCATATCAACATTCATCCTAGTGTAAATGTACATATAATCAGAAGAAGGAATTGATTTAATGATGTTTACTTTCGAAAACATTTTGTTATTTTTTTTCTTTTTCTGGGTAAATAAAAGTTTTGGATTTAAGTTTTACAATGGCTTTGTATTTACTTTTTCAGTTAAATTTATTATTTTTTTATTTTATTTAGAAGAAGTATCCAGTTATATTATTAAAGTTGAAAGAGCTTAGGATTTAATTTTCAGTAAACTTCAAAGAATGAATGCAGTTGAAACTATTGAGCATTTAAAACAAAATCTAAGACCATGCTAACTCCACTTTAAATGTCACATGCAAATTTACATCTTGAAGTGCTGATTCCTGATAACCATTTTAAAAAAATTAGTGGCTCTTGATATTCGTTTTTTTTTAATACTATAACATAAAGTTCCAAAATCAGTACTGTGTTTCCAAATAACCATGAAACGTCAAGCTGGGAAGCCTAATCATCGTTAAAACGCACGCCTTGCATTGGGCGAAATGTCCCCGGTTCGGGTCCGTGCATCGCCAAAATAACTGCGACCTATAAAACGGCCCGTGCAGACGAAGAATGCTCGATGAATAATACCCGAGGGAGAGGCGCCAATAGCCCTCGTATAGCTCTAGTGCGACGATAATTCATATTCATACCAAACCGAGAATGCACATTAAATATGGTCCAAAGTCCTCCGCATGCGATGTAAAAATGCATGGGGTGCCTGCTCAGGTGTCGCCGTTACTTGAATTTGGTTCTAACTTATGACGACTAACCCCACGTGTAGCTCTAGTACGACAATATTTCAACCTAACCCATGAAACGTCATCGCAAATGGTAAACATAATCCCTCTGCACCTATCCTACTATTCCTACTCCATTACCCTTATACGCCATTCCATTCGTTAATAATAAACAATAATCCACCCATTCGAAGCGTGGCCTATCGGAATGCATGGCGGGCCGCAGGAGACTCTACATTGATGGATCTTCTCACCTACTCAGTTGTGACCACTACCAAAGGAGGAAGGGACCGTAAATACGAAAGGGCAATCAATGAGTCCACGAGCATTCCGTTCTTTCCACCGGTTTTTCTCCGGGATCGGAGCCGGGAAGCCCAGTCAATACCACCTAGATTAGAAGGCCGGCGAACTAAATGCTTGGCGTCAAATTAGTGGACCGATTCTGTGGTTTTGACCAATGATCATTCGTGACTAGATCTTGTATTTGAATAAATTTTTAAGATAAGATTAATCAAGATGCGACGTTATTGGTCAACAAATCGAAATTGGTCCACTAGTGTGACGTTGTGTTGCTTTGTTCTTCGGCTTTCTAATCTAGGTGGTATTGGCCCAGTCGGTTAGGCACTCGCCTAGCATGCGAAAGGTCCCAGGTTCGGGTCTGGGGATCGCCAAAATAACTGCCGACCTATAAACGGCCCGTACAGCCAAAAATGTCCGACGAATAATACCTCGTGTAAAGGAGTGCACGTTAAATACTCTTCAAAGTCCTAACGCTGCGTACGATATGTCGCCTTTAACGGTTGCGTTGGGTGCCTATTCAGGCGTCGGCTCGTCACTTGACTGTGGTTCTAAAAAAAAATACGCCCGTCGCCAATAGCCCAAGAGTAGCTCTAGTGCGACGATAATTCAAAATCTAACCTAATCTCCGGGATCGGTGTGATTGAATGGGTTGTGCTATGGAGACTACCTTTGTCTTCGTTTTATCCATCCTATAAGAGAATCGTACTGGACACAAAAAAAAAATCAGAATGAATAACGTAGTGTAGAGAATCTGTGCACGTCAAATATGTTGTGGTTTAAATTAAGTCCGATTTTCTGTCTCTATAAATTTGCGTTATGTTCTGATGTTGAAGGTTTGGTTTAAGGTCACGTGTCGGCCTCCCTCGTCACTAGACCGCGTCTCAAAACTAAGAGGTCCGTCGTCAATAGCTCTAGTGCGGCGTTATTCTACCAAATCCAATCTCCGCCTTTTAAATAGCAAATTTTCAAGCCTTTACGCTCCTAAAATGCTATTGAATTATAAAACTGTTTTAGGTGACCCTATCAAATGCAATTAATTTGCTTTAATCCGTAATTTTTTAAAGGCTATTAACATCCTTTAAAAAAAAATTTTTATAAGCAAAGCGTTTGACGATTGGTTTCAATATTGTTGATTCATTTCAGATAAAGAAAAATAATTATTTTATTTTGAAATTAAGTGGTTTAGGTATTCCTTAGTTAAGGTTTCGAAACATGTTAATTTTTCACTTGGCGTGGAAAATTTTATATCTGCACTGTAAAGAGAAAATCAAGCAAATAATAATAATATAATAATAACAAAAAATTAAAAGATGATGATAAAATACCCAATAATAACCATACTTATAACAAAATAATAATAAATTTTTTAATTTAACAAATGCAAACAGCGAAAAATTGTTCTCCAAAAACAACGCATTTATTTTTTGGGGCAATCAATGAGCGGCAAGAACAACTCGCATTAGCAAATGAAGTGTAGGAAGAAAACACAGGCAATCAGCAAATGTTGTTTGCAGGGCGACCAGAATGGCCGAGAGGATTTAATCTCAGAAAGAGAAATCACGCCAAAGTGGTCGCCAGGGACTCCCTCTGTTGCTGGAATTCATTGCAAGCAAAGGAACTTCTTGTGATGCTGCCTAATGAAATAACAAAATTCTGTCTAATAATCCAATTAGGAGAGTTGCTATAAGTCTACCTTCAAAGGTTTGAGAACATTTTGGTCAATAAAGTCAAAGTGAATTATTAAAAATTCAAAGAATGGAAACAGTTCACAAAGTCTGCTCTTGACTTAAATGCCTAGGCGGTGTAACAAACTGTAAGTTTGTTTTACTGTTGAGAAACTACGCTAGCAGTAAAATGAGTTGTACAAGCGAAGAAACTTCTTCGAATGTTGCTAATAAAATAACGAAATTCTGTCTAATCATCCGATAAGGAAAGTTAATATAAATCCTTTAGTTCTACCTTTCAAAGTTTGTAAAAATTTGTCAGTAAAGTTAAAGTGAATGATTAAAAATTCAAAGAAGGGAAACTGCTCGTAAAGCCCGCTTTTAACTTGAAACCAAAGGCGGTAGGTGAAAGTTTCACATTGAGAGCAACTCTCTGGAAGTTTGTTTTACTGCTGAGAAACAACGCTTGCAGTAAACTGAGTTGTACAGAAAAGCAATTCGTATATTGTTTGTCTCCTCAAACCTTACACTAAAAAAATAAATTACAAGGAATAGTAACTACACTGGTCTTTTCTTCGGAGGCAAGTTCTCATTATTTCCTAGATCGAAAAGATATAACCTTAAATATAAAGTGCACTCTTAAAATAAAGGAGTGAAATCCACTCCAGTAGGAGAAGTGAATTTTCGACACTGGAAAGGAGTGAATATTTACTCAGACTGAGTTAAAATCACTCGTTTGGAGTGATCCTGTCGGAGGTTTAACACACAAAGGATCCACTCCAAAAGAAGAAGTGCATTTTCCAGTCTGGAGGAGTGAAATCCACTCAGACTGAGTTAAATTAGGAGTGTTTGTTTTAAGAGTGAACTTTCAAGAAAATCAATGTCATAAATAATAGCTTTTTAGTTGTGATCTTAAGGAGAAGCATAATAAATTTTGCCACGGTCGTGATTTTAGTTTAATTTGTGTAGAAGATATCATGTACACACTCTTAAAACGAACGAGCGATTTTAACTCAGTCTGATTGATTTTCACTCCTCCGGTCTGGAAAATGCACTTCTCCTTTTGGAGTGGATCCTTTGTGTGTTAAACCTCCGACAGGATCACTCCAAACGAGTGATTTTAACTCAGTCTGAGTAAATATTCACTCCTTTCCAGTGTCGAAAATTCACTTCTCCTACTGGAGTGGATTTCACTCCTTTATTTTAAGAGTGTAAATCCATTTCAAAGTTTTGATTTCCTCTTTACGCATATATAATAAAACAAATTTTAAATATCAAGCGTCGTGAAACAGTAGCGCACTGAGAAAAAACCCAGACGGCCACTGGAACAGTAGTAATAAAGAGAACAATTGGTTTCTGCTTTGTTCGATTTTTGGAATGCCTTCAGTCAGTCAGACGACACGTCAGTCGGGAGTTTTTCCATTCATCGATCTACCAGTGACGTCAGTCGATGTGAAATAGGGGTTTCTGTGTCGTTCGATGAAGCAGGGTTGTTTGGAGACAGTTTTTCCGTTATGGGAATGCACATAAAAAGTCAAGAATTGTTTCTTTGGTTAAAATTTTTTCTGAATTTGGTTGGATGTCATTGAATTTTTTTTGAAGAATCATTAGTACGCCAACTTTTAACGGCAAAAAGATATACATTATTTATACTTGTATTAAGAGCCGTTAAATATGTGCAAACTTGCATTCAATATAGAAAAGAAAACGAATGGAGTACATTTATCATTTTATTCTACAACCACTAGTTAAGAACAACTAAAATCCTAATTTAAATTTTTACAATATATGCTTTCTCATAAAACAGTAAATTAGTAATTTTTACGAGTTTATTACATTATAATTTAACGAAACCTACCTAAATTAGAAAGATCATATTTTTTCCAAACTATTTTTAAACCCATTCACTAAATAATTCAGTCACCAACTAAATCCATTAATCCCATATTCAGTTCAAAAACTCCCAATAACACTTCCACCCCCCTGAAAACCCCGCCAATCTTGGCGACCCAACCAGTCCCCCCACGAGCAACCCTCTCTGCCCCTCTCCAGTGTGCTTCTCTGCAGGGCAGCGGAAAGATGCCTCGCAGGGGCCTGGACGCACTCGTCTTCCCGGGCAAGTTTCTGGTGGACAAGATCGCCGGGCTCAAGAAACAGCAACAGGAGCACAGCAGGAGGAAAGTCACCGAGCGGGAACTGGCCCACCTGCACCACAAAATAGTGAGTATCTTGTGTGTCTTTGCTTGAAAATGTGTTTTGACGGGTTTCAGTAAAGTAAGTTATGTGTGTACTGGATGGCGCCGGTGTTTGAATTATTGTCTGTATTTTTTTTTAGAAATGGACTTAGAACGCTTTTATATATTGCCAAAATTAAAAAAATAAAATAAAATAAGACCCCTATGTTAACGAATCGTGAGTTAACACATGCACCCTTAACCAGTTAGGTATTTTGCGTAAGTGAGTCAGGACTTGGTGTGTCTTTGCTTGAAAATGAGTTATGGCAGGCTTTATTATTTTGACATATAGAAGTGAGTTATGCTTGTACAGCATGCGCTTTTATTGACTGGCAAAATTAAAAAAAATTAAAATAAGACACCTATATTAACGAATCGTAAGTGAACATATGCACAATTAACCAGTTAGGTAATTTGCAAAAGTGAGTCAGGACTTTTTGTGTCTTTGCTCGAAAATATATTACAGGCTTTATTATTTTGACATAGAAGTGAGTTATGTGTGTATTGGGTGGCACCGGTAGTTAAGCTGAATTATTGTCTGCAATTTTTTTAAATGGAATTAGAATGCTTTTATTAACTACAAAATTTAAAAATTTTAAATAAGGCACCTATATTAACGAATCGTAAGTTAACATATGCACAATTAACTAGTTAGGTATATTTTGATTAAGTGAGTGGCAAAATTTTTGTGTGTCTTTGCTCGAAAACGTGATATGACACACTCTTAAAACAAAAGAGTGAAATCCACTCCTATAGGAGAAGTGCATTTTCGACACTGGAAAGGAGTAAAAATTAACTCAGACGGAGTTAAAATCGCTCGTTTGTTTTAAGAGTGTAGGCTTTACTATTTTGACATAGAAGTGAGTTATGTGTGTACTGGATGGCACCGGTAGTTAAGCTGAATTATTGTCTGCAATTTTTTTTAAATGGACTTGGAATGCTTTTATTAACTACAAAACTTAAAAATTTTAAATAAGGCACCTATATTAACGAATCGTAAGTTAACATATGCACCATTAACTAGTCAGGCATATTTTGAGTAAGTGAGTCAGGACATGTTTTTGTGTCTTTGTTTGAAAATGTGTTACGGCAGGTTTTATTATTTTGTCAAAGTGAGTTATGTGTGTACTGGATGGCGCCGGTGTTTGAATTATTGTCTGTAATTTTTTTTTTATAAATTGACTTAGAACGCTTTCATTAACTGCCAACATAAAAAAAATACGACACCTACATTAACGAATCGTAAGTTAACATATGCACCATTAACTAGATGTTTTGCTTGAGACATGTGTGTACTGGAGCCCTTGTTTGAAATGTTTGTGTGTAAATTTTTTTTTTGTTTAGTAACGGTCTTAGAATGCTTTTATTAATTGCCAAAATTAATTTTTATTACTATGAAGACAGCACAACTAACATAAATGCTATCAAGCCCTAATACTTTTTTTAAATTATGATTTAAAAAAATGATGATGCCAAATGGCATCACTGGGACTGAAAGGGTTAACCAGTTAGATATTTGCGTAGTATGTCTGTACTGTCGCCTATGTATCCCCGTAAAAGACTTATAATTTGCCAATCATTGTAAATGGACTAGGGCCCAATGCAATAAAATTATTATCCGTCCAAAATTTTTTTATCTGCTTTAGAAATAAGTCAAATTTCTGAAGTACAATATGCACCACAAATAATACTGATGTAGTATGCACCACAAATAATACTGAAGTACTATGTGATATGCACCACAAAATAATACTGATGATAAATTTTCCATTCTCTTTCTAATTAAAGAGCTTTAATAATTACTAAATTAATCAATAAATTGACAGTTTTTTTTATGATTTGATATTTACCTTTAAATTTGAAGACAGTTTCGTTCAATTAGCATAATAATTATTCTTTCAATCTTAATTATTAACTTTATAAATAACCCATACTTTCATACTTTAATAATCATACTTTATAAATATACGAATTATATCATATTTACCTGCTAATTCTTATATTTTGTGCACATAACCTTTTCTTCTGCAGAAGAAGTACAAACGCTTTAACACGGTATTCAATATACAAAACTATATAATATCAAAATCTTATACACGGACATGATAAAATAAATATGAGATACATTATTTTCATCGAATTTATTAATTTATATCTGTTATAAGGATATCTATTATATTTGTGCTTCGCTTATTTTCTATTATGACAAATTGCATTAAAAATAACCTTTATTAGACAGAAATGACGCGATATAATTGGGATTTAATTTATTAACCAAGGAACACGCAAAAAAAGCCAAGTTGAAACTGCACAAGGATATGATTAATCGCAGTCTGTGGACGCAAAGTTTGACATAAAATATTGGAATTTGTTTATTTGGTTAGCTTCAAGTAAATAAAATAGTCATTATCTTAAATTAATTCAAGTGGAAGCATTATATTCCAAAATATGAAACATTTCTTGCATGGATATGGTTTTGTAGGTTTGGTTTTGGTAAGGAATTTAAATGTTCTAAAATATTTTTAAGCATGGGTTTTTTCAATGTAAATTCATATTTTCTCATAAACAGAAAAAGTGAAAGGCAATGTATAAATATTTATAATTATTGTTTAAACTTTTAAAACAACTTAATTTATACTTTTAATAAAGAAGTTTGTAACAGAGTCTGCCATTTAGAACTGCTTCTATACAAAATTCATGCGTCTAAAAAAACGTCAAACGCAACATTAAGTTCTATGTTAAGCTTTTAAACATCAAGACTAAACAAACTAAATTTCATTAAAAATTGAAGAAAATGCTTATCTTTTGTTAATTTATGTGTGTGAAGAAAAATATGTAATATTGTTCACGCCTAAACAGAACTAAAACATCTCATATAAACATACAGCATTGAAAATATCCATGATCTACAAAACATAACTAATTGATTTTCAAGTACCATTTAAAGAAAACAAATAAAATGTCTTAGCCTAAAAAGAACAATTAGCATTAAAACGTCCTTATTTTTTATTATACACTTAAATGTAAATGAATAGTGAAGTTTATTTAAAAAAAATTATAAAATAAAAAAATAGAACTCTTTGTATCTCTGTTGGACGGACATAGTTTTTAAAAAAGTTTCCACTTTTTACGTTAGAATAACGTTGTGTGAAAGCTAAAACAATTTATATCATTTTAACAATATATTTTAATTAAAATTTATATTATTTTACAATCTATTTTACTTATAATAAATAAATTCATTTTAGTGAATTTTTAAAATACACACTTTATGATTGAGAAAGTGTGTAGATTTGATTTATCTTCTCATTTTTGGGAAAGTTTGCCTGTTAACTTTAATAAATATTTTCTTGTTCATATTTCTTATCACTAAGCCTTTAAAATATAAAAATTAATTTAGTGAAAACGAAGCAGTTTAAAAATGTCACTGATAACAAGTAATAGTGAACTAAATATGTTAAAATATTTATATATTTTTGCTCATTAAATTCGGAGTTATTTTTCATTATGAATATTTTAACATTTACAGAAACACGGAAGTTAGGAATAGTTTAAAATATTACCAAGCCAACAAGTTCAAAACAGAAATGATTTAAGATAACTAGCGAACAAAAAATAGTGTTTTAAGGTCGAAGCAAATTATTTTTTGTTGTGATCGTATTTTAACGGTAGACTTAAATGATTTGAAGAATATTAGTAACTCTACATTTTTTGAACAAAATTTGAAAACATTTATTTTGCTTTAGAATTCTAAATGTTCGCTTCAAATTTAATAAAAAAAATTTTGGGAGTATACATAACATGCAAGACAAAATTGCTTACTCAAGAAAGGTTATTTTTGTTTAGTTAACGCTAACGTTTAATAATTTCCCTAGCTAATTACTTTAAATTAGCTAATAATATCTCACTAAATTGTTTCAAAAAGTCTTCAAAGTGCACTCATTAGTTACCGATTAATCCTGTCATTAATCAATGATGATTTTAATCATGATCAGTGAGTTTTTACTAATGAGGTTAAAGTCCCAGTGATTTAAGAATAATTTATGCAGAGATGTCGAATATTTCTGATATAAGTATTTCTTATAAACGTACTGTAAAATCCGACTATCCAAACTCCGACTATCTAAACTGCAATGGAATCATTGTACTATATCAGTTCAGCCATACATACTCTTAACGTGTAGGGGTGTGCTTTTCAGTCAACTAAAAGCTCATTTTCTTCCAATTCCCCAATTTTTAGTACACATCATACGTATACAGCAATTAATTAAGGATATATACCACCTTTTCAAAAAAAATCCTATTATCCAGGTTTTTTTTCGAATTTAAGGGAGTCCCGTTTAGTTCGGATAATTGGAGTTCTACTGCACAAGTCATATTTTTATTGCATTTCAGAATAAACAAAAGTAAATAAATAACCGTAAAAGTAGTAATATTTTTTCCCGTCTCTTAAAACAGCAAAATAACTAGTTTTATTCGTAAAGGCAGTAAAAGTATAGAAATGATAATATAATATTAATTTACTAAACAACACTACCAACAAACAGTTTTTTTCTGTATGTACAGATTCTCATAAACACTTTTATTGAATAGCTAGTAATCTAATTAATGGAATTTCACCGTTAATTAAGCTTAATCGCTTTGCACATTACCTATTCTGCTTAATTATGGTCCGAATTGAAAAAAAAATCTCCCCTTTCACGCAATAAAATAAAATCCCTCCCCTAACACAACCAGCGCAACAGCCTTTTCGAGCACGCCATCAAGTCGATCGCTTCCTGAAGCTTAAGTATTAATCCCACTTTAGAGTATAATGGGATAATAGCGTTATATGATAATCCTATAAGTCCCCGGATGCATGATCACATAATCTATTTTGCCATTTAATGGTAATTTAATTCGTAATTTGCTGGAGTGTTTTTACTTTACATAGGTCAACAAGAATAACACACATAGGTCATATGGTTTAAGTGTTTTACTTTAGGAGTGTTTTACTTTACAGGTCATAAAGAACTATGTGAAGTAAAACACTCGTTAAGTACTCCTAAAGTACTTACATAAGCCTTAAAGAATTAGCCCGCATTATTTTGTATAGAGAATAACTTTATAAAAAAAAAAACTAATGAGCATGTTCGACGTCTTGAGTAGCAACAGTTTCACAGGAATGAAAATAAGGTATCGTTTGGTTACTCAATGTATCTTGCGGATCTTACTTAATTACAGAATTTGAAAATTACAAATCAATGAATGAAAACATAAATGAGCGAAAGTAGCCACTTGGTAGAAATGCAATAAAAACTAGGGGAAGAGGGGGGGGGTTCATCCTTTGATTACAGGTATCAGTCATTTATTTCTATAAAAAATGCAGTCGAACGAGGGTCAATACGGTATTAGAGTTCTTAAAAAACTTATTTTAAATTTTTTTTCAAATTTTTCAAAAAGTTATTTTAGTTGTTAATTTTAAAGGCATTTTGCATTAAAAATAATGTTAAAATAATCTGTTAACTACAAATAAGTGATACGGCCTTTTTGTTGCATTTATAAATTATCAAAAAATGTGTATTTTTAGAGTTTAAGGCGTTTTCCTAAGTAGCTATAAACATAATTTGTAAACTAATTTCTTTGAAAAACATACTTTTTAGCATATATTTGTATGGAAAGTAGTGTAGGATTTTGCTCGGGTCTTAAGAGGATATACTTAGCACTTAAAAGAGTGTTGCCATTTCATTTAATAAATACTCTTTTACTATTAATACTTCCACCATTTTCAACACACATGCAGTTAATGAATTCAAATACACACTTCTTATCGGATAAAATAAATTAATCCAGAAATGACTCTCGTTAATATCGATTTGATTCGGTCTTAGTTGATTCGTACAATTGAAGTTTCACTGAATAGTGGATTTGTCTTTTAACTTCCCAAACTTTTCTTCTTTAAACCGAGATATTCAAATGAGTTTGAACGGAGGGTTGAGTTGGCGTTGTCCTGAATTCCTTCCATCGAATTGATTGATCCTCGTTTAGAAGAAAATGTACAGCTACTTTCGTGTGCCGTGTCTTTACATTCGTTCTTTTTTCATGTTATTTCCGAATCGAAGGTCGACGTTTATGGAAAGCAGATTATGCAATTTTATTGTAAAAGGGATGCTAGAAAAGTTTGAAAATAAAAAAAAGGGGGAGCTTTGCAATTATTTTGCTTTTATTGGTATTGAAAATTAGAGATTTTTGCTTAAAAACTTTCAAACACTCGTCATTTTGATATGAAAATGTAATTAACCTGTTTATAATTTCCACACGTTTAAGTGGTTTATAAGGCAGTTTCTGGATTGTCAAATTCTTTTTTCTAAATAGTTACATTTATAGTAAAGCTACCATTCGAAAGGTGACCTACCAAAAAATAAAATAATAACATTTACTATTTAATTAGTTCTTTCCTTTTTTTTTCAATATTTTAAGTGGCAAGTCAAGCTTTATTTAGTTTGTTAAAATATGACGCATTGACGCTGTTAAGCAATTAGTTCTTCACTATATAGCTAATAAGTAATTGATTGGTTTGAGTACTTTTATTAATGGGGTAGTTTCACAGACGATCTGACAACAGCTCCGAGGTCTTGTTTTCATTTTCTTGACTTACTTTTGTTTTGGTTGGTTGGTAGGGATATATTCAGGTTTGTGTGCTGACCAAGCACACTAAACTGATTATGTGTCTAAAAATCAACCAAATAACCAAAACAAAAGTAATTTGAGAAAAAATGAAAACAAGACTGCGAAGCTATTGCCAGATCTCGGTGAAACAACCCCATTGACTTATCTATTTTTTGCGTAGCTTAATCCTATAATTTAATTGGAGGGAAAAGTTCAAGCTATACGTGTTCTGTAAAACTCGTTTTACTGCGAGTGTTGTTTCATGGCAGCGAAATAAACTTAGGTTTGTTTCAGATAAAACGTTTTCTAAAATATATTCGCCTAACTTATGATGGCCTAAGGTTCGCGTTTGGCACTATTTCGTATTTGTCACAGGCATCTAACTTTTGCTTATGGTTTTCAATCTACCTTTATAACCCTAAAAGTGGAAGGTTTCATTAAGGCTACGTTAGAAAGTCCGTCATTCACTTTCATGGACCAAACTACAAACAACACTGACAAGTGTGATACGTAAAAAAAAAAAACAGCTAATCGAAACTAGTTATTGTAAATCTCAGAAAACAAAATTCGAATTTCAAGTACTTCAATTATTAAAAAACCCAGCAAAATTTATATTCCTTTAAAAAGCATAATAAGGCCATTTTCTATTTTTTTTTAAATCAACATTGCCACTCAATCAACTTAAGAGGAAGTTTATTTATTAAAAAATAAAAAATGAAGATTCATTTTTTTCTTATAAAAGTCAGTTTTGAGTGATGTATTAATGTGTATCAAAATATGATTCTTAGATAATGGAAATGTTTTACATCGTGAGTGGTTCAACGGTATTGTTTTTTTTTTTTGGTACTTTTAGAATTACATTTGTTTTAAGCAATACATTATTTTCTTACCTTACGAAAACAAATGTGGTGCACAAAGTATTCTTTCAGTGGATCTAAAGCTCTTTTCTGTTAGCGATTCACGTTAAATTGCTGTCAAACATTATTCCTTAATTTCTCCGAGCAAGACAAAATATATCATCTATACTGAAGCGTTCTTACAGCATTGATGTTTTGGTAGTGCTTTGCATATTTTATATTTAATTGATTTCAAACCGATACAGTTTAATAAATAGCAGAAATAAACACAAGATGCACGTACAGAACTTTAAAAAATAAACAACAGACGATTAGAACGACCATTTTGAAATTGAAATCTAAACAATTAATGAAATCTTAGGAACTGCACAAATAAAAACAGGAGAGTTTTATCGTCTGAAACAACCTTATTTGAATGGGAATATTTGTAATGACGTAACGCTCTCTAAACTGCGATATTATTGGTTGTTTCGTTTTCTTTGAAAAAGTGTTGAAACAGCTTATTGGTTTAAAAAAAAGTCACGCGATCTTAACTGTGATGCCATTAGTTGTTTTGTGTGGTAACGTGTTGAAACAAGCCCATTACTTGTTTAGAAAGAGAATAAAGGCATTCTAATTTTTTAAAAAGCAAAAATATGGAATTGAATGCTGTGTTTGGAGCTTTATTTATTTGTTAAGCACAAATGTTGTGTAGTAGCGGTCTAAGTGTCAAATTCAATTGCAAATCTACTTGTTATTCACATAGGTATTCGCAAGTATTGTGCCCAATAGTAACTATCTACAAATTAAATTATCTTAAACTTATTCAGCAAAACATCAGTCGAGTGACCATCTTTTTTTTTAAAATCAGCTTTGTAGATTTGAATAGGCAAGTAAAACAAATTCTATTTTCTTTGTACATCTCATTTTACTGCGAGCGTAGTTTCTTGGCAGTAAAATAAACTTACAGATCGTTACTCTCAGTATGATCTACGTGCGTAAAAAAAAGCGAATAGGATTATGTAATATGCGAATGCGACATGAATAAATAAACGGAGTAAGAATAATTATATCTTTCGTTCTTTCCACGATATTTTACTTCAGTATGAAAACCTACGTGAATATGCTGGTATTTTTAAGTTGTGTGCGTTGGATGAAAAACCCTTCCGAAGTTGTTAGCTTATTTATTTTTAGTCTCTTTTTAAGTTTAGTTTTGGAGTTATTTCTAGCTTAATGAGTAATCTGAAAAGTCGTCAGGGATATTCAATTTATTTATACGAATCAATCTTAATAAACGTGTATTTTAATTATCAAATGTATAAATTTTATACATTTGATAAATATCGTTATTCTAATATATCTATGAACTATTATAGCTATTAATTGTTTTAATTAATAATACATGTAATGGAGCAATGATTGCATTATTAGTGAATTTAAACTTGTAGTATTATGTTACTATTAACAATAAGTTAAATAAATGTTCAAAAATATATAATTAGTATATATTTTTGAACATTTATTAAACTTATTGTTAGTCAAATTCATAATATTTCAAGTTTAAATTCACTGCTCTATAGAAATATTTTGGTTATGGACAAAACCAATTGAAAAAAAACTAGATTATAAAAATTCCACCTTAAAAAAACACGATAAGACACTGCATGGAATATATAAACCTTTATAGTCTTTATTTAAAATAAAACTGACTTTTTTCTTTATTAACAAATTAAAATTCTGGGCTGCTGTATTAACAACGGTAAGGTACGTACCAATAACTCAATTCAAATATCAAAATATCCCCAAATAGGTTTTTGGATTTCCCGGCTAAAAATAGCTTTGTTCATTAATAAATAACTTACGCCAAACATGCCTATCAATCACTCGCCAAACACCCCATCTTTTTCCCTTTAATTCTTAACGAAAGTCCAATATAAAAACGACACAACAAAGAAAAAATACCGAGTATAATTCAAAGGTCATAGTCACTGAAGCACTTTAGGAATCCTCAGATCAATAACGGCTCGGTAGTCACGTGTCATTTTTTTTTAATGCCCATTTAGTAAGCTGGTTTTACCAGCTTATAAGTCACATTTTTGAGAAACTTAACAAGCGAATGAGATCGTATAATCACGGGTCTCGAAACGAAAGTGTCAACACGTTAATCCAATGGGAAAATATAATTTTCTAAGCTACATTTCTCCGGCTGTATTGATTATTTTTACAAATAGTTCTTTACATTTTATAAGAGTACCTGGCTGATTTAGAAGTTTCTGTCAATCCCCTTTTTGAAATTGATTCGAATATCTGCTACATTTACCATATAAAAAATTGTAAAATATTCAGTGCATCTGGAAAAATGAGTCTTAAAAATGTGTGTTTTTTTTTCATTGGATTAACACTTTGCTATGGAAACCTGCATTCGCTCGCTTTACACATCTGTTCTATAAAGCAATGTGGTAGAACGTGGAAGCGGGTAAAAAAGTTTCTGTGGTAAAAAAAACTGCTTAATTGATTTTAAAGGGGTCCAATCTGTATCTTAAAATTGATGTTATTGCTTATAGTGACAGGATTAACATGTACATTTTTAGTTCGTTTTAAATAGTTTAATTTGTTTAAAATTAGGCCTTTGCAGTTTGATGTTTAAAAAAAAACACGTTAGGATAATTAATATAAAATTAGTTACGTATAATTAAGTATTATTAATCGAATAATATGGATGCGTAGGTATTTAATACTAAATATTTAACATAACTGCATTGGATACAAAAAAAAATAGTAATATTTAACTATGTTGCTGTTGCGCTTATAAAACAAGATATTTCAAACTTATAAACTGTAGTAATTATATCTGTAAGAAAACATAAAGGAATATTTTTCATTTTATACAAGCTCTAACTATAATTTAGAGTTTCAGGTTACATCAGTTGTGCGTTAGTTCAGTAAGTTGCATTTTGGTACAGTGGCTATGAGATATTAAGTTCACAACTCTGAATTCCAAAATAGCTGGTTTGAGTCCCAGCTGAGTCGGCAGATTTTCAGGATGGGAAAATCGTCGTCACACAGGTCATATATTTATGTGGCACGTAAAAGATTCCTTGAATGTCCATTTGGATCGGGTTTTCTCGGCAAAATTTAAATATCGACATTGTTTAACATCCATAGAAAGGTCAGATTCATTGTAATCTGAGCGTCAAAACTAACAGCTAGAGCCCCCAAAAATGTCTCTAAGTTCTAGAGAATATGCCTAATCTGCAAAAGACTTGATTCGCCAAAAAAGTCGCCCCGTTTAGAAAAAAAAATTCAGTTTGTTACCATTTCGTCAAACTAAAGTGATGTATTGTGTGTAGAGAAGAAAAACTATGACGAAAGAATCATTGGTGGCAGGCGGTGACTAATCGGCGAGCGATCTAGATAGTCCGTTTTGTACAGGACACGCCATCGGTCCTATTAGGAAAATTTAAGAACATAACACATATGTTTCTTTGTAGAAAATACGTGTTTCATGTTCCCGTTTTTTTTTGTAGTACCATATTATTTTTTAATTTTTTTATTTTATTTAGTATTGTAGATGTGTATGATTAGAAATAGTTAGAAATTCGATAGTACTTAATTTATGACAATAGCCCATGTAAAAACTGGTAACAGCGAAGTAGACATAAAATAACGAAATATTTTAAAGTCTAATGCTTCATGTTAAATATTTTATAGTCTGAAGTGTTCATAGAATTTAAACAGAATATTTGACATCAGTATCTGTAATAGGAGAAAAACAATTTGTCTACAAAAATTGTACCAACATTAAATTTGTTTGAACTGCTTGAACGTCTAAGGAGAAATAAAAATACTCCTGCGATTTTATTGGTTGTTTACATTCACTCTCGCAATTAGCGTTTTTATCGTCTGTAGTAATCTATTTTAAAGTTCTTTACGTGCAACTTTTTATTTTATTCAAATGCAATTTATTAAACTTTATCCGTTTTGATTCGATTAAATTTCAATTATGCAAACCAAAAGATAATGTGGTTGGAAAACTTCGGTTTAGATAATACTTTATCTTATGCGGAGAAATCAAGCAAAATAGTGGGACAGTAATTTTTTGTATTTTACGAAGAGAGAAAGCTTTAGTTCTACTGAAATAAATATTTTACACAACATTCGTATCAGTAAGGTAAGAAAATATTGTATTATTTGAAACGAATGCAATTCCAGAAAGCCAGAAATGAAAAAACAAAAATGTTTGAACTGTTGCCACGCATGACGTTTGACCATTCCCATAACAAATTACCTTTCATAATTTTACCAGCATTAAATTTATTACTGTTTGAAAGATTCAATAAAAGCATAAGAAGAAACTACAATTTAGCTACTCCCTTTTGAATCAATAATCCAAAAATATTCTTAACTTAAAAAGGTTTGTGTGCTGACCAAGCACACTAACCTGAATATATTTCTACCGACCAACTTAACCGAAATGAAAGTAATTCGAGAGAAAGGAAAACAAGACCGTAGAGCTATTGCCAGATCCTCCGTGAAACAACCCCATATGCAAGAGATCATTCCAAAAACTGAAAAACACCAAGTAATTTAAAAAAAGAAAATCAAGTTTTTTTTTAAGAAACAGGTAAAAACAAACAACTATATATTTTTTAATATCCCTAACCCTTCCTTGACGTTCCGGTGGCGAGTCACGCAGGTTCTTTTATGGCAGGAGAGTTCTTTTATTGGTGGAGAATGGAGTTTGCGGCGAGACAGTGATTGTTGAATGACTTTTATGTCTCAGTACACGATAGATTTGTTTGGTGTACGTCACTTTATTGCGTTTGTTTTGAGGATAGTGGAACAAATGCTTTTTTTTTATCGTTTTGTTTTATTATTGGGACGGATTATTTGAAATTCTTTGAGGATCAAGAATGTATTATGTTTCCTACATTTTGTTTGTTTATTCCAATAACTTTATTACTTGCAGTAAGATATCGACTCAAAATATTAAGTTAATAAGTGATAATTACAAATATTTAATATTTAGAATTTTTAAGTAACTAGGTGCTATTTACTGATTATATGCGCAATATCGTTAATGCAATATTAAGTTCGCATTCTGAACTTCTAAACTCATTATGTCACAATAAGCTAAAATAAATGCAACAGCTACAATGATCAAGTTTTACTCTCAATTCTCCTACACTCTAAAACAAAATCAGGGACGTTACTGGAATATTTCTAGCATCTTTTTTACCAGTAATTTTCTTAGACTATGCAAGTAAATATACCTATATATTTCTGAAACAACCTCATATAAAGCCAATTATTTCCTAAATTTTCTGGAAAAGTAAAAAAAAAGAAAACTATTTGGAATTAATAAAAAAGAAAACGGTATGATGCCACTACTCTCCCTAATTCTTCTACTGCGCGCTACTTGCCGCTCAAGGGAAAGTAGTAGGTAGTCCGAGATTGCAGTAGCATCTGCCGGATTCGATTCACCAACATTAAGATATATTTCATGCCACGCTTCGCAGCCATGGCTGATTATTGATAACGATGCATTCTATCTGACTGTTCAAAAGGATAATTAAATTAAAAAGATATTATTTATTTTTCTTAGTAAAACCTGAAAATCCCCAAAAAAAAGCTGTGTAAACTGAAAAAAGCCAGGAACGTTTGCGATAAATAAGAGCCAACATTTCCGATTTTTTTTACAATGTAGTAAAACATAATACAATACAAATTCGATATCAGATTATACCTACCACTAAAAAACTATTCTAAACTATAAACGTCTTTGCGGCCGTAAGAAACAGCATTTAAAATTTTTTACCAAAAATAAATTCCCAGAAAGGCCGTCTGTATAAATATAGCTTCAAGTTCAGAGAATACTCTTACTTTTTATGCGGTACTGAAGGAACTTTTGTCCTGAGTGAAAAATCCCGTTCTTTCATTTTATGGAAGGGAAAAGAATCCCTTTCTAGCAAAGTGCCAGTTCCATCACCTCTTACTTTTCATAAAAGGAGTTCCGGGTTTTCTTACTTTAGTGTAATGTTACTTGAAGTATTTTGGAATGCATTTCACTTTTTATGGACGGTGTACGCAAAGAGCTAGTTTTATTTAAATTCCGTAATAGAAATGCTTCCGGTTTTTTTTTACTTTGGTATTTTATACAGTACACTCTTAAAACAAATTGGTGAAATCCACTCCTGTAGGAGAAGTGCATTTTCAACGCTGGAAAGGAGTGAATATTAACTCGGACTGAGTTAAAATCACTAGTTTGGAGTGATCTTGCCGCAGATTCAACATACAAAGGATCCACTCCTGTAGAAGAAGTGCATTTTCGACACTGGAGAAGTGAAAATTAACTCAGACTGAGTTAAAATAACTCGTTTGTTTTAAGAGTGTACTACTAAGTTTTCTTGTAGGTTTTTTCTAGGTAAATACTTTACTTACGCTATTTTGCTTGCATTAATTTTGCTACTTTTTTAAATAGTTTTGAAAATGTTTTGTAATTCATTCGTTTTATATTTAAAGACAGAGGGAAAAAATGGTTGCGGCTACGAACAGAGTTCTTCATCTTTGTCTTTGACATTCACGAAAACCATGACGTCAAACTTTCCATCTTCGCACGTGTTTGGTAGAGCTTCTCTTACTTTGCTTTGTAAGACATTGATTTCAAAATTTTGAAATTGAACTAGCTCTTTAATTTTATGCTTAAACACAAAAAAGACATAGAACTGGCATTTGTGTGAGCTTAATTATGTCAAATGTCATATGAAAGTCAAAATGGGTGTCCTAGCCATCATGTTAAGGAGCACCATGGTTGATCATTTGTGGATTGCCAATAGCTCATTATGTATGTCTATACAAAAACCGACCTTAAGTTTGCAGCAGAGAAATGTACTGCGCGGAGGAAACTGCGTAAACAGCGCGGCTGGCGCCAAAATTTCGCCTGCTCTCATTGGTTGCTCCTTTGACCCTGATATTCGTGCGCCCTGTTACGTCATAATCAAGGAAAAAGTAATTAAAATTACACTCTAACTGAAGCTAAAGTAATAAAAATAATAAATTTATATCTTGAAATAACAAATAAAATTGTTTATTGAATGTGAAACACCTTTTATTATTCGATTCTCGCACTCGAAAATGAGAACTATTTACCCTTTTTCTCGTAGAACATTTGTATACTGCAAACTTAATGTCGGTTTTACTGTAGTGCAACTTTAATAATAAAATAACTGTATTGCAAAATAAACAATTCTTATCAATCTTATCTTTACTCACAATGTCACAGTAATGCCAAAGAGCATGAGACGTCACTGTTGCGTGAATGTTAAAGATGAAGAGCATCAAGATGCAACATTTTCTCCATCCTTTCAGATAGGATCATTAGCTGATCAATCTTGCATACATATACATGCCCAGTGCATGAGTACAACTATAATAATGAATCTCATTGAAAGCAAGAGCAGCAGTTATGATCAGAATTTCGCTTGTCGTGCATGTGAAAGGTCTCAGGTTCGGGTCCGGACTTTGCCAAAACAATTGCCGTCCTATTAACTGTAGGTGCAGTCAAAAAAGTTTGACCAATAATCTCGTGCAGCTTGAGTGCAACAATAATCAAACCACCTAACTAAATCTGACCAGCGTTATCTTTGTTTTAAATAATTATTGTGCAATTGTAGTGCAGAGACATAACATAGAGTGGACTGCGCATTGGCAAACCTAAAGTGTCCTAAACATCTAACTTACACAGTCACATGACTGTGTCGCGTTTGGCTCGCATCTATGGCGAGTTTACCATTTGGCGAGTTTTTCCACAACGACCTGAACACAGAGGCCGGCAATCTAATGTTATGATAAAGAAGCTTGGAAAGGAGCAAGGATGAATCGCTAGTATTTTAAGATCCTCTTAAGATTATTTCTTTGATTTTGTGCGTCTATTTAAGATTACTTGAACAATTGAACGTGGACTCTTTATTAAAAATTAATTTAAAAGAACATTAGTAGGTTTATGTAGAGTGTTGCTGTAATATAAGTTGGTATTGACATGGTGAATATTTTCTGCCGTCTCTATAACTTTCGTTCCAACGGTCCGATTTTTTAAAAAAATCAAGTATATTTTTTTTTGAAATATTGCTTCTTCCTTTATTTCACCTGGAATAAATCAACTTTCTAAAACACATCAACATATTCCAAATTCAACAAATGCTCTACTTTTTAAATATAAAAAACTCAAAAACTACGATTGCAAAAACAGGTTTCGTTTTGACCAAATTGTAAAAAAAAATATTCTACTTATAAGCAGTCAATGTTCAGACCATTAATTTAATTGACTTGGCCCAAAATATTTATTATAATTAGAGTTCTAACAACGTTGATTTAATCATGAATATGATTCTTCAGTATAAAAGAGCTTTTAGAATAAATTCCCTCGATAGAAATTATAGTTTATGACGAACACACAATTACTAAAAGTATGCAGAACTAAATAAATTTTACCCGTGAAAGTGTGACTAATCCTTTTTCATAATCCTCTTTACAATTAGGAATTCACAAGCATTTGGCATCTTGCACAAAACGTTACTGAATTAAGAGTGCAACATTCACGATTGTTAACATGCTCAGAGATTAAAAGAATGTAATTAAATATTTATTATTTAAGCCAAAAGAGAAAAATTCCAACAATGCTCAAAAAATCGTCTGCAAAAGCATTAAAAAAAATTCAAGCTGCCGTGATTGGTAGAAACCCACGTGACAATGGATATTGATGGTAGTCTCCACTTCGGTTTGCTAGCTGATATTCAGGTCTTGCGACAATTGGGAATAGTTCGTAACGAAACGGTAGCGTTAAGTTGCCATATGTAGCAACCTTTCCCCTCTTGGCGATTTATGATGTTTAGGACATAATGCTAATCTGCAAGGGATGGCGGTTTTTTAGAAAAAAACGGTTTTCCATTTTCCAACGGTTTTTCCCTAAAAAACCGGTTTTCAGTACCGTAGGGCCTCATACAAAAAAACCGGTTTTCAATCAAAACCGGGACCACCAGTTTTTTGAAAACTGGTTTTGGTTTTCCATCCCTAAGCTGCTTTACTATGAATGCGCAGTCCACTCTATGTTATGTCTCTGTTGTAGTGTAGTGTAATCGTCTCCGGCTGCCTATTTCTAGCCTCCATTAGGAGCTTTAACACAGCCAATAACATCTCGTAATTTTTCCCAGTTCAGATATCTGATTTATAGGATGACTGGCAGTAGGTGGGATTCGAACCCCCACACTCCTGAGAAGGTTGAATCTTGAGGCGGATGCCTTAACCACTCGGCCACGGACGGGCCATTGTGTAATTCCAAAGGTTAAAATGTGCCCTTAAAGTTTCATATCTCCAAAATTTCAACTCTGTGTCACCAGCTGACCGATCTCGTATGCATGCATGTAAACGATAATAGTTACTCCCATTGCATGCAAGAGCAACAATCCTGATTGAACTTGCTCAGATCCTTATCTCTTTTTTTTTTTTGCAAAAACAAATTTATAAAGAGCAAAGTGCATCTACTCCGAAATACCATCCCTTGATCATCAGCTGACCGGGCTCGTATTGAGACCGCGTGGGCAGAACGCCAACAAACACTGAATGTCAAAGGTCACGCTCGTCTCTCTCTCCTCCGCATCCTCCGACGGATCAATAGAGGCAGGCAGCATCCGCATCCCGCCTGGATCCGGTTGTGTCTCGCTCCGCCACGTGTTTGATTTTCTAGGTCACCTTCGATCGCATAAAGACATGTTTTTGGGTTGGTTGGTTGGTTGGTTGGTTGGTTAACATATATTTTCAGGCTTGTGTGCTTGGTCTCAAGGACCCGCTTATAAACCATCGTGAAGTAGGACAACACAAGACACACACATACACAAATGACAGATGCTGCTATCTGTCGCCACCTCCACAATTTAGACATGTCCCTGAAGGGGAAGGAAATTTTCTCCAGGAACCTGTACAAATGGTAAACTGCGCAATGACCGACCACAGGACTTTCGGACCCAACAGATTTAACGAGCACGTACTCCGCATATACTCGGTAGGTCTTCAGTGGCACCGGGACTCGATCTTTCAACCTTCCGATCTCGAGACCGAGATTTTAACCACTAGGCTCCCTACAGCCCATGTTTTTGGGATGTCATACTGTTAGAAATGTAGTAGGGTAGACTGGGTACGGTTGTGACAGTTTTCATTTGATCGCTTATAAATTCGTTAATATGCCGATTAGCTGGATGAAAGTTGCATTAATAGTAAAGTACAACATTGGTCTACGTATAAATAAAAAATTGTGTCCCTAAGTACAATAGTTAGCTTGTAAGGGCAAATTAGAAAAAAGAAGAAGTAGTGTCACAACCGACCCCACCCTGGGGTCGGTTGTGACAGTGCCTGGGGTCGGTTGTGACAAAGTCAAAAAAGACACCAAAATGGCATCAAATCACTCTTTTTGCATCATCTTTAGAAACTATAAATTCAATATTTATAATAATAACATTTAATTCATCATTTAATTAATAAATTTAATAATTATAAATTAATTTATAAATATTTATAAAAACTCTTCATATTATCACTATCATCAAAAAAGTTAACTAAATATTTATAATTATACATTGCTGCAACAATGTCAAATACAAAACAAATAAATAAAAATGTGTTTTTTTTTTTTTTTAAAAAAAAAGAGAAACAAAATATCTTATCTACATAAAAAAAAAATATATATGTTCTTATATAACACAAATAAATCATTTTGAGTTACACCTGTTTCGTCAACAATGTATATCCTATGGCTCATAGGTGTGTATGTACATAACAATTTGCATATTGTCATAAAAATATTGCACATTTAAAGCTTGTATCGATACAAATGTATCGTAACAAACACACGATTAATTTGGTGGTTTTTTGCCGCTCTTCATTATGAAATCCCACCGTTTCACTTCTATAAAAGCTTCTTCATATTTTCTTAGGTCACACTGTGCCCTTTCTGCCTTCCTCAGTCTTTTTATAGGCATCTAAAAGAAAAATAAATACATTTTACTGTGCTGTCACAACCGTACCCAGCCTACTCTTTTGCAAAAAAAAACAATTGCCATGACAATGCAAAATAATATGCATTCAAAGTAATCACTGGTATTTCATTATTAAAGTCTAACTTACAACGAGTAAAAAATTCATTGCTCTATCTGTACACATATAATAACAGCTATGAAAAGAAATGGAATAAAAATACTTACTTTTGAGCTTTTTGACGGTGAAAAAATAACCGAGGCCTCTGGTAGGGTTAATGTCGTGCGATGATTGATGGTATACTGTGGAACATATTCAGGCAGGTAAGCTGCTTCTTACCCCTTACACCCAACCCGCTATTCCTTAAGGTTTCGCTAATATGGGCGACTGTCATAACCGTACCCTGTCACAACCGTACCCAGTCTACCCTAGTAACCATCGCTATATCGCGCCTCTTTATAAGGCGCATTCGGATATATCGCGCCTTGTATCATGTCTCCCAATTTTTTCAATATAATTTGTATAATATTTATCAAGTCGCTCGTTATATCGCGCCTCGTTATAACGCGCATTCGGATATATCGCGCCTTGTATCATGTCTCCCTATTTTTTCAATATAATTTGTATAATATTTATCAAGTCGCTCGTTATATCGCGCCTCGTTATAACGCGCATTCGGATATATCGCGCCTTGTATCATGTCTCCCAATTTTTTCAATGTAATTAGTATAATATATATCGAGTCGCTCGTTATATCGCTCATTTGGTTATATCACGGTTTTTTGCTTGTCTCCCGGGGAGCGCGATATAACGAGGGGTTGCTATTTGGTTTCACCGGGAAAATGGTTCATAGTTGCTGTAATGGGTGTGTGGTGAAACGTTTCACTATTTTTTTTGGTTTTGGGTTGAACCATTTTTTGAGATTAAGGAAACGAAAACCTGAAAAATGGTTGAACCAAATTCCGAAAATATGGTGAAAAATTTTGCATTACAGGCGTTGCATGTACTATGAAATATTATTTTGGTAATACATAGCAAGGAATTTTTAGAAGAGTAGTTATGTGTATATGTAGATTTTTGATATACGTCAGTACGTAAGGAGATGTATGTTTTTGCAATATTAGTTATTGTTTTTGAGGTGTCAGTTACGGTTACGTTTAGTATGTTTTTCAAGTATCATTAATTATGGCATTGAAACTGTGTTGTCTTCATATGAATAAAACCCCAGAAAAATTAGTGGTGCGGCGTCAGTTACTTTTGGATGCATGCGTATTATTTTCCAAGATCTACCGACGACTATCCTAGTCATAGAAGCTTCGCGTAATGACTGGGGCATATTTCATAAGTGTTTAGTCTTTCATAGTGTTTAGTTTTACTTTTAGATAATGAGATATTTTCTGTCAATTTATGTTATCATGATATGTTTAGTTAAATTTTGTTCTATAGATATGAAAATGTTTCTAGAAATTGTTCAGTAATACATAATGATAATGAAGCTATTTAGAATCAGTTTGAAGAAATTCAAATTAAGAAATTAAGCATTTGCGTTTATTGATATATTAACTGTATATTAAGAATATAAAAGGACATATATAAAAAGACATTGTTGTAGAATAAACCCCCAGAAAACGTAACGTTTATTAAAAAAATAATCCACCAAAGTCCCAATTTCTTTTGCTAAGGCGTGGCGAAAGAGCATACGGTGGTATTTTCATTATAATAATGTGTTCTGATGATCCTAATGGAATTTCCTTACCATTACTTCAAGAAGCATCTCAAGGGCGAGGCTTTTCCTAGAACTGTTGCCTAATAGTGTTTGTCAGTCGAATGTCTTATCTTACATTGGTGTACTACCAAATTGATTTGTATTGTTTCTGATAAACTTCTAGGATAAGTATGAGCACGCAAATATTTATGCGTACATAGTTTTTTGCTTGGGCTCATAATTGTAAAGCAAACGAACGCCTTGTATTCTGCATAAAAAAATGTCAATATTCGACCTTTTGAAAAATTACAATTTCACTTTTTTCGTGCCTGGGTTGTATGAGTCTAATATTGTAAAAAAAAAGACGCTTATCTCAGAATTATCAATAAATTTTATTATTGAGCAAATGTGTAGCATTTTGAGTTTTTCGTTAAGAGGCAGTGGAAGTGAGGTTAATATGACGAATTCATTAGGTAAACAGAATACCTCCTCATTAATAGGAGATACTTGAAAATTAAAAATTGCCTTTTAGAGTTACTATTAACAAGGTTTTTTTTGCAAATTATTACATCACCTACTCTTTTGAGAGAAGTGGAGATAATAGAATGTTTTCCATTTTCTCTTATAATCTTCCATGACCTAAGGAATTGTATAACTGGATTGATTTTGTTTTTTATCGAACATTTTTACTATGCAGCTTCGTACTTTGTATGAAAATGTCTGCTCCAGCTTGTTAACGTTTAAATTTGGTAGTAAAAAAATTTTCATAACCAAAAAGGGCTTCAAAGAGTAAGATGGTATATTCAGACTATTTTAAAAGTGTGAAAAAAACTATAAACAATTTCAGTTCAAAGGAAAAAGAATTTAAAAACTTAGATTTAATGTTTTTATACGGAAATGAAGACGTTAATGGTCGTGCACAAAATCTTCGTAAAAGGGTTAATACCTTCGGTAAATATATTAATTTATAAACATATTTCTCAAAATACAATGTTATATAAGTCCAGATGTAATTCTAATATTATTGTTCTCTTTGTTGCAACTTATTCAGCCTTGTGCGATTGAAAAATTACCTTAGCTATGAAGACACTTTAAAACTTATGTCATACCATTCACATATAATGGATACTGACGTTTCCTGCTTGTGACCATAATTTGTTTTTGAATAACTTTTACAATTCTCAAATCCTCAAGAAAGATTAACTAACAATATACGAAAAATCATAAACCAACCTTATCGGAGTCTGGGGTTTTCCTCTTTTAAATTCTAGAAGGGTAGCCTTGGGCGTTGTCTTATCTTTTCTTATCTGTATCTTATGTATACGGTTTTATCTATGACAGAGTGATAAAAGTAAAATATTAAAAGAAAGGTTTTAAAATCTCGATTTAATTCTATAAAGTAAAAAAAAAGTCGGTAAATTGTATGTACAAAACGCATGTTAATTTTATTTAAATGTAAAATAAATGGTTCATATTTTGGACTTAAATGTTAAGTACCCAAAAAAATCTAATCATTCACAAAATCGATTTTAAAAATCCTTTTTTTTAAATAAAAAAAGTCAGCAATTGATTTATTAATAAAAATAAAGTAACAAAGAGTTAAAGGGACCAACATTCGACTTCGCTAACCAAATCTTGTGTTAACTCCAAAGGGGGGAGGGAGTTGAATCTAAATTACTATAGCAGTATTGAATATTTTTAACAAACGGAGCTAAATTACTGTAGCTGTATTGAATATTTTATGTTGCATTTAAATTGTACTTAATAGTAATTGTTTTTTTTATTAAGGAAGATAACTTTTTAGTACAATTAAATGTACACATAATCAAACCACCTGCCATACTCAGTAAAAATGATATTTCTTATGTAGCGTAACCTAGAGAATAAATTGTTCTGCTACACTTTTATTATATTCAAAAATAAAACAAGGTTTAAGTTTATTATTTTTCCAATGATTGAATCACCATTGTATGAAGAAATAAAATCGCAGGACATTTGAATTTTTTGAATAAACGTATTTTTTGCTTGACTTTGTATACTTAAAACAAAACTTGCAATTTTTCACACAAAATTGTAACATAACTTTAGATCAATTGTATTTATAGACAATATATTTTATTGCTTCAGCATTTTTTTTCCCTATTTTTTCTATGTAAGGTAGTCCAACCTCACATACTTCCTAAAAACTCTTTTCAAAACAATTCTATTTTTTGTATAAAATTACTAATTGTATTTTTTTTAGCAATTCATAGTTAATTATGTAATTTATTATACCTTAAAGCATGTTACACTAATTTTTTTCCTTAAACTAGTTTTTGAAATTAATGGTCGCTAGTCGTAAAATGCGCCCAAATCCAACAATTTTGTGACTTCAAATATCGGTACTAGTTTTCTTACATGTCACCATCAACTTTGGTTTTTAAAGAAAGATCTTGCTGAAAATTATTATCTTAAAATTCCAAATCTCCACTGACCTGAAATTCGTCAAATTTCTTTATACTGTGATCCTTAAATTGCAATATCTGACCGATAAATAAAATGCAATACTCCAACGATCGTAAAATCTAGAAACTCCTGTGATCATTAATTGTGTTTCCTACACTCTTAAAACAAAAGAGTGAAATCCACTCCAGTTGGAGAAGTGCATTTTCGACACCGTAAAGGCATGCATATTTACTCAGACTGAGTTAAAATCACTCGTTTGGAGTGATCCTGTCGGAGGTTTAACACACAAAGGATCCACTCCAAAAGGAGAAGTGCATTTTCCAGACTAGAGGAGTGAAAATCAATCAGACTGAGTTAAAATCGCTCGTTCGTTTTAAGAGTGTAGTTTCATATAATTTATGTCAAACTCTTAAGTTTGCAGTGGTTAAGCACTTAAAGAAAGTTGAGTTGAAGTTCCTAAACTATACACTCTTAAAACAAACACTCCTAATTTAACTCAGTCTGAGTGGATTTCACTCCTTCAGACTGGAAAATGCACTTCTCCTTTTGGAGTGGATCCTTTGTGTGTTAAACCTCTGACAGGATCACTCCAAACGCGAGTGATTTTAACTCAGTATGAGATAATATTCACTCCTTTCCAGTGTCGAAAATGCACTGCTCCAACTGGAGTGGAATTCACTCTTTTTTGTTTTAAGAGTGTAGTATAATTTATTCATCAAAGGGCTGGGGAGCCCAGTCGGTTAAGCGCTCGCTTAGCATGCGGAAGGTCCCAGGTTCGGGTCCGGGCATCGCCAAAATAGCTGCCAACCTATAAACGGCACGTACAGCCAAAAATGTCCGACGAATAATACCCCGTGTAAGGGAGTGCACGTTAAATATCCTTCAAAGTCCTAACGCTGCGTACGATGTCGCCCTTAACGGTTGCGTTGGGTGCCTATTCAGGTGTTGGCTCGTCACCTGACTGTGGTTCTAAAATACGACGCAAATCGCCAATAGCCCTCGTGTAGCTCTAGTGCGACGTTAATTCAAACCTTACCTAACCTATTCATCAAAATTTTTCTTAAAAATGCTTTCATAAAATGTGCATTTGTTCCTACAATTTTTTTAGTTAGTTAGGTTAGGTTTGAAATATCGCACACGAGGGCTATTGGCGACGGACTTCATATTTTAGAACCACACTCAAGTGACGAGCCGATACCTGAATAGGCACCCAACGCAACCGTTAAGGGCGACATATCGTACGCAGCGTTAGGACTTAGAAGGATATTTAACGTACACGGGATATAATACGTCGGACATTTTTGTTTGCACGGGCCGTTTATAGGTTGGCAGTTATTTTGGCGATGCCCGGACCCGAACCTAGGACCTTTCGAATGCTAGGTGATTGCCAAACCGACTGGGCTCCCCAGCCCCCTTTCTTATAGTTATTAGCACGAACTGGTTCTAAATTTTTGCTTCCTATTTCTTATAATATCCCTCGTGTAGCTCTAGTACGACGATAATTCAAACCTTACCTAACCTATTTCTTATTTTTCCTTCATCTACTAATCTACTTCATGCATTTTTTTTTTTACATTTTTGTAGCACACAAGCCGAAAAATATATGTCTAAAAACCAACTAGATTTTTGTTTCTGTGAATTTGTTGTCTCTTATTATAAATCCTTTCTGTGATCTTATAAAATACTATTACTGTGAACATAAAATTATTCTTAAAGATCCAAAGTTAGACAATTTAAAGAAAAGTTTGACATGCGAATTTTTTCAACTAGTTCTCAACAATTGATATTGATAAAACATAAGATTACATTAAAAGTGGAATTTTTTAATGCCAATGTATAAAAATAGGTAGTTAAACATCTAACAAAATTGATACATGAAATAACAAACTTAATCATCGATTCAATATAATCTATTAAACACGAGAAAAAATAAGATGGGTTATGACTTAGTACTATTCTTAGAAGATAACCTTTTAGAATTGCAGACTAATTGCATTATTTCTTTCTTTAGGACAAACTTCTGGTCCGACTGGAAGAACACGAACCTGAACAAGCCCAAACTCAAGATGAAGAGGTAAGTTCACATTAAAAAAATAACTAACATATGTATTTATATCATACTTCAAGTTTAATATGTTTCATTTTTAGTCTATTTTCCTTTTTTTTTATTCGAATGAATTAAAATAAATGAAAAGAAGGTAATAACATCATCGAAATTTCCAAGCGTATGTCTATACCCTTTCAAAATATTTTGTTCTAACAGTTCGAAAAAAAATTGGAAAGGTGTAACATTATATACCTATATATATATATATATATTTTTTTTACTTTGGTCCGTCCGTCTGTCTATGGGTATTGTAAGAATTGATATAAGTAGGATAACTATTCAAGAAGTTTTTTGCAAGAATTCATTTTATTCATGAATTTATTTAAATAATGTTAATGGTAGAATTGAACAATTAAAAAAAATTAATGAATGACTAAAATAATGCACTACTTTATCGAAAATTAGTTAAAATCAATAAGAATCACTTAATGCATCGATAGATTATCAAAAGTGGAAAGCAGATTGAGTAAAAATGTTTATTTATGAATTGTCATTAAATAAATATTTTGATGCTCAAATACAAACAATACTTTTTGTTTAAAAAAATTATATTTTCATTGCGGTGATTTCATTAGCAAAGAATATTTTAACAGTTTTCGTAACAACTTATGTCAAAAATATCTTAATGTATATTATCTGAAATCTCTGGCAAACAAAAGATTCTAGGCTTATCTTATCTAAAATACGAAGAATATTATAATAAATCACGACATAATAAAAATGTAACAGCAATGAAAAGGAAGATTTTTTTCTTTTCTTGCATTTTTTTCTTGTATTGTAAGACATTTCGAAACCCTAACACATTATATTAATCCATTATATAAAAGAAAAAACTAACTAGTCCAGGTCTGAAGAATGTGCAATGTTACCATTGAAAATTACCATTGCCTTTTTAGAGTTACTATTACCAAGTTTTTCTGAAGATGATTACATCACCTGCACTATTTGCCAACCTAAGTTGGGTAAATAGAAATATGCTATGAAGAAGATCCTTCTTCGGATGTAAAAAGTTCCATAAATTATTTGTGAATCCATCCAGAAAACATGTTTAAAACATTAATTTCGTTTAAGTTCTAACAGATTTCAATATTATTTGAGAAAATTTGGCAATTTTATCTGAATGAAAAGTGTATTTTGGTTTAATTGTATTCAGATCACTTTGTATGCAAATATTACCTTACAAGAGTTTCCAACTAAAGAAACAACCGCGCTTTTCCCTCTTCCTTTTTACTCTTTGTTTTTACCCAAGTTAGGTTGGCAAGGAGTTTACTCTTTTAAGAGAAGTGGAGAGAATATAATGTTTCCCATTTTCTCTTATAATCTTTCATGAACTAAGGAATTGTATGACTGGGTTGATTTTGTTTTTATCAAACATTTTTAATATGCAGCTTCGTACTTCATATGAAAATGTCTGTTTCACCTTGTTAACGTTAAAATTTGGTTGTGAAAAATTATTTCAAAACCAAAAAAGCCTTCAAAGACTAAAGCCAGTAATCCATTCACGCTGTAGCTATGCTGTAGTTGGATTTTGTGACGTCATTTGCTGTATCTAGCGTGGATGGAAGTTTCTTGACTTATGGGTTATTTCTCTCAATAAAAAGTAAACAAACCAGAAAATTAAGTTAAAAACCACGGACAATTGAAAACTAAATGACTCTTATGACTGCTCATGCCCGAAATCAATTTACAGCTTTGATATCGCTTGGAAAACGATTCAAAAATCCAGCTTCAAAAATACAGCTTTGACCACGCGCGCATGCGTACTAGTGACAGTTACGTCACAAAATCCAGCTACAGCATAGCTACAGCGTGAATGGATTACTGGCTTAAGACGGCAAATTCAGACTGTTGTAAAAGGGTGAAAAAATTATATAGAACAATTAAGGTTAAACGAAAAACGAATTTAAAAACTAAGATTTAACGTTTATATACGGAAATGAAGACGTTAATGGTGTTCACAAAATCGTCGTAAGAGGGTTAATATCTTCGGTAAAAATATTAATTTAAATACAAATTTCTCAAAATATAATGTTATATAAGCGCAGATGTAATTCTAATATTATTGTTCTCCTTGTTGCTACAATTCAGCCTTGTAGCGATTGTAACCCTAACACATTATATTAATCCATTAATTACAGAAAAAACTCACTAGTCCAGATCTGAAGAATGTCCTATGTTACCTTTGATCTTTACCATCGAGTACTTGTGTAGGAGGTAGAAGCATGTAATAAAAACTTTAATAATCGATTTATGATAGATCCGTTCATCTTCCCGACAGGTCCCGTACTAAAAGGAACCAGGCACCGACATATAAATATAGTATTAATAACAAAAAAAAAATGGAGAAAATTATCCGTCGGATACGCTTCACGAGCAAAAAAACCTATTATGTATTTTACGGCTAGTTTTCCTATTTTTCTTTCCTGGCGCATTTCCTATGTCATTTAGCTACTTTTAGAAGGAGAGAAGGGAATGGTTGACTAGGGAAATAGTCGTTATTTTATTCATTTGATAGTATAAATTATAGATTTAACATTTTAAATGTTATCGCTATCGTCATAAAATATTTGTTTAATTGTTATTGAAACTTGGTTTTTTCTTTTTTGAAAAGTTAATAATGGGTGTCTGTGTAATATTAATGTTAATAATGAGTTGTTTTGCTAAATTTAAGTCAAAAATGGATGGTTGTGTAAATTTATGTTAAAAATGGGCTGTTGTGCAAAATTTATGTTTTGTGAATTTATTATTTGAATTTATGTTTTGTGGTTGCGTTGCAAAAATGTACGTTAAAAGTGGATTGTTGTGTAAATTTATGTTAAAAATTGGTTGTTGTGTAAAATTTATGTTTTGTGAACTTTATAAAGACAAACTACTTTAAATTTTAATTTAGTTGAAATAACTAAATATTACCCAAAGTTATCCTTTATCTAAACGAGTCCATAAATCTGATCCTAGAACTACAAAGTAGGGCTATATATCCCAGGTAGGTCTGTGTTACTGGGATTAAGCTGGTCAGAGACGTTATCGGCTACTTTTGAAATATTTTCCCAAGCTAAACTTTAATAAAATTGAAGTTTCGCATCAAAATTATCTTCGGTATGAAAGAACAAATAAAAAAATCTTCTATTTAATCAGTCAAATTAGCGTCTTCAAAATGATTTTACGAGCAAAAATCCTTGTTATTGATATTTTGGACAGATTTGTAGTTTAAAGGATGAGAAAAAGGATTTGTATTTCCCAGATTAAAATTTATATTCTTTTGTTCAAGTATAAAGATAAGTATATATATATAGATTTCACGCCCTCCTCAATTATTTGTTTTTGTAAAAAATAATAATTGAGGAGGGCATAATAATTAGGATAATAATTGAGGAGAGCGAAAACTGCAAAAGATCTCCATGCTTATTTTTTGCATATAATTCTGCTGCAAACATTTTGAATATATAAAAAAAAATATTGGGTTGAAGCCAGTTGCGAATCTTGACTCTTCCAAAACTGTTAAACAAAACACCTTTACTGCCTACTTACACCTGACTCAATTGTCGTTTCGAGAGATTTTACTCCGTTTACTTCGAGATGCGCTCAGAATTAGTGTGATTAGAATGTCAGGCACGTTCTATCTCTTCACTAAAACCGTCACCAGAACTGCCAAGAGATCAGAATTTATGCGGTGGATGCTTTAGTTTTATTATTGTGAGGTTAAATACACGCACCATGACTTAGTTTTTCTTTTTTTCGTATAATTCAGAGAGTTTTGTTGTGAGTGGAACACGTCTGAGAGTTTAGTTTCAAATGGTTGTCTGTATAGAACTTTTATCGCGCTGCTATATAAATAAAAAGGGTCATTCTGAATCTCTTTGTAAATTAAGTATTTAGATCGTAAAAAAAAGGAAATTATAAACGTCAAGTAGTTTCGAATCCGTTTAATGTTTACTGTTATTATGTTTACCCAGGAAGCAAATATATTTTACAAGCTTGATGTGTTGTTATTTTAATTGTTTGATTAAATGTAGAACTTCTAAGCAGTTCATCAAAGAATAAAAATACTTTCAGCAAACTAACATGTTTTATACATTATACGGGATATACATTAGTTGTTTGCAATAAATAAGTCTTAAATAATTGCTACAGTAAACAAGCATTAAAATATTTTTCTTTCATTCTATTTTCAATTTCTATATTTTCTATTTTCATTTCTATCTGGGATTTATTTAAAATGTAAATGTAATAAAAACGAGCAAAGGATGTTATTTTGTAAAATAAATCATTTTGATGTTTTTTTATGTAATAAAAAAAAGAAACCGTTTCTATTTCGTAACTGATTCTTTATTGCTTTGAGAAATTGGTTATTGCATTGAGTCCAAATAAATTACAATTTTGCTCTTTTGGGGTAAGTCATGTATTTTTATTTGGGAGAAGTTTTTCCGGGTAGATTGAATTAGGTTTCAGGTTTTATTATTGTCTAAGTTCTATAGGAATAACCCCTTAGTTTCCGACCTAGTTTGGTTCTTTTCATTTTTATCACTATTCCTTAAACCTCTCGGTATCAAACAAATGACGGTATATAACAAATGACTTGATGAGAGCCGTTTTTACTGAAATAACTTAAAATACATAAATGCTACTATAGCCATATTCCGTACTTATTCATATTAAGTGAAAAACTTTATTTATACAAATGTCTACATCCGTTTCTTATTCTCCTTTCAGTGCGCCATTTGTATCAGTGCCAAAGCAACCATGCAGACGTTCCCGTGCGGCCACCGCGTCGTGTGTCGAAAGTGCTTCGTCAAGACGATCCAGATGGCCGTGTCCCAGCGACTGCTGCCCCTGCGATGCGTCATCTGCCGTGCCAAGATCCTCAGACTCAAACAGACGTCGCCAAGCAGCAAGAACAACCACCCCCAACTCCCGCCGGACCCTCTTCTGCTCGCCAACAGGCCCGCCTGCAGACGCCAGCACCCTCTTGCCACGAAGGGCATCAGCAGACAGCCCAACCACCAGGGTCTTCTCAACCACTACCAGCAGAAACGCAGCCAATTCAGGCAGAGGATGAACCTGGACCTCCTGGCCATCCCGGAGAGCGAAGAACTTGACCTGGTTAACGCTGTCCAGGACAGGTCCATCGACTTCGATGATGAGGAAGAAGGCGAAGAGAACGACTGGCCAAAGAAAATGGATCTCGAACTAGATGGTGACAAGAAGAATAAGGATCTCGTCAAAGGGGCAGACCACTTCCAGGTGGTGAAATGGCTGTCCAAGTTCAGGCGGTTCAGACCGCACTCCATTCTGAAGGGCATAAGGAACAGGTGGATTAAAATGGAGGGATAGGTTTTCGCTGTCATTTGTTCTAGCAATATATGTGTGTCTCACTAATCGTGCAATAACAATGTGATAAAATTGACAAACCATGTGATGGAGGATATTTTGTATTGTTTTCCTTAACCTCTTCGCTCCCATTCTACTAGTGCCATTCTATATATCTATCGTATTTTTTTTAAATCTCAGTAACTTTGCTACTATACTTATCTAAGCTCTGTTCGAAGCACAAAAAGATTTTTTAGAAAATCGTCGAACTCGAGTTATTTGTCGCATATAAAGACATGATTTGGCTAATACAGCTCAACAGTGTATTCAAGTTTAGTGTAGAGATAACTATTACTTGTAAGCGAGAAAAAATTAATGATGGGATGGGAGCGAATTGGCTAATGTTATCCGTAGTGTTTATCGATTCAATAAGCTTACAACTTATCCTAAGCAGTTTTGAACGAACCATTTGCTGAGTTTATTGTTGTGGTTAATTGTTTGATAAAGGAAATGATTGATACTATAAAATGGTTAAGCTGATTGTACATCTCACTTCTTAATGCAAAAGCCACTTTCCTTGAAACGCGCTATTAATACTTCAGTAACGCGCAAAGCGATTGAAAACCATCATCAAAAATACTAGCTCATCAAACTATTTACAGTAGCTCCAATCGAAACTCGGATACTTCAATTTTTCTTTTAGTTGCCGAAAGTTAACGAACTTTCTTTGTGAAACTTTCTAACTAACCTTCTTTGCGAAATTAACTTTATTTTTGCCAAGTAATAGTGTTTTGAAGGGTGTAAAATATGGACTGTTAAAGTGATTAAGTTTTTGAAAAGTAAAATAATAATAAGTGTCCGAGTTTCCCTTGGAGCCTTGTTCTAACATCATTGGGTCACAGTATTAAAAATAAATATCCTTTTGTGATAAATAGTAGTATTACCATAAAAAGTTGAATAAAATATTTAAAAAATATGAAAGATCCCTCATATTTATAATATTACCCAAAAAATAATTAGTTGTAAATTATTAAATAAACTTAACAATATAAATATCTTACACTAACTCTTATACTTGTGGTATCTCCTCATGTGGCCAGATCACAGTTTCTTGTAAGGCTTAAAAAAGGTCCATCTCTACTAAAAACTTAAGTCGAAAACAAAGTCTTTTGAAAATTACTTATATAGTATTTTAAGTACATTTAAATAGCCTATGTCATTAATTCATGTCTCCAGTGCCTTGTACGAAAAGGCACCATGTAGATGTAATTTATACTGAGGTAATGTTTGATCTAAATATATTACGTAATCAGCAGCCACATTTTTCTATTGTATATTGTACGTGATTGTAAATTGTGTTGTAGTTCTTGTTATTCATTTTCTTGGTGTAGCAATATAAGTGCTGTAAATAGATTATGTCAACACTAATTTTTGCTCTGACTGAATGGATTTTTGTGATCCTCAAATTTTGACAATTTTATGAAAAACAATTCGTTTGTGCTATTTATTATTTTGTTATAAGTTATTTATTCTTAAATTTCGAAAATCACATTTGTGTTATGAAGTGTGAAAGCAGTTTGCATTTTTTATTTATTCGCGTATAATTAAAAAAAATAAAATTCAATTAAGAAATACTTTCCTGCAATAAATTTTCATAGTAGTTTCCGATATTTTATAACTGTTATTAAACAATAATAAGTCTGTCAGCAGTGCTAAAAAAATATTCAATTAATGGCTTTTTTGATGATGCAGCTGCAATATAGAGATATTTTTGTACAAAAGTTGTGTTGCTTAGCATAAATGATACACTATAAATAAATAATAACTCCTGATTTTTTTTTTTTTTTTTGCCTAACTGATAAACCTGCTTTGCAACTTCTTTAGTACTTTAAATGCTTTAACTGAGCGGATACGTTCTCTCTTTTAAAAGAAAATGAAAATTAATCTTGTCTGCAAGGGAAAAAGCCACCTGACTATAGTTCAAAATTATGAGAGTAGGTGGTGTGCTCAAGCTCTGTATAGTAATCTGGAGTGTTTTTTGTTTTCTTTTGCAAGAAAACTAAGCTATTGTGTTTAAAATTTGCAGAAATATATTTAATTTCTCTAAAGCGCCTTCATTTTTAAATATAATGGCAAAATAAAATAACACACCTCCATATACAATTTTATTTAAGTTGTATATAATGCCAAATTTCTCTCAGTTATTAATTTTAAATACTACGGCAACTAGGTTGAGTTTTAATTGTTATCTGACACAAAAGATAGTCAGCTCCAATTACGTAATAGTTAAATAAATATTGTATAATTAAGTAACCTACATGTTGGTTAAATCCTGTTTTATGCACTCTTCATCACCGCTATCATAGAGACCGCCATCATATCTAGGCTGTTCCGAAAGTTGTTGTAATACCGTACTTAATTTCTTGACTTACCCAGAACCACTGCCATTATTTCATAAGTCATGATATTTCAAGGTCAAAATGTTTACAACAAGTTAATCTAACGAAACTTTCATTTTTATCTCATTAATTGTTGGAATAAAAATTACGATATATGTCACTAACATCCCATGTGTACTAGCTTTAGTGCGACAAAGTCTTTTATTCAACTTCCCCTTCATTGTCCAATTTTTATTGGCGTGTCAATAAAAAAGTCCTATATATAAATTTCCACGGAATTTAATTCACATAAGTATTTTTCCTGCTTAAGTATGACATGGCAAACGAAAAACTTGATGAAAATAGACAGAATCGATAAAATGGTTTTATTCCTTAGTTGAAATCGATAATGAGGTTTTGTTCTTTTATTTTCTAAATCGATCTTTGTTCTAGCTACAGGAACGTTAAGAATCTGCATGCGATATTGATAAAAATCTTAAAAATAGCAATACACTTAAATTTCGAAACGCATTAAAGGTATGAAAAAATTTCTCATAGTATTTTTTAAAATATAAATTTTGTCATATTTCCATTAAAAAGATTTTGAAGCAAATAAACTTACTTTAAGGAGTAAAGTTTATTGCATTTATATGAAACTTAACATATATTTAGGAAACAATAAAAGTACAGCTGGGGGAAAAAAAACGCTCCACCCCACGTTTCTCAGCTGCTATTGGACAAGGAACTTTGTGAAAGGTGTCATTTTTCAGGAAATAGCGTAAGGAACTGAGAACTGGCAACAAAAATTGTATAAGGGGTCGTCTACATATTAAAATGTGCACCAACTTTGAAAATTCCAATGGCAACACCCAATTTTTTTTACATAAAAATGTTCAGCACCTTCAAAATACCCCATGTGTAAAAAGGAATTGTTTACTTTGCATTATTTGCTAATCTATAAGCATTCAAAGTTGAACGCCCATAATGTTAAAAAAGATTCATAAACTTTTATTCATATCTCCACAAATAAAAGGAATTAAAGAATTTTTTTTTTTTCATTATATACTTCTTAATCTTCCAAAAACAAATCACACAAGTTTTTTCATCAATTTTTCAGTTTTAATAATTTTTTATTTAAATTTAAATAATAAAAAATAAAACATGAATAGCAACCCCAAATTTTTTTTACATAAATCGATAAAGTAGATCAAGTAGAACCAAAATCCCAAATTTTTTAATTCAAAAACAATTATTTGCCGAGTTATTGTAAAAAAACTGAAAAAGACGAATTTTAGGGATCGTGTAAAAAATTACTTGGCGAATTCGATCCTAACTTGCATTATCGTTTGGTGATTGAAAAGCATTTGTTGATAAATGTTTATTCAAATTATTGATGTCTGAAAAAAATCTAAACATCTTTTCTTATTTCAAGTGCATGCAATGTATTTTGTTTGTCGAATTAATTTCAAATTATATCGATTACTATGTTTTAAATATGTGTTATTTCCAATACAATTTCAAGAAGTGAATATCAAAAATAAATATGCTAAAACATAATTGGAATTCGGTTTTCAGTAAATTTTATTGTTACCACATTGCTTATTTAAAATTATTAGTGCCCACTTTCCTTGATTATAAATCACTGCCCAACCATTCTGAATAATTTTATTTTGCTTTCCTTAAATATCGTGTTAAGGTTGTAACCCTCGTTTTGAAATACGTGGTTTATATTACCGATAAAGGGCGACACATTTTTAACAAACTTTTTGCAGCAATATTAATGAAAAAAAAATTTGCATAAAAAATTTGAAACATTAATGCAATAATCATGTTAGTCAATGTGATTATAACTAATCGCATTTGAAAATCTGTTCGTTATAAATAACCGTATATGCGACTTAAATTAAAATTAAAACTTTTTATCTTCTAGTCTTTATTTTATTTCTGAATTTATAATTTCAAAATAAAAAAAAACATTAAAAAAATCACAATATTAGTGAAGAAAGTTAAATTCTAGCATCCGTTGGCAAGATTATGTTAACCCAGTTAGTTTGTTGTTTTGATAAGACGCGACCCAAATATTACTGTTTTCACTTTAGAGATTTCCCCCTAAACGAGTTCAAAATTAATGCTTTAATATCTCAGCAAATAATGCAAACTAGATAATTCTTTTTTATACATAGGGTATTTTGAAGGTGCTAAACATTTTTATGTAAAAAAAATTGGGTGTTGCTATTGGAATTTTCAAAGTTGGTACTCATTTTAATATGTAGACGACCCCTTATGCAATTTTTGTTGCCAGTTCTAAATTTCTTACGCTATTTCCTGAAAAATGACACCTTTCATAAAGTTCCTTGACCAATAGCAGCCGAGAAACGAAGGGTGGAGCGTTTTTTTTTCCCCAGCTGTACTAAAACATGAGGTTTTTGAAATTTTATATTTGAAATATATAATTGGATTTGATGGAAATAACCTAAAATTCTCTTAAGACACCGCTTTAAAAGGTTTTCTTTGGAGAAGCAAATATTTGAATGTTAATCGATTAATTTACTTTAGAGAGACTGTTCTATTTTAGAATTCAAATGCTTCTTTCACATAAAAATCTACTGCAATTAGAACACGTAAATCGTACCTGCAAATCGAAATGTAATGGGAATGTTTCAGATGACGTAACGCTCTTGTTTTTATTTTTCTGTATGCTATTTATTGGTTGCTTCGACCGATAAAGTTACCGATGTAGATGAAAAGAAACTTTTCTTTCTATGCAAGCTTTCTTTGACATTTTTTTTGAACAACCAACAGCACAGTAAGAAGTTGGCATTTAAAAAATGTAACGAATAAAGTATTCTTAGAATACTCATTTTCGAATACCAAATTAAAAGTAATTCCCGTCAACAAATGAAAGCAGAGGAGTATACCTTCAAAAAAGCCTACATAAAAAAATTTGGATTTAAGGATGTAGGATAAAATTTCAAATTCTTAAAAAATTATAAAAGAGAATATGCAGTAGAATTAATGTTTTGTAATAACTGCATTAAAAAGTTTTATGATTGTCTAGAAAAAATTGGTATATACTCATCTGGTTTCGGGATAAAATCTTCTCTTGTGCAAAATTTGTCTTGAAACAGATATTCAAAACATTAAAAAAAATCTTTAAACATTGATACATATTTTAAATCTCATTACAATGAGGCTAATAACTATAGTTTTCCAAAGTTTTTGGATTATCAAAATCTGTGAGGAATTAATATCTTTACAAAGTTTTTGTGTGTCATGGTTTTTTTTTCTGAAATTAGCGAACAAAAATCATGTGTTTTATAAGTACGAAACTGTTATGTATTATTGTAGATTTGTACTGTGTACATAATGGAATTAATATGCATAGAGTTGTAGTTTAGTATGTGGTGAATAAAGGATTAACATAACGTATGTTGCTATTATTTTTCTGTTACAATAAAAACTAAAGAAAGTGACTAATAGTCCGGTCAAAATAGACAAAAAAAAATAAGGGTAGATTTACAAAAATTCGCACCCAGCTAAATTTTGGTATAGATCTTTGGTACACTATTATAAGTAAAATATATAAAGTCCCCACCGATCCCATGTCTGCTTTTTCCGCCATCTTGAATAAAAGTTCGAAATTGATATTTTACTTATAATAGTGTACCAAAGATCTATACCAAAATTTAGCTGGGTGCGAATTTTTGTTAATTGAAATGTCTATTTTGACTGGACTATAACTAAAAACTAGAGACTTTCAATTACCACATAAAAATAGACATTTGACCCAATTAGATCGGATATCCGATGTTCTTCTGAAATCCTTTATTTTTGCTGCGATACATATTTATAATTTACGTGCCAGAGGGAAAAACCAAAAAAGGGGTAAAATTTTAAGGGCCTTTTCTACTTTTTCCAATGTTCCCATATCAAAATTTGTAAACAATTTTGATATTAATCAGATTCAGCATCCTCAGCAAGGATTAACATAACGTATATGTTGTTATTATTTCTCTGTTACAATAAAAACCTAGAAAAAATATTACACTTTCAATTAACACTCAAAAATAGACATTTGACACAATGAGATCGGATATCCGAGGTTCTACTCATTTTTTTTTTTTGCTGTGATATTTATCATTAATGTGCCAGAAGGGAAAAACCAAGAAAAGGGTTAAAAATGTCTTTTCTACTCCAAAGTTCCCATGCCAAAATTCGTGAACAATTTTAATATTCAGATTAAGCTTCCTCGAAAGTACATAAACATTTGAGAAAAAAGTTCTGTAACCCTGAAACGCATCTTTTTGATGAACTGGTTACTGGACTAGTTGTATATATTTCGACGTGCATTTCATTTTACACAACCATGATACAACAAAAAAAATGCCCGTGATTATAAAAAGATATCTGAACCTCGTGTACGTGAATTAAACTTTTTAAAATTCAATGGAATTATTTGACTGGCTCGTCCTTTTTCCCTCGTTTTAAAATGTTTTACTTTACGCACTTGTGCATAAATGACTATTCGTGTTGTTTTATAACAAAAAAAGTTGTTTGATAACAAACAAATAAAAGAGCTTTAAACCTTTGAACTGCAGTACTTTTTATGCAAATTATTTTATATACAAATCATTAGTTTTGTTAATGACGAAGTTTTTGTTCATTGGCACCATTTTGTAATTTTAAATAAAACAAACACGGCTGCATTTTTTACCTTAAAGCAAAAAAACAACATATTTTTCAATATAACAGTAATAGTCTATAGTATTATTTTCCGTGGAAAGAAAACCAGGCCTAAAATCTTTATGTATAACTTTAACCACAAGATATAACTCGAAATTGGTAATTAAATGCAGCAAACCAAAAATTTAATAACAAGTTATCGAAGTACTTTTGAAGAAATTACAGAATTATATAGAAGATTCAACATCCAGCATGTCTGATAACAATATTGAAAGAGGAAGATTTATCACAGTAAGTACAGAAATAATAAAACATATCAAGAGGAATATTTTTGTAGCACATTTTTTCTAACATTAATAATTGAAATGTCACTTCATCAATTACCTGAAATAATTTAAAATTGTATTTATTTCATATTCGACCCTTAATTTATTTATTTCCAAATCTTTTCAATTTGCTTTTGATTGCTAGATAACTTTTCTAGAAAATACATATTTTCATTAAAAATTGCTGGCGTACGAACGTTTAACTTAAAAAATTTACTGTAGAACCTAAGGATGAACCGGGATTAGCAAAACTTTCCTACACTCCATGCCAACCTAACTTGGGTAAAACAAAGCATATTTCTATTTAACCAACTTAGGTTGGCAAGGAGTAGGAGTGTAGGTTCTTGGCAATGAAACCTAGAAGACAATTATTCAAACAACTCAAATAAAAGTTAAGTTGGGTCTTTGACAATTATGGATTCAGCTTCATGATTTATTAACGAACTATTTAAGAAAGATTCTTCATGATTTATTTACGAAAATTGGTGGCGGTGTGGAGACGTCGTCGTGCCACAGAGGTACTCTTAGCAGGTTCTATCCTCGCTCAGCCATCCTATAAAGAGATCATTGGTTTGGGTGCCAACTCAGATGTAAAGTTGATTGCTAGGTTGATTGCTAGATGATTGCTTGATTGCTAGGTTGATTGCTTGATGTTTGGTTGATTGCTAGACTAGAGCTATACGTGAACAATTGGCAAGTTTAGATCTTTGTGTAGGCTGTGTAGGTGGGAGTTGATCAGATAAGGGAACAGCTGAAGATTGCATAGATATTGGAAAATAATTCGCCAAGTGTGTGTTTGAGCTTAATAGTGAAGCGATCAATTGCTTCACTTAGCAAGCCTGTTTTTCCATTGCTTTTTGACGTAGCAGCATTTTTCTTATTCCTACCTCCATGACCGGACCTTTTATTTGCGCTAAACTGCACTTTTTAATTTGTGATGTTTGATTCCAATTTCTTTTTTTTAAGGATAACAAATAATAACATAATTTTTTAAAAAATCAAAATTCAACAGAAAATTTAGCATTGTTAACGAGCTTAATATATCCTAAAAAATTGAGGAATTGAGGCCTTTGAATTACGACTTTTAAAGGCCTAATTTTTATTAAATGGATAAAATAAACTTCTTACGGCTTTTACGATATCCTGTTAAGTTGAAAAGTTATAAAATATACAATTTTTTTTTAAAAAAAAATTATGATTTTTGTAAGGATCATTATTCAATTTTTTCCAAAAACGCGGTCTTTGACCAAAAAATGATAACAAAATAATTACTGAGATATTTATATTCTGTAAATTTTAAACTTGAAACAAATTAGTGTGTTAGGTCATTAACCATACTTAAATTTGTGCCATAAAATTTACATGCTCCATCAGTATTTAAAGTAAAAAAAAATCAAGTTCAGGTGATAAAAATAACTGTATTTTTCAATTTCAAATGCAGACAAAATCAAATTAATACAAAAATATTACTTTGACCAAGGTCCGAAACCTTCATTAACTTTCTTAGAACTTGAAAAAAATATAAATAAATTGAAGCGACAGTTTTGTAGAAAATGTGTTTGCGATGGGTTCCGGACATGATTCAGGCAGTCGAAAGCCCGACAGGGACGAGATCCCGGCAAAACTATAAATTAATGCCGTCATACTTAATTAAGGGCAATTTCAATACTAACTCTTGGCTCTTGGATTAATATTTTTGTACTTGGGAAGAGTTGTTATTCTTTTTTTGCTTTGTAAACATAAAATACTTGGGTTCGAAAAAGGTGTGTTATAATCGAAATGCATTTTATACAGAAATCACAAACATATTAATTAATAGGAGTACTTTAAATATGCCATTGTTCATAATTATTTTTTTCGTGTTATTGTTTTATAATTTTGACTTTTTTATTACTTGATGCTCTGATCCCGATGGACGTATATGGCAAAAAAAAAAAATCTTATAATAGGTACTGCAGTAAGTTAGATGTGTGTTTCGTGGAGTTCAAATTCTTAAAAGTACGCAACAATTTTTAACCAATAGTTTATATCTTATTTAAAATAAACATTCTAAATTCGAAGAAAATTGGAGAATAAACAAAAAAATATGTATTTATAGTGTCGGACCTTTATTTATATTAAATAAAAATTTTAAGGAAATTCTCATTTTTGTGTTATAAATCAGTTTGTAATGACGTCATAATGCAGGTCACAGTGATCAGATTGTTCGAATTGTTTATTAATAATGAAATACAAGGCAATCAATTTTTTCAATTGATAAAGCAGGTGTTAATTTTCATTTCATTTAAGCATTTCAAATAGTAATGCTTATGATGAAATAGTAGTTTCGAATAGTAATATGATGAAATTATGAAACAGTAATTTCGTGGGTGATGGCCCTTACAGTAAGCAAAACACAAACATTATCTAAATATTGCTTCCCAACACACAATTCTTAGACAAATATATCTTTATTAATAACACTTATCTTAGCTAGTTTATTTTAAGAGTATCTTGTAGGTAGGATGAACATAGACAGAAAAGTGATGGCTTAGTGCTTAACTCGTGACGGATTCGTGATCATCGGGTTTTTATTCGATAATAGCTGGCAGTTATTGCGTTATCTAAATCCGCCTCAGGATTCAGCCTTCTCAGGAGTGCTGGGGTTCGAATCCCACCTACTGCCAGTCATCCTATAAATCGGATCTGTACCAGGAAAGAGTAGAAAATCCAACTCGTGACGGATAGGCCCGAGTACACTGGGACAGACGTGCTTGTTAAATCTGTGGAGTCCAAAGTCCCGACGGCGTCAGCGTACGATGTCGCTCGAAGTTCCGTTGGGTGCTCGCTCAGCTGTCGACCGCGTCACTTGACCAGGGTTCTAAGTTACGAGGCGTTATTGGCTGTGTAAAAGCTCCTAATGGAGGCTAGAAATAGGCAGCCGGAAATGATTACACTACACTATTGCGTTATCAAGTTAAGAGCTAAAACGACATGTTGATCGACATAAAAGAGATTCATTCAGAAATCATAAAATTGTTATTTAAGGAACTAGTGCCGAAAATAATACTGAATTAAGCGAGTGACTTTTATTTCACGAGACTGTAGGTCGAGTCAAATAATAACAAGAGCTTAATAAAATATTATTTGGCACGTGCTTGTTTACAATATTTTTTTTATAGTAACGTGCAAAAAAGTACTGTTTGGCGTGAAATATGTGTTCTTACTTTTGTAACACAATTATTTCCTTAATAAGTTACAATTTAATTTCCTTTAATAATTTTTGTAGCGCTTGTAGTTTCCATGGAGATATTAGAAAATGCAAAAGTAATGAACAAATAGAAATAAGTGAAATTCATGGCATCAATTAGTTTCCATTGAGATATTCGTGACATCATTTTGTTTTTCTGCCAATCAGATACTCTTATTTACTTAAATGCACTAGTGCCGAAAGTAGTACTTTCGGCACTGTCTGTGACGTAAGCACGTAAAGTGTCATTTTCGCAACGATTTATGAATGAATATGATATAAAAAACGTGAACTTTTTTGCACGTCGTTATAACAAATATTTTTACTAAAAAAATGAACTATATTTTAACATAGCTAAAATATCTGGTTGTTTTCTGGTTTTCTCTGCATCTTTTTTTTAATCGCACATAAAAATTGAGAATTCGGTTTATTTTTGAAGATACTATTTTACAATCTTTTTCAGCTTAAAAAAAAGTTATAGTAACATCAATGGAATACCAGAAAAAGTTATCGTTTATAAAATTTTGAAATGTATTGGTTGAAATTTCACTGAACCACACTTTCGCTCATTTGGAACCAAATTTTGATTCGAATCAATTAATAATTTTTTAGTTTGCTTGCTTTCTTTTTTAATTTGAACGAATTAAAAAGTGAAAAGTAGGTTATTCACAAGGTGGCCACAAACAACTATCCAAAACTCCCACAACCTCTCCTAAACGTACGAATAGTCCATTGACTTGTTTCAGGTGATGCATTTAATAAAAAACTTTCATTTCTGCTGTTCCGTCGATGGATTATCACTTGGCATTGATTCGCCAAAATCGGGGTTCGATATTTTTTTCCCTTTTCAGCGTTTTTTTTTTTATTTTTTTTTTTATTTTTTTTTTTATTGCCACTCGCAGTATGGCCTTGGATGCCCTTGCGCCATAAAACCCAAACATCCTTTATTGCCACTCAAGACAAAACAAGCCCAGTATAAAGGCTAAAAAGGTCAGACCATAAAGCTTCTTGGTTGAGGTTTAACGTTTCCAACTGTCTATTTCTAGCCTCCAATGAGATTTAAAACTTGCCAAATCATGCCTTGTTTTTAGAATTGTGGTCAAGTAAGGAGGTTGACACCTGAGCTGCACCCAAGGGGACTTCGAGCGACATCATACTCTAACCTCTAACGCCACCAGCTTTAGACTCCTCTGATTTAACGAGCATGTCTGTCCCAACGAGCTTATAATAGGGGTAGAGCGGCTAATGGCAACCATACCGTGGAACCCACATGCAATCACGTGACCCTAGGAGGAATTTTCTGCATCTCCTACTACGAGGCTGGCTGTGTATGTATTTTGCTATGGCAGTCGGTGTAGGAAAGGTTCGTGATATTCGCAGCAGCTAAATTATTGCGAAAATGGTTGTTTCTTGTTGTGCGTTCAACTGCAACGAAGTTCATAAGAAAGGAGGAAGTATTACTTTTCATAGGTAAGCGATATTTTTATTATTAGTTCCGCTTTTTAGTAATTTCTTTAAAGTTTAAGTTCCGCGCGAACCTAACCACTGTAGAATTTTATGCGTCTTTCATGAAATAAACGTATTGTAATCATATATATCCTTTTTAAATTACAATATAATATTGTCTTTCTATATTTCTTGCAGTTTTTTGAAAGAACTTGCGTGTATAAATTAAATTAAAGACATTTTGAAATTGCATTGGAGCAAATTTCGTGTCCGATAGTTGGCGACTTAGTTTGTCGCCAATATTATTAAAAGTGTCAAAGTTTGTTTTTGCTGTTTTTCGGTCAAAACAAAAACTCTACTCAATCCTTACTTCAAATTAGATTAATTTTTTTAGATACAATGCAATTAAATACATAAATACCTAGCATTTATGAATTCTATAAAAAAAGGTCAGGTTTTGTTTTTCTCTTATTTAAAATGTACTATGGTATTACATTACAGCAGTTCATTGTGTTAAAATTGCTGCAATTAAGATGTGTTTATAATTTTATGAATATTTCACATGTATTTGATAGATTTATTTAAGTTAGTTTTTCGCAGAACTACAGTCAAGGAAAATTATGGATATTCATTAAAAAATATTACTGAAAATTATAGTAAATACCCTGATTTTTGAAACATTTACCCAGTTTTGGTGTAAGTAAATAACCATGTATAATTTAACCAAACTGGATAGTTAGTGTCACGACTATCACTCAATACTTTGTTATAAAAAAAATTTATAACTGGTTAGGAAGTAATTTAATTAAAATTTTGTACAAATGAATGTTGTTGTTTTTTTTATCTTGTGATGCTTTTGTTCATGTAAAACTTTTTTACAACTTTTACAGTTTTCCAAAAAATCCTGAACGTCGGAAAGTTTGGGAAATAAAAGTGAAGCGAGAAAATTTCAAAGCCACAGATGCTACTAGGATTTGCTCAAAACATTTTGAAGCGAATTGCTTCGATACTAAAAAGTTTGGTGGGACATGGCTGAAATCGGATGCTGTACCTACAATCTTTGATTTTGGAGTCCATTCTACAAAAAGCACTAAAGCTCAGCGAAAGGCTCCTAAGAAGAGGACCTTATCTACGGAAGATGATCTGCCTGAAGGTAAATAAATCTTGTTAATGCACATATATTTTTATTTCCAATGTTAAGAACAGCATAAAAACCATTATTTCTATAATTTCTATGAATTTAATTCAGTATTATTTTATGTGTTTTCAATAAATAAGCACCCATACACTATTAAGGTCAGGGTTCATGCACATATGAAAAGTCATGAATTTGGACATTGGTAAATTTTGTCATGAAAAGTCATGAATTTGAGCAAAAAACGACCAAAAGTCATGAATTTAGGCAAAAAAAAAGACTAAAAGTCATGAAAATCTATGCATTGGTATTGTTCAAAATCATAAGTTCAGTTATTTTTCCTCTTATGCAAATATAAGTTCTTAATAGCGGCACCGGGCTGTTGCGTACCAGTGACGGCAGTTGTGTTTGTTTACTTTATTTTTCACCGGAGCTTCTATTAACACGACACTTGTACGCAAGTGCAATACTGGTTTATGATCATCGCAGCTGCAGGGCTATTTCTTTGCTGCAAGCTTCAGCTTTGAAATTTCATGATCACTCTCTTTTTTAAAAAGCTTTAAATCTGGTATTGATTTGATATGAAGTGCCAATGGTGTACCTTAAAAACATGGTAGAAACCCCCACCATTGAGAAATCTTTATTTTTTTAAAAACTTTAATTTTGATTTTCTTATTGTTTCTTTTTATTAAAATTTTTTTTTGTGGATATCAAGTTCGTTTCTTTGCTTCTTCAATTCGTGTCATGTTTTATTCAACAGGTTTTTAAAGATTTTATAATGTTTTTTCTGATTGCGGGAGTTTCGCGACTTTGGGATAGCAGGAGTTTTGTTTCCAATTTTCAGATCGCCAGATCTTGTAGTTCTTCTGATAGCCAAAGCTGCAGGATTTTTGGATCGCATGGATTTCGGATGCATGATTTTCAGTGAAATTTCCGGTGGTAGAGAAGATTTTAAGCTATAGCCTTAACTTTAACCTTTTTTTAATTGTATCAATAATTTTGCTAATAGGCTTTTTTGTAATTTTAGTTTAACTTTTGTTTTTACATTTTTTTTTCATGCAAGCGTAACCTGTTATTAAAAGAAATGCAAAAGCAATTAAAAGGAACAAGGGTATTAGTGATTAAAATAAAAGCCCTGGAATAATTAATCAAAGAAAACTTAAATACAATCAACAATGAAACAACTTTAATAGTCAACAAAGATTTTTCACTTTATTAAAGCATACATTTTGTAATCATTTTATGGTGCAATAATTTATTTTTAAAATAAATTCGAGCACTTGCACATTAAAATAAGCCAATGAGAAATTTGTCCACACAAACATAATAAGTGGTTTACTATGTTTGTGCTGTCAGCTTTCGCGTTTTCTTAATTTGAATGTCATTTGAAAGATCAGTTCTTTCAAGGAAATCCTTTTATGCAATGTATTAAGATTTCCTTCCAAAGCTATAAATACATACTAATTGAAACGTTCAATTTTGCAGCTTCATATGCCATACCAAAGCAAAAGCGTCTTTGTTACTTGGGAGATTTTAATGAGGCAGATGTCACATCTCCCACTAAAGCACAGAAGTTACTGCAGGTATCCCAGGCTGCGATCATGAAGCATAAACAAGTTGTCCGAAACTTGCGAAAATCTGGGAAAAGACTGAAGAAAAAGGTGGAATCTTTGAAAGCTTTGCTGGATGATTTAAAGGAAAAGAGCATGATCTCGGATGCTGCATCCTCAGTCTTAAAGGTAAAGTTAATGCTTAAATATTAATTTTTTCTTTCAAATGTAAAAAAAAACGTTTGCATTAAAAAAAACATAAAAATCCAAAGATAATGCCCATCGTCGACATACAAGAAACACCGGTTAACAGAAATTGTCCAAGACGGGCTGTGATGTGACAGACCAGATATTGTTATTGCTTTTGAATGTTTTTAATGTTAATTGCACTTAACATTCAATTGCTAACATTATTTAGTCCATAGAAAACCCAGAAGAAAATGAAGCAAGCAAGTGCAGCAACCCAATGTATTGAATGTTAAGTAGAAAATATGATGTTTCATGTCAACATGCCTATTCTTTAAATTCTGTTTGTGTATTCTGTAGAAATACAGCATTCTTATCTGTGTTTTTTTAAGTGTAGCATATGTGTAAATTAATAGAACTTTATTTCTATTCTCAGCTTTCTTCTGGAGCTGCAGAAGAGTTTGTAAAGAGATTAGAGATGCCCAATTCCAAAGAAAAATATTCAGCTGATTTAAAAGCATTTGCATTGACCTTAAACTTCTACTCTGCTAAAGCATATAACTATGTTCGGGAAACTTTTGACTGCCATTTGCCACATCCAAGAACATTAAGAAAATGGTACAACTGTGTGGACGGATCACCAGGCTTCACAGCTGAATCTATTAGTGCTTTAAAAACTAAAGCTGCTGAGGCGGAAAAAAAAGGTACCAAATTAAAATGTGGGTTAATAGTTGATGAGATGTCAATTAAAAAGCACATTGAGTGGGATGTAACAAAATTTTCAGGGTATGTTGACATGGGAGCCGAAATTGATGACGATGAGCTACCTGTGGCTAAAGATGCTCTTGTGTTTTTAGTTAATAGTTTAAATGGCAATTGGAAGGTGCCAGTTGCCTACTTTTTGATTAATGGCCTAAATGCAATCGAAAGAGCCAACCTCATAAGCGAAGCTCTTACTCATTTACATGAAACTGGTATTGATATTGTGTCACTTACTTTTGATGGCACTAGCACCAATATTTCTTCTGTAAATGAATTGGGTGCTAATATATCTGTTGATGATTTGAAACATTACTTTCCCCATCCAGTGACAAAAGAACCAGTATATGTAATATTGGATGCTTGCCATATGCTGAAACTGGTTCGTAATTGTCTTGCATCCAAAGGTTCCCTTTTCGATGGAGTTAGTTTAGTCAGTTGGCATTATATTTCTGAATTAGAAAAACTCCAAAGGGAGGAGGGCCTACATGCTGCCACCAAAATACGGTTGCGGCATGTACAATGGTATAGGGAAAAGATGAAGGTTAAGTTAGCTGCTCAGGTTTTAAGTAGAAGTGTATCCGATGCATTGGAATACGTGTCCAAAGATCTTAAACATCCAAAGTTTCATGGTTGTGAAGCTACAATTGAGTTTTGCAAAAAATTTAACGATTTGTTTGATTTACTTAACAGTAGGAACCACTTAGGGAGAGAATTTAAAGCCCCATTTACAATGAAAAACAAAGATAAGTTTTTTAAATTTCTTAATGAAATGGAGTCTTACATTTTAGGATTAAAAACTTCATCTAATGGTGAGCTCCTCCTAAAAAGTAAAAGAAAAACTGGCTTTTTAGGTTTTTTGGTTACTTTAAAGAGTGTACAATCTTTGTACCTTTCTTTATGTGAGAATAGGGTGATGAAGTTTTTGCTGACGTATAAATTATCGCAAGACCATTTGGAGTTGTTCTTTAGTGCAGTTAGGTCTCTAGGAGGCCATAATAACAATCCAACTGCCAAACAGTTTAAGGCTGCATATGTGCGACTGTTAGCCCATCATGAAATAATGACGTCTGACAGTGCAAACTGTACTGTCCTTGACAACACAAATATTATAAATGTAAGCTTTGCAAAAAATATATACTTAAATCATATAAATGGACCAGATGATGCTGATGGAGCCTCTGAATGGAACAAGGAAGTCTCGCAAGCCGAGGACCACAACTATTGCTCAAATGCTTACAAGCATGTATCCCAATACAGCCATGACGTCATAAGCTATGTGGCTGGATTTGTATTCAAAAAATTGAGAACGTCCATTCAATGTAAGGATTGCAAATTGGTTGTTTTTGAAGACCCACAACAAAATCCCAGCAAATTGCTTGTACGAAAAAACAGAGGGGGGTTAACTTTGCCTTCAAATGATGTAGTTACCATTTGTAAAGTGGGGGAAAAGGTTTTTAGAATTGAAAATGCATCAGGTAAACTAAAAGTTCCTCACATTATGCAGAGACTGATTTTGCATGGTTTAAATGAAATCATGACCAGACGTATTGATGTTTTTCGATGCTTAGATGCACATTCATTGGATCACGCTCCTCAAGATAATCATAAATTATTTTTAGTTAAAGTTATTTTCTTTGAATATTTTAGAATAAGGCTGACACACGTAGGCAAAACCATAACCCAAGAACTCCAGGCAAATAATATAAGGAGTATCAATTCAAAGGCAACACTCTTTAAGGGTCACTGAAAAATCATTTTTAAAAGTATGGGAAAGCTGAGTAACAAAATAAAAAGTTTATTATTCTGAATGTTTTCATCATTTGTACTAAGTTTTAGTGATCTTGAAGTCTCATGTATAAACCTCTCTTAAAACATTAAATTACTGATAGAGTTCCATCAGTGACTTGCCTGTCCCTCTGACTGTGAAGTGAGTTCTCCTATAAGCATATCCATCCGCCAAACCAAACTGAAAAAGATGTTTACTCATCGAAAGGTCCTGCATAGAAAGCGACGCTCTTGAAACAACTTCTGTTTAAGAAGATGTCCTTAATTTTGGCTTAGTTTAGTATGAATTATCATCGCACTAGAGGTACACGAGAGCTATTGGCGACCAGTATCGTATTTTAGAACCACAGTCAAGTGACGAACCGAATGGGCTTTACCTACCAAGCACAGAATTTGTGAAGACATCTCCCTTGACATGGCATCTTAACACACTTACTTTGGTTAAGTTTGAATTATCATTGCACTAGAGGTATACAAGGGCTATTGGCGACGAGTGTCGTATTTTAGAATCACAGTCAAGTGACAAACCAAATGAACTCTCCCTACCAAGAACATTGCACTAGAGGTACACAAGGGCTATTGGCGACGAGCGTTGTATTTTAGAACCACAGTCAAGTGACGAACTGAATGGGCTCTCCCTACCAAGAACATTGCACTAGAGGTACACAAGGGCTATTGGCGACGGGCATCGTATTTTAGAACCATAGTCAAGTGACGAATGGAATGGGCTCTCCCTACCAAGAACATTGCACTAGAGGTACACAAGGGCTATTGGCGACGGGCATCGTATTTTAGAACCACAGTCAAGTGACGAACTGAATGGGCTCTCCCTACCAAGAACATTGCACTAGAGGTACACAAGGGCTATTGGCGAGGGGCATCGTATTTTAGAACCATAGTCAAGTGACGAACTGAATGGGCTCTCCCTACCAAGAACATTGCACTAGAGGTACACAAGGGCTATTGGCGACGGGCATCGTATTTTAGAACCATAGTCAAGTGACGAATGGAATGGGCTCTCCCTACCAAGAACATTGCACTAGAGGTACACAAGGGCTATTGGCGACGAGCGTTGTATTTTAGAACCACAGTCAAGTGACGAACTGAATGGGCTCTCCCTACCAAGAACATTGCACTAGAGGTACACAAGGGCTATTGGCGACGAGCGTTGTATTTTAGAACCACAGTCAAGTGACGAACTGAATGGGCTCTCCCTACCAAGAACATTGCACTAGAGGTATACAAGGGCTATTGGCGACGGGCATCGTATTTTAGAACCATAGTCAAGTGACGAATGGAATGGGCTCTCCCTACCAAGAACATTGCACTAGACGTACGCAAGGGCTATTGGCGGCGAGCGTCGTATTTTAGAACCACAATCAAATGACGAACTGAATGGGCTCTCCCTACCATGAACATTGAGTACTGGCTCTCCCTTCCAACATCATTGCACTAGACTAGAGGTACACAAGGGCTATTGGCGACGGGCGTCCTATTTTAGAACCACAGTCAAGTGACGAACTGAATGGGCTCTCCCTACCAAGAACATTGAGTACTGGCTCTCCCTTCCAACATCATTGCACTAGCCTAGAGGTACACAAGGGCTATTGGCGACGGGCGTCGTATTTTAGAACCACAGTCAAGTGACGAACTGAATGGGCTCTCCCTACCAAGAACATTGAGTACTGGCTCTCCCTTCCAACATCATTGCACTAGCCTAGAGGTACACAAGGGCTATTGGCGACGGGCGTCGTATTTTGGAACCACAGTCAAGTGACGAACCGAATGAGCTTTACCTACCAAGCACAGAACCTGTGAATACATTTCCCTTGACATCTCATCTTAACCCACTCATTTTGGTTTAGTTTAGTTTAAATTATCATTGCACTACAGGTACACAAGGGCTATTGGCGACGAGTGTTGTATTTTAGATCCACAGTCAAATGACGAATGGAATGGACTCTCCCTACCAAGAACATTGCACTAGACGTACGCAAGGGCTATTGGCGACGAGCGTCGTATTTTAGAACCACAATCAAATGACGAACTGAATGAGCTCTCCTTACCAAGAACATTGAGTACTTACTCTCTCTACCAACATCATTGCACACAAGGGCTATTGGCGACGGACGTCCTATTTTAGAACCACAGTCAAGTGACGAACTGAATGGGCTCTCCCTACCAAGAACATTGAGTACTGGCTCTCCCTTCCAACATCATTGCACTAGCCTAGAGGTACACAAGGGCTATTGGCGACGGGCGTCGTATTTTAGAACCACAGTCAAGTGACGAACTGAATGGGCTCTCCCTACCAAGAACATTGAGCACTGTCTCTCCCTACCAACATCATTGCACTAGAGGTACACAAGGGCTGTTGGCGACGGACGTCGTATTTTAGAACCGCAGTCAAGTGACGAACCGAATGGGCTTTCCCTACCAAGCACAGAACCTGCAAAGACACCTTCCTTGGCATGGCACCTTAACCCACTCATTTTGGTTTAGTTAAATTTGAATTATCTTTGCACTAGAGGTTCACAAGGGCTATTGGTGACGGGCGTCGTATTTTAGAACCACAGTCAAGTGACGAACTGAATGGGATTTCCCTGTTAATGATTATGCTAGCAGAAATCAGGGAAGGGGTTGGCACCAGAGTTAAAAAAAAAAAACCCTGATTGATGATGCTGCATAAGAAACCTCTGGTGTCAGGCTATGTATGCCGTTAAAAACCCACTTTTTAACATTATAATTTGTAATTTTGCTATGTTATTTATTTTCTAGTATTAATGAATTTATAGTTGTTATTTAGCTGTTATAAAATTATTTAGTTGTTATATATATGTAGCTGAATTTATATAGTTAGTATTTAGCAGTTTTATTTTTAAATTTACAAATTTAACTAAAGTGAACAAACCCCTGTATGAACTGAGCGAAGGTGATCGGGTGTTCAATCTGATTTGTCTACTAACATCATTTTTTAGGAAAGCTCTTTACGTAGTTTCTTTACTACATAGCACTTTAGCCTTCGTTACTAATACTGTAAGATAGTAGGGGAGAGTGTTGTACCTTGGGACGCTTGTACCTTGGGACACTGAAAATTTCTAAGAATCTATTGACAATATTCATACATTTTTTATTTTTAATAGTAGCCTTAACCAACAGACATCATCATAATAAAATTTAACACTAGCATCATTGAATTGATGAAATGGTGACAAAAAATAATATTTCATTACCCCAAAGTAAGTACTTTTCTCATTCTAATATAATTTTTTACCCTAGTACTCTTACAAAAGGTCAACTGCATTTTATTTTCTTCATAAAAGAGAAGATTTTAAAATATTTTGGTTATGAGAAAATAATGATAATGCATTTGTATTGGCCACTATCTTGCTTTTATTTAAACCATGTAGTGTGTTGTACCTTGGGACAGTATTAATAATATGATTATATTCTTAATAATTTGGATAAATAAAGATATCTTTATTATTTATTTTAAGAGCAATTCCACAAAACATGTAAAATACAACTCAGCTTTGTTTTGGATATATTTTATAATGATTGAAGTTTGAAAATATAATTCTGGCAACACCTGATAAATCTTTTTCCTTCCGTGTGATGAAATGTTCTAAAGAGCACATTTTCTGATGTATTTTGAAATAAAGTTTGTTTCCTGACCCAAATTAGTTCAAGTGTATGACTATTGACTGAATTATAAAGCATGTCCCAAGGTACAACATCATGTTGTACCTTGGGACAGTTTATCCTCTCTACTTTAAATGAGTGGCAATTTTTTAATTTCAAGCTGCCAGAATTTAAAAAAATATATTATAGAGGAATATATTGTTGTGTTGAAACGCTGCTTTGAAATTTTTATTTTGACAATAATTATCGGAGAAAAAATTAAAATGTAAAAATTGTCCCAAGGTACAACACTCTCCCCTACCATAAACGCATCAAAGATGTAATCAAATATTTTTATTATTTTGAATTTGAAAGATTTTTGGTCGATTTTCAAATTAAACTGGGCTGTGTTATTTTAGATTAAACCTTAAAAAGCCAAAATAAAACCCATGCAGTCTTTTTTTTTTAACTTTGCAACATTTGCAATCTTTTTTTATGCTAATAAAAGTCTATTGTGTTAAGATAAATTATGATAAATGTAAAATTAGAAATTTTTTATTCTGTGTTTACCTTTTTAAATAAAAAAATATATATCACAAAATTTTTTTTGTATTTTTTAGGTGAAAAATATTTTATTATGCCTTTTATAAATTAATAAAATAAATTTTGTTAAAAAATAATTATTATGTCTTAAATAAATCTTCTGCTTGTTCGGTGAATTAAAGTGAAGTGTTTATCAAATGAACTACATAATCTGTAGGTCTAACGCAACGTTAATCCAACCAAAAAACATTCCAGAACAAACACAAAATAATGTTTTGAAATTCGGCGCTATTTTTTCAAAAAGCGCCAAACGGCGCGATAACTTGCCAAATATACTTCCCTCTCTCATATAGTCACGTGGTTTATCTGAGTGCCACTGGCTCCGTAGTAGAAACCTTCCCAAGGCCGCTCTACCCCTATTATAAGCTCGTTGGTCTGTCCCAACGCAAACTGTCGAAAACTGGTAAAAAGAAGAAATGATTTAAAAATCCCTCAACTCGACACATCCAAAACAACTTAGTTGCTACTGGCAACAGTACAACTTGGCTGCTAAAAGTTTCGATTTACGCCAAAATAGCAGAAGCTGCAGTCAAATTTCCCGCAGCGCAGTAATTCTGAAGTTTCGCGGCCCAATCACATAGAAGCGTCCTATCTTGCTAGATATTTTGTTTGTGAATATGATGTAATATTTCTGGATTTTTACGTATTTGCCTTTTACGTAATGTTATCTCGTTGAAGCTTATTGAGGCGATTCCGTGCTATTCTTTAGTCCTTTTCCCTGCTGGATTTCGTCAGGTGACAGTTGGCTGCGTATTCAACGTTATTGTTGACGTCGAATTGCGGTAGTTTAATTTTATACATTCCGACGGTTAAGTTGAATTAATAATCTGTCTTATGGAGCCTGTATCTCCGGGGATTATTGTAAGTACAATAGTTTCATTTATATTCAATACTCAAATACTGTCTCTTAATTTGCATGTTTCACGTTATGTAATAAAATCAATCAGTGTAATTCTGATTGCAGCACGTCCCAAATTGCTTGTTTATTTAGGTTTTATTGCCAACTCATTGTTAAAGAAATCAATACTAAAAAATCAAATACATAATGAGGAAAACCATAATTTTCCAAAATATTCTTTTAGAGATTTGATTCAAAAATAGCGTAGTAGAGAAGTTACTTTTTACAAAATGCATGATTGCTTTTCTTCGGGCTTTACCTGAAGAATTGCCCAACTTATTTTGTTGGAATATTTATAGATATATTTATGTCTGCTTTATTTGTTTCTTGAGTCTCAACCAAGACTAATTCTTACGTTTAACTTTAAACTTTACATGTCAAGAGATTCACCAGATTGAACTTGGTCTCAAAGCTACCTCAGGTCCGTCAGTTATTAATTTAAAATTAACCTTATAACTGTACAGTAGAGTCCCGCTTATTCGAAAGGTACAGGACTGAAGCATTTTGGTTTAATCAATATTCCATAGGAATTTTTGCATAATCGGGACCTAGAAAAACGCTAGAGAAGAGAAAATTTGAAGTCGTAGGGTGTTGGCCTCATTCTTATTGGTTTAAGGGACCTATGAAGCGCTTCGTAATTCTGAATCTAGCAAGTGCAGCATTTTGCATACAGAAGCTACAAAAATCTTAGATACATAGAAGTGCAAGATGAAGCCACTACTTTAGACGTTATCTTGTTTAAAAGAAGGTGGGACAGGGCTGCTTTAAAACTAACCAAAATTGAGTAGCAATAGAAAATTTAAATACTGCATAGTTCGAGAAATAAAACCAACTTTGTAAGTACGTATTTTTTGTGAACTTCTTTATTTATGGGTATACATTTCACATTTTAGCAAAAAAATTCCCGAGCCTTCCTTTTGGTTGAGCCGAATTTTGGATAACCAGGATTTGAATAAATAGGACTCTACTTCTACTGTATCTTGTAATCAGACATATTAGACATAAGTACTCTTATAGGATTTTAGAAATTCCTATATATTGCTTTACAACTCCCAATACAAAACCAACAGCTCTGACTACAGACTCACCCCAAAACATTACAATTTCTTTATAGATTCCAGATGACTACAAAGGATATCATCCCGATTTCTTTTGTACCCCGAAACTATATCAAGGTTCGTTGGAATGTGTACTACTGCCTGGCGGTGTGGTAAGAGATAGGTTAGTAAAGATTTTAATAGAGTAATAATCAGTTTTCTTTTGAAGGTATTTTGTTAATGTGAAAGATTTATGTAGAGAAAAATGTACACTTTGTTAAGAGGAATTCATTCTTATCTCTAATTTTGTAAAGGATGAAGTAATAGAAAATTTTAAAAATCCTGTACAGTAAATCATATGGAAAACCATGTTTAGGATAAACGTGGTCTGTAATACTGTATAGCATTACAGACTTCTTGGTATCTTTGGGTCCTTGACTCTTAATGTGGCTTAGGTGCTAAGGATTACTTTATATTATTAAAAATAGAAGGTGTTACGGAATTTCGTTTAAAAATATATTTTAAATAGAATTCTTTCAATGAAATTTTGCACTAAAGCTACAAAGTAGAATACTTTAATTGACAGCCGTGGTTTTTGAAGGAGAAAAACCTCCAAAATATAACATATATAGGTTCCTTTTTAGAGTAGACATAAATTGAGTTATTGAAAGGTAAATGTATAAAAAATGTGTAATCATTCTACATTTATTTTTGTTATATGCTAAATTGGTATAAATTTGACAATTAAATGTGTATTTTAAAATAAAAAAAATGGTTTTCTTTTTTCAATTTTAAAAATTTGATCAAACTGCTTAGTTTAAAAACAGTTGTTGAACGTAAAGACCACTGTTTTCTTAGATAAACAAATATTGAGACATTCAACTCTTTGTGTGTGTGTGAATAGATATCGCTTTTCTCTTTTGCAGACAGGTTGTAAGGTCATCAGATAAACGCTATCTTTTGACACGTGTTATTAGGGTACAGTCTAATCTTTAAAGATTTTAAGATTTATTGCTTTTAGGTACACATTACGTTATGACGTTGAAAGGTGGAGCTTTATTAAGAGCGGTGACATTCAGTATTTATGTCTTGTCCATCAACCGTTTTCACATACCATACTACAAATACTACAGACCTAGTGTGATGAGATAAAAAAATTAGCTCAACATATCTAGACATCATTGAAAATCTCAGAAAAATATTCTAATTCAAAGTATATTCCAATTATTAAAAAAACTGCACAATTTAATTGCTATTTATAAAGTTGAGGAATGCAATTTTAAATCAAATTATATTGCGTGTAATAATTAAGCTTTCAATTTGAACAGGGTTTTTTTGTGATACATAAAAGAGTTTCTTGAACATAACAAAAAACTTGCACATCACTGGATTTTTAATGAATTCTTAATTTCAATATTTTGTAGCTGAAACGTTCTTCCTTCAATAATCATTAAGTAACCTTTTGAATGTAGATCTTTTCGACTTTTAAATAAAGTGCAATCAACAATTAATAAAGTACAATCAACAATGAAATTACTTTGAAGCTTTAAGTAGAAGACCAGATTTAAATATTTAAGGGTAGGTTGGGAAATAGTTAGCATGTTGGGGAAGGAAGTAATAAGTACATCAAAGTTAGTGTATATACCACCATTAAATTGTGGTTTTATATTTATAATATTTTTTTTAATATCATCATACTTTTGAAATTCAGTGATCAATATGCGAATGGTGAGGGGTCAGCTGACCACTTGACCCCCGAGCTGTTCACTTGGTTTGATTCTAGTATAGGCATGATTCAATTTTGTCAATGAAGCATCTCAGTCATTTTGATCAATATATAATTTTAATTGCTCAAGAAATTAAAATAAGACATTTTTCTCTTAGAGTTTGTTAACTCAGAAACCTCTTATTGGGAGTGTAGACATAGAAATAATGTAGGAGGGGTTTTTGTTGATAATATTAAAATACCTGCTGCTTAATCTGGTGTTAATATCAATGTATTTCAAGTTTTTTACTATTTTTTTTTTAGAATTGAAAAGCTTGCACAAGATATTGCTGAAGATATTGGAAATGAGCCAATCTTTGCCCTTTGTGTTCTTAAAGGAGGCTACAAATTCTTCACAGATCTCATTGACCACATAAAGAAATACAACCATTATGCCACTCGCAATACCATTCGTATATCTGTGGATTTTATTAGATTGAAAAGTTACAAGGTGAGCTGAGTATAAACTTTAAACATGTAATTATGTACTAGTACTAATATTAGAAAATATTTTGTGAAAGATTTTAGTAGAGTAATAATCAGTTTTCCCTCGGAGGTATTTTGTTCATGTGAAAGATTTATGTAGAAAAATATGTACACTTTGTTAAGGATGAATTCATTATCTCTAATTTTATAAATGATGAAGTAATTGAAAATTTCCAAAATCCTATACAGTAAATCTTATAGAAAACCATGTTTAGGAGTAACTTATGCAATATTATAATGCAGAAGAAAGTTCATTAGAAAATTTGCAATTGACAGTGTTGGTGTTGCCATAAATTTAAAAAACTAGTTATTCAACTAATTTTCATATTTTTCAGTTTTTAAATGTAGTTTTGGATAATGGTAATTAGACTTCATTAAAAGAAAAAATACCATACTTAAAAAAAAATCTGTCTGTAATTTATAATTGAGGTTTTTTTTTAGAAATTGAAAGCACCAACGATTTATCGAATAAATTAATTGTATTCTAGTTTCATAAAAATGTCTTTTTTAGGATGATGCAGCAGCCGGTCAAGTTCAAATAATTGGGAAGGAGGACTTAAGTGTTTTAACTGGACAGGTGGGTGAAATTATTTGTTTTGTGTTTAATTATTTTATAGTTTATTTTTGGGGGGTTTAAAATATATAATGTATGAGAATTTTATGTCGAAAATTGTAACCAATCTGTTATTATAATATAGAATTTAATATTTTTAATTAATAATTTTAACCTTGATTTTTAAATTAACCATGTTTTTCTAATTTTTAAAATTGTAAACTTTTCTCTTCACCTTCAAAATATTATGGGACAATAGTTGAAAAAAGAATAATTAAAGAAGAATATATATACAATTAAAAAGTTTTGAGTTTTTTTTATACTTCCAAAAAGCTCAACTTTAATTTCAACTTTTTTAATGGCAAATAATACCTCTATTTTCAAGTAATTTCAATACAGTTACTAAAAGTCAAATTGTCCATTATCATGTCATGTTAAATATAACACATTCTGTTTCCCAAAGTTAATAATCTTTAAAATTTTAACAAATTCTTCTGTGTTAGTTTATTTATGCGTAATTTTTCTTTAGCTAATTTAGTCCCTTGTGAGAATTTAATATACTTTCCTTGCATTCTAGAATGTTCTTATTGTGGAAGATGTGATTGATACTGGTCGCACAATGAAGGAGTTGCTAACTCTTGTCAAGTCCTACCATGTAAAATCTGCCAAAGTAGCCAGGTAAATATTAACAACACCTAATATATTTTAGTTAATTTGTTTAAAGCATTTGATTTTTTTTTTAAATAATATCAATGTACGCTTTCTGGATTTTCATTAATAATACCATCTTCAGAATTAGAGCTTTATATCCACTTTACTTGCAAAAAATTAGTATTAATTTTAGAGCAGGACAATTGTCGGTATTTACAATATCGAATCTACGTAATAAGTCATTTTATATTTCCTTTTTATAAATTAAACATTTCCTTAATTTACTACAATTCAACTAAAGATTTTTGGTTGACAAAAATTATAGAGGATAATTTAATGATACATATACATATCTGAAAGTTTTTAATATTAAAACCGGTATTGAGTAGTTCCTGTATTGGTTTTGTATACTTTAACAATTCTCCCGAAATATGCAATTGCATGTTTTTAAATAAAATACGTTATTTTCATTGTACTTACATTTTTTTTGTATTATGATTTATATTTAATGCTTCAATACATAATTTCAGCCTCTTGGTAAAGCGCACCAAAGGAAACTTTTATCGCCCTGATTGTAAGTAAACTAATATTTCCTTTTATCAATTAAAAAAATTTCCCTAATTTATTACAATTTCAATCTAGATTTTTAGTTGGAAAATTTCTGTGAAGAGTGATAGTTTAATAAATGGCATATTTTGGTGTAGCTTTTTTTAAACTTTCAATTAACAATTTGATTCCCATATGAAGAGCTCAAGTGCAAAACAAGTTAAATCACTATTTGCTTATGCTATTTTCGCCCTAAAAGCCAAACAGCCAAGGACAAGTTACCATAGAGTTACAATGGCATAAGCAAAAAGTGATGTAACTTGTTTTGCACTTGAGCTCTTCATATATTCTTCTGTAATAAGTATTTCAAAGCATTGTCCTTAATTTCCATTACAGACTGTGGATTTGAAGTACCCGACAAATTTGTGGTTGGATACGCCATCGATTACAATGAATATTTTAGAGACTTAGATGTAAGTATCATGAAGATAATTTGCTTTTTCTGGAATTGTTATCTGTTGCAATATTTTAGTTTATTTCCTATCAAAAGTTATTTATACTATTTATCAATAGATCTTGGAATTATTTTTGTCCCAAAAGAACTCATTATCCTGTATGGGTACTACTTTATCTCTTGTTGTTCCTATTTTTATAAATTTAACTTTATTTAAAATCTCATGATTACTAATGCATAACTTTCATGACGATCATTTTTCCCATCTTAAAATCAATTTTTAATTAATGTTTTTTTTTACTTTTAAAATTATAATATTCAAATAGTTAAACCATAATTTTTTGTGTGGTTATACCAGATTTTTCAAAAAAATATTTAAGTATGCGAGAATCACATTTAAATTTTGTCCAATAAGCCATAGGGAGTGTAATATTATAACTAAAAATCAAACTGTATGAAAATGTTAGTGGAATTATTTGGTAGTAATTGCTTTTGTATTTAGTAAATTAGTCATATTTAAATATATTAATATATTGTTGGCACATTATAAAAACCACATAATTATTAATGCTCAATATTTTACTGTTACATATAAATAAGTATGGTATGCTTGAATAACCACTGCACTAGTGTTTCGTAAAGTTGTTCCAAAGTATATAAGTTAAAAACAGTGCTTGAATAATTTTCTTTCCTCAGCATGTCTGTGTCATAAATGAACATGGAAAGAAGAGATTCAGCACAAGTTATCTGAACAGAAACTAAATAAGCAGCCTACGCGCCTGTGATTCACCATGTCTCAATTTAATTATTTGCTGTAGCTTAGCAGTATTATGTCCAGTCCAGAGTTTTTACATTAGCTTTTTTCTTTATGTTCTCCGGTTTTAAGATGAAATCTTTTGTAAGCATTTACAGAATTAAATGTTTTATTTTTCAAGCTTGTGTGGTTTAAATAGAATAAGCATCACAGTTCATGACAACATTTATTAATATATTACAAATATATTCTCTTACATACATAAGGAAAGACAAAGTGATATTTAAATACTTGATATGTAAACAAAATTAAAAATTCTCTTTTACAGAGGTAGACTAACTTTAGTAAAAAATTTAGTTTTGCTAGGTAATTAAATCCAATAAAAAATTGAATATTTATGTTCTGCTAAAAATATTCACTAATGCTGGTCTACCTCTGCAATTATTTCCTTGTATCTGTTTACAAAGTCATACAAGACAACACTAGTTTTTCATCCATATACCTGTTGCTACAATGTATATGTACTGTAAACCTTAAAAAAATATCTGGTCCAATTCTCGAGTCTTGTCCCAAGTAGTAATTTACCTGGATAAAATGTGACCTTACAAAAATATATTCAAGTGTTCATATGTAAATACTTATATCAAAAAGTTCAATATTTTATTATAGCTCAGTTGTTAAAAGAATATATGTATCTTGAGGTTGATTAACAAGCCATGGTGAGATACTATTTTCTTCCATTAAAATAGGCTTGGTAGTTGTTTGTACTATCGCAGGTGAATCTTTCTGTAAAATTTAAATATTCTCCATTTTAGTTATAAGAAATATATGATAACTATATAATAGTTATTTAAAATTAGTTCATTTACTCATTAAAGGATGAGGTAGTCATGAACAATTTCAACTTCATAGTTACCAAAAAAAAATTAATAAAGAAGCATGATTGGTGGGAAAGGACCATGATGTGCATTATATAATGTTTACTTTTTTATTTTAATGTGAATAATATTTTTACTAAACTATTCAACATTTTTATTATTCTTTACTATTACAGATAACATATTTTATTTAAAAAAAATCAATATTTTAGAGAGTCACTATTTCTATAGATCTCAAGGCACTCTGTAGTTTCAGGTTTAAAATTTAATTTGCTATTTTAAAGAAAATTTAAAGTGTAATGCTTTAGCTAAAACAAAGCTTCATCCAAATCTATTTGTAAAGTCACTCAACAGAATAAAATAACTTTATAAAAAGACGAAGTATATTAGTTACCCTAAGGTTATTCAAATAAATCCTAATTAAATTGCTTCCTAGGAGATAAGGTTATCAAAATATTTGCTTTCTATATCACAATGACACTTATAATGTAGTGTATGAATCATTAACACCAGTGAACTATTCAACTCTAAGTTGATTGGGTGAATGTTTTATGCCACAAGAGCCAGATTTGGCTAAGCTCCCTTAGTTGATTATAGTTGCAATTGCAATTTTTCTGGCACTATTACCCATATATGATTACTATGGCATACATGTAAAATAAGTTGACAGATAAACTTAGATAAAATTAAGTCGTTTTTATTTAGCTGCTATACATTGGTAAAGAATAAATTGGTTGTGTGAAATCGACGGTAGAAAGGGAAGGAATGATGTACAAAAATGGCGAAGAATGTCAAGCTCTCCTCCACTGACCAGAGTCAAGGTTATTCCTCTTATTCATGGGAAAAGGTGTAAGTTTAAGATGATTCAGCTAAGTTTTGGTGGTACGATTGATATAGGTTACTCTTTGTAGTTGTTGGGCCGACAGGGTGTAGTTGGGATGTTAAGGTACTAATTGATATTGGGGATCTATGAAAAAGGTAATTTAACTAAGTTATTAAGTTTAATTGAGGTAAAAAAAAAATAAGATTTTGAGGAGTTAAGTTATATGTCATACATTTTCGTTTTTTAACTGTATAGCTTTAAAAGATATTAACATAAAGCATAAAACATGTTCATTATCATGCTACTCTACTCTTCCTCACCTATGCTTTTAATGTGTTACTTTTAGAAGCTTATTAATTTTAATGGTAAAAAATTTTCAACTAAAAATAATCTTTTAAAACACTTTTTGAGGATGAATTTGTATTAAAACATACTTACAATTGTTTCCTTAATCTGAAATAGTTGAGGTTGGTCTTTTTCTGTTTTATTGCAGGTATCACAGTTATTCCTAAAACAAATTATTTAAGTTTAACATCTTTATAAAAAAAATTAAAATTCCATCAAATGTTAATATTGCCATGAAATTCTACTCACTCTTCGTTCAAATCACAGATACTTATTTTTGCTGGCAAAGTAAACTTTTCGTCAAGTCTCTTATACGGCACATCTTCGTCTATATCAGTGGTAAAAGATTTCTGACCTATATTAAAAAAATTAAATAACATGCTTATTTTTTTAAAATGATTTTTCAACTTTAAAATATATTTCAGTTTGAATTAATTTTTCATAGATGCGTTCATACATTCCAAATATATATGTAAGGGCTTTGTTAGGGGTGTTGTCTAATGATAAGCAAGCAGTGAGAGAATAAAGTAAAGACTTCATACTTATTCAATGAAGCCTTCATAGTCATTCATTCAATTTTTAAAAACTTTTTAATCTGCCTAAAATAAAGCTAATACAAAATGCTGATTGTTACAGCACCTGTGCAAAAAAGGCCGTTTTTAGTTTACATTTTAGGGGAGGGGGGGGTGTATCGGTAACTTAGAAATTTTTCTATTGGAAGCTAATGATATTTTAGAAAAAAAGTTAACTATTTATAGAAACAAAGATTTTATGTTGCATACAGTTAAAAGAATACAATTCCTCAAATTTAATGCATCATACTCAATGCTTAGTCGATAGCGAAGCCGATGTTTTAAAAAATTCGTATTATAAGGTTCCAGGATAAAGATAAATGAAGAGTACAGGAGAAGATCCGCTTGATTTATTGGGAGTCTTTCCATAATTGTGTCTGCTTGGTGGATATTGGCAACAGGAAACCAGTTTTTTTTTCGGTTCTTCATTCTCTGTACAAACGTGTGACTTGTGTCCACTAATCTCTGGCGTGAATCAGGCTTGCCGCAGAGAAAAACAAAGCAAGTAACCGGTTTCTTTACACCAGTTTAGGCGACTTCTCACTATCATCGCCAAAAAGGCCTACTGAGGAAAGCCTTCTACGAAATCAAGCGGTCAAGCCAATGTCTGATTTCTTTACACCAGTTTAGGCGACTTCTCCCTATCATCGCCAAAGAGGCCTACTGAGGAAAGCCTTCTACGAAATCAAGCGGTTTTTCTCTTGTACTCTTCATATATTTTTTAATATATTTCATAAGTATTCCTTCCTTTTATTTAAAGTATGATCATCAAAGACAAATTTTTTTGAGGAGTTAAATTAAAAAATCACGCATTAAAAGGTAAAAACCCAATCCAACATACTATTTTTAGACGACTTTTCCTCGTTCACTCTCGACTTGAGAATGTTGCATTTCATCTGGTCCAGTGGAATGGGCTTTGCCCCACCACTGCTGGGTAGCATCTGGTTGTTGGGCAGGATGTTGACATCTTTTGTGGTAGAGCTACACCCTGGACTTTTGGGAAGAAGGCCCTTGCGAAGCTTGGACGGAGAGGAGTCGAGAGCCTTCAGTTTGCAGGCAAGGATTTCGGCCTCTGTAAAGGAGTAAGGGCTGTTTAGATCTAATTTAGTTATTTTCAGAAAGAGTTGAGTTTCTGTTATTTAGACAATTAGTTGGTATTGATTGGCAACAAATTTGTAATATCTGAAAATCAAGAATAAGTGTTTAAGATTCTCTTCATTCTTTCTTTCATTAATTCTAACTCTACTAGAATGCATGGAACAGATTCTAACAAATTTTAATTTTTAGAATAAGTTGTATTTTGATAATATTGTTGGACTTTGCACTGTCAAGTTGCATGACTGCAAGTTGTAAGGGGAAATTTAATTTGTAGAAAACAAATAGACTTCATCAGTTAAGGATAAAGTTTGTTTAAATACTTTATGTTATGTTGCTATAAGTTTAAAATAAAATTTATCACAGGATAAGTACAAAACAAAAAGAATGCTAGTGACTTAAGACATAAAAATATAATGCAGAAGACTACATTAAGTTCTAAAATTAATTAGTTATTGGATTGTTCTGTAATGTGCATCTAAAACAAATAAATAAAGTAAAGAATGGTTTATTTAGAATAATTTTTATTTAAAAACATTTCAATATATTCACAGATAGTTTGCCGAAAAACTTAAAATTTAAGAACTCAAATTTAAAATGTTTAAAACATCAATTTCATTACACATTTTTAAAAATACTACTTGCAATAATGTATGTGAACTTAATATTTTGATTATGTTTAAAAAATAAAAATATTTATTTGAATAACTTTGAAAACAAAACTAATATATAAAAAAAATTACCTGATAAATTAGAATTTTCCGTATCTGCAAGCCTGTTTGAAGCTTCATATTTTCCATCATCTAAATCAGTGTCACAAGGAGAATCTTTTGTTATGGACTTAATCAATTCGCTAATTCTATTTCCAGTTGGATTTCCCAACACACAGTTTGAACTTTCGCTTGCTTTAGGTTTGGGTGTTGAAACTGGTGCTGTATGCAATGGTTCTGTGGTTTCTGAAATTCTGAAACAAGATATTGGTTTACATTTTAAACTCAGCTTTATCAGGGGTTTTCAGGTTTTTTTCAGCAACTTTTTCAGGTTTTCAATTATTTAACAAATTTAAAACTGAAAGAAGATGGAGAAGTTATAATTGAGTTTTAATTGTTGCATATATAATTGCAACAAAAAGAATAATTAAAATAAAAAGATCTTATAAAGTAAAATTAAAAGCTAAACCCAGTGCAGTGGTACAACAACTATTAGAAGGCCAAGATCTGCTGTACCTAATTCTGCTCCTAAGACAGAGAGCAATTGGCAAAATTTTAAATTGGCAAAATTTTAAGTGCAGGCACTAAAAACAAGTTACACTTTTGCCGATATATTTTTTTAAAAATTAGGTCATTATCTACAGCAGTGGTTCCCAACCTTTTCTGAACCATCGCCTCGTTCTTTAGGTTGATTAACATGAATCGCCCCCTTCTAATTTTCATGCTATGGCTATAATCATAATTGAGTTCAAGTGTAATAATAAAACAGTTTTATAACACATACAAGCGTTTATAAAAATTACCAAAGAAGCTTTATCTGGTCACTTTTAAATAAAATAGAAAAAACACAAAACATGTATTTTTAAAGAACAAAAGTGAAATAATTAACTAAGATATTTTTACTGGTTTCTAGAAATTTTAAAAGAGTTGAGAGTAAAAATTGGCTTGTTTGGTTGTGGTTGGAGAATGGCTTTACTGTACAAAGGTACAACATTATTTTAATTTTCCCCCTTTAAATACTCATCAACCCTAGATCGCCCATCAAGTATTTTTTGCCCCCTTGATAATACTAATCGCCCACTTGGGGGCGATTTCACCCTGGTTGGGAACCACTGATCTACAGCAACAAAAGTTTGATTTGGGCAGTATTATAGAGAGAAAGTGGCGTTCTCTTTCTCGAGTATGTTGGATGAAATTGCAGTTAAAAAAGTAAAACAAAAGATTATTAGAAGTATAATTAAGTGCTTACATTGTGACTGGTCTTCTTGGTTCGTTTCCATGGCTCTGATTGTGGTTTTGGATGGGACGACGCGAGTATCTTTGACTCGGTCTCCGCTCAAAGTGAACCGTCCTACGGGCTCGGCTATGCTGGGTTGCTTGGAATTCAGTTCGGCCACTTATTCGAGAAAAAGGTATATTGAAGTAAATAAGAAAAAATAGGTGTGTGTAACACTAAACGAATTTCAGTTAACACTCAATAAATCAATACATTTAAAGGTCAATTCAAATAGATTTAAAACCCAAAAAGTTCTATAACAGCTACTTTTTATAGGGTAGACTGACCAGTGAGTGAACAGGCCCCAGTGAATGAAGATTTGGTAAATACAATTAAAAAAATAAGGATTGAAAATCATTCCACTAGATAGATTGGCAATACACTGACTTCCTCCCATCTAGTAGGAAGCTATCTCACATGGTTGGTTGCCATGGTCATTATGTCCTGGTGTTAATTTACTGGCAAATGCAGTTCCTTAAACGTTCATTCACTGGTTAGTCTACCCTACATGCATTATTTTCTCGAAAACCTTATTATGACATCTAAGAGGTACTAGGAACTCTAGCAACACATTTAAAGTCTGTATCTCTTTTATCATATTTCAGCAAAACCTTTAAAATCCAAAAAGTTCTATGGCAGCTACCCTTTGCATATGCACTATTTTAGCGAAAACCTTAAATAATGCAACCTTTCAAGTTTAATAATAACAAAAATATATAAAATTGAGCAAATTAAATTTACAGTAAAAATTTATTTGATTGTAAAGATAAAAATGGATTTGATTTGTTTATATAAGTCAAATATAACATCAAATTGTAGCCTTTTGCCTTTGGATATTTTAACACCTATTTGCTTAGTTTTGCATGATAAAAAAACTGAGATAATTGTTTTTAGCTTATGCTAAGTATGTAAAATTGTTTCAAGATTTAACAAAACAAATGGGAGGTTTACAATCTTTATATTTTTAATTTCCTGATAATTTTAGTCCACACAAATATAAAATCATATTATATCTAAATCAACAAGTTTTTGTGTACCTGTATCTGAAACGCGATCCCATTCTTATGAAGCCCTGCTTCGTGGAAGGTTCAACCGTTGGCCCACGAAGTCGGAAGAAAGCATGGTGTTCTACGGCACATTTCCACAAGTGCTTGCAAGCTCGCTGGTTGTGAAGCCGAAACACAAAAGTGTGCTCCTGTTCTTTGCCCTAGACATTCACTCAATCAATTTAATTGTTAGATGCTTAACCCTCTTAGGGATACATACATGACATATCCTGACTTAAACCCCTCAAAAACCTATATTTTTTACCCTCAAGTAAACTTCATAACTTAATTACCTTTTCAAATATCCTTAGCACTTAAACATCCCAACCACATCAGTCGCCTTTAATCGGTTTCCCATGATCTTTCATGAATCATCTCTACGCATTGACTTTTTAATACCTTTCTCATAACAAATTACTGTTTTTGATTGGTCAGTCTGAGAGAGTTGTAGATGTTTTCGTCATCTTTGTGAGCATTCCATCTTCAGCCATCGTCTACTTCAGACGACCAATTTATCTCTTAATAATGTGTAACAGTTAATAAAGAAGAATCACTTAACTACAATTCCCTGTCGACTTATTTTACATACATATAAACCCTAATCTTCCTGACAGGTTTTCCAGCAAGACACATAATTCTTGAAAATTTAAATTTTATAATTTTACTAAATTTAAAGTTGGAGGGGTCATATTTTCCAATAAAATATATATTTTTTAATTTAATGAATTTAATTTTCAGTTAAAAATTGGAAATATCAATTAATATGCACAGCTGCTAATAAGCACATTAAATTCATGCAGTGAAAACAAGTTTACAAGTCAGGAAATTTGCTTAAACCTCAGAAATGTCAACTTCATATTAAAAAATTAATACCTCAAAGCAATTCCCCTACCGTCAGAAGTTACTTTTATGGTAAATTAACTTCATTTTCAATTTGTCTAAATCTCACAATTGATAATAGGACTCGTTTTTTTAAACGCATATTGGAAAATCCAACAAATGATTTCAGTTTAATGTTCTTTATTTAGTACATACTTATTATCCATTTGAATTTTATCTTCAGCAACTGTGACTAGCTCAACATAAATATTTTTTAAGGAAAATGACATTCTGAATCCTAGAGTAATGTCAATATAGTTTTAGTTAAAGAAAGGTTTGATTGGCTCCTTAAAGCATTTAATATTGCAAATATGATTTTAAAAAATTAACTATTCCCTACCTCATCATCATCTTCAATAACTACAAGACTTAGCTTCTTGTTTTTGAAGTTCAGTTTTGTGATTTTGGGCCAGAAAAATAGACCAATTTTTGTGTTGCCTTCAAAGACTAGAATTCCAGTTGGAGTAAGACCCAATGAGTATTCATTGGCATCTTTTCCCTGAAAGAATAATAAATAAAAGGATCACCACAAAATCATACAAAATTATAACAAATAAATCTTGCAGAATAAATATTGCATTCATAATTAGGTTTTTATTCCTGGTTCATTATTTTAATTTATATCATTATTTAATTTTAAATAATAATTTAATTTTTTTTTCAATTTATTTTTGGCTTTTTGCGTTTTCATATAGAATTTATCTGATTTTTTTATCAGTAGTAAATCATAACTTTTCTTTAGAAAACATTAATAATTTCTTTTATAAAATTATAAATATGCATGGCTTTGGAAAAATTAAGTTTTTTGGGCTTAGCAGATCTTAGGATTCCGACAAAATAATTAGATTTGGATTTAAGAGAAGTGAGGTTGATATTTTAAAAATGTAATAAATTTTATATGCTATTATTTTTATTAGATTAATTAAATTAATATATTTCCAAACCCCCAAAGAAGTTTATACCAAATTAAAGGGGGAATTTTCAACCAAGTCTAACAAGTTCTAATCCTAGAACGTTAACCAAACCAGTTCATCCTAGATATCTACATACATGCATTACACTACAGTTTTTGAAAAATAGTTTCCTTACCAATACTGTATGCATATCAACACCATACATTTCTAACCACTTCACTTTGTGCAAGAAATTCAGTTCAGCCTGAGCTGATGTCTGACCACTGAAATTTGATACAAAAAATTAAATATAAAAAAATGATTAAATTAAAACCTTTTGGATTAATAATTCACTATGTTTGAATATAAAAAAATCAAATAAAGCAATTTATACATTAAAACATAGCATAAATTCAAGTTAAACTAACAAAAATTATTATGATAACATGATATACAAACTATTTTTTACATTAAATATTTATTTAAAAAGGCAAATAATTCTTAACTTTAACTACATAAATACTAATCCTTCAAAATTTGAATACAAATTTAAAAAATTATAATTTTAATAAAAAAATATTTTAATGAAAGTAATCAATAAAAATATTTTAATGAAAGTAATCAATAAAAATATTTCAATGAAAATAATAATGTATACTGCCCAAAAATAATTAATAGAAATGGCTATCACAATTCAACGACATAGCTTAAAATGAATGTAAATACCTGCACGTCTTGTACTGCTCTAGTATATCTGCTTCCATTTCTTCTGTTTGATTAGGAGCAAATCGAAATTCAGAAACAAATCCCAAGTTATGGATGGACGGATCATAGTCACCACATTCGGCTGTAAATTAATATATTGAACATAAATTAGTTCATCTAATATGCAAACAAAGGTTTGATAGTTAAACTAGGATAATTTTTTAAAAATTGCATAAAACAAGAGCACATTGAGTATTTTATTGAAACTTGAAACTATACTATGAAATTTAATGATTACAATATAAAGATTACAATATAGTTACGCAACACAAATATATTTTTTTATTAAAATGTAAACGTCATTTACACAAGTGCTAAAAATAAAATTCAGGTAAAAGCTAAAATCATATTTATAATTAAATTATGAAAAATGCTAAGGTTTTTTTTATCTGAAACCAACCTACATTAAAAAAAATTTAATAAAATTAATTTTGTTGAAAACATTAATAAAATAATAACTTTTAAAATGATAATAAGCAAGATAATAACTTTTGTAAAAAGACAACCTATTATATGTACTTAGCTCATATCACATAATGTTAATCTGTAGTAAGCAGGCATTTCATGCATTTCCATACATCACCACTCCTTTACAAATAATTAAGATCAAGAATTTAACCATTTTCATTTTTTAAAAAATTGAATAACTTCCTAACATAAAAATGTTCTTTACATATTTTTAAGCAAAAAGAAATTTATGTGCTTGAGTATAACTGCAAATTTCAAGGTAATTAAATTTACAAGGCACAAAGCAAAATACTAAACAAAACCTAAATAAACCACACAAAAAACAAAATACTAAACAAAATTTTAAAAAAACACACACACAAAACAAAATACTAAACAAAACCTAAATAAACCACACACAAAAGCAATCTTATCTAACAAACATTATAAACTGGTTAGCTTATTATAAATAATGTTAGTTTCCCCCTTTTAAATACTTACACTGTAAAGATAAGGCAGAAACTTCAACAATCACATTATAAGAACATGGAAGTTTTCCTGTTAAAATATCTTGCTTCAGCTGAAGGAAAAAGAGATACCTGAAAAAATGATGTAACCATTATTTTACATAATTATTATTTAAACTAACATAATTCTCAGATTTTGACATAAACCCAAATTTAGTTGTAATAAAATAAGACTTTTTAAAAAAGTTTTTACAGCTACCTTAAAATATTTTTAAACTATTACTGTCATTTGTAACTAATGTTCATTGTTTCAATCTTTCTTTCTAAGCATTGTATAACAATGCTATAGTAATTTTACAGGTAAAATCATACATTTACAGGAAATAAATTTGCTGACAGACAAATTAAAGGCTAAAAATATAATTAATAAGTATACTCTATAAGTAATTATTACATAGAAACTATACACATAAAGATTGTAAAAGATATAGCAAAAAAGAATGTTATGTTACATTTTAGAGGAGTTAAAAAAAATTGCAACCGGCTTTTTTAGTATAAAAACAAATGGATCAAACAGCAAGCAAAGACTTGATTCAATAAACTTCTTAAAAATGTAATAATCTATACAATATAAGTAAGAATTTATGAATAAATTTGGTTTTAAGCAGTTTACCTTGTCAGTTCTTCTCTTAAATTAGTAGGTTCATAAGAATAAAACTTTGCTCCTAGATGACAAATAAAAGGCACTGATCCTGAAATGATAAATGACACAGCATATAGAAAGCTATTCACAGGAGATTTATGCATATCAAACTTAATTATCAACACTAAAAGCAAACTATTTTATCTGAAATATAATATATCTTATTTATCAATTGTATTTACAAACACAGGCTTAAAAAGGCAACAATTAAACACTATTTAACTAATTCTTCCAATAAATATTTTATAGGTGATGAAGTGTATTATGATGAATATTTTTGTAGTGACACTTTTACAGACAAACTATTATTTACAAAATATAGCCAGAAAACATTTTTAAAAAATAAAATTAATAGTTGTATAATACTAAGTAACAAACCTTTGACTTGTTTCTTAATTTCCTTGGTAGGGTCTAGCCAATGCTAAAACATAAAAAATAAAATTAATTGCAAAATATTTACCAGGGTCTGTTGGTTGAAACCATAATTTAACCAAGGTATAAACCAAATGGTGTTTTCTAGAAAAAAAACATTTATTTTTATTTCTTATGGTAGTTGCCTAAAATAACTAAACTCAAACTGAACAGAACTACTAGGTAAATATTCTTTTTCTTTTTAACATTTTGGCAAATTTTTAAGTAAATTACATTGGTCAAAATTCTCCCAACAAACACTATAAGCTTCCATCTACATGTTAATTTCAGTGTTAATTAATTTTTTCATGAGTATATATGTTAATTTTAGTATTGTGATTTAAATAAAAAAAAAACTTGGTTTAAGCGCAAAAAACCTGTCTAAAGCCCATTTCACACCTGCACAGCTACTTGCAACTGCAACTCGCAACTTGTGGTAACCTCGTTTTTCGGGTTTCAACAAAAAATTATTTATCTCAAAATTTGGCAAGTTTCATCTTTTTGAAAGCACAAACTATAGGCATCGTTTGCATCAAACAGAAGTTTATGTTTCCGAACTTCTTTAATTAGATCAATTTCCATTTTTGCCATCCATTTACTACCCATTTTTAATTGCGCAGATTTTTGTAAGCAAGGAAATTTGGCGTCGTAGAAAGTAAACAAACAACTAGTTGGCGAAGTCTAGTTCGCCACAATGCAGCCAACGAAATCCTGAGTTCTGATTGGCTAAGGGTACATGCAACTGCGATTTTTTCATGCTCGCACGAAAAAATCTCACGACTTGAGTGCAACTTTTTAATGCACGGTGTTCTATGGGAGTTGCAAGTAGTTGTGACAAGGTGTGAAATGGGCTTAATACGTTTTCCCTAATCAAGCTTTTTACCTTAAGTTAACAAACTATTATTTAATGCATTAACTGATATACTTACTTTCACATTGAACTCGTCAGTATACTGCAGTCCAAAGTAATCTTTTTCCACAAGATCTATATGATAGAAAACTTGCTCACACAAATCAGAACCAAGAGCTTTCTTCTGAAATAAAAGTGTTATAAAATATTAGATATTTTATTTTTATCAAAAGGGAAATTTAAATATAAATGTGTTGTGTAATGAAAAATATTGGTAGTTAAATATAGATAATTTACAATGTACATATAATTTTTTAATTAGATTTTAATTAAAATGTAAATAATTTAATATTTTATTCAGTCTGAAACTTCATGTGAAGTGAACCTTCTCTCAAGAAAAGCCCTTTGCACATGTCAAATAAATATAGTTTGCAAAAGAGTATTACAAGGTTTTTTCATTAATAATCCAGTTAGTTTCCTTTTTAAAAAATTCTAAAATTACTTTCCTTACAAAGCGTTGTTATTCCAAACTTATAATTTGACATTAGATTTTAGGAAAGCTATTGTATGTGTTTTTTTTTTTCTCATAGAAGTGTTATTTTCAAACCTGTCAACACAAAGAACTTTTGTAGTGAAATGAAAATACATCCTAATTTAAGTATTATGCAAATGTTCACACTTATACAAAAACGGTAATTGTCAAAGTGATACCAGCTCTAAAACAATTGCAATAAAACAATTTTAAAAAAAACTGTTTAAAAGTTGGAAACTGTTAGGGTGTCAACAATATTCTTATTTTGCGGCTTTCTATCTACTTTACATTGTAAATCACAAGCTCTAAGAGCAGTTCTATTGTAGAGAATGAACATTGTAAGCATGAAAAATCCCTTGCACAAGGACAGCGTGACATATAAACACAATATCAAAATCATGACCATTGTCTTTTACAGCCAAGTGTGAATATTATGTCGATTGTCGTCTACATCTACTAGAATAACTAGAATGCAGGTAGACCGCAATTTTTTTGTTGTTTTTTAAAGTTAAAGAACAATTTAGAATTCCATGTCTATTATATCTATTGCAAGAATCGAGTTGAATTATTGTGTCGTACTAGAGCTTCACGAGAGCTTTTCGCGACAGGCGCCGAAATTTCGAACCACAGTCAAGTGAAGAGCCGGCACCCAACGCAACTTTCAGGAGCGCCATCGTACGCAGAGTCGTGACTTTGAAGCCTATTTAACATGTATTCCCGCTACACGGAGTATTATTTGACCGACTTTTTTGAATGCACAGACCATTTATAGGTCAGCAGTTGTTTTGAGAATGCCCGAGACGAACTTGGGATCTTTCGCAAGCGAGATAAGCGCCTTACCGACTGGGCTTCCCAGTCATCTAATGCAAGAAATTTTGAACTTGCAACAAAACAATTAAAAGTGAAAAATCTGGAAGTTTTTTGACAGGCAACTCTCTTTGAAAAAACTTTTAACAATTTTGTTTAAAGAAGAACGATATCAAGATTCCTACACCGATATACTCAAAAAGTATCGTGGACAAACAACTTTTTTTGGTCCACCACTGTTTTTTAAAATATTGTTTTCCATCACGTAACATGTAAAAGGAAGATATAAATTCTTACTAAATTAAGATTTTTCAATAAAACCGATTCCGAGAACTTTTTAGGTTTTAAAGTTATTGAAAAAAAAAATTAGATTGCATAATTGCTTTTAAATGTTTTCCTTATTGCTTTATTGAGTGGTAATTGTAAGTCGTGTAGTGTTACAAACCCCTAGTTTTTGAAACAGATTAGTAGTTATCCATTTGAAGAGCTAAGTTTAAGAACGTGTTAAGTGACATTTTTGAAAAAAAAATGAGATTTTTGTATTAATAAACATATTGCCAACTTCTTTAACGTTAACAAGTTTAATCTTTTCATAAACATTAAGTTAAGTATATTTTTTACCGTTTGCAAGTATCGTTTTCAACAGATCCGAGTGCAAATTAAACACTGGTGCATTTTTACGTTTTCATTTTTTTGTCACTTAGCACGTTCTTCGACTAATCTCTTCAATTACAAAACTATTATTATTTGCCCGTAATTCGGGTGATCGCTCTTCAGGTGCCGGATCAGCCGTAAAACAAAGCGTTTTTTCATAGTCATTGCTCACGCAGATATAATGGGAACAGAATCTTCGTGTGGTCTCTGCTCTAGTTCGATCTATTTTAAGGTCACCGAATATAATTAAGTCCGGTCCCACTGGAAATAACTTGCTCATCAATTACATATATATGGAACCGGTCTACCAAAGCCTATTATATTTTCCAATTATTTATGTTTTTTTTTTAATGAATAATAATCCATCAATTCTAGAAATTATTGAAGACGTTTACTCGGACAACCGTTCTTTGAAAAAATACCTTTTGATTTTTAAGGAAAGTAGAGTAACTCCTTTGGAGTACTAACTAATTTAAGGGGTCATAGGAGTCTTAAAAATGTGCAAAGAAGGTACTACAAACCATAGTTTGACCTTTCATGTAATTTTTTAACTACTCGATATCTGAGTTTTATTTTTTTTATATGTAATTCTACAAGATTTGTTTAATATAAAACATGTTTTAAAATTTATGAAACTTTAGCCAAAACTAAAATAAATGATATTAAACATAAAGCTATTTGAACACATTGGGATTAAGCTTGCGCGGCAAATTTTGAGGTCAAAATTGAAGAAATGACCAGGAAAATGACTTTATATTGTACAAATATGTACAAACAAAGACTTATACCTAAATTCTCAGCTCAATTTTAATTAGAAATTATTTTAAGAACTTTTTTCTAAAAAAATTAATAAAAATTTCAAAATTTTGATTTAAATTTTTTTTAAAAAAAATAATTTCTAATTAAAATTGAGCTGAGAATTTAGGTATAAGTCTTTGTTTATACATACTTGCACAGTATAAAGTCATTTTCTTGATCATTTTTTCAATTTTGACCTCACAATTTGCCGCGCAAGCCTAATCCCAATGTGTTCAAATAGCTTTTTATGCCTAATATCATTTATTTTAGTTTTGGCTAAAGTTCATAAATTTTAAAATTTGTTTTATAATAAATAAATCTTGTATAATTTTATATAAAAAAATTATACTTATATATTGAGTAGTTAAAAAATTACATGAAAGATCAAACTATACTTTGTAGTTCCTCCTTTGCACATTTTTAAGACTCCTATGACCCCTTAACACTTTATCGGTTCTGGTCAATAGATTTGGGCAGTTCAAAATTTTGTGTTATTTCAGCTGTGTCAATTTTTTTGTAATCGTCTTAAATTTTAATAAAATAATGTTCATAAAATAATGTTCATAAAAAATTAAACATGGTGATGAGATGAACTTTTATATCATACTATGAATGAACTTATTTAGAAATTTCGATTTTTTTTAATAAATAATAAAAATAGAAAAATGGTAGGGTGGTTAAGAAAAGTATACTCTATTATAGGAAATTGTAAAATTAACTTTTCAGTAAAAATTTACAGATCGTTTAAAAACCTTAAAATGTATAAAATAAAACTGAAAACCAGCATTTAAAGATGCAATCCGGATTCTTAAAAAAATTATATAAAATTTCATTTTCAATTTAGGACTGCATTTGAAACAAATAATACAATCGAGGCACATGAACAGGTAAGTCGCATGGACAACTGTAACAATAAATCAATCAGCCTACATAAGTTTTTTTTTTTCGTTTCAAGAAAAAAAATAGAGAAAAAAACTCTCCCCAAAACCATCAATCTTTCTATAAACTCAAGAACCATCAGAGCATGATGCGTGGACTTCAGATCAGACATGTTTCCTCAAAAGGATGTCCGCCGTTTTTACACACCCTAAGACAGTCGCGGTCAGAAATCTGAAACGCAAATAAAGGGAAATGGCCAATGTCCTGCCTTATAAGATTTGATATCTACCCATTTTCTACGAAACTAGAATCCATTTTTTTTAGGTAAACCGGTCTTGGGAAGAAAATTGATGCCGCTCCGGCGCCGATCGGCCCATGTTTGAAGAGTAAAATTGAAATAAAACACCTGGGAAGGGTCATCTTACGTCTTCCAGTCACCATTTGGAATGAACGCATTGTCAAATTCAGATAATATTTACCTTTCTTGCGAACAATGGCTGCAGCACCTGCAGCTTTATATTAAAAATTTCAAAAAGAACAAAATAGTTGCTGTATACCAAAGTGTAAAAAAAATTAACTGTTAATTGTTTGTGTAAAAAAAATTAACATCTGAGGAAAAAGGCTATATGCTGCGATATTTTATTTGAATTTCCAGATTAACATAGAAAATTCCTCCTATTTTTACGCCTACTTTCCATTTTTTAAAATCATTAATAATTTATTAAAACAATGGAAAATAGGTATCTAGATAGGAGAGATTTCTACGTCTCTGTCTGCGCGTTTCTTTTAAACTTCGTTCTAATAGTCCGGAAAAAAACTTACAATTTAAAATAATTACAGAATATCTAATATAAATGCATGTAACAACACACATAATTTGCAAAAGGATCCCATACTTATATACTGCTTACGGGCTGAAATTGGAATCATTAAATGTCTTTCTATATTTATGTTTCATCTTTGAAAATGATGTCGAATCAATTAATATGTTCTAAATGACATTTTAATTTGCCCTTTAAGAGAATAACAATAACTGCCCTAAATGATTTTCCTACAATCATTTGCTTGTATTTGTATTGTATTAAGTTGACTACACTTAAAACATTTGCTTATAGATAAAACTAAGATAAATTTTCTACAGTCGTTAATGAATGTAGCTCTAATTTTTTTTTATGTAGCTATAAATAAATTATCGTCAATACAGTAGAGACAAATAAAACTAAAATAGTTTTAACTAGAAATTTAAGAACCGGAAAAACAATAAAAAAAAAGAAAGAATAAACAAACTAAAAAATGACATGGCCTATTTTCGTAGCTATCCTTTAAAGGTAAATAATTTTTTTTTAAAATAAAAACAGGTTCCATGGAAAATATAACTAAAATTAGACTATTTTCACACCAAAATAGTAGTTTTAACGTTATATTTGTACAGAAATCTTATAATAAAATTGATATGACTGTGTAATTAACGCAAGCAAGTATTTCACAGCACGCCATTACATATTAATAGACGATTTAACACCAATTTCATATCTACTATTTCTCAACACGTTTGCTGTGTAGGTAAACATGTCACAAGAGCTTATAAATAGAAGTCAACTTAAAAAGCAACAATTTCCAGAAGCACGCACGAGATTTTTATTTATTATTCGCCTCATGATCAACCAAAATACGCGAAAACTTTTGATTTCAATTTCTAATAATTGAAAAATTAAGTTAGTTACAAATATTAGCTAAAGGCACACTAAATATCTAGGGAATGTTTATATATTAACCTTTTCCTTACTGAAACGCCCGAACAACTAAGTATTCGATATTGTTATTTTTATCAAATATTAGGAGGAAGCAAAAATCCTTCGTAGCGAAAGAGTTAAGCGCCTATATTCAACCTGAATGCTTGTATTTTATTCCATTTTAATGCTATTTTATTAATTTTTTAATTTTTGTAATTTATTCAAATCTAATGTTTGCTGTCTGTATTTTATACGATTTTAGTGTCTTGCCTCTGCTATATAATTTGACTTTTTTTTCTGTATAACATTCAAATAAATAAATATAAAGTTGCTAGCGCAAACTACAGTAAAACCGACATTAAGTTTGCAGTATACAAATGTTCTACGAGAAAGAGTAAATAGAGTTCCCATTTTCGAGTGCGAGAATCGAATAAAAAAAGGTGTTTCACATTCAGTAAACAATTTTATTTGTTATTTCAAGACATAAATTTATTAAATTTATTAGTTTAGCTTCAGTTAGAGTGTAATTTTAATTATTTTTCCTTCGATTTTGACGTAACAGGGCGCACAAATATCAGGGGCAAAGGAGCAGCCAATCAGAGTAGGCGAAATTTCAGCGCCAGCCGCGTTGTTTACCCAGTTTCCTCCGAGCAGTACATTTCTCTGCTGCAAACTTAAGGTCGGTTTTAGTATAATAAAAAAAAATCACTTTTTTCTTATTTAATTAGACTTGTATTTAAGGACTGAATGAGTCACTGGAAAAACTCATTTAGTAAATTAGCTCCTTTCTTAAAATTCTATTTGAAGCGTTTATTTATCCTCTGTCAATAAAAACTTAATTACACTTAGAGGATTTATAGGTTAAGCACGTACGAGAAAAAGCATGTGAACATTCGAAAACATTTCGATTACTCAGTGCAAAAACAGTTTTTTTTACGGTCTAATAACCGAATCGGGGTTGGACGAAATGATTATCTTACGGAAGAACTTGAAGTGTAAAGAAACCATACGTTTTTCAGCTTGGACAGACTCAACAGTCGATTCCGCATGGCTAAACGTGGCGGATTTGGTCATTCTGAAACACTGTGTAAAGACTTTATAAAAGTACTTGAATGGATTTTACGAGGTGTTATTGGAATAAGGAAAGGCATAGAATGTAAACGAAGCATTAAGTGCGACGCGATTGAAAACGAGGGTCTTGACCCAAAGTCGACTTATAACGGAAGGCGGAAACGGGGACAAAAAGAAAATAACGTTATTTTTAAGGAGAACAAAGCTTTCCAATCTAGCATAACAATACATTAAATGTTAGAATTACAATACCAATATAAAAATAATAGTGTTTATTCTTTGATAAGAGTGAAATCCACTCCTACAGGGGAAGTGCATTTTCGACATAGAAAGAAGTGAAAATTAACTCAGACTGAGTTAAAATCGCTCGTTTGTTTTAAGAGTATAGGAGAATGATAATGATACATTTTTTAAGTAAACGATCAACAATTTTTCTAACATAAAAACATTACCACATTGGGTTTTTTACTTTAACCCATGATGCTACATTTTTAGGGGTATTTGTCCTCGTTATGCTCATGAAACGCTTCCACAAAATGATTGTCACCAAATTACTTCTACAGTTCAGTTACTAAACCAAAACACCTGGTAGATCATAACGGGTGAAAGATATTCGAAGCGCGCCATTTATATTGTGTACTCAGCGAGTTCAACCGAAAATAGAAGTAGTCAAATAATATGTTGACTCGTTTCCACGAGGGCGATTCAGCAGAAAATTTATCTCAGTGCAAATAAGGTTCAATCGAAGAGCAAGACAAACTTCCTCTACTTTCTTGGAGGCATGATTTCAACACATCGCCCTCGCCTGAGCTCGGCCTCTCTTCCAGCACGAAATCTGATTCCCATTCAACAAACTGGTCACGTACGATAGACATGACCAAGACCTTGCATTTGCATAGATGAAATCTGGACATGATGACTCTAGATGAAGTAGGTGGCTCTGACTGATAAGAACAATGAGAGGGGAATATCTTTTTTGTTTATAACTAAATGCAAAAGAAAGAGGAGGCTGTTGCACAGACTTCGACAAAATCCTAAGGCTGTTAAGGATTTTTTAACACTTTAAATATACACCTCCAAATTTCGAAATACCGTAAATGACAAGAATATCAGTATGCACGATCCGATTGCGAAGGAAATGTAACTTCTACCACCTACGTCCTTAAGACACACGTTTTTCAGCTTTACAAAAAAATTTAGAAGATTTCTTCTATTTATCTATAGCAAATTGCTTAAGTCAAAATGTAAGGTTACAAAAGCAGAATCATTAAAAAGCTGCAGTCTTTATTATTTTTAATGATTTAAAAATCTAATCACCATAGGGAAAAGGAGGGGTTAAGAGATGAATAAAAAACAAAAGACAAAAAATGTTAAATCACAATTATTTATGGTAGCGTAATTTGATAATGCATATTTTGATTCTAAAATAAATTCAACACTTTTCTAATCAATTTACTTATGCTATCTCCAATTTCAATCCCTATAAGGTAATGTTCTAACAATAGTTTAACCTAACAAAAGTTCGACCAAGCTATAAAAAATAGAATGAAAATTATCTATGACTACAAGGAAACATGCTTAATTAATTATCTGCATTAAATTAAACAAGGAAACTAAAGAATTTTTCCAAATTGTGTTTGCAGTTCGCGTGTAAACAGTTTACAGTAGATGCATTTCTAGGCCTTCCGTGTTTATTTTAGTTGGATGCATCATTTGAAAATAAACTTAATTAGTATGAGTTAGAAATGTTTAAAAACGAGTTTAACAATAGAAAAACTAAAATAATATCAAATAGCTGTACAAGAAATAAGATGTTTGAGAGAGGGATTGATTGCAAACTTTTGTAAATTCCATGCTAAAAAAATATACTATTAATTTTTCACGAATACATTTTTATGCAATTGTAATAAGTGACAAAAAAATAAATTTGGCGATTCGTAACTCATAAAAAAAAAATTGAAAAATGGTTAAGTATAATTAATATTTTAAATCAACGAATATAATGTTGATTGTTGAACACGTCATGTTAGAAAAAAATTTTAAACTGCATTTAACATTCGTTAAAAATAATTTATGTCCATGGGTATATAGATAACCTCGATGCCGTTTCTTTTAATACACTTTAATTCTCTGATAGCAATATTTATTTACACGCCGACAAGTGGTTAGCAATCTTAAAACGGTAAATCTGTTACAATGATAAAAATAAATTCTAATGCCTAATTTTACAGGGAATGCTGAACAATTCTTTTAATTTCAAAGTAAAATTGTAAATTATTTGGAAAAAAAAAAGCTTCAAATGTTTATTTTTGATTATGCAGACACCAGCGTCAAACAGCGTTTTTATAATTGAAGTCTTTTGAATATCGCAGAAATTTTTTTAATCCAATGTTTCTATATAGTTGTTATGCGCTAAATATTTTGTCGCGTCACACTTCTATGCAGCATTTGAGTTTGGGCTATGAAAATTAGTGACGAATAGACAGGCGAACGGGCATAGCCTCTATTCTCTATAGATTCTACTTTTAAGTAATAAGCTTCAACTTTTAAGTTAAAAGCTTCTACTTTTCAAGTTATAAACGTAGTGGGGTGGCTAAAAAAACAATATAATATGGACAGAAACAATACACCCAACAAAAGCCATACGCCAATACACACCCGCCATACGCTAAGCAGGGGAAAACTGCGATTATATATTTTTTTTTAAAAAAAAGGGTCACAATTCTCTGAAAGTAGGAATCGGTAAGTCAAAGGCTTTACACAGATTTAAATGATTCCAAACAATAGCGCAAGCTGAAACATAGCACCCTACCATCTGTCATAACGCAAACTACAGGATATGAACGATTCGCCTGATAGCGGGCACAGGCCTTGAATTTCCCCCACAAAATAAACTATCGATTTTTTTTTATACAATACAGTCAAATCAGACAGATCATGTGGTAACCGCGGCCTTTGGTTTCTTTGCCAGTGATTCAGATGTCGAGGGGTTTTTTTTAGATTCGGATACTGTATCAGGAATCTATTGTAGTACCGATTGAGTGTTAGCTTCCACACTACGTTTATAGCGAAAATGAGTAAGTTTGTAAAAGAAAATGTAACCTAGAACACAGCCTTCAGTTTAACTAAATCTACTCTTAAACGTCAAAATTCAAGAAACAATTTTTCTTTAAAATTCCAATACTTATTCCTCAGCGTTTGCTAAATTCATTTATATTTCGAAGAATAAATTTGTAACATCGCTCACACTTACATACGAGTAAAACATTTCGTATCAATAAACACCATTAAAATTATTTATCACCTTCAAACATAACTAAACGAATTGAATTTTCAAATAATAGCATTTAAAAAACAAAAGACAATGGAAAAACCTCGCCAAAAGGAATAATTAGTGTAGGGAAGTCATTATTCATTAAAAATGCGTCATTATTCATATGTTAATGAAAAAATACAAATTCGTAACTAGAATATCAATAAAATATTTGCCTACAATGACGTAGAAATTTTGAGTCACTTTCAAAACCAAATCCGCTTTTTAAATTAAAAAAAAAAACGAGGTTGAAACTGCCTAAAATTATTTCCATTATTATTGTAGTAAATGTATTTAATTATTATTTTCACTTTCAACAACCTAATATGAAATATAAGGTAAATAAAGTGTTGCAATGGGGTCGGAAATTCTAAATAGAGATTTTGTGTTTTCGACACTTTTTGGAGGGTGCTGATTCTGAAAAAGTGGTTTTCGAATATATATTGGTCCGTGTTTCTGTCTGTCTGAAACCACTCTACAACTCGAAATAAAAGAGCTACGGACAAATTTGGTACACAAGTTCCTAACATGTCGGACGTCATAAGTTTTCAAGAAAATTGAGCATACATAAGAGATAGCTGCCATATAACTTATTTTTGTTTTTTGTTTTAAAGCTATTGCAGAAAAACGAAAAGAGAGACAAACTTCAAATTTTATTCGCGAGTTCCCAGCACACGTCGGACATCAGAATAAGTTTATGAGAAAATGGTGAACTTTTTTTAGGTTTTAAAGTAATCAAAATTGTTTTATAGTGTGTTTTGTTTATAATGTGTGTATTGACATATTGAGTGGTAATTGAAAATCGTGTAGTGTTGCACACCTTAAGTTTTTTTTTTGTAATCTCATCACCTTTCACATTGATCTACATACACACGTCCAGATCATATCTAAAAATCTCAAACTAATAACTAATAACATTTCCTCTTCCGTGTTGCTAAAAGGATGTCTCATCGAAGGAAACGAACATCAGGAAGGTAATTGCAGACGGAAGACACGCGAAGAAAAACCATCATTTTGGAAACATCCTTAAGAGCTACAGTGTCATAACTCCATAAACGATCTTTTTTACTTTTCGGCAACTTAGGACACTAAATCTTCACCCGTATATTCAATGTACAACCCAGAAATCATAATTTGGAAATTTGGTGAAATAAAAAAAAAAAGGTTAACCAACGAATTCAACTATATATGAGCTCTCAAAAGACGAGCCATGAAGCAATGCTCATGTTTTTAAGATTTTATTTTAGGAAATGTGTAAATTTTACTTTCATACATGAACCGCTTTTAAGAATTGAGTATATGAATTTATTGACCCTTTTTCTGTATTGTTTCGTTGCTATTTTGGGTTCTTTTTAAAACCAGTAAAATTAAAAACTATTATTTTAACACCAGTGAAAAAAAACAGTTTCTAACAGTTCGTTCCAGTTACATGTCCAAAAAGACTTATGCAAAGGTTTTAGAAATAGAGTTAAGCTCCTTTAGTTCAGAGGTTCCAACACAAACGAGAATCTATGACAATATTAATAGGGTAGACTGACCAGTGAGTGAACAGGCCCCAGTGAATGAACATTTGGTAAATATAATTACAAAAATAAGGATTGAAAATCATTCCACTATATGGATTGGCAACACTGACTTCCTCCCATGTAGTAGGAAGCTTTCTGACAATGATTGGTAGTCCTGGTCATTATACACTGGTGTTCATTCACTGGCGAACGTGACGTCTTAAACGTTCATTCACTGGTTAGTCTACCCTACACTGCAAAACAATTATGAGAGCGCATGGTTTAAAACACTCATTTGGAATCATCATGTTTTGATTTTTTCCCTCACTAAGTTGAGCTCGCACTTATTTATCTTTGGATGTAAGAATCGTGTCTTAATAATTAAAGGTTTGTTTTAATTAAATGAAAACATGAAGAACAAAGTAAATAAAAATTCCCTGCCAAAAAAATTTATGAAATAAACTGACCCTAAATTCTTCACGCTTGCATTCTTAGATGTTTCAAAATTGAATATACCTTTTTTTACAAATAAAGTTTCGAAAAATTATTGCTATACTTTATTCAAAAGTTATTATTCCAATTTTTCGCTTCTTAAACTGTAGGTATTTTTTTTTTTTAAATCCCTCGGTTTTTAACCATTTAATTCCAGATGGAATCTATTTCTCACATTTTAGATTTTTATAATAAAAAACAAAAAGTTGGAACTGAAAGGGCTAACAAAAGTAAGCAAATTGCTCCTTTAATTGTTGTAAGCAGTGTAATTATGATGATAATAATAATAAAAAGGCTATCTAGTGTTGTCGATTAATGAACACGCACCGGGCAATCTCGTTTGTCCAGTCAAGCGGCGTCTAAGGTCATGGCGGAGTTGGACTGGTTATTCTTTCTTCCATCTTCCCAGATATCCAGATTATAGGCTTGAATTTAAATAACATTGGAAGAGTTTAATAGGAGAATGTAATAAGCGACATTTTGAAAATATTAAGATTTTCGTATCCCAATGAATAATATTATTCCATCTTTTATAAAGATAACAAGTTTCCCCTTTTTCATAAACTTTAAGTTTGTTATATTTTTTTACGGTATGCATTTGCAAGTACAGCTGTGGAAATAAAAAAGTACCCACTAGTGATTATTTTGGCCATTAGTCATCCTATAGAATCGGACCTTTTTGACATTGTGAGCAATTAACATTCTGAGTTAATTGCATGACACAAAATTTGCATAAGGGGCCATCTTCATATTAAAAATGTTACTAACTTTGAAATTTCCAATAGCAACACCCCTTTTTGAATCTATATTTCAAATCTCTGACCTATGTTAATACGAAATGTCTAATTTTGTTAGTTTTTAAGCATTATTAGAGGAGTTAGAGACGTGCAAAGTTTAGGTCCCATAATGTTAAATGAGTTGCACATAAAAAACTATCCTGATCTATAAATAATTAAGATAATGAAACGAATTTTTTTACTGAAAAGAAATTATAATAACCCAAACAAAATGCATTCAATATTGGGGTATTTAAAAAAAATTTTATATTTTTAAATAATTATTATATTAATTTTTAAAAAATATATGAATGGAAACCCCTTAATATTTTTAAAGAAATAAATTTAAGACAAGAAGCTTAAGCGAAATCCCAATTTTTAAATTTTTTTATTCATAATTTGCTGAGTAAATTACTTTTTAATTACCCTTTAGGGAACTGTGTATAAGATTACGTGTGTAATTGATAAAGACGGCTTTGCATGCATGCTTGCTTGTCATTTTAGAGATGGTCTCCAAAAAGTCCACAAGTGATTCGAATGAATAACTCGTCAAATATTCATTCAAATGTAACAAAAACTTAGATTTAAGGGTTTTCAAGAGTGCTTAACATTTCTAAGTTATTAAAATTGGGTGTTGCTATTGGAAATTTCAAAGATCGTAATATTTTTAATATGAAGACGGCCCCTTATGCAAATTTTGTATCGTGCAATTAACTCAGAATGTTAATTGTTCACAATCTCAAAAAGGTCCGATTCTATAGGGCGCTGAGTGACAAGAAAAAAGGTGAAAACGAGAAAATTAGCTTCCAACTCTTTCGTATTGCACTTAAATAAGTTAAATCGGCATTTACAATAGTTAAAAAATATACTTTACTTGAGGTTTATGAAAAGGTTGGATCGTGTTATCTTTAAAAAGGTGTGCAGCATGTTCATTGACACTAAAATCTCATTATTTATTTATTATTATTATTTTCAAAAATGTCACTTAGCACGTTCTTCTACTAAGTGCCTCATTTATTTTTTGGTGTTTGCCTTTCTTTTCTAAAATAATACAGTTGATTGTTTTAAGTAGAAAGAGAGAGAGGGGAAAGCATTGTAGAAAAGCGACCTCAAAGGAGTTGTTAGTGCTGTAGCTAAATTTAAAAAAAAAAAAAAATGTCTTGTAAGAAATACCCTACTATACCTAATATCGCTTAAATTAATATTTTGAACTGATATATTTCGAATGGGAAGGAACAATGATTCAATGCCTAATTCTAACTAATTACAAAATCAAAGTACTGAATCATTTTTTTGGGTTGCATAGATTGCTTTCTATAGCTTTTTAAAATCAAATATTTATTTTGATTTATTAAAATGACATTTAACCGAATTTGAAATTTATTTGTCAACAAAAATGGATTGATTTAAAGAACCTTATGTTAGGACTGTTCCTCAGTAAAAGAACACAATTTTTTTTATTTATTTAATTATTTATCCACACATCATATTAAATATATATTTCAAGAATAAATTGCAACTATTTTTTAATTTTTATAAAATTCAGTCCTAAATAGAGTTTTATCTAAATAAAGTATGGTATGATTGTGGGAATCATTGATTTGACATGAAATGAAACTTTAATGAAAGAAAAAATCCATTTGCACAGTCTCATATTGATAATTTAATAAAGAAAATGCATTTAATTTTTTTTTAATATACATATGTTTAGCTGCTTGATTTGACTGTTAAGTTAAGAATCTATTTGCCCTAGTGTTTTTGAATGTCTTTCTGAAAAAGTAGGTCTTGTCTTAAGAGAAATAGCAATTATCATTTTTAGATATGATTTAGTAGGAAAAAGTATCAATATATTTTTCTCTTGTGATATTTTTTTTTTTTTTTTTTTTGAAGTACAATGCATAGATACCTAACTTATTTAGCCAATTTATTTTCAAACCTTTTCTGCAATATATTTTTTATTTTTCTCATAACCGACACAAATTTTCTACTAGAATATGCAAAAGAAAAATAGAGTAAGATAAGAAGAAGCAGTGGTCAACTGACCCAACCAACAACTCAGTGGACACCCATGCATGCTAAGGGGGACACCATTTCAGTCTGTCAAGTTATTACATGAAGGATTTAACATGCACAAGCCCAATCAATACACTATAATTGTGTTTGAACCCTAATACACCATGCAACGGATAAACATTAAAAAAAATTAGAATAATAGCAAAAAAAATTAGAATAATTGAAGGATTTAGTTTTTCAAAACCATATTCTCCAAAATATAACTAAGACATAGGGTCCATTCATTGGTGACTTTTGGTAATGATTAATTCAATTGCACTACACTGCACATTAATGGGCTGGACCAGCGTGTAAAATACTTTTTTTTTTGTGTGTATAGCAGTTTTGCTACACCAAAGTATTTGTGTGTAGCAATTTTTAATTAATGCATAGCACTTTAGAAAAAATTTAAGGATCCGAAAATCGCGGAACTTCGGGGATCCGAAAATCGCGAAAACTCCGGGGATCCGGAAGTCACGGAACTCCGGGGATCCGAAAATCGCGAAACTCCGGGGATCCGAAAATCGCGAAACTCCGGGGATCCGAAAATCGCAAAACTTCGGGGATCCGAAAATCGCGAAACTATGGCGATCCGAAAGTCACGGAACTCCGGGGATCCGAAAATCGCGAAACTCCGGGAATGCAAAAGTCGCGAAACTACAGCGATCCGAAAGTTGCGAAACTCCGGGGGTTCAAATATCACGGAACTCCGGGTATCCGAAAATCGCGACACTTCGGGGATCCGAAAGTCGCGGAACTGCGGGGATCCGATAGTCGCAGAACTCGGGGATTCGAAAGTTGCGTAGCTACAGCGATCCGAAAGTCGCGAAACTACGGCGATCCGCGACTTCCGGATCGCCGTAGTTCTACAACGATTTAGCTTTGTATTGCAACGAAATGCGATACAAAGCTAAATCGCTATCGCAAGTTTTCATTTTGGTGTCGCGTTTCGCGATGCGATACCGCTTATTTTACACGCTGGGCTGGACACTGTTCTGGATAAATGTGGGATTTGCACCTGCACCCTTCATTTAAATGCATAATTTTATTCAGTGTAAAATTTAAATTGTCTGAGGATGGAATTCCAAGCAGGGTCAAAATTCACGGTCGCTAGTCGCTAAATGCGACCAAATCCTACGATTTTAAGACTTCAGAATTAATTTATTTGCAATTATTGAGCATGGTTTTCTTCACTATTGATGGTTTTCAAAGATCTTGCTGAAATTAAACATCTAAAAAAGCAAATATCTAACGATCTAAAATTTGTCAAAAATCCTCTATACTAGGATCTTTAAATCGTGAAACTCTGACGATACATAAAAAGTGAAACTGGGGTTCTTGTTTACCCCCTTGTGACTAATTTTTCCTTTCCTGTAATGTTTGTTCCAAATTAATAAAGTGTTTGTTTGTTTGAAACTCAAACGATACATAAAATGTGAAACTTTGACTATCGTAAAATCTAAAAACTCTTGAAATCGTTAATTGTGATTCCTATGATTTAGGACCTCCAGCTCTCCTGAAATTGTGAAACTCGCATGATTTTTAAGAGCAATCTTAAGTGTGTGTTTGTGCATAAATTACTTGAAACTAGCATTTTTTCAATAAATATTTGTCTCAAAAATGCTCCCAGAAAATGTGCACTCAATCCTAAATTTGTCTAATTAGTAGCACAAATTGCTCCTTAATTTTTGCATCCATTTTCTAACACTGATGCAACAGTAAAATTTATAAAAAAAATAATCAGACATAAAAATATGAAATTTGTTAATTATTTTAGAAATTGAATAATTCATATATCAAGGTAGGTGTCTACCAATCTGTGTAAAATATGTAGTGCTTAATTAACCTCTTACAATCTGGGGGCATTTCGTCAATCAAAGCTTGTAAAAAGAATTTATTTTCATTAAGCATTTTTGTCAAGCCCTTTAAGACGTGAAACGTGCCCATAAACATATTTAAAATGCTTTAGAATGGTTTATATATATATATTGTTTTGAATTATCCTCGAACTAGAGCTACTACACGAGGGCTTTTTCTTTTGCTTTAAAAATGCTTAACAGTTTATGTTTTTTATCATTTAATAATGTCATGTAAGTATATTAAAATACTAATAAAAAATAGTTAAATATTCAAAGAATTGGGTCTTTAAGTAAATGAAATTTGCAATAATTTTTGAATTTTTCTATCAATTTTTATTCATTACATTTCTCAAAATATGTTAACTGAAATGCCTGGTATCTCCAAGAAGACTTTTATACAAACTATCTATTAACGAAGAAGTTTATACATTATATATAAGTTTCACTTTAAACGTATAGTCAACAATTACTATCATACTTGTTATTCAATACACAATTTAATATTTCCTTTAAATATTCTAATTCTGTCCAGTATCTAGTTTAAGAGTGAGTGTACACTGTACAGTGGTTTGGATTATCGTCACACTAGAGCTACACGAGGGCTATTGGCGACGGGCGTCGTATTTTAGAACCACAGTCAGGTGACGAGCCAACACCTGAATAGGCACCCAACGCAACCGTTAAGGGCGACATCGTACGCAGCGTTAGGACTTTGAAGTATATTTAACGTGCACTCCCTTACACAGGGTATTATTCGTCGGGCAATTTTGGCTGCACGGGCCATTTATGGGTCGGCAGCTATTTTGGCGATGCCCGAACCTGGGACCTTCCGCATGCTAAGCGATTGCTTAACCAACTGGGCTCCCCAGCCCCCGTACACTGTACAGTGAAACGGTTAACTTTCTTTTACGATTTTTTTTTTTTAAATAGTTATCTGCTGTTCTTATAAATATAAAGTTTTTTTAAAAAATGAATTAAAACCTACAACACAATATCTTCGTATTTTTTACTTATTTTAAAGATAATTTAACACAATATAATTGTTTAAATCCAATTATTTATCACTAAAACTTCTAAGAGTCTCTATTGAATTTTTCATCAAGAGAAAACTTCCCAACTGATGAAATTTTTGTAACCAATTCAAGTATGTTATTTTAGATGACACTTATGTATTACTGTAACTGAGATGACCACTATTTTTATTCGTAAACACACAAAAAATAACAATGTAACGCGGAAAGAGAAATATTTTGTTGTTCAATAAATATTATTTAAAATACTTACAGTAACTTCAACAGTGAGCACACTTCCATCAAGAAGCACAATTTTGCATGGTATCACATTTTTACTATATTTAATATTTTCATCACAGTTGTTTCTTCTTGAAATTGGAGAGTTCTTCCTAAATCGCTTGCTAAAAAAACTAAACATTTTTCACCCACTGTCTCTTTAGCGAAATCCCTATTCAAATATCAGTGATACAAAATCGTTAAATTATATGACAGTGTCGGAAAACAGTTGAAGCACCTAGAGAAATTATTTCCCTTCATAATAATAGGAAACTCGAGGTCCAAAATATCAGAAACGACAAGTTTAAGAGACATCCAAACCTTTCTGTCTTCTGTATCTGTTGCTGTCTGGTCTGCTTCTGCTCTGCTCAAAAAAACTCCACAAAATAAATAACAAAAATACCGTTACGGCTATCGTAGTTGGAAAACGGCGTGACGCGTTTTTATCCATATAATTCTGGGTTTCATGACGTACAGTTTGATCAGTGGCTTTTCAAATAAGGCGCTTTCAACAACATTTGAGCTTTATGGTTTGGTTTGAATCATCGTCGCACTAGAGCTACACGAGGGCTATTGGCGACGGGCGTCGTATTTTAGAACCACAGTCAGGTGACGAGCCACACCAGAATAGGCACCCAACGCAACCGTTAAGGGCGACATCGACGCAGCGTTAGGACTTTGAAGGATATTTAACGTGCACTCCCTTACACGGGGTATTATTCGTCGGACATTATTCGTGGGTATTATTCGTGCACGGGCCGTTTATAGGTCGGCAGCTATTTTGGCGATGCTCGGACCCGAACCTGGGACCTTCCGCATGCTAAGCGAGTGCTTAACCGACTGGGCTCCCCAGCCCCTTTTGAGCTTTATGTAAAAAGGCCTTTGCCAGATAAGACGGTGAAAAATGCCCCCATTCCAATCGGGCTATTTTTTTTTCTGAAAATACCTCATAGTATGGACAATTTTTCAGCTCTAAAATATGACGCATTTTTGAGTAAAAAATTAAAGTTTTTTTTCTTTTTAAATTGATTATTTCCAGAATATATTTGATAAATCCAAAAAACTGCTCATGAGTTTTTAGATATCATTGAGTAGTATTCTTAGAAAAATCCGCTTCTAAATCTGATCGAGCGATCATTGTTAAAAATGGGATTTTATTTTTCAAAAAAAAATTTTCATGCAAAAATCGCTTGGTACACCTTAGGTTTTTGTCTTTACATGTTCCTCTATTATCAATCTATAATATACATTTTTTTTCGGATTTTTTTAAAATATTGGATGATAGCTAAAAAAAATAATTCTTAAAGCTTGATTTATTGCTCTCAAATCCATAGATTTAATTTAGAAATAGCATGCCCATCGATTGCGCAATCCCGTACAACGCAATGATGCGTGATGAATCCACATTTCGCCGTTTTTGCAAGGCATCACAGGATACTGGTTCTCAAAAATGGTTTTTTCGAAGAGTTACATACAATAAAAACTGCATTTTTAACTTGCTTCTTTTATGAATATATACCTCATGCCTTACAGAAATTATCAATACGCATGCAGCTATAAAATTATGCTAGCGAAACTTGTAAAAAGCTTTAATTAGTTAATATTGAATACACTGCGATCCAAAAGTTTAAACAATAACGTTTTTTAGCTGTAAAATTTAGATTTGTGATATTAGAATTTCAAAACACCCCTTTATATATTAAATACGTATTTTGAAATGCTATAATTGAAGCATAATTGCTTGATTTGCTATAACAATTTTTTGTTTCATAAAATAAAATTTTGTATGGTCCCAAAAGTTTAGACACAAATACGAAATTATGCTAATTTATAGTACATAATTGCCTAATTTCGCAATTTTATTGTTAAATTATATATTTTTTATGTGATAAATTAAAAAAAAAAGCGATATCCGGTGAACTAAGCAGATTTTATAACGATATTGGTTCAATTTTACACCCAAACAGACAATTAAGCCATATTAAATCTTTATTCAAATCCTATTTGCTTCAAATGTACAATTTAACATCTCTACATACGAACCGAAAGAATACCAGTCCATCACCTTAAAGTTTTGAAACGAATTCGTGGATTTAGAGACATGGATTGACCAATTTTCTTGATGAAAAGTGCAATCTTTCCCATATAAATTCACAAAATAGCGACATATCATTCTATTTTGCACTTTAGTACAATGCAGAGATAGTCACCTCTTCAAAAACGACAAAAAAAGTAGGAAATTTTAACGGAAGTTTACTCCACACAATTACGAAAGTTCCTTCTTCATACTAAAATTTGAAGTTTTTTTTTAGAGAAACCGGTTTCTTTGAACCGGTTACAATTTAACCGGTCTATTTAGTGCTATTTAAACACGTTCGGTTTAACCGAATATTGAAAAATATGCTTTTGAAAACACCGGTTTTTCCCGATCGAAAGACTTCCGGTTGAATTCGACTTCTTTTGTCAATTATTAAAATAATCATAACTTCGGTTCTAGATGACGTAAAATTAAACTTCTTACGGTTTTGGAAACTAGATTAATTGGGCTATAAAGTTACAGAATAAAATAATTATATTGCATTTCATTAAAAAAAGGTTTTTTTTTTTAACGTAGGGGGATACCTTAAAGCAAGGCGTTATTTGTGGATGGTCCCTGTGACAGAATCATTCGAATGAGGCTTTTCGTGAGAAATTTCCGACATGAGAAATTTCCGACGTGGGAAATATCCGGGATCCATAAGGTCAGTAATGATAAAAACTAAATTTATTTTTTAAAAATGCAAAACCAAACTAGAAGGCCACCATTTTTTTTTTTTTTTTTTTGGAAAATGACCCCCCCTAAAAAAAAGAAGTAAGAACTTTGCAGCTTAAAAATTGCTTATTAATTTTTATTTTACATGGCACTGGCAACTGCTATAACTTTTAGCTGGAACATTGTTGTGTTGTGAATAGTTATATTTTAGTGCTTCATAGGGGTTTGAGAAAATAAGATGAGCTAAGCTTATATAAGACAGGAGATGTAATTAGAATATGTATTTCATTTATTTTTAATATAAAAATGCAAACATATTAAATACCAGTTTAAGTCCAGTACAAAACATTCACGATAAAAGATTTCATGAAAAATTAAAAACAAAAACTTTACATCATAAATAAAACAAAATTTTCAACATGAAGGATTTTTAAAACAAACTTAATCATAAAAATTCATTTTAAATAAATTTAACTAAAGATAATACATTTTTTACACAAAAACAACTTAAATAAATTATTTAAATAATGACTACAAACAAAACAATTTTTATCATTATTTGAAATAGATATACACATAAAAATAAAATTTAATTTAAGCTCCTGAAATCAAGGTTTCGTGTCAATGTGGATGTTAAACAAAGAGTAAGCTTCTTGTCATGTATAGCAGGTCTAGCCTTGTTAAAGCTGACTCGTTTAGCCACCTCACGGTTGGTTTCTGTAAAAAGTTGAAGAAAGTCTTTGTCTTGGCCATAAGAAGCTTTCCACAGTTCTTGTACAAACCAAGACCCATTTTGACATCGGAATGAGAGACACCCTGAACGCAAATAATCCAAGTAAATATAAAAAAATACATTTAATGTTTTATTTAAAAAAAATTACTTCATAAAGAGATTTACACCGGTTCTAAAAGAACTAATCACTCTCCTGTTAAGTACAGGGTGGTTACAAAATCCTTGAAAAACGTTTCCTAATATTTCCATGATTTTCCTGATACTTTTTCCTAGAAAATATACAATACACACAATTCAATACAGTACAGAAAATTTAATCCTGCCATTGTTTCATAATGATTGAGTTTGTTTGCCCCTGCGTGATAGGAAGACAGTCGACTTTACTTTAGTAGCTTCGGTTCAGGCCTGTTTAAGTCATACGAAATGAAAAAATTACATGAGAATTCCCTGATTTCCAGGTTTTCCTGTTTCTGTTACCACCCTGTAGTACCGCCTGTTTCCACCCTGTTTTTATACACTGCGATTCAAAAGTTTAGACAATGCATTTTTTAGCTGTAAAATTTAGAATTGTGATAGTATAATTACAAAACACTGTTAAACAGATTAAATAAATTATAAATATTTTGAAATGCTGTAATTGAAACATAATTGCCGGATTTGCATTTTTTTAAAAATTTGTATGATCCAAAAGCTTAGACACCAATATGAGATTATGCTAATTTAAAGTAGATAGTAATGGCATAATTTCACATTTTTATTGATGACTTATATTTTTTATATGATAAATCTAAAAAAAATATCTGGTGAACTAAACGCATTTAAAAACAACATTTGTTCAATTTTACACCAAACAGACAATATAGCCACTTTAAATCTTTATTCAAATTCAAATCATATTTGCTTCAAATGTACAATTTAACATTTCTCAATAAAAAACCGAATGCCTACCAGCCCATCACCTTAAATATTGGCCAAAAATTCGTAGATTTAGAGACATGCATTGATCTATTTTCTTGATGAAAAGTGCAGTCTTTCTCATATAAAATCATAAAATAACAACATGTAATTCTTTTTTGCACTTTAATATAATTCAGAGATAGTCACCTCTTCAAAAACCGCAAAAAAGCTGATCATTTCAAAGTATATTTTCTCCACACCATTACGAAAGTTCCTCCTTTATACAGAAGTTTGAAATTAAAAAAAAAAACTGGTTTCTTTGAACCGGTTACAATTTAACCAGTCTCTTTAGTGCTATTGAAACACGTTCGGTTTAACTGAATAGCTTTTCGGTTTAACTTTAAGCTTTTGAAAACACCGGTTTTTCCCCTTAAAAACTCTAGAATTGTAATGGTGTGGAGTGAATTTACTTTGAAATGACTGATTTTTCTTTGCGTTGAAACACTGGTTCTTGTTGTGTGGTTAGTTGAACGATTCCAGCATTATATTTAGGTTATGTTTAAATTTTCGCCCCACTACTAGAGCTACAAGAGGCAATGGGTGATGGGCGTCGTAATTCAGAACCACAATCATGTGACGAGTCGACACCTGAGTGCAGGTGTCACCCAAGGCAGCTTTTAATGGTGACAACGTACGCAGCGTCCGGTCTTTGGAGAATTAAGCGCACTATTTGCATTGTAATGCGCACTACACCAAGGCTTTGGCAACGGGAGACGTAATTAATTTAGAATGTTAATCATGTAGCGAACCATTAACGATTTCATTACTTAAAAACATCTCCAAGGTATGATTTACGAATATTTCCTGAAAAACAGAAATCTGATTAAAAAAAAAACGCCTTATCAGAAGGAATAGTTTATATAAAGATGCCATTTTACATTTATAAACAATAACATTTATATTAAAAGTTACGCCGGTTTTTTAATTAAAAAATAGCACTTCCTTTGCGCCATCCTGAAGATTTTTGTTGCCGCGTAATGTGTCATAGGAATGTCATTACTGGTAACATAGTTCTTGATGCCTTAGGGCATTTTCCACAGCGAGAGTATTATATAACGAACCCATATCACTAATCCATTATGATATATTTTATGATGCCATAATCCATTGATTTATCTAGCTGCATTAAATTTTTAATTCAGTTTAGAGGTGTCAGCTCGTCACTTGACTGTGGTTCTTAATTATGTTGCCGTCATGGATAGCCAATGCCGTCATGGATAGTCATGTATCTCTGGTGCGACGATAATGCAAACTAACAATAACCTTCAGTTTAGCCGTTTAAAATGTTTATTAAAACCAATTCTTTAGATTTAAAAGGTTCAGTTAAAGAAATGTTTTAGCCCATTTAACCAAAGCCAAAAACCAGTCTAACCGTTTCCGGTTTTCCATCCCTTCGCACATTTGTGTTTTTGCACATTCGTGGTCTTGTCATTTTACCAACGAAATCATACCTTTCTAACATTTTTTTGTATTCTAAATCCTATGGATAGAAATTAATTTGTAAGGGGGACAAACGGAAGGATTCAATACCTTCTTTTAATTTTTTAAAAATCTCTTTGCATAAAAAAAAAGGAAAAGCACGCTAAAAATAATGTCAATTTAAATAGTCCAGTGGCTGAGTGGTATGCTTAACCATGTTACAGACTGGGGAGTCCCAGGCTAAGCAAGGTCATCCGTTAAAAAGGTTTATAAAATGAAGAATACTTTCGTAAATAAACACCGAGGGCTTCCCAATAAGGCTTCTACATTCCTTAAAATATTTTGCGTCTCAAATGTTATATTTTTAATGACAGTATTTTTTTTCCATAATGGTTAAAAAATTCCCATTGCAATTTAATACACTATAAAAAAAATTTCTAACATATGTTGGTGCTATTTCATACCTATCAATATGTGTGCTGCATTATTATTCATATTTCATAATACTGCAAATAGACATTTTCAATGTTTCAGTCACACAAACAAGCATTCAAAGCAAATTAAAATTTTAAAGCAAGTTTTAAAAACTTAGAACCCACTTTAAGGATAGACAATTAGGATCAAAACTTTTTTTTTTCATTTAACCCCTCTTCCTGGATTCCAATGTATTTTATTAGTACAAAATTTATATTAAGGTAAAATACATAATTTGTCCATCAAAATAATACTTTATATAAGGCTTTATTGTAGCATTAAAAAATAGGAAAATATTCTTGTTTTCATTTCATTGTTTGATATCCAAGATATAATCAAATGACACTAACCTGGTGGCGCTGAAGACAATACAAGAAAATCTGGGTGAGTTAAATGTCTAAAATTCACAGGTACTCCTGAGACAATTTCCTCAAAGTCGGAACCAGAGTCAGTGTCAGAGTCAGAGCTATCTGACATACTCAAGCTTTCAGTCATTTCAAAACCAGGATCTGTTATATTTCCTCGACAAGCCTAAGGAAACGTATGTATGTTAAAATGTGCAATTATATCTAAAATAACTTTTGCGGGTCATAGTGGGAAAACAAACCATTCTTGTCCTGCCAGTTGTAAAAGCAAAGTAACTTGGGGAAAAAACGAGAATACAGTTTATAGAGTATAGAACAGAAAGAAATATACCAGTTTTTTTTAATTCTAGGGTTTTTCTTAGTCTGCCCCTGATGTGCACAACCCCAAATCTCATGAGTTTGGCAACTTCTAAGAATTCACTTTTTAAATGAGAGAATTAAAGAAAGGAATATTTTGGGAAAATATTAACGCAAATTTTTATCCTTACTTTTTAATTTATTTTACTGACTGTTCAATGTTTGTCTACAATGACTGAAAAAACGCCCAAGGACATGAACAAAAAATTGTATTCAATTCAACAGGTGGCAGTACAATGCAATGTCATTTTAGTTTAATTTGCATGCAGGTTGTATAGCAAAAACAATTAGTTTGTTTTTAGCTGTTAAGTTATTTTGTTGCTCTTTAAACTTAAGATTTAGTGAAAGGTCAAGATGGGTGCATCAATGAGCTTAATTTTTTAAACTCGTGTTTCAGCTGAGTAGCAGCTTTTTCAGCTTACTTATTCTTATGGGACACTGTTTTCAGGGATGAGGCATGTAATTTGATATGTTCGTGGACTCTATATGTCTACAGATATGATCGGTTGTCCATGGATGTTATTATGATGTCTTGTGTGACTTTTTAAACTATACTTTATCTGTAGTGCTAAATATAATATGTGTTTAGCTAGAGTAACTTACTTAGAAATAGAAGAAAAAACAATGGAATTAGATTTATTCAATTTACAGAGGGATAATTTTAAAAGGACTACTCTTGATTGCAAATAAATTATCAGACACAGAAAATTAAAGAAAAAATTATAAAATTCAGCTAATTAATACATTGCACACTAAATTATTTTACTTAGGTTGACTGTTCATAACTCCTCACTGTTTAAAAATGTATTCAGCCGATATAGTAACCAGCTTGTAGTTACAAAGAAACATGTTCTGAAATTAGCTATTTTTCTACATATATTTTTTAAGATAGGAAGGAAGATCGATTTTTAAGATAGGATCAGAAAAGTTAACAGAAACCGCCATGAGCAATGAAAGAAAAAGGGATAGCTTTATTAATAATGGTTATGAACTCCCTGAGAGAATCTATTTGTTCTTTTGCTATTGACCCATCTATAAAAAAGGCGACTTCTGTTTGTTTGTCTGTTTGTATAGGACGCAAAAACTTAAGGACCACGCAATAGATTGTCACCAAATTTGGCACAAAAATTTATCTTGTCTCCAGAACAAACATAGGCTAAGAATTTTTCGAATCGGACCATTCCTTCTATCGTTTTCGAATGTTTTAAGGGAAAAAATACACCACTTTCGCTCAAATCCGATCATTTTTTCTCTTTCGTGATGCCATCAGGCAGATAAATTTAAATAAAACTTTTTAGAAAACAATTGAAATTGAAAATGTTTAATTTATTTAATATTTGTTCATTGCCTTCAGAAACAAAATTAATAATTTGAAAAAATAGTTGGATATGTTTCAAGTTACGTAATCCTACCAGTCTCCATTCTATTATTTGATTGTGTATAGATGATTTTAATTATGAATTTTTTAAAAGCATAGTTAAGCTTTTACTGAATTATGTTGTTTTTGAAGGCTGTTGCACTACAGATGCATATTAGGGTTTTATGTCTTCCTTTGTTTGCCAAATACTTTGCCAAACTCGCCAAGTTATTACAAAAAAAGCGCAAAACAGCATTTTTTTTTAAATAGCTGGTTGGTTGTGCGATGGTCTTTGCGCCAGAGCTGAATGGGTGTAATGGTAGCTATATATTTTCCTCGCCAAATTTTTCAAACTCGCCAAATGAGCTAAAATGTTTTTATTCGGGAAATTACTATGACATTATCTGTTAATTTTATAGCATTTTTTAAATTTTGAATTTTTAAGGTAATATAAGTAAAGGGATTCTGTACTTTATAACGAACGGTAACAGCAACATAAGCTTATTATTCTATAACGGATTAAATGATGGATGAATTGAACTGACCTACATAAAAATGCAAATCGTTTGTTGTTTGCAGGAGTAGCTTATTTTTAATTATTAATGATTATTTTTACTTAAATATGTATTCTTTTTAATTTGAGCTTCTTATAAAAGGTATTATTTTGAAATAAATATTAATCATTACTATATCCAGGATGGGTAATTAAAGGGAAAATTACTGGGTAATCTTCATATCTTATGTAACTCGAATGAAAGAAAAAAAAATGGTTAAATTGACTATTAGATTATTTTTTCACTTCTACCCGTGCAACGTCGGGTATAACAGCTAGTATATATATATATATATTTCTTATTATTCATAAATATGAAAAACTATTATTTCTAAACTTATTCATCTAATGTCTGTGGCAAGGTAGTCATGTCAGTGAAAAGCCAAATTTTTATAGTTAAGTTTTAATGAGAAAATTTATTATGATCTGGATCAATGTTAGAGTTTCAATGTTGTATGTAAGTGTAACTCTCAAATCCAAAGTTTAAAAAACTTCCAGCAATATATATTTTTTTCAAGATTTTCAAATGGTTTATTTTCCAAGTATTCACCCTTGCATTTGTATATTTTGACAAGAAATATACACAAGTGTTATGCAATAACACACAAGTAATGGTGCATTTAAGAAACAGTTGTCAACAACTCTCTTGACGATAAATAGTAGGTTATTTTGACTTTCAGAAAAAAACTTCCAGGCAAACATTTGTAGAGTATGCAGCAATTGAATTGGAGAGTGCAGAAACAACGTCAGTCACAAATTTCAAATTTTTCAGGAGGAAGAAAAAACGTAATAACTCCTCCATTATTTCTGCACTCAACACTCGAAACAAACATCCTGTATTTGCGGAACTACTCAACAGACTAACGTAGTTTTGGCACCCAACACGCATCTTGCCTTTCTATGCTTATTTTCATTGAAAACGAGTTTTCAGATTTTTTGACTGAAGTGGTTTCTGCACTCACCGATTCAATTTTAGTAAAACAAAATTTGAAATTTTTGCCTTGAAATTCTATTTCACTAAGGTAAACAATGTAACACTTGTGCACTTTGTAATGTCAAAATATTTGAAAACAAATCTATGTAAAAATAATTTTGGACATGATTGCATATGAGTATCACAACATTTTTTAGAAACTTAAGCCCATATATTGAAGCATTCAATCTTAAACACATAATACTCTACCATAATTGGATTAAAAGGGAAATTTTCATGATGGAAATGGCAACAGCATTACTGATTCTTATACCTTAGGCTTAAAGAAACTGTCAGCATCAAAAATAGTTCAATTGTCTACTCATTTTATATTTCTGCTTATAACAACTGTTTTTATTCCGTAAAACTAATTTCCGAAAATACTTCAATGAGAAATATAAGTAGAAAATTGGAATAACTAACTAAATAATCATTTAAATTACAGCAGCTGCATTTGGGAAAAAATCATTTAAATCGTGGAAAACTGAACTAAGTGAAATATTAAATGAGCATAATCCTTATACTGACAGTTTAACATTTTATAAACTTCAGTATTTTACTATAGAATTATAAATTAGTTTTAAAACGATTAGTTAAAAAAAATTATAAATTTGTTTTACACGTCACGTGTGATATTTTACACGTCACATGCGAGAGATTTCTTAACGTAAGAGTTGTAAGTTTAAAATAACCAAATAAGTTTTGGTCAGAAAAGTTGGTTTTTATTTATGTTTTAGGCATGCAGACATTTAAAAATTGCACTTTTATTCGAAAATCAAAACTTACAGAATCAAATATTTTTTCTGGCAGAAAATTTCATAGATGCCGATTAAAAATAAAAAATGTAGGACATATAATCAAAAGACATAGAAAAGTTTATTTGAAGCACTGCATACATACTTGAAGCAAAAACACTTTTGGTTTGCCTTTCCATTTATTATGAAAACACGAAAGCAGGTCACTTATTTCATAATCTTCATCAAAGGCGCTCAATGTATGAGTGTTCCCATGGGTTAAAATAGCGCAAATCAGGCAACTGTAAAATTTATGAGACTTTGCAGCTAAAAGAAAGCACAGTTATTGTTAGGAAATAATTGTATGATCAAATCAAAGGATAAATTATTGCACTGAAACTACTAACATATATTTAAAATAGATGAAGTTTGAATTTATAAAGCACCATAATGAAAACTAATGCATAAAATGGAGTTACATTTAAGTCTGTGGTATATTAGGTTGAAATAATGCCTCATTAAAGCTACGTCAGGGTTATCACCAAGAAACAGAGGTAAAAAAAAAGTTAGTACCGTTTGAAAAAAATAAGTGAGTGACTAAAATAAAGAACTCATCGGCAAAATATTGAATTTATATACGAGGGCTGAATTTTTCAATCTCCGATGGGCTGTAAGTATAAGATGGGTCAAAATACAAAAAATATTTTTTTACTAAAAGTAATGTACAATATTGCTTATTTCTCCACATAATTTAATCACCTTGGCGATTAAGGCATTTGTCATACTTGTAAAAAAGCTTTGAAATACTCTCTTCATAAAATGTAGCCCCCAATGATTGGGAGGGAGTTAATTGCGACGGTTTTGTTAAAAAAAGTGAATTTGGAAGCTTCACACCAATTTGTTCTGTCCTCCAAAGCCACTGCTAGGGAGACGTACATAAATTACGTCATGCAAAATTTTGACTTTTTTTACCCCTCCCTAACCCTATGTCACGCTGCGTCACGTTTGGTCTAACACCTCCCCCTTAAATTATGTCACCTTTATCGCCCCCCCCCCTTTTTTCTTAAAAAAAAGTTGATTCTAAAATGTCCTTTTGTTTTGCAAATTTGAAAAAAAGGCATAAATCGATATATTTGAAAAAATTAAATTGGAAAGAAAAAAAGAAGTAAAGTTGTCTTGGTTAAATAATTTATTCATAGGAGTAGATCGACATTGTATTTACATTTTTGTTGTTCAAGGACAAACCAGCCATCCTCTAATGTTTTCTAAAAAAGGGGTCGGGATGTAATGGGATCTGTCAACTGCCTAGTTCTGAGTCTTTTTGATGTTCTTCCATCTCGATGCTAGTCCGCTGATTCGTCAAGATAGTGTCACAATTTTTGCATGTTACTACTAAGTTCTGTTAGGAAAAGGTCTGTAAAATGTAGAAGGCTAAATGCCAACCTTGCGGCATACAATAATTCCACCATTTTCTTTCCGAAATTAAGTGTTTCTTATGATCTTATGATAAAAAAGATTTCATATTTCTTTCGATAAAACTTTATTTTGTATAAAACAGAGTTTCCTTGTAAAATTAGAAATTTTGAATCGTTATATGACACAAGCGATTAACCCTCCCCCCCTCCATGTCACGATCCGTCACGTTGTTGCATACCCCTCCCCCCTCAGAGTGTGACGTTATTTATGTACATTCCCTAGTCCATAATTCACTTATGGTAAACCTTTGAGTTTCCCTAAACACTTGGCTAACTCGCTGAACAATACTGTCTGTATCGACAGACTTGCTTCCTTGGTCCCCTTCTTCATGAACATCAGTATAGTTCAGCGAGTTAGGGTGTTTAGGGAAACTCGAAGGTTTACCATAAGTGAATTATAGATGAGCATATTGGATTGGATTCCAGCCCTTACAAATTGATGTGGAGCGTAGACGTATTTCAAAGCTTGTTTACAGACATGACAAATGCTTTGATTGTCAAGGTGTCTTTTTTGTATTTTGACCTGTTTTGTTATAGCCCATCAGAGGTTGGAAAAAAAAACACCCCTCGTACTAATATCTCAAAGTGAATTGCATAAAACTTGATTATGAACTTTTAAATAAAATCTGACAAAATAAAAGCGTGTATAAGTCGACCTTCCATATCTATAATAATAAAAGAAAGAGTCTGTGCGTATGTCTGTAGATCGTAAAAAACCTACTTACACAACCCTAAAAAGTTCGAAATTTTTAACATAGATTCTCTTCATGTGACGTAATTCCGACCAGTTATCATTCAAGGATATTATTATTTGTTTATTCGATAATTTTTTTTAATGACTGTTCTATTGACTGTAAGTATGAGTATTTAAGCAATAAATGCACAGTTAAGCTATTACTAAACTATGACGGTTGTTCAAGGTCATCACACTACAGCTCCATATTAGGGTTTTATGTCTTCATTTTTTGCCAAATACCTTGCCAAACTCGCCAAGTTATTACAAAAAAAGAGCCAAATGAAAACAATTTTTAGAAAATAATTTATAAACTGGTTGGTTGTGCGAAGGTCATCGCACTGGAGCTGAATGATCGTGTTTTATCTTTTCCTCGCCAAATTAGCAAAATGCGCCAAATGAGCTAAAAGGATTTTATGAGTGAAATTACGGTGGTATTTATCTGTGAATTTTAAAGCGTAGTTTTTATTTTGAATTTCAAAGTAATATAGGTTACAGGATTCTACACTCAAGCGACAACAATAAACATAAGCTTATTGTCCATGGATTAAATGGTACATGTACTAGTATCGATTTGAATTTTTTAATCCGTGCGAGGAACGGGTATTTATTTGCTAGTACTTTTTTAAACTTAAACCAGTCTTAAAACAGAAAGCACAGAAATCCCAACATAAGTCAAAGTAGAAAAAATGTCGAAAAAAAGTTTTAATGTAATTAAAATTAAGCTGTTATTGTGATCACGACTCACAGACGCTTGATCATAAGAAAATATTCTAGTTGTACCAACTTGCCTGAACCAGAGCTACAAATGTAACAAGATGACACAGAGCCAGATAACTGTCAATCATAGCAATGCGATGTCATCGGTAGATTTCACAAAAATTACTATACAGCATAATAAGTAGGTCAGAAAGCATTATTGAACTGCACATATTTGAAGACATCTTTCTTAGTGTAAGTTAATCTAAATTCGTCTTTAAATTTTAACCAAAATTTAAATTTATTGAAACATTTTCAATATCCGGAAATAGCTAAAAAATTGTGGAGAAATGCTGGGTACAGCTTGTAAGCGGGAGGATGGAAGAAAACATGAGACTTAGCAACTCAACACAGATGATGTCATAGCGAGCGCTGGGCAAAAAATAAGAAAATATTTGCACCTGAGAAAAAGTCTTCCTTTTTCATACAGTGTGCTCGGCATTTGTTCAGTTTAAAAAAAAACGATTTCCGTCCCCCGGTTGGAAGAGTGGCACCCATGATTGAAAATTTAACCCATAGTGAATATTTTTTCATTGGTTTAAATGCGCTTATTCATTAACATTCAATTTGTAAAGATACAAAAATTTAAATGCATTAAAAATGCTTACATTTAATTTTTTGCATTTTTTGAAATTCGGAAATCATTTTGGTTAGAAAGCTGTTAAATTCATGTACAGCTGGGGGAAAAAAAAACGCTCCACCCCACGTTTCTCAGCTACTATTGAGCAAGGAACTTTGTGAAAGGTGTCATTTTTCCGGAAATAGCGTAAGGAACTGAGAACTGGCATTAAAAATTGTATAAGGGGTCGTCTCCATATTAAAATGAGTACCAACTTTGAAAATTCCAATGGCAACACCCAATTTTTTTTACATAAAAATGTTCAGCACCTTCAAAATACCCCATGTGTAAAAAAGAATTATTTACTTTGCATTATTTGCTAAGCTATAAGCATTCAAAGTTGAACGCCCATAATGTTAAAAAAGTTTCATAAACTTTTATTCATATCTCCAGAGATAAAAGGAATTAAAGAAAGTTTTTTTTTTCATTATATACTTCTTAATCTTCCAAAAACAAATCACAAAAGTTTGTTCATCAATTTTTCAGTTTTAATAATTTTTTATTTAAATTTAAATAATAAAAAATAAAACATTAATAGCAACCCCAATTTTTTTTTTACATAAATCGATAAAGTAGATCAAGTAGAACCAAAATCCCAAATTTTTTTAATTCAAAAACAATTATTTGCCGAGTTATTGTAAAAAAACTGAAAGACGAATTTTAGGGATCGTGTAAAAAATTTCTTGGCGAATTCGATCCTAACTTGCATTATCGTTTGGTGATTGAAAAGCATTTGTTGATAAATGTTTATTCAAATTATTGATGTCTGAAAAAAATCTAAAACTCTTTTCTTATTTCAAGTGCATTCAATGTATTTTGTTTGTCGAATTAACTTTAAATTATATCGATGACTATGTTTTTAAATATGTGTAATTTCCAATAAAATTTCAAGAGGTGAGTATCAAAAATAAATATGCTAAAATATAATTGGAATTCGGTTTTCAGTACATTTTATTGTTACCACATCGCTTATTTAAAATTATTAGTCCCCACTTTCCTTGATTATAAATCATTGCCCAATCATTCTGAATAATTTTATTTTGCTTTCCTTAAATATCGTGTTGAGGTTGTAACCCTCGTTTTGAAATATGTGGTTTATATTACCGATAAAGGGCGAAACATTTTTAACAAACTTTTTGCAGCAATATTAATGAAACAAAAATTTGCATAAAAAATGTGAAACATTAATGCAATAATCATGTTAGTCAATGTGATTATAACTAATCAGCGTGTAAAATAAGCGGTGTCGCTTCGCGAAACGCGACACCAAAATGAAAACTTGCGATAGCGATTTAGCTTTGTATCGCATTTAGTTGCAATTCCAAGCTAAGTTCAAAGTCGCGGATCGCCGCATTTTCGCGACTTTCGGATCGCCGTCGTTTTGTAACTTTCGGATTCCCGGAGTTCTGCGCCTTTCGGAACCCTTGAGTTCCACTACTTTCGGATCGCCGTAGTTCCGCGACTTTCGGATCCCAGGAGTTCTGCGACTTTCGGATACCCGGAGTTCCGCCACTTTCGGATCGCCGCAATTCCGCGACTTTCAGATCGCCTTATTTTCGCGACTTTTGGATCGCCGTATTTTGGCGACTTTCGGAATCCCCGGAGTTCCGCGATTTTCGGATCCTTAAATTTTTCAAAAATGCTATGCATTAATTAAAAATTGCTACACACAAATAATGTGGTGTAGCAAAACTGCTATGCACACAAAAAAGTATTTCACACGCTGTAACTAATCGCATTTGAAAATCTGTTCGTTATAAATAACCGTATATGCGACTTAAATTAAAATTAAAACTTTTTATCTTCTAGTCTTTATTTTATTTCTGAATTTATAATTTCAAAATAAAAAAACATTAAAAAAATCACAATATTAGTGAAGAAAGTTAAATTCTAGCATCCGTTGGCGAGATTATGTTAACCCAGTTAGTTTGTTGTTTTGAAAAGACGCAACCCAAATATTACTGTTTTCACTTTAGAGATTTTCCCCTAAACGAGTTCAAAATTAATGCTTTAATATCTCAGCAAATAATGCAAACTAGATAATACTTTTTTATACATGGGGTATTTTGAAGGTGCTGAACATTTTTATGTAAAAAAAATTGGGTGTTGCCATTGGAATTTTCAAAGTTGGTACTCATTTTAATTTGTAGACGACCCCTTATGCAATTTTTGTTGCCAGTTCTAAATTTCTTACGCTATTTCCTGAAACATGACACCTTTCATAAAGTTCCTTGACCAATAGCAGCCGAGAAACGAAGGGTGGAGCGTTTTTTTTTTTCCCCAGCTGTACATGTTTAACCCATTGACATTTACCCAATAAAAAAAAAGAGGCTTAATAAGAAGTTAAAATATAGTCAACAAAATATATATATAAAGAATATAAACCTTTGCGTAGCTCTTGAAAAATAAATTCTTTCTTTTTGTCCTTGAATTGGCGTATTTTAAAGTCCGATCTCGGAAATAAAGACATCAAACACTTTACATCGTTATCTGTACCGCTTCTTATATCCAATTTATTTTCTCTGTTATCGTCATAAAACTACAAACAAAAGAAATAAATGAGTAAATTACACTAATAAAGGTTAGTAAAATTATTTTTCTAATTTATTAACAACATTTATTATTAACAGTTTTCAATAATTATGAATTACAAGGTTTCTTACTAAATAATCAACCTTATTACCACACCCCTCATATTGCTTCTATTCTACTACTACATATATACAAATAAATTGTTTAAAAAAATAATTATAGTTCAAGAGAGTTATTTTAAAATGTATTTTGCAGTTTTCTAGTCATTTTTATCAAAATTGGAATTTCGAAGTTGGTTTTTGCCACCATGGCAAACGTTAAAAGATATATATAATTAATTCAATTCCAATGCAGTTAATTTTTGTTCAGTATTTTTCCCATGATGTATGAGTATTAAAGATACAAATATATTTCTTCGGGATGAAAAAAAAAACATGTACTACAGGCTTAAGGAATCTAAATATATCCTTTTATTTTGTTTTCTGTGTGAACTACTATTTCAGCAAAAGGGAGTTATTATGGCAGAACTACGTATAGTGTTGGAATCTTATATTATTATTATTATCGCAACATAAACGAAAAAATCACGACTGATGTATTTTTCAGTATTTTTGTGAATGCAAAACTTGTAGAAGATAATTTTTTCTGTAAAATGATTCTTTTGTGTGTTCCATACGATGAAATGTAACGGAGCTACACAGTGCCAAAATGGTGTAAAATCTTGATTTTTGCCATGAGTTTTTTACAACAATGATTTTTTTCATTATTTGTGGAGATGATTTGGAGATTTTCTTTCATTATTGATAAAAACTGAAGGCGAAAATCAATATTTTACACCATTTTTGGCACTGTGTAGCTCCGTTACAGTTCATCGCATGGAACACACAAAATCATTTTACAGAAAAAATTATCTTCTACAAGTTTTGTATTCACAAAAATACTAAAAAATACACTTTGAAAGAGCTGTAGGTTAAAAAATAAAATATTGTACCGTCAGGTTGAAAAGCCATTTTTTGTGTTTCTGTAAATAAAACCTTTCTTCATGCAATCTATACAAAACTTATTTTTGATAAGTGTATTTTATAGGAAATTAAATTTCCTACGATTTGTAAAATCCTATTTTATTGCTAAAATGAAGTCTTATCTGAGTTACGGTGATAGAAAGTCATTGGAACGCAATATTTTTTCGAAACACTCGATTTTACACACTTTTTGCTGCTTCTTAGTTCTTTAACTGTTTGTCGTAGGAAAACACTTTTGATACCGATTTTGAAGAAAATTTTATTTTCCACAACTTTATGTCGAAAAGTTCTGTTTAAAAATGCTTAGGAGAAAAGTTATAGGCCAAAAACTACAAAATGGGTGACATTTCGAACATTTCTTCAAGATGGCGGAAAAAGCAATAGAACGAGGATGACGAAAACTCATATTTATTGCTACCTAAGGGGTCACACACAACATATAAAAAAATCAGCGTTACCGGACCGTTTGTATGGTAAACCCCTTTTTGAGTCTCTATTCACTGGACTATTAGCACATTTTTCATTTTCACAGTGTTTTACGGAGCGGCCATCAAACTCAGTATGGGACGATAATAATATTCTGATGGTTTGCTGACCAGTAGGGTGGTTCAAAAGTTGTGTATTGTCTTGCTGATCATTGAAATAATTAAAAAAATCCAAAGTTATAAATATATTCGGCCCCGGTGGGTTTGAAGTTGTGAAAAAAATTTTCAAAGCATCAGTCAAAATTTGCAGATAAATTATTTAGTTTCCTAACTACATTTTATGTGTGAACTACTTCAGTTATTACGGAAAAATGTTTCGAATTAATGTGTTTGCTATTTTAAGCCTCACAAAAATTTTATAATGTACAAATTTAAAGAAATTTTTGAGATTTCCCTTCTCCAAAACCTAAGCTATATAACAGTCAACAACATAAAAACATTTTATACATTAAAATAAAAGATTTATAAAATATAAAAACGATTTGAGCAAGAGAAAACAGCTGTATATTTCCTTGAAAGTCAGGACCATGGCTTGGTGCGGGGCTTGTTACCCTAATTATGGTGGCTCTAAATAATCGTGAAAAATTTAAATTCAGCTTTGAATATGTATAAAAAAACTTTTAAATTAATCTATATTTATCTATTTATCTTAAAACTATTCCTGTTAAGGTAGGCAAATACCCAAAATTCACCAAAATTCTAAAAATTTTACTATTACTTTAATCTTTTCCAAATTTGGCGCAGTGATTTCAAATATAATGAATAATACTATTTAGGCATATTTTTTTAATTTAAAAATAATTTATTTATTTTAAACTGTGTTTTTTTACTAAAAAAAGAGGTTTTACGCTAACAAGTCTACCACATTGAAATTTCATCCTATAAACATTAATTATGTGTTAAATTCTTAGTTTTGAACTGATGCATGCAATGACCCTCTAGTTATATACAAATTGCAAGAAAAGAAGTTATTAAGAAAAATTTTATAAATTAACCACACAAAAAAGGATTTTTTTCGATTAACTTACACTTGGACATTAAAAAAAACTTGTATATTTTTTCCAGATGTTAGAGGTTCATGGCACAGATATATATTGAAATAACATCTGTAAAAAATTTCTGGTAAATTAATGTAAAACTTTTTATGATAGAAGTGTTAGCGTAAACCCCTTTTTTTAGATGAAAAACACTGTTTAAAACGAATCAATAATATTTAAATAAAAAATTGCCCCAAAAGCATCGTTCATTATATTTGAAATCACTATGCTAAATTTGGAAAAGATTGAAGTAATAGTAAAAATTTTAGAATTTTGGGTATTCGCCTACCTTAATACAGCTCTTAGCCCATTTCATTTATTTTTAACTTATGAAATTAACAAGAACTCACAAAGGGGAAGTAACTGCAATTCGAGTTCCACCTGTGTCCTATCCAACCAACCAGATTTTTTTGTGTGGTATAGTTTAATATACATATATGCAATTATATAAATGTTGTACTTCGTTTTTTGAGTGAGTGCTTTTAAAGGTCGATTTTTGCGACATTTCTGCAGTATAGCTTCTATACAAAAGAGTATTACACATCTCTCGACTGATTGAGTGTGGCAAGGAAACTTCTTGATTTTATTCACGAGCTCAGTGTAAAATTGAATAAATGATAACATTTCAATGTTACTAACGTTCCTAAAATAATGGATAGTGGATATAATTCACACAAGTATCTCAATTTATTATTTCAGTATAATCTGTAGCATTAGAGTTAAAATTGGGCGTTTCTAACTGTCATTTTTTTTTTATCCTACGATATTATTTTCCTTGTTCTTATTATTCTATTGTATCCCAGCTCTTGTATATCTTTGGGATCCTCAACTAGCAATGATCATAGCACATTTTCAGAATGAGTAAATTTTCTGGCAAGTATCTTGAAGTTTCAATTGCCTAAAACACATGTTTTGGGGCCTTTAGTAAACACTATTTTTTTCACATTTGCAATCTATCACTGCAAGGCAAGTACAATTACTTGCACTTTTGCCACATCCACAAGAAATGGATATTTCACACTTGCATGCTGCAATATCAAAAAGTTTGTTTTAAGCTTCATTACGAATTCCTTCATTTTAGCATCGTTTCACGGTTATTTAACTGTCAATGCTTTTTTTCAATTTCCAATACTTATCATTAAACAGCTTTATCATTTGTAAAACATGAGTGTGCGACTCTACTGGAAGCCTTGTGATAAACTTTTTCAATCTGAGTATAGCAGTAGTGTCTGCTGTTTTTGAAAATTCTATATTTTTTAATAAATTAGAGAAGATTTCTTCTAAGCAATAAAATATCACATCATATGTTGGTAACATACTGTGCCCCAACTTTTTAGGAAAACCTGAAATTTTACAGTGATTTTTCTGTCTTGTACCAAACTTCTCTGACTCTCACAACAATTGCTACTTAACTCAATCAAAATCAATCCTTAGAACCGAATTCGTTGCTTCCTTGATATGATATAAACTCTACCTATTTTAGTCTAACCTATTCTTAAGTGGCTAGCCAGATTTAAGCATTACATCTGCTTTCAAGTGCCGACTGACGGACTAGAAAGCTGTATGGTTTATGATCTCTCATTTCCTTCTTCTATGGTACTGGCAACAGAAGCTTTCTTTAAAAACTTCATTACTCAGAGTTTTAATGATAAAGCAAGTAAAAAGGAAAATATATTGAATTTTTTAATGTTAAAATTCAGCTTAGGGTCATTTCTGGTTTCATAACTGTTATGACCGGTTAAAATATAAAGATTTCAAAATTATACATCCCTTGCAAAACTTGGTTTTCATATTTATTCAAGGTTGATAACCGATAACTGATATTTTTCGAATTTGGCATTACAGGGGTCCTAGTGGGATAAAGAAAAATTTTAGGACAAACATTCAATAAAAAATCAGGACATTTTAAGGAAATTATTTGTGCAATAAAATACAGTAGTAGAATTTCAAGTAACGATTTTACTGACCCTGCTATACAGGGTTCATACACTTGTTGATAGGGGGAAAAATTGAGCCTTACTCAAGTACTATTTAAAAATATAGGAAAATTACAAAACTGCAAATAACTAACAGCATAATATCTGAATATTGAAATCATAAAAAGTTGACCCTCTATTTGGATACTTCATCAGAAGAAAATGTTCTGGTTGGTCCAACAATTGAACAGGAGCTATGTAAATAACGAACACTCTTCCGATCACATAGAGTCAGAGAACTGTCAATCATTACTAGGTATTGCAACATCATAGGTGGATTTCATGAAAATTACTCGACAGCAAAATAAGTAAATCAAGAAGCATTTATTAGACTTTTGGTCAGGAGAAGATGACCTGGAGGATTGCACTGGCCGTTGGCCGATATTTGAAGAAAGCTTAGTGTATCCTAATCTTAATTAATCTTCAAATTTTAATTAAATTTTTTACCTTTATTATTAAAATTAAATATTTAAATTGCTTTTTATTGAAATTTGAGCGAAGTTTTCATTGATATATACCGAGAATAGAAGTTTTTTTTCGATTACATTAATGTCGTGTAAAATTTGGGGTCTCATTGTAAAAGCTGACCACTATTTTAAGTGCTATAGTTAGAAGTATAGGTTTAATAATATCATTATATTATGTAACCAATAATAGATATCACTTGCATTGTCAATCTAATGGCATCAATTTAATGGCGTTGAGAAAATTTTGATATCCGATTTTGAAAATACCAACCGAGCGGGACTGTTTTGTCAACCTGTTTTTTGACCCAGGAGGAATAAAATCCACAAATTTTTTTCTAAAATAGCCCTAATGGCTGAAAAAAGTAGATGCAGGGCTGCCAGTGCCAGAAAGCCTTGAAAATAGTCGCTTTAGTAGCCTCAGATGTTAAAAAATAGTAGCCAAAATAGTATCCTCTTTTACCTAACTAAATAAACAACTTTTAATTGTTAGATAATGTAATAAGTAATTTCTTTAAAAATATTTGCATTGAATGTTATCTGCGATTACATAAATTTTCCAAAAACATGATATATTAGTTTAATATGCTTGGATGCACAAATTTATAAAAATTAAGACTTTTATTAGTGAAAACCTTAGAATTGTAGCACTAACACTCAGTTGAAAGAATTGATAAAACTGCCCAAGTTTTTCGGATGTATTGTAACAGAAAATTTCATGTTAAATTATTAAACTAATTTATATATAATTGTTAGAGAACATAAATTAGGGGAAAATATTTTACTTATTTGTATTTGAATTTAGTTAGCAAATTACATAAAAATTTTCAAAAAGAGAAAAAAAACATTTTGTTAACGATTGGATAATTTTTGAGAAACAGTCATAAAAGCGCCTTTTTTATTTATCCTCCAAAAAAATTATATATGCGTACGAGCAATATATTTTTAATTTGTTTTAGCTTGACTGAAAAAAAATCTGGAAAAAACCAACATTCATCTAGAAAAAGCCTGTAATTTCACAGAAGCGAGAAGCTAAAATGCTAAAGAGTGCCAAAAATTTAAAACTAAAACTTAAATTAACAAATTGCAACACCAACTATCATATGAAAGGATTGATACTGCCAGTAAAATTAAATTTACTTGAAAATAAATTTATTTTAAATTATATATAAATATATCAAAAACAAATTTATTTTAAATAGTTATCAGTTATTAAAGAAACACAAGGATCAATACTAATCCATGTAAATATGTTTCACTGAAATAACTGCAGATTTTAAAATCAAGCAAGGAGGGCTATTAATACTAATTAAATTTTTAACGTAAATAAAAGTATTCTTATTTACGACGATCTAGAATTAAAAATAAATTCAAAAGAAAAAATTACTTTAAAAAATATTTTAAAAAACGTATTTTGATACACAATTCATTTATATACATATTTTATTAAAAATTTAAAAAAAACCACTTTAAACAAATACTTAATTTGGCAACAATATTACTTTTCAGTAAAAAAAGTTACTTAAAACTAGACATAGTGTGTTGGCAACACGTTTCTCCCTATTACTTTAGTAATTTTAAAATTTTAATTAGCATTTATTTCTGGATTAATTTGATAGCAGTTAAATTTTAATCAAGTTATGGTATGTTTTGTTTAGCATGCAGTATTAAGCCTTATCGCCAACTTACTGAATAAAAAATAACAATTTCAAAATAAAGCAAATTAATAACAGACAGATGCAAATCCTATCCAAATGCAGTTTAAAAAAAAAATTCAACAAAGCATACAAAATCAAAGTTTTAGTTTCCATGAAATTTTCATAGGCTTCTGAAAAAAGCCATAATCAATTGCAATTTCAAAAACAAATGGTTTTGCTTTTGTTTTGTGCTGTTGGATTTGAGATGAGAACCAAACGAAATCTAAAGGCACTTCACGTTTTGTGCATCGGTAGTATCATCGTGGCGCCATCTATGTGAAAATTATATAACTAAAAAATAAGAAGTCGCCCAAGACCAAAAATAGTTGAAGGTTTTGCCGAAAATAGTCGTTTTGGGCCCTTTTTGGACTAAAATAGTAGCCATAGTCGCCTAGACGCTAAAATAGTCGCTTTAGTAGCCTTTTAAGTAGCCACTGGCAGCCCTGTAGATGTTTACACAGAAATAGTAGATTTTAACACTCAAATTTTCCGAAAAAAAAGTCGCCTACCCTTCAAAATAATCAATTTAATATGCTAAATAGTCTCCAGCGGCAAAAAAAAAATCCAAAGTAGGGGGCTTTACATTTAAACACAGGCCATCGCAATTTTCGAAAGTGCCTAAAATTTGGTTGATTGATCTGTCTTTAACTAAAACAAAGAAACGATACCTGATCCTACGACGATTAAGCTGCCAAATAGTAAATATTACAAGGAGTTGTGGTTTGGACGATTGATTTTTTCAGAAAAAAAAAACCTTTGAAAAAATCCCAAGGCACTACTGCCTATAACTAGCAAATATTACTAGGCGCTGAGGTTGGATGACAAATCTGATCTGATCATACCTAGAACTATAAAAGGAACACTAACCTACTGCGATCACGCTGCAACTTAGCAAAAGTTACAAGTAATTGTGGGTAGGTTAAGTTTAGTTCCCGCACGAGTAAAAAACTTTGATCCGCATTTGAGCCTTTTATTTCCAGAAATCACATTGTTTGGATTTTTTTTTGTAAAAAAATCCTATTAAAACCATCGGAATCGTTTTTCAAGGCTGAAGAACCCATTTTTTCATAAACAAATTTCATGCAAAACAATCTAAAAAATAATGTGGTAAATATGGAAGCTTATCCGTAGTAGTTGGCAGTATAAAATTATGCTTGTTAGTACTTTTATAAAAAATTCAGGAATTTCAGGACGATGTGGGAAAATTAAGGACAAATCAGGACACAATTTTTTTTCAGGAAAATCAGGACAACTACTACCCCTGGATTGAACAAGTCAGTGTTGCGGCTGCCATACCACAACCTTTGCCCAAATGTGGGGCATTGAAATTTTTGTTACAAAGAAATGGTCTCATTTTAAGGTTAACTTTTTTCCCCCAAACCTGTTTCCATATCCAAACATTTCATTAACAGGAATTATTTTAGGATAAATAAAGATTAATTTAAATGTTCTTACTGACTTTCCAGGAATAGACAGCTGATTTCCTGTTCGAATCGTTTTCATTTTATAAATCTTCTATTGTAATGTAATAAAGCTGGTTTTTTTATGGTGTTGACAGCATAGATTAGGTTTTGGAAGCAAGGGAAATCCCAAATTTTTTCAATTTCTACAGCTTAAATCTTTTGTGAAAATTAAGGAAAAATACATTAGAAACAATTTTTTTGCAACATCTGAAGTATTTTACACATAAAAAATGCAGTTTGAAAGCTAAATAATTGATCTGCAAAGTTTGACTGTTATTTTGAAGTTTGTTGGTGTTACCTTTTTTCAAAATTTCAAACCCATGGGGGCCGATTATATTTATAACTAAAGAATTTTTAAATTAATACTCTGCTAATCAGCATGACGATACACAACTTTTGAGCTTTGAAAACCAATTTTGAAATTAAAATAAAAGGGTACAGCCATTATATAATGGCTGGTCTGTTCATTGGAAACTGTTGGCTTCAAATTATTTCATATGGTTTGATATACCTATTACGTTGTATTAAATATGAAATGAATTCCTATTGCCCCTCATAAGCAATCGTTTTAAATGCGGAAACGATATGCTTGGTAACATAACACAAATGGCCAAATTGAGACATACTATCATATCACAGCTGTTCCAAATATACTCGTCTGTCTGTAAAGTACGACACCCATTACTCAACATTAAAGCACTATTTAGTGTATATAATCTGTAGGCATCATTTAGTGTATATAATATTTAGTGTATCATTTAGTGTTAGTGTATATAATCTGTAGGTATCATTTATTTCTGAATTGTTTGAGGTTTATCATCATTTTTTGCAAGAGGGGGAGAGGATAATGTTTAGTTATTAATAAATTATCACTTTCTTACTTTATCTACTCATTAAAAATAATCCGATGAAGTAAAACAAACTAACTTAATAACTAAAAATACATAAAATGTTATTATGTTACAGTACCAAAATTTGAGGTTAATACTTTTCATTTATGAAAAAAAGTTATGTATTTTAAATATATTACTATAAGCAATATGCATTTGCATGAGCATTAGTTAAGAAAGAAATAGTATATTTTAAACTTTTAGTAAATTTTTCTTTTTTTTTACATACTTCATGATTGAAAATCAAGACTTTTCCTTTTTTCAGCCTTCCATTACTGACAAGTTCATATCTTTGTATTTCCGAACTTCTGTAATGAAAATAAAAAGAAGTAATTTTAAAATAAAAACATAAATATATTCTGACCACAAAATTTTTTCAAAAATTTATTATTGATTCCTATTTGAAATCTATGTACCTTGTTCACAATTATGTACTATAAAAAAAACTGCACGCGGCTCACTACTAATTGAAACATGGACAAAATCATATAAAACAAGAAAATCTGATGGTTAGAGCAGAAGCTGAAAATGGTACAGACAAACATGAAACATATAAAATATAGGAACTCTAATTCTATACCCTTCAAACAAAAAAAAACTATGAAAATATACAAAAACATAGAGAAGTACCATGAATAGTTGGAAAATGCCACAAAACCTAAACTTGATTAGGGATAAGTGTGGCCTATCATGTAAGTAATAAATTATTAAGTGTATTTGTATTTATAATTTCTTGGCCTAGTCAAGGCCAAGTTTAAAATTTGTATTCATAGATTTAATATGTTGAACAATACAATAACACAGATATCACCACAAGAATATGCAGTGATCTCAGATTATTACCGGGTTGCCAATAATGGATAAGTAGTATATATATATAAATAAAATAAGTCGACAGGGAAACTTAGATAAAATAGGTAAAAATCCTACAGACTAATGAAGTAGAATAACATCTACTTCATAAGAGAACATACTATTTCAATAGTTGATTTACAAAAGGAGAGAGTTTGGAATTCCAGAACTATTATTTAGTTCTAATTAAAGGGGGCCCAGAAAGGCCACCAACGCACACAGAACCTCAAATCTCGAGGTCTTATGTATTAGAAAGAGCATCGATTTTTAATGGTTATGAGAAGAGAGGATCTGAAGTCAAAACAAAGTCAGCTGCATCTGCAAATTCTCTGGGAAAGAATGTATCAAGGTCTATTAAAGCATTGGAACTGTTTTATGGATCGGAAAGACATTAACTGAGAATTATTAAGAAAACTTTTATTTGTTTGGTTAATTTAATATTATAACTTTTATAGAAATGCGTGCTATATATCACATATATGTATAGTATTTGTCCATACATGCTGTTTATATCTAACACTTATTTTCACTTTAATATACGATTGATATCTTAGGATAAATTAGAATTTTTAAAAAATGAAATTTACCTAGAATCCCTAACAAGAAACTCAATGTCTCGTATCAGTGTGGAGGTCACACAAGGAACTTCAACTATGAGTCCTCTGTCTTTATGCCTTTCAGACAATTTATTGCTTACTAAGCTGAGTACTTGAAGCAGATTCATTTCACCTATATGGTTTTCAATAGTGGAACACAGATCCTCGATAAACCAAGATCCTTTGTCACTATTTAATTTCCATGATAGATTTCCTAAAATTAATGTGAGGAGCATATATTATTGGTCACAATAAACAAAACTCATTTTTTTTAAAAATCATCATTTGCATTTTATTTCCACAAGTTATAGAGAGTTTTTCTCTTCAATCATAAAAGATGTGTACGACATTGCTTATTCAGTGACTGAACAAAGTTAACCCTCTAATGCAGTGGTTCCCAACCTTTTTTGGACCACCGCCCCTTTTGTTAGGTTGACTACCACATATCGCCCCATTTTAATTTTTATGTGTTCTCCAATTATAATTTGAGTTAAAAATATAACTAATAAAGCAATTTTATCAATTTAAACACGAACCACCTTATATAAAAACAACCAAATAGTCCAGTCAAAATAAAGGTTCAACCTCGGAAAAATTCCCAACCAGCTGAAAATTGGTGGAAACCTTCAAAACATCATTTTAAATAACCTGTCAAAAGTCCCAATGATTCTAAATAGTGCGATTTTTTTTAAATACAAGGTCAAAGGTTAAAATATGCTAATTAGCTGGTACATGAAAAAATGAATGAAATAGGCATGCAAGATATCATGTTATCTGTTTTTGATGGCTTTAAACATTGTAATAACTTTTAAAAGCTTTAAAATTAATATACCAGGGTTCCATTTTTAATTGCGGACACACCATTTTGAATTTAATTAGCTGAAAATTATTTCTAAATACGAACAACCTTGGCATGTAAGGTGTCGTTTTATATGTTTTTGATGACTCTAAACATGTTTTAGACATCTAAAATACATTTAGGGACTTACAAATTAAAATCATATAGATTTATTTTAATAATAGTGCTTTACTATTCACATTGTTCAGAGAAAAAAATTTAAAATATGAATTAAATAGGTATTAAGATATCATTTTATTTGTTTAAAATGGCTTGAAACATTGTTGTAACTTTTAAAAGGTTCAAGGTTAAACTATCATTGTTAAATTTTAATTACAGACACCATTTTGATTTTAATTAGCTGAAAATTAATTCTTAAAGTGAACACTATGGGCATGTAAGGTGTCTCTTTATGTGTTTTCGATTTCTCTAACATGTTTTAGGCATCCAATATGCATTTCGGGACATATAAATTAAAATAATATAGATTTATTTTAATAATGATGCTTTTGTTCACAGAAAAATCTCTAGGGGTGCAAATCACCGTGAGGGTGTCAATCACTGTACTCGTTATCCTATGTATTATTAAATATAACAGTAACACAGCAATTGATGGCTAATTTTCTATGGTTTAACTAATTACAAACTCATATAACTTATAGAAGAAAGTTCTATGAAAAAAATTGTTAAAATATTAATTATATTAAGAGTTTAACATTCTGCATCATTTTTTAAAAATTGGAACACTTCATTTTACTAACTTTTTAAAATAACATTGTAAATACTATGAACATAAAACTTGCTACTAGATGTATAATCCATACTTAATTTCTTTATTGGAGGTGGTTATAAGAGTGGTGAAGCTTCTTCATAAATACATATCTTCTTCATAATATGATATATCTCTATGATATGGTGATATATCTTCAGAAACATCTTTCTTTTCTTCAAGTGATTTAAAATTGTGACAAAATTATCTCTGACAAGTGGTGCGTACTAGGGAGCAAAACAATCCTAATTTTCTACATCTACAAATGTTATTGCACCCTTTTTTACAGTTTTGTAAAATATGTTATTTAGAATTTTTCTGGAGCAGTCATAAGTGAAATCTGAATTGGCTCTAAAATGTTTCTTTTAGTGTCCACCCCCAATTTTCAGATTCCATTTCGTTTCCGAGCCGTACTTGGACTTGGTAGTACACACGGTATAGATGTTGATGGGAGGCAGGATAATATGGTACACTTTTATATGTATTTGAATTTTGTACAAAACTTAACTATCAAAATTCATCCATGCAATTAATGCTTTGTTTGGCTCCATATATAGCAAGGATGAATCGAATTCTACTTGCTAGTATTATGGCAGGTATCTATCATAGAAAATGCTTCGTCATAACCAGTTAAATCAGGACAGTTTCCAAATAATTTTATAAAATTTGGATTTTTCTTTTTTAAAAAATGAGGACGTTGTATCGCGGCCTGCTACTGCATGCAAAACTAAAATGTGAGCTTTACATGTTGGCATTGAGACTAAACTTCGAGATTTATAAATTTTTGCTTCGTTTTGAGATTTTCCATTTTTTAAGAAGTAAATCGCTTTATTTCAAGGTTACGGCAGCCAGAATTATCAATAAATCAACGTCTTCACCAACAACAAGGGTTTTACCTCTACTGCAATCATTATTTGCTTGTTTAGCTAAATTATTAGCAGCTTCTAAATTGTCGGATAGCAAGGAAATAAAACGAGCCTTGTTACTTGTATTACATAAAAAATATCTGCTGGTTTGATTGAACAGTCATGGATGGATCAAAAAGTATATCAGAAGATGAAGATATTTTGAAGAAAAGGCGAATCAAATCTTTAGAGGATATGATGACATTTCATATTCAAGAACTTTTTCAAAATCATGTTTATTTTGGTAGTTGTCATACTTTGAATTAGTAACAAAGGATCCATTGGTACCGTTTCATTGTGAACTTTTATGGTGTATTTGAAAGAAATTGGTTTCTAGGAAATGGGCTCTTTCTATTCCAAATTACAGACATCAATCAATAAGGTATTTATTACATGTTACATTAATTAGTAAGTCCCTAAATTCCTTTCAAATGTCTTAACCGTGTTTAGAATCATGAAAAACAAACAGACATCTAACATGTCAGTGTTGTTTGTAGTAAGAAATATAATTCATTTTCAGCTAATTAAAATCAAAATAGTGTCGGTAATTAAAATTTAACAATAATAGATTAATCTTGACTCTTTTAAAAGTTTCAACAATGTTTCAAGCCATCTAAAACAAATAGATATCTTACCCCCCATGCCTATTTTATTCATATTTTAAATCTCTGAACAATGCGAACAGTAAAGCACTATTATTAAAATAAATCTATTATATTTTAATTTATAAGTCTCCAAATGTATTTTAGATGTCTAAAACGTGTTTAGAGTCATCAAAAACATATAAAAAGACACCTTACATCAGTGGTTCCCAACCTTTTCTGGAACATCGCCCCCTTCTTTAGGTTGTCAAACACATATCGCCCCCCTTTAATTTTCATGTTTTGTCCAATTATAATTTGAGTTAAAGTGTAGCTAATAAAGCAATTTTATAATTTTAAACACTTATTACCATATATAAAAAAATACAAAGCAGCTTTATCCAGTTACTCTTAAATAAAATAGAAAAATAAAATGTTTATATTTAACAGATTTTTTCAAGGAACAAAAGTGAAATAATTAACTAAGCTCTTTAAACTGGATTCAGGAAAGTTTAAGAGAGTTGACAATAAAAATTCAAGAAAAAAATTTTATGTTGAAAACTGTTTTATTATTTTATCTTTTTCAAATTCATGCGCAAGTCTTTGAGGCAAATGTTTTATTGATTTGTTTGTTTAGTGAGGATCTGGATAACAGAACTAAATCCCTTTTCAACTAAATATATTGCCGGAACGAGATGAGAAGTAGGTCAGCTTTATACCACAGTTGTGGCTAAGTGAAAATAAGTTTCACGCAGGCATAATCATAACCTCTTTGCTTGAAAATGAGTTTCGCCTCACAGTCATACTTCAGATCCTACAAAATCCGTCTGAAAAGAGTTATCAAGGTTATCCACAACCCACAGATTCAAACGAGATCTACACTAAAATCAGGACTTGGTCAAATCTTGTAAAAATGTCAGTTTGAAACTTGTCACGGAGATCAATAAAAATTATAACGGTTTTACTGTACTACAGTGCAGTATATTATTTATTTTCCCCTTTGAATACTCATCGCCCCCCTATCGCCCCTAAACTATTTAGTGCCCCCTTGATAACACAAATCGCTCACTTGGGGGCGATCGCCCCCAGGTTGGGAACCACTGCCTTGCATGATACGGTTGTTTGTATTTAGAAATAATTAATTTTCAGCTAATTAAATTCAAAATAGCGTACGCAATTAAAAACGGTACCCGGCCATATTAATTTTAAAGCTTTTAAAAGTTATAACAATGTTTAAAGTCATCGAAAACAGATAAAATGATATCTTACATGCCTATTTCATTCATTATTTCACGTACCAGCTAATTAGCATATTTTAACCTTTGACCTTGAATAAAAAAAAATCACATCACTCAGAGTCATGGGGACTCTTAACAGGTCATTTAAAATGATGATCTGAAGGTCTCCACCAATTTTCAGCTGGTTGGAAATTTTTCTGAGGTTTGGCCCTTTTTTACTGGACTAAAAGCACCTTTATCCGGTCACTCTTAAGGGGATCGGACAACCTCGATCGGGTTGGCTAATGCTAAGTCTTTGGGGAAAAAATGGTTTTTGTTCCAAAAAAAAAGCAAAGAAATTCTAGGAATATTTTGATGTGTTTTGTTTTAATTCATAAAACTCCAATAAAGGTGTGCTTTAGAGGTTAGTTTTTCAAAAACATTATTTACTTTGATTTAATCGAAAAAATTTAGATTAAAAAAAAGTAAATAGCGTTTTTGCATGCGTACCAAGTATGCTTGGGAACCAATGCCGTCTTTACCATAAGGGCACACGGGGCCCGTGCCCAGGGCCCCCATTCTCAGGGGGCCCCGAAGGACCGATAATTTTTCTCACATTTATTCTCAAAACATATTTGTCGAGATCATTAAATTTTTTCACAAATCAGTAATCTTATCAGAAGGTATTTACAAGGCATAATCTACGCCATTATATCGATGACTGCGCCTATTCCTCCTACTGTACTAATTAATAATATTTCCAAACGCATCCTACCTAATTTACAAAGTACATAATCTAGCGAGCAATCACGCAATCACTCCGATTCCATAGTGAAGCTGCACCGCCGAACAAGAACCAACATAAATGTCGACATTATGGTTGATTTGTACAATTTTTTCTCAACTTCGACAAAACGATGAAAAGTTTTGACAGGTCACTTAGGTGCAAATAGAGTCCTGAAGTCTCTTTCGAAAACTAGATTGTCTGCAAGCGCCAATGCTATTAATGCTCTTCAAAATGGTAATTCAGATATTTCTGAAGCATTGTCTTTAATTGCAAGTGACATCAATCAACCAGGAGACACTAGGAAGCCCAAAGCCAAGCAAAAAAAATGGGATAATTTGAGACTTCTCTTCTAACGGAAATATGGAATGATCTTTTGGGAGTTATGAATAAAACAAGTCTATGTTTACAGAATAGCACTATAACCATGGTCGTTGTAAGGAAACTTTACGAATCTCTGATCAGTTATGTCAATAATGCAGGCAATAATTTTGATCAGTACGAAACGGCTGCTAAAGATAAAAATTCATATGCTGACTACAAAGATACATTTTGAAAGGAAAATATTTTGCCCCTCAGCACACGTATATCACTTATTTTTTTTTTAAGGATCATCAGAGACTGCACTGTTGAGAGGCAAAGAGAAGTTTCGTGTAGATACTTTCATTCCCATAATTGACACATTAAATACACATTAAAAAAACGTCCGGCAGCATACCAAGTTATTGATATTCGATTTAGTTTTCTTTGTCAGTTAACAACAATCGAATATGGTGAGTTGACCAAAAAATACAAAGAATTTGCAGAGTTTTATCATGAAGAAATTAATGCAGATGAGATCAAAACAGAATGTTTTCATTAAAGCTAATATGTAAAAAAGCATAGCAAAGCAATCAGCGGATTTAAATATCTCAACCTTACATAACCTAATAAAATCAGATTAATTCGAAGAAACTTTTCCAAACATAGAAATTGCTACAACAATATTCCTTTGCCTAATGGTTACCAATTGTAGTGGAGAGCGGTCATTTTTGCAGCTTAAGAGAATAAAAAATGAATTGCAAACAACAATGTTACCAGAACGGCTGAGTAATTTGTCAATTATGTGAATAGAAAGTGATATCCTTCAAAAAATTGAATTTGATGATATAATAAAAGATTTTGTTCAACAGAAATCCTAAAAGAAACCGTAATCGTAGCAAAAAAAAAAAAAAAAAAAAAACAGCAGCATTCTAACATCATTAATGACACATTATATCATACTTATTTGATTACCTGTAATAAATGGTCATACTCAGTAAAAAAATTTATTACAATTCGCCTTTTTTACTTTCCAAAAGGGCCTCAAATTATTGTGTGCCCAAGGGCCCCAGCCTAGTTTAAGACGGCCCTGTTGGGAACTAAACACTGGGGTTCCGCGGGAGGCTTACCACCTTACCAGGACATATGCCTAGCACCCCAGAGCCCTAGGTCACGAAAGCTGAAATGGGCACGGCAGGCCTTGGCCCAGTTATGGGCTGTTGCGCCGGGGAGTTTTTAAATAGTGTTTTTAAAGTAAATAGCGTTAAGTAAAAAGCAAATAGAAATTTTTTAATTAACTAAGATCCTTAAGCTGGATTCTGCAAAATTTAAGAGAGTTGACAATAAAAATTAAATAAAAAATGAATGCTGAAAACTTTTTTTTTATTATTTTATCTTTTGTTAAGTTCATGTGCAAGTATTTGAGGCAAATGTCCAACTGATTTCTTTGTTTCGTAAGGAGCTGGATGATAACAGAACCAAATCCCTTTGCAACTAAATATGTTGACGGGTACGAGATGAGAAGTGGTTCGGTTTTTTACCACAGCTGTGGATAATTGTAAAACAAGTTTAACGCAGTCTAACTCACAACCTCTCTGCTTGAAAATAATTTTCGCCTCACTGTCATACTTTTGATTTACTAACTCCGTCTGCAAAGAGTTATCCCGGTTATCCACAACCCACAGCTTCAAACGAGAATGGATCTACAATAGAATCAGGAATTTCTAACTTGGTCAAATCTTGTTAGCATGCCATTTTAACTTGTAAAGGTGATCAATTAAAATTAGTATGGTTTTATTGTACTACAGTACATTACATTATTTTAATTTTCCCCCTTTGAATACTCATCGCCCCTCCTATCGCCTCCAAACTATTTACTGCCCCCATGATAACACAAATGGCCCACTTGGAGGCAATTGCCCCCCAAACCACTGCTCTAATGCATACTGTTGCTGTTTGGCAACAAGTAACATAATCCATTTTATTTTATTAAATTAGAGCTCCCTCTCGACAATTTTTTTTCATCCATTACATTCCTTTTTGAAGTTTTAGTTACCGTCAAAGCGGGTATCTTTGGCCACGGAGGGTAACTTTGGCCACGCGCCGGAAAAAGATTTGTTTCTTAATTTCTCTTCATAAAATGATCTCATCTTTAATTGTTTTACATTTTTGGAAAGGTGGAAATATCGTCTTTCATTCCATGTAAAAAAAAATTCATTCTAAATCTGGCAATACTACAATTGCTGTTTTCATTCTTACGAGCATAAAATGACAAAAATCTATCTCTTCCAACTTTTGCCTGGAACACTTAAAGAAATATTGAAAATATTTAAATAAAACACTCTATTTGATTCTTTTATTAATGAGGAAGAATATTAAACCATTTGTTTTATTCCAAGTTGACTACTTTTTATGCTGTATTTAAATATTTGTAATTGGGAAGCTTTTGTCGATGAATGCGGGTAACTTTGGCCATAGATGTAAATATTTCTTTATGGAACTTTGCACTTTAAAAAATGTATGTAAAAGTGTATTAAATATAACTATTTTTGAAAAAATTCTTACTTTTATGATTACTTATTTTTTAGATATATTTTTTTAAAAATCTCAAGATTTTAAACATTAAAAAGATAAAGATAGAATGCAAGATACGTATTCCACTCAAAATCGCAAATGTCGAAAGGTAAACATTTTCAAATTCCTAATTATAAATATATTATTTTTCACCTTTTATAATAAAATCGTTTGCTTTTTGCAAATATATTTGTTATTAAATCTTGCTTCAAAAAAAAGTTCTTTTTTCCTTATTAAAATAGAAGTTTATTTTTCTTTCTTTTAAGCGACAAACAATACTAGTATTCAACGTGTAATATCATTCCACGATGCACTGCAATGTAAATGTTAAGTTATATACCATTTTAAATAACTATATGTCTTATAACTTTGTTATTTTTGGGTTTACAGTTTTAATATTGCTATTTAAATCGTTAACACAGCTTTTAAGGAAGTTAAAAAGTATGTTTCTTATGTATTTCTTGGGTGGCCAAAGTTACCCGCCCAGCTCCTAACAGTGTCTTATTTTTTTTAATTAATACCAATTTTTTATTAATTTATAAAATGTAACAAAAATGCCTGAAAATTATTCCTAAATGTACAATACTTAGAATGCATAAGGATTTTTAAGTGTTTAAATCGTTTTTGAAGTTAAATTTTTCTTCTTTTGTGAAAAAAAACTATGATTTTGGCCAAAGTTACCCGCACTGACGGTACTAATATTCCTCATAGATGACAATAGTAAAAGTGTATTCAAAATTAAAGAGTGAGGTTATTGACTGTTGTGAAATTATGCTTTTGGCAGTATTCAAAGTATAATAATATTAGAAGAAAATAAAAATAAATTGTTTTGAAAATTAATTATAGTTTAAAAGGATTATTTTGAAATATATCTAATAGTTTTCTAGTCATTGTTATCAAAATTGGAATTTTGTAATTGTTTTTTGTCACATAGAAAACATTTTAAAAATTGAAATTATTTAAATTCTTAATGCAGTTAAATTTTTTTCAGTATTTTTAGCCTACTTTTTCTTTTTTTTAATTCGAAATTTTTTTTTTAATGAAAAAGTAAGTATTGACATCCTGTCGATGTCCGTCCATCCGTACCCTCCTTCCAAAATCGGTTCTATCAATCCAATCTTTAAAATTCTTTTTTTATTAGAAAGCAGAAACCCCAACTTTCATACTTTTTGTCCGTCTGTCTGTATGATAGGACAGACATAAATATACTATTTGTCTATGAATTTCACATTGGATAAGCATTGCAATTCAATTTTGTAGTCATTTGAATCGCTGTTGCCAACCCAACAATGGCTAGAGAAACTTGATTCATTTAAAAATATTATTTGAGGCAAAATTTATTTTGGTTATAAATCAGTTTAGAATGACGTCGGGAATGTGATTATTTGATTGTTTATTTTTGTTTACTAAGTAAGTGGCAAGGCATATTTTTGGCATATAATCCTGATTAGTTTTAATTTACATTTCTTATTTTAAGTGCATGTTGGAGTAGTTTTATTGTTTTTAATCTACGAATAATCAAATATTTATTTACAACTGCAAAGAAATCATGCAGACGATAAGTAATATTTATTTTATTTGCGATAGAAAATTACCAAAAATAATTTATTTCGGATCTTTAAATTATAGCTGGATACTGTGTTTAGTGAAATTTATTCCTAATGTGTAAAAATTTAATGTGGAAACGGTTGTAGATGACACTTACTGTTACGAACTTAGTTGTTTCCTGGTAAGAAATTTAGTAAGCATTTAAGTAACAGAAAAATAGGCTATTTTGTTCTTTAAGAACTTCTTGTTTCAGTTTTTTTATGTACGAGATAGATATATGTTTTTTTGGGATGAAAATAAAAATTCATGCATTAGAGGGTTAAAATAAAGGCATTTTTTGACTACCATATCTTTTTAAACACTAACTTACCCGGTATAGTTGAAGAAACAACTAGGAAATCACATCTTGCTGGCAATCTGAAAATACCTTCATATTTTTCTCCATAGTAAGTGGATTCCTCTGAAGATACATCTAAATAAAATAGTGAATTATTAATGAATAAATCTCTAGGAATTCCAATTTCATAATTGTGTAGATTCATAAACTTTATAATGTAAAAGTCATTGCAATTTAACATTCAAGCACAATCATAAAGAATTATTTTCAAGCCAACATTACAACACTAACAGCCAACATACAGACACTAAGTGGTCTGTCTAGGGTTTGGCTCTCACAGGAAGGGGATCGAAGGAGGGACCATCCGGGACCCCTGGAAATACCTTGGACAGTGGAGCCGTTGATAGGGGTGAGGAATCTCGTAAGAGAAGCCGCATCCCTGGAGACACACCTGAGTTGGACCAAAAAAAAGACTCGTACCTACAGTCAGGCAGCCAAAAAAGGCATTACCCTGAAGGTCACATGTAAGGATGACAGCAGAGAAGTCTCGGAGGCTGACTCTACCTTCATTGCCTCGGTAATTGAAGAGCATATGTCAGCCGGCAGGATCCAGCCACAGGTGGAGAGGAATATCCTAAGGTTGGATGGTCTCCTATATTTCTTGTAGAGATCAGAAGACCTTGGATTGGCTCAAGTCCGTGGTGAACAATCTTTCCCCTCCCGAGAAAGACCATCCGGGCTTCATTGCCCTTGGGCCTGGTGATCGTCCCCCAATGAGACGATTCTACATCTGGTTCCCCGGTCCCAGGGAGCCAGCTAGGAGCGTGCGATTGTTGGAGATCTGCAATGGACTCGAACCAAAGAAAATCATCATCAGAGCAGTCATTGCATTGGCAGCGGAGCCAGGAGAAGGGGGTAACACCCTGGTTCTTGGGGTGGCTACCGACATGCTTGATCTACTAAAGAAAAACGATTACAGCCTCTATTGCGGACTTGGAAAAGTCCACTTTAGAGACCCTGTGCCAAAGAAATCAGAGCAGGAGGAAGCCCCGGAGAAGGTCACCGTGGAATCTGTTTTACAGGTAAGCAGTGACACTGAGACCTTCCAATTTTGTATCTTCCGGGTGTCCACTAAATCCTAAGAAAAAAATTCCCCGAGTTTTCCAGGTTTTCCAGAATGATTTTTCTATTTTTCCAGGTTTAGTCGATCTGGCATTTTAAAGAAACTTTTCATATTTCAATATTCTTGAGGCTATGATGACCTATATATTTTTTTTTATTCAAAGTTATAAAATTGTGCTCTAACCTCAAAATTTCTACAAAAATCATAAATATTTTATGCTTATCTTTACGACATCTTAACATTTTAAACTTAGTAATATCTGGAAAAAAACATATAAAAGATAGCCAAATTATATATATTTATGGGGTGATTTTTTTAAGGAGAAGCGGCAGATTGCAATAGCAAAATGAAAAAAAAATTCATTCTCTCTGCATCTAGTAGATATTTGAATACTTAGTTCTAAAGCTATTTATATGTTAAGCCAATAAATATAGCAACTGATTATATATAACTTAATGTGAAAAGAAAATACAGTATAGAACCCCTAATCCAAACACCCAAATCCGCACACTATTGAATTCGGCGATAGTCCGAAAAATTCAAGCATTCCCCCCCCCCCAAAAAAAAAAGACTCAAAATTTACTTACAATATAAACTCTATAAATATATAAAGCGTATATATGCCGACACTCCATTTTTTAAAAAACTAAAATTGTCTAAAATCACAAACCCCAGTATAGGCCGAAGTAGAAAAAGAAAGGTTCAAACGTAAACAAAAAGTATTTTTTCAGTTTAGGTGTTACTAGTTTGATCTCGACTCACCGACATCGTGATCGGAAAAAAATATTCTGGTTGGTACACCTTGGCCTGAACCGGAGCTACAAAAATAAAACAAGAGACTCTTTTGATCACGCAGAGCCAGAGAACTGTCAATCATTCTGATGCAGTGTGACGTCATCGGTGGATTTCGTGAAAATTACTAGGCTGCTGAATAAGTAAATCAGGAAGTATTATTGGACTCCTCTTCTAACGGGATACTGCACTGGCTGGTTGAGATTTAAAGAAATCTTAGTGAAATCTAATCTTAATTCATCTTCACATTTTATATAAATTTTTTATATCCATTATTAGAATCTGTTATTTGAACTTATTGTTTATTGAAATTTTAGTTTAGTTTCACCGAATTACGGTGCAAAGAAACAGTAAACAATTGTTTAAAAAAATGCATTGCAGTTCTAGTAAATCAGTTGATTTTTTTTTTGCTGTTTCAGTAAATTTACAACGCATATTGCGATGCAATACCGCAAAAATCGAACCCGGCTTACGGCTCAATGTAAATACAAACTTACCGATCTGCGGCGTTTATGGCGCAATATTCAAAATATTATACGAGATGCTTAGGAAATCCAGATGTTTAGAATGAAAAAATGCCAACAAAAAAGTTAAAACATAAATAAAAAAAAGTATTTTAACAATCAAGCTGGTCTTGTAATCACAAGATCACGACTCACGAACACTTGATCAAAAGAAAATATTTTGGTTGATCCATCTCCTGAACCGGAGCTACAAATAAAGTAACGAGACGATCCACAGATCACGCAGAGATAAAAAAAAAAATCTATCAATCATTATGAGGCAATGCAACCTCATAGTTGAATTTCGTAAAAATTACTTGACAGCAAAATAAGTAAATCGGGAAGCATTATTGGATTGCACTAGCCGGTAATCGATATTCAAAAACATCTTAGAGCAATCTTAATTAATCTTCAAATTTTAATTAAATTTTGTATTCTTATTATTATAATTTATTATTTAAACTTGCTGTTTATTGAAATTTAAGTATAGTTTTCACTTATATGAACAGAGAATGGAAGAAACATTCTTTTTCGGAGGTGTTAATGTTGCGGAAAATTTAAGGTTTCTGTGTATAAGCGGACCTCTTTTTTTAGACGTAATTTTTATCCGAAATTTCTCTGCCTAGATACTATATTTCTATGCCAATATAGTAAGGTTTTCTAACCTCTTTAAAAATACGGCAATTGTTACCGTTGCGGAAGAAAATGGTTAAAAACCAGGTTGATTAAATTCGCATAGTTGGCAGGTCTGAAAACGTTATCTGAATCCACGGCATCCCGCATATTATGCGAGATCGCGGAGTCGGTGTTCACTTGGCGTCAGATGCCGCGAAGTTAGGAAAAAGGAGAGCATGCGTCGAAGAAAACTGTTAAACACAGCGAAGGAAAGAACGTGTCCCCTAAAAATAACTTAGTTTTTCCAGAATGTTTTTGTATTTCCCTGAGTTTTACCGGTTTCCAGGGTTAGCGGACACCCTGATCTTCCTCTTTTCTTAAAGGTAAAATTCTGGGTAAACCCAAAAACTCTTCTTCTAATCTTCTCTGATAGCCAGTCTGCCTTTCAGGCTCCTGCTAACTCAGACAAATTCCAATGCTGCGTCTTAGAGTGCACACATGCACTTAATCGACTTGCGCTAACCCCCAATTCTGTGACCATTATTTGGGTCCCTGGCCGCAATGATATTCACGGAAACGAACTTGCTGATACTACTGCAAAGGAGGCTTCACAGTTTGCTGTTAGTGGTCCTAACCCCTTCTACCCTTGTCATATCAGTCTATAAAGAATGATGTCAGGATATGGGTTAAGAAAAAGCATGATCTCGCTTGGCACAGCTGCGCTGAATGCAAACATACCAAAATGGTTCTTGAATTGATGGATTTGGGAGGCAAACTCATTCACCTCAATAGATTTATTCTACGACAGATTTTTCAAATTGTTACCGGTCACGCAAACTTGGCAAAGCATCTTACCACTTGCGGTTGACTCTCCCATATGTCCTGTTTGTGGTGAAGAGAATGAAACTCCTTTACATTTTATAGGGAAATGCCAGATTTTCTCTCCCCCACGGTCTGAGTTTTTTGGGCTACCCATTATAAGCTTTGATCAAGTTCTCTCATATAAAGGTCTTTCTGGTCTTATTGGGTATTTAAACTACACAAGACACCTCGTCTCTTAATTTGCATGATGGACACATTGTGTCTATGGCTCCCTGTTGGGCTCGCTTTTACAGGGGTCATTTTCTTACTTTGTGTAAATATGCTCTTTTTACAATTTTCATTTGAATATTGTTTTATTTTACCTTGCAGGACACCTCTTCGGAATAAGGTCCCTAGTTACCTCAATGTCCACTGCGGCAGAGCGATGTTTTCCTGCCCAGTGGAATTGCAGAGGAGTGTGACAGATAGTGGCTCATCTGCCGCCATACCGTGTCATTATATATGGGGGGTGGCATGCAATACTTACATGATACCTCCCTATATCATACTAACCTTTCCCTGACCCAATAGTCGAGTAAATGGTTTAGTAAAATTTTTCTTTTATTTCCCTTCATACAGTATACATCTGTCATTCTACGCGTATAGGGGCTATATAGCCTACGCCTTTCCCCGCTTGGGCACTACATTTCTATGTTATGTTATGTTAAGGTAAGGAACTGGAGTTGCGGTTCTCTTAAGTGTCTATCGACAAATTGGTATGTCTTTTCCTGAACTTGCCTCTTTTTTTAGCAGTCTTTTGAAAAGTGACAATAGTCTTAACAATTGAACCATTTACGGCAGGCTATTCCTTTTCCTTGCTGAAAAGCTTACAAAAGCATGTCCTATTATGTTGTTGAGGAGTTGTTTTTGCTCCTAAATTTGAGGCTTCAACTTGGTGTCATTGAAGATCCCGCGTTGATGAAAACAACACACACAATTGAAAAGCTTTGTGGAAGAACATGCTAAGTGACAAAAAGGCGAAAACGAGATAATGAGCTTCAAAAATTTTAGTTTGCAACTTTTTTGTCATTCACAAAACCATAGTTTTTTCGATATGATATTTAGTTTACTTCTTCAAAATGCTTTGTGTCTTTTGGCTTAGCCATACTTTATGTAATAACACGTCATTTGACGCCTCAGCACTTGGCACGTTCTTCCTCCGAAGTGCTTCAGATTTTTTTCAGTCGTTTAGTGGAAGAACATGCTAGGTGACATTTTTAAGGTAAATTTGACCCATACGAGTTTCATATTTTCTGTACTAACATTCCGATTTTCAAAATTCTTTTTTTGTATGGATGAGAGGACTTCACAGATCTCTTACACTTTTTAATCGTTTGTTTGTCCGTCTACATCCCTTTCAACTTCCGATCCAAAGTGCCTGATTTTGAAAATTATTTTTTTGGTTCGAAAGTAAAAAATTAGATGACTACAATGTATAGTGTTTGACCACCTGCCTGCAAGTCTGTTATTTTGTTTCTGTGTGTACGTCCTACGTCCTACTACCAACCCCCCCCCCCACTTCCTTTGTACGCATCCAATTTTTAAAGTTATTACTTTCAATTAACTACCTAATATGTAAAATATAAGGTAATAAAAGTATTGTGTATGGGGTCAATAATCAAAAATGAAGATTTAGGGCTTTCTACACATTTTGGAAGGAGGTCATTCAAAATTTTTTTTTTACATTGTTCCCTCTGTTTGTCTGAAACTACATTACATTTTGAAATAAAAGAGCTAGACTTCAAATTTAGTACACGGGTTCCTAGTTTCTGTTGGACATCATGATAAGGTTTTTGAGAAAATTGTACATACACAAGTAGAATCTGGTATAAACTTTTTTTTTGGTTTAAAAGTACAACGAAAATAGACACAGCCTTCAAATTTGATACATGTGTATCCTGTACTAGTCGGACGTAAGTTTTCCACAATATTGTGCATGTGCAAGGAGTAACTGACATAGAACGTTTTAGGTTTGAAAGTTATTTAAAATACTTTATAAGGTATATAACTGTTACCCTGTTTGCATTCATTGGCTTAAGTCGCTAGTCTGCATTAAGTCATGAAAAAGCGGATGCGTTCCTCCACAGAGGAGGAACTAAAGAACATATGAAATTAGAAGTGGTTTGCATATAAACCTATTGATTTTGCATTCAAAATGAATCGGGAACAGCAGTCTATTTCTTTAGAGAAGAAACAAAAAAATTGAATGACTATATGTTGTACATTATAAAATTAGAATAGTTTTTAGAGTTTTATTTTTAAAAAAATTCCTGATGGTAAACACAAAACTATTTAGTGCTCTTTTCGAGTTCTCGTTAATGAGGTTTGACTCGTTAATTTCTTAAAATCTAACTTACCCATAGTTGAATCAACAACTTCGAAACCAGATTCTGAAGAATTTATGAAAATACCTTCATTTGAATCTTTATTGACAGTGGATTTATATGAAGATACACCTTCGTCACATGGACAAGCCTATGGAATACAATCAACTTATTTATTTTAAGAACACAGGGTACAACATAAAGCAAAACAAAAATAAAAATGCTTCCATTAACAAAACCTTGTACAAAAATTATATACACATTTAGATTCTAATTGTAGAATTATAAAGACGAAACAAATGAAAGTACAAAACTTTTCATGTTTTCAAACCAAATTTTCTCAATGAGATTTTATATACTACACTGCGATCCAAAAGTTTAGACAATAACGTTTTTCAGCTGTAAAATTTAGAATTGTGATAGTAGAATTTCAAAACATCCCTATATATATTAAAAAAGTATTTTGAAATAATATAATTGAAACATAATTGCTTGATTGGCTATAACAAAGTTTGTTTTCATAAAATAAAATTTTGTATCGTCCCAAAAGTTTAGACACAAATACGAGATTATGCTAATTTAAAGTACATAATGGCCGAATTTCTTATTTTTGTTGATAAATTAGATATTTTTTATATGATAAATTAAAAAAAAAACGATATTCGGTGAACTAAACAGATTTAATAACGATATTGGTACAATTTTACACCATAATGACAATATAGTCACTTTAAATCTTTATTCAAATCATATTTGCTTCAAATGTACAATTTAACCATCTCTAAATACGAACTGTATGAATACCGGCCCATCACCTTAAAGTTTTGCCACGAATTCGTAGAAGACTTATAGACGTGCATTGATCGATTTTCTTGATGAAAAGTGCAGTATTTCCTATATATAATCACAAAATATCAACAGATTATTCTTTTTTAGCACTTAAGTACAATGCGGAATAGTCACCTCTTCAAAAACGCCAAAAAAAATCGGTCATTTCAAAGTAAATTCACTCTACACAATTGCAAACTTCCACCCTGATGCTGGAGTTTTTGAGGGGAAAAACCGGTGTTTTCAAAAGCTTATTTTTCAATATTCGGTTAAACCGAACGTGCTTAAATAGCACTAAAGAGACCGGTTAAATTGTAAACGGTTCAAAGAAACCGTTTTTTCTCAAGAAACTTAAAATTTTAGTATGAAGAAGGAACTTTCGTAATTATTTGAGTGAACTTGCGTTAAAATTTCCTACTTTTTTTGTTGTTTTTGAAGAGGTGACTATCTGCACTGCATTGTACTAAAGTGCAAAATAGAATGATATGTTGCTATTTTGTGATTTTATATGGGTAAGACTGCACTTTTCATCTAGAAAATTTGTCAATGCCTGTCTCTAAATCCACGAATTCGTTCCAAAACTTTAAGGTGATGGACTGGTATTCATTCGGTTCGTATTTAGAGATGTTAAATTGTAAATTTGAAGCAAATATGATTTGAATAAAGATTTAAAATGGCTTAATTGTCTGTTTGGTGTAAAATTGAACCAATATCGTTATTAAATCTGTTTAGTTCTCCGGATAACGTTTTTTTATTTATCGTATAAAAAAAAATAATTTAACAATAAAAATGCGAAATTAGGCCATTATGTACTTTAAATTAGCATAATCTCGTATTACAAAACAAATACAAACCCATACAAAATTAGAACATTCAAAAATCTAGAACATTCAAAACTCCTGCATATGGGCGACGCCAAATCCTCATTAATTAATGCTAAAACCTTTACATTATCAAAAAATTGGCGTATGGTGTGTCGTATCATGTAAAAGGATTACTGGGCCCCTGTTTTTCGAGTCAAATGTTGATGAAACTGAATGCAGAGAACTTATCCAACAATTTGGTGCATTATTAGAAGTGAATGAACGAGGTTCTTGGTTCCAACAAAGAGACAGTTCAGCATGCCATACAAGTAATGAAACCAAGGACATGCTTCAAGATTTGATTTTTTTGGTGATCAACTCATCTCAAGAAATCTTTGGCCACCTCGTTCTCCTGATTTGAGTATCCTGACTTTTTCCTGTGTGGATATTTAAAGAACAGTTTATGATGATAATCCACAAACGCAATAGATGATCTGAAAAATGTGGATACGCAAGGGATACAAGAAATCAATACCAGCATCTTGAATCGTGTTTCTAAAAATCTGCACAAAAGCCTTCAGCTTTGCTTTGATGAAAGGGGCGGACATTTTGAATATAAATTGCTTTTCACTATTTAGCATAAAAACAATGTTCTTAAGTTTGTTGTTATGCGTGTTAAAAATTCATGAATTGCCAGCAAGGGCACTTTTAGGACACCCTGCACAAACGCTGTAGAACATAAAATATCCTACAACATTGTACTTTACATTTTAAATCTATGAACAGGTTTTTGAATTAGAGAATTGAATAAGGGCTTATTAAGGGGGTTTTGTAGAAGAGAGAATATAAATCATGCCCGTACTATGCAAACGCTGTCTTTCATAATGATGCAAGCAACATAAAAACATAAAAAGTAATTAATAAGATAACTTTTGAGTCGAACAATTTACCAAAAAGGAAATTTTATTCAAATTAATTTTTTCATAAAATATAATGAATCAAAACCAATTTTCTACTTTTATATAAATGAAAAATACCTGAATAAAAAAGATCTTGGGTTTTCCAGCAAAAGCTGTACATTCGTTTCCAAAAAAGCCTTTAAAAATATTCTCAGTTTCGTACCCAAAATTCGGATCACATAAGAAATTCTTCCTTCCATAACTTAAAATACAGCAAACAAACGAACTGTATTCTGACTCGTGCAGTTTTTGTACTGAAAATTAAAAAATATGTTAGATACTTAAAGTAATTCTACTTACAAAGTTATAGCAAAGATCGATAGAGGGATGCGGTAAACAGTATATTTATTGTGAAAGCTGTAAGAATTTTATACAGCAGTTTGTAAATAATAGTAGTTACAAAAGCTGCTAACAGATGGTGCTCTGTATGCTGTACAGCTGATGTCAGCATACATAAATGAAATAATGGTATGAAAACATTTTTTTTGCAAAAAATCACATCACTATGGTTTTCAAAATGTTCACCATTGGCACTACAGAGGTGGCACAAACGAAGAATGAAATTTGCCATCACATTTCGTAGTGTCTCAACAGAAATAGATTTATATGACACACATATCACAGATTCAAGCTTATCCAACGTGGCGGAATGCTTTGAGTAGATAATGTCTTTCAATGTGCCATGGTCATATATGGTTTTAATCTACCACCTTTACATACCACCTTTCCTGCTTCAATAGTGGCACTGATCGCTCTCGGAAATCGAACAATAACCAACGAGCATCGGCGCGAAGCGCCCTTGCTCCTTCATTGAAAGCTTCCCATAAAGAGGTTAACTTTGACTGGGAATTAATCTGGACAAAGTCCCCCCGCTGGAAATCTGATCGATAAAGGTTCTAGAATTACGAAAAAAAGTTCAGCAAAGCTCATTAGTAAAATCACTGATGCTAAAGAAACCGTTTTAAACTGGCGGCCTAACGAAAATAACCGTTTTTCAATGAAACCAAAATCACAAAATACTGGTTAGTCTTGGTTTCGGTTTTCCATCCCTAGATCATTATGACGGTAAGGACCGGAAGGTAAGGACATTCATGCTGTTTTCCAGTCTTTTTTGTGTTGTGTTGAAACTAACTCCAGTGTAATAAAAATGGATTTTTTTACTTTATGTACTCCTCTTAGACATATTTATAGAGAAAAAATTTCAATTTTCAAGCAAAAATTAACCTTAAACCTGGGAGACTGTAAGGAAAGCAATAAAACCTCACAGCCAATTTTGCTGAGTTTTTTTAAATTTTGGGCTTATTGTTGAATTTTAGCAAAAATATGTGGCTACCAACTGAAATGTGTGTTTTCTGCAATACAGCTCAATCCAGTGCCTCTCTTCACCACTTTAGACAAGAGGTCAGTGAATGTACCAAAACCCATGGACAAAGTTAGGAAACGAGAAAAATACATTATAAATATTAAAAGCCAAAATTTAATGGAAGGAATTCGTTAAGCTATGATATTAGCTCAATTTAAAATAAAAATGAATGTAATTTTTAGCTCAAAAAGTGTTAGCTTGAGCCCTAAACTAAAAATTTGACATTCAGGACCCATGGCAGTAAGGACTTTTCTGCATTGTTTTGTGTTCTAATATTTTTTTGGAGAGTTTCTTTGCTTCGAAATTTTGTTTTGCAATTATATATGGACCAGTCTTTTAGTATAATAAAAAAAAAAACGGTAAAGAAATATTAATTTTCAAAAAAGTTATGCACAAGAACATAAAATAAAAAATACATGGTAGAATTATCTATTATATATTATTCAAAAGAGTATTTTGTTAGAAAGAGTATTTTGTTATGGAATGATTATTAAAAATAGAATAGTCTAAAAAAAATGTCTTGCCCTGATAAAAAAAATTTTAAAACTCTTATGAAATAGATGGGAAAAATTAAGTAATAGATCTTCAAAATACAGTAAACTCCCGATTATCCACGGTATTGGGTGGCGCGGCTTCCGCGGATAAGCGATTTCGCGGATAATCCGCAAAAATGAAGAAAATGTGTTTATAAAAAAAAAATTCTGTTTTTTTTATTAAAGTTAAATTACAGTAATCGTATATAGCATGTACACATTTACTTGCTTCAAAATGTCCTGTTGTTTTTCTAATGCCATTGATACTTCAAGCACATTTGATTTTTAGAGGATCCGTTTTCCATCTTTTTAATGAGATGTAGTTCGTCTTTGAATTGTCAAGACAACTTTTTTTTAGTTTCTCACGCATTTTGCTAGTATCAAAATCATTAAATCATATAATGCAGTTCACAATTAAAATAGTGGGCTGATTATCTTACAAGTAACGCTTTTTGACAAAAACCTGTTCGTGATGTGCACCTGGCTGAACACCAGGTTTCTATAGACATTCTTATTTTTCGGCATTTGTTGTCTTTGTTAAATTTTATTCGTCGTTCTTTGAAGGTGTTCGTTGTTCTAGAAAGGAATTCGTTGTTCTTGGAATGCATTCTTCCAAAAAGTTTTTAAACAAATACAATTCATATATCACGTTTTTTTTTTTTTTAATTTTTATATTTGAACTCAAAAATGGGAGGGGGGGAGGGATAGTGGCCGGCGGACAATTCGCAAAGCGGATAATCCACCCGCGGATAATCGGAAGTTTACTGTATCATCAAATATCCGGACAGTTTTCAATGACTTTTTAAAGAAGTGACATATTATTAAGAATATATATAAATGGGTTTATTCTCAAAAAATGTTACAATTCCAACTTCCAATGTTAAAAAAATGAAGTTGGGTTTTACTTAAAATATTTGTTACTATTACATTGAGAATTCTCTTATCCAATGAAACTCCACAAAATCTTTAAATTTTTATTTTAAAAATAATTTATGCCCTAATTCATATTTTTTTTGCCGCAATACTATTCTACTGAGAGTAAGGAAACTGATGTGATAAAATATATGTACTAACAACACAGTGCTTTCAACTACAAATTTTCTACAATATAAATATTTTCTAAAATAGCAGTGCTCCCGATTTTATAGTTTGAACTACGTTTAACAACAATGTTTTTTAATGGATGTTTCTTTGCAACAGGATCCTTCGCAGGGTGGAACTAATTGGTTTAGTTTTTTTAAATGAATGTAGTTGGAGTAGTTTAGATTGTGTTCGAATTTTATGTCTGTAATAATAAAGTAAATGACATATTTTTGTTTTTCAGTATAATATAAAAAAGAAAAGGCGGCAGCGATAACGAGAAAAGGCAATTGATTTTTTCCTCTTTTTTTATAGCAAAATGAATTGCTCCATTTAATCGTGTATTAATATTATTTTTATATAATTAATAATATAAATTTAATTAAATTTTTTATGTTTAACGTTTTAAAAATAATTTTATAGCTTTAATTTTTGAAAATTAATTGTTTCTTGTTTTGATAGTAATAAATAGGTTAGCACACTTTTTAAAAAGTTCTAAATGGGCAGACGATATTTTTCTCATTTTACAATAAATGGATTTGTTCGGACTTGATTATATGTCTTCTTAAAGATTGTGATTAAGAGCAGTGGTCGTAATTGTAGACTCCAAAAAGGTTTTAAAAAATGCGATACGATTAAAAATTATCCTATGCAATAAAATATTCAATAATATGTGACTCGCAATTATTTATAGTTACAAATAAGTTGCCAAGTCATCTGAAATTCTGCTTATGCCAAGCAATAATCAAAACGTTTTTGTCTAATTAGTTCGTAGTTATGAATTGAGGACACTGCGCTCATCAAAGAGTTGGGGGTCTAATAGCTTCATTTTCTATAGTAACAGAGTGGAAAAAATATATTTTATCATTGCTTTTTGCTATGAAGTTTAGTTAACTTAAAATTTGTTTTTAAGCTTATCGTAATCAGATTTTTAAGGGCATATGACTTTATTCTTAAATAAGATCCAGTTAAAACAGGGTAACAAGTAGTCATTGAATAATTACACTCGTCTAATTTTTCCAACTTTTGTCTTTCTCCTCCATAACTAAAATTTCCTGAGAAAATTGTTAGGTATTTCAGAAGTGTCTATGGTGGTACTTATATCAGCAAAAAAAAAAAAAAACCTTCATATTTTTGCATTTTTTGTCATGAAATTTTGGTTAACAGTCAACAAAAAAAATTCTTTGATTCTATTGGGACAAAATATATTCAGTTACAAAATAAAACTTTTTTTTGTTGTGGTGGTTAAAAGCTTATTTGACAGCCAAGATACGTATTAATCAATCTAATCATCAATAAGTATGAAACATTTATTTTAAGTTACAATTATTTTCTCTTGTTCTTTAATTTTCCGTCATGGAATACTTGAATTTTACCTACTATGCTCCTTTAAATGAAGTCTCCAACTTTTGTTTTTAGTATTTTTGTATTTTTAAAATATTGGTAAACAATAACTTAAAAGTGTGTTCTTGTATGCAGTTCAAGTAAAAATTCCATAACAATAAAATTTAAAAAAAAAACTACAAGAATGAAAGCTGTGGGACACCATTTGTAACATTTTTTGAGAATGCCCCATTGTATATTTTAAGAAGTTATAAATATTTTCTTTTCATTAAAGGATATTTTAGTTGCTAGAAATATTGGTTTTTTGTTAAAATAAAATATTCACATTCATATTGTTGAAGTTTTGCTCCAAAATTATTTTTGTGTTTTTTAATAATTAAATAGTAATTTAAAACAACAAAATATATAAACAAGTAAATCACCCTTTTGGAGAGTTTCATCAATTTGGTTGCGAGTGTAATCCTTAAATTCTTCAACATCAAAGCCAAGCTTCTCTTGAAATAAGTATGTTAATTGTTGAGCATCAATGTCTGTTCCCTTCCTTTGTACAAGATATTGCCATTTGTGATTATCAAAATTCTGTAGAAAAATTCAATACTTTACCACTTAATGAAAAATATATATAATATAGAACCCAAAACAATTTTATTTTTATTAAAGGATGAAAAGCGCAACGTTGTGTGATTGTCTGCTTGATTAAAACTGCATTACGATTTCTCGAAAGTGATGCAAGAAAACAGAATTTTTAGACACTGTAGTTCAATGATCAAAATTAAAAGCAAGGAGGGAAAGGTGAAAAGGTTGCAGAAAGATATTTCTTGAGTAAGGGGTTCTTGTAGGAAATTTCTTTGTGTAATTACATTGAGTTAAGTTAGAGAATTAACAAGGGAAATGTAAAGTTATACATTGAGGTAATTCCAAATACATAAATTAATATGTGGTTGAAATAATAGTTTTTGGGGCGTTTAGCCATTTATATTATGCATATTGACTCTTTAATATAATTTTAATTAAAAAAAACTTTGAAATTTAACAGAAACTATGCAAATGTTTTTTGTGTAATATTAAAAAAAAAATTTGAATAAATATTTTTTTAACTTGGATTTCCAAAAATATAGGGATTTAATTATACTGAATATGAATAATAATTCAAATTGGAGCAGACAGTGCTTATAATCCACAAATATTTTTAACTCTCTCTGGTTTCGAAAAAAAAATAAAACAACCTATTCAATTCGGCTTTAAATAAATCAGAACTACAATATTGGCATAAAAACCTGTGCGCAACCAAATGCAAATTTCAAATCAATTGTACTTAATAAAAAAGAAAATGAAACATCAGAATTCAAGTGTACTTTACATTGAGTTTTAAATTTACAATATTTAACATCAAATGTAGGGAAATTTGATGTGTATGTAGGGATATTTGATATGTATGTGTGAGAAGATTAACAATATTCATATTTCTGGATTCAACGCCAAGCTGAATTTATTGAAATAACTGTATTTATACTGGTGTTATCTATAGTTTGCTGATCTTTGCCTTTGCTATATTTTGCTTTTCTAACTTGTATTATTTATGATCTTTGAGTTAAATAAACCTGATCACTTTAATAGTAGGGGAAGGTGGGTTACCTCGGACCTATTTTGACTTTTAAATTTTTATTTTCTTAATTGCTTGCAAAAAGTGAATAAAAATATTTTTACTGAATACTTTATGTTGTTATATACAACATATATTTATTTTAACATGTTATTTAAATGATTTCAACTATTAAAAAAATAAATACAGAAAATTGTAATTAGGACCAAGGTACACCACCGGCGGTGTACCTTGGTCCAACCGGTAGTGTACCTTGGACCAATTATTAATAGGTATAGAGACCCGATTTACAGTCCGAAAACCAATATTTATTAGCCACATAAAATTCAAAAATACATTTTACAACCTACTCTTATTTCTAGCCAAGATTGTAGTAATTGGTTATGTTAGGTCAATTGGCTCAGTAAGGGGTTTTATTGCCTTAGTTTTTTTAGTGCCCTTTTGGCTTTTTCAGCTGCAATGCAATCTTTCTCGGGTGTATTCGTTAAAATGCAGCATAAAATTAAACTGTTATTTCATGCCATAGAAAAACATTTGGCTATCTTTCTGTCTTAAATTTGAAGAAAAAAAACTCAAATATTTCCCCCTATGTTTATTCAACTAGGCCTAAACGTAAAAAGGATGTTCTGCTTAGATATTTATTATAAAAAATATCTTCTTAGATGAGCATGCAATAATTATTTTCTATATTATATCAATATGGTAAAAATTTTATAGGCTTCCATAAATCTAAATAATTAACTACAAAAAAAATTCTTTATCACATCATATCAAAATTTCTTACAAATTTCCATTTTTCTAGATTTTACAAATCAGGGTTGCATATTAATAGCTTAAAATACTTAATTTTTCAAAGGAAAGAATTTACTTGAATTTTTAAAAAGGTTTTCAACTATCTGAAGCACATAAGACCTATAGTAGTGTACCTTGGACCAGTCCAAGGTACACTACTTGTATTAGGTTCGAGGTACACCACTTGGATATTAAAAACAAAATAGTTAATCACCAAGTTAAGGTTAGACTTAACTTAATTTCAAGCACACTGTTTTATAGCTAAAACTTTGCTTTATATTGCATAACCATCGTTTCTGAATAAATACTACATGTTTGAGTATAAAATTACACTAAAGAATCTGACAAAAATTTACTTTTGAACTGTGAATTTAGTTTTTCGAAACCTCTTTAATAAATTGACCTTTTAAACAAACAGATAGAACTTCACTAAGATCCCTGGTAGCAAATACTTTAACTGCATGTGGTGTTGTTTCAATATCTAAGCTAATCGAGCTAGAATCAGCATAGGTTCGAGGTACACATACGTCCAAGGTACACCACTTACCCCTACCTTGTTTGACCTATTTTTTCCACCTCCACCACAGTGGTTATGGGCCCAGGTCTCAAACGCATTGTGTACTCTAAACTTTAAATTGTTTAAAGATAAAGTTAGAAAGTATGGAGGATTTTGGAAGCGATATATTGGATTTCCGTAAACTAAAGGGATCAGCTAATTTTCGAGAGTGGCGTGTTGACGTTGAGATGTTGCTACGAGATCGAGGAATTCATGGAATCGTCTTGGAGACTGAGTCACCCCCAGCAGACACTGCATCGACCAAAGAGAAGAATGACTTCACCCGACGTCAGGATTCCAATTTACCTGAGCGGTTTATGCTCATAGTAAAACAATTGTATCAGTTACCCCTGATGACCAATTTACGTTGGTAAATGTTTCTCAAGCTTTGTTAGCAGAAGAAAGTAGATTACAAAATGTAAATAAAAAAATAGTAATTTTTTTGTTCTTCATGTTAATGTTACTAATAAACACTTGCAATTTAAAGATAAGGATAAACGAATGAATAATAATCCAAATGGAAGGTTTTACAAATATGAAATGCTTTAAATGTGGTAAATTAAGTAATGGGTATCGTTTTTGTAAATTTAAAGAATCTGAGAAACCGCGTTCATTTGGAGAATCATCCAAATATGCTAATGACGGAGGCCCGGTAGCAGAAACCGCGCAGCATGGCAGCAATGCTGTGGCCCGATTGGTGGATTGTGGCCAAATCGCCGAAACTCTCGGACTTTCGAACTCGCAATTTTTGGATCCCCAGAGTTCCGTGACTTTCGAATCCCCGTAGTTTTGCGACTTTAGGAAGCCAAGCTCGGAGTTTTCGCAACTTTCAGAACCCCGTAGTTCTGTGACTTTCGGAACTTGGGTGCACTTGTGCGTTGAAAACCTATGTGTACAAGGAGCACCCACTAATTTCAAACCCTGGTTTTAATAAAATTTAAAATTCAGAAACAAAAAGATGCTTTAATAGATTTTTTTTTGTTGAATGTTGAAACACTGGTCTATTTTTAAAAAAGTTTTACTTGTTTGAGATGATTTCATTCAAGGTGTTTGCAAGGCAAATTTGATATTTAAATGATACATTTGTAATCTTTACACATTATCTTGTGCTGCAGAATGGTGAGTAGTTTATATTTTTATAAAGCTTTCAATTGCATATTTTCAGACAAAACACAACCACTATCTTCCACTAACCGAAGAATTAAAAAAAATAAAGTAGGTATTGACATGCGGTCGATGTCCGTCCGTACCCCCCTTCCAAAATCAGTTCTACCAATCCGATCTTAAAAATTCTTTTTTTATTAGAAAGGTATAACCTCAGACACCCAACTTTCATACTTTTTGTCCGTCTGTCTGTACGATCGGACGGACATAAATATACTATTTGTGACAAGTGAGATACGTCAAAAAATTCAGCGCATCGGAATTAGAATACATTGAAAATTTCAGAAAAGAATTCGAAGTACTTCAATTATTTAAAAAAACCTCAAAGTTTAATGCTCATTTAAAGAGCATAGGAAGCCATTTTTATTAGAATTAAATCACCATTGCCATCCGAACAATTGCGCGAGAAACTTTAATTCTTTTAGACAATAAATTAAAATAAATTTATTTTTACGACATCTATCCATTTGAAATGACGTCAAATATATTTAACTTCGAGTGTCTTTGTATAGTGGTATGCAACGTTTTCATTCTATTTAAAAGCGAGAACTATTACATATTTATTCTTTGAAATATAAGTTTTTGCAAACGATTTAAGTAATAATTATTTAATTTTCGAAATAAAATAAATGAAACTAGCCGAATTTATGTTTTAGTGGGTAAATGTTTAATATAGAATTAATGCTGTGTTTGGCGCCTTTTTACCTGTGGAAGCGGGTTGGTTAAGTGACAGATTCTGTTACAAACCTATTTGTTAATTTACATTTCCTATTTTAAGTGAATTTTGAAGTAGTTTTATGGTTTTTGTTCAGCGAATAGTTAAATATTTATTTATAACTGCAAATAATCATGCGGACGATAAGCAATATTTATTTTATTGGCGATAGAAAATTAATGAAAATAATTGCCTTAGAACTTGAAATTATAGCTGGATGCTGTGTTCAGTGAAATTTATTCTAATTTATATAAATTTAATGTAGAAACGGTTGTTGATGTCACTTACTGTAACGAACCTAGTTTTTTCAAGTTAAGAATTTTAGTAAGTATTTAAGTAACAGGAAAGTAGGCTCTTTTAGTTCTTTTAGAACTTCTTGTTTCCTTAAAACATCGTGCTGCAGCCACCTTCAGAAAGTTCTGCTACTGGGGACGGAGGGTGGTATGCAGAAGCCTGTAGTTTGGAAGTCCCAAAGACATTTTTATTTGACTCCGAGGCATCGCACCATTTTTATCATGATGGTGATCTATTTACAGAATTTAAATGTACGACGAAAACTGCTAAACAAGGTAAAGGGAATATTGAAGCCAGAGGCATAACAAAGTAGTTTTAAATTTAAAAGGGTTTAACGGCCAAGTGCACATATCCATATCGGATGTATATATTACATACCTGGATTAAATAGAAATTTATTAAGTTTAGGTATAATTGAATAGAAAAGGGTTAAGTTATGAAGGTAAAAGTGTATTTCTGTCTATTTATGATCCGATGGGACAGCTTTTTCAGAAAGTATGTAATGAAAACAGTCTGTATCCCGTAAAAGGATGCAAGTCAAACTTTGAGTTAAATTCAAATATTGTGGGTTGGAATGATAACTCATTGACCTTGTGGCATAAACGTTGTGAGCACATTGGTTCTGGAACAGTTTATTCGACTGTAAATACTGAACTTGTATCAAGTGTACATACAATTGATAAAGAAAATGTTAATTGTTATGATTGTATTGAAGGGAAACTCAAAAGGAGAAATTTTCAGAGGATTAAAGAAGTTGTTACTAAAAAGCCTTTCCAGTTATTGCACGCCGATTTATGGGGTCCTGCACCCGTAAATAGTAAAGGAGGGGCAAAATACTTTTTGGGTATCGTGGTCAATTACTAGAGGGATTTGTCAGTTTTTCAACTCAATAATAAAAAAGAATCCGTAGGTGCAATAATAAAATATGTAACGTATGTAGAACAACAACTTAATCATAAATTTTTGGCGATTCGAACATCTAATGCCTTAGATTTTTGTAATCGGGAAATGAAATTGTTTTGTGGTAGTAAAGGTATTAATCACCAACTTTCCAATGTTTATTCACCAGAAATGATGGGTACTGCTGAGAAGATTAATTTTGACGCTATGGACTCTGTTCGTACACTCTTGGTTTCTTCAAAACTCAACCCTGCATTTTGGGCTGAAGCATTGCAGTGTTATGTTCACGTTGAAAATAGAGTACCACATTCAGTCGATCTTAAAACTACACCGTATGAGAAGTTTTACAGCAGGAAACCAAATATATTGCATTTTCGTGTTTTTGGAAGTTTGTGCTTTTTTCATGTTCCAAAAGTTAATACGAATAAGTTGCAGCTAAAATTGAAGAAGGGCATATTAGTCGGATAAGCGGCTAGCACTAAAGGATAATGCGTTTTTGATCCTGATAAAAATGAAGTTATTGAGTTAAAGCAAGTTGAGATTGACGATTCTGATTCTGTTATTGGAATACAAGTTCATAAATCAAAAAGTTTATTTGAAAACAATTTTTTTAACGACTGTACAGTGAACTTTACCTCAGAAGAATCGGATTTAGACGAATTAGTGTCAAATTAGAAGAAGTTCCTAAACTTAAAAATGCTGAACAGAAAATTCTGTGTGAAGTTAAACCCATACACGAGTCTAGTATTTTGGATGGCTGGATGAGAAAAGAAGTTAAGCGTAAAAAGAGCGATCGTATTGATGTGTACTATTATGCTTCCAATAAAACTTGTTGTGGGTCTATTAATGATGTCCGCAAGTACACAATGGCAAAAGACATTGTAATTAGTGAGGATCCTTTTAACTTTAAGCCAACTTGTGAATTATCTACTGACAGTGTATCTAAATCTAGTTGTTGTGAATCAGATGATTCTGGAAAAATAAGTACTCCAGAAATTATCGCATTTAATTTAGTAATTCCCCAATCTCATGAAGAAGTTGTGGAATCTAAACAGCGAGACGAATGGGAAAGTGCCATGAGAGAGGAAATAAAAACTACTGAAAGCAGGGATGTACGAGACATTGTGGACAGACCTAAAAACCACAAAATAATAACATCTAGGTGGGTTTATTCTGTCAAAAATGATGTGGATGGTAGTGTTATTAACGGTTTGAAGCGAGACTTGTAGCTCATGGTCACAAACAAAGAATTGGTACAGATTATGAATCAAACGTTTATTCACCTATTGTTGATTTTTCATTGATAAAATTATTTTTTGTTTTGCTTGTGATTGTTTTAGGTTAGAAGCACCAACATTATGATGTTAAATGTGCTTACTTGTATAGCGCTTTAGAATAAATAATTTTTATGGAAATTCCAAAAGGTTATAATATAAGGATTGTGCTGTAAGTGATTAAGTGTTAAGATTAAAGAAATCTTTATATGGACTTAAGCAATCAGGCAAAAATTGGCAGAATCATTAACTAAATCTTTGTTGTGCTTGGGCTTTACTCAGTCTAGTTATTGCCCTTGTTTATTTATTAGTCTGTGTAATTCTCTTATATGGGGATGATTTAGCCGTATTTTGTGAAGAAAGTCAATATTTAAATGATATTTATCAATCCCTGTCTAATTTAGATGACATAGTTAATTTAGGATAAATTACCAAAATTTTGGGCGTAAAGTTTGAAAATATAAACGGTAGAACGTTTATGCAACGGCATTCTTATATTGAAAAGTTGCTTAACAATTTTCCAGCTGATTTAAGCATACCAGTTAACACTCCAATGGAAGTAGGATTGAATAAAACCATGGGTGAAAGTTGGCAAACATGCTAGGACTGAAAATTTTTACAGAGGTTTTTCAGAGTCAGGGTTTCTGCCTAAATGTCTCAAATTCATGACAGAAATTAAAAAATTTCATAACTTCAGGAATCGGGCCAAATATAAGAATATTTTTAATTCGAGCTATTATGAAATTTGATGTGCAATGTCTTAACTACTAAAATATATTTTCATATTAAGTAAACAAGAGTATTTCTTCATATATCTAAATCAAGTATAAGAAAATAAAAATCGAAAGTAAAAACAGGGTTTCAGCCAAATTAACAATCCCAAATTCATGACTAAATTAAGTTTTTCATCACCCCATAAATGTCATCTCAAATAAAGAAAAAATTCAATTTAAGACAGCTATCGAAGGCTAACAACAAATGTAGTAAACTACTTATTAAGTTTATGTGGACAATTATTTAATAGATTAAAATTAATTCTATAGCTCAAAAATCCTCCCTACTATCGGAAATTTCGACGAATTTATATTCATTGACTTTTTTGCTACCATCATAAATTGCGGCGAATCCGAAAATCATGCAACTTTAGCTATAAGAGCATCTAAAATCTTTGTCGATCTGAAAATTTAAAAAAAAAAAAAACTCCCGCGATCCGAAATTCACGAAACTCCAGCGATCCGAAAGTCGCGAAACTCTAACGATCCGAAAGTAGTTTCTATTATGTGACGTCATCACACAACAAGCTTCGTGTCATAGCATGATCCTTTCGTGGCCGCAATCAAATTGAATAAAAAATCATTTTATGGTTCCGTACTGGAGTATTTTTAAAAATACGGAAATCCGTATTAATACTGAAAACTTTCACCCATGAATAAAACTTTACTCACTGGTAAGGATGCTGAAAACTTTTATGTTTAAAGAATTACTTGGCAGTTTGTTATTTTTGCTAACAGAACAAGAGCCGATATTTTATTTTCAGTTATATATGTTGCTCAGTTTTCTTCTAGACCAAATGTTAGCCATTGGAATTTATTATTAAGAATACTCAAGTATGTTGGTCTAACAAGACATTGTATTAATTTATAGAATGCAACTAATTCTGATTTTGTAATGTTTACAGATGCATCTTGGGCAACGGCTGCTGATTCCAGGCGATAACTTTCAATATTTATTTGGTCGATTGGTAATGTTTTTCTAGGATGGAGATCTTGTACTCAAAAATGTATTGCAAATAGGGCCATGGAAGCGGAATATGTTGCCTTAGATGCAGCTGCCACAGAAGCTTTTTGGTTGTGTAATGTACTTAATGAATGTAAATTTTTAGTTTCTAAAGTAATTCCTTTAGTATTGTGTGATAATCAAGCAGCTGTTTGTTTTTCTGAATGTAATGCTATTAATAATAGGACGAAGCGTATTGTCGTTAGATTTCACTAGGTAAAACAACTCATAGATGATAATGCTACTAATCTGAAATATGTTTCTACAAAGCTAACTGAATGCAGCATATATGCTTACAAAACCTTTATTGAAAGATAAACTTTTTTCATTTACTAAGAAAGTTTTGACATTGTGAGAAGAAGATTAACTATATTTATATTTCTCGATTCAACGTCAAGCTGACGTCATTGAAATAACTGTATTTATACGGGTGTTATCTATAGTTTTGCTTATCTTTGCCTTTGCTATATTTTTCTTGTCTAACTTGTATTATTTATGATCTTTTTTGTTTGCCCTCCACCACCCAGTATGTATACATGCACATCAAAATCCCTACATTTGATGTTAAATACTGTACATTTAAAATTAAATGTAAAGTACACTTGAATTCTGATGTTTCATTTTCTTTTTTATTGAGTAGAATTGATTTGAAATATGCATTTGGTTGTGCACATGTTTTTATGCCAATATTGTAGTTCTAAATTATTTAATGCCGAATTGAATGGCTTGTTTTTTTAGGCACGTAGGGGAGAGTGTTGTACCTTGGGACACTGACAATTTCTAAGAATCTATTGGCAATGTTCATACATTGTTTATTTAGTAGCCTTAACCAACAGACATCATCATAATTAAATTTAACACTAGCATCATTGAATTGATGAATTGGTGACAAAAAATAATATTTCATAACTCCAAAGCAAATATTTTTCTCATTTTACCTTTGTACTTTTACAAAAAGTCAACTGCATTTTATTTTCTTCATAAAAGAGAAGATTTTAAAATATTTTGGTTATGAGAAAACAATGATAATGGGCCATTCCATGAAAAGTGGGAACAAATGATTAAAAAATAAATCTTCTTATCATATACTAATATTCATATTATTTGACAGTTAAGGTATCAAATTGACTGAATTTGAAGTGTTTTCATAAATAATAATTTTTTTTGAGTGGCAACAGGAAGTCAAAAATTGCTGTTCTGAATAGACCGCTCATGTCCATGTGGAGCTACTTTTTAAGCCGACATTTTGAACTATTAAACTACATTTTGATCAATTAATTAATTGCACAAAGAAAAAGTAAGTATTTGTTTTCATTTTCCCTTCCTTTTTTCCTAATTTACAATATATTTATTTAAGAAATAAATAATTTATTTTACCGAAAACAAATGTCCCACACGTGACAGAAAAGATGTTATTTTTTCCATATTAATTTAATGAATTGTTATTATGCCTTCAAATTTTATTTTTAAACATTAATTTATCATTCTTTTAAGAATTACTCATTGCACTTAAGTAATATTCATTAGAATTAGAAATTTTTAGGATTTTCTTTTGTCCCACACGTGACATCGCAAATCAGAAGTTTTATAAAACGTTTAAAAATGGATTTTTTTTGTTTAATTTATAGTAAAAATGAATAACTTTGAATATAAATATTAGTTGTAACTCACTTTCTAATTAATTTGAACCACTATATAAATTCTGAATTTCTAGAAATTATATTTTGGATATATTTTTTTTATATTAATGACTGACGATTTAGAGAAAATGTTTTATGTTTCTGTGTTTCCGATTCAAAATTATTGTACTCTGTATTCTTAATTTATTCAATGTATTTTAGGCTAGATAGAATGAAAATGTCAAAGACAGAAAAAAAAAGTATGAGTGCTGAATGAATGAAAAGAAAGGGAGAAAGAAAGAAATTCAACTTTCCAAAATAAAGAAAACAAAAGATTTCATTATTTAAGGCTGAAGAAAAAGAAACAGATGAGTGAAATAGAAAAGAATGAACTTAAGGAAGTATGGAAATTTTTTAGAAATGAGGATTATGTTCCTAAAAAGGAAGTAATATATAGCGATGGACCTTCGTCAGAGCTGCGAATTTATGGTCAAGTTAACTGGATTATTAACAGAAAAATACAACAAAACTTTTATATGGAAATATTTTGCAACCTCTCATGGCAAAGACGTCGTGGATGGGGTAGGTGGCAATGCAAAACACTTAGTTCGACAGAAAATGATGTCACAAAGTGGGATTGTCGTTCAGTCAGCAAAAGACTTCGCTGAATTGGCGCCTTCACTTTTAACAAAGGTATTTTTCATAGATGAAGAACAGATAAAAGAAGAAAAAGAAAAATGCAAGTCTTGGGATGGCATATTAACTGTTACTGGGATAAAACAATATCATGTAATTTGGTGGGAAAATAACCAAATCCATTGCAAATTAAATGCCCTCGCCAAAGAAGTCATCATTCCGAAAGAAAAACACTATGAACTGTTAAATCTCTGATAAGGGGACTGGGTAATTGTAATGTATAATAATAAAACTTATCCTAGTGAGATAAAGGGTATAATAAACCAAAACATCCAAGTATCTGTAATGCACGAGACAAAAGGAACATCAGGGATGTTTAAATGAACAGTTCCTCCAGACTGTATCTTGTATAATAGACAATAAATAGTAAAAAAAAAAGTATCCTCCTTTAGTTGTAAACAACCGTGGGCAATTTAAATTCAATGAAGTCATTTAAATTGTAAATCTTTATAACTTTTTGTATTTTCCATGTATTTCATTAAAAAGGGTTTTTTTACAACTTAATTTAACTCATTTGTATTGTCAATTTTGTTTTATTGTCATACAATAACTTTAATATGTTGTATGACTAACTACTGAAGGTCTAAAATGGATTAAAAGCAAGTCAAGTGGCTTTTTTATATGATGTCACGTGTGGGACATCATACAAAATCATAAGGTGTCCCACACGTGACAGTCTAATCCCAACTTAAAAAATTAATTACAATAAGAATTAAATTTATAATTCTACAAAAACTGCTGGAAACCATTTATAAAGGTTCACTTTGTATGATAAAAAATACATTTCTTTAAAAAATTCTTAAAATTAGCTTAATTCTACACTTTATTTCCAAAAGTACATTTTTGTTATTTCAGATCTGTCCCACACGTGACGCATGTTTTAATTAGTATAAATAGTGTAATTTAATACTTTAGAACATCTAATTAGTATCAAAATGTGAAGAATTATATGCATTTTATAAAAAATAACAACTAATAGTTATATTTTTCAATGCTAAATGTATTATAGAACAATTTACAAGTGAAATAAGTGTACAAATGTCCCACACGTGACCGTGGAATGGCCCTAATGCATTTAGATTGGCCACTATCTTGCTTTTATTTAAAAAATGTAGTGTATTGTACTTTGGGACAGTAAAGTGTATTGTACCTTGGGACAGGTCCCAAGGTACAGCATATTCATCATTATTAATAATTTGGATAAATAAAAATATCTTTATTATTTATTTTAAGAGCAATTCCACAAAACATAAATACAGCTCAGCTTCGTTTTGGATATATTTTATAATGATTGAAGTTTGGAAATATAATTCTGGCAACATCTGATAAATCTCTTTCCTTCCATGTGATGAAATGTTCTAAAGAGCACATACATCATATTGTACCTTGGGACAGTTTATCCTCTCTACTTTAAATGAGTGGCAATTTTTTCATTTCAAGCAGTCAGAATCTTAAAATTTTTTTTAGAGGAATATATTGGCGTGTTGAAATGCTGCTTTTAAATTTTTATTTTTACAATAGTTATTGAAGAAAAAAATTGTCCCAAGGTACAACACTCTCTTCTATATGTATGTGATATAGGGGGTACGATAATATGGGAAGGGGGGGGGGCATAAATACCACTGTATAACTACTTTTATGGGGATTTGTTTGTTGGTAAAGGTCAGGGATTGGAAAGTTACTTTTAAAAAGTAACTTTGTTACAGTTACTTAATATGAAAAGTAACTTACAGTTACTTTTTTTAAAAAGTAATGAATCTACTTTCAAAAATTTCAAGTTACAAGAAAAATTGAAATTTAGTCCTGTTACCATTTTTCAAAGAGAACCACGATAAACGATACATAAGCTACAAAACACCAAAGTTACAATCAAAAAACATTTTTATATTTAATTTTAATCCTTTACCCTGATAATCAGCCGACAACGAGTCCATGCCCTCGCAGCGACCATTTTTGCTACGGAATATTAGTGCTATATATAACTTTAACGCATTAATGTAAAATTTGTTTTCTTTCTTAAAAATACTTATATCTTTATTATATTTTTTATGCTGAATGCCGCTTCAATGGTCGTAAAATTTGCCAGCCTTTAAAAATTCGCTGCTCTAGACTAGAGCCTACTTAGCCTATTTAGAAATCTGGCCCTGACTCAAGGTTCAAATTTTTTTTTTAACTTGACATCAGATTCAAATAAATGCTGTAACAGTTTGAGTGACATTAAAAAACACACCATATTCAGAGGAATAGAAACTGATTGAAGCTTATTTTAAATAAAGAAACATTTGTGAGGCATCAAGACTTTTTTTTTTAGTTTTCTAACGAAGTATTTACAAAACTTTGGAGCTGCATCAGAACATGATGCTGTTCAAAATCGATACAAAAATTGGCTAGACTTTTTTTTAAAAAATGTGTAAAAAAACAACTTACTTTATTGTTGAAAATTATGCAGAGGCCTTTTTTCTTATAAAGCATAGAATAACGTTCTTGATTTTCAGTGCCAAGAAATATCACATGTTTTTTGCTAAAGATTAAAATTCAATTAAATCAGATAGTAAATGTTCCAGAAATCAAAATTTGAAGATTATGCAGCTATTAAAGAAAATAGATTCATTAAATCCCTCCTGTGGTGATTGTCAACGGAAGTTCAAAATTGGTAAAAAATTTAAGAGCAGTCAGTGCGACTAACTTAAAAATCTAGGCACAAATACACATTACATAGTTTTTTTTATAACTATGAAAAAAATACGGTACTGCTAGCATATTCGGGCCGGCCTCCATTTTGCAGCCTAACTTTTGCAGCCAAGTAGCGAAAACGCACTAGCCGAACTGAACGTCAAAAGTCTCCAAATAGCATTTTGGCCTGAATACGCTAGATATTTCAAAAATACCTTTTAGTAACATTTCTCTGCTTATTTAGGACATCTACAGTGCTCATATGGACGAGTTTAAGACCGCCGGACTTGGGTGTTTATAGAGTCACCAGAATTTTGTGATTTTATAGAATCACAAAAGTTTTGCCATTTTGGAATAACTGGAGTTCCAAAATTTAAGAAATCGCAAGTTACTACAGCATTTTTGCTAAGTTTGTTGATATTGGTCATCTGAGGTTTTTCTTAGTTTTTGTCAGTTTCTATAGATTTATGACAATCACCACAATTTGGGGATTTTACAATCGACCTAATTTTGAGATTTTATGAAGTTCGCCGAAGTTTCGAAATTTGTAGATTGATATAGAGTATAGAGCAAGGGACTGCCGCAAATTTTCCCGATTATATGATAGCAATGGTTTAAAAAATTAGGATCGGTGAAGACTTCTGATTTTAAGATGATTATATTCGGTGAGATTCTTGGAAACCACGATATAAAAAATTAGTATTGAAGATATTTTGAAATATTGTCGTCGCTAAATTTATTTTGCTGTAGCAAAATCGAAAAAAATGTTTTTCACGACTAAGTTTCAAACCCTGTTGTCAACCCCTCATGACTCTAAAGGGTTAAATTACCTAATCATGGAATTTAAGAAATTTTTTAGTAGAATAAACAAAAAGAAAATTAAAAATTATACTTACTCGACACTACTCCCGCTCATCTTAAGGTAGGTTGGGTGCCCGTGCAGGTGCTTGCGTATCCTCGTATCTTGCGCTGTCACATCCACGATATCAAATCTTAAATGACGTCGTCAGAGAGACTATAAGCGAATATCACCCAATGGTAAAAATCATCAACTCCGACGGGTCTTGACCGCTCTCTGAAGCGCTCCTGTGGGCGGAAAAATGAACTGCAGACGGAGCCATAAAGGGAGGAGAAAAAGAAAGAAAATAGTGACGCCAAAAATAATGGTGCGTAAAAGTGCCGGGAATCGAACCGGGGGCTACTGTACAAGAGTCGCGTACTCTACCACTACTAAACCTCATGAATATTGTGTTTATTAGTTATGTTTATTGAAAATGGATAATAAGAGAAGAATTAAGGATATGAAATAAGTAACACAATTATTTTATACTTGCATTTCTTTTTTTACACAATGCAATATTTTTTCTGCATACATAATTGAACTCAATAGAATTTTATCATGAATAATATAAAAAAGATATGATAAATTTTGTGTCATAACACTGATAACCTTTAATTTCTTAACTTTTTCTGCAATTAAAATATTCTTGTTAAAATGCAATGATAAATTAGAAAAGGCTTGAATTTCAAAGATAATATTTTTTTGCAATATTTTTTAACAAGGGAGTACCTAAAACTTAATTAAATAATGTTTTAGAATATGTTTATTAATAAAAAACAAAATTAAGGTACTTCCTTCTATTCACGCCATATAAAACTATTAACAAAAAAACAAAGCTATAAATTTGTTAATGCATAAAGATAAATAGAATTATTATTTTAAATTGTAAGTTAAAAAACTTTGTTCAGATATATGTTTGTTCTTTTATAAGTTTTAAAATTATTTTCTTTTAAATTGTGTCGATTTGAATTTACTAACATTTAAAAAGTTTTGTTTTAAAAATTATTGTAATGTTATTTTTTTAATGAAAGCTAAATTAAAATATAATTATAACTTTTAAAATTGCATTTGTATGTTTGATTATTACATTTTAAAAAAATATTTTTTTCTATTTTAAATGAAAAGTTAAATGCACATTTTGTTTTATAAAATATTTTATAAATTGCGATATTTTCTTAAATATGTTAAAAATTGTCATTTCAAGATACATACTTTCATTCATAAATATTTTTTTTTAAATAAAATATTGCATTTTACCTATTCACAATTTTACATTCTTTATATTTCTTATTTCATATCATAAACATCTTCAATAAAAAAAAATTTTGACTCTAATTTTTTAATAACTTTACATTTTATGCTCTTATTAGTTTTTTTATTATTATTTTAATCAAGACAATAATTAAATAAAGTAATCAAACTTAAATGCTATATAAATAACTAATTATAATAATGCACACGTTTACTGTTGCTCACACATATTTTTTAACTGTCGAATCCCAGCCGAGCTATATTTACTCCGCCTTGTCCATAGGGACGGAGCGAAACCTACAGAAACATGTTCCAAAAGGGAGGTGGGGGGAGGGGGGGTTAGTTACTTTTTTCCGCCGCTAGGTTCGCATAAAAGTGGACTGTCTGTAACCCCGAAAGAGTATATTGGCTGTGGCACCATCTATCCCATCAACACTAGAGCAGATACCTATTTGAAAAGTTCGATTTAAAATTAAATATGTATATTATTTAAAATTATCTTTCAATTCGCCTCCATCTTTTCAAAATTCTTTCAGCCAAATAATTCTGGAAATAAAAGAATAACTTTTATAGAAACTATAGTCAAAACGGATTTCAATGAAATTAAAAAATATATATATATATATATTTGGGCTAATTCATTCAGTTTTATCTTTAAAGCATTCTATAGATATTTCAAAAGAAATCCCTTTATTTACACCTACTCTCCAATGTTAGTTAATTTAAGAAAATTTTTAATGTGCAATTATTTTTAAAGATTATACTTTTGTACTGAGTATATTATATAAAATACTGGAATTTTTCTTCAATCTTTAATTATTGGGCAACATATTTAGAAAATATATGCAGTTATATCAAAATACATTGTAAAGAAGGATTTTATTAAAAAGTATATTAATCGTAATTTGAAGCATTTTACAAATTTCTCTTTGAAATAGATTTTTTTTTAATTCTTCCATTTATTTCAAATATAATGAGTAAAACAGTTTGCATTTTCAAAAAAATAATTTATTTTAGTTATTTAATTTCTTTTTAAAAATGAAAAAAAAAATGGAAATTGCACTAATAAAATAAATTTATAACGCAGGTTCATTAAATTTGACTAGCAATGTGCACCCGCATAGGGTAATACATTTTATTTCCTAAGGCTAAGAAAAAATGATTGAAAAAACAGATATGATAAATGATATATAATATGGTATGTATCGTGTAATTAATTACACATAAAAAAATCTCAGAATTACCATAGTTCTTACAATTGTACAGGTAGTTTTCCTTACTAAAAGCAGCCTCTGTGATCTTTGCACCCTTTTTGTGATACCGATATCACTCCTTACAGGTACTGCATTGCGCCAATCGCATATTCGAATTTTGTTCACCCTTTTCATAGCGTCTCCTGCACACACAAGTACACCTGTATCTGGATATATTTCTGCATGAAATATATCTCTATGAGAGATATGCCAGAAATGGATAACTTTTTTGGATGCTACCTACAAAGTATGCATCAAATATGTAATCCCTTTATACTTTTTAGCGGTTCGAACGAATGTCATGTATATCGGGTTGTAGGAGTCATCATGACACAGTTTGAGACCCAAGATATTTTACGTGAAGTACTTCACATAATAAAATCTTGAAACCCAACCATCATTCCCCGCTTGGAATGGTTGATTTTGCTGCTGAGGAAATTGGTTCATTGGAAACAATTTTCCAGGGTATTTCAGTATTAATTTGCAGCTTTCAAGAGAGCAATCATGGAACAGCTGGTGTTATAGTTCTAAATATCAAAATATGGCTATAGCAAATTACCGAAGGCTGAAGCTTTGGCTCGCTTGAGGGAAGTAGCCAATGCAGGAACTGAAGAAGAATTGATGGATGCTACGTATATCCACCAAACTAAAGTCCTGGGAGCATTAATATTCTACACCTTTGAAAGTGAACTTTGAAAAAACATGGCTTCCGGAAATCAAAAGGTGAGCATTGGTATACAAACAAAGTGACATGTACATCAATTCCAATATGGCCTCATATATAATATGTTTATGTGCCTTTATGTACACTAAATTTGCATAAAAAGCCGCATGTATATTATGAATACAATTTTATTATTTAAAAAAAATTGTTTTAGATTAAAATCTAATGTACATTTTTTCTTGAAAATTATCTAGCTTTTCAATCATTTAATGCTAGTTTCAATCATTTATTGCTAGTCAATTTTAATGAACCTTTCATAACTTTATTTGAAAGTAAAATTTCCATTTTTTATTTTTAAAAAGAAATTTTATAAATAAAATAAATTATTTTTTTGTAAATGCAAACTGTTTTATTCATCACATTCGAAATAAATGGAAGAATTTAAAAAAATCTATTTCAAAGAGAAATTTGTAAAATGCTTCAAATTACTTTTAAGTAAAATCTTTCATTTCAATATTTTTTTTGTATACATAATATATTTTCTAAATATGCAGTACAATAATTAAAAATTGAAGAAAAATTCCATTATTCTATATAATATACTCAGTACAAAAATATAATCTTTAAAAATAATGGCATTTTTCTTATATTAACTAATATTGGAGAATCGGTGAAAATGAAAGGATTTCTTTTAAAATATCTTTTGAATGTTTTAAAGATAAAACTGAATGAATTTGCCCAAATATATGACATAAAATGACATATCCTAATTTAAACTCCTCACAAACTAATTTTTGTAACCCTTAATTAACTTTCATAGCTTCATTATCTTAAAATACTCTTAAATAACACTTCATTATCTTCTATTACTCTTAAATAACACTTAACACTATAACATCCTAAACACACCCTGTCCTGAGAAACAGTCGACTTCGTGATTCATCAACCCACGCATTAACATTCCTATCAACTTTCCTATCAACTTTTCCTATCAACATTCCTATCAACTTCTCATAACTAACTCTTGCCTCTCATTGGTCAATCTATCCGAGACTAGTAGATGTTTCACCATGTTCATCTTTGACATTTCATCCTCAACTTTCGCCGTGTGCAGAAGTCAAATTGAATTCTTACTTATGTCGCAGTCCAGTAAATAAAGAACTTTATTATAACTACGTTTCCCTGTCGGCTTATTTTACATAAATATATATTTAAAATTTCATTGTAATCCGTTTAGACTTTTGTCTATAATTTCTATAAAATTTTTTCTTTTATTTCCAGAATTATTTAGCTGAAGGAACTTTGAAAAGGTGGAGACGAATTGAAAAATGATTTTAAAAAATATACATATTTAATTTTAAATCGAACTTTTCGAATCGGTATCTTCTTAAGTATTGATGGCGCTACGATTTTGACCATTTGCTTATGGCTCTGACCATAGACAAAGAATATTCTAGATCCGTAAGTCAATCTGATGCCTAGGGCACCGATAGTTTCCTTTGGAACTAATACTCTATTAATGATTTATTTGATGATTGGTTTAATTAAAATTAAAATATAAATAAATACATTTATTTAATAAAATTAAAACCGATAAAGTTTTATAAATAGCAGAAATAATAACAAGTTTATTCTTGAACGAATTAATTCAACGCTAATAATTTATTTGTTGCTTGGTATATTCGGAATTTCACATAATAAAAATTTCGAATACTATATTAAAAGGAAGTCTAGCAACAGAAAGTAAATTTCGGTTACCATGACGATAAACTGATAAATACATTTTAGAATAATGTACTTTCTTTTCTTTTTTTGTCGTCTACAATTATTTTTTTTGCTAATTTTTATTCAAATAGTAAACTTTGAAGAATTTTCAGCAACCATGAGAATAAATGACAGTATGTGTATTTCATGTAAATAGTAATGTGAATTCATATTCTTTTTGGGTTTTTTAGATAACTGTTCTGAACAATAGTAAAATGTTCTCAAGTTTTTATGAAAATCGAATGTAATTCATCTATTTTAAAGAGATAATTCAGTGTATTTCTTAATTTATATAATAATTTTGCTATTGTTTCTAAAGTTATAAATCTTTTAAAAAAATCCTGTTGCTTACATTGCCAATATATTTTACAAAAAGAAACAATCTAAGTCACACTAGTTGTTGGCTTTAAACAATAATTTTATTATGCAAATAATCTCTATTTATTCATTTTTATTTTATCATTGGTTAAAGAAATGATAGGAATTAGTTCTACATGAAGAAATGCTTTTCCGTGCTTCATACTTAAAGGATATTGCAGCCTCTTCACAGAAACTAATAATTTTACCGGCATAAATCTTCATGGCATGCGGCGTTCTTAATAAAAATTGATATGCAATATGTTTTTATTATCTAGCAAAATTGAAATAATAATTGTGCTAAACAATTGAATTTTCTCTTATCATTTTTAATAAAACACTTAAAGTTATGTGTTGCTTGTTTGTAATGTACATATTTAAAGATTGTTTAATAAGAATAAAAAAAATAATGTTGCAAAGGATTATAATAATAAAAAAAAGAAATATGCTGATATTTACGCATTCATGATATTTATGCATCCAAGTCATTACCTTAGTTCCAGATTAAACTATCAAGGGCGCTAGTTTCTATGTCAATTTCAATACAGAAATTCTCCAATGCTAATCCAATCAGAGATTCAGATCTAAAGTATTCTTAATCTATGGCTCTGACATGTTTAAGACATGGATGTATATTAATGGATGTACTACTGAATGTTAAGAAAATGCAGCCGTTGCCAACGGCTCGAGCCAAAACCATTTGGCTTCTTTTCTAATTTGGCGCTTTTATTTGGCTCCAATTCTTCCAGCGATTTCATCGATTTATAAACGTTACTGTAGAGATTGAAATACGTATGCCCATTTTTCACTTTTCAGTTGCTATGATAAAACACAAATTAGAACAAGAAGAGATATTAAAAATATTCCAATTAATTAAAATAATAACTTTCGAGCAGTCCACAACAAATTTAACACAAGAAAATTGGAACATTGTGCCTAATTTTTTTGTCCTATGAAAGGAAATAAAAGATTTTTAGGGAAAAAAATACCTTTTGAAATTCGATCAGTTCCAAGAAATTTTGTCTGATAGTATGAAACTTTAAAAAAGTAAACATTTATTTGAAAAGTGCATAATTTATTATTTAATCATAAATAATGGCACTAAATTTTTTTTAACTTACCTTCCCGTACATTAGGGGAGAGTGTTGTACCTTGGGACAATTCTTACATTTCAATTTTTTTCTAGAGGGGGGCAGCTGCCCCCCTCTAGAAAGGAGAAAGTGGGACCCGGTCTTATGGGGGCCCCTGTATATATATATTATATGTAAAAGGAGATATTTTTTTAAAAAAAAGTTGAGTCTAATTGTTCCCGGTCGGTACAAAGGGCCCACTTTGTCCCTAGAGGCCCTTTTATATAATCTTATATAAAAGGGGCATGTGAATGTTGTTCGAATTGAGGTCCAAATGTTTCTGATTGGTCCTATCAATTGGCCTCTGGGGGCACAATATCTCGCACATAAAGGGGCCCAACATATTTTTCAAGTCGGGCCATTTGTTAGTAATAGGGCCCACTTTACTCTGAAGCCCCCAATTGATGTAAGTTCTATACATAAAAGAGGTTTAAGTATTTTGTTCAAATTGTGCCCCATATGATCTCAATTGGGCCCACTGCCTTTCTGAGCCCCAAAATCCTATCAAGATTTTTTTTTTTTGCAAGTGAAGCCTGCCCTGGATGTGCCCCCCCCCCCCTCCTCAACGCATCATTTCAGTCTAAAATATGGACAACTAATGGGCCAAGAGACTTAATGGGCTATCGACTTGTGTATAATTAAAGGTTATTTACCATACATTAAACCATTAAACAAGCCAACGTAATTATTGTTAATCCAATACCCTTCTTAATCCAATATGGTAAAGCAGCAGGTGATAGCAAGGAATTTTTTTATGGGTTGATTTACGGGGTGGGGGCCCCTTCAAATTTTTTAAAAAGCCCCCTGTCTTCAATGGGGAACTTGCATGGGTTGGGAAATCGAGAAATAACCATTGTAAATTAATCTCCCTGCGAATCTAAGAACATCGACATAAATTTTACCTCAATCCGACCATTAGTTTATTTTTAATTAGGGATGCAACGGATACCCAGCCAACATACTGCATCCGGCCTATCGACCGGATTGAGGTAAAATTTATGTCAATGTTCTTAGAATCGCAGGGAGATTAATTTACAATAGTTATTTCTCGATTTCCCGACCCATGCAAGTTCCCCATTGAAGACAGGGGGCTTTTTAAAAAATTTGAAGGGGCCCCCGTCTCCCAAATAAACCCATAAAAAAAATCCTTGCTATCACCTGCTGCTTTACCATATTGTTGGCAGTAGCCGAATAACAGAATTATCCGGCAGTACTATCCAGCCTTCTGAAAACAGTCGCTCACTGTATATGCTGCTAGCTGGTGAAGAAAGGTACTTGTTCCCTAGTTTTGCTAAGATTGGGAAGTTAGTGACTGGTTAGTTATACTACGATGTTTATTGGTTAGTTATACAATGTCATCCAAAATAAAACTGCTACAATTGCAAAAGAGTTTACGAAATTTGACATTTTATACTTTTGAAGCCTAAAAAGGCCGGATATTCGGTATCTGGCCAAAATGGTATCTATTGCATCACTATTTTTAATTAATTTTTAAAGATTGCACTAAGCCCCGCCCCTTGAAAACGATGCCTCTGGCCTTCCCTCCCCGAGTGACGTCCGACGACACAACTGGGAACGCCAGAGATAGGCGGCCGTTGTGTTATCCGAATGTCACTCTTCCTAATGTTTTTCTTTTGGCGGCGAATCTATTAAAGTTATGCAAATTCTGAAAAACGAATGTTGCATAATACCTTGTTGTAATGGTACCATGAGCAAATTTTGCACCAGGAAATTTATTTCGGCTCCTACAGTACGTTTGTAACGTTAAAAGTGGCATTTTTTTTAAATGCTATGTTCTTCCGTCACCTGGAGCGCAACTAGAAAAGAGATTCCGGGGGTGGAGCGGTTGTCGTAAATTTTATTAATATATTTTAACTAATACACTATAATTAAATTTAGTTTTGATTGCAATTGTTTAAAATTAAAAAAATAATTTTCCAATGTAAAGAAGTTTTTTTTGCTGCTAATTTATTATAACTAATTACAGACATTAATTAGTTAAAGTGCAATAAATAGGGGATCATTTACAGAATGCTTTTATTAGATATTTAACTTATTAGGTAGTTTAAATTACTTAATTTACAAATTAACAATTGTAAATCAAGTAATTATTAATTGTGTTGTGCAGAAACTAAATGAATTAAATCAATAATGAAATTAAACCAATTTCATTAAAAATTCGAATTAAAATTACATTTAAAATTGGAAAAACCAAATATATAATGCACATTTTAAAAAATGGGTTAATTCCAGGGTAATTAGCACTGTTAAAGGTCCACGGAGGCTAGAAATTATTTTGTATGCTGTTTTACAAAATGTTTTGGAGATAGTAGGAGTTGGATAAATTATCTGGCCATTTTTAATTCGATTAAATTAGCAAAAGAAAGTTTTAAAATAATAACGTGTGTGAAAGTGATTCTAAGTGACAGTTACTGTTTCAGAAAGACTTGTTGTATTTTTTCTAGAGATGTAAAAAAAAAATATGTGTTGATGGCCAGGTTCAACAATGTTCGAAAAGGAAGCAGATGTTTTTTTTCTCAATTGTAACATATATACGATCTTTATGTTTATAAACTAAATTGCTTCAATGAAATTCAAATACAAATTAAAACTAAACTTAATTGAATTGGTGGAAATAACTGCCTTTAAGAATGGGAAATATTTTTCATAGGCACCCACATAGGCGCCGACTTCATAGGGCCTGAGGGGCACGAGCCCCCTCAAAAATTCGTTTAGGGCATGGAGGAAGGACTAAAGGGGAGTAGACATGAGTGAAGCCGTCACTGTAACCGCGACGACACCTTGTCATTGGCAAAAAATCTAAGGGAGTGCGTAGTCGAATGCGATTTTGTGTCAATATAATAGCGTTTTAATTACTTATTTTAAGAAAGATTCTGAAACAATTTTTAATGTATCAAAGGAATTGTTCATTCTCAATTCCTTCTGGGTGAATAATATTTTATTTTGTCTTTATTTTAACTAAAATTTGCACGAAGTTAAATTTCAATATTTTGCATCACTTTAAAATGTAATTCTGTTTTCCGAATTGAATAAATTTTATTTCACTATTTCAGACGACCTTTATGTGAGTTTTATGTAAAATTTTAACATCCTTATTTATTTTTATTATTTTTACGAGTCTTACATGATAAAAATTCATTTATTTGTTAATCAAAAAATAAAACTGCTAAAAATAAAACTTAGTCTATATTAACTACTATTTGTTTCCAAATAACTCTCATTTTTCTTTCCATATTTTAATAGCATAAATAAGTTTTCATTAGCTATTATCAAAAAATTATTTGCATTATAATAATTAACATTAATTAAACATGTAATGAATTTTTTTATAAATTTTATTGCTAAAAAGAAACTTGTGCGTAAAATATGAACACAATAATTTAACTGCCGTTAGATGTCTAGTAGTTGTTTTCGTCATAATAAAGTTTTCGAGGAAAAAAATTGCGAATGGTGGCAGCTGTAGCGCTTTTTTGGTTTTAAAGGTATTGCTGAAAACGGAAAGAAATGCAGCCATCAAATTTTAGTGTCAAACATGTGTGTTCCCAAAACTTTTTCCCGAACTTAACACCAATTTGACTCTGTTCCTTTGGACAACCATCTCCTTCATTTGATTCGGGCAATTGTTCAAACGTATATGAAAGTCCTGTTAACCCATTATTATAAAAATTTAAACACAAAGCAATCTATTAGACAGTTTTACACAAAAGCCATTCTATTTGAATTACAAAAAAATCCTAAATTTTAACTCTGATTTAGATGAACTCACCAAAATGTACTTTTCTTACTCACCAAATTGTACTTATTTTCATGAAACAAAACGTATTTATTTTTTAAGAAAAGATTGTTTTGTTTGTGTGTTTAATGCTTCTTATTAAATTCTGCACATTTTTCCTACATATAAAAAGTTGTAATTGTCTCTGTAAAATAAAAATAAGATATTTTCTCTGCATTTAGTAAGATTTATTACTACATATTCCAAAGTTTTATTCAACGTAATATACAGTTTATAATATATGCTTACGATTGTTAATGGAAAACCTATTTTATTAATTGAACATGTTGAAAGCTTTCCAGGTAAGAAAAAATACAAGTGGCTTTGATTATATATTTTTTATGCGAAGTTTAAAGATAGTTTTAAACAAACTAATTTTCTCTAAAATAAAAATAAAACAATATTATTTAGCAAGTGGTTCCAAGTGTTTGATAGTACATGAATGTATATCTACAATTATAGCTGCAGTATGTTTTTTTTAAAATCCTCCAAAAGTCACTTCTCCTGAAAATTCCTATTACTTCCTATGGCGTCAAACGCGCGGGTTGCCAATCATTCCCTGTATTTAGCTTCCCTGCTATACCTTACAGTTACTTCACTCCGCTCAATGGCGGGGAATAGGCAATGTCCCCTCCCTACTACTCATTCCTCCATGGTTTAGGGGGGCAGAGCCCCCCTTAATAATTTAAGAAAAATATTATATTATGCACTGAAAAATCCCAAAATTATAAGTTGGTGTATTTTTTTTATTTCCATTGTTTCACAATATTTACTGTTATATTATTACTATAAGTTTATTGCACCTTAGCGTTTTTGCCATTCTTTTAGTTTTGTTAGTCTACGGTGCTGCCGTTACCAGTAATTTTCATCTTTCTGTTACCGTATCTTATTGTCAAACTCACGGGATTAGTTTCCTGTAAATTGCTGGTGGCGATCTCAGCTCGTGCTTTACGCTTCCACCGTATTTAGTTTTGCCCTTAATGTTCCGAGATTATTGTTTAGTGGACTCTTATGTGACTATATATGTTATTACTTAACTCTCTTAGTGTCAGCCAGACGGTAGACATTCGCACATTTTAAAACCGCCCTAATAATGTTATTTAGAGCCTGGCGCTATATTAAAAATCTAAGTTTAATACTGTTTTACAATCAGTTATTTTCAAATAATTAAATATTTTTAGGGAGAAATAATCAATTAAAACCCACTATTTACAAACTTTTTTACTGAAAGTATTAGGCACTTTGTATTAACTGAATTAGCATTAACTTTGATACATTGTTTTTATTTAATGAACCCTGAGCCTTATTCAAAGTAATCAGCTATTTCACTTATTAAATATGCTATAAAATACATTAGAACCACCGAAACTCAGGACTAGAAGGGTGTCGATTTTACAGGAGTGATGGGTTGTACGTACAGTGATAGTCTATAAGCATAATTATTACTGTAAATTAATTTAACTTTTTAAGAAAACACCGTGACTGTTTAAGTTTTATTTCTTTTTTAAAGCCAAAAAAAATTTGCCATGCTTGTCGAGTTTCAAGAAGTGTCGAGATTTCAGCTTTCTAATGAATGTTTAGCCATGACTAGAATGCTTAAAAATACTTTAAAATTCATTATTTTTCATCTAAAATTTCGAAAAATTTTCTGGATAAGACCCCCGGCATGAGCCCCCCAATATTTTTTTATAAGTCGGTGCCTCTAGGCACCCAACGCATCCGTTAAGGGCGAGATTGTATGCAGCGTTAGGACTTTGAAGGATATTTAATGTGCCCTCCCTTATACGGGGTATTATTCTTCAGAAATTTTTGGCTGCATGGACCGTTTATAGGTCGGCAGTTATTTTGGCGATGGCTGGACCCGAAACTGGGACCCTTCGCATGTTAGGCGAGTGCTTTACCAACTGGGTTCCCCAGCCCCCAACTTTAAAGCATAAACTTGAATTCTGCGCACCTCTTATTACCTAAGAGACCATATATTTGCTCCAACATGTTTGTCGAAACAAGTGTTACAGTTGTTAAAAGCATTTTACTAATATCTTAGTTACTTATGAAATAGTAATTTAATTTAAAAATTGCAATGTGTGTACATTATTTTGTTGAATCCCTGTAATAATGAAAAATATTTCCCAAATAGCTTTTTGCTTCAAATTGAAACGTTCTTGATTCTAACTATGTATGAATACACACATTTTTTTACAACTCAAGGAATATTTAAAAAAACAGCTTTTCTAACGTGCTTTGAGTGGTACTATTACAATAAGGTATGCACTATGCAATAAGGTACTATGCAATGTTCGTAAACACTAATATTTTACAGAATTTACATAACTTTAATGGATTCGGCGCGAAGGAAAAAGCATCGGGAAGAATGACATTAGCAAAACACAGCGGCCGCCTATATCTGGCTTTCCCAGTTGTGTTGTCTGACGTCACGCGGGGAGGGAAGGCCAGAGGCAGCGTTTTCAAGGGGTGGGGCAAAGCACAAACTTTGAAAATTAATTAAAAATAAACTAATGGTCGGATGGAGGTAAAATTTATGTTGATATTCTTAGAATCACATAGAGTTCATTTTAAAAGAATAAAAAAAATGCATGCAAGTTCCCCATTGCCTATTCGGTAATCGGGTCCTGGTGATGGGGGGTGGGGGGGGGGGGGGCTTAAAAAAATATATGTGAGGGGCTCCAAATTTTGTTCAAAACCAAGCTAATTTTTCTGAGAAAATTTAGCTTCTCAACATTAAGCTACAAGATTTTATTCTTAGAAAGAATACTAATGAAACAAAAGTATAGGGCCCTTTTTAATGGATAGGCTGGTTGCACCAATCTCAAAAAACTGGTTAAACAAATTGATTGCTTAAAACTGCTCTTTTATTTGTAGTTTTAAACAATTGTAAAGTAAAAATCAATGTAATTTACAAGAAAATGATAAAAGAGATAAATTATGTTATTTCAGTAAAATTGGATTATTCTGAAAAGTCTATATGTTTATTTTCGAGGTTAATAAAGTGGTATGTTTTTCGAGGATACCGTATGTTTTCGATTGGGGTTCGACCTAAGTATGAATATGAGGTAATATACTTCGAAAGATATAAGCTATTTTTTTAACCAACAGTTTTTTTAGTTGGAAAACTTCAGATTTCTTTTCAGAATCTACGAAAACATATTCGCGAATATATTTTGATCACAATACACAATTTTTATTTTTAAAAAAAAATACCGGCTACTGCCATATAAATATTGGAATCGGCTGAAACAAACCTCCTCTGAAAAATTTTATTTGAAGGAATTACAGTTCATTTAAATGCAAGGTAATGGGGTAGTTTCACTTCGTGGATGGCAACAGCTCTAATGGTTTGTTGACTTGACTCACATATGTTTTCGTATTCGAAAATGAGTTTTCTAAGAATATTTTAGGTATGTCTTAAAAAATTATCAAAACTTCAGAATAAAAACATAGCAACTTGTGAATTTTGAAATACTATTGCCTATTTATAGTCTTTCTTCTGTTTGCAATGCATCAAATCTCAATCAAAATTGAAAAAATCTCCAGTCGTACCGTTACTATGCTGCAAAAATGTATATCTATAGTCTAAAATCTCCCTTCAAAAACCGGTTTTGTAATTTTTATTACAATAAAAGTGGGGGTTTTATTGGTTTACAAACAAATTGCCAAGAAATTCTTTCACTCGGTGGTTTGGTAGGGGAGTGATCGTCTCGAAGTGCTCCTACAGAAAACGACTTGGGAATTCTTGGAACTCCGTGAAGTCATGCTTGTATAGTTCGGTAATAGGAGACACGAAAAAGCGACAATTCGGCGGTCAATTACTATGTTTGTATGCAAACAGTTGTAAGTCTAGGTATTTGTTATTAATTTTGAAATTTGGGGGCCCTCGCAATCTTGGGGCCACAGGCGGCCGCCTCTAATGCCTATTGGTAAACACGTCACTGCTTGCTGTGCTGTTAATGGTTCAAAACATATGTTAAAGAAAGCCTGCACAGAAAAAAAAACATTATTTTCATCTACATCGGGCATTTCGAGAATGAAAACGAAGCAACCAATATATGAAATCGCACTACGTGAAACAAAATCGCAATGAAATCCAGTACTGATACAAATGGAAACAATAGCGTTATATGACCTGAAACATGCCCTTTATATTAAATAGTAATTAAAAATAATATAACTAGTAATTATTTAATAGCTTTTTTTTATTACAATTCGTAGTAAACAATTGATTGGATAAGTAAACCAAACGAGTTTATGAGGGGGAGGGGCATCAAAGGCAAATTCCCTAAAGAAGGGACCATCCAAATTAAGAAAATATGGGTCCCTAACAATACCTACCCCCCTCTAACTCAGATCCTGGGTACGCCCTTGCTTCTATATATCTAATATACTAAGTTAGAAAGTTTTTACTAGGTACAATAAAAAAAAATAATATTTGTTATGTACTCACTAGAAAGTGCCCATTTCAAACTGTAGAAAACTTTGTCACATACAAAGTCAAGAATGACACCAAAATCAATTCTGAACAAGCAGCAAATCAATAATATGAGTCTTCAAGTGCTGAAATGACCAATTGCTTTAAATATAAATCTTTTATTAAAAATAAAAATTATCACTTATTTTTTTACATGGCAAACGTTATGACAAAATCAAAATATGAATTATACATAAATTGACACAAAATTAAAAGAATAGCTACCACAGAAGACCATAGTGAAAGTGGATTACAATACAATTGAGTATTGGCATTATTTTCGGAAACAATTTTAAAAGTCACTAATACCTCTAACATACGAAATCAAATCATAGAAAACCTATGTAAGCTGATGCAATAAAATAATTACCAGAGCATGGGTCTCTATAACAAATACATAATTTAATTGTAAGCGTAATAATAATTTTCATAACATTTAATCGCATCTGAGTTTCAGTTCACGTTTTTTGAAAAATGACCATATGGTTACAGTTAGATAGTGTTTTTTTTTTCTTTTGAGGAGATCCCGAGGAGATAAAAAAGCATGAATTTTAAATATTTTCTAATAATGGGAATGTCATCTTCAATGGTAACAGAAATTAAATTCTAAATCTTTCCGATTGATGAATCATTGTACGTGGGAACAGAGCACCGATAGTAGACAAAGGTTAATTTAGTTTGAATTGTCGTTGCACTAGAGCTACACAAGGGCTGTTGAGGACGGACGTCGTAATTTAGAACCACTGTCAAGTGACGAGCCGACACCTGAGTAGTCTGCTAAAGCGACTGTTAACACAGAGCCTTCTAACGCAGGCCCTCGCCCTCTACACTACACGGCATTATGCGTCGGTAGGCGGGACTGTCCGTTTATAGGTCGGCAGTTATTTTGGAGAAGCACGTTTCCGCAAACCGAAATTGCAGGGAACTTCCGCATGCAAGGTGAATTGAATACCTTAATCGACTGGGCTCATCGAATCCATGGATTGAAGTGCAAACTCAAAAAATTTTCCCTCTTGTGGATTTTCTCCCAGACAGGACCGAAATTGCAGGGTTCATTGGGGGGTTTCGCAATCCTCTTCATACCATGGACTCTGCCACGGTCTATCATTTGGGTTAGAAATCCAGCTCGACCTCTTTTTTCCCCTTATGATGATTTTGGCATTCCATGGATTCGAAGGCTCATGTAAACGCGCCTACTGAAAAAAAATATATAAAAACAAAAAAATTAAAAATTCGTTGCAATGTCAAAAAACAATCGCCAACTAAATTCTAGAATGAATGCAGGAAGAAGGTTCTGTTCTACGTTGCATGAAATATACAAAAAAAATCGTCACGTGAATTTTTGACAAAGCACAAGCTCCAACCAAGGAAAAAAAAAACATTGTCTAAAAATATCATTATGACCCTTAATCTCCACATATTTATTGAAACAAAGTACGTATAATTGTGACTTTTAAACTTGCATTTAAAAAAAATGACCTTCGGAATAATTCCTACCAACAGCACCATGGACCAACACGGAGACATACAAGCCTGAAAATATGTTTACCACCAAACATTGTTTTTGATTGAATATATACCATTTTTGCCCAATTAACTGTAATTATCCGATTCCGGTCTCAATTGCTTCGTTTAATTAAAGTTCTACTGTAATTGAAAGTAAAAACGTCGTTTTGACATTTTTATGATTGCTTCATACCGAATGTTCATTCTCCCCTTACAACTTTCATTTTGACCATGACGGATGAGGAGAGCTTCATTAAAATTCAATGCTTGATTGTATATCATGTAAAGCATTAATTAAATTTTATAAATTAAGAAAAATAATTTATTATTAAAATAGTAAAAAATAAAACCATTTCTGATGACATGTGCAATGCAACTTTCAGAATTGATATGCATATGAAATAAAATTTACCTATTTGACTTGTAATACACGATTTCCTTTGATGCGTCTTATCCAAGAAAAATTTAATGTCTACCATATTTTTAACTTTTATAGGAAATTTTAATCTATTTTTATTTGCCTTTCAAGCTACTTTCTAGTCACTCAACAATGTCTTAATTTCATGAGTTTCAGTGGATAATTACTAAATAAATATCAATTACAATGACTTAATACTTTCCATTTTTTACATGTCCCATCTTCTGCTTCCTTTCTACTATTTGAATAAATGTAATGTTTTCTGGCTTTTGCACAGCAAAATTGTACAATTAAAATTTCTAATTCGATATGTTGACAAAGCTTTTTGTCTTAAATTGAATTGTCCTGAAAAACTTCAAGTATTTCTTTTTGCTGTTAAATTCTTAACATTTAATATAATCTATGACAAGGAATAATCATGTTTTAAAGAATTTGTTTTGTGTCAAAACCTCAAGGCAGGATTGTACGTAAATTAAACGGTGCTTCAAATTTTTCATAACGATAAAAAAAACAGTACCACAAGAAAATCTGTTGATTAAAGACATAAGTTTTTATGAATCAGAATGTAAAAAAGTACATTAAATGATAGATTACACCAGGGGTTCCCAACAAAATTTTCTCGCGGACCCCTCATTGAGCCGTTATTGTGGCAAAGGACCCCCATTAATTCCTAATTTGAAAATTAAAAAATTGAGAGCCAAATTTATATTTTATACGTTTTTTACAGTTACAACAGAGTACTTCATCAGTATAGAGTTAAAATTTCAGTTCTTAATGAGATTAGATAAATCTGTCTTTTGAATCCATTATTTCTAAAATATTAAGCAAACTAACTTGAAACTTTCACTTTGAAATCCGACCGCATGTCAAGCCGATTCCTATATTTGTTTTTCATGAAACACATGGAAGAAAATGCTTGCTCACACCGATGGTTGCAAATGGAAGGATCTTTTTCATTGCCTTATCGCCAAGTTTCTTGCTGTCCTTGCTTGTTGATGCCCGAAGTCTGTAATTTTATCACAGATGAAAATGATTTTCTTCATACCACAGCTGAAAAAATCCACAAGATGATCTTGCTCTTGTTCATTGAGGCCTTGGATTTTGTGTGTTTCTTCACAGCTGAAGGGATTTCGAATCCATCTGTCGTCAGGTTCTTTGAAATACTATCTAAAAGTGGTAGCTTGGCTACAATGAACTTGATCTGGTCAGGCAAATTCTCCTCTGATAACTCCAAGAATTGTTTTAAAGTAGAAATGTTATATTAGTGAATTGTTTTCTATCCTTGACGCCCAGATCTGACACTTTTTGACCATAGCACTAGTTTTATCCTCAACTTTGAATGTGTCGACATGGTTGTTGTAAACTCAAGTTTAACACATTAAAGTGTTCAAACACATGACCTAAATTCGCAACTAAGTGAAGCCAAGAGAAGTTAGTGAGAAAATTTTGAGTGATAGTTTTGCGCTAGACACTGCTCATGCATTAAGAGGCCAAAACAAAAATAATGTTATTATACGAAATATATTTAATATATTTTTATTCTGATAGCATCTTGCGGACCCCTCTGGCATAGGTCGCGGACCCCTGGGGGTCCGCGGACCACCTGTTGGGAACCACTGGATTACACTGTCATAGATATTGTTACAAATATAACAAAATTTTTACCTTGCATCATAGTCATCATACATTTTTTTCGTAACTAATACACAGTATATAAATTTAGACTAATTTCTAGGTTCCTGTTTAATTTCGAAATATTTTTAAAAATGTTACAAACACTTGAAAGCTTAATTTTTAAAATTCACTCACTTTAATAAATAATTACAAATCAAAATTTTGGTTTACAGTTGTTAATACATTCTAAATTATCTAAGGGAGATTCACAACATTAACAAACATGTTTTTCTACAACAAAATCACATATAATTTATGAAATTGTGTAAAAATACGATAATTGTCTAAATCAACTTTGGCAACAGTAGATAACATGAAAATAAATTAAACAAAAAAACATTGGCAAAATATTATTATGTAGTACAAATATAATTTACCAATTCATTAAGTAGTAATACAATATAAAGGGTATGAAACTACAACTTATTCAAAACTAGCACGTTTTATAATTCAAATTTAAATCACGTACATAAACTAAGATTTACTCAATTTTAAAATATTTAACCAAGAGCCAAAACTTGAACAGAATGACTTATGCCAAAACTATAAAATCATAAAAAGTATTTAATGAATTACAATCATACAGCGGAAGAAAATTATTAAAAAAATCAATACAAAAAAAAACTTAACATTCAAACATCATCTTAAAAGATAAAGTTGTTGAGTTTTTTAAGAGTGGAGACGCTTTTAAATAGAAATAATATTTTTTATGCATGATAAACATACATCTTAGGTGTAATTCCTAAATATAATTTAAATAATTAAAAGTTGATACAAAAAACACATAACTGAGATCTTGTAAACAAAATAATAAATCGGTCAAAAAAAATGAAAGTGTAGAACAATTTCATATCTAAATTAAATAATTATACAACAACATCTTTTGAGTATAGATGCACAATACATTTTTTATTGTATAATACAAAAATAGGCTGTATAATAGTACAAATTAAGTATTTTCCACAATAATTTTTTTTCTTTTAAAAAAGGCACACATGGGCAAGGCATATGCTACTTACAATAAAAAGTCAATATAGGCACTGGAGCAATTGTATTATGGCACACAAATATCACACCACAGGAAACTTTACTTTCCTAGTCAGAGTAGACAAAAAGTTGGGAACCTGTCGTTTGAGATGAAAGGTGGAGTCATTGGGAGTGTAGCTTTCAAAGTCGTAGGCAACTCGGAAATTTACAATCGTCATGATGCTCAGCAAATCCTCTTCTTTGGCATACTTTTGCAAGGCAGCACATAGAGCTTGAATAAACCAGGATCCATTGGTAGTGTTTCTCCAGGAATAGTAACCTAGACAAAAAATTAATTTAATTATCACTTTAAAATACAGTATAAATCAGTTATTGATTAATCATTCAGAGGACGGCCATTTTTATGTTATAAACAAGCCTTATAAACAAGGTTGAATATTAAGTGAATGACATGCATTGAATAAGTTTTAACTCCCGACACTTAATTATTTAGCAGTTTAATTTTGCATACCATAGTCTACATTTTAGGGGGGTATGCAATATAGATTAAATTTGGGGACTTTTTACATCATTTGGTGAATAAAATAAAATTTGAACATTAAAAAAAGATTTTTTTTAAAGAATCAGAGAACATTTTGGATATCACAAAACTGTCAATAATATAGCATTATAACCGAGGAGTTAAATAAAAATTTTAAATGGAAAATGCAATTAATATAAATGGAAGAAAATGTCAAGCTAAAGATATAAATTCTTTTTGCAAAAGTTTAAGTTAACAACCAGCTACTTTAAAAACAAATTACACAACTAACCAGACACAGTGGAGAAACAAATGAGGAAGTCTGCACAGGTTGGGATTCGATAAGTACGCGAATCCCCAGCATCAGATGATTCTTTGCAAGTTATGTTGACTCCAGAGTCCAACTTATCTCCCTGACAAGCCTACTCAAAAAAGACATAACATAATAATATATCATAGAAAAGAAGTATTTAAAAAGCATTCAGTTAAAAACTGGTTTTAATTTTAACATGTTGGCTGCTGATTATTCAATAAATAGAGATTTAACAACTTGAACTACATAAAAAAATGTCTAAAAGAAAAAGTTTGTGTTTACTATCAGCACACTTTTCTGTGTTAAAATACAAAGGAAAGGCAATATATAGTTTCCACCACCCTTATTTGAAACACTTTAGGGATGGGAAAACCAAAACCGTTTTTTTTTTTTGGCTCTCGGTTTTGACTGAAAAACCTGTTTTTTTCATAAGGCCGGTCTAAACTGGAAACCGGTTTTCTGCAGTTTAAACCGGAAATATTTTTTTCCCCTCTAAAACCGTCATCTCTACCGTTTCTTATTTGGTTGGCGGCGAGTATAGTACCTTGCGAATGTGCTGATTGCCTTATTAAAAAGTACAAAGTATTATTTTTTAGATGTTTTAAGACTCATGCCAACATTCAAAATATTTGTTATAATTCTCATTTAAATTACTTTCAAAAATTGAAAATAAAACAAATTATTGAAGCAGATGATATGATCATATGTATTATACCTTAAAAATGTCAGTGTAGAAAGATAGCTAAAATAATTATATAAAAAACATTGTTGAGTTTAGATGTACAATAAGTTTTTTTATTGTATAAAGCAAAGATTGGTTGTATGGCAGTACACATTTCGTAATTCTAAAAAGAAAAAATACTACATACTAACTACAATAAAATGCCATATAATAGCCCAAAAAAACTATTTTAGCATTCTGTTGTAAAACTAACGATTTTAAGTTTTACCTGTTCAAAAACTAAAAAAAATTGTGGTGCACAGCTTAAATAATTCTTAAGCTGATATGTTTAATCTTCCTTGATCCTGCATGGCAACTGTGCGTTGCTAGGGCAACATAACTTTGCTTTATGTTAATAAACTTTAGTCATGTTCCATGAATTTTGATGACTCACAATTCAGATGTTTTCCTTGCTGCATGATATAAGCACCATATCAACATAAATAGAGTAACATCACACAAATACAGGGTGGTTACAAAATCCTAGAAAAAAAGTTCCCTGATATTTATGATTTCCCTGATGATTCCCCATGATTTCCCTGATACTTTCACAAAAAATTCCCTGATTTTACAATTACCTAGAAAACTTGCAATACACACAATTCAACGCAGTAAAAATTTAATCCAATTATAGCGGGAATAAAGACTTTCAAGGTTTATGGGTTAGCCTAGATTTTCGAAAATCTGAATAAGTTTAGAGGAATCATGTGATCATAGAATCATGTTATAACATGATTCATGAGAGAGATTGATCCTTCCTCCAAGATTGGTCCTTCAGGCAAATCGTAAATCGGATCAACCAGAATATTTTTTTTTGTCGATCAAGTATCTGTTAGTAGTGATCACAAGAACCTGAACCCGCTGTTTAAGTAATCTAAAATGGAAAAAAAATTCCCCGCTATTTTCCTGAATTAAAAAGTTCCTTGATTTCCAGGTTTTGTTACCACCCTGAAATTTAATTGCATAATGAAGATAACAATAACACAAACCTGGATAAAAAATAGTTTGGGCTTTCCAGCCAGAGAGGGACAAGCATCTCCTCGGAAGGGTGCAAACACACTTTCTGTTTGGTATTTGCCATCAGAAGCATACAATATACCATGTTCACCATGGCTCAAAACGCAGCATACAAAACTACTGCAGTCGGTATGGTCGTATTTGCCAGCTGAAACAAGTAACACTAAATGAAATATTTGTATGATTTAATTGAGTCTTAAAAAATAGGCTTAAAGAAATATCTCAAAAACCCTTTGGTTTTCAAATGGTTTTTCCGAAAAAAAAAAAATCAAAAAACATATTTCAATAAGATTTCCTGTTAAATTGTGTACTAAAAAATCAGTGTATTCAGCAAATCCATTCTTAAAGTCTGATCAGGTTTCAAAGACTTTACAATTGAATTGTTAAATGCAAAAAGGATCAAGTGTCAAGACCTAAGGATATATTTAAAATATGCTCTTTTCTTTTAACATCTTTGTAAAAGAAGACAAGTGGATGGAAATTTTCCAGTTATAACTAACCCTTTTTTATGAATTTAAATTTTTTTTAAATACAAGTATACAATAAAAAAATATTAGGGAAATAAAACTACTTTTGGGTGCAGTAATTTTTTTTTGTTTATTTGCGACTTTTCCAAACACGCAAGCTTTTCCTCAAAGTTAACCTTCCGTCGATCGTGCTTACATCACAACTCAAGATCTCAAACAAAATATAAACCAATACTTTTAGAACAGCGTAGTTCGAATTAGCAAGTGTGGAATGGATGCTCAATGTTTTACTGCTGTTTTTGTATAGTGACCAATGTAAACCATTGGTAGCACTACAAGCTATGGAACTGTCTTTCTGAACCTATAAGATTCATTTTATTTTGCAACTTCGAACCATCACTTTGACCAGTAAAGTTTCTTAATTGTAATTCTGAAAGATGCATCATGAAATGCATCTTAAACTATTACTTTTAGGTCAAAGATCAGGTAATATTTCAAATACAGATGGTAAAAACAAATGAGTGAAATTGATTAAAATAAATTACTTTACCTTTTTGCAATTCTTTTTCAATTTCTTTAGCTTTCAAATCAGTGAATAAAGTTACTTCGAAACCAAGCTTCTTAAAGGAGCAATAGAGGCGTGCTGCATCGGCATCTGTGCCATTACGGACATTTAAACCAGTATAGGGTTCAAAGGTCTGCAGAAACATATAAAAAGTATTCTCACATAAATAAACATGTATTGCACAGATTTCTTTTGTGGAAACAAAGCACTTTTAATCTTTTGACTAGACATTCTAAAAAATTGTTTTACTCTAGAACTGCAACATATCACAAAGAGTTTCTAAATGCTTTGAGTTTATTTTTAAACATTTGTTAAGACAATGAGTCTTGTCCTGTTAGTAGCCAAAGGGTCAAAGGACACATTTTTCTAAATTGTACATTTTGTCATAGCAGAATAAAGAAAGAGAAGGAGTTTAGGAATAAATTCGACCATTTCAAATTTAACTAGACCATTTTTGAAATATACCACTAAATACAATAGTACATTTGGCAAAAGTGTCAATTTCACTTTATTTTTTGCAGTCTTAAGAATACGTAAGGTATATTATAAACAATTTCTAAACATTAATAACAAAAAGTTTTAAACAATTAAATACCTTTTGTGGTTTTTATATCTATTAAAGGTCTTTGATGAATGCAGTATTTTCTCATTTTCAGCACATGTGATGACATTACACTTGTTTAATATTATAACTCTACATTTAATTGGCAAAAAGCCCATAGCATGCCATGTCCTGCTGTGCCCATTTCATAGCAAGAAGCTATTTAATAATATAAGTTTTTAACATACAAGACTTTATAAAGGAACCTTTATTAAGGAACAAGATTTTAACATAAGCAAACAATAGTATTTATCATACTACACAATAAAGTTTATGGCAGTTTATAATAACTGCCAAAAAGTTATTAGTAGATAAAGTTTTTTTTGCAATTCTAAAGAATATTAATAAACAAGGCGGTTAATGCTGTTAACAGTTCATTTAAACAAAACAAAATCATAGCTACCTTATGATTAAAAATGAGGCACTTTCCTCTCTTTGGATATGCCATAGAATAATATAAGCTTTCTGGAGATCCAAGTATCACACCTTCTATTTCAGGTTCTTTAAACCATCTACAATAGGGAAACAATTTACTTGCGTGCAAGGATAACCAGTAAATATGCAGCTGGTACTTATGTGTAAGGGGGTCCTTCAGCAAAATTTGTAAAAAATTGCCAAAATTAGGCAAATTTTAAAATTGTAATATTTTTCGAGTTCTGAATGCTAACTTTTTGCACTGTTTACATTACATACTACATAAATTGACAAATCCTTGACAAATGACATAATGTTAAAAGATGGCGTTTGGTTGGTCATGTGCTAAGAAGGAGAGCCCCGATTTTAACGAACGGATTGCTTTAACTTGGTCTCCTGGCTGCAAAAGGAAGAGGGTCCGACCAAGGCTGACATGGAGACGAAACCACTTGAAGGAGAGATATCATCTTGGTTGGCCAAGCTGGGCAGTTGCCATGGAGGCCGCACTGAACCGAAAGAACTGGGTTGAAACAATTGCGGCTTCATGCGCCTACTGAGAAAAAATAACTTCCACATTAAGTCTTCGTGCATGCCACCAGTTTTAGATTAGGCAAATTTCAAAATGTTTATATTTTTCATGTTAGGAATGCTAACTTTTTGCACTGTTTACTTTACATAACACATGAAATCTGTGTAAACTGAGAAAAATTAACTTCCAGAGTAAGCATTTGTGCATGCCACTATTTTTAGAGGCCTGAACTACAAATGGCTCTGCAGACAAATTTAATGCTTTCAGTTTAGACACAGAAAAGGGTGTAATTTGGTTGAATCCCAGTCGCTGGCCCTGGGACTTTTTGAACTTGGTGAAATTTTGAAATCGTGTTTTCGAACACCGTCTTTGCTTACAATATTTTTTGGTAACTTTAAAATTGCTCTCGATCAGCTTTTGTATGTGTGCAACTTTAGTCAAGCATTCCTTTCATTTGATTAGTGCACATGGCTTCGAGAAAAAGTATTTTATTGCTCTTGAAAAACTCACTAATTTTTTTTAATTTGTCGCCGTTCCAGAGAAAGCTAAATCAACATACAAAGAGGCTTGATAATGCTTTCAATACAGAATGCTTATGGGAAAAGCTTAAAAGAACAAAATATTACATTACAGCTTACCCAAATGCTTTACGAGCATCTACATTATCACTTGGGAAGTTGGTATCCATGTTTTCTTCTAAATTACCTAGAAAATATAACGAAAGGACAAGTGAATAAAAACACTGTTTGTGAAGTCATAATTTAAGATAGTACAGTAACAATTAAATATTATAAATAAATAGACTTAATATGGGGAATACCATAGACTTAACATGGGGAAACAATACAGTGGATACTAACAGTTTGATTAAAGTAAAGGGTTGATGAAAACATTGTGAATTTAATAATTATTTAAATTTGTTAAATGCCAATCATAAATTAACCATTAAACAGTAAAAAATTTTCATAGCATTTTATTAGGACATCAACGAGGAATGAAATTAATACATACAGAGGGTTCCAATAGTGAACAAGGACGTCAATATACAAGAATAAAACCTGAAATGGCTAATCTTTTAGAACACTGCGGAGTTGAAAGGGAGATTATTTATTAGTCAAAATTATAATACGCAGAAATAATACTTACTCATTGCAACTGTCATACAAAAAGAATGTACAAAACATAAACAATCGATCACAACACAACACAATTTCTGTTCTGATATCAATTGGCGGTTGTCATTTTCAAAGAACGTCTAGAGACATGTTCGATTATATTCTTCTATTGGTCACATAAAAGGTTACTTTAAAGTGAGATAATTATGCAGCCAAATGCGCCAAGATTTTTTAGCCAAGTTTCCCAGTGGTGCATTTTTTTTCTGTGTTAGTGTTCGAGATTTCAAGAAAATGACAATTTATACAAAGTGGATGTGAACCCAACCATTCATTAATCTGAAAAGGTAACTAATTACTACAATCTTTTATCTTTTCAAACCGGAGTCTTAGCTTATTCCAGGTCCAACTTTCAAATGCCTCCAAATGCAAAAACAGGAAATTTCAGCCAAATGTGGTAGCCTAAATCTGGCAATCACGTGTCAATATTGTCCAATAGAAGAACCCAACCAGTTTTGCTTTTAGAATCATTCATTTCATGCGCTTTCACCCCTTTCACCATGGAAACTAAAATAAAAAAGAAAGTGAAACGAAGCTTAGAATGACATTATTTGTTATCAACGACTACATCGAAGGCCATACTTTGCAAACCACGTACAAGTAGATAACAGAAAAAAACAACTTTTCACTGAAATCGAAAATAATTCAGATAATTATTTTTTTCGACGAAAATACTTATTTTTCTTAAAACTTAGAAAGTGGAAGAAAACTAAAGAACTGTTTGTTGAACCATTTTTACCTTTTCAAGTAGCACAAGCGTCAGCAATATAATATATAGCCGGCAAAAACTTATCTTATAAAACATAAAATTAAATTTTAAGGGCTTGTTTCATATTTCTAGTCAGCTTGCGTTTCTGAACAACTGCTATTTGTTCTTTTTTTATTCTTTCTGTCCATTTTGTGGTTTATTATTAAAAAATCATTTAAGAACAGAATGATACAAGCAGGTCTTAAAATATCTTTAGCTAATGCATACTGGGGTAATAAATTTAAATGTGTATTCCTCAGTATTTTACTTAACCAGCAGAGAAAAATTTAAGTTTGAACTATTCATTACTAGATGGCGCCACCCTTTTAATAACAAAATTCGTCGTGAGGGTCTCCCACACAATTTCAATGAGAAGTAACTTTAAAAATCAACTTTCATTAAATTGTTGATGTTGTTGCTCGAGTCAGATATCGCACTGCAACTCTTGCGGTTTGTTGATACTTACTTTTATTGATTTTCCGATGTATTTTGCATCAAAGTAGTAGGAAAACCAAATTTGGTGTGACTTTTGAAGACTTAAAATGACAAATAAGGAGGGTGTGGTCTTAGCCGGCACCAGTAATGAAGCTGAGACTAAAATTCACACTGAGGTAAGTGTTTTTGAATATTTATAAACCAATTGTGAAGTCGGCTTTTTTCGTCTTTGAGAACGATATTTTTTCAAAATAAGAACAGGTCCATCATGTGTGCGAACATTATTTGAAGGTGACATTAGTTCGTTCAATATTTTTAAAAACATTTGTTTTCGATATTCCAAAACTCATTTATTTAACTTTTTAAAGCTTTATTTGGAATCTTTCATATATTTGTGGTCTATTAATCTAATTTCTAAATTGTACCAATTAGCCGTGTCGCTTGTCATTTGGGTGTTGACCTTAAATGCTGTTTACTACAAATAAACAGATTTTCCAAATTAGTAATGAAATTGGGTTTTTGTTTCATTAGCGTTATAACCTAAGTAATAAAAAATCTATAATTTTTCTTTTCGTTGGCTGTAGGACTTTTAGAAAATATTTCCATCATCTGCATTTAGTAAATAAAGTTCCAAAGAAATAATACACAGCTGTTTACATACATGATATAGCTATAAATGTAATTATTGCTATATCATAACTGTAATGCACCTATATCCTCCCCCCCCCAGCATAAATTCATCAAAATAAATTTTAAATAAACCTTGTTTGTAGGCTAATCTTTATATTAAAGGTTTTGATGGTGAATAAAACGTTCCTTTCTTATTGTCTGTTGCAATGTCGGAAAAAGAAAACATTATTCCATTAGCATGAACTTTTATTTTATTTTAATTTTCTCAGCTAAGTTCAACCTCTGTCTAAATTTGTGGCCAACACGAATCATTAATATTTAGGATGTTGCGATTGATTAATACATATAATTGTCTTAGTTATGTGAATTTGGATCATTAATAAATACTGAAATATATATGAAGAGTACAGGGGAAGAACCGCTTGATTTCTTTATAGTGTTTCCGTAATTGTGTCTGCTCGGGGGACATTGGTGACCGGAAACCAGTGTTTCGTTCAATTCTTTATTCGCGGTGCAAACACTGTGACTTGTGTCCACTGATCTCTGGCATGAATCAGGGTTTCCACGAATGATAAACAAAGCGTGTAATCGGTTTCTTTACACCAGTTTAGGCGATTTCTTGCTGTCATCCCTAAAGAGGCTATTAAGGAAAGCCTTCTACGAAATAAAGCGGTTCTTCCCCTGTACTCTTCATATGGGTTGATCCAAATATAATATTCTTTGGAAGAACCAGGCATTTCTTTCAACCTCTTTCTTAAGTTGACATTTTTATGTAGGGTTGAGGATGGTAGGTTTATTTTCTAATCAAAGAAGTTAAAATCAAAGCATTTTCAAGTACATTTATTTGATTAATCTTGCCAGAGATTGAAAAAAAAAAATTGGGCTGCATTAGATTCAACTTAAAACTTAACTCTAAGTCATGGCAGCTTAAGAAGGACCAAGTCCTGCTGTGCCCCTTTCAGCTCATGAGGGTAACAGAGCGAATTTCACCAGTTGTCGCATTTGTTTGTGTGTAAAAATAAGGAAGAAGACGTTCCATATTCCACGGTTTCTGTGTAGAAACCAGTCGCAATGAAAGTGTGTCCCTTAAGCTTGCATTATAGTCGAAATGACTATAATACAGGGTTGACAAGTACTGAATAGGTTTGCACATGAAAGTGTAGTTTAATATAATTTATTTCTTGACAAATATTTTGTTAACGTCTAAAATGTTCTGCACTGAAGGAAACACTTTTTCTCCATAAAATCATTTGTATTACATGCAACTGTACAATGACCCCATTAACTCGAATTTCGTAAATTGATGAATTTCTTTTGGATGAATCTTGGTAGTTTTGATATCTTTTTCATAGTCTTTTTTTCAATTTGTAACTGGTAAGATTTTTGAATACCAACAATTTGGCGTTGTTAAAAAATTTGATCTTTTTTCAATTAGAGAATAAATTGTTGCATGGTTGATCATGTTTTCTGCTGCTTATTTGCCAGCGACTGTTAACTTCCAGGTACTGTCCAGGCCCTATTGTAATCAATAACCTATTGCCAAATGCCAACCAGCGGTAGAGCTCATAGCAACCCCTGCTCATCGCTCATAGACTTTTGCATGTATCACATTGAGATCTTTAACATTTTAATATTGTCTATCGTAAAAGTTTATACTTGCATAACCCTTAAAGTAGGATATATTAATGACAATTTTAGATTGTCATGAATATTTCTTTATAACTATCAAATTGTAGCAATTACAAATGTTTTTACCTAAATTTATTGGTTGTATGTCCAAGTACCTAATATATATTCCCTAAATTAGACAATAAAGTCCTTGTTTGAGGGGCCAATTGTAAGAATGATCTCGAAATTGACAAGCTTATTTTGGAATAAAAAAATCACTGAATTACTGATATGAATAAAAAGGAGAAATTTTTAAAGAACTTAAATAACAAACATTCTTTTTACTTTGTTTGTTACAAACAAAAATTTGTTGAGTACAAACGTTAGACAGATTTACAAAAGATATAAAATTGGTCTCTAGTGGTCTCTCTCCTTTCATGCAAAAAATGGGCAAAAAGTATAAAATATAGTTCTCTGAAAAATAGTTAGAAAAGAAAAAACCCAAAAAATGATGTCAACCCTCTGCTCTGATTGATACAAACATATAAACCCGTCACCTGACTGCCAGGTTTTCCTGCAACACACCTAATTTTTTAAAAATACAAATTTAATAGTTTATTAAATTTTAAAATTTAAAGCATAGTTCCATTTCCATTTATAATCATCGACTACAGAAATATAATGTTTATTTTTTTAAAGAAATTAAATTAGTTAAAACTTTGAATTTAAATTTGTGCTATGAAAACAAGTTTACACTTCAGTCAATTTGCTTATTCTCTAAGAGTTAATAATAAAAGCGTAATGCATGTAAACAGATGAGACATATATGATAGGTCACTGTTGTCCATCCTTTGAATAAAAAGAATTAAAAAAATTAGATGGTTAGAACTGAAATTAAAGTTGGTTATATAAGAGAAACGGAAATCCTAACCATAACCATGTATTAAACAACTTTTAAATTTTAATTCTTTCAAATTAAAAGAAATGGGTAAAAAATAGTAGTAAAACAAACTAGCGTATCGTTCATTTGAAATTGTATTGCACTCAGCATTTTAAATTCTAAAATCTTTCAAATGCCTATGGGAAACTCTGCTGGTTATACCTTATTGATTTGGATCTTTGATGAAAGACTTTATAAACTTAGAAATATGCTTGTTTTGAGCAAATTGATAGTAGTTTTCTTAAAGTTAAAACAAGAAATTCTAAAAAAAAAACCTGTCTGTTTATTTATTAGCATCAGTTCAAAGAATATTTTAATATTTTTAATAACCAAACATAAAACTTCTCCAAACTGCACAAAAAAAGTAAATTAAAACTAGCAGATTTTTATACAAAAATATGTCTTGCTACCTTCTTAGTAAAAATCTAATTAAACAATAAAGAAATACATGGTGCTACATTTTATGACTAATTCTTAACCGATTGAAGACAAAATAAATTTTGATTCGGCTACATTTTAAGACTCGTCATTCCAAACCGATTTAGGACAAAAATAAATTTTGATTCAAATATTATTTTTTAATACAATTTCTCATGCCATTTCTGATGTATCAACAACTGTTTAAATGACTTAAAATGAAATTTTATTAGGTAATTCTCGCCAACAGACAGTAGGCAGATATCCATGTGAACGTGCAAACAGACGGACAAAGAGTATGAACGTTGGGTATCTGAGGTCGTACCTTTTAAACCAAAAAAAAAATTTTAAGATTCGACGAATCGAACTGATTTTGGAATTGTGTAAGGACAGACAGGCATCGTCAGCATGTCAATACCAACTTTTTAATTTTTAAAATATTCTTTTGAATAAAAACAAACAAACAGAAAAGTAGACTAAAAATGATAGATCTACTTGTTACTTTTTAAAAAATTCTTTCTTATTAAACAAAAAGTAGGCTAAAGTATAATGGTTATTTAAAAACCATGCATTACTTTTCAAACGGCCGGAAATGGGCAAAAATGTATGGTTGCTTTCACTGTATAAATTAAAATTAAATTTATTTCAAATAAGGTATTTGTTTAAAGAAAAATAAGAATAAGTTTTATTTTTGAAGATATGACCTCAAAAAAATAATTTCCAAATGAAAAAATTACATTATGGATAAAAATTTATTATTTATAAAATTTTTAAATTTAAATGTACTGTAAGAAAGACTAATGTACAAAATACGTAAAAAGCGCTCGGAGGGTTGCCTTCAAATCTAGACCGTCCTCTTACATTATACGGTCAGTTATCATTTGTCAATGCTATAATCAAGGAAGAGACACAAAAACCGCCAATTCAAGGTTTAGTGTACCCAAGCAGGAACAAAAGTGTTTCCCGCAAGTGTGGAACGTGTGCTGGACAGGTGCTGTTCATTGTTGCGTGACTCGTAGACCGCACGACTACACTTCGGGTGTATTATGAAGTTCGAACGCTTGTGGGAGTGAGATATGGATATGTATGATGGAAGAATTTACCTTTTTTTTTTGTAATTCCTTTCTTCGTTTCATTGGAGAGGAGATTACTTGTGTTTTAAGGGTTATTTTACAACTTTGATTCATTATGTTGATAATGGAATTGCATGGATTCTTAATTCGATTGCAGTATTGTGTTTGCACGTTTGCATTATAAAATGTTTATACAGCCCTTAGGATATGCAGGAGCTCTGCTTTTTTAGATGTTTTGCTAATTGCAAGGTTTGATGACATTATTGCTTAACATGACTTTGTGTGAAAACATTACAGCTCACTCAGTAATTTTTAAAAATTGTTAGTCTGTTTTGCTCTTATTTCAAATACAGAATAAAAACCTGTATTTCTTAAACTTTTTAAGGAACTTACTCGTAAGGTACTTGTAAATGCTATTTTTCTTAATAAAAAACTACTATATTTATTGGTAACCGATGCCATAACTAATAAAGTATCTCGAATTTTTTTAATTGAAATACTAATCTTCTACGACTTCTACTAGTATTGCTATATAATCAATTTTGTTACACAAGAAGTAGAATTTTTTTAAATTTGTGTTTTGGGGAATAGATTTCTAAATAATCAATCATCAAAAAATATTAAAAAAAAAAAAGCTTTAGAAAGATTGATATTTTTCCGTGAGTTGACAAATTTGATTTTAATCGTTGTTTTCCGGATATCGTGGTATAGTTATACAATATACATTTAGCTATATCCGGTCTTTGACGATCTGACGCAAGGTTTTAAGTTATTGTTTAAAATCATGCAGTCTTGGAGTGGATTGCTTTGCAATGTCTGAACATTTTATGACTTTCAGTTTGTATCAACTTTGTGAAGGACCCAAGAGATGTATTAAAATAATTTTTTGTTAATAAGTACCCATTCCCTGTCTTGACCCGATTTTTTACCTGTAATTTATTATTTTTTTTCAGTATTAATAATTGTTTTTATTGAAAGTGTGACAAATATTCTAAAGGAGATTAATAAATTTTCATTTTGGATTTAAGTTAAAACAATTGTATTTATTTAATGCAAGAAGAGCAAATATATAGCAAAATGTGACTAATATTTTCATCGCCTTAACATAGTCGTAACTTACTGCATTTGACATTTGCCCAATGTAGGGGCCCCCTATACCTTTTTTGCATTAATATTCCTTTTCCACAATAAAACATCATTTACTGTGAAACAATGTCGTAAAAATTTTCGTGAGTGCTTTAGCTTTCGTCCCACAAAATAAGCGCTTTTCCTTTTAGTACTTTCTCTCTCTTTTCTCCCCATAGCATCTTTTCATGGAAATTGAGTTTTCACATAGTAAATTGAAAATGGCCGTTGTTCCCTTTTATTTGCCGGAAGCTTATTTATTTATATGGATTTTTCGGCTTCCATTTTTGTTTTCCTTACCGAAGAAATTTCTTTTGATGCTTTCAACATCAAAATAGAATTCTTCGTCGCGGATTATTACCCTAATGGTGCGTAAAGTTATTGGAATTTTTGTGGGAGGATCGTTTAGAAAATTACTTTTCGTATTTTTAGGTTACTACTTAGAAATATATTCTGGGACACCAGATACCTAATTTAATGGTTTATTTATAAATTTAATGTTCGTTTAAAAAATAAAATGGTTGAGGTAATTTTACCTAGAAATTGATCGATTTCAGACTTTCAATGATTTTAGACCGATTCAGTCTATTGAAAGCAACTTAAGATATTTGTTGACATTTATTTGCATTTGCATAATTTTCTATGAACTTGTATTTAAAAGTAGTTCTTAAACAATTTTTATACATTAATAATGGAGTAAAGTTTCATTTGAAAATACCAATAGAAATTTTTGATTAATATTAATTGGCCTCTTCCTCCTCTTGTTAAAGTAAAAAATAACCTAACCTAAACCACGTACAAGTAGATAACAGAAAAAAACAACTTTTCACTGAAATCGAAAATAATTCAGATAATTATTTTTTTCGACGAAAATACTTATTTTTCTTAAAACTTAGAAAGTGGAAGAAAACTAAAGAACTGTTTGTTGAACCATTTTTACCTTTTCAAGTAGCACAAGCGTCAGCAATATAATATATAGCCGGCAAAAACTTATCTTATAAAACATAAAATTAAATTTTAAGGGCTTGTTTCATATTTCTAGTCAGCTTGCGTTTCTGAACAACTGCTATTTGTTCTTTTTTTATTCTTTCTGTCCATTTTGTGGTTTATTATTAAAAAATCATTTAAGAACAGAATGATACAAGCAGGTCTTAAAATATCTTTAGCTAATGCATACTGGGGTAATAAATTTAAATGTGTATTCCTCAGTATTTTACTTAACCAGCAGAGAAAAATTTAAGTTTGAACTATTCATTACTAGATGGCGCCACCCTTTTAATAACAAAATTCGTCGTGAGGGTCTCCCACACAATTTCAATGAGAAGTAACTTTAAAAATCAACTTTCATTAAATTGTTGATGTTGTTGCTCGAGTCAGATATCGCACTGCAACTCTTGCGGTTTGTTGATACTTACTTTTATTGATTTTCCGATGTATTTTGCATCAAAGTAGTAGGAAAACCAAATTTGGTGTGACTTTTGAAGACTTAAAATGACAAATAAGGAGGGTGTGGTCTTAGCCGGCACCAGTAATGAAGCTGAGACTAAAATTCACACTGAGGTAAGTGTTTTTGAATATTTATAAACCAATTGTGAAGTCGGCTTTTTTCGTCTTTGAGAACGATATTTTTTCAAAATAAGAACAGGTCCATCATGTGTGCGAACATTATTTGAAGGTGACATTAGTTCGTTCAATATTTTTAAAAACATTTGTTTTCGATATTCCAAAACTCATTTATTTAACTTTTTAAAGCTTTATTTGGAATCTTTCATATATTTGTGGTCTATTAATCTAATTTCTAAATTGTACCAATTAGCCGTGTCGCTTGTCATTTGGGTGTTGACCTTAAATGCTGTTTACTACAAATAAACAGATTTTCCAAATTAGTAATGAAATTGGGTTTTTGTTTCATTAGCGTTATAACCTAAGTAATAAAAAATCTATAATTTTTCTTTTCGTTGGCTGTAGGACTTTTAGAAAATATTTCCATCATCTGCATTTAGTAAATAAAGTTCCAAAGAAATAATACACAGCTGTTTACATACATGATATAGCTATAAATGTAATTATTGCTATATCATAACTGTAATGCACCTATATCCTCCCCCCCCCCAGCATAAATTCATCAAAATAAATTTTAAATAAACCTTGTTTGTAGGCTAATCTTTATATTAAAGGTTTTGATGGTGAATAAAACGTTCCTTTCTTATTGTCTGTTGCAATGTCGGAAAAAGAAAACATTATTCCATTAGCATGAACTTTTATTTTATTTTAATTTTCTCAGCTAAGTTCAACCTCTGTCTAAATTTGTGGCCAACACGAATCATTAATATTTAGGATGTTGCGATTGATTAATACATATAATTGTCTTAGTTATGTGAATTTGGATCATTAATAAATACTGAAATATATATGAAGAGTACAGGGGAAGAACCGCTTGATTTCTTTATAGTGTTTCCGTAATTGTGTCTGCTCGGGGGACATTGGTGACCGGAAACCAGTGTTTCGTTCAATTCTTTATTCGCGGTGCAAACACTGTGACTTGTGTCCACTGATCTCTGGCATGAATCAGGGTTTCCACGAATGATAAACAAAGCGTGTAATCGGTTTCTTTACACCAGTTTAGGCGATTTCTTGCTGTCATCCCTAAAGAGGCTATTAAGGAAAGCCTTCTACGAAATAAAGCGGTTCTTCCCCTGTACTCTTCATATGGGTTGATCCAAATATAATATTCTTTGGAAGAACCAGGCATTTCTTTCAACCTCTTTCTTAAGTTGACATTTTTATGTAGGGTTGAGGATGGTAGGTTTATTTTCTAATCAAAGAAGTTAAAATCAAAGCATTTTCAAGTACATTTATTTGATTAATCTTGCCAGAGATTGAAAAAAAAAAATTGGGCTGCATTAGATTCAACTTAAAACTTAACTCTAAGTCATGGCAGCTTAAGAAGGACCAAGTCCTGCTGTGCCCCTTTCAGCTCATGAGGGTAACAGAGCGAATTTCACCAGTTGTCGCATTTGTTTGTGTGTAAAAATAAGGAAGAAGACGTTCCATATTCCACGGTTTCTGTGTAGAAACCAGTCGCAATGAAAGTGTGTCCCTTAAGCTTGCATTATAGTCGAAATGACTATAATACAGGGTTGACAAGTACTGAATAGGTTTGCACATGAAAGTGTAGTTTAATATAATTTATTTCTTGACAAATATTTTGTTAACGTCTAAAATGTTCTGCACTGAAGGAAACACTTTTTCTCCATAAAATCATTTGTATTACATGCAACTGTACAATGACCCCATTAACTCGAATTTCGTAAATTGATGAATTTCTTTTGGATGAATCTTGGTAGTTTTGATATCTTTTTCATAGTCTTTTTTTCAATTTGTAACTGGTAAGATTTTTGAATACCAACAATTTGGCGTTGTTAAAAAATTTGATCTTTTTTCAATTAGAGAATAAATTGTTGCATGGTTGATCATGTTTTCTGCTGCTTATTTGCCAGCGACTGTTAACTTCCAGGTACTGTCCAGGCCCTATTGTAATCAATAACCTATTGCCAAATGCCAACCAGCGGTAGAGCTCATAGCAACCCCTGCTCATCGCTCATAGACTTTTGCATGTATCACATTGAGATCTTTAACATTTTAATATTGTCTATCGTAAAAGTTTATACTTGCATAACCCTTAAAGTAGGATATATTAATGACAATTTTAGATTGTCATGAATATTTCTTTATAACTATCAAATTGTAGCAATTACAAATGTTTTTACCTAAATTTATTGGTTGTATGTCCAAGTACCTAATATATATTCCCTAAATTAGACAATAAAGTCCTTGTTTGAGGGGCCAATTGTAAGAATGATCTCGAAATTGACAAGCTTATTTTGGAATAAAAAAATCACTGAATTACTGATATGAATAAAAAGGAGAAATTTTTAAAGAACTTAAATAACAAACATTCTTTTTACTTTGTTTGTTACAAACAAAAATTTGTTGAGTACAAACGTTAGACAGATTTACAAAAGATATAAAATTGGTCTCTAGTGGTCTCTCTCCTTTCATGCAAAAAATGGGCAAAAAGTATAAAATATAGTTCTCTGAAAAATAGTTAGAAAAGAAAAAACCCAAAAAATGATGTCAACCCTCTGCTCTGATTGATACAAACATATAAACCCGTCACCTGACTGCCAGGTTTTCCTGCAACACACCTAATTTTTTAAAAATACAAATTTAATAGTTTATTAAATTTTAAAATTTAAAGCATAGTTCCATTTCCATTTATAATCATCGACTACAGAAATATAATGTTTATTTTTTTAAAGAAATTAAATTAGTTAAAACTTTGAATTTAAATTTGTGCTATGAAAACAAGTTTACACTTCAGTCAATTTGCTTATTCTCTAAGAGTTAATAATAAAAGCGTAATGCATGTAAACAGATGAGACATATATGATAGGTCACTGTTGTCCATCCTTTGAATAAAAAGAATTAAAAAAATTAGATGGTTAGAACTGAAATTAAAGTTGGTTATATAAGAGAAACGGAAATCCTAACCATAACCATGTATTAAACAACTTTTAAATTTTAATTCTTTCAAATTAAAAGAAATGGGTAAAAAATAGTAGTAAAACAAACTAGCGTATCGTTCATTTGAAATTGTATTGCACTCAGCATTTTAAATTCTAAAATCTTTCAAATGCCTATGGGAAACTCTGCTGGTTATACCTTATTGATTTGGATCTTTGATGAAAGACTTTATAAACTTAGAAATATGCTTGTTTTGAGCAAATTGATAGTAGTTTTCTTAAAGTTAAAACAAGAAATTCTAAAAAAAAAACCTGTCTGTTTATTTATTAGCATCAGTTCAAAGAATATTTTAATATTTTTAATAACCAAACATAAAACTTCTCCAAACTGCACAAAAAAAGTAAATTAAAACTAGCAGATTTTTATACAAAAATATGTCTTGCTACCTTCTTAGTAAAAATCTAATTAAACAATAAAGAAATACATGGTGCTACATTTTATGACTAATTCTTAACCGATTGAAGACAAAATAAATTTTGATTCGGCTACATTTTAAGACTCGTCATTCCAAACCGATTTAGGACAAAAATAAATTTTGATTCAAATATTATTTTTTAATACAATTTCTCATGCCATTTCTGATGTATCAACAACTGTTTAAATGACTTAAAATGAAATTTTATTAGGTAATTCTCGCCAACAGACAGTAGGCAGATATCCATGTGAACGTGCAAACAGACGGACAAAGAGTATGAACGTTGGGTATCTGAGGTCGTACCTTTTAAACCAAAAAAAAAATTTTAAGATTCGACGAATCGAACTGATTTTGGAATTGTGTAAGGACAGACAGGCATCGTCAGCATGTCAATACCAACTTTTTAATTTTTAAAATATTCTTTTGAATAAAAACAAACAAACAGAAAAGTAGACTAAAAATGATAGATCTACTTGTTACTTTTTAAAAAATTCTTTCTTATTAAACAAAAAGTAGGCTAAAGTATAATGGTTATTTAAAAACCATGCATTACTTTTCAAACGGCCGGAAATGGGCAAAAATGTATGGTTGCTTTCACTGTATAAATTAAAATTAAATTTATTTCAAATAAGGTATTTGTTTAAAGAAAAATAAGAATAAGTTTTATTTTTGAAGATATGACCTCAAAAAAATAATTTCCAAATGAAAAAATTACATTATGGATAAAAATTTATTATTTATAAAATTTTTAAATTTAAATGTACTGTAAGAAAGACTAATGTACAAAATACGTAAAAAGCGCTCGGAGGGTTGCCTTCAAATCTAGACCGTCCTCTTACATTATACGGTCAGTTATCATTTGTCAATGCTATAATCAAGGAAGAGACACAAAAACCGCCAATTCAAGGTTTAGTGTACCCAAGCAGGAACAAAAGTGTTTCCCGCAAGTGTGGAACGTGTGCTGGACAGGTGCTGTTCATTGTTGCGTGACTCGTAGACCGCACGACTACACTTCGGGTGTATTATGAAGTTCGAACGCTTGTGGGAGTGAGATATGGATATGTATGATGGAAGAATTTACCTTTTTTTTTTGTAATTCCTTTCTTCGTTTCATTGGAGAGGAGATTACTTGTGTTTTAAGGGTTATTTTACAACTTTGATTCATTATGTTGATAATGGAATTGCATGGATTCTTAATTCGATTGCAGTATTGTGTTTGCACGTTTGCATTATAAAATGTTTATACAGCCCTTAGGATATGCAGGAGCTCTGCTTTTTTAGATGTTTTGCTAATTGCAAGGTTTGATGACATTATTGCTTAACATGACTTTGTGTGAAAACATTACAGCTCACTCAGTAATTTTTAAAAATTGTTAGTCTGTTTTGCTCTTATTTCAAATACAGAATAAAAACCTGTATTTCTTAAACTTTTTAAGGAACTTACTCGTAAGGTACTTGTAAATGCTATTTTTCTTAATAAAAAACTACTATATTTATTGGTAACCGATGCCATAACTAATAAAGTATCTCGAATTTTTTTAATTGAAATACTAATCTTCTACGACTTCTACTAGTATTGCTATATAATCAATTTTGTTACACAAGAAGTAGAATTTTTTTAAATTTGTGTTTTGGGGAATAGATTTCTAAATAATCAATCATCAAAAAATATTAAAAAAAAAAAAGCTTTAGAAAGATTGATATTTTTCCGTGAGTTGACAAATTTGATTTTAATCGTTGTTTTCCGGATATCGTGGTATAGTTATACAATATACATTTAGCTATATCCGGTCTTTGACGATCTGACGCAAGGTTTTAAGTTATTGTTTAAAATCATGCAGTCTTGGAGTGGATTGCTTTGCAATGTCTGAACATTTTATGACTTTCAGTTTGTATCAACTTTGTGAAGGACCCAAGAGATGTATTAAAATAATTTTTTGTTAATAAGTACCCATTCCCTGTCTTGACCCGATTTTTTACCTGTAATTTATTATTTTTTTTCAGTATTAATAATTGTTTTTATTGAAAGTGTGACAAATATTCTAAAGGAGATTAATAAATTTTCATTTTGGATTTAAGTTAAAACAATTGTATTTATTTAATGCAAGAAGAGCAAATATATAGCAAAATGTGACTAATATTTTCATCGCCTTAACATAGTCGTAACTTACTGCATTTGACATTTGCCCAATGTAGGGGCCCCCTATACCTTTTTTGCATTAATATTCCTTTTCCACAATAAAACATCATTTACTGTGAAACAATGTCGTAAAAATTTTCGTGAGTGCTTTAGCTTTCGTCCCACAAAATAAGCGCTTTTCCTTTTAGTACTTTCTCTCTCTTTTCTCCCCATAGCATCTTTTCATGGAAATTGAGTTTTCACATAGTAAATTGAAAATGGCCGTTGTTCCCTTTTATTTGCCGGAAGCTTATTTATTTATATGGATTTTTCGGCTTCCATTTTTGTTTTCCTTACCGAAGAAATTTCTTTTGATGCTTTCAACATCAAAATAGAATTCTTCGTCGCGGATTATTACCCTAATGGTGCGTAAAGTTATTGGAATTTTTGTGGGAGGATCGTTTAGAAAATTACTTTTCGTATTTTTAGGTTACTACTTAGAAATATATTCTGGGACACCAGATACCTAATTTAATGGTTTATTTATAAATTTAATGTTCGTTTAAAAAATAAAATGGTTGAGGTAATTTTACCTAGAAATTGATCGATTTCAGACTTTCAATGATTTTAGACCGATTCAGTCTATTGAAAGCAACTTAAGATATTTGTTGACATTTATTTGCATTTGCATAATTTTCTATGAACTTGTATTTAAAAGTAGTTCTTAAACAATTTTTATACATTAATAATGGAGTAAAGTTTCATTTGAAAATACCAATAGAAATTTTTGATTAATATTAATTGGCCTCTTCCTCCTCTTGTTAAAGTAAAAAATAACCTATCATGGATATATATTTGTTGCCTTGCGTAATCTGTTTTAATAAGTAGTTCCCGTTTAGTTTGTTTATCAAATTCTTTAGAAAAAAAACCCTTCCTGTTAGACAACTTCTTCCAAATATTAAATTTATTAGAAAATTAGCTCAAAAAATCGTTTAATTCCAAAGAAATTTTAAATATGCACAACTATGTTCATACTCCACCTTTTTCGGAATTTCTGGTCCCTTCCCCATCGATCCTTTGAGGGGTTTTCAGTCCCCTTTTCAGTGGCGGAGAAACTAAAAGAGGACAGCCACCAGCATGATTGAGTGTTAATCCGACTAGGTCTGTAGGATAGATTACTAACAATGTGTAATTTTTTTTGGACTTTCGCATATTACTTTCAAGTTTCGAATAGTAATGAAAGTATTGCGATGGAGTCGGTAGTTCGAAATGATTTTTGTGTTTTCTTGCACGTTTTTTTTAAAATTTGGTTTTTGGGTGGGGGTGCTTTGCTTATTGTAAAAAAAGGGTAACAGTGGCCCGTCTGGCATATTGTCTGCCTGAAACCACTATACAGCTCGAGCTTAAAAGAGCTACAGACTTCAAATTTGGTACACGATTCCTTAGTACCTGTCGGATATCATAATAGGATTTTTAAGAAAATTGCTTATGCTCAAACTTGCTTCAAAATTGCTCAAACCAAAAGAGTGCTGACTTCAAAATTTGTACACGTTTTCCGAGTACCTGACGTCATAATAAGATTTTCGAGAAAGCTTTTACGTTAATTTAACCAACCTTACCAACTCATCGGATTGAAATCGGCAGTAACCATTTTCCGGATTCCGGGCGCCAAGACAAAGTGTCGCCCTTCAAAACTCCGGCAGTTCGTACACATTTCACGAAAATCCATAAAAAAATTACAAATCCGTTAGTGTCGGGTGAATAAATCCGGAGTTGTTAATCCGGAAATTTGTTTCAGGATGGTCACATAACCTGGAAAACCGGCAAATTCCCGGAGAACTAACTCAGAATTTCTGAAATTGTCAAAGAAAATTTCTTGTTTTCAATGTTTTGTAACCACCCTGAAATTTTTAAATGCGTATAACCTATAGTGGGAACATCATTTTATGAACGAGCGTTCTTCATACACGGGAGGGGCAACCCCATCACCATAGCAACCAAACACCATCCCCTCCCACAGTCCGAACATGAGGGGGGGAAGAGAATTCTTTGCTTCTGCGCACATAATCGAACATCCGAACCCCCTTTGCAAGAATTTAAACACCCTCTCAGAATCTTTCAGGGAGTGCTCACGAGGTGGACGCTATACTGAAGAGCAGGGTTTTCTTCTCTTCATCCTCCCTTGTTTATTTTCTTTTTGGTTCGCGTCGCTTCTTTTGTTTGTTTGTGTCGTTTTGAGTTAGCCATGACACAGTTCGTCAGTCACATTCCTGTTGATGTCCAGGTAACCAGGCCTGTCAGACCCCACCATATAGAGATTAAGGAACACCATCACAAGCAGGTGAGGGAGCTGTGTTTTTGTTTGGGTCGTTTTTAAGGTTTTTTTTTTAGAGATAAATTAATTGCGGTTGCTGTGGATTTGACTTTTTTTAGGTAAGAATTGGAGTGAAAAAAATGTTTATTGATTCCTTTGCAATGGTGATGGTAGGTTTTTTTTGAACTGATGAAAACGTTGAGAAATGGACGAAATTTGCACATTTTATCAAATCAAATTTAAGTTATTATCAAACATTATTTATTAAACTCTGTTGTATTTTTTAATACTATCTTAAAATTAATTATTACATGATTGTATTCTTGTATTTTAAATTGTGGAGGGAGGATGCTCTTTTTAATGAATGAGTTCTGGCTCCTCACATTTATTTAAATTCTTAAATACAATGTCTTCAATCTTATTAGAGGTTTAATAATTGTCTAAAATACTATAATGTGTTTGTTTTTATCTTTTAAAAAGATGTATAATCCAAAAAATATTTCAAATAAATTGTAATAATGTATTAAGTTGTAGAATTGAAGTACAAATGAAATGCTGTATTACGCTAGGTTGTGATAAGCTTCTGATAGAACCCTGTTAATTAAAAATCGTTAAAATCAAAATATCCTGTAAATTCATTGATACATATTGAACAACATAGGGCTCAAATGAATCTGTTACTTCTCTCTGTATAGACGAGACACTGAATGGCAAATAAAACTATTTTCTCTACAACTTTTTCCACGGCAACAAACCACTCTCTCAATTACCAATCATGTAATAGTGTTCCCTTATCCATTTGCTGAAACTTGTTCCCGATAGTATAAAAACAATATTTGTGCCGATCCAGTAATTAACGCTAAGTCGCCAGATATCATCTCCATCACGCGAGCGTGCTCATGTATATTTCAGTAGGGTCTTCAGCTTGACTGACCGTATAGTGCCAACGTTGATGTTCAATCATAAAAAGGTGCGCGGATGATTTGAGTCTCCACAAAATTCTGCGTGATTCGTTTCAGCTGTCTTTAATGAGCCGAACCTTTCATTTGTCCCGGTGGATGCCTAAATTGCTCTTGGATTTGGGAAGGGATGCTAAATAAGTTAATATTGTGTGCCTCAATAATAGTTTTTTGGTTTTTGTAGGAACAGCTTGTTTTTTGATGAGATAAAAATCTTTTTTTGCTTATTGTATTTGTAGTTTTAGAAATAGGATTTCTTAAGTGGTGAAGAATTTCTGTGTGGGTTATATGGTTGTATCGTTGCCCCCGGTTTTATTTTACTCGGAAGCTCATTTACAAAATATTAGCCCTGTAATGCATGATTTTTTTTTCATCCCGAACAAATATGTTTGTATCTTACTCGTACATTATGGGAAAAATACTAAAAAAATTAACTGATTTGGAATTTAAATAATTTCAATTTTTAAAATTTTTGCCATATTGCAAAAACCAACTACAAAATTCCAATTTTGATAAGAGTGATTAGAAAACTACTAAATACATTTTAAAATAACCCTTTTGAACTATAATTATTTTTTCAAAACAATTTATTTGTATTTAGTACTAATAATACTAATATTGTTATACTTTGAATTTGAATACTGCCAAAGAGAGAGACGTAATTTCACAACAATTAATAACTTCACTCTTTAATTTTGAATACACTTTTACTACTGTCATTTATGAGGGTTATAAGTAACTAAAACTTCAAAATGGAATGTAATAGATGAAAAAACACAGATTTGTCGATAGGTAGCTCTACTTTAAGGGGATTTGGTATGTTGTATATCAGTAATGATAAATTGGCCAATCGCAATGTACAGCTGTGGAAATAAAAAAGTACCCACTTGAGGTTATTTCATCCGTTAGTCACCCTATAGAATCGGACCTTTTTGAGATAGTGAACAATTAACATTCTGAGTTAATTGCACGACACAAAATTTGCATAAGGGGCCGTCTTCATATTAAAAATGTTATGAACTTTGAAATTTCCAATAGCATCACCCAATTTTAATAACTTAGAAATGTTAAGCTCTCTTGAAAACCCTTAAATCTAAGTTTTTGTTACATATGAATGAATATTTGACGAGTTATTCAATCGAATCACTTGTGGACATTTTGGGGACCATCTCTAAAATGACAAGCAAGCATGCATGCAAGGCCGTTTTTATTTATCAATTACACACGTAATCTTATACACAGTCCCCAATGGGTAATTAAAAAATATTTTGTGATTTACTCAGCAAATTATGAATAAAAAAAAATTTAAAAATTGGGATTTCGCTTAAACTTCCTGTCTTAAATTTATTTCTGTAAAAATATTAAGGGGTTTCTATTCATATTTTTTAAAAAATTAATATAATAATTATTTAAAAGTATAAAAATTGTTTAAAATACCCCAATATTGAATGTATTTTGTTTGGGTTATTATAATATCTTTTCAGCAAAAAATTCGTTTCATTATCTTAATTATTTATAGATTGGGATAGTTTTTTATGTGCAACTCATTTAACATTATGGGACCTAAACTTTGCACGTCTCTAATTCCTCTAATAATGCTTAAAAACTAACAAAATTTGGCATTTCGTATTTACATAGGTCATAGATTTGAAATATGGACTCAAAAAGGGGTGTTGCTATTAAACATTTTAAAGTTAGTAACATTTTTAATATGAAGATGGTCCCTTATGCAAATTTTGTGTCATGCAATTAACTCAGAATGTTAAACAATGTCACAATGTCAAAAATATCCGATTCTATAAGATGACTAACGGCCAAAATAATCACTAGTGGGTACTTTTTTATTTCCGCAGCTGTAACTTTTCACAATAACTACTGATCAGATCATCTTAACATTTTCTGCGTGTGTTATACCAACCTTGTATATTAATATGAGGTTAAAAGTTTTTTTTTTAAATAACTGTTAGATTTTTTAAATAAAATAAGTTCTAAAGTACCCAAAAAATCATGAAATTTTTCACTTTTGCCCCATGAAATTTTATTCACTTTAGTTTTATTGAAATTTATAACCTCAGATTAATCTATACTATGTATTACATCATTTTCCAAAAGTTTACGAGAAAAAATAGCATAGTTTTTGAGAGAAGGTACATCGAAGTTCAAAAAATCAAGTTCTGAGAAAAACGAGTTTAAAGTTTTTATTGTTAACCCGTTTCAGTAAGGAAAGGGTTAAATAAAATGGATTTTAATGTCAAAAATATTTTTCCAATCGACTTGATACTTTGTGACATTATAATTAAAGGTTGTAATAGTATTTTAAGCCAATAATTTTATATTTTTTCCCCACCGATTTTGGGGTACTGAACCCCTTTAACAGAATAAAGTTGATTACGTTGCTTGTTGCGGGTTGCCATATGGCAACAGTATGCATTAGAGGGTTAACCAAGGCCGTCGTTGTATAGAAGGATACAACGAATCAGCGGCGGCCAGATGAAAAGAGTGGACTATAGATGCAACAATACTGTTCTTGGAAAATAAATTTTACGACTCGGTTTATAGAGATTATAGCATGGATCTTCGCACACAATGAAACTTTTTTTTGTTCTCTCTCTCCTCTGTTTTCCCCCTTTCAGTTTCTGTTATGGGCACAAAAGGTTGAGGAGGCGGAAAGTAATAGGATTTTTTTTTAAAGACGTTGGATGACAATTTATTTTAATGAACCCTAGTTCTTTGACTGGTTATATTGCTCTTGAGTTTTTTTTAGAGGGGTGGGGTATATTGTAATGGGGGTTGAAGGGGATCTTTTTTTATTGAAAAGATTAGATTTTAATCTTCTTATTAATATATTGCACATTTTCTTAGAGAGGTGGTTAGTCCTAACTGAAGCATCAACATAAACTAGATGGTAAAGTGCGAGTGAAGGCGAATTAGAAAGATATTAGATAATAGAATCAGTAAAAGTCATGATCCATGATTATTAAAATCAAATGAGTATAAATGTCCTAAAATATGCGTTTCCATATTTTCGATTCATTACAGTCTCACTCTCTTCTGAAAAGGGAAAATTTGATTCAATACATTCTCTACTGAAATGTTTTTTAATACACATGAACTCTGGTTCCGGATCCAGTTTTCGGCATGGAGCTTTTGCAGTCGATCTCGGATTAAATAGTCCTCTGCTTTTTCCAAACAATTACAAATCGCTTCCAAATGAGGCAGTGGATCTAGTTATCTCTCGCATGGTAAACCCATGGGCTGCTCCCTAATAATCCCTCGGTTCCCCGACTGACGAAGAATTGAATTTCCGCATTATGGCCTCGTCGCGTGTTGTCTGTGCGATAAAACTCTGGCGGTCGATGATTCCTGGTTCCGCTGTCCTCTTCTGTTAATAGAAGATGATGACCCCCATCCTCACTTAATCACTGCCAGTGTCTGATCTTTACTGGAAACTCCCGTTCCATTCCTGTATCTCTTGAATCTTTGGAGTGGTTGGGGTATGTTTAGGGTCTTTTTCGATAATAGTTGTTTGAAATTGTCATCCTATATATGAAGTATTTTGAAATCCAAGCAAAAATAGTTCGAGTGGTGGGGGCTGTTGCTCGTTAAATCCGTTGTTCAGAAAAGTAAGAATCTTTGATTTAGAGTGTTTTTAAATCAGTTTTAACAATAGCTTGCGAAGCGTTTGTTTTCAATGTAAAAATAAAAGCTTTCCGCTGTAGTCTTCTCAACGAAAACGTGGGTTTTTTATATCGTTATTTTTTAAAATTTTTTAACTAAATTATAAAAGTTTATGTTGTTTTTTTAGTATTTCCTTATTTGCAGGGATGTTAAACAAACATAAAATTGCTTATGAAGTTATTTTTTATAATTTAATTTTTTGTAAAGGGTAACAATTTTCCCACTATAAATGTTTCAGAGGTTGGTTCAAGGTTGGTTCCTCCAGTCATATTTGCTTTATCAATAGTCGCCAATAACCCTGGTGTAGCTCTAGTGCGACGATAATTCAAACCTAACCTTTATCAACAGTACTACTATACATTTTGTTATTGGTGAAGCACCCTAGAACAATTTGGATTCTCTGTAGGTGGGATAATCTATTTTAATATTTGTAATTTTTTCTCTTTCCACAAACAACAAAAGCAGCCTGCTGAATTTAATTGTAATTTCCGATAGCATGTGAAGAAAATTTATTATTTTTCACGGTAGAATCTTGAAGAAAATTTCTTTTCTTCGTCATCTCTTCCTATAAGTAATGAATATGACCCCACGCCTTCTTTATATTTGAAGATAAATCGTAATTACTTGGCCTTTCGGACATTAAACGTGGATTGGAACTGTAGATCTAAAACATGTGACCTAAATGCTTAAATATTTTACTACTATTATAAGAGCTTTTACCGCTCAACTTAGTACTGTTACAGGCATGATTGTGAGATTAATATTGCATATTATTTGACATTCTAATGAAGCAATGTTGGCTTATTGGCTAGTGCTGTAATAATCTCTATCTTAACTGCTCATCAAATATATGAAAGGAACAAATCTCTTCAGCTCGAATGCTAAAGTACTTCTTACTTGTAAAGGGTAAAACAGTTATTTGCTTACAAGGTTCTCAAAGTTTAAAAAAATAAGGATGATTGTTTGTAACAAAATTTCCATAATCTCGATATATGTACGATATGAAAGTATTCTAATTAAGATATTTTCTTACCAATTCATGCAAATTGTGCATTTAATAAATTGTATTGTATTTTAGGTATATATTGATTGAGCATCGTTATAGCCAATTTATTTAAACAAATAATAAATATAAATTATCATTGCCCATTTATATTACCCATACTTTTATTAGGAATATTTTCTCAGTTAACATTTTATAAGTATAAAAGTAAATTTCTCATGTATACTTATAAAGTTAACGTTTTATATGTATATAGTGCGAAAAATAGGCGGTTCATCTATATTTGATAGTTGTATAAAACATTTAATCGAACAATTGACGTACAACCACCTAAAAGATTGTCAACATATCTATACGTAGGGTCACATGGGGGAATTATGGATCACTCTCTTTCCGGGGTAAATAATGATCACTAAGTTTCAAGGATTAAAAATGGTTTTTAGAAAAAAAAAATTATGCCAAGTCATCCTTATACATTCTATTTTCTTATATCAAGTTCAAAAACAATGTAACTCTGCAGCAAAAAATAGAAAAAAAATACTTTTTACACTACTATAAAAACATCTTCAAAAAAGATTGTCTTTGAAAAACATGAATTTTTTTAAGATTCATACTGGAGAAACATATTTGAACTAACTATTTTGTAGGTGCTATTTTTCAATAGGAAAAGGTCTAAGCTTTTCAATCCGATAAAAAAATTTCATAATAATTTTTTTTAATGATTTTAAAGGTATATCGATTTATCCCCCAGTTTACTGGGGTAATTCTGGATCACTGGGGTAATTCTGGATCAGTGATATTTTTTAATTTTTCATGTGTTTTTAGCTAAGTGGTATATGTCATTTTGAAGCATAAAATCAGATTAGGATGCATTCCAAATTTAATTAAAAATTCAAATTAGAAGTTTATTTAAAAGTTAAATAACAAAAAATTTAATCTACATTGAAATAGCATGAAAATTCTATTTTTATTCAATATTTTCACTGTTGCCATCGCGTTAAACTTATTAGAAACTATATTTAAACTAAAAACTTCTGAAAGAATATTTATTTGTGCGATATAATTCAGTTTGGATTGCTGTAATAGAGTCCATTGAATTTTTTTTGTCAAAATAGAGTTCTTTTGATGGTTCATTATACATGTATGAGGAAAGATGCATAGAGAATTCTAACTTAGCGTAAAGAAATATGCCATGTTTCGTTTTCATTACTTTTATGTGCTAAAACAATCTTTTTATGTGCTAAAAAATGATAATTTGAAGTATTAATTTACTTTTAATATGCATTTGTATAAAAAAAAAGGGTGATCCATAATTACCCCATGTGTGATCCATAATTGCCCAAACCCGGAGTAATTCCTGATCACTCAATAATTAAAATAAAACTAATAATAATTAAGTTTTAGGTAAAGTTATTATTTAAATAAATTCTAAATTATTTAAGCTTACTCCATGTAAAATTAAATCTTTCTATCTTTCATACTTTAGAAAAAAATAGGATGTTGTGATTTTTTGATCCATAATTCCCCCATTTGACCCTACTAATAAAAAATTCGATGGTCCAGTGCACTATAATAATGAGTTCTTTTAATAGAGAAAGTCGAAACGAACAGTTTCAATTTTCGTCACTCGGGAATATAATGCCAGAGATTCACCGATGCGTTACTTGAATTGTTCTTCCTCTTCCATGTTTTTACTGAAAAAAAGATTTAATTTTCCCCCTTTTGCTTTTGTTTTCAATATTTACGACGTATCTCAGGTTTTAGGTAGACATTTTATGTGCATTTTTTTACCTCACCTTTTCATTGGAAAGTTTTAAATTTCCACCCTTCATCTACGTCTGTTGAAAGATGATCGTCATTTCCTCAGATTTATATTTTCACTTGAAAGCTTTTTTGAATAAATGTTTTAAAAGTCAAATAATAGTAGTCATGACGTAACTTCCGCTTATTCATGTAAACGTTTCATTGAAATGCAGATAGTGTTAGAATATCAAAGTGAGATACGCTTAGGAATGCAGTGAGTTATTTCAACATTACAAAACTGTTTTTAGCATTTTTTTAATTACCATATTTTAAGGCTTCATGTAACTTCCTTCAGTTTTTATAATTTAGAAGAGATATAGCTACTTTTCAGATTTTATTTTCTTAAATATATATATTTCTCATAATATATATTACTTTGTATGGTATATATATATATTTTTAATTCCATTTTCATAAACTTCATCGCTAGAGATTTTTTTTTATGAAGAGAGCAATTTCGTATATCTGAGTAGTGAGTACATCATCATCATGTTATCTGTTTTTTTAATGATGTTTATGCCGCACATTTATCTAACATTCGATATTGATTTTTTAAATATTTTTATAGAAATCTTTTAAATGTAGGATAATACTTTTATTTATAACTTGTGTCTCTAGTGTGCTGAATATTCGGAAGAGATTGTAGGCCTTTGTCTGTCATAACTAAACAAATTAAGACGTTTTTTGTTGTTGTTAATTTAGGGGTGTATAACACCACCCGTTTAAATTACTACTTAATAATTCAGGACATTTAAAAGAAATTATGTACCCTATAAAGTAGTTTCAATAACTTTGATACCTAATAAGCTCTAAGGTAGCTACACTTTGTGCAAGTGCGTTTTTTTGTGCAGATTTCTGAAATACGTTTTTATTCCCCCAGGGTACTGGGAACTCGTGTACCAAATTTGAAGTCTGTCGCTCTTTTCCTTTTTTGGCAATATCTTCAAAACCTAAAAAAGTTCTATGGAAACAAACTTTTTGCACATGCGTGATTTTATATAATTCCTTCTGACATCCGTCAGGTATTGGGAACTCGTGTGCCAAATTTAGGTCCGTACACTCTTAAAACAAACGATTGAATTTAACTCAATCTGAGTTAATTTTCACTCGTTTCAGTGTCGAAAATGCACTTATCCTATTGGAGTGGATTTCACTCTTTTGTTTAGTTAAAACTCCGACAGGATCACTCCAAACGAGTGATTTTAACTCAGAGTTAATTTTCACTCCTTTCCAGTGTCGAAAATGCACTTCTCCTATAGGAGTGGATTTCACTCCTTTGTTTTAAGAGTGTAGCTCTTTTATTTTTAGCTGTAGTACGGTTTCACACAGACACAGTCTGACAGACAAGACCAATGTTTAAAACCATCTTTTTTATAATCAACGCCTTCCAAACCGTGCAGAAATCACAAAATCGCTATTTCGGGTTTTCGACCCCCGTTGCAACACTTTAATTTCCTGATATTACGTAATAAGTAAAAAGTGCATCGTAAGAAGAGAGTTGCTTCTTTTACCCTGTTCTCATTTACAATTTAAACAATTCGCCCACTTGCCTTACTGTCACAGATAAGGAAACAAGTAGCTCATCGCTATATTTGCCATCCCATTTCTTTTTTCTCTTTATTTTCAAGACCCCGTTTTGTAAACCATTCCCTTTTTTTTTAACTATTTCAATGACGGATATTTTTTGATTTGTTGAATAACATTTTTGAATTCAATTTAATGGGTTTAACTCGGAAAGAGAGAAAGTTTTAATGTGCTTAATGTACTTTTGCCAATTTTTTCATCTAATAATATTTCTAATAACGCGCGACGTTTCGCTAGTTATGTCAGTCTAAGTTATTTGCAAACAACTTATTTATGTCTAATATCGGTATGCATTTATGTTTAAATTCGAAAAGTTGAATAAAATAAGAAATTGTGATAGCACATTATTTTGTAGTTTACTTACACAAAAAAAAAAAAAAATCAACATCAATCGCACCACCATGTGAAAAATTAGATGTCTTTGACAAATTTTCTGAGTTAACCACATTATAAATTTGACGATAAATACAGACAAAAAAAGTCTGTATTTATTGTTATTTATCATTATTTTGGAACTAAAAATGTGATATTTTCACAATTTTTTTTGCGAGTTTTTTTTGGCAAAAGCATCATTGATCACGCAATTTTCCCAAAAAATCGCGTTATCCCTAGGGGTGCGGCACATATGGCAAACGAATGATAGACATTCCACGTGTAATCCTTCAAGAAGACCCTCTCGAACGGAAGGAGAAAAAATAAATATCCCAGGAGCAGGAGGTGAAAAGGGGTCGATCCATCCTCCTACAGCTGAAAGTTCGAAAACATTCTATTTTTAAACTTCTTGGTTTATATACCTTGCTATTCACCATCCATTCGTTTGGTGGATGTTCCAGTATGCAACAGAAACTTACTTTGAAACAAGCTTGGTTTCCTTTCGCAACTTTTAGTTAATATGTAAAAGAGTCTTGGTGCCTTGTGAGTTTTTAATTTGTCGTTTGAGAGGCCCGGAGAATTTTTGTGTTGGTTTTCGGGCAAGGATGGTAGTGTTCCTGGAAAGTAGCGGCGGTGACAGAGATTTGCTAATGATAGTGAGTATTCATTGTAGATTGTGATATTGTTCAGCCTGCTTATAAGATGTTATATTTTGATATTGTTTGGGGTGTTTTATGGTACTTAACTTATTTTTTATATTTAAATTAACTGATTTCTTTGCCTCATAATATGGGCAGGTTGTTTTAAGCAGTTTAAACTTTATTTTCTGTTTTACCGCAAAGCATAAGTGCTCAATTAATGCAATAAACACTATAAATATTTACGCATAAATATCTTAATATTTTCTAGTTTTAGCTATTATACTACGTTTATAACGTAAACAAGTGATAGCTTTTGTAAAGCTTTGCCTATCCTTCGCCCACTATCCTTGGACTGAAAAAGTCCAAACTACTTGTGCTACAAACAATGGCGAATTGACAGAAAATTCATTGCATCGGAAGTAGAAGACATTGAAAATTTCAGAAATATTTTTTTATTTACATTTAGGAATTTATTAATGAATTAATTATTTATTTTGGCTAGGTTTTTCATTGTATTTTGTTTTCAAAATCAATTCGTTTAGTAATGTTTTGAAGATGATGTATAGTTTAAATATTGTTTGTTAATACAAAAATGTTTGTTCTTCGAAGTACTAATAAATTTAGAAAACGATAAGTAATTATGGAATTTTCGATGAAAAATACAGTTTGTTCAATTTTGACGTTTAAAAGTTAAATATAGAACTAAATGTCTTGTTTATGGTGCTTTTTTCAACGCTTGAATATTGTTTGGAAGCCGTTCTAAATGATTGTTTCTGTTACTAACCTACTCAAAAACAAGGAAGACCAGAGAATAATTTTATTTTTACATCGGAGGACGCACGCAATGCTATAATTTATAATTTTTGTATAATCCCTAGGCTTTGAGGTCAATTGCTTTTTATTAGTTTAGAATAAAATTTCCTTTTTTAAATACCATATCAAACAATTGTTTCGTATTTTTTTTTATAATTATATTGCACTTTTTAATATTTATGACCAAAAATTTAATTTCATCATCAGCTGAGTGACACGTTCTTTTAAAGTGAGTGTGATTCACGTCTAATTCCCTGCCCGCATTTGTGGAAGCCGAAAGTGTCAGAAAGGATGCAAGCGGATGAATTAAATAATTGGGACCTTTGCTTTTGCGGCCTTGCTCTAAATATGGACTGTGAATTAGAATGGCCATCAGAAGGGGCACGTTTTGGGCTTTTGTAGCTTAGTCTGAAATAAGCATATTATAGTCATGAAGATTTACTTAACCTTATTTTTGAATAAATTATTTATAAAATTTTAAAAAGTAAAATATGTTCTAGTGACTTTGAAAATATAAATGTCTAGTGTCTAGCATTGTTTATATTGTAAATTGGACTCCAATTAAAAACATTTTATAGTACGGTTCATGTAAAATAGTTTCGAATGTTTGAATTTATTCTAAGTATAGCTGCGGTTTATCTTGCAGTTGTAGCTTAGATAGTTTCTGGTTGGAATAGTAGCAAAAAGAAAAAAGAAATCGATTTTTTGTATCGACATTGCCAATTAGGGCCATAGCTGATACCAAATCTGATAGATTATTCAATTACCTCCTCTAGACACATTTGCGTAATGTCTTGTGATCCCGTAATTGATAAGTATACGTTCCAAGTCCAATTTATTTCCAAACATGCACTTCTATTTAAAGGGGATATTTTCAGTGTATTCCTTTATGTTAATTGCATATTTTTTTAGAAAGTTGATCTGACATTATGGCCAGCCCTTTTACAAATAGTTTGCACGCGTCGCCTCCGGGGTTCGTACTAAATCGATTTTATACGCTGTTCGCAAAACGGCGAGCGTATATTGATGTTTCATCCCCGTTTGATATAACAGAGATTTTCTTTGGATTTAAATTATACGAGTTTCTGAATGCTTTGGTATATACAATAGATCTCAATTCTTTTATTGTTAAACACGTTTTCTATTGCAAAAGAGGTAAACGTGCTTCAGAATCCGGTGGGAATCGTAAAATTGAGGTATACATTGAGGATTTCATGTTTGTTAGTAGTACAATGCTGCATTAATTAATATAGTATTAATTTTTTTCAAAAGTTCATTTTAGCTTTTTAATTTCTATAAAATTGCAGGATTGGCATAGTAAGGGCGTAGGAACTTAGACTTCATTTTCTTTGCAACTCAATAATATAAGCATTACTACAAAATGAACTACTATTTCTCTTTTTAATTATGATAAGTTATTGCTAAAGTGGTGCAGTAGGTGGGCGTTTGTGAACTTTTAAAAGCACAGATTGTTATCAAGCTCGGTGTAAAGCTGTAGTTGTTGGTGCTGTTTTAGTTGAAACGAAACTCGGATTTTCCTTGAATTACTTTGCCTTGGCATTGAAGAATTAAATTGTTACTATATTTTCACTATTGTTATATTATCAAAATTGTTGACGGAAGTTTAAATTGCCAAAAAGTTTATATGTATTAAAAAAAAGCCGATAATTTCTTCATCTTCAGGGCTGAATTTTTTTTAAAAAGTGGGTACGCGTAGGTTTTTCTTAGAATTGAACTTTGTAGGAGATTTTCTGGAATGCTTTCTTTGCTTTCATAGAAAGAGTTCGGGTGTTTCTAGAAAAACAAGTGTGCCAAAAACTCATTTGAAAATTTGGCTTACTTGCAACTGGTGTAGAATATTCTATTTGCTTTTATGATTTGCGTTGAAATAAAAACTTCTACGATGTTTAGACACAGAAAAAAAGTACTTGTTATTTTTTTAATGTGAGCTTCATGTTAAGTAAACAGTTTTTCGACTATTTTTTATAGTTATAAAAACGTTTATAAATTTTTAAATAAAATTATTTTTATTATTAATTATTTAAATTTTTACACTGCGTTCACATACGTCTAGCATTTGCCTTTAGCAGCGGCCTTGAGAATCTCAAGGTAACCGCGGCTTTATACGTATTTATTCGACCGTCCGCTGAAGTTGGATCTCAAGGCCACCAACCCAACTTTTGTCGGTTTTCTGGCCAAGATCAAAGGAAATGGTTGCCATAAGGTAAATAGCAAACATCTTGGCGTGTTATCTCTTTTTTTAAGTGATCCTTTGAAAAATTATGTAAAACATCAAATTGAATTGTATGAGTTTTTCTTAATTTTTTTTATTTAAAGCAGGACGCATTCATTATTTTGAAAATAAAATTCAAGCACATAAATGAATGAAATTCAAAATTTGACACTGTAAAATATGTTGATGATAAAATGCCTAACTAAAATAATTCAGACTTTTACACTCTATAAAAAGTTATCAAATTTGAAATTAGTAAGGTATTGACAAAATAATCTAGCAGCTAGAAAGAGTGCAATTTAGGAGCAAGCATATTTTACTAACTATCCTGTAGCCACTGATAAATATAAAAAAATTATGAAAATTTAAAGGGCCCAGTCGGTTAGGCACCCGCCTAGCATACGAAAAGTGCAGATTCGGGTCCGGGCATCGCCAAAATAACTGCCGACTTATGATACCCCGTGTAATAAGGGAGTGCACATAGAGTTAGAATAGTAAACTAGAGGGCGAAAACGAATAGCGAGACTGAGCGCCACATTGGAGGTCACGTGACTCAGGACTTCGAAGAGAAAACCAAAAGTTTTTTTTCTATAGTCCACAGCGGGGAAACCGTCGTCTGCTCAAGCGAACTGCACTAAAAATGGTAAATTATTGCTGGGCATATATCTGTAAAGAAAAATTTGTTAAAGGAGGACCTTTTACATTTCATCGGTAAGATTTTTATAAACTTTCATTATTGAAATAGAAATAAATTAATAAGTAAAATCAAAAAGTATATAGCTAATCAAGGTTTTTAAAGTCATATTCGATGTATTATGTTACTAAATTCGATTTGTTCTTATCAATTACATGTAAAAATACAAATATATGCTTTGCTTAATAATCGGTGTCAATAAAAAGTCTTTTAATTGCGTATTTTTTTGCTTTCCATGACTTTCATTTTTCGGAATTCGCTTGGCGGTCTATTGTGAATTGGCGTTATTTTGGAATCGAAACTAATAACAATCTTGGAAATAAGTGTGTGTTATAATTGGTTTAAATTGCAGTTTTTACAATGTTTCCTTATATTTCTTGCCTTTATTTTTTATGAAATTAAATTTTTGAAATAAGAATTTATGGATTTATTATATATTTTTATTTATTTTAATCTATTTTTGTTTCGGTTGGTAGTTTCGATTTACAAAATCAGTATTTAAATGCTATTATTAAATTAAAAAGTTATTTAAGTAACACAATATTTATTCATATCTTATTTTCAACTATAAAATTACAATGTGTATATCGGACATTTATTTTTAATTTCATACATGTACTCCTTTCTGTTTTGAATATATATTTTTAAATTTGAATTTCGATATCTCTAATGTAAAAATTTAAGATTTTTTAGTAATTTAGATTTCCAACATACCCAATGTTAATTATTTAAGATATTAATTATGGAACGATATTTCAAGGAACAACATTTACTTAAGTTCTACCTTTATTTTTGCTTTAAAATGACGTATGCTACTTCTTTGTTTAACTTACAGTTCGTTCCGTGAAAGTGGGTGACAGACGGACGGACTGAACGATTATAATACCTTCCACTTTTTACGTTATAAATGTGTTCTGGAAACTAAAATGCATAAACAAATATACTTAATTGTTGCAAGTATGCGAAAGCTTCCATTAAATATATATTCAATTCTAGATGAGCACATTCTAGATGATAGCCCCTTCGATAATCATAAAGTTTTACTAATCAAAACGATACTATTTGAATACCTAAAAATACGACTCAACCATGCAGCTAAGCAATACACTCGCCATTTGCAAACTAATAAAATTAGAAGCTTAAACAATAAAACTACGATATTTAAAGGTCAATGAATTTAAAATACACCTCTTTTACAGAAATGCAAAAATGTGTAAATGCTATTATTGAAACTCATTGAAGTTACTAAACCTTTATCAACTTTTATGTATTTTATGTATTTAACATTGTAATTATTAACTATACTTTTAACTATGTAATTATAATTGTGCATTTATTTATACGATTACTTATTTTGCATATTTTAATTGTAATTTCCTTTAATTCATTAATGTAAGGGGTGAACTTTGTTTTCCCTGTATCTACTGTTATTTGTTTATATATTTTAGTATAATATTTGTAAAGTATTTTGTTTTGTTTAATTGGTTGTTTTTTGAACGCCTTTGTTTTGGTGAAATTTTTTACATTTATAGTAAATACAATAATACTCTTTTGATTAAATTGAACCAGTATGCTAAGTACTAAAGTAGCTTAATGCATATTTTTTTATAAATGCAATTAAAAAATTCAAAGAAAGAACGCAAATGGGACATGGGTTTGATTGTTTCTAAATAAATATCGAAGAATTAGATTATTATTTTTTTAATTGGGGCTGGGGAGCTCAGTTGGTTGGTTGTTCGCCTTGCATGCAGAAGGTCCCAGGTTCTGGTCCGAGCATCGCCAAACTGACTGCCGACCTATTGGTCATTTAAATGGAATATTTTGCTTTAGAGCGATTAATTTTTTTATTAATTTTGTTTGTGTCAAAAAATATAAACTTATTAAACACAAAATTTAAAAATAGAATGGCTCGATCTAAATTTGAAAAAGGGGTAAGGGAAGAGACACGAAAATCTTCTCCAACTGTTCCGTTTTGTTATTCTTTCATATATTCATAAAAAAAAATAGTTAAAATTAATGCGTCAAACACCGTGTAAATTTAAATTTATAATTTATTTTAAACTAAAGTACTAATATTCTTTTTTACTTGCACGATAGCCGAACCCGTTTAAAATAATCATAGTTCCCTCAATTATTTTGGTAAGTTTTCTTAACTCACATGTTTCATAAGTCCTATTTTTATATATAAATGTAGAAGGGAAAAAAAGGAAAACAACTGTTACAAACAGATTGCAATAAAAAAAACCGTCACAGACGTAAAAGAATTACGATTACCAAGAGGCGCCAAAAAGGGAGAAATTTCACCAGAGCGGCAAACCTATCTGGTGATTGACCTTGGATCAACGCGAAATATCACAGCCCTAAAGCACGTGACGCCTGTCGAACGGCTTCAATGTTATCATCAAGCAGTGAATGGGAGATTTGCATTAGTAAGCTCTCTTCTTATTCTAACTCTATGGGAGTGCACGTTAAATTTCCTTCTAAGTCCTAACGCTGCGTACGATGTCGTCCTTAACGGTTGCGTTGGGTGCCTATTCAGTTGTCGGCTCGTCACTTGACAATGGTTCTAAAATGCGATCCAATAGCCACCGTGTATCTCTAGTGCGACGATAATTCAAACTTAACCTGTTAGTAATTTGGATATATTTTGTAATTTTTCTAATTTTTTTAAATCTGCATTTTATAAATATGTTGTATTCATTCCTCCATGCTATTTTCTAACACATATTTCTAAGCATAGTCTTTAATAATTATGTTAATTTATAAAACTTTTTTGTCAGAATTTCTTGCCCTTGAATTTATCTGGAAAAGCCCTTGAATTATTTTTAAACAAGTATATGAACTACGTAACCGCAGATGTTTTGGTGCTTGAATCTATCTGCACTGCATCCAACTCCTCATTTAATAGTGGCGTTTAGCTGGCTGTTGAAAGAGAACACTTTGCACAACCTGTTTCATCTAAACATAAATAATGGAGGCCCTCCCTAGAGCCTTGTTATCTTGTGGGCCTCAAGTGGATTGTGTCATCCCAAAGGAAAATGGTTTCAGTTTTTTTTTTTAAAACTTTCCCCTGTGTTAGCTAGGGATGAATTTTTCTGCTATATACGGTGAAACGATTGTTAAATTTCTTGTTATTATTATTTTTTATATTATAATATTGCTCATATAGCTGATGTGCATAGATTTTATCAGTCAATTACTCTTCAAAACTTAAATGTCAGTTCGGGTAAAATTTATGACTTAAATTCTTCTAATCTAACAACTATATTAAACTTGTAAAAACCTATCGAAATTGTTTACCTATGTATTAAAAAGAACTTTTAAACAGTTTATGATTTTCGATAAATTTCACTGATCACATACTCTGTCATAGTTACCGGTAATATAAATATTAGCAAAACGCATTTCATACTTAATGTTTAAGAAAGATCCTAAAAATATAATGGCCAGAAAAAAATTCAAACCATAATCTATATATTAAAACAGCTGACAAACCCTTGACAATAGACATAAAGATAAAGAGATGGCATTGGGTCGGCCATGTACTAAAAATGAGCCCGATTCTAATGAACGGATAGCTTTAACTTGGTCGCCAGATGGTAAAAGGAGGAGGGGACGACCAAGACTGACGTGGCGAAGAAGCATGTTGAAGGAGCGAGACCATCTTGGTTTACCAAGCTGGGCAGTTGCCAGGGAGACCGCACTGAACCGGAGGAACTGGATTTCAATAATTGCGGTCTCATGCGCCAAAAGGCGTGACGAGTCGCAAGGCAAGGCAAATATTAGCAAAAGTCTATTTTATGAAAAACTTCAATTGATAAGTCATTCATTGTGCCAAAATAAAAATTATAATAATGACAAAACCTAATTCTAAAACCGAGTTTTTTTTTTTTAATTCAAGCAACAGTTCTGATGATCTTCAAAAAAAATAACATGTCTATCGATTCCCAACCCTCGTGTTTAGCATCGATGTTTCTATTATTTTGTAAAAGTGTCGAAAAGGACTTGTTTCCGCCTGTGCCCCTGCACCCGCTTTTTTAATTTCCACTCTTCCCCCTCTCCTGCGTTTAATGCGTGAGTCATGTCGCTTTTTGACCGGGGGTTCGCCTTCACTGCCGAACCCCTATATGCATGCTGGAAAGCCAACCTTGCGGTACGCGCGTTTTCGAAACATAGCCCCATTTGGAAGCTGTCGCGAGCGGTAATAATGGTGACGCACAATTACTACGAGGTATGTTTTGTCGTGTGTGAAATATGTTTGTTCGTATAAAATCGTATATTAAGTTTGTAGGTTTTGAATTAGTTTTTGGTATGTATGTTTTTTGGGTGTTTGGATTTGGTGTTAAGTTGTAGGTCCTATTCAGAATCAACGATTGGTAGTCACAAAATGCTACAATTATGCGGTTTTTTTTAAAAAAAAAAAGCTTTATTCACAGACTGGTTTTTTTTAAATGTAGTGTCACTGTCAATTTTAAGTGGTTTCCAGAGATCTTTCTAAAAATAATCATCTTAAAATTTCAAATCTCCCAAAGTTCTTAAATTTTTCATATAAGCATTTTTTCCCCATAAATATTTTTCTCAAAAATGCTCCCAGATAACGTACAGTTGCTCCTATTTTTTTTGAACAAATTATTGTATCAATTGTTTTTTTTAAATCTTTTCATCTAATTCCTAACATAGGTCCTATTGTAATTTGCCCTTGTGTAGCGAAAATTAGACCGTCGATGTGGACTAATCTTAAAAAATAATTTATCGAAATTGTTCGTGCACAGTTTGACATGAATAATTTATTTTTGGAAAAATAAAGTTCGTTTCATTTGAATTTCCAATTGCTCTTTCAAATTGCTAGTTTCTTTTTGAGAATCCTATTTATATTTTTTTATGTTTAACTTTATGTACTTTTTAAGCCATATATCAGGATGAAAGAGGATTATCTAGAGGCTAATTATTACTTTGTATTAAAAGAGGTATTATTTTTTGGTTTTTAGAGTTTTTTTAATTTAACTACTAAACTTCCACACTAAATTAATTTCTATAATATTTTTTTTCTTTTCATTTAATGCATTTATTTTTACTGTTCTTTATTATGGTGGGTGCATTTATCGTTATCAGTTCGCGTTTTTAGGTATTTTTTCTTTAATAAAATGTATGTGCTATATAATTTTAACAGTTCAAAGTCATAGATCGAAAGCTATTTTGTCTTTCTCTCAATCGAAAGTTATTGATACAAATCTGTTACGGTGGTATGTTTCTATATTTTCTCACAATACAATTCTTTTGTGACTAAGGCTGTTGTCGGCAAAGGACACAAACTTCATTCACTGTTTGTTTGTGACACTATATTTAGAACTTGGAAGTCCCAAATGCTAGGAAGGGTTCAGCTCGGTTTCTAAAATTAAATTCGTCTGAAAAGATATACCTTTTGTCTTCATACTGCGCAGTGATCCACATGGAATAACATGCGTCTTCCACGAGTACGTATTCATTTTGATTTTGAGAGGTTTTTTTTAAATCAAAACGAATAAATGTGCATTTTCCGCTGATACAGTAGGATTCATAATATTTTAAAGAAATTTAGAAAAAAAGTGTTATTCTATGAATTTCTGACTATGTTTTAGATAGGAAATATTTTTTCCCTTTGAAATAACTTCTTTAATTGTTTGTAAAGTATTTTAATCGTCATATATGGCTGAAGTTTTAATGTTTTTTTATTCGTCATTCTTCCAACTGTTAAGCATTTTAACAATTTGTATGTTACTTGAAGGGAAAAGTTTAGACTTTCAGAATTAATTTAATTCATTGGTTATATTGAAATAAATAATGCCAATGAAACGGTTTTTGTGGAAAACTACTGTGCTTAGTTATTAGAAACTGTTTTTTTTAACCCGTGTGAAAATAAGGAAAATAATTTGTATGTGAAAATAAATATAAAAACTCGATTATCAATAATTTGATAAATAAATACTGTTTGTGAAGGAGTTATTCTTCTCTAACATTACTTAACCAATTGATTTTGGGCATATATAAGTTTATTTGGAAAGATATTGATTATTTAAAATTTAATTTATTTTTGAAAGTCCATCGTCCATGTTGAAGAAATTGCAAAATTCGCATCTTAATGTTTTAAAAAAATAAATAACGATGCCAGATTGATGTTCAGAGCCTTCCCAATCGATACCTACCATTAATCTAATTTCCTACAAAATTGAACTGTATTTTTTGTCTTTTACTGAATTATCGATTACTTACTGTCGAAACTCCTTTCAGCTTTTTTAACTTAAGGCGAGAATGATAGCCATATAAGCTGGAAAGTTCAACTTTCTAACGTCCAATTGACCTAAATCGTTTTTCTTTGCACATACTTGTCAAGTTGATAGATGTCCCCTAGTTCTGCAACAATAGCCTAACTTTTTTATTTTCTCTGATGTGATGTGTCGTTTCTTTATGCAATTTAGCTAATTTTTTCTGGACTTGTTGTTTACTCCTTCAGTTCATTGGTGTCGGATATACTGGACATATTTGTTTCTATTGTTTTCACAGTGGATCTATACTACTTTAATTTGTTGTGTCCGCTTATAAGAGGGATGTTCAGTTGTTAGTCTACTTCATAGTTAATTCATTAGTTTTTGCAACCGCACTCTGCCAAAGTATAGGCTTTGGGCTTTGCCATGTATCATTTTATCATCAGGAATTAAAATAGTCTTATCAGCAAAATAAAGCAAATTTGAAAGGAAAATTGCTTCCGGTTGTTAAATAATTGATAAAGTTTAAAAATAGTGTCGCCCTCTTCAGAATATTTTGTGGTAATTAAAATTAATTAATTATTAAATAACCCGATGATATTTTGACTTCAAATTTGTTTTATTTTGCTGTTATTGCGATTCTCATGCCCAGTGAAATAATGCCTAATATAAGAAATCAATATTTTTTGCAGAATTTAGTATTTTAAAACTAATGTATTTGCTCTTAGCCTTTTCTTTTGATCCTAAGCATATATTTCTCTTGGGAGAGACATAACTTTACATTAATAAAAATTGAATATTTTAGTGGATTTACATTTCAGCGTGTAATTGATTAAAAAAAAAACTTATTCTTGAATTTTTACTTTCAATTTACCAATATGAAATATAATTTCATGAAAGTATTGCTATTATTTATTTTAACGACATTGGAAGTTGTTGTATATTTAATATTCTATATCAGTGGTTCTCAACCGGTGGGTCGCGACCCCCTGGGGGTCAAGAAGGGATCCTAGGGGGGTAGCAAAAAGTTTTTTAAAAATAAAAAATATATATTTAAGTAACGTTTTATACAATAATTTTACAACTAGAATGGAAGAAAAAAATCACCACACATTATTTACTTCATATCTTGGTTAATTTACATTTCAACTTTTTTATGTTATTATTACATAATTTTAATTCTAGTACGGGGTTACGTTGCAACAAGCCAATGAGAAACTTGTGATTGTCTGAACTTTTAAATTCGTAACATAAATGGAAGTTTTCAAAATTAGATTTCTTAACTTTAGCAGCATAAACATTCAGTTTCTTTAAGAATCCATTAATTTTGTCTTGGGTTTTGATTATTGTTGTATTTCGACCTTGTAGCTCGGTATTTAGCTCATTTAGGGGCATAAATATGTCTGCTAAGTATGAAAATTGAAACAACCAAGTTGAGGAGCTAAAAAAAATCAGGGCAATACTCTGGTTTAGCATCTTGTAAAAATATCAGCCTTTCAGATCGCAGCTCAAATAACTTGTTAAACCTTCCCACGGGACAGCCATCGTAAAATAAAAAATTACCCAAAAATAATAGTTAATAAAGAGTACAGCATGTGCATGACGGGGAGGGGGGTCGCGAAGTTATTTTGTTGCATGGGTCGTCACCTACAAAAGGTTGAGAACCACTGTTCTATATTGTCTGTGACATTGGTGTCTTACAATTTGCATGTTTCACTAGAGGTACAATTATTCCTGATTCCATTGATGTTTTCGGTGATTAGTTGTTGGAAACCGTGAGTCCCGCTCTCTACATTTATTAACAAATCGAAACCCTACTTTAATTTGCTGTGGAACTGTTGCCACTCAAGACGTGAAAATTCCACATAATCAGATCTTAACTACTCTTGAATCTTTCTACCTCTTGTTGTCCGTTTACAAAACAATTGATTTCACGTACAAAGTTGCTGATACTATCAAATCGTGCCACTTTTATTAAATGCCGAACATTTTATCTTATTTAAGGTCATCTCATGTGAAAGGTCATAGTTATCATTCGATCGATCAGGAGAATTACCTGATTTGGAATAACTGACCCAGATATTGAAACAGTTCAATTGATTGATACCGTTTGCTAAGTACTATTTTGAGAACACAAGCATTTTTCCCTTTATCTTGATCTTTATTTTTATTTAAAGCTTTTTGTTGAATGTAACGAACCTCGAATTTTACATGAGATACAAGCATGAGATGCTTCGCTTTTGATTGAAAGGCACGGTCTTCTGGAAAGAATGCTCCTCTTTGTGTCTTGTCTTGGCACAAAGACCATCATTACAGCGTGTTTTCTTTTGAGCTGAGGTTCCCTAAGAAAAGAGTTGGGCCTGGCAAACTGTCAAATTCCCTGTAGCTTCCCTTTATCCACGAAACTGGGTGGCGTGGAATTGATTTTCACTGAGTTTACTTGTAAGATGTATGGAGGGTTAAGTTAATGACTTTTCTTTTCTAAACGGGGTATACTTTATATTTGATACCAATAAGATGTTTTTCTAAGCTACTGTATTTTTTTTTTATCTGGCTAAAAGAATCCTTTAGCAGTTTATAATTTTTGTTCTTTGAGCTTAAATTGTGCTTTCAGACACTAATTTATAACAATGTGAAGTTAAGAGGAAGTTAAGAAGGCTAAAAGAATCCTTTAGCAGTTTATAATTTTTGTTCTTTGAGCTTAAATTGTGCTTTCAGACACTAATTTATAACAATGTGAAGTTAGAGATTCTGGATAATTGTTAGTGAATTTCAGTAAAAAAAAAAAAATCTAGGTTCCCTATGTGAAAAAGTCCCCAAAATTGAAGGGTTCACAGTTGTATTGGAATTATGCTTGGACCTTATCCTTCTTTGAGCGTCTCTTTCTGAAGACTATGATTTCTTAAAATTGTGATTTTGGACACTGTTTTTTCATTAGCGTTAAATAATAAATGCTGGATCAATGTTTATGTCAATGGATTTTAGTTGTTTTTATTTACGATTTCGAAGGGAAACAGGTTCTAACAATTGAGAAGAATTCACACAGTATCCCATGCTTGTATCTCATGTCATCTCGCGGTTCGTTAGATGTAACCAAACGAGGTTAATAGTTTAAATTTTGGAGCGTCTTATCTGGTTGAATGATTACATTTGATTTTTTATGCACATTAAGATGATATAAGTTCATTTAACTATTCAGATTCTGACACTTTGTCAATTTTTGTTATCCTTTTTTAAATGGAATTTCTGAATTTCTTCTTCATGGTAACTAGTGTTTAGGCATGCTATCTATTAGTTATCTATTGATTATAAATAAATATGCTATCTCTTATTATTATCATTAAGGCGAAAGATTTTGATTTATTATTTTAGCAACAAGCTTTTATTTTTCGAATATTTAATCTCCGTTTAGTAATTAAAAACTTTTGTTAGCTGTTAGGGACCAACGTTGAATTATGTCTAAAAATATAAGCGGTTAATAGATTAGTTGAAAAACTTAAACTGATATGTTATTGCCTAAATTAATTAGTTTTCAGCATAACGGACTATTAAATGCAAGTTTTAGTTAAAAGGGTGTGGCACTGTTTACGAACAGTCTACATACTAAATAAGTTTGCGTTTAATGATTGGATCTTGTAGAGGAAAAATCAATTTTTACAGTCTAGTGTTCAAACATTGGCTATGTTTAGATAGCAAATTAGGCCCTTTTCTTGTCATACTTGTAAAATTGGTGGCTAACTTTGGCGCAAAATGGAATATAGTTTCAAACTTTAAGACGAGGCAATCATATTATTAAGTGGAAATATACAAATAAAATTCGGAGTTATAAAGGGTGGCTGTTTTAAAATGGGTTCCTAATGCAATCCGTCATTTATTTTGGTGTTTCTTTTTGGAATTGACACCCTGCACTACATAATATATATCCCTGTGCTATACATTTCGACCGCTTTAGTACACAGTTTAATTGTTATTTATTTATAAACTGTTAATTTGAAGCGATCAAATAGACCCTTTAAGCGAAGATGTCCCTCTGTTGTGGTCTCGCCCTATATACTGCAGTCTTCCTGGGGCGCAACTAGAAAAAATTTCTGGGGGGGGTTTAAATTTTTCAAAATTATGTTTCAGTTAATTTTTTTAATAAAAATAAATTATTTAATTAAAAATTAATTATTTAATTAAAATTAATTATTTAATTAAAATAAATTATTTAATTAATTAATTATTTTATTAATTAATGAAAAAAAGTTGATTAAAATTATTTATAATTACACTTTATTTTAATTTAAATTATTTTAAAATATGTCATGGTAATATTCATGGCACTATTAATTTATTATTACTAATTTAGTTTTCATTTTACAAAACTACTGATTGCATTATTTAATCGATAATTAATGTTTTATTTTTAAATAAAAAATTAGTGCAATAGGAACAAATCAATGGGATTGTTTCACTTCGGATCTGGCAACAGCTCCGCGGTTTTGTTTTCATTTTTCTCGAATTACTTTTGTTTTGGTATTCGAACGTATTTGGTATTTTCTAAGAATATATTTTTTTTTTAATGTCAACTTCCTGCTTTACTGTTGGATGTTTTAATCATTTATTAAAGAAAACTTGCATAAAAAAATAAAAGGTTCCTTTACCGCATTCTGATCATCAGTTGAAACCGAATCAATCAATGAAATCGTAGTACGGAAAGAATACGAAGCTATCAAAGAAATCGTAGAACGTTTTATCATAAGAAACATTCCCATTAATTATAGAATACAATAACTGAAAATTTAATTGCTTGGATAATTTAAATCTCCTGATTAGTTGTACAGAAATTAAATGATAAGTTCCAAATATTAAATATCATTTTTTAAGAATAGATTAGTGTAAAGATAAATTTAACATTTATTAAATTTGTTAGGTTAGGTTTGAATTATCGTCGCACTAGAGCTACTCGAGGGCTATTTGCGACGGGCGTTGCATTTTAGAAATATAGTCAAGTGACGAGCCGACACCTGAATAGGTATCCAACGCAATTGGTAAGGGCGACATCGTACGCAGCGTTAGGACTTTGAAGGATATTTAGCGTGCTCTCCCTTACACGGGGTATTCGTCGGACATTTTGGCTGCACAGGCCGTTTATAAGTCGGCAGTTATTTATTTAATTTGTAAAAAAAAATTCTGAATATTTAACTAATTGCGTAGTAATTTGTAGAAACAAAACTTATAAATTAAATACAACATTAAAAAGTTAAAGCTCAATAATAAAATAATTAAATGATTTAATATTTCAAACTTCAACGAAGCTACGTATTTCCTACTTTGGATAAAATTTACGATGTCGTACCGGCGAATCTCTGAAGTAAAACAAATAAAAAAAAATTGCATTTATGAAGTTATGTAAAAATAGCAACCAATTTATGCAAAACATGTTTTGAATATTAAAAAACAATTAAAATATAATAAAATAAAAACAGAACAAAGCAGCCATTCCTGGATATTTATATTTATCATTCAGACAAAAAAAAATAGAGAAAAATAATCTCCGCAGTTTCCTGCATACTTATCATATCTTAAGATACTTTTATTGTTTTTAAGAATGAAAAATAGATATTAAAAAAAGTATTTGGCATGAAAGCCTTCATGTAACCATTCTAAAATATATTTTTAAACTAAAAATATTACATCAAAATTTTGGAAATCATTATGATGAAATTAAATTAAGGTTATTTAAGTTTAGTATGAATTATTGTGTCACTAAAGCTACGCGAGGAGTCATATTTAAATTATCAATTAAGTTCTCATCTCATCAACCGGAACTGAATGCCGCTCTTGGAGCGCAGGCTGGAATTATAAAAATTAAATTTATCATCTATCTCATACATTCTCCCAATTCGTTAAAGTACCACCATTATAAATATTGTATTGTAAGTACAGCAACTTAACACAAAATGTTAACGTATAACATACAATTTTTAATAAATTGAGTCGATTACTAGAAATGATAGTTTAAATTAGAACTTACTTATTGATTAAATGTAGAAACCAATCTTTGTCTTTTGATATCCTCCTCTAATCGTACAATTTTTCTAAAGAGAAAGCGCGAAAAAGTTCCTGCATAAACTTATTTTAACAACCAAATAGAACGATGGGGGGGAATATTCATCTTTAGCACGTGGCGAGTAGAATTTCTTTGATTTCAGAGTAAAAACGCCGACTTACAGACGCCACCCCACCACACTTTATTAACAAAGAAAGAATTCATTTCCTGTAAAATTGCGCAATCTCATGACCTTTATTGATTTGCAAATACACCATATTAAAGAAACTCATAAAAAAACCGAAAAAGCTCGGCGCCTCGCTTTTTTTTATCCCCCCTACCTCTCCTCCACATTACAAGAGTTAGAATTTCTTTTATTTAGATTTATAGTTGCCGCCAGTATTATTTGTTACACTTTAGGGATGGAACGGCGTGGCAAAAACACGGTTTCTCTGAAAACACGACATCCCTTAATCCCTTTCATGCTCTAATTTGGTTGGCGGCGAGTATTGTAAAATGCGAAGTGGTATTTAAATGCTATAGCCCACTATGGGGGTGATAGTGTATGATAGCGCATGGTTTTACAATCTATGGTACATTCAGACAAAACAGTAAAAAGAGAGAAAAAAAGTGCCTTTCCCAACAAACATACTCATATCTTCAGGTACTTTAAAGTAGAAATTACATAGAAAAGGCGCGAAATGAAAACCTTAAAAATAAAACGGTGAAAAAAGTACAGTAATCCAAAGATAACGCGTATTATTGGTTCAAAATAGTATCCGAGGAAGGGGGGGGGACAGTTTCTGTTATTTCTTATCTTAATCATTGCGTAGTACCGTGACCTTTACTGATTTTTTGAATGCACAATATTGGAGCAACTCATAAAAAACGACAAAAAATGAATAAATTTGGCAAGACATGTCATTTTATCAGAGCTGACGCTTTTTTTCAAACCCCCCCCCCCCCCTTCACATTAGAAAAGAGTTTCGTTAGAAACATTTTGTTTTATACAGATTTATACTTCCCGCCACCCATATTTGAAACACTTTAGGGATGGAAAACCGAAACCGGTTTTTTGTGCCACGGTTTCGACCAAAAAACCGGTTTTTCATAAGGCCAGTCTTAAGGTTCAGTAAAACCGAAAAACCGGTTTTTGAAACATCGTTTTTTTTTCTGAAAAACCGCCATCCCTACAGTTTCTTATTTTGTTGGCGGCAAGTGAAATAGTGTTTCTCTGTGGAATTTTTTTTCATCACTTTCGATTTTTTTTATTGTTTATAAAATAAAATTTGACTATAATATGGGTTCTGGGGGGGGTTCTGACCCTAAAAACCCCCCCCGTGGTTGCGCGCCTGCAGTCTTCGGGCAAGTGCGCAAGCGCGCTCTCTCCAATCAATACACAAAATTGGCAGGCATCGCTGCAGCAGATGTGCCAGGGAAGGAGTCTTCTCTGTTTATCATCGAACTTGTAATTATATTCTTAACCATGTGATCAGAGCTTTTATTTTTGGTCACACCCCGTCTTTTGTTCACTTGAGTACTCATTTAGTTCCCTTTGGGGTGCTTGAGGAAACGTTAGGACTTCATTTCTTCGCCCATCGTAGCCATCTAGATAAGGACATACCACTTGCTGTGCTCGCCATTTTTATCCTTCCCCGCTTCATATATATAGCTTTTTGTGCTACCGTAAATGTCATCTGAATATTAAATCTGTCATTATGGTCACTGAGGGAGAACCGCATCACCAGGTGAGTTTTGTCTGATCTCTGGGAGTGGTCCGTTTACTTCCTGGGCCGTGGAAATATTCTTCATTGGAATTTTCCATTTGGATTTTCTTATTCGATTCTTTTCATGTCTTGATGTATATGGGTTCAATATAAAATTTAAGTTTTTTTATAAGTGAAGTTGCACTTTTATTTGTTTTAGATTTTATTAAGTATTTTTATTATTTAAGTTATATGTATTAACTTAAAAAGCGATTGAGTTTTGTTGGAGAATTGATGAATGGTTGCTTTTTGCCCCTTTGAATTTTAATTTCTCTAAGTATTTTCAATAATTGAGAGTTCATTTAATAAGGATATTAGTGAATGACTGATATATAATAATCCATGTGTATTTTTAGTATTAATTTGTTATGCTTTTGGGCAATTTCACAATGTTGGAATTTAACACTTTTTCAAATGTTCCACTTAAAACTAAAATTATTCAGTGAAATTACTTTTTGTTATTTAAAAGGACTTTAAAAAATGTTTACCCATGTCTGAAGTGTTATGAACTACACTAAAAATGTCTGAAATTTTTTTAATTAAAAAAAATATTTACTCATGGAGTCAGACTGACGTATCAACGAGAAAAATGAAAAAAAAAAAAGCACCTATGTCCGACACCATTAGTAAATAATAGTTTTTAAGTTAAACCATTTTTTTCAGAAATTCTTCTTTTTGTTCATAACACTTCAGATGGGGTAATAACGAAGAAATTATTTCGACCAATAATAAATATTTTTAGTTTTAGTGGAAAATTTAGCAAATTGTTTACGCCCGACAACGCTCAATTGTAGGTCCGTATAATATTTTTCATGAACTTTTTATTATATCTCCGAAAATGTCAGAGAAAGCTAATTCTTTTCTTATTTGCTACTTGTTCTCCTTTTTTTTCAAATGTAATTACCTAATTTTGTTTATTAAAAAACGTTATTAGATATTTCAATGAGTAGAAACCATACTAGTTCTTGTTAAACAACATGATTAGATATTGCTATTTCTATGACATATTACGCGACAACGAAACTCGACACAGTGAAAGTATTAAAAAACAATAAAATCTGATGAGCATGCGCTATTGCCCAGTTACAATTCTATTTATAAAATAATGCGATTTAAATTCGACTAAAACAAGCAACTCATAACAAATGATTTCTCCGTATAATTATAGTGCAAAAGGTTTTTGTGAATTCGGAATATTATGAATTCAATGCTCACTATATTTGATCCGCAGTATTTTTAAAAAAATATATATTCGTGTAATAATTTTGTATTGATGGATTAATACTTAAAACATACTTATGAATCGTTGAGTATGTAAAATAATAATTAATTAAACATAAGAATTTTGCTATTTTAAGATAATGTATGAATTTACGTTGATAGTTCGTTAAATCCTTTATTTTTTAATATAAGTTTCCGGTTTCTAGAAATCTATAGTTGTATAACCAATCAGACTGACCCTTCATAGTAGTATTGGAACTTCAGGCGAAACTTTTCGCATTGAGTGATAGGAAAAGTTTTTTTTATACTAACTTCATAAACAAATAACTAGTTTCTGAAGGGGGGGGGGGGGGGGGGGGAAACATTCTTAAACATCGGCGTCGTTTGATCGCTTGTCTTTGAAGACAGATCTATCGATGTTTAGAGATAACTCCAAGGAGATAAGTTCATTCAACATTAACCCATTAGTGACGACTCGCCATCAAAAGCATTAATTCCCGAATAAAAGGGTCGACCTTAAAATTTTTAAAATTCGTTTTTTGTGTAACTTAATTTTTCCTATATAAATTGTTCTAGACAATTGTCTTATATTTACAAGATTACTTAAGATTACTAGATAAACTTAAAAGAATATTTCAATTTCGGGTGGCAAATTGTCTTGCCACCATCGTTAATGAATTAAAACTTTAATATATAGCCCGCCAAATAGTTAAGGACATTAAATGATAATTGATCTTTAGGGTATTTTATGACGATACACAAAAAGTATGTTTTGCAATAAACGATAAATATACATTTTTGTATGTGCTATGAAAAAGCAAACCAGCTCTGTCGGTTTTTCGTAATTAACCCTTTCAGTCCCAGTGATGCCATTTGCATCACCCCTTTCAATATTTTTTTCCAAATGTTTATGTCCATTATGACACCCAAGCACATATCATTCGATTCTTCACACTTTGTTCTATTAGACAATATTTTACATTAATCTCAAAAGAAGTCAGAACTACTATTTTTTTTATTTAGAAAATAGCTAACAAGCGTTTCACCTGATTTTTGAAAAGTTCACTTCAGTTCCACATATTTAAAACACAATTTAAACTATTTCGGTTAAAATAATTACTAAAATTTTTTTAATGATATTATCAGATACCTTAAATATATCACTCGAAGTGTTTTTTAGGTAATATATATTTTTTTATTTTGTTGTTTTCCACAGTTAAACATTTTTGTCATTATTTCAAAAACCATATAAAACATTTTAATGATTTTTTTTCTTTTCTGATGGAAATTTTTCACCTAAAATAAGCTTATTTTGTGCATATAAAATGTTTCTGTACTGTAGTAAATTTTTGGGACTAAAAGGGTTAAGTTATTTTTACAAGACCTACTAAATCTGCTTCGACTCTCATGCTAAATTTTTAATACAATCAATGAACCATCTGCTTTGATGTCTATATTTTTGAGGAATTCTAGTTTATAATAGGAAAGTAAGTTTTTAGAAAAATTGTGAAATGGAATTGTAAAACAAATTCTGCTAAGGTCCTCGTAGTGTATCTCTGGAGTGAATATATTGATCTGCTTTGCTTTTATCTAAAAATAGATTTGAAGTTTCGGGCATATGACGGTTGCGTTCTATTGGAATATTTGTTTGGAAAATGTAATTTTAGCTTCCGCATTTCGTTTATAATGTAAAAAGGGGAAGGTCCGTCTGTCTGTCCGTCCGGAAGCGAATTAAGTAACATATTCTGTTACAAACTTATTTGTTAAAGTTTACAATGCTTTTAGTTATGTATTTCTAAAATTTATGTTATATACTCGTTCACAGTTTAATAGAAATCCTCAGCGATTTTTTTTAAAGCACTTTCATATCTTTTAAAACATCGATATCAGAAATTTCATGTTGCTATGCTACGATGTTCTTTGTTTGAACTTTGTCATCTTTTTTAAAACTTGCAATGAGACTTGAATTTTATAAGTATAGTTGAAATATTTATTGCCGTGAGTTTTATTTAATCTTTTTAAGAGAAATTATCTGGGCTCCAAAATGAAGTCGTAAAATTCATTTCGTATAAAATCCATGCTTTTCAAAGACTTTACGACCACGCTCCGCTCAAATTTCAATGTTCGTGACCATTGTATGACGGCGTTCATGACCACTGATTGACGAGCGATAACGGAAGTTAAAAATATACGTGAAGCGGCTTATCTGTGCCCGTGTAAACCCTACATGTAGAAAGATAATTCTTAAAAAATGAAAAATTACATTTATATAACTATTATTGCAAATGGTTTTTTTTGTGTGGAGCTTAATCCATGTTGGATTTTTTTATATATATTTATTAAAGAAGGGGATTATTTTATTCTTCTGCTCAGACAACTATCTTAGGACATTTTTGACCAATTTATCTGCAATCGTCTTTAAATTATTTCCATTGTGCTGATGCATCTAAAAATAATACATAAGAAATATGTCAGTTTTTTTTAAATTATTTAATTTTTTTACTGTTTCTAATTTTTTTAGGGATGTGTGCTGCTATCGTGTTTTAGATTTTTGAAAAATGATCGCTTCAATGTTTATTTATGTAAATTATTTTTCTTTCAGAGTGATAGTAGTGCCAGCTTTTTAAGAGCTGCACGGTCAGGAAATATTGACAAGATACAAGAGTATCTACAAGGAAGCATTGATATTAATGCAAGTAATGCTGTAAGTATTGAAATACACTTTTTCTATTTGAAAAGCTCCCACCAGATCACTAAACGTTGTTGCTATTTTTGCTTGTCCACCCTGTTTAACCTTTTATGAATCCTTACATATTAGAAAAAAATTAGATTTTTAAAAACTTAAAAAGGATAATAATTGTTCTGGTATGTAAAATTTTAGTAACTGATTTTAAATGAGCTTTTATGGGAATTACAGCCACACTTGGATAAAGTTTCAAATCACTTTAACAAGGACGATTTTTAACTAAAGCAGATTCAATATTTTGTCAGAATTCTTTATTTTAGTCATTTAATCACTTTTTTTTCAAATGGTCTGTTTTTACCTAATTTTTTTGGTGAGATCCCTGTTTATTCCTTACAGTTAACTTTAACTTTTTTTGAATTCTAGTAATAGCTTATGTAATCTGTATATAGATCATATTAAAGATTAGTTTACATTTCCACTGTTTCTATTATTAATAATTAAAAAAATTAATAAGTATTTTATTGGCATTCTAGAATGGATTGAATGCTCTGCACTTAGCTGCAAAAGAAGGCCACATAGCTATTGTTACTGAATTAGTGAAAAAGGGTGCTAATGTTAATGCTGCTACCAAAGTAAGTTTTTTCACATGAATATTATTATTGTTCAGTAAGATTATTATTTTTTTTTTAAGTTTTTAATTTTAAATATAATATATAAACTTTATTTTATAGTTTATAATGTTTTGAAACATTTGATATATAAAAAAACAGGGTTCGCTGAAAAATAAATTGAGATTATCATGTATCCAATATTTCAAAACAATCAATATTTTTGGTACATATTTTTATATCTACATAAAATATCAAAGCATCTGCATCTTTATCTAAAAATTATACATTTTTATCTAAAAATGAGAACTTACTTTTAATTTACATTTGTTATTCAAAATTGGTTAGAAAATAAACTCTAATTTGTAAATGAAATGCTAAATTTAGATTGCTTAAACTTTTTTGCAATTCGAGATAGTTTTATATTTTGAGTTTTGCAAAAGAAAATTGTTTAACCGAAAACTTTGATATCAGTGCTTTAAAAAAAGACAAATACTATTTTATTTAATTATTATATATATATGATATTAAACACTTCTTAATAGTACAATAAATTTTGTATTGGTATTTATATAATGTGTTTATATGTATTTATGTGTGATTAAGTTGCATTAAATCTGAAAATATCTATCATCAGACACAAGTTGACAATCTTGAAAATATTGGAAAATGATATATCGAAATATTGGATATTTTAATGCAAAAGTATTATGATTCTTTCCTACCCTTAAAAATATGCATATTTTGTGAAAATTTGCATTATTTTTTGCTTGTTATTTCTAGAAAGGAAATACTGCTCTTCACATAGCTTCCCTGGCAGGTCAAGAAGAAGTTGCAAAGATACTGATTCGTAATGGGGCAAATGCAAATCTACAATCTCAAAATGGCTTCACGCCTTTATATATGGCAGCACAGGAAAACCATGACAATGTTGTCAAGTTTCTTTTAGCAAATGGTGCTAACCAGAGCATAGCAACAGCAGTAAGTTTGCATTGAAAACATTGGTAGAATTTTTGTAGTACAATTACTAATGAACTTTTAGTCAAATATAAATTGATAACTGTCAATTTTTTATATTTTTAATTTAGTTATTTTTGAGCCATAGCCCTAATATGGCCCTTAAAGTCTATAACCCCACTCTATAAGTCTAAGAGATCTGATATGTCTCTTAAACTAATGTAGGATTATAGACTTTAAAGGGTTGATTTGCAAAAATAACATTCTCTATTGTGTAACTAAAATATAGTGACCAGTCAGTTCATTAGTGACTTTTGATGATGGTAAATTCAATTGGACAAAATTTCTATTGAGGATGCTGGACCCTATATTTTAGTAACAATTGGAATATTGGGAATTTTACAACTAGACTCCTCATTTGTATTAAAAAAAAATCATTTCAACTATTTTCAGTGTTACGAAAAGCTGAAAAATTAACACATCATTGTATGAAAAGTTTTACTCAATGCCATTTGTAAATAATGTGCCACAAATATTCTATTTATAATTACTTTATCTGAATAAATGTACCACCCACATAAAATGCCTTTTATATAAAAAAGTACATGAAATTACAAAGAATTTCTTTTGTATTTAAAAAAAACTAAATTTTATATTTAAAGTAAACTTTTATATCAATTCTACTGTTTCTATTTTAAAGCAACAATACATGTTTTAACTACTTTAATGTTTCAATTATAATTTATCTTTTGCTTCTAGTGTGTTTAAAATCTAACTCTGGCACCCCTTTCTCAACAGGACGGCTTCACACCTTTAGCAGTAGCGTTACAGCAAGGGCATGACAAAGTAGTTGCAGTGCTTTTAGAAAATGATGCTAAGGGTCGAGTGAGATTACCTGCTCTTCATATAGCTGCCAAGAAAGATGACTGCAAGGCAGCTGCTTTACTTCTCCAGAATGACCATGATCCAGACGTTACATCCAAAGTGAGTTTTAGCACATTATTTAAACCTCTTAACTATAAGCAAATTGACCAGTGTGTTGGCAAACTTGTTTTCACTGCAATATTTTCAATTTAATAATTTATTTTAAAATTATTTGTGTAGTTTAGGTCTTAAAAAAAACTTAAAATTTAATAAAATTTGTATTTTTTAAATTTAAGGTTTTATGTGTGTTTGCTAATATTTTACTATTTCTGAGTCTGTAGCCTTTAGGTTAATGCCATGCAATTATGGTTAAATATTAGATATAACTTGTTATTGTCCTTCAACCATTTCTGTGCATAAATTATGGCTTCAGTAAAGCATTGTTACTGAACTTGTTAGATGACCTTGTGCAAATTTTATAAAATTTGCAGATTTTATATCATAAGAATACTAACATTTATTGGCATCACTCAGATTTCGATGATTGCAAGATTATGAGATATTGCGTGATTGTAGTAAGTTTTTGAAAAGTAAGACGTTGTAGTTAGTTAAGAGATCTGAAGAATAAAGTTTGTTTTAAAAATAACCTTTACGATTGTGTTTTAAAGATTAAATTAAGATAAGACTTTTACGATTACACATTGGATTCACCGATAAGAAAACAAAGTAAATGTAAATAAAATTAAGTTTAAATAAACAGCATGTTTTTATATGCATTTAAAAATAAATATCAATTAATAATTATTAAAAATTCTAATTCTGATTACTAATGTCTATCTGTTGTTGCTCACAAGTTAATTGATCATTTGACTTTATTTAAATCTGAAAAACTTAAGTTTCTTTTTAAGTTTGAGCTGTCTTATTATATAGTTCTGGCTGTTTGCAACATGACATCTAATTAAGTACTGTTTGTTTCTTGTTATAGAGTGGTTTTACACCCCTTCATATTGCTGCTCATTATGGCAATGAAAAAATTGGAGCATTATTACTTGATAAAAATGCAGATGTCAACTATTCTGCTAAGGTTTGTTATTGTTTATGATTTCCTCCTTTTTCTTCTAAAGTACCTAATTGGTTGTTTTTAGTTTATTTATGATTTTAAGTTTGAAATTCAATTTTATTTTAATGGGGCAGCTTTATAAATAAATATGTGTGCTTAGATATATTTGAAATTAAACAGTAGGTTTTTAACATTTGTGTGTGTTGATTTAATTATTACATTTAGTAGTTTATAAATAACTACTACTTTCATGTTTAAATAGTTTTGATCATTCAATTTTAATATTGATTCCCAACCTTCTACCCTTTTACGATGTATCAATTTTTAAGCGATGTTATACTATGAAGTTTTTCTGATGTATATTTGGTTTAATGGTTTTGGGTTCAATGTCATTTAAATATGTACATGTTTTTTTTATTTAAAATATATCAAATCAATGATTATGATGTTATTGTGTTTGATTTCAGCACCAAATCACCCCATTGCATGTTGCTGCAAAATGGGGAAAGTCCAATATGGTTACCTTACTTGTTGATAAAGGAGCTAACATTGATGCCTCCACAAGGGTATAACTTATTAAATATTTCTTACATTAACCTTCTGAAGAATAAAAGCAAATTGGCTGAAATGTGAACTTGTTTTCACTGCTTGAGAAAATTTTAATTTTAACTGAATTTTTTTAGAAAATATAATTTTATTTTGGCTCTTGGTAAATTATAAATGACTCCTCCATATTTCAAATGTTAAAATTTAATAAAAATATTGCATTTATAATTTTTTAAAAGATTATGTGTGTTGTGCTAGTAAATCTGAAGTAAGGTGATGGGGTTTATATGCTTGTATCTCTCAGAAAGTTACTAATTTTAATATTTTGTTTCTTTCATTAATGTTTACTTAATGGTCCTATTACTTCAGGATGGACTGACTCCTTTACACTGTGCTGCCCGAAGCGGCCATGACCAAGTAGTAGACCTGCTGCTTGAAAAAGGAGCTCCTATAACTGCAAAAACAAAGGTAGATTTTGAAAGCATATCTTGTGTTTAATTTTACTTTTATTTTTAATTGTGTCAATTTAAATACAGTATAGCTCGGTTGTAGTATCATTGAAAAGATCGCAATGTTTTTGACGCTATTAATGAATCCTGTTATAAAGGAGGTTGAATATTAAGTATAAGAAAGCTTGTAAAATATGTGTTAAGTACTCATATTAATAAAAGTAGTAGTTTAATCAAAATAATAGTGTGGGTGGGACTCTGTAGAACACTGATGCTTTAGATGAAAATAGATACTTTATTTCGGCACTCTAGCCAGCAGGTGGCAAACGCAAGACTTTCTCTGCCCGCGTCTTCTCTCGAAGTGTGGGTGATTACAAGGGGGGAGTTACACAGATCGGGGTTATGTTGGGGTTGCTAGCATCAGTGCCCTCTGCTGGTGTCTAGGGGGTTTAGAGTTGGGGTTACATGGGTTAAGTTAATCCTACAGTAGTAATTTTTAAATTTTTTTTTTCTTTTTAAAAAAGCTTTTTGGATGTCATATAAACATATACTTCTAGTTATAAGCAAGAAGTTTATTTAAAATTGTTATAAGCAAGATAGATATTACATCGTAAGGTCTACAAGCAATTCCAGTGACCAAATGTTTAAGGTGCTAAAAACAAGTTGCTGCTGTAAAAAAATTCGCATTGAAACAGAATTTGACTATATACTAATTTAAAATGTACTTGTTTTAGAATGGACTTGCACCATTGCATATGGCATCGCAAGGAGATCACGTTGACAGTGCAAGAATTCTATTATATCACAAAGCACCTGTTGATGATGTAACAGTGGTATGTTAAATTTTATTACAATTTTAGCTACACAAATTTATATGTAGACAGTGAAAGTGTGATAATTTGATCATTTACCAACATTGATTCCATACAGTTTATTCAAAGTTTAGATTAAGTACAATGAGCTAAAAAAACATTGTAGAACAAGGAGTAAATTATGTATTTTAAAACTGGGAAGGTTAAGTGATTATTAACCCTTTCAGTCCTAAAAATTTACTACACTACAGAAACAGCTGATATTCACAAAATAAGATTATTTTAGGTCAAAAATATTTGTTCCCTAAGAAAAAAAATCATTTAAATTTTTTATATGGTTTTTGAGATAATGCCAAAATTTTTAAACTGTGAAAAACAACAAAATAAAAAAATATATATTACCTAAAAACAATTCGAGTTATATATTTTAAGGTATCTGACCATATCATTAAAAAAAAATTAGTATAATTTTTTTAACCCAAATAGTTTAAATTGAGTTTTAAATATGTGGAACTGAAGTGAACTTTTCAAAAATCAGGTGAAACGCTTGTTAGCTATTTTCTAAATAAAAAAAATAGTAGTTCTGACTTCTATTGAGATTATTGTAAAATATTGTCGAATAGAACAAAGTGTGAAGAGTCGAATGATGTGTGTTTGGATGTCATAACGGAACATAAATATTTGGAAAAAAAATTGAAAGTGATGATTCCAAATGGCATCACTGGGACTGAAAGGGTTAATGGTTTAAAATATTTATTTTGTATTGAAGTATTTTTGCGTGTTTGTAAATTGGATCTGTATGCTCCATCCCAAATTATAATTTCATTATTAGTCAAAAGAATAAAGCATAATATGGGGTTTCTAAAAAAAATTAAATGCAATTTATGTTTGTGATGTATAGTTTAACCAAAATAAAAGTTTTCCCCCCATTTCATTGATATTATTGCTTCATTTCAAATTAGAATAAATATATTATCCTAAATATATTTTAATTAAGTCCACATATTAAACTTTATGACATTGGCAGTTAAGGTTAGCTCTATTGCAAGATATAGCCTAAGTATTACTTTTTATCCACAAATATGTTTCAGGATTATCTTACTGCTCTTCATGTGGCTGCCCATTGTGGTCATGTAAGAGTTGCAAAACTCCTGTTGGATCGAAAAGCTGATCCCAATTCCCGGGCTTTGAACGGGTTTACACCACTTCACATTGCTTGCAAGAAAAATAGAATCAAGGTTGTAGAGTTGTTGTTGAAGCATGGTGCTTCTATAGAAGCTACTACTGAAGTAAGATATATGTAATGATTGTATTAGTTTTAGTGTATTGTAAGTTATTTAGATATGAATTGTCTATTGTCAAAACTATCATTCTTCAAAGAATAACTTAAATTTAGGGTATGAGCCGTCGATCTGATTGAATTTGAAAAGTCGTCAATGCACAGGCCAAACCCAATATGTTAAGTTGTGCTTTAGGAAATGTAAGTTTGGCAACTAGACTCTTCATTTGTTATAGTTTAATTTTAATAATAGTGAAGTTTGTTTAAATTTATTGTATAGTTTCTAAAAATTACTTTCAATTCTTGCTTAATTATTTCAAAATGTCGTTTTAAGCATAATCATTTTATTTACCAACAACAAAATTAATAAAGTAAGGCTTTATTTTGTAATACTTAAACTTTACGTGTTTAAAAATGTAATGCTAATTATTGTTCAGGCTTGGAACAACTTTTACATATAGAACTAGTGTTTCTGCTTTGATCTAATTGAATTCAAACAGGAGCAATTAAAAAAAAAAGCAATACGAGGCATAAAGAAGTAAGCAATAAAATATTCCTAACTTCCTTTTAGAGGCTTACATAAATTGATGGAGAAAAAGTCTTAGAAATTTATATTAATTTTTACCCTCTGAGGGATACACAACTTAGCTGAAGTGTAAAATTCTTTTCATTGCATAAGACTGAAATGTAAATTTTTACAATTGTTTTCTGATAGCAGATCATTATAAATTAGTCTTCCACAATTTAAATTATATATATTTTTAAATGATGTTTGTTGCTGGGAAACTTGATAGTTAGGTGACATATTTACACCGGTTTGCCTTAGAGGGTTAAGAAACTTCCTTTTATCATTGCTTTAAAAATTTTAAAACTTTGACATTACAATGTAGCATCAATACAATCAAGTTTGTGAAATTTTCTCTAAGACTGCTTTCAATAACCATTTTTACATATTTTAACTAAAGAAATTGCATAAATAAACATAAACTGTCACCTAAAAATGTAATAACAATTGCCTTTTTCCCACAGTCTGGTTTAACTCCACTCCATGTGGCTTCCTTCATGGGCTGCATGAACATTGTCATCTACCTGATTCAACATGGGGCGAATCCAGATGTACCCACAGTGCGTGGAGAAACTCCTTTGCATTTGGCTGCTCGAGCCAATCAGTCGGACATCATTCGCATTCTACTCCGAAATGGAGCCCATGTGGATGCTTCTGCTAGAGTAAGTTTTGTAAGCAATTGCATTTTGTGTTGGTTTGATTTTACTAGTATATGAAAAGATTTAAAAAAAAAATGTTTGATGAGTGCCATTTTGTTATGGCCGTTGTTCGTCGTTTTCTGTGGTTTAGATGAAGTGTTATGTAAATAATTTTTTTAAGGTACAACGATTTGGTATTTTAATGTGTATTTCATTATCTTGATATGTATTGGCCTGATCATAATTGGTGTAAGTCAAAATGCACAATTTTAATTATTTAAAAATGTTTTACTTATTTTTTTCTTCATGTTTTTTAACATACAGTGGAACAAAAAAAAAAAGTTTTACACGTATATTTTTTTCATAACTATATCTAAATTGTAATCGTGCATTGTATCTTGTCAGGGATATTTGGCTTTGATGATTATGTTTAATGCTATTTTTGTTGAGTACTAATTTTAATGCAAGTTACTCTTTAAATTAATACATTTGAAATATACACATTTTTACATATATATTTGAAATTAATAATTAATAGTTCATGGTATTCCTTTTCTCTCACACTCATTTTTACACATAATTTTTTGGTAACAACCCATTTTTTTATTCTTAAATTCTCAAGTTCATTCTTGTTTCCTCAAATATTTTGTCTAAAAAAACATTTCAAGTTCAACAACTCTAATCCTCTTCCGCGATTTCCAACAGGAGCAACAAACCCCTCTCCACATTGCCGCCCGCCTTGGCAACGTCGACATTGTAGGGCTGTTGCTTCAACATGGGGCTGCAGTGGATGCCACCACAAAGGACATGTACACTGCCCTTCACATAGCAGCTAAAGAGGGGCAGGAAGAAGTTGCATCTGTTCTTCTAGACCATGGAGCATCACTTACTGCTACTACGAAGGTATTGACACTCTTTCAGTGACTATTTAAGCTTGATTGCACTCAATAAATGAACTTGCATGGTAGAATTGAATGTGTGTGTGAGGGAGAGAGTGATGGTAGTGCTGCCCTCAACCGTGCCACATGAGGTAGCAATGAACACTTTGGTTCGGTGTTGAGGATGGATCCTACCGCCATTTTTATTTCAAGTATTTGGGGTTGGTACAAAATGCTTCAAAAGCATAGGTGCCTTAGCTCCATAATACTCTCGGATAACAGACAAAAGAGCAACCCTTGATTGCTCATACTAGGTCTTTTGGAGTCTTTTGGCAAAAGCGTATTTAAATGCCTTATTTTGTTTTAAAGTTATTGAAATATTTAGATGTGGTTAAACTGTAAATGTTATTAATTGAAAGTTAAGATTGGTTTATTATGTTAATTAACAAATAATAATTGGTCAAATAAGTGGTCAATAGGCTTGCATCCTCCTCGGTTAAGTATTGTGATCCCCATGTCTGAAGCAATAAAAAAAATGACATTCCGGAATGAAGTGTTTTTTGTGTTTTAAATTAATGTTTTCAGTTTATTGTGGGCTGAAATTGAAATTGTTTGAATGTATTTCTTTTTATAAATTTCATGAAGTGATTGTTATTCTGTGCTTCATATGTTTAAGTCAGTATAAGTGGGATAAAGATTATTCAAAGATTTTTAGAATGACTTTTTTTTTGAGAAGTAGTTTATTTCAATTAAGAAATGTTATTTTAAAAATGAATCCAATAAACTTTATTATGTTTGAATATTTACATTTCCCTTACAATAAATTTGTAGTTATACTTAAAGGATAAAATCCTACAAAAGTATAATTAAAAAGTTTAGTGAGTAATTGTGGAAATTCGTAAATTTTCAGAAAGGCTTTACACCTCTTCACCTCGCAGCAAAATATGGAAACATTAAGGTTGCAAGGCTTCTACTTCAGAAAGAAGCTCCGGTCGATGCCCAGGGCAAGGTAAAGCATATTTTTTCTCTTCTGCAGTTTGATTGAAATTGTCTCTGATACAAAAAAAAAAAAACTTTTATCTGCTGCAGGTATTAAATAATAAAATATATTTTTTAAAAAGTTAAATACCATGGGAATATAAAATTTATCCGTTTATTATATTATGTGTTTTTAGTTTTAATACATTGTGTGTTCTCATATGTTATAATCTACTTCTATGAAGTCTGTGTAAAGAATGCTTTAGATATAAAAATCTCCCATCTATGTTTTTGTAAAATACAAGTTTGTGTGTTTCTTAATGTTACAAAGATTTTGCATTACGATAAAGTATTCACTCAAATACTTGTGCAATATAGTCTATGTTTAGTTTATTTTTTTTGAACTATATAAAAGAACCTTGGTGGATAAGCAATGTGTTTGCCTAATTTCTTCTAGACAAGCATATTTTATTGTATTTACAATGAAAAATTATAGAGCAATGAAGACATTTTTTTAATAACAATTTTAGTTAAAAATAAGCTTTTTGTATTTTATCTATTCCTTTGCTTACGTTTTTTGCTTCTTGTGATGTATTCTTCATTAACTTACTTTTTCAAATTTCTAACTTTATAACAAAGTCCTTTCACAAGGATCCAAAAGACCCAACCAAAATTAAAATTATTGCTAAAGTTTATTAATTTTTATTTTTCGTTTGATTATTTGAAAAGATTAGTTGACTTTGTGCTTATTTGGAGCTTGTGTTCTATTTCCAGAATGGTGTTACTCCTCTACATGTTGCAGCTCATTACGATCATGTTAATGTGGCTTTGCTGTTACTCGACAAAGGAGCCTTCCCCCATGCAACAGCTAAGAATGGGTACACCCCATTGCACATCGCTGCCAAAAAGAACCAAATGGATATTGCTACTACGCTCTTAGAATATGGCGCAAAACCGAGTGCTGAATCAAAGGTAAATCGCTTTTTACTTATTACAGTTGATGGTTATTGAAAATTTTCTTTAATTTTATTAACAGGTGTGCAAAATATAAATTTGTCTTTTTTTAAAAGTCTCGGACAATATTTTGTTAATTAAGGTATGAAAAGATTTTTATTTATATACAAGTCTGATTTGGAATATACTTTTTCACTAAATAATTTTCAATGGTAGTTTAAGTTTGCTTTGATAGATTTAAGTAATTGTCTTTATTATTTCTAGTGTCTGATTGTAATTCGTATTTAGAATATGAACGGTTTCATATCGAAATTTCAATTAAGGGGTTGGTATTTGAGCTAGTTATTCCCTTGTTTCGATGAATTTGCAAATAATGATTGGAGATATAAAATATCACATGACGTGTTTTAGTTACTTTTTTTAGGTGCAATTTTTACTACCGTAAATTGGGGCAAATTTGGCCCGACCTTTGGAAAGAGATCTGTTTTATTTCTTTTCTTAAAATGATACCATTTTAACTTGTTTTACATTTTTTTAAAAAGTGGCAACAGGGACAGCAATTTTAAAATACAATCAATGTAACTCTTTGACATATTTAATTATCTACTTATTACTCACAAATTGTCAAAAATTCTAGGCTGGATTCACACCTTTGCATCTTGCATCACAAGAGGGTCATTCAGACATGACGACACTCTTAATAGAACACCATGGTGATGTCAATGCTCCTGCAAAGGTTTGTTTTAATATCTCATTAAAAAAACTTCCATTATCAATTAGTTTCTTTGCTATTTGACTGTAATTTACACTATAACAAAGATAGATTCCTACCATCAAAAGAAGTAACAGTTTCCTTTGTAAAGTAAACAAATGATTATGCACCAAATAAGTATTTATTCTTCCAAATGTTACTTCATAAGTTAGATAAAACTCTATTTAAAAAATTCAAATTATTTTTCGAAAGATAACAAGGGCAACGTTTCCCTGCATTGCTACATACTGTTGCTTTGGGAGAAGTTGTATTTTTTTAAACAAATATAACCAAAAGATATAATATTCAAGTTAATTCTTTTTCAATTCAAAGCAGTGACTTTAAATTATTATGTTAAATTACAGAATGGTTTGACACCTCTACATTTGTGTGCCCAAGAAGATAAAGTGAATGTTGCTGCCATCCTGGTTAAGAATGGTGCCAAGGTAGACCCCCCGACCAAGGCAGGGTACACCCCCCTCCATGTGGCATGTCATTTTGGCCAAATAAATATGATACGTTTTCTACTGCAACATGGTGCTGATGTGAATTCTACTACTTCTGTAAGTTGTTTTAAAATATTCTTTTATTAAAGTTTTCAGTTTTATAGATGGGAAGTTTTAAAGAGTATTTTCATGCAATTTATTTTACAATTTTTTTTAGAAGAAAATTTTTAAAAATTAAATTGCTTGCTTTTATTATATTCACTTTTCTAATAATTATAAATCACATTTAATTTATGTTTCAAATTGACTTTAAAAGCTTAAAGTTTTAATTTATTAAATGTGGGCGTTTACAGTTTTTTAAAACAGCTTTTATTATTTTAACCTTTTTTTATATCTATGACTCTGTGTTTGTATTATAGTTGAAATCAATCACTTTGAAATTTCACTATTAGCTTTATTTTAACCAAGCCAACAAACATTATATTTTGGCAAAACAAACGAGCAAACATCAAATAATTTTAGCTGATTAACATCTACAAATAACTTATGATCCAATCAAATTATTTTAGCTTAGTAAATTAGTGTGTTTATAGACATGTGAAAAACATAGATCCTTACTATTTTTTTTAAATTTACATTTTCTCTGTTACAGCATGGATATACACCCTTGCATCAAGCAGCACAGCAAGGTCACACCTTGATTATCAACTTACTGCTGGAGCATAAAGCCTCTCCCAACACAACAACAAATGTACATACAATTATGCCTTTATATATAAGGGAAGAATAAAAACCCAATTCAAATGTAAAGTTATGGCATATTAAAGCAATACATAATCCATTTTTAATGGGGGATTTTTTTTTACTAATATCCATTTTGGTAAATTGATTAAATAGTAAATGCCTACAGGCTATTTGTCAATTTTTACTCGGATGTACCTGTAATGATATAAGTATCTTAATGTCCTTTTTCCCTCTAATTTCAAGTGATGAAGTAAAATGGTTAAAATGCTACTTAACTAAAACTTTAGTATGATACAGGATAAATGTTGTTCAAAACAGATTAAGTTATCATTTTATTTTTCAAAAGTGCTTAATAGTATTTCAAAATGAGCTTCTTGGCATTTTACAAAATAGGTAAATCAAATTTAATATAAAGGTTTGCTGTGCAAAATTTAACATACAAAGCAGATTAAAAAAAAAAAAAACGGCTGTCGTTTTAGCAGTTTATAAAAGGAGAACATGCAATGTTTTATTTAAAAGTTTATTTTTCTGGTATTTTTAAAAAAAAAATATTTGTAGTTTTATTATGTCTGAAATTATTTCACTGATTTTAACTAATTAAGTATTTCTTTATAAGATTACCTTACAATATTCTATTGTAATTTAATATTTATATTGCAGCAAGGACAAACTGCATTGTCCATTGCCCAACGACTGGGATACATCTCTGTTGTTGAGACTCTAAAAGTTGTGACAGAAACTATTGTAACCACAACGACCACTACAATCACAGAAGAGAAATATAAGGTAGTTGCGCCAGAAACAATGCAAGAGACGTTTATGAGTGATTCTGAGGATGAAGGAGGTAGGTTTTTTTTAAAGTTGATTTTTATGTATAGTAAAAACAATCAAAAATGTCAAAAGTTAAAAAAGTAAGATTTAGGGTTATTTTTAAAATACTTATTGAAACAGGTTTATTGTTCTCAAATATTTATACCTTAGGTTACTTGTAAAAAATAGGTAGTAAAATAATTGTGTAGCAAAATAAGTTATTCATTAAAAATAATTATCTAACAAAAAAATAGTTGAAATATATTAGGTGATATACAAAACTCATGTTGAAATGTTTTAATTGTAATTAATATTTCTGTAATTTGAATAAAACTGGATGTGAAATAGTTGAATTATTAAGAGGCAACTTGCTTGGAAATTTGACTGCCAAGTTATGATAGACTTATTCAGTTTGTACCAGGATAGCGTAGTAAGGCGATTCTCATGGTTAATTCAAGTATGTACAGTACTTGAAGCAATTTAAACTATATTATCTTTTCTGAAGCTGACATTTAGATAAAATTTAAAAGTTAGCATTCTTAAGCACATGAGTAGGAGAAAGAATCTGTCCTTGTATTTTTAGGATTTCGTTTCAAGGATTTTACTTAATGAAAATTTCAAAAAGCAATAAATATATATTTGCTTTTTGAAATTAAGTCTTTCTCTAGAGCTTAGTTCTTTTACACCTACACTATCTATTTCACTTAGGCTGCTTTTTTAGTTAGGAAGAGATTGCAATTTGGTTTAGAACTGTTTCAGCTTCCATTGATTTGCACTGTGCTGAGTTGTAAGTAGGTAGAGCCATATCTTTAGATAACTTTTATGGTAGAACAAACTGAAAAATGACAACACAGCTTGTTTTTCACAGTTTAAGTTTGTTTATGTTTTCTTATTATTTACTGCATGAATGTTATTCTGCACTGGTCTAGTGCTTCAGGTTTGATCTCCAATACAAAGTTTCGCACTGTGCACATTTTAGTACAATATTGTATTTGGAAATTGCACAATATTTTGAAATTTTTGATGAAAGTTACACTATTCTGAATTTGGGTTTCTAAGTTACTTTGATGTTCAAAATATTTTCATTTTTGTTTAAAAAATGCATGTATAACAGTTAAGTTTTTGGATTTGACAATCAGATTTTTAAACACAATCCCCTAAGTGTGGAAATTTAAGTTCATGATAAAAATTATTGGAAATGTGCTCTACAATATAAGATTGTTAGTTTCACATTTTTGCAATAAATTTTTTGAAACAGAATATCCACAGTGCATCGATTCCAATTTAGGTTTTCATGTTTTTCCTAGCTCGATAGCAACTGAACTTTTTTATATAATCCATTTATTTTTGATTTTCAGTATTAAATAAAAAGTAGGAAGTGGAAATATCTTCCAATCCACCTGACAAAGGGCAGGGTTCCCATTAACTCCCCCCCCATTAAACATGTAATAAATAATATTTTTGCTAAAAAAAAAGTTTCTTTAAAAAACATGTGCAGAAGTATAAGTACAAGGAAGCCCTAAAAATCCCTAAATCTAAATTAATAAGTTTGAAGTAATTTTCTCGCATAGAGCCTTAAAAAGAATTTTTTTTTTGTGTGACAGTTTGTTGGAACTACAAAATTTATAATCTATGGCTCATTTTCCCCTTATAAGGCTTTAAAGAAATTTTGCTACGGTTCTCAAATTACCAAAGATATCATGTCAGTGGCTGATTCTTATTTTATTCAGGTTGTGTTTATCTTAGTAATGTAATTGGTTCTTGATTTTTGTTGTAAAAAAACTAAATAAATTTAAGTCGAACGAATCAAGCAAATTCAATAAAAATATTGATTTATTTGACTTTAAAACAGTTAATTTACAATTTCTTTTTTTAAAAAAAGTCCTAATTAGAGGCTGCAAAACCCCTTTAAATGTGTCTTTAAGTTCTTAGTGGGAACCCTGAAAAATGAATGGTTTAAGGGTGGCAGGGTTACCTAGTTATTGAGCTTATGGTTTTGATCCCTGTGTACAGGTGATGATATAGAAGACACTACACTGTATGGGAAACCGGCCCATGCCACCCATGTGTACCTACCTTATATTGAAGGTCAAAAGTTACAAAGTTATATGAGTAAGTCTTCACCTAACAATTGCCCCCTTCTAGTTCTCACTATAAAGCCTCTTCTAACTTTCCTTTCTTCTCCTTTAATATGTGTATTTTGAGTTGTTGTTTTTCTGTTTTTGTATTGTATGATTCTCTGTTATGTTGAAGCATGTTATGTGTCATGTAATTTATAGTAGTCTTTCTAATTTGGACTTGTTAACATTTTAGTATAAAATTGTATAAAACAGGTTACATGATTTAGTTGCAGTAAGTGTAGTTCAACTATGCTGCCTAATTATTTTTAGTTTAATGTTTAAAGTTGTAGTAATAATCACTTTTTAAATGCACATAGCTTACATCATAGAAAGAGAATTATGTGCGCATGTAGTTAGCCTATAATAAGGATACATTTGTAAACCAAAATATTCGACTGTACTCTAATCGCTCAATACATTACTATTCAGGATTAAATGAAATTATATGGCTAAATCAAAGAAAGTAAAGTGTTAACCAAATATTTTGACAGTCATGCCTTGTCAGTTTAACAGCAATCGGCTTTTTTTAACCAGTAAGCTGTGTTTGAAAAAAAAAAACACATTTAGCTAGATGTCTTTCAGTTGGGCTTTCTTTCTAAGAATGGACTGTTAGATGTATAAAATAGAGTTTAGTTTTTTTTTTACATTTTTGTATAGGATCTTTACATTTCTGTCAGTCACAGGTGTGTAGTATTTCCTTAATTTAAAACTAATTTAATGTCATTTTCATTCGTCATTGCGTTCAAATTAGTTGTCTGCCAGGTTCAGACTGGGAAGACTACATATTATAATTTATATCCATCTACCCAACCCAGTGTATGAAATAAACCCCCTTTATGTTTAGAATCCTCTTTTAAATGTCTATGTACACAAATTGAATCGGCTGTTTGAAGGAAGAAGTAAGTGCATTGCTTTTTCTGAGGGAAAATGTTTCCTTCTTCAAACTACCAGTTCAGTTAAAAATCTAAATGTTTTCCTGCATGTTCTACTCTCTATCTCTCTATATCTGTGTAATTAGTTTTAGTTGTTCTTCTCTAACGTGCTTTCTACTTTCTCTGCACTCTCTGCTAGAAAGGGGTTAATTATTAAGGTCTCAAGAGCTTACAGTACTCGCAAAAAATTCTTTTTTCAATTACTCAGCTAGATCTTCTCAGTAAAGCAATCTTACACTCTATGGCTTGCAATAGAATAGGTTCTTCTAATTCTTGGATTAGAAGATTTTCACATTGCATTGGATTCTTATCTTATTTTCACTATTAGAAATCTTTTCTTCCAAAAATATTAATATTTTTTTGTTTTATAGCAATAATTGTATTTTTAAATTCACCATAACATGCTAATTGCAATTTATTACAAACTTATTTGGGTTTTAAATTGTACAAAACTTTTCTACTTGTATATGTTTTCAAAGTCTTGTACAGGTATCACATTTAAATGTGTGTTATTAAAACTGAGAGAACTATCATTGATATTTTTTTTTTGTATAAGATTAACTTTGCTCAAATTTCTTCTTCTTCTTCTTTTTTTTTAAAATTGGTATATGGCTATATTATTTTTAAGCATTTCGAATCAGTAACGTGTGCTTGTATTTTGATTTAAAGTAAAATTATTTTTTTAATAGATAATATTGTAAAGAGTTAGGCCTTTATTTTAAAGTGAATTTTATATAATTTTTTCATAAAGGAATTTTATAAGTAATATTTTTTTTGTGCTGTGAGACTTTTGAAAGTTGCTTGTTAGTCATACTATTTATTGCATAGCATCTATTTAAGTTGAAATAATAAGAGTTAAAATAATATAAAGTAATTTATGATGATTAAATATTTTTTTGTAGCGAATATAAAAATTTAAGTTAGGATAAATTACTAAAATGATAAAATATCATTCAATCAGTGCAATAAATTGTTACTGAATGTTTTCAATATTTTAGATAATAAAAGCTTTTGCATCGATACAAAAATCACCATTTGGAAGTAAAATCATTTTAATTTACATTTGTGTTATGCTCTGTTTTGCATTTTAAAATGCAGAATATGATAATTTATAAGAATCAGTGTTGCAGTCTATTCTATCAGTCAGACATATCGTTCCACAGTGGTGTTTGTTGTGAAGAAAGTGTGTTTTGGGAACTTTTCAAGAATCCAAATGTCACTATTTTGAATCTAGTTCCTTTGTAGCCAGGGCCAATGAAAGCCTTTGGTAAAAAAGATAATCTGGAATTTAGCCATGAAAACTTGCCACAGTACTAGTTTTCAAATCCTTCCAACACTTTTGAAGGCCACTTTGCCACTTGTGAAAGTTTGTTTGAATTTAGTGTCTTTCTGAACTGTTGTGGCTAAATTAATGTAATTTGAAAGGTATGAATCGTTTTTTTTCTGACTTACCTTTATTGCAATATGTAGAATATATCTAAGCCTTATTACTTTTAGTTACCTAATATGAAATATAAGGTAATGAAAGTATTGCAATGGGTTCAAAAATTTGAAATGGAGATCTTGTGGATTTATATGCATGTTTGAGGGTGCTGATTCTAAAAAAGGGTTTTTTTTGAAGATTGGTCTGTCATTCTGTTTGTCTGAGAAACCACTCCTCAGTTTGAAGTTAAACTGCAAACTTCAAATTTGATACACAAGTTTTTAGTAACCATCCGACATCATAATAAGGTTTTTGAGAAAATCCACAAGTTGGTTAAAGCACAATTGCATGCACAATTATTAAAAAGACCTTAATTTAAAATCGTTTCATTTTTAGTCAAAAAATTAAATAATTAGATTTTTTTTATGTTTCAAAAGTTGTATTTTTGTATTCATATGACTTGAGTTGCATCTTTGTTTAATATCACTATTGCCTCTTGACAACTACGTACAAAAGTGTTGGTTAGGGGGACCTAATGTACTCCATTTAGCAGTACAGTAATTCTTTTTTAATTTCATGTTATTCCTGTTCATGCCAGAAGCTTTAAAATGCTTAAAATGTCAGTGCTTTTGTGTTTGTCCTGCCAAATATCCTACATTCAAAGCATAGAAGTATGTAGTGAAAGACATTTGAGAAACTGACAGTCATAGTCCGTATTTCTTTTATAACATACATTTTGGACGAGATATGTCGGCACATTTTCAGTTATTAATGATAATGTTTTTATTCTGTACATATTTGCATACAATTGGCCTGAAATTCCTATTTTCAGACAACTAACGGAGGGAGGGTTCCCTGACTGAACTGCATTAATATTTAAAAAATCTAGTCACAATAGTATTGGCTACATAGAGATGGTCAATATGACCCGATCCTGTCTTTAAATTAGTTTATTTTTTAGCTAAGGTTTCGAAAAGATTTTAAATTGGCTTGTTGGGTAAGATAATATATAAAGGTGAAAATTGAAATAGTAGTGGTACATTAAAAGTACTTATTTCATAGCATGCAAGTTGAGTTGATTTGAACCACAATATTTTTTCATTTACAAAACATACTTTCCAATTTTAAATGACTCATTTGATTGCTACTAAATCCTGTCACAATTTGGCATTTTGTAACAAGCGAATATATGTGATTCAGATAGAATTAGATTCAATTTATGAACTAAATTATGTTTACTTAATATGCCCCATTTTATTAAAAATAAAACCAAAGAACACGCTAGTGTCTTAATTTAAAATTATATTAAGCTCAAATCTCAAATGTATGTGTTCCATTGTTCTAATTTTAATATTTTCAGTGGTTCTTAAATTACTTTTTTTACAATTGCATATTCTTTTTTTTTAATGAAACTTGGAATAATGTTGAATCATTTGACTCGGCTTACTTTAGCTTTGGAAATAAATGTTTTAATAAATGTACAATTTGCATTACTAGATTGCATGGAAATCAGTGTTTTATCTGTAGAATTGTATCGATAGCTTTTAGTTTCTCAGTTTCCAAATCTGCATTATCCTTTAGGTTTAAATTAGATTAGTTGTGCTGAAGTGTTTTGCATATTGAAGTGTTTTTAATATTGCACAAGAAATCAAATTACTTGAACATTTTTTGTTGGAGTTAATATCAAAATGATCTTGTTTAGGCCAATTAATACTAAATAATTATAATATGGTCTGACTAAATAATTAAAATGTGTTCAAGTAGACTGTATTACTGTCAAAAAGTATTAAAAAAAATTAAAGAATAATATGAAAATAGAATACTAAAAAGTTAATTTAAAGCAAATTGTGGATTAAAAGTTAAACTCATTTGCATTTCAATACATATTTGACTCTAAGTAAATAAAACTTATGAAATTGTACTCGCCTTTGCTTTTACTTTTCTTTTTTGGTATTAAAAAATACTATTATATTTGCTAAGACAAATGCAACTATATATTTTTTTTTCTCATTTTATTGCTTGAAATCTACTTATTGAACATCTATTAAATTTATATTGAATAGCACAGAATATTATTAAATTTGTTGTTTATAACTTAGAGAATTTTTGTGTGTATATTTTGAAAATCTTATTATTAAAAAAAATTCATTAAGTATCCAATTAAAGTTTAATATTTTTGAAATTTTATTAAAAAGCCAATGAAAAAATCTTAGTTTCAAAATGTTTTCTGAAATTGAAATGTTTTAATCTATGTAATTCAAAGCCACCTTAGGACATGTTAATTTCATTAGCTTTTTGTTAAGGCAAAAGCAATCACTTTGTTAGTACCAACATTTAAAAATCCATACAGCTTCATTTCCGGAAGTAAGCTTTTACAACAGTTTCTACACCTAAAATATGAATAAACTGAAATTTGTCAGTTTAGTACTTTAACTTACTTAAACGTGGCTCTGAGATATTGATATTTTCAACTAACTTAATCACTGCCTTGTTTTTAAAGCTGATGATACCATGCTTGGTGCTGATCAGTCATTACATTATATGACAACTGATGAACTAAAAGCTCTGGGAGATGACAATACCCTAGGGATTGATGTCACCAGGGACGAAAGAGGGACTGATTCCCTTATTGGTAAGATTATTAATGAAAATAAGTTCATTTTTAGGGATAGCTGTTTGTTGCATTATGCATTTGGCTAAAAACTTGGAAGAGCTGTGATATAATGTCCCGTCCCAATTTGTGTTACGTTTCTAAGCAACGAAAATGCCCAAAGGTGGTAACTGAGATTAACTTAGCCAATTTTAACTAAATAAAACAGACCAAGTCATAATTTATGAATGCTTTTAAAAAAGCAAGATATTTAATCTTTTAAATAAGATTTAGATAAAATAGACCAATATTAATTTAACTGTGAAAGAAAAAAATAATCATTTCATCTCATAGAAAGAGGTTAATTTTTTCATACCTGATATAAATATTATTTTTCAAAGTTTATAATAATGTTATTAATTTAAAAGTGTTGTACTACTAAATTCCAGCACCTTTAACTGCTGAAGAAGATCATCTGACTCCTCAACACATTGCACACCAAGAGGCTACCTACAGTAGCATGGCTGCAGACAACGTTGATCTTGCTAGAGCACCAGTTCACGCTGGGTGAGATATTCTCAAATCATACAAAATATCCCTTTTTCATTTACAGTGTAAAAGCATGTTTGTAAATGTACTTTTGTATGAGCTTTCTTTTGTTTTGTTTTCTATTATGTGCTTGAAAGTGAAAGCTTTTGTAAATTTGTATGTTTAAATTATGTATGTTTTGGTATTTCTTGTATTAGTCAATTTAACCAATAAGTGTAGTTGAATTGTTTTGATTTGTCCATCTGCCATAACATGTGTATAATTTGAGAAATAAAACTTTTGTTTATATTTATTAAAAGCATTTAAAACTTATAGATTAACCAACTGTTAATTTTTATTAATTTTTTCATAAATAATTATTTAATAGATTTTCAATTTTAATAATTCGAAACATTATCAGATTCTTATAAAAAAAAAGCATTGTAATGTATTTATCTCGCTCACAGTAATATATATTTCTGATTACTGCTTCCTTTATTTAAATAAGGTTAAATTGGTTTTATGGGTCTTTTTAAATATAATCTTTTTACTATGGTTTTATTTTTCAAATAAGTGTTCTGCTTGGTATTTTTATCCATCCCTTATTTTCTTTCTGTTTTCATATAGTCTACAATTTTGCATGATTGGTATTTTACTTAATGTGCATTTGAGGTGCTTACATTCAAGACAGGAATTTAAACATCTCTTGTCCTGTGACTGTTTCTAGTTTATTTTGGCTTTGATTTTCAATTGATCAACTAGCATTTTTTGTGCAAAAAAATTAAGGTAGTGTTTTCCAGATCTTAGGTTACACTTTATTTTGAGTTTGGCAAAGTTTATAACAGAAATTTTACTAAAAAATTTTGTAAAGTCAGTGTGAATGAATAATATAAGCAAGTGTAGCATGCCTAATATACAAAGAGCACTTTCTATAAGTTCTTATGTAAGCAACCGCTGCTGATGAATTTAAAAACAAAGGCATTGCAACCTAGAAATGTTCACATAGACTTTTAGGCGAAGGAAGAGAAAATTTAGACACAAAAAAAAAAAGACTGGAAATGTTTAACTTCCTCCTTATAATACTATACTTACCATTTTTGTTCTGTGTGATGCTTTGAATTTTATCCCATCATACCATCATTTAAATCGATTAAATTTGAATGTCTTAATTCATTCAATTCAGTTCAATAATGGGTATCTTCATATTTAAATGCATTTGTCTATTTTTTTGCATCTCAGCAATGTATGGATTCTCGTTGTTAGACAGAATAACAATAAAAATTTTCAAATGAATGTAAACATCTTATTTGCATGTACAACTTGTACATTGTTCTTGTGCATGTGCAGAAAATGCATGTTTGTCTATAATATCTTTGAAGTGCTCATCAACCAATTGCTCTCATTAACTTCTGCTTTTCCCTTTGCCCCTATGCTGCATTTGGATCATTTATAGCAAGCTCAAGTGGAAGACGTAAGTGAACATGCTTATTGATGATAGTTCATATTTGGTATTGAATTATGCACTAATTTGTACTAATTGAATTAGAACTTTTCTGGCAAATAGTGTGTTTAATAGGAATTGTTCAAAAAATACTTTTACAAAAACCTGGAAATTAATTTAAAATTTACCTAGAATTTTCAAAGTAAAATAGTTTTAAAGATAGTTGATGAAAACGATTATTTTATTTTTAAAATGTAATTAAATGCATCTACTTATCCTATAGTTTGTTAGAAAAACAGTTCAATTTCTTAAGTTTTATTTGTGAAAGATATTTTAGTTGTTGGCAGTCAGCATATTATCAAGGCATCCATTTAAAACTATTGGGCAAAAGTTAAAAATAAAACAAAACAGGGAAGTTATTTCTTAAAAAATATGCATAAAGCAGATCACATTTAAATTATGAATAAATTTATTTTTAAAAACAATTTATACGAAAGTAAACAATTGACTGTTCTAATAAAAAAAATAGATGTGTTGCTTCTGACGAATCTAGACATTTTATGAACAAAAAAAATAAATATTAAATCTGATGTATGAGGATAGAGCCTCAAAACATGGATACGCTAAGTACAAACTTCTACACTAAGCACAAACTTCCTACACGAGGTACAAACTTCAACACTAGGTACAAACTTCTCCACTAGGTTTAAACTTCTGGTTGTGCTCTATTAAAAGAAGGGTTAAAAAAAGTTTTCTTAAAGAAATGCTGACCATATTACAATTATAGAATACATCACAAAACCTTTATTCTGCACGCCACTCTCACATCAAAACCAATCAAACACTTACTATATCTCAACAAACGCTCCCCCAGGTTCCTTGTGAGTTTCATGGTCGACGCTAGAGGAGGCGCTATGAGAGGTTGTCGTCACTCTGGGGTCCGTGTGATCATCCCTCCACGCAGGGCCCCTATGCCCATGCGTATCACCTGCCGGTACCTGCGCAAGGAGAAGCTTGCATATCCTCCCCCTCTCATGGAAGGGGAGGCATGTGCCTCTAGGATCCTCGAGGTGGGACCCTCAGGAGCCAAGTTCTTAGGGTGAGTGAGGGTTGTTTTTTATTGGTGAGGTAACTGGTGTATTTTATAATATGAGGTTTAAATTTGTAATTGTTATTGGTTTGGCTTTTATAAACCTTGTGTTCCTATAGCTAACTGTAGCATTTGGAATTGTTTGAGAAAATATGGTTGTTTTAGTGACTCATTATTTGTGATTTTTTATCTCTTCTAAACTTAAACTTGTGTAAGTATCTAATTTTTTAAGGTTAAAAGTTGCATTCAATTATCTTTAACTTGGTTCTGTATAATTTTTATTTGATTTTTCAATTGAACTTTAAGGATTTTTTTGCTAAATAATTTGGTTAAAAAAAGGACAATAAAATTCTGCAACAAACAATGAACCAACAATGGATGAGTTAGTGCTGAGGAAGCTGCCTGGTTATTTGCAAAATTATCATCTTAGAAATTAAGCTTTTTTTTTGCTGATTTAACAAGATAAGCGTAGCAAAATTTAGACATGACAACTTGTTTGACTATTTGTCAAACAAAATCGTTACATTCCAATTTTATGTATAAGAGATATGTCTGAAGTTTCTGAGCTGATAAGCTGAAAGTTTCTGTATGTAATTGCTTTTATGTCAAAATATTTGTGTATAAGAACAAGTTTATTGAAAAATAAAGTGTTGAGTCAGCTATCTCAGTTTTTTGCAAATTGTACAATTTATGAGGAAAACAATTATTTGCCTGATAAAAACCCTTAACTATAACTTATTTGTGTCTGATATTGTATTGCAGTCCGGTGATCATTGAAGTCCCCCACTTTGCATCTCTGAGAGGAAGAGAACGAGAAATAACCATTTTGAGAAGCGATAATGGTGAATCTTGGCGCGAACACTCTCTTGAAGCATCTGACGATGCTGTTCACGATGTTTTCAATGAAAGCTTTGAAGGCGAAGGTACATACACAACTTTGTTATCAAAGTCGTATTTTAAGTGTTGAAACAATAATATATTAGTTAAATTTTTAAATAAATATATTGTAACTTCAGTACCCGCAATGTTTGTTATAAGTTTTAAAAGCAAAATACAGTTTTCAAAATAGTTTCAACAATGTTTTAAAAATACAGAAAAAAAAATCATGTAAAGATAATTTTGTACATGAGTGTAATATTTGTATTGAAATTTAGTGTATTTTTTTAAACTTATAACTTACCTAACTATATTTTTTGATTATTTCTATGCTTTATTTTTATTTTTATGCTACATCTAAGAATTTCAATTCCAAAGTACTTGAAATAGTATATTTCAGTTTAATACTTTTTGTTTTTAAATGCATGAAATTAAACATATTTGCAGTATTTTAAATTTGAATACTTCATGTTTACTTTTATTCTAAGATCTTTTCTTTGTATAATAAACTGCAATGCTGATTAATATCAATATAACATTATTTAATTAAATTAAAGGAATATTGTTTTTTTACTCTACAAAATTGCTTTTTTCGTTTTTTTTAAAGTTATTTAAAATGAACTTTGTAAAAATAATTTACTTTACAAAATTAAAAATTTTTAATAGCTTTTTTTTGACACTTGATTAGCCTGACCAGATTTGTTTCCGTCATTAACTTTTTGACTATAAATCATCATATTAATTTTCATAAATAATATTTTATTTATGTTTAAAAAAAACATCTTCGAAAAAAATAAAAAGACTATTAAAAAAAGTTTTATAGCTTGAGAGTTGAAAAACAAACGAAACTGCACTGCGAAATGCAGTACCTCTGGTCACCCCACTAATTTCAATCCTTTATTCCAGAACTAACTGCAATCGAAGACCTCAGCACAAACCGCATCACCCGCATCTTGACCACCGATTTCCCCCAGTATTTTGCCATCATCACCCGCATCCGGCAAGAAGTCCACGCCATTGGGCCCGAAGGTGGCATGGTCAGCTCCACCGTCATACCCCAAGTCCAGGCCATCTTCCCAGAAGGGGCACTGACCAAGAAGATCAAAGTCGGACTCCAGGTAAACAACAATTCCCGGGACTGTACCGATGACCCCCTAATACCGACCACCGACCGTTACGTACCGGGCCACAGGTCCCCCAAGCCCAAGACGGGCTTTTTTGCGGAGTTCATCCGTCGCGCGTGGCCCAAGTTAGAGCTGTTCTCGATCATGTAGCTTTCGATGCGATTTTAATTCCTTTTTGAGTGTAGGGAGACTATGTGTAAATGTGATAAAGGTGCTGTAAATAATTTTTGTAAGCGTTGACAAGTCTTGTACATCACAAGTAGAAAGGAATGCAAATAAGGGTGAAATCGCGTTCGGTCTTAACAACTCGATAAATCAAAAATAGCTAATATAATTATTTGAATTTTTCTCTGTAAGAAGATTTTCAATGGGATTTTTTCTTTTATTCAAGTTTTGAAGACTACTTAATAAACCACTGGTACTTACAGGAATAACACATTACTCAAAGTTTATTTTAGGGTCTAAAATTTTTTTTCAGTTAACCCTAAAAAATTAAATCTAATATTTTTAAAGCATATGTTTGAGCATGTATTATCTTAAATTTCAATATCCTTCTAGACACTGATGCAATAGCAACTTTAGGATTGCATAAAATAGGAAGCTTATTAATATTTAATCAAATATTTTGGTTTCTTCCAACTCTGTGTTTTATAATTTTTACTCTTTTTCTTAGGTTAAGTAACATAAGGATTCAAAATTTTCCTATTTCTTCTTTGTGTATGTGTATTTCTTCTTTACAGCATAAATATTTAACTTTCTTTCAGTTAAAACTTTCATAATTTAATTTGTACTATATCTGAATGAAATAACTTTTACAGGGCAATTGATTTCCAAGAATTTTTAAAATTTTTTCTTCAGGTTTAACTGGATAACTGGACGTTTATTGTTTCATCCTTTCCTTGTTTTGGCTTCTTTCATTGTAGTTTACAACCTGCTTTGCATGAATTTTAGTTATTGTTTCAATTAGTTATTTCAAATTAGTTTCACTTGGCTGCTACTTTATTTCACATTATTTAATACATGCTCCTTTAATTTGTAATTTTAAACCAAATAAGATGCTCCCAAAAATACAAACATTTGTTTTGAACAAAATATGAAAAAACTTTTACCCTTATTTGCTTAGTTTTCTACTTGTGATTTTGCTTGTTTCGCACAACCTAGAACCCCTTGTTTTTAGTATAACATTTATTTTAACCATTTATATGTATGGTTTTTTTTTTATTTACATACCCAAATGTTTATACCCTTTTATTTAATATATTGCATTTGTTACTTTTTTATATACATTGTTATTATAACGATTTTACGAAGCTTATTTATGCATTGTGATATTTTAATTATTTGTTTTATATTTAGGACAATTTTTATGTATCCTAACATTACTATATAACTTTTTGTTCTGTGCCAATCATTACCTGTATTATACATTGATATTACTCGTTAGAATAGTTTTTCAACTTAGCTTTTTGTGGTTTTCCACTCCATTTTATTTTTTTCAAATTGACTGATTCATTCTTAAAATGAATGTCAGAATGTTTAGTAGTGTTTGAAAAAATTAATCGTAGCTGAATTTTCTTTTGAATCCATGATCATAACTTATTGGGACCAACATTAATGATAAAATTTTCAAAACAGCTATTGACAATGATGTTATATAAATGGAAGAAAATTGAATATTGAACTGCTGTTTGTTAGTCAGGACACTCTAATTTTATTCTGCTATATCTCTGGTGTAAGTTTTTATATCATAAAAATTGCTATCGATTTAAATATTCCGAGCTAAATCTCTCATTATTTTCTGTAATTTGGGTAAGAAAAAGAAATGTATTGGATCTTGGAGCACGTAAAATAATTTTGGGTCAATTATAAGATTATAATTGACTATTTATTTCACTGCTTAGCTTCTGAGACAAAATATATTGAAATCAAACTTTTTTTTTTGCAATTGTTTCTGTGGTCAGTTTGTTGTTGGCAAATTGGACTTGCTATGGAACGTCTGCAATAATCAGAACGAATTTGTAAAAGTAATTGCTGTAGAGTTTTAGAATGTGAGGTGAAAATATCGGTATGTAGTTTTAAAAATGGTGATTGCTCATTCTGGCGAGTGCCGAATGAAGAAAGGATATCTTTTATAAGTTGAGGGAGAATCGAAAAGTGCAAAGTGCCTGTGCTAGTCGAAATATTTGTTTTTGTCATGCTAATTGACATTTTATGAAAAGTATTTCTATTTCTTCTTTCTTCTTCTTTGAAGTTTTCTCTAGTCATTTATTTAATGAAATTTCACGCAAATCAATCTATTTTGATTGAAATAAGGAAACGATTTCCACAACTGAACTTTTATCTATTTTTAAACTTTAGTAGAATTTTTTACTAATTGTAAGTTTATTTGCAATTTTTTTAGCTACAAAAATCAATTTCCAGAAACGAGTATTATTTATTAGTTATTATCAAAATATCTGAATATTCAATTTCCAAGACAAAATATTTAAAATGAAATTGATTGGTCTCTTTAAGATAACTACCACATTTTAAAATTGAATACAAGGACTACAACAAATACCTATTGGACTAACTTTTGTTTCAAGACAGATAATCTGTCCAGATCTGTGGATTGAAAAATATGATGCTTTTTATCAGAAGCTTTTTAAATATTTCAAGTGATGAATTCTTAAAATTTTTTTCAAATGCAACATAGGTTCAAAATTTTCAACTATTTTACTGTTACCGTATATACTCGTGCATAACCCGATTCCCCCATTTTTTACCCAAACATCCTTCCAAAATCGGTAACCCGTGTATAAGTCAAGGTAGGAAATAAGCTAGAGCATTCTGAAGAAAATATTAGAAGAAACCGGCTCATGAACGGGACCGTAATTTTTTTTACTTGCAAGCAAAATTTCAACCCCAATAAAAACAGGTTTCCGCTTTGATGTCCTTGGCATTGCTGACCCTGTATGGAGAAGCTAAGTTGAAACTATGTTCAGTGAAACGTGAAGACTACCCTGTCAAGGGTCACAGATTGACAACGTTTCTTTACACCTCTTGAAGACTGGTTGACTGAACTGCCCTGTTCCAGAGCTACACATTCAAATACGCATCCTTAAGTGTGATTGAAATTTAGTTTTAGTTAAGGGTTAGGGTTTTTTTCCTCGGGAGATTTGATGTCTCGTGTATAAGACGAACCCGTTTTTTACGGCACTAAATTTGACCAAAATTTCTCAAGTTATACACGAGTATATACGGTACTTATTATTTTCAAACCTCTGTTAATAACTTTCTTAAAAAATCAGTTCAAAAACTATCAGTTCATTGGTATTCAATTTTAAAGTGGAGTGGTTATTTTTATATCATCCTATTTGAAAATTTGGTAACTTTTTTATGCTGTATATAGTTTCATTGAAAGACTAGTACTTCACGAGCTTTTGAATTGAGTAACTGGTGGTGGTCCAACATTAATTTTTGATACAAGTAAAAACGTCCATTTAATAGAATAATCATGTAGTTAATTATGTGTGTAAACCAAAAATATTGAAATATTTATTAACACATTTCTTCAAAAACCTGATAAAGCAAATAGCATATTTTTCTATTCAGAAAGCAATAATTAAATTGGTCATTTGACATGTGATTCAATTTTCAAAAATATTTTGAAGATTTTTGTTTTTATTTTTTGAGAATCAAAGATTAGAAAAGTAATCAGCTAAAAATAATAATAAAAAAAAACATGCAGAGAGTGTAAGTCTCTTATTCTGTCCAATTATTACAAAGTTTATCAAAATTGGTAATAATATTCTTAAAAGCATATTTTTTAGCACAATTTGTATCATGTAAAGCACTTTTTAAACACAAGTTCAATTCAATCTTTAAAAATTTTCAACATAGAGTAGTGATTTATCTCATTTTATCTATGTAATTAAAGATATCTGATGTCATCATATTCTACCTGCTTATCCTACTTGCTTTTGCTGTTCATTCTTACCTACTAACATCTGTTTATAATAAAAAAATATTATTTTCTGTACTAATATTTTAACAATAAAGTAAACCAGCAATTCACACTTGTGTCATTTCTTAAATATAACATTTCTAATTTGCTTTTAATCCCTAATGCTAACTCAGTTGCACATTATTCTACAAGATTTTTTCTTCTCTTTATTTCATTGCATGAACTAATATGATTATCATTTTATTGAAATACAGGATTATTTGTATTATTTATGCTTTTAATTACATTATTTTTTATATGTGGGTTATTACATTTTATTTTTATGTTTGTTTTTAAATTTTGGTATATATTTTGTTTATTGTTTTGATGTTTTTTTGTTGTTGAAGTTTTAAATTTTTAACTGGTCACTAATTTGGGCTGCTCTTTTTTAATTAACGATTGTTTTGGGGTAACAAGTTAATTTTTTTTCATATTTTGATTCAACATCTGTCAAGCTTTATTAAAAAAGAGAAATGTGCATAATTAGGAGTAAGTATGTGTATAGGTAGCATTTCCTGAATTTTATTCAATTCTAACATATAAATTTAAATTAACTTAAATTACCGATGAAATCACACATATTTACAGAGTTTGAGTTCTGTACATTGGTTTAGTTACAGAATATTCTTCTTAAAAATTAAAAACAATCAGTGCCATGAAACATCCAAATTCAAGTGATCTTAAAATGCTGATTTCTTATAATTAATTTTTAATTAACTTTTGATTGCATTATATATATTTCATTCTGTAGACATTAAGTTACATTCACAACAAGCACGTTTTTAAAAGGGTATATTTAAGCATTAAACATTATATTTTTCTTTTTAGCTCTTTTTATCTGTAAATAGATATTTAACACTATAACATTTTATTTTCCAAAGTATACCCCAAATTACATGTTTAGTTTGGCTTTAAGGTGTAAATTTAATCTGTTTCTGAAATTGCAAAATTTTTACGTTTCTGTTATTATTATAAAAATACAAAAAAATATTTAAAAAAAAATAAACAATTTTGCCAATCTTAATGTTCTAAGAAAATAGTAGCTTAAATTTATAATTTATATTTAAATATATTAATATACTAAATTGATGCTATGCAATGTCTGTGATTGCTGTTTCCATATTTTCGCCCTTCTATTTAAAATCGTAGTGGGTTACCTGAATTTTCGCCTTAAACTTCATTATTTAACAAAAATCATTTTAAGCTTTTTTAAATATTGGCATCGCCCTCATGTCTGACGGTTGATTCTGCTTCTTTGAAACTCTTTCTACTTGTCCGTCCCTTTGTGCATTTTGTAACTAACTACAGTAAACTCCCGATTATCCGCGGGTGGATTATCCGCTTTGCGGATTATCCGCGGGCCACTATCCCCTCCCATTTTTCAGTTCAAATATAAAATTTCAAAAAATAAAAAAAAAAAACTCGGTAAAGGAATTTTTTTTGTATCAAAACTTTTTGGAAGAATGCATTCCAAGAACAACGAATTCCTTTCTAGAACGACGAACATATTCAAAGAACGGCGAATACATTTAAGAAGAACAACGAATGCATTAAAATAAAAATGACTATAGGAAACCTGGTGTTCAGCCAGGTGCACATCACGAACAGGTCTTTGTTAAAAAGCGTCCCTTGTAAATTCTTCGTTTAACAATTGCGGAGGACCTGGCAGCGAAGCTGCCTCCACCTCCAGTATGGCAGGGAGATTGGGTTGGCGGAGATAACAGTGAATGGCAGCAAGGAACGATGGGGGAGTATGGCGGGGAAGCGTCCCTTGTAAAATAAACTGCCCCCTATTTTAATTGTATTGCTTTATGTGATTTTGATAGTAGCAAAATGCGTGAGAAACTAAAAAATAAGTTGGCAATTAATAAGTTGGGTCTTGGCAATTCAAGACGAACTACAACTCATTAAAAAGATGAAAAACGGATCCTCTAAAAATCAAATGTGCTTGCTGTGTGGCATGGAATAAATATTAGTAGACATTTTGAAGTAAGTACATTTGCACATGCTCTATACCTATACGATTACTGTAATTTACTTTAATAAAACCCAGAATAAAGTTTGTTTATAGGCATTTTCTTCATTTGTGGATTATCCGCGAATTCGCTTATCCGCGGAAGCAGCGCCACCCAATTCCGCGGATAATCGGGAGTTTACTGTATTTAACCTCTTGATGACAGTTGACTTGTACTTCAAAGGCTTACTTATTAGGCTTTCCAAAAAGAGAGCATTAATACCAGCAAGACGATTTTTAAAGGGTACCTATAGATAAATTACTACAATGCATCACACCATAAAATCTCCATTTTTCTCAATATATGTACTATTTCAGAAGATGTTTCAATGAAGTTCCTGAAATTGCCATGTTTTAACCCCCCCCCCCCCACACACACTTTTAATGGTGCCAATTTATGCTTGCTCCTTGAAAACGTACTCAATCCACCATTCTCTTCTGAAATTATTTTTTTGTTTTTTGTTTATTTTTGTTTGTCATTAGTGGAGGCAGCTTCGACGCTCTTCAGTGATTAACTGTTCTTTCAATAGTTTTTATCATTGCCTATTGTGTTTGTGTTTTACTTTTATGTTTATGTGTTTAACATTATACTTGTTTTTTTATGTTTATTTATACTATAATTGTTGGTCAACAGTTTAAATTTTTTTTTTAATTGTTGGTTGTATGAAATTGAAATTAATATTAAAAATGTAAAGGGAATTTCAAGAAAATGTGCTGTCAGTTTTATATGCTCTAACAAAAAGGTAAAGGTTTTAGAATAAAATATTGCATCTAATATTACATAAAATTGCAGCAAATTCAAGAGTTATTCAGTTGCTTTATTGCTGACATGCACCAAAGACTCAAGTGGTTTTTTAAGGTGTTAAAATTCATTGCCAGACAAAACACATTTTTTGGGAATTGTTTAACAGTAGTGTAAAAATTGAATAATAAGAAAAATGTGTTAAAACATTTATTGGATAAGAGGCAGGAGCACCCCATAAATTGTCAGCTATAGCTTATTCTGTTTCAATTAATTCCGTACGACTTAATCTTATCTTGTTTTCTTAAAATGTGCCAGGGAAATAGCTGGGGCATTATTTTGGAAAAAAACATACCTTAATTTTGGAAACAATTACCCAAATGGTTTGAATAATGAGCTTGAGGACTAAAGTCTGTGCGATTTAATTATCAATTGCGGCATGGACATTTTAATGACTTGCATAGTTAATTTTAAGTTATAGGTCCGATTTCTCCACCTGTTTAAAAAATAGTAGCCCTCTCAATTAAAAATGGAATATTAAATCAATCCTAAAAGTATTCTTAGCCTAGCATTAAGAGAAACCAGTTGCTTTTTTGATAAAAATAGTTATTGATTTTGTCACAATGCAATTCATTTTTTAATAATGACAATTGCGATTTTGAGAATTATTTATTCAAATTTCAAATCATATTTCTTTTATATTTTTATAGCCTGAATTTAATTTGGTATTTGAGGATTTCTTTTTAATCACTTCTGACAATCTAAATTCTCCATCAGCATTACATCTCATTTAAATATAACTGAAGCAATTTATTATTATCTTTTCATTAATAGCCTTTAGTTAATGACTTAATGTTTTTTTTTTAACTTGATGTGTAAATTTTGTAATTAATCACATTGAGTTGAATGAAAATTCTTAGATTACATTCTAAGATTAAACATTCTTAGTTCTTTGGCAATTCCCATAATCCTCTGTCATCAACTCTTCTTGTACCAATTTCTTTTCCAGGCCTGTATTTGTCTTATAACCTTTTCCTTTGTAGGCACATCCCATCACACCAGAACTTGTCACGAAATTATTGGGAAATCGTGTGGCGGTTAGTCCTATAGTTACAGTTGAGCCAAGGAGACGAAAATTCCACAAGCCTATTACCCTAACTATACCCGTCCCACAGGCTGCAACTAAAGGCATGATAAATCAATACAGTGGAGATGCCCCCACACTGAGGTTGTTGTGCAGTATAACAGGTAGTACCAAGACAGGTTTGTTATTTTCCTGCTTCTGCTCTGTTGCTTTAACGGTACTGTCTTGAGCACATTCAAAGAAAATAGTTTTAATAAATGAATATTCATGCATTTGGGTATGTACAATCTTTATTTTACTCGTAAAATATCAGAAATTTTAGTTTTTGCTCTATCTATAATAGTAAGATTTGGATTTTGATGTAGTTTTTTTTTATTTTAAAATTAATTTTAAAAAGTTTTTTTTAAAAAATATTTTGCAATGGCTTAGAACTTTTAGTTAATTTTGATGAAATAAAATATTAAGTTAATTATACAAATATTAATTATGTATTAAGATATTTAAAAATTATTTTAGTTTATATTACTCTATGCATATTACTCTATTTAATGTTTAGCGATAAAGCAGTTAGTTAATAAGATAATATAATTATAAATATTTATACATGAGCATTATGACAATGGTTTAACAATTTTTATATAGATGAGTAATAGTTCCATTTTAGTTCTGGCTTAATAGCTGGTAGTAAACAATATATAGAATTTTATGTTGCCACTTAAAGATTAGATTTTTAAACTTGTACTCAATACATTGTCAGTCTTTTGCATTATGCAATTTTTTAAATGTATTTAAAATAGCTATTTTAGTTCTGACTTATGAATGTTATGTAAATATTTTGCCTTTATTAGATGCTCAAGATTTTACTGTGACTCTTTTTCTCTTTTACCTACATTTAAAATTCTAAATGCATAACAATTTATTTGCGTAAACAAATTAATAATTTTTCTCACTGTTCACCTCTTTTGTTTTAGTGGTCATTCAGTGATCAAACTTTTATATAATTAAAAACGTGCAGTAGACAAAAACATTTTATTATAATTTTTAAATAAAATGTTTTTGTTTCAAATTAAATATAAAAAATAAATGTTTTAAGTAAAATTAACTCTAAATAAGATTTTTAGAATTTTAATGTAGGTGAATGTTTTAATTTTACTTTTTGTGTATTCCTTTTTCTTTTCTATTCTTTGGCTTACCACTTTAGTTTGAGTTTCTTCTTGCTTAATTTGTCCTTGTGATATTTTTAATTTTTCAAGGACATAGCTTTTTGGTTTGTCTTTCTGCTGCTGCCTGCTTTGCCCCTTTTCAAATCTTTTAATACAAAATAATTATTTTTATAACTTTAGATTGTAATTTTGCAAATCTGAAAATATGTTTTAATTTAAATGTGAGTTTAGATTGCTGTTTAATATTGGCCAATTAAAAAAATTCAAAGTGCTGACAAAAATTCTTAAATGAAGCTTAGCATAAAGCATTTAAAAAAAGATTTCCCTAAGTTAAAAAAATATTAGTGTGTTTAACATTTATAAAATATGTATTTTAAAAATAATTTACTGTTATGCTCTTGAAAAAATGAGTGTTTAATTAATAGTCTATGTTTTAATCATTTAAAAACATTTACTCATTTTGAATGCCAAATTTAATACCTTTAAAACAAGAATATTAAATGTTATCAATTGATCTAAAAATTTGCAACTGTCATATCATGATGGATGGTTTTTAAGCTTTTTAAATTTTTATCTTCTAATCTATACTAATGTTTTCCTAAGGTGGTACCACTAAAGCTCAATGGGAAGATGTTACTGGTTCAACTCCCTTGACATTCGTTAATGACTGTGTTTCGTTTACAACCACAGTCTCTGCAAGGTGAGCACGTCTCAAGTTCAATATAAAATAACTGTTACTAATATTCAAAATATTTTACTGAATATATGAAAAGTTATGATTTAAGAAACAAAGGTAAAAGATAATTTAAAGGCAAACTAAGTTATTTTTAGAACCTACCTTTTTTTTCATATTTTTCTCACAATAGTTTCTTATGTTTGAAACATTATGCATTTGCAAATTTTGATTAGCTGCTAGTTTAAAAACACTTTAAAGCTGCATTTCAAATAAATTTTTTCTTTGCATTTTTTCTCTAACTTCTAAAGTATAAACACTTAGTTTCATTTGAGAACTATTCGTTATTAAATTAACAAAATTGCTTTAAAAAGCCGTAATCTAGTCTTTTATATTTGATTGTATTATATGTATTACTAGCTGTTATACCCGACGCTGCATGGGTAGAGGTGAAAAAATAATTTAATAGTCAATTTAACTATTTTTTTCTTTCATTTGAGTTACATAACATATGAAGATTACCCAGTAATTTTTTCCATTTAATTACCCATCTTGGATATAGTACCGATTAATATTAATTTCAAAAATTCATTTGATAAGAAGCTCAAATTAAAAAAGATTACATATTTAAGTAAAAAATAATCAGTAAGAACTAAAAATAAGCTACTCCAACAAACAGACCCCCCCGGTGGCACACTCTTTAGGATTCAAGCGTTTGGAGCTGCTGGGGTGTCGGGTTCGAATCCCGGTTAGGCATGGATGTTTGTGACTGTCAATAAATGTTGTTATTTGTCTATGTGTTTGTGTCGTCTCTTTCTTTGTGTGTCTCTTGTGCTTGTGTCATTTCTGGGGCTTAGTACAATAGACTTAAAGTCGCAGTGCTTGGCGATCTTGCCCCCCACCAAGAAAGTCATAAAGTCGTAACAAACAGCAAACGATTTGCATTTTTTTATATAGGTCAGTTCAATTCATCTATCCCTTAATCCTCTATAGAATAATAAGCTTATGTTGCTGCTACCGTTCGTTATGAAGTACAGAATCCTGCTACTTATATTACCTTATAAATTCAAAATTTTAAAATCGCTATAAAGTTCACCGATAAAGTTGTCGTAATTTAATAAGTATTTGGCGAAAAAAGGAAGACATAAAAAACCTAATATGCAGCTCCAATGGACCTTAAAAGCCAACATAGTTCAGTATTATCTTAAAAATGCATAAAAAAAATTCATAATTCAAATTAAATAAACACAATAAATCCTAGAAAAGAAACTGGTTGGATTACGTCACTTGAAATGCATAAATTATTTTTCAATTATGAATTTAGCAACAGAACAAAATAAACATTTTAAATTTCAATTATTTTCGTTAAAAGTTTTATTTAATTTTTTCTGCTGAATGGCATCATGAAAGGGAAGAAATGATCGGATTTGAGCGAAAGTGGTGTATTTTTTCCCTTAAAATGTTAGAAAACGATAGAAGGAATGGTCTGATTAAAAAAATTCGTAGCCTTTGTTTGTTCTGGAGATGAGATGAATTTTTGTGCCAAATTTCGTGATGAACTGTTGCGTGATTCTAAAGATTTCACGTCCTATACAAACAAACAGAAATCGCCTTTTATGTATATAGATTAAGGTCTCTAACAGGAGCACCTGTGTACCACTTGACTTTTTGAGAAATTTTGGCCTACCACCAGACCTAAATATTTTAATAAACATATAATATTACTCTTTTGAAAGTATTCAGTTCAAAGGTTTTTTTAGTAAAATTGGTGTGAAAACTTTGTATTTAATGGTTAGATATTTGTTTATTTATAACATGCTTATAATAAAGGAGAAATTAAAAGATTAAAATGGTATTAATTTGCAGTTTTGTTTCTTACCTATAGGGCTAAAAGCATGCAAATAAAAAATAGTTCAAACTCGGCGAAATCTGATCCAGAAGTTAATTTTTCCTTAAAGTAATGTTAATGTTTAAAATAATGAGTAATATGTTTGCGTGCTCACTGCACATGCATACAGAAGCTATTGATAGCATCATGTTGCTTGCATCACTCACGTATACCACCTGATATTCTGCGCGAGTACCACCGGTTGGGAACCTCTGCTTTAAAAGTCTATAACATTTATGAAAATAGATATGAAGCTTTATTATGACATTATGAACAATGTTGCCAGAACCTAAAATGTACCCATGTTTCAGATTTTGGCTGTTTGATTGTCGACAAGTAAACGAAGCAACCAAGTTTGCTACCGAACTTTACCGTGAAGCCATTCATGTTCCCTTTATGGCAAAGTTCGTGGTGTTTGCGAAGAGACGGGATCCTTTAGAAGCCCAACTGCGCGTATTTTGCATGACGGATGACAAGGAAGACAAGACGCTAGAATCTCAAGAACACTTTACGGAAGTCGCAAAGAGTAGAGACGTTGAGGTATGACTTTTTTTTACCATTTTCATTTAAGAGTTTACTACGTCATAAACGAGTTAGCTTGGGTAAAAATAATCGGAAAATTTATATACAGATGGCATGATTACAGTTACAGGTATAAAACACAGGTAAAGATAGAACCCATAAAACTACAACAGCTAACAATAAAACATTACTAGACACACTAAGTGTTAGACACGGCTTTTCCATATTTTGTGCATCAGTATGTCTTGTAATGACCATAAATTTCCAGAATTTTATAAGTAATAAATTCTTTTTGATATACTTAATTCTGGTTTTTAAAAGAAAAAGATATAGGATTAGATCACAATAGCTAGAGCAACTAAAACAAATTGATAGTTGACACAAATAAACTCTATTTTTTTAAAAATGTCACTTAGTACATTCTTCCACTAAGCTCTTAAATTCTCCAGAAACATATGTATTAACTGCAATATGCATTATTTTAATTTCAGGTTTTAGAGGGTAAGCATCAATTCCTTGAGTTTGCTGGCAATCTTGTGCCAGTGACCAAGTCCGGTGAGCAACTGAGTTTCACATTCCAAGCCTTCAGAGAAAACAGGCTGCCCTTCACGATCCGCGTGAAAGACACACACCAGGAGCCCATGGGGAGGGTGGCCTTCATGAGAGAAGCGAGAGTCAGTCGCGGAGAACCCCCACAGTCGCCCATTTGCAACCTCAATATCGTCCTGCCAGAGGTAGGTGTTTTTTTACATTGTTTTGGTTAGGTCAGGGGTTCCAAAGGCTTCTTAAAAAAATTTTTGTATTGAGATTTGTAATGTTTTGTCATACTTTTTCCTGTTTTAAGAGACTCCAATATGCAACCTTAATATTGTTTAGGCTGAGGTATACCTTTCACATTGTTTCTTCACGACAGGGGTTCCGAAAGCCTCTTTAGCCGGTAATGATCCGGTCTCTAATCTGAAGTCTCCTCTCTGTGTTAATTCACTGTAAAAGTAATTTTGTAAGTCAAATTTAACTTTGGCTGTATTGAACATTTTGGCAAATGCTTTTTTATATGATAAATGTAGCTGTCTTAAACTCTTCACTACCAGGATACATTTTAAGTCTTTAATTCGAACATCAACGACCAGGATGTATACTGCATATGTCGTCCACTCTATAGTGAATAGTTGCATCTACAACATCTTTGCCAGCCTTTGAACCTTACAGGTTTGAGAAATCTAGCCTGGGAGTGAAGGGATTAAGTGTCTCTAAAATACCAGTTTTTGAAATTTGTTTGAATTTTTTTTGAATGAATTTTCAACAAAGTATTAAAATGTCGTTCCAAAAGTGAAATTTTAAAGCTCTGCAAACCAGCTACATTTATCATACAAAAAAGTGGTTTGTAAAAATATACAATATAGATGGAGTCATTTGGCTAAGAATTTTTTTTTACATTGGATTAACCGCAAGAAGACTTAAGGCTTGGAGACCTAGCTGCTGCTCTCATTTCCTCCTTTAATTTAAGACCTCTTTTAGTATACAACCTTAATAGTGTTTTGTCGCATACTTTTACATTTTTTAGAGGTTTCCAATAAAGGGCTTCTTTAGTATGCAGCCTTAATGTTATTTAAACAGAGGTAAATTTATGTTCTGTTAGGTCTGGTTTTCCAAATAATCCTCCTTTAGAGCATCCCAATCTGCAACCTTAATTATTACACAGTATTTTATTATGTTAAAGATTCTGAAGCTGAAGGCTTTTAATACAGTAAAACTTCTCGGGAGCGACCACCCTCCGTTCTGAGGAAAATCGGTCGTTGAGGGAGGGTGGTCTCTTTGAGAAGTTTCCTCACTGAGCTGCTTATAAATGTTCAAATCAATTTTATAAACAATGGTTTAGTAGTAAAAATTAAAAAAAAGTTTACAATTTTCATCATTTTATTTAGTCATTTTAATTATATCCAAAAACAAGGTCCTATTTTTTACAATACACATTTAAGTTACTATTTTTTAAAATAAGAGGAAATATCTTTTTGTTAAATTTTTTTCCTCAATTTTTTAGAAAGTACCTCATATTTCAATTTGTTTTTAGGTTTTGTAAAAAGACTATTTATTGAAACGTCTTTCATGTTTCGCAAATTTAACATTCACTGGTATTTCTCCATTCTGTGAGTTTCTTGAACTCCTTTTAAATTACGACGCCCATCGCCAATAACCCTCACGTAGATCTAGTGCGATGATAATTCAAACCTACCAACCTACCTTAAACATCTTGCCATCAAAGTTAGCCCCTTGCTTGTGTGACAATGATTAACCCTAGTGATTTGTTTTTGGAAGGGCATGTCCAAGCGTTACCTTGGCTAGGGATGTCAACGTACATAATGGATGGCCCTACCTTGCAATTGTTAACTGCAGTAAAGTGAAAGAAGCTTCCTATTGACAACTTGGACAATTTGGGGAAGGGTCTTTCGAAATGATCCTTTTAACAGCAAACAGGGGGGAGGGCTGAATTTGTTCAAACTTGTCATTCTGTCTGGTTAACTCTTCCGTGCAATCATATGGAGGAAGGTAATTCAATGGATGAAATGAGCAAACAATGACCAGTAGCTGCGGGAAAGCAAGACTTTTTGGAAAAGTGACCCTCTCGGATGAGACCTATAATGTGGTCGTAACCGGAGGTTGGCCTGGTCTGTCCCAGAGGTATTTTTAACATTAAGCGTATAGGGGAAAAAATCGGTGCCTGGAAAAATTGCCTGTTTGCAGAGGTGGTCGCTTAATAGAGGTGGTCTCTTGTAGAAGTTTTACTGTATATCCATAAAATTAAATCAAGGCATTATATTTTGCTCTTGAAAATAATGTATGTTTGTGGCAGTCATTGAATAACTCTAACCAAGTTGAGTTATAATACTTTTTCTAAATTAGTTTAATTTTAATATACTTAAATGTCTCTTAATTTTGAAATTGTTGTTGAAAGCAAATTTATCACATCTCTGAAAATAAAATCTAGGTAAATTTTTTTCATTACTGTCGTTAATACAGTATCAGTAAATATCTTAGGGGCCTTAGAAAAAGTCTTTTAAATATGGGAAATTCTTTTGACTTGTGTTTTTATGATCTTATATTATTTTTTTTATGATCTTTTTACAGGCGGACCTAACACCGGTATCAGAATTAGTTACATTGGAAAAGAAATATGGATTTGTCACAGAATCTAGTTTAGGTAAATTAAATTCTTTGAAATATATTTGAAAAACACTGTGTTACTTATCGTAAACATATTCAAGTGTCAGTTATAATGAGATGTTTAATTACAATATTTTTTAAAACTGTTTTTGGTGCATCAGTATTGTGTAAGATCTTGTGTTATAAAATTTAACAAGTATATAAAAGACATGATTTGATAATTATTTATTACAACTAAAGTTTTAGAACAAGTAGTATTTGCAAATGAATCGGTGAGTGCAGAAACAATGTCAGTCACAAATTTAAAATTTTTCAGGAGGGAGAAAAAACATAATAACTCCTCCTCTATTTCTGCACTCAACACTCGAAACAAAAGTCCTGTATTTACGGAACTACTCTACAGACTAACATAGTTTTTGCACCCAACACGCATCTTGCCTTTCTATGCTTATTTTCATTGAGAAGGAGTTTTCGGATTTTTTTTTTTACTGAAGTGGTTTCTGCACTCACGGATTCAAATATAATTAATATTATATTTAATTTATCAATAACACAGAATTAAATTCTTATTTTGATTACTTTTAATCATCCATTACACCTTAAGTGAGTAAAAATAATTATTTTCATAATAGCTATCTGTTCACTGATTCCAAACAATTTCTTTCAGCCAAGCCTGAGCAAATCCACAGAGCCGACTTGAGACTTTCAGATATTGCGAAAGGATTGGGAAGCGATTGGATTGCACTTGCTTTGCAACTTGATCTGTCTGAAGCTGAGATTAACTCCATACGATCTGAAAACCCCAGTGACGTGTCCCAACAAGCCCATGCAATGCTTAAGCATTGGCTGAAGCGTTCCGGAAGCAGAGCTAATGGTTGGTGAAATGTTTTGATATATTTATAATATTTTCAAAGTCTTAAAAGTTTAGCTTCCTAGGGTTTAGATTGCTATGGGCCTGTACAGCATTTCTGACTGAACCAGATTTTAAAAGGGCCTGATTCACAATTTTGACTTAATTGATTTATGTTGTTTTAACAAAAAGAAAAGAATTAATCTATTCAACACAAACAAAAACTTAGGATGGGAAAAAATTCATGAATACTGGGTAGGATTTAAATGCTTTTTAAAGCCTGTTCTTAATCACTCTAATTAAATTTTTTTTAGCTTGTTAAGTTTTTGGATAACCAAGTGTGTTCTGTCCCATTTCTTTTTTTCATTTCAAAAATTTTTGTTACGTTAATTTACCTATAGTTTTCTTAAAAGTTTTTGTAATTATAAACATGATAAAAAAATCTTTGTGATAAATTTTATTTGATTCAATAAAAATAAATAACTCAATTGTTTCTGTGTAAAGCTAGCTACCATACTTCACTTCTTTTTTGTAGTGATTAGTGCTGTAAATTTATGCGAGGTGGTTTCAATGTGGATCTGGATAATTTCAATTAAAATGGAATTTTAGGTATTTTTGAATGTATTAGGTTGGATAAGTTTGCTATTTTTAAGGCTTAATAGTATTACTGTTTTAGGACATAAAACTTTTCAAAGTAGATTTAACTGTATATCTCTGTTACTAAGTTAATGTTGTATGTCTATTTTTTATTTTAAAATTACCCAGTTCGGAAATTATCTTTAAAATTTTTAACTGACCATCCACTATGAAACACAAATTAAAGGAATTGAGCTTTTCAGTTGTATTAAGCAGAATCTTCCCATTTATATTAAATTGTGATGAAATTTTATAATAGGAAACTTGCTGGAAAAAGGTCTTAGGAAAATCAACAGAGAAGACATTGTGAATGAGTGCATGTTCAATGTTGAATTGGTGACAGATGATGTTGAACGAGCTGTTGCCAAAGTTCATTTGGATCAATCGGGTAAATTGATAATTACCGAATGAAATAAAGTGTTTAAATATCCTAAGAATGAAATAAAGTGTTTAAATATTCTTAGAATGAAATAAAGTGTTTAAATATTCTTAAAATGAAATAAAGTGTTTAAATATTATTAAAAGTAATAAGTCTAGTTTCAATCATAGTTTTCCCATTAAAAATGTTTTTAGATTTATTCATTACATATGTGTTTATTAGACTAATTTATTTCTGTTTTAAAGGTTTTGATACGTTTAAAGAGGAATTAGGGCCATCAAGGGATGCTTCTTTAAGAAGAGACACTTCATTGAATGGCACATATGATGAACAAGATATTATGAAGGTAATTCACAGTTGTATATTTATAAATGATAATAAAATATACAATATTTATCTTAATAATGTTTACGATTAATATTTATAAATTATCTTCAACTGTAGTTTAAATGGAAGTCCTGGTTAGCTTGAATAAATTTGGTCTATTAGTCAGTTTAAATGTAAATTGTGAAAAAAATTGTGATATTTTACAAATGTTGATTAGCTATAGAATTAACCATTTAAAAATCTAAACCAGCACTGTAGGTTTTTGTTATTTTTTTAAGTATAAGTTCTTTTGGCAATCGTTGATTTCAAGGCTATCAACTTCAATCATAGATCTCCTATTCATATTTATATTATGCAGGTCTATTTTTGTTATAATATTCTTCACTGATTTGCTAAGGATTATGTTTAAACGTTGATTAGTTAAAAAAAGAAATGTATTGTATGTATCTTTTTTCTAAAATATCATAATATAATTATTTTTTAGGATGCTGAATCGGCTGCTGAAACAAGCAGTGAAAGTTCTGATAGAGATGCTCATTTCAGATCAGAAAAAAGGCATTCAGGTACATTGCTTGCTGAGGGACTGATTTTAAATAGTTTTCATCTCTTAATTATTTTGTTACATTCAATTTGTTCAGAAAAGCAATATATCTAATGTTTCTAATGAGTTTTGCTGAAATAATGTATTGTATATGACACTTTAAAAGTGATACTGACCAAATAAGTTTTCCCACGAAAGTTTTGCATTTGTTCGATGTAACAGATCTGCTAATTGTTGTCCAACATTTGTAGAATTGGCTAAAGACTTGAAGTATTTGATGGATCTTAAACTTTTGCATACTTTTAAATGTTTTTACTCGAATAGTCATACTTGTCAGTTGTGCTACTTTTTAGGCTACTTTTTATTATACTTTATATTATGTAAAAAATAAATGTGGTTTAGATAATCATTGAGACAGTTTGACTATATGTAAAAAATATATTTAATTTATTGTAGTTTCAATCTTTTTTCTCAAACTCTTAAAAATTATATTTATGTCTTTTGTTTTTATTCTAGGGTCCAGAAAAACTGAAACTTCATCTCATTCTAATAGAGGTAATATTTGTATACAATATACCACTGTTAAAAAAAAAACACCACTACTCAAACTCTGCAGCTGCTACTAACTAAAATATTTATCAAAATGTCTAAAATAAGAACATTTTTGAAATTTTGGACAGTATCTACTTAAAATTTAACTAGATATGTTGTTATATTTTCTTTTTCAAATAATTCACAATAATCAGAGACCGATAGCCTTAAAAATTTTTCTCCTTCATTTGAATTTGTTTTCTAGTGATTATACGGGGCTATTTTATAATTTTTTTATAAATATTGCAAAAATATTAGTTTATTTCTTAAATTCATACTTAGGACATTAAAATTTTAAATAATTTCACTTGTATTATCCAATAATGAACCTAGTTTAATTGCTTTACCTTTTTCACTACATTGTTTTCTCCTTTTTGATTAACGAAATATTCAATTTTCCCTGAAAGTCTTTGATTAATTTACTTTGTTGAATAATAACTTTATTAATTTTAAAATTAAACAAACGGATTAAAAATTATGTAACTCCAAGTTGGAAAACCATATCCTATCCAGACGAGAATACAAAAACAATTACTTGAATAAATAATAATAAAAGAAACTCCAGAACAAAATTTATCAAAAAAGTAGCAAATAGTAAATTTCTGTTACTATTTTCATTTAAAGGCAACGAAGACGGAATGGATACCCTGGTCCAACACATCCCCACTGCCATGGCCGAATCCTTCACTCAAAATGTCAGCAATGGCCAAGTTTCTGACAATAGTGTGCATGAGGACGATAAATCGGAACCCACTGCAGCCACTCTGTCCAGTGAAGCCACTGCTGACAATGAGGTTTCTTCCTGGGATGACAAATCACATACGGAAAAGAGAGGTAATTTGAGGGATATTTTTTAATCATCAATGTATTTTTTAAAATATGTTTATGCAGTCAAATGTTCTAGACACAAACTGAAGGAGTGTATCAGTATCTAGTGTAAGTAAACCAAAATTGAAGCATTTAGTTATTCATTCAGCTAAAAGGCTTTTAAAATAGTTTAATTAATGTTTAGAATAAAATAATTTTAGTTAACCCTTTCAGTCCCAGTGATGCCATTTGGCATCATCACTTTCAATATTTTTTTTAAAATGTCTATGTCCCGCTATGACATCCAAACACACATCATTCGATTCTTCATACTTTGTTCTATCAGACAAAATTTTACTTTATTCTCAATAGAAGTCAGAACTACTATTTTTTAAATTTAGAAAATAGTGAACAAGCGTTTCTCCTGATTTTTGATAAGTTCACTTCAGTTCCACATATTTAAAACACAATTTAAACTATTTTGGTTAAAATAATTACTAAATTTTTTTTAATAATATGGTCAGATACCTTAAAATATATAACTCGAAGTGTTTTTAGGTAATATATATATTTTTATTTTGTTGTTTTTCACAGTTAGAGAATTTTGGCATTGTTTCAAAAACCATATAAAAAATTTAAATCGATTTTTTTTCTTAAGGAATTCGTATATTTGACCTAAAATAAGCTTATTTTGTGAATATCAGATGTTTCTGTTGTGTATTAAATTTTTGGGACTAAAAGGGTTAAATTGTATACTTATTCATATCTGCCAATTTCTTGGGATCTGGCAGGTTAAATTCAGAGATTTGGCAGGTTAGTTTAATTAACGTTGCTGAATAGTCTCAGTTGGCAGGTCTGCTTATTAGAACATTGTTGAATATTCTAATAAGCAGTTAAATATTTATAAAGGAGGTGCAATTTAAGTATATAAACTTTTGTCTATTGAGTAATTTTATAGTGTTAGAATCGGTTAGTTTTGTTTATTTTTGGAATTGTAATATGAAGAAAATATAATTGGGGATTTTTTAAAAAAGAATACCTGCTTCAGTTTTCTTATATACATTTATAAGTATTTATTTAATTTAATAACCTTGCAAATTATTGAGTTATGATCAATTTAAAAGTACTTACAAAATATAGTTTGATTTACTTTGCCATAATTTATGATAAGAGTGACCAAACTATATTCCTCGAAATTAGAAACTGGAACAATATGCAGTAGGATTTTCCACAAAATCAAAATAAAGTTTTTAGTTCATTATTTTTTTCTTACTTACAGTTTGTTTATTCTAAGAGAACTGAAATGTGTGTAAATTTTTGTATAGCCTTTTAATGTTTTCTAATAGGATTGTAAAAGATATAATTTCCTTAAAAAATATCTAAAAAAAAAGTCTTTGCAGTAGTAATATTTTTTTATGCCATTATAAATGTTTGGTGTAATGCATCCTATTATTGTCCTTAAACGTAAAAGAGTACCAGTGCTGGCATCTTTCCAGTATCAACTAATCCAATTATCTGGGAAGCCTTTTAAGATTTCTGCATGTGCGAGTGAAACATGCAAGATTTCTTTCTCAGTCTTTAATTTACCCTTTGCAGTCTTCTAAGTGTTACTTGAGTATATTGTTTTCTTAAATTCTTAGGGTGTAAATGGATTTTCAGTGATAAAAAGTATTTATTTTTACTTACTGAATACTAGTCTATTTTAACTATTTATAATTCTTAATGCCTTAGTTTTATTTATAAAATTAGCAAAATTTCTTCTAATAGAAGTTGTTTACTTTTTATCCTTGATTTAAATAGTTTAATTTTAAAATTTACTAGTTTAAAATTTTAAATTTTTTTATCAATATATAAAATTAATATGCTTAAATGTTGGCTGAAAAGTTAATTATTTGTAGTTCAATATGTAGTTTTACCTATTCACTGTTATTTATGTATCAAAGGAAGGAAATTATTGTTATTGCAAAAGTAAATGTTCCACAATTAAAGTAACTCCGTATTAACATTTGAAAGGCTATACAAATTTTTTCACCATAAATTTATTTTTAGTTTCATTAGGGGTATAGTGGACATTCAAAATGCTACCTTAATAGCAATTGTTAAAACTGTTGTGCCTCGCTAATTGAAATGAAAAAAATTGCTGAAAATTGCAGTTTTTCATAATGCTCATCTGTGTTTTCAAAACAGTTTTTTTTTTAATGTTCCTGTACCATCCAACTTTTTTTCTGAAATTAATCAAGCTTTTTAGGAAGTTTTACGTATGGTTAAAAATCAATTTCTCTATATATTTAGTGTCTATTCATTTCAAGTTGTATGAAATCTAAAAACAAATTTTGAGAGTTTTCCAAAAATGTCCGGGAAAACTCTTAAAATTATTCAATACTTCTTAAATAAAATAATTTTTCTTAGCTCAGCTGAAATAGTATTTTTGAATCGATTTGAAAATGTGTAAAATAATCAAATTTTATCAGGTTATATAAATAATATAAAGTTGAAACAGTAAATAAAAATAGCACATCAAAGATTTGTATTTTGTCGTTTAACTTAAAATTAATCTTTTATCAGGAAAAGTTAGAAACTAATTTTAGAACATTTTGATTTCAATGTTACGATCATATTTGAAAGAATTATTTATGTCCACTATAGCCTAAAGTAATTTGAGTTAAACATGCATGTGTGTTACTTTTGCTTAATTGGTATGCTTTTACCAATGCATGCTTTTTTTTTCTTTCATTCCTTTTCTGAAACTTTTACAGTTTCTAACATTAATCAATCATATATGTATTTCCACTAAATTGCCTAGACATATGATGCAGGTTAGTTTTACAAACCCTTTTAATTCCTGTTTTCCGATTAACACACTATTGAATTGTGACTTTTTTTTAATATCAATCTACATGGGTTTGAGTTACAGTGTAGTTTTGTTATATAAATGGAAGGTAAAAAGTTGAGTCGTTTACAAAGTGATTTTATTTGATAAGTTTTGCGCTTAATTAATTTGCTGGTAAAGAGTAATTGGTAAAGTGCCAGGTACAAGTTTTATTTTTCAAGAATTACATTTAAAGAATGAACATTGTTTTTGTTATAATTTTTTTGGCATTAAAGATTAGTGCATCGATATTTACATTATATACTTCACTCTTAAAAGAGGTTATTTTACACTGGATGCTGTGTGTTAGTATAAATGTATTTTTTTGAATATTTGAATTATTTGAGAGTTGTCTGAATAATTTTGGAGTTGTTTTAAGGTGATACGATACCAAAAAGAAAAATTGGTAATAAAATGAGATTTTTTGTATTTTGTAATCCCTCAAGTTGATGGGTTTTAAAATTTTGCATGAAGATTGATAGTAGAACTTATCTGCATGGTGTTCTCCTCAGCCCATTACACTTCCAGCCCTGCCTCAACTACTAGAAGAATTCTGCTTGAATAACCTGGAATGCCAAAAAAAAGAGACAATGTTTGTCATTTATTGATAAGTATTTTATCATTTTTTTAGAATACAAACCATCCTATGGTAGCAATCCCCAACCTGTATACAAGTCTTCAAGAAATGCCACTCGTAACTCAAAATCAGTGAAGGAAATCAAAAGGAATAACAAGGAAATGAGCAAGAGGAAGGTCTCTTTCTCTGTAAATCCTTGGACCATGACCGTTTCAGTGGCGAACAAACGAAGGAAAAAACTTGTCAGGAGAAATACCTGGCCGGCAGATTCTCCTAGGAAATTGAATATGCAGAAAAAGTATCAGCAGCGTTTAAAGTCTAAAACTTTCCCTGAGCCATTTTGGTCAAACACTTATGAGTGGTTAGTGATGCAGAATTCTCCCGAAGAGGTGAAATGCGCTCCTTTGGCAAAGTCTGAGTTTGTGGATCTTGTGGCAGTGAAAAATTTTACTCCTGTAACACCATATGCCTACAAATCTCCTCTTGAATATTATGCTAAGAAAGAAAACAAACCTAAAAAGTCTGAAGTGTCAAAAACAAATTGTCTAGACACTCTTGGATTTTACTTTATTGTTAACGCTAACAAAAAAGTTTGTAATGATCCTAAAAAGTACTTGATGAAATTGAAAAAGCGATGCTTACCTGATTTGAATGTTCGAAGTTTAAATGTTACTGACTTTGAAAATAGTTCAATTGAAGAGAAACCTCTGTATCAGGATGAAGCATATTCATTTGAAACTTACAATCAAGTTACCAGACATCCACTCCAGAGTAGTAATGTAGCTTTGGAGGATTATTTGATTTCTGAAAACTACCTTGTTGGTGATTCTGCTGCTGTTGAAATTGAGAATACTGTATCACGACCCTTTCATGTGACTTATCAGCAGTTAAATACACCCATCCGTGCTCCTAGACCCTTCCATGATTCTAACATGGATTCTTTTGGAGATATCTTGACACAAAGTTCAATGACTTTCTTGGATAATGATGTAATATCCTTAAAATCCAAAATTTCAGTGCATAACTCGGGTTGGAATAAAGAAAATGTGTTAAAAAATAAAACTAGCTTTCCTGACACAAAGTTACCCAAACCTGTAGAAAAATTTAAAATACCAGTTTCTAATGGTGTGCCTAAAAAAGTGCATGATATAGCTACTCCCAGAAAGCCTTTTGAAAGTAAGCCTATTACACCTTCTTCTAGACATGCAGATAATAAAATTGGTATTTATAAGTTACCGAAAGACATTGAGACAAATAACCCTAATATCACTCGCTCACCACAAGATATGCCTGATCAAAAATCTTCAGGTACTAATAAATCTGGATCGTCTAAAGATAATGTGTCTCCTTCCTACTCTACTTCTTCCCAATCTACTTCTTCTGGTTCTACTGGATCAATGGGTGACACTACAGGAACAGGGGATAATGTATCTGGAGAAGGATCATCTTCAAACTTTGGACAAAAGACTAAGCCTTATGCAAGGCAACTTTTTGAAAAGGATATCCAATCCAACTTATCAAAAGCTAAAGATAAAGACACAAAGAAAGATCAGTTAACTAAACAGCAGTACCCTCATGCAACTGGTAGTTCGCAGGTAGACAATACCGCAACTATCATCCCTGATACTTCAGGAAAGCAAAATACATCATCTAGTGCAGTACCATCTGATGTAGTAGGATTCAGTTTTCTTAAGTATTTAAAGGATCATATTGAATCTGAAGAAACTGCAAAGGAACCAACTTTTCCTGCTTCTGTTGTTGGACATGCATTTCTCAATGCTCTTGTTGAACAACAAAATAAATCTCAAGAAAATGTACAAGAAAAATCAATTCCAGCATCGGTATTAGGTTTGTCTTTTTTGAAAAATCTTTGTGAAGAGGGGAGAGAAATAGAATCTCAAGGCCAATTTCCAGCTTCCGCATTAGGTCAGGCATTTCTTGACACTTTAGCTGCTAGTCAGAATCAATCAACAACCTCCAAAGACAAAAGTGCTCATTTAGGAGAATCTTCCATTGATGTTAGTAAAACTAAGTCAGAACAATGTGGAGCATCAAGTACAATACCGGCTAATGTTCTTGGTCAGACATTTCTAAAAAATATTTTAGAGCAATCAGTTTCTGTTCAGGATACTAGTGTTGAACAATCTACAGTGACAACAGACACTGAAAGTTCTTCAAATAAAGCAATACCTGCCTCTGTTTTAGGACAATCATTTATTAAAGCATTAGTTCAAGAAACAGATGACAAAAGAAAACAAGAAAGTGAAAAAAGTATTCCATCTTTGGTTGTTGGCCAGGCTTTTCTTAAAACTTTAATGGAAGATCAATCAAAAGTTCCATCGAGTGAAGAAAAACATGTCCCAGCTTCAGTAGTAGGTCAAGCGTTTTTGAAGACTCTTCTTGACCAAGGAACAGTAAAGGGAGATGAAAGTAATGCTAAACCAGTCCCATCAACAGTTGTTAGCCAGGCATTTTTAAAATCTCTAATGGGCGTTGAACAATCTACTGAAGAACCTTCTGCAGAAAGTAATAAAGCAATACCATCAAATGTTGTTGGACAAGCATTTTTGAAAACTCTGCTTGGCCAAGGAGCAGTGAAGGAAGATGAATGCAAGACTAAGCCAGTCCCATCAACTGTTGTTAGCCAGACATTTCTAAAATCCCTAATGGGTGTTGAACAATCAGGGGAAGAACTTTCAGAAGAAAGTGATAAAACAATACCTTCAACTGTTGTTGGACAAGCATTTTTAAAAACTCTTCTTGACCAAGGCACTATTAAAGAAAAAGAAAGTGATAGTAATCCCAAACCAGTCCCATCAAATGTTATCGGCCAAGCATTTCTAAAATCTCTAGTTGGTGTTGAACAGCCAGGTGAAGAACCTTCAGAAAAAGATAAAGTAATTCCTTCAACTGTAGTGGGACATGCATTTTTGAAAACGCTCTTTGATCAAGGAACAAGTAAGGAAATCAAAGGAAGTGCTAATCCCATTCCATCTTCTGTTGTTGGTCAGTCATTCCTAAAGTCTCTTACAGAGGTGGAGCAGTCATCTGTGCAATCAGCAGAAAGTAAAGCAATTCCTTCAACTGTAATTAGTCAATCATTTCTGAAAATGCTTGTTGCAAAAGAAGAGGCTAAACATCCTGATTCTTCTGAATCTGCACAAGAAGAGTTATCCCAAAAAGTCATACCTGCAACAGCTCTTAGTCAATCATTTTTGAAATCCTTAATAGATATGAGGGAGCCTTCTAGCAGTGAAGGGAGCAGCGACAAACCTGTTCCATCGTCTGTAGTTAGTCAAGCCTTTTTGAAAACTTTGATTTCAGAAGCACCATCTGATGTTAAAAAGCAAGAGGAAAAATCTTTTCCTGCTTCAGTTGTTGGCCAAGCTTTTCTAAAAACACTTATGAGTGAGAGTGATTCAATAACTGGATCTAGTGTACCTAAGCAGGATCAAACTTCTGAATCATCTACGGAAGAGAATGTTGAGAAAACTATTCCTTCAACAGTTCTTGGACAGTCTTTTCTGATGAGCTTGATTCAACAAGGTAGTTCTTCCTCCGAAGCATCTCAACTAGAATCCTCAAAGATATCTGAAAACCCACTTCCTGCTTCCGTAATAGGTTCTGCTTTTTTAAAAGCTTTATCCTCTGAATCATGCTCTCAAATTATGCCACCAGAAACTTGTTCAGTGTCTGATAATACCAAAAAGCCAAGTCCGATGCAAGCAAATGTTATTGGTCAAGCATTTCTAAAAACTCTTCTTAGTATGTCCTCTGATACTCCTTCAACAGAATCACGTGAAGGTTTGGAAGAAGCTACCGATAGTTCAGTTGGTACGCACACAGACGCCCTGAGCTTTCCGAAAGAATTGAATGGGAAATCATCAAGTTTGGATACATTTATTCCTGATTCTGTATGTACTCAGCAGCAAAGCCACTCTGACTTACCCTCAGCATTGGATGAACAAAATATTATCATTCCCCCTCCACCTGAGTTTTCTAGTGCTCAACCCATTGCAAGTACCTCTGGTGACATTGATCCTACTTCAGAAATTATTGGTGAACTTTTAAGCTACACGAAAATGATGCACTCTGTTATTGAAAGTCTTAAAGATTCATCGAGCTCAGAAGCTGATTCTTCCAAGAAATAAAACTTTATTTTAAATTTATCTATAAACAATTTTATGTATTGGTAATCAACGTACATGTTTTTCAAATTTATTTCCCTCTTCAAGTGATTGTATAAAAAAAAAATCTACAAGCCTTTTGTGTGTGTATCTAATATGTATGAAATACTGATAACTATACATTATAGAGTAAATGTTATAACAAATAAATATTTCTTTTTACTGACTGGTTTAGTTTTTTTTACATCATTATTCATTTAAAAGTACTTTCAAGTATAGTTTATTGATATTTTGAAGAACATAGCCATTAAAATAATTGCCATTAAAATCATTAATACCCATTAAAATAATAGCCCTTAAAATCATTAATAGTGATATTAATGTTTTTTTCTTTTAATAAATTATAGTGAAGAATATTGTGATACTTAAACTTATTCTTTCCATTAACTTTTTAATAATTATTATTCAATTAAAAAGAAAGTTTTGTGGGAATTTATTTTTCAATACGGTTTTTGCTAAATTTGTAGACGAGCACAATTTTTGTGTGACAATTTAAATTCTTTTAAACTAACCTATCTCAAAATTGAATGGTACCTGCTTTGAATACATGTTTGCCAACCAAAGTGTAAAATTCTCTAAACCTTTTCCTTAGAAATTCTTTTAAACCTTTTAGAAATAAAAAACATCAAACAAAAGTATAGTTGTAAAAAATTACAACGTCAAAATAAAATTATTTTCACAAATATTTCCACTCTCTTTTTTGTCATGACAAATTGAATACATTGATCATTCCTTTTTTAGCCACATTACGTTATAATAACTGATAATTTCCTTCTTTTGAGTAATCAAGGAAATGTATAATTACCTAATGTTTAATAACATTTTAGATATTCATGACTAAATCAAAAGAATTGGGTTATTCAATCACCTGTACTATTGCACTCGCTACGTGTTGACTACTTTAAGTGCTAACTTCTACTGGCAATGGAATCCCCTACAGAAAATGAGGAATTGGTTGAATCTGCTGTAGAGATTGAGGACCTTGAGTTATCTGACGCAGAAAATCCTGATAATGAAGAATTTGAAGCTATTCCACTTACTATAGATGGCAATAGCAGAATAATTTCAAATGCATCAAGTGTTTACGGCGGTGACATGCAGCTGTGTGAAAGAGAAAGCAATTCCTCTGCTTTCCAATCCTCCGGAGCAGATCTCTCAAGAAACACAAGCAGCGAAGATCTCAATGTGTCTGATGATGAAGGGCTTGTCTCTGGCTCTTCCAAGTTAAGGGAAATCAACTTGGACAGCGTAACCTGCCGAGGAATCAGACGACATTTTGAAACATCGTCAAGTTTTGACCATTCAAGCACTGTATTCAAAGAAGGTCCCTTGACAGATTCAGAGTACATTTCTGATGATGAAGTCAATAAATTTGATAATCGACACTCCTCTGCCAATGACAGTGGAATTAAATATCTAACATCTGGATTATCTGTTGCTGGTGTTTTTGCTTCGGTCAAAGATTTCTTTTCTGGCAAACCTGATTCGGTGAAAGAAAATACAACTGAAGATGGGAAGCCTCCATTGATGACATGCGTAGAGTTTTTGAAAGCTGATCATTCAGAAGATGAAATCACTGATGAAGAAGAGTTTTCAATGGATTTAGATAATGTAACTGAACACCATGAGCCTATTTACACTTCTGTACAAAGTAACCAAGATCACTGTACTTTGGATGCTGCTCTGAGACGTAGGGGCCAAGGAAAGTCTGTGTCTAAATTTCAAAATAATGCAAGAAAAGCGTCGTGGACAACCGAGTTACTTTCTGATGATGAGTCTACGACTGTTTATTCACGTGCAAATAAACTCAAAAATAGGAAACGCAATAGCCTTGTAAATGTGCTCCAAGATCCTGATGATTGCTTAACTGATGAAGAAGTAGTTGATTTGGAGGATAAAGGTTAGTAGAGACAAAAAAAAAAACTTGTTAATTGCTATACCATTTGAGTTTTGTAAATTGTTCAGCAAAAAAATTTTGCTTTTCCTTATTTTTGGTTTTATACACTAGTTTTGGGTAAGTGATATCACATTTTAGAACTTTTAAAAAGTATTAGCAGTATTTTGAAGTTTTTATCTAAAATTTATTTATAATTTTTATATATATTCAAGTACTTAAATGTAATTGGAAAGGAGTATATTACAAGTCCACTTGTTTTTGAAGTCATAAATAATTATTTTTAACCTCCCGAACGGCCATGAAATGAGCAAGTATGTATGGTTGCTGTCACTGCTTAAATTTTAAGTTTATTTTTAATAAAATATTTTTAAAAAATTGAATCAGGTTTATTTTGAAAGAGATGATTTAAGAATCATTACCAGATGAAAATTGTATATTATGAATAAAAATTTGCAAATTATAAAATTTTAAGATTGTTAAAAAAACTGATGCACAAGATACAGAAAAATCCGTGTCTGACGAAGGGTGGGTGTTTTTAGCTGATTCCGATAAGATTTCGTTATTTTTTAATGTTTCCTGAACTTATCTAATTGAAAGATTGTACATTTATCAGTAATTCAAAATAATTCATTAAATCAAGGTATTTTAAATCCTTTGTCACATTCAGAATGTTTCTGCTGATAAAGCCAATAAGTTTGATAATCACTTTCTTTGTTAATACGTATTTGAAATAAAGTATTTGGACCAGTAAAAAAAAGTATTTTCCTAGAGTATTTTTTTCATACCTATTTTTAGAAACATACACAGGTCATCTTTTTTATGTGCATTCCTTTGCATTATAGCTAAATTTTATGTTTCATAAACCTAGTCATTTAAGAAAAACAAGGACCTGAGTTAAAGGTTATAAATTTTTATTGAAAATTGTGTTTGCATAATTAAAAAAAAGTGGTTTGTGTTTTTATTGATTATTTTTTATGTGTTTGATTTAATTTTTTTATAGAATGGACTGAAACCGATGAGTCTGGGGGTGTAAGACAGGTTACGCAGATCAAAACTGAAACATCCATCAAACTTGAAGGTGATGGTGAGTTTTACTAGCATGCTCTGCTTTTTACTTGCATTTGACTTGCATTTTTTAATTTATCATTTAGGCTGAAATATTTTTACTCAAATCAGGGGCGTAGCTACCGCCGTATCAGCCGTATCAATTATACGGGGCCCCCGGGCCACGGGGGCCCCCTACGTGCATAATCAAAAATTAATAAAAACTTCCCAATTTTTTTCACAAATGACAAAAGTGAAAAAAATATTTTTTCCAACGTAAAGCGTGCGTTCAAATCTTGTCAACACCCTACATCGGCTATTGCGGGCTGCGGGAACATAGATATACGCAGGAACAAAGATTTCAGAGCCTTTGCGACCTGAGTAGTATGTTCAAAATATTACAACTAAACCGGATAAACTCCTGTTTCCTTCAAACGAAGAGATATTAAGAGGAATCTTGGAATTCCACATCTTGAAAATCGTAATGTTATTCCTATGGAAAACATTCGCAAGTCAATTACCGCCACAATTTCAATAAAAGGTGACTAGTTTCTTGTATCATTGTAAAGAACGAAATGTGAGTAAATTTTGTAAAATTAATTTGTTTTGTGAAAATCACATGTTTAGTATTTTTAGTAATTTTTTTAAGTCAGAACTTAATGTGTACTCCATTTTTTACTTACTTCAAAAAATTATTAAAAATACTAAATATGTGATTTTCGCAAAACAAATTAATTTTGCAAAATCTACTCCTTTCGTTCTTTACAATGATACAAGAAACTAGTCACCTTTTATTGAAATTGTGGCGGTAATTGACTTGCGAATGTTTTCCATAGGAATAACATTACGATTTCAAGATGTGGAATTCCAAGGGAGTCCTCTTAAACGCTTCAGGAGCACAAAACTGTCGGCTTTTTTGTCGGCTAAAAACATGCATAAAATCTGAAATTAAAAAAATTCATTCCATTAAGGAACTCTTTGAATTATTGCTGATTAGTCTTGCATCCAGTTTTCCCGAGGTAATAACAGCACGCTTTTTATTCTTGAATTGAAACTGATAAAAAAATTACCTAAGAATTTCGATGAGACAGAAACGCCTGTCAAACCTGTCACTATGTTGTCCATAGAGCTAGAAACTTTCAAAAAACTAAAGTCATCATCATCTATAAATAATTTACTAAATCAATTTGCCTAAAAAAAGGCAAGGAGAGTGTAAATTTAATTTTAATTTTGGAAAAAGTGACAGATACATAATTATGATGAATAACTGGGCAATTCTACCATAATTTTTAATTTTTTTTGTCCCTTGGGAATAAACTTAAAAATTAATATTTCTTAAATAAATTTTCTTATTATACTAAAAGACTGGTCCTTATATAATTGCAAAACGGAATTTTAAAGCAAAGAAACTCCAAAAAAAAATTTTGAGAACACAGAACAATGCTGAAAAATCCTTACCGTAGTGTGTCCCAAATGTCAAATTTTTTTGTTTAGGGCTCAATCAACATATTTCTAAGCTAAAAATTACATTCATTTATATTTTAAATTGAACTAATACTGTAGATTAACAAATAGATTCCATTAAATTTTGGCTTTTAATATTTATAATGTGTTTTTCTCGTCTCCTAACTATGTCCCTGGGTTTTGGTACATTCACTGACCTCATTCCTAAAGTGGTGAAGAGAGGCACTGGATTGAGCTACAGTGATTCTTCAACCATGAAAACTGTATTGCAGAAAATTCACATTTCAGTTAGTAGCCACATATTTTTGCTAAAATTCACCAATCAGCATAACATTAAAAAAAAAACTCAGTAAAATTTTCTGCGAGGCTTTATTGATTTCCTTACAGTCTCCCAGATAAGGCTTATAAATATCTTTATAAATATCTTTATGATAAACTTATAAATATCTTTAAGTGGAGTACAAGAAGTAAAAAAGATTCAATTTTTATTAAACTGGAGTTAGTTTCTATATAAGAAAGCGTGAATATCTTTACCTTCCGTTCCTGACTTTCCGGACCTTATCGTCGTAATGATCTAGGGATGGAAAAGCTAAACCAGTTTTAAGACTAAACGGTTTTTTGTGGTTTCGGTTTCATTGAAAAACAGTAATTTTCGGAAGGTCAGTTTTAAACCAGTTTCATTGGCATCGGTGTTTTTAAAAAACGGCCGTCCCTTGTTATTATTTTTTGTTTTTTTACAAATGAGCTTTGCTGAACTTTTTCTTCGTTTTCATAGAACCCTTTTATAAACCTTTTGACAAACATTTAAAGTGATTTTGAAAAAATAAATTAAAAAAAAATTTGTATACCTGAAATTAAAAATTATGGTAAAACTGCCCAAATATTTCTTTTAATTTTATGCATTTTTTTTCCTTTGTGAGAAATATTTACCTAAGAAATATTTTCCTAAGGGCCCCCAAACAAATTTTTATACAGGGCCCCGCCAAGGCACGCTACGCTTCTGACTCAAATTCACAAAGCATGCAAAACATTTGATATAAATTTTAATTTATAATTTCAGAAGTAGAATGTCATTTTGATTTATGTATTGTTTAGTCAGAGTGATTTATTTGTCAAGTTTAATTTATTATATTGATGAAAAGTGCTTTGTTCATAAAAAAATGTAAAAAGTCTTGAAAAAAAAAATGAAATTGTGAAAATTTTATTTTAGTTTTATATTGGGTTTGTTGCGTAGTTATGAGTTATTTTAAATTGTTTGTTTTGTAATTGTTTTTAAGTTGAATTAATTATTGTTTTTTGTTTGTAAAGATAAATTGTTCTTTAAAATATGAAGTTCCTTATTTTAGACTTGTCATGTTACTAAGTTTTTGTTTTGTTTTTTAATGCAGATTTGTAGCTTTAAAATTGTACTATATTTTTAAAAGTTTTATAAAGAAACCACTATAGTTTGGAATGAATATTATGTAAAAATACAAAATAAATAACATGTCGTTTTTGCATTTTGTACTTATGCTATTTGAACATAATATTGTTTTGCATGAAAAATAGTTCAGTTAAAGAATCTAGCATGAAATGATTAAAAAATATGATTTAAATTGTTCTTGTTATTATGGTTGCATGATATACATGTATTTTGAGATGAATGTACAAGTGAAAACAGCTCTGTGTGGATGACATTTTGCCATTCAAATTTGGTTGATTTCATTATGGCCTTGCTGCATGAAAATAGCACAGACAGCTTGTGTGCACATAGTCCTAAGGATTAATGACCATCTCCATCAAAAATCTATGTTCTTCTAAAACCAGATGCCGTTAAGTCACTTAAAAAGATCCCAGAAAAAGAGACGACTCCAGACAAGAGTTCCACTGAATCGGAAGCCGATGATTTGAGCTTCACAGAGAAGAAAACCTACTTCCAGCGACTGTCCCTCACTTCTGACAAAATACCTGGTACCAACCAGTACATTCAAGATGTCTCGCTTGATGATCTCCCAATGGCAGAAGGGGAGATTATTGAAGAGAAGATCAGCTTTGAAGACAAGTTGAAGATGTTTGAGCCAGACGACAGTAACAGGAAGAAGATCCAGAAACGTGACAAGCCGGAGCAGCCCACTGTGTACCACTATGACTTTACCAAGAATGGCAAGATGGACGTCACTCCTGAAGAGAGTGCCAATGATGAGATGGGAGTCATCTCTGAGAACGGCACAGACAAGGCGGCCATCACCGAATATGCGATTTCCAGGGAATCTAGGGACAGGATGGACGCCACCGAGTACGCAATCTCAGAGTTGGAGAAGGCCGAAGAGATTGTCAAGCAGGTCAATGAGGAGATTCTTGAGGAAGAGAACAGGTTCACCGAGGAATCTGCGATTACCCTAGAGAAGGTAGAGCAGGAAGTTTATGCTCTCATTGCAGATGTTGACAAAGAAGAGAGGAAGCTGCAGGATGCTTGCTACGACTCTGGAAACGAGAATGGCGCTTCAGAGAGTGAAGAACATTCGGTGATGGAGGAAGAGACCAAGTCAAGTTTGTCTCGGCAAATGTTAGAGCAAGAGGCTGTGTTAGAAGCTGAGGGTGAGGAATGCACTTATATTGTAAATTTTTTATTTCTTATTTTTTGTTGACTTCACATGCCACTGTTCATTTGATTTGAATATGAATAATAATATCCTGTCAGTTTACGATCCTAACTAATATCTTCTAGTGAGTTAAATTGCAAATATTTTATTTAAATTAAAAATCATTGTAGAACATCAGTTCGTTTAATCAACTTTATGGTAAATTTTACCCTTAATTAGATTCTCTACCTAAGGTATTGGAAGATCATAAGGAGGGACTTGGGATCTTTGGAATATTATTTTATATATTTAATATTATTTTGAATTATGAAGCCAATAACGAAACTTCTTTTTATATTTTCTTTATATGTATAATATTACTTATAAATAATAAATATTTGTTTTGTTAACTTATAACTACTGGTGAATGGTAGGTATTACAGACCTTTAACCAAATTAGAGCACAAGTACCTAAGTTCATATATCTCCAACCGTTAAGAAAAAAGATGGACAAGATTCAAATTTTTGGTGCATGGTAAATCTGTGTTAAATTAAACAACCGCCGCATCCAATCCAAAAATAAATGGTCTTTTTTTAATTATAAGCTAGATAATCCTCCCCTTCATTTCTTAAAAATGCTGCATTTAAAACAAAATGTAATGTTATTAAAACACATTAAGAAAATTGAGTTAAGGGGGTATGGGACACTTTCAACTTTTTTCTTTAATATTGCAGATATCAATCTAATTTTTTTTTCATAAATGTATACTAAATATACTTACACTTTTAGATAGTCAAAGGTTTTAAATTGTCATTATTATTTTTTTTTTAAATAAAATGTGTCAAAAAGTGATGTCTCTTATTTTTGTTATAAGTCAAAAACTTATTTATTGGCAAACAAATATTTAGCATTTTTATGAACAGAAAAATGTATTTAACAAACTGTCTTTACCGATTTTTCATATTTGCCATAGTTTTTTTAAAAAAAATTATTGAAATTTTTTTTAATAATTTCGCAGGTTCACTTCTTTATAAAAATTAATAAATAAAAAAATAAACTATTTGCAACTAATCCCTAAAGACAAATTAAAGATATATGTTTGAAAAATATGAGTAAAAAATTTTGACACTCTATGAGCAGAAGATTTTGAGTTATATCAATTTAAAGTCAAAAAATCATCGAAAACACGATCAAGGAGAAAAACAGCTTTGAAGTTTATCACTTTCCTTACTGAAGCGCTCCAAACCGACCGAACAACTAAGGATTCGATAACGTTATTCCTATCTAATATTACGAGGATGCAAAGATTATAAACGTGGTTGGCCAACACAGATGTCATGACGCAAAAAACTACACATCTCACGTTCTACTGCAGATATAAATAAAATTTTTGTTTTAAATTATTCTCAAAATATTTGTGTTATTTTTTATGACAATAATAATTTTTTTGATTTTTTTGGAGATTTTGTGTCCTATACCCCCTTAATATACCTTGTATTTTCTTTTTCAAATTAAAATATACTTTCTTTGTTACACAAAGGCACCTTCTTGTGGGATATTATATTTTTGGAGTCAGTTAAATATATTTTTTAAAGTCTTCATTTATTTAAAAATGTTTTAATTTTTTCTTTTGGATCCGTTGCATACATAAAAAGCTGAAATAAGAAAATTATTTTTTTTTCTCAAAATTTTAACTATCTAATGTAAAGCAAATTTTGTGTGTACTCTGTACTTAATGGCGTTTCCTTTTTATTTTTCTACTTTATTGTATGATTTTGTTAGTACTAATGCACATTACTATTGAATAATTAATAATTTGTATGTAACTTGTTTTAATTTTTCCAAAAGTACCATACAACACTTTAAGAAAAAAGTTTTTAAAAAATATATTCATGGCTTCAACTCTTAATTCAACTAAAATATTCTTATTAAATATATTTTTTCCTCTTCTGTAGCAGTAACAATTTCTAAAAATGTGTAATTTAAAAGGTTTGATTGAATTTCTTGGACTTTATATTTGATAAATGACTTGATGCATTAATTTTTGTAATTTATTTTTAAACATTTAAACACAATGTAAAAATTTTAGTGAGAGGTGCAAAATGGAATTTTTTATAAATTCAAAACCTAAATTCTATAAGATACTCATTTTTATTATGTATACTCTTCTCAACCTTCCTCTTTGTTTGAACATGACTGAAAATTTAAGAAAAAAACAGGCCAAAATAGTAACTATGACTGCTTATTTTATACTAATTTTAAAAAGTCTTAATATTTTTAATTTTGTCCTTGTGCGTATAGTTTTAACCAAAAGGAACCAGTGTATCAAAATTAATTTTGAATTAAATAATGATAATCTTCTTATAATTTACTTTTGAGTTCCAATAATTTATTTTATTTAACCTGCCTTCATTAATAATGCTTCACTAATAATGAGGATTCTTGCAGTAACATGTTCATCGTTTTTTGGTGTTGGGGGTCAGTAACGATCGTGTAGTTTCAATGTGTGGTAAAAAACCCTTTCTTGCAAGCTTAAAAAATTATTAAATTAATCAACTATTTATTTCATGCAATAATTGATTAATTCATACTGTTCTAAACTACCTACTATGCTAGTTTGAATAAGGAATTTTTTTTAAAAATATATATTTTAGGTTAGTTAAGAAATATTTTAAATTTTCTTATTTAGTTTAGTACTTCATTAGGTCGTAATTGATTAATTATTACTCCTCCCAAAGGTTTTAGAATTTTTCTAAAAATTTATTGTATGACTGTGGTGGATACGTGCTTTTAACATCTTATAAGAAAAAGTATAATGTATATGCATTCTTAAAGTATACAAGATTGTTCATATTCCCATATAAGAGGTCTGTGCATAATGTTGAGTGTATCAAAATGTTATGAAGTTTTAATAACAGACTCCCACAATCCACAAGTTCTGATTTTTTAAAAGTATAGTCAAATCCTGCGAACTCGAAGTTAACAACAAAACATTTCATGAGAAAAAAACATCTAAAAATTATTCTAATTTTACAATGTAATCCACTGTATATAGAATTAGTAATTTAATTAATAAAGTTCATTTGGACTAGTACATACTTTAGAAAAGTAAGAAAATTTTTAAAGGAACAGCAATTGGATTAATACTGGTGAATCATGAGAGATCTCATGACTTTCTCAGAAGTAGATGACAATTTATTTTTTATATAGTAACTTTCAGCTTTTCTTTTAATGTTTTGTTTTATTTGTTCTTCGAAAATTTGAATCACTAAGAAAAAAAAAGTAAAATTCACAATTTTTTTTATTGGAGTTAATCAGGATTTTGCCTAAATTATTTTCGCGTTGCGGTTTTTTAGAATTACCTTAAAGCTTTAGATAGGGAAGATAGCTAGGGATAGCTTATTGGCTGGGGAAATGCTTTCAGTTTATCTTGAGCAAAATTTCGCGTTAAGCTAGTTTGTTGTAAGGAGGTTCGATTGTACAAGAAATTGCTGATATGCAGCACTGTAACACTAGTAAGTTGCATATTACAGTGTGATTTACAGAAATAAAGCTTTTGTGCAGCATATTCAAAATACAGGCTACACAGAAGCTTTTTTTAGAGGCATTATTTGCAAGTTGGAAACAACCGCCTGTGCTGCACCTGCCTTCTACTTTTGCGCGATCTGTCTATTGGATGCATCTCAAGAAAGCTATATTTCATTAAATCACATTGTATTATACAACTTACTAGTGTTACAACACAACTTACCAGAAACTTCTTATACTATTTAACAATATAATAAATCAATAGAGCTTAGGAGGAGTGTCTGTTATAAAATTTGTATCGCATTACGGTGCCGTACAACATCATGCACAGGCCTCCGAGTCGGGGAAGATTAATTTGGACAACTCTGCATTTTAAAACTTATTGAACAAGCTACTCTCTCCCATAATATCTTTTCAGAAATATATTTCCAAATTTAAAACTGTTTACTGGGAATACTTATAATCAGAAGTTTTTAAAATAATTTTAAAACCAATAATAATAAGAGACGATTATCAATAATACTTCTTTGCAATTTTTTTTTAAAATTTTGTCTTGGCACATTTATTGAAAAAAAGATACTATTAAATTTTATGTATATGAATGTATTGCATATGATGTAACTATATGAAAAAAATACTTAATTTTAATACCTGAGACATGAAACTGTACTTAGTCATTATCTTTTGTTATGCAATTGATATATTTTAAAGCTGGCATTTACTTTGAATCAGGACTAATTTTTGCATTTTTTATTTTAAAAACTTTTATCGTTTTCTCCTAAATCCCAGTAATTAAAGGGTTGATGTAAATAAAAATTTTTACCTGCTAACTTTTTAAATGTAATTCATTTACTTTTGCCTTGGAAACAAACTGTAGAAATCCTTATAATATTAAATGTGTGAATTTTGTCCCAAAGGGACCCAAAAACAAATTCAAAAATTACATTTATCCCATCATTCAAGCCCATGTTTTATTTATATATATATTTAATGAAAAAGTTTTTCAATTTTCTCTTTTTTGAAAAAACTGGTGCTTAAAAGCTTTCCACTTGTATTTCTATTGCGTTTCAATCCAATTGTTATTTTTTAAGAGATTGAAACATAATTATTTTTATGATAAGTTTTTCGAACATCGAATTATCAATATAGAGTGTCGACGCAAAAAGTCCTTACCTTCATCGATGATACCTCAAAAGGCAAGATGATAATTTGTGGCTTCTAAAAATAAACCCTAAGTAAAATAAGTGAGGAAATTCTGTAGGAGAGTTTAAGATTACTTGAAACGTTTCTACCATACGTTTCTACCAACGTTTCTTTTGTTGTTGAAGTAATCAAAATGCATACACTTTCGAATTGCACTCAAATAATAATAATAAATGCAACATCGATTGGCACAAGCGCAATGAAGTACTTTAATGGTGTGATAATTTTTTTTTTTTTTGGTAAAAGTTAAACTTCCAATTTTGAATGAAGCATTTACTGGGTTAATATGTGCAATCGCTTTTTAAGTTCAATTATTGGTGCTGTGAAAATTTATAATTTTTTTTTGTTGGAATGTTATGTTTTTATAATTTGCATCTTGTCAGTTTAAATCTTTTTTTTTTAAATTGTAATTTTAAGTAATTATTTGCACTTTTTTAAAACATGAATTTGTTCAAAAAATGTTTAAATTGCTTACAATTGCTCATTAAACTTTTATAATTACTTTATTAAATATGTCTTTCTGCACGCTTTTTATAGTTTATTTTGTTTTCTTCATCCATGAATATTGAACATTGTATCTGTAAACATGTCTCAGAAAATTTGTAATGTTCTATTCAACTGGAATTATGTGATAATGCATTTATTATGTTTTCTTCTTTTTTTTAAAATCTAGTTTTTAGTTACTGCATGTATGGAGCTTGTGTAGATTTGTCTTCTAGAATACAGGAGTCACTTCCTTTTTGGATGCAGCATGCAACTTTTTTCTTCAGCATTTCTTTAGCACAGCTTATCTGTCCTGTCTTAGAAGATGCATGCTCTATTCAACTTTTTCTGAGTAACCTTTTTATGATAACTAATATTTACTACAACTTTTAGACTATGTGACATCTGTACGAGACCAGCCGCTCACAGAAGCTACTCATTCGGCTTCCTCAGAAGGTATATCAGCATTTCCAGACTATGAGAAAGATTTCCATTCCAGAAACCTGAGCTTAGAGCTGTGCAGGAAAGACGAACTGCACGAAGCCATAAAACTAGATGAAGATGATGGTGTGGATATTGCAAGGCCAACTTCAGTCGATAGTCATATAAAATCGGAGATCCTTCAGGAAGAGATAGATCAATCCATTGAAGAAAGCCCACTTGAAGTAAAATATATTGCAGAAGAGTTAGAAGAAATTTCGGCTTCTGATGATCATAAATGTGATGTTTATAAGCAAATCAGAACTGAAATATTCTCTCAAGAATTAGGCGCTGATATTGAAAGCGGGTCTCCCGAAAGGAAAGAACTGGGGACTTTTTCATCGAAAAAGTCAGATAGTTCCAGTGATTCCGATGATGACAAACCAGACAACTCTTCTGAGTTCGTGGAACATGGGAATTCAGAATTGCTTTCGTCTGGTTTAGATGTGAAAGGGAAAATGAGCGATGTTTTAGCTACTGGCTTAGAAAGAGAAACATTCTACAAAGGAATGTCTCCACAAGTTTCGGAGGACAGTTGCGGTCCAACGGATGAAATCTCTTCCGAAGGTGTAGTCGTTGAACCTGATGAGCAGTTGTTTGATTATGAAGAAGCGAAAGATGAACATTCTCTTACGGAACAACTTCAAGCTCTTGCATCTGATGCGTCCAATTCAGCAAAGAAGATAATTTCGGATCCTCTTCATTCGATGGAATTCGGAGACCATGAGTTCGACCATTTAAAGTCTGGAATGAGTAGCAGCATATCAGATTTAGAAGTTCACAGAAGATCAAAGGAAATTGCTTTTTCAAGGCATGATAAAAAAGAAATTAGATCATTGAAATCAACAAAGCAAGTATCTACGATTGAAGAACATTCTTCTATAGAATCATGTGATTCCCCTCAAGATTTAATGTTACAAGAACTTCCTGAAAAGTCGGATGCTAAAGAAGGCTCGGATGCGGAAGATGATACCAATCAAGAAATTGGTGGCGTTGGATGTTCAGAGAAAACTTTTTCTACAGTTCCAAAAGGCTCCACATCGGCAGATTATTCTGCAAATAAGGATCGAAGTTCTTCTCCAGAAAATGAGAAATCGAATTTACCTTCAAGTTCAGAATACGATGCAGATCCTTGTGTTGTACCAAGGCTCTCTGATAATTCTGATAAAAGCTCTAAAATTTCTAGATCTGACAGCAAGTCTTTACATAGTAAAAAGAGTGATTCAGAAACAGAAGGATCGAAAATTGATAGTTCTGGTTCTGGTAAAGTAAAAGAAGAATCCTGTTCAAGTTCAGGTGAAACTGAAAGTCCTTATTATTCAGTTGAAACATCTGATAGTGGAAGAACACCTCGAAGTACGCCTGCTGCTAGTAGACCTTGCTCTTCCGAATTCGACATAAATGTTTTTAGCGGCCATGGATCAGAATATGAGACTTGTGTGACATCTCAGGGGACATCAGGGGAAGCGTCGGGCTCGTATGCTACTGCAGTTTCATCGCAAGAGATATCTTACTCAACTGCATGTTCTTCATTTAGTCACAGTTCCAGAGAATCTGCGTACTCTGTAGATTCAGAGAGTTCCGGTCACCTTGCTAGTATTGAAGTTTCCTCCGAGGCTAGTGAAACACTGATGCCACCTGCTAACGAAGAACTAGAATTTGCTCCTGATATCGAAATGCCTGTTTTAGATGAAGAACCTGCAGACGAAGATTCCATGAAAGAACCTTATGATATGGATATACCTGATGATGTAATTAGAAGTGGAGTAGAAGTTCCTTTTCTGAAAAATTGGGATTTGAATGACCCAACTGCAGATGAGCATGAAAAAATGAAACAACTTCCTCAACAATGGTCATGGCAATTTGCTTCTGAATCGGAGGTTACAGATACATTTGAAACTCTTGAAAGTAAAGATGATGATTTAACTGAATGTAAAAGTGAGTTAGAATCTGTTGATGCACAAATCGTAGAATCTAGTGCCAATGCTAAAGTTTTAGATACTACCCCTCAATTTGCGCAAGTCGGAACATCATATTCTCTTAGTGGACATTCTCATAGAAGATCAGTTAGTTCTGTAAGGGATATCAACCTAGATAGAGAGCCCATGGAACAAAATGCCACCATAGTGGATGAAGAACAACTTTCTGTATCTGAGAGTTCAGCCACTCATAGTGAACAAACATGGCAGACATCTAGTATTGATACAGCAGTTCTACTGTCTTCCCATGCCCCACTGTCAACCGATGGTCCCAACATGATGTTAGACTCCTTTCAAGAAACGCCTCCGGAAAAAGAGCTTACTACAGAGCTAGGTAACTCTTCAAATCTAGATTCGTCTTATCTACAGTTGAATGGTCCAGTGGAAGTTGATTATAATCCCGATATTGACAATCCAGAAGATGGAGATTCAGAGCTTACATCTAATCAGGTTCAATCATCTACTGCTTATGAAACCGAAGGACTACAGTTTGATCTTGAGATGGAAGGAAGTTTTAGTGCGTCAGATGCGGCAAATGCAACAGGGGATACACTTGATGATCTAGAAACGAATTTTGAAAATATAAGTGGAGTAGATGATGGAAATATTCAAAGCGCATTAGAAGATCACCAAACAACTCACTCTTCAACAGATTTTGATCTTCAAAATACCATTTCTTCCGATGCGGATCAACCAGAAGCCCAACAAGAGCAGTCTTTAAGCTTCAGAAGTTATGAGCCCCAAGAATCCGAATCGTTCGTGTGCTCCGATTTGACTAGTTACCTTCCTGAAAGTGAACAAGGGGATTTATTATCAAACGTTGTTGACTCTTTACCACCTAGCTTAGAAAGTGAAATAAACATTCCCGTTGCTGGATCTGCTAGTAGTAATGAAGGACTATCAAATGTGGAGACAAGAATAAATCATTTGTCTGATCTTGCTGTTGTAGATTCAACAGATAGAGTTGAAGCGGTCGATACTTCGCCTGAAGATGAGCGCTATGAATATAAATCATTAAAAACGAGTCTGCAATCACCCAAAGAGGAAAATGTTGATTTCAGTGACTTGTCACCTTCTTCTCATGACAACATTTTCAATCCTGAATCTGATTTTGCCCCACAATCTTTTACGTCGAAATATGATGAAGTTCCTGGATCTGATTTATACACACACCATGAAGAACAAGATTATAGCATTAGAAGAACCAATTTAAGCCCTATTCTATCTGTTGAAGGAAGTACTCCAAGTTCTCTTCCTAGTAGAAAATTTTTCCTTAGAAGTGGCGAAACATCTGCCGCTTCTTCACTTCAAGAGTTCGAGAGGCTGGAAGCAGACATTTTAGGTGGAAGGATTAGCCGATCTTCTATAGATTCCAATGAAAAAATGGGGGTGACTAAAAGTGGAGAACATGATGATGTGTCGATGTCATCGTTGACTGAGTTTGAAAAAGTAGAGAGGGAATGCGTTGATAGCGCTCAAGAAAATAGAGGTGGTCTTGAAGATATCATGATGCTTTCTGAAATTGAAGAAGGCTTGGAAAGTCAGGGTTCAGACGCTTTAGAAATCATACAAGAAGGTGCCGATGCTTCTGAATATGAAAGGCGAAGGCTAGACATAGAGCAAGTGATTAAGGTTGCACAATGTAACGTAGAAAAATTTCAAGAAGAGACATTTTCGGAGGGAATAACTTCAGACGAGTGCACAGTTCTTTTAAGAGTTGAATCCGATGTTCAGGATCTATCATCGGAAGACACGAAAGCTTCAAGCAAAGAAGAAGGTAACACAGAAGACTTGGAGGAATCTGAGCATTTAGCCCTTACTTTAGAGAACGATAGCTTAACTGGAGGCCATGATTCCAGTGATAGCGGTGAAAAGAACTGCGTGGGAAGGCTGGATTGCATGGTCTCTAGTACCGATTCAATGGATCCGAGTAGCTCTACTGCCACACATGCCACATACCAGTTCGAAACCGACTCTGCTATGTCATCGAGCCTCAATAGTGCTCAGGCTTCTGGTGAAGAGTGCACTATGGTCTCCAGTACTGATACTTTAGAGCCGGAATATAAACTAACCTATTCCCACGGCGACTCGGGACCAGAGGACAAGACCCAAGTTACGAGCAGAGGGGACGAGTCTATCGTTCACAGCAAGGGAGGAGGAGCTCTAGAATGCCAGCTGAGAGAACTGCAGAGCACCAACGGGGCCAAACAGCAAATGGAGATGTTCCTCTCCAAATTGACCGATGACACTGTATTGATGGATGATTTTGCTTCTCATTCATTTCCAGATGCGCTCGAAGAGTTGGAACTGCCACCTGACGATTTATTACAGACTAATGAAGCCGCCCATGGAGTTAGTTCGTCAGGTAGTTGAAACCGTTGTGCACCAAATCTGTTGTAAAGAAAGTGGTACATATGCATTGGAGGCTGATGTTTTGTGTTCCTTTTTGAATATAATCCTTGGAATGCTCTTTCCTGTTAATCCTGCAACTTCATTTGCACCTTAAAGCCGTTTTTGTATTATTTTTTTCAGTTATGCATGGTTACATTTGCAGGTTTTCTATGGTGTTTCCTCAAGGAAGTTTGGTGTATTTCCCTATGTGATATTCTCTTTAATGAATGATAGGAATAATTTATTCAAAGATTTTAGATTTTTTTTTAGTTTTTTAAAAACTATTATTTTTATTGAATGTACTTGTGTTAAAATGTATTAATTCTGTGTTTACAGTAAAATTGAGCCGTCTTTCATGTGTCGCTTGTTTATTTTGTTTATATATTTTGGGTTTATCTCCTATTTTGTGTATGATTTTTTTCCATTTTTATTTAGTTTAAGTGCTCTGCTTCAATAGGTTGTGCATGCAAAATTATTTTTATTATTTCTTGTGTATAAGTGTTGTGTAAATAGAAGAATACTTAAATTTTGTTTTCCTACAACAAAAGTTAAATCCTTCTTGCTATACAAACGGATCGTTGAAGATGATAAATTTGAAAATTAAAACTTTACATAATAAAATACATGCAAATTGTTGTAAGAAATGGAACGTTAATACTTCTCCCTATAATGTGGTGGAAATTTTGAAAATCTTTTATTGTATCGTAAGAACTCCAAATACGTGTTTGTTCGTTTTTGAATTGATTGATGTGAATTGTTTGTTTTTGCATGTTTTGTGATTTACACAAGCACTTCTATAAACTGAGAAATAGTTGGGCTGTTTAGAAAAATATCTTTAAAGGTAGTACTGATTAGCTTATAAGAAAATTATGTTGAAGATAAGGTTGAACATATATTAATTATTAAAATTTTAATTTTTGTTTCTTTTAAATCTTATAACTTTTTCTCATCTATATATCCTCTTTAAGGTTTTAATATTTTTATGGCATTTGAATTCTTTAAAGAAATTTTTAAAATGTTGTTTTTAATCGCGATCCCATTTTTAGTTTATCCTGTTCGATTAAATATTTTTTTCAAAAAATATATGATTTGTATTTGTTAGAGTTGTATATTAAATTAATTTCCCTTGAGTTACTGAAATAAGGTTATAGAAATATTTACTAAAAAATTTGTGTCCAGTAATGTACAATATCGTTTTTTGATAACTTAATTCAAGCCTTACTTTAAAAAAATCTCAGTTTTTAAAAATGCTTGTGTGAAATAAAACCAGATTTGAAATGGATTTTTATTTTGTAATATTTTTTAAATACTTGATATAATGACTTTTAGTTTAAGGTTTATTCAACACTTTGCTGTAATGTAGCTTGCTCTTTTTTTAGGTGATAGTTCAGTTCTCGATGGAGATGGTCTAGTCAGTACTACAACATCAACAACTACCAGGTAAATTAGATATTTATTGTAAATAGAAACTCCTAAGTTTTAGAGTTAATTCCCTTAAGAGTTTAATTTTAAAGTGTTCATAGTTAAACTGACTTAGCTTAAGGGGGTTCAGTACCCAAAAATCGGTGAAAAAAATCAAAAACAAAATTATAAGCTTAAAATGCTATTACAACCTTTATTAATGATGTCACAAAGTATCAAGACGATATGAAAAATATTTCCTATCAAATATTACGTTTAAGCAAAAATCCTTCGTAAGGAAATGCGTTAATAATAAAAACTTTAAATGCGTTTTTCTCAGAACTTGATTTTTTGAACTTCGATGTACCTTTTCTCAAAAACTATGCTATGTTTTCTCGTAAACTTTTTTTATATGATGTATAGATTAATCTGAGGTTATACGTTTTAATAAAACTAAAGTGAAATTTTTTTTATTGGGCAAAAAAGTGAAAAATTTAATGATTTTTTCGGTACTTTAAATCTTATTTTATTTAAAAAAATCTAACAGTTATTTTAAAATTTTTTTTTAACCTCAGATTAATATATAAGGTTGGTATAACACACACAGAAAATTTTAAGATGATCTGATCAGTAGTTATTGTGAAAAGGTACATTGCAATTGGTGGTGGTACAAGGCAAAGGTACATTGCATTAAGGTGTTTTATACCAGAAAAATAATGAGTGGAGTTCATTTAAATTTCTCAGCAAAGCAATTCTGCCTGTAGTTTAGTGCTGTGTAATGGAGTAGGCGTTAATATTTTCGCCTTGCATGCGAAAGACTAGGTTCGTGTATCACCAAAAGAACTGCCGACCTATAAATAGTCCGATCACTAATCTCCGTTAGGTTTGATGCCAGGTTGTCAGATGGCTTTCAGATGCTATGTAATGCAAGCAAATTGCTTACAATGAAACTAAAGGCTAATTTTTTTTATGATAAGTCTAAAGTTAATATGCTTGAAGAAGTTTGAAAAATATCATTTCCTTAGCTAAATATTTTTAACTGGTTCATTTTTGTTTAGGGTTGTTACCTCTGTGGTTGGCGATCCGGATGGTCAAACTGATTTCCAGAGCACCTTCATGCAGCAGCTATCCGACGACGATATTAGGCAGAGTTGCAAGATTACAGTCAGCGAAAGCTCCCCTACGAAGCCCGGTTCCGATGAGGATGAATAGACGAAGTATTTTATGACGCTGTGCTTTCCATTTCCAAATGCTACACAAAATGTAATGCGGTGTTAGCCACAGCGTGTCGGTCACTCGACATTCGTTTTTAGTTTCCTATTCCACCAGTCATGTGGTGTGCCATAACAGCTATCGTTGTACAGCATTATCTAACCAATATGTATATGATGGTATTTATCACTTAAACGTCTCTCTAAACAAAAAAATAAATTACTTTTTATTTTTTATCTTCGTTGAAGAATCGTCACAGTGTATGCCGTTTATGTTTAGTGCACTGTTTTATTGCATCTATAGTAGACGTTCTCTTAGTGGTTTTAAATTTCAAGAAATAAGTGGAACTTGAGAGCTTGTGTTTTATAAAGCTTAGTAGGTTGCTTCTTAATTGGAAAAAAAAAGTGAACGGTTGCTGCCAGCATTTGTTTTTCGTCGAAATATTCTGTGTTCTGTTGGTAAAAATTTTAAATATAAAGTGTTTGTTTCTTAGAGTTTTAGTCTTAACTTATCTGCTTCTGTGTTGTTAGTTGCAAATATATTATAAAATGTGTTCACATACATGGTTTAAATAAAGCTTTGAGAATTAATCGATGGTTGTCTATTTTTTATTTTTTCGTAAATTAAAATCCTTTAATTACATGAATCAAAAACTAAAAATTATTCAATTAAAAAAAATTAAGGTACATTTCGAAACAAATGCATTTAGACGCTTCTAAAACGCTTAAAAAAACTTATTAAATTATTATTGAATTAAATAAACGTTTGAAATCTCTACAGATCTTTATGTCCTAAATTGTCGAAGAAGAAAATATGAAATATAATTTTTCGAGAGTCATGAGGTCAAGCATGTTGTATATGGCCTGGTTAAGGTAGCTGTGAAAGTATTTTGAAACGTAAAATTATAAGCTTGACCGCGAAAGCCCAGGAATTGGAGTAACTATAAGAAATTATGTAATCATGAGATCTGATCCATCAAACTATTTGAGAAACGGTATGGTTTAGGTTATGGCTGACTTTGTTATTCGATTTAAATTTTAATGAATTAGGCTGTAGATGAAATACTTGTTGTAAAATTAGAACTCTTAAATAATTAAAGCTTTCTCTTTATATGCTTTATTATGTACAATAAAAGGCAATTTTTAGAATTGTTCTACAAAATGAATTTATAAAAATGATAAAATTATTTTTTGCGTTAAGAGTCAAGCTGAGGTGAACTCTTTAAGTTATAGCTTGTCGAAGGCAGTTTGTCTTCATCCTTCTTGTACTCAACACGCGGTCTTCCGAAGCCTTTTGTGCCTTTATACTTATACTTCGAAATATTTGGCGAACCAGGAACTGACTGATTACCAAGTTCTAAAGTGGCATGCTTCTCTCTATCTATGTAATCTGAGATACAGTTTTGTGTTGGCGATTGTCCATAACTGGCATTGGAATGAATCTGCTTGGACGTTCTCTGCCTCAAGTCTTCCTCAAACTCTGAGAAGGTTTCTAAAGAATTTATTTTCTCATACCTATACACTTCTTTGGTGCCAGGATCGTCACTTATGGTCAGTTCTTCATCGCGAATGGCCGTTTCGTATTTGTCCAGCGATTCCATGCTACCTTCAGTCGCACTTTGGTACAAACCACTGCTGCTGGCGGCAGTACTGGACTCTATGGCTGACAGCCTGTATTCATCGGGTGCCTTTTCATTCAGCAAGGATTTGCGACCTGGGTATTCCCAGGACTGCATCAGCATTGATGTCTTGGGGTTGTACTCTATATCCGTAGCCCGACTCGAATGTGGCAGTGGAGAATATCGGTTCTTTTCCGTCGATAATCGTGCCAGTTGGACTGATTTTGGTGTGATAAGGCACTGCCTTCCCCAATCTGCTGCTGCTTGGGTTCTCGGTTCTTCGTTTTCCTCGTCTGTTTCTTTGAAACTTCCGTACCTGTTTTGCATCTGTTCTTCTTGGGAAAGAGCTTCAAAATTTCTGTTGGAGGACCGAATGGGACGCCAGTGAGATTTGCCGATTTCGTCATCTAGAATAGAACTGTAAGACAAAGCAATGTTAGTTAAATAATATTTTATTCTATACTAATCGTGAGTTTTCAAAAATAAACGTTTTCACTAATTGAAGAGTTAAGTAGAAGAACGTTCTAAGTAGCAAAAAGGTGAAGACGAGAAAATTAGCTTTACAGTTTTTAGTTGGCATTTGAATCAGGTAAAAATGGTAAAAAATATACTTAACTTAAAGTATGAAAGAGAGGAAACTTGTTATCTTTAAAGGATGGAATAACATATTCATGGATTCAAAACTTCAATTTTTTCAAAAATGTCACTTAGCACGTTCTACCACTAAGCTCCCTTCAACTATATTACAACAAAACCTGACCTCCTCGAGGAACACGACGACGACACGTTGTCTAGAGATCTCCATTGCGTCCGCCATGGGAATTTCTTCACTAGACAGTGTACCCTGTCGCTGTCGTGGAGACTGGAGCTGTCGCTTGCTTCCACGCAGCTCATGCTACTGGACGAGTTGCGACGCAAGGCTCGCGAGCGCTCGTACAGACGTGTGTCCGAGTGCGAGCCACGCAAGCCACCGGGGCCGCTAGAGAAGGAAGATGAGCGGCTGTTGACTGCGGATCCCGTGTCGTAGTAGCGGTCACTGTCTGCTATCTGAAGGGGAAAGACCAGAATTTAAAAAAGAATAATACAGGGTGGTTATAAAATAACGCTCGCTATTCGGAGTGGTCTGTAGCTTGAAATTGAATGAATAATCCGAATGCAACAAACATCGAGACACTTACTAATCAAGAAGGGGCTAAAAGAGTGAAATCATAAAAAATAAACTCGTCTCTTGACCAGGGTTCTAAATTACGAGGCGTAATTGGATGTGTTGGCCCTTATTAGCCATAATTGGCTACGCCTCGTAATTTAGAACCTTGGTCAAAGTACGAGTTTGTTTCATATGATTATTCTTTTTTATGATTCTATGTTTTTTTATGATTCCATTATTTCCCCCCCCTTCTTGATTAGTGTCCCAATTTTTGATGCATTTGGATTATTCATTCAAGCTACAGACCACTCCGAATAGCGAGCGTTATTTTATAACCACCCTGTATATTAAATGTGAAAAGTTAACTTGAAAAAACTGAAACCTGAAGGTATAGACTTACTTCCGAATCTGCAGAGCACGTTGCCGACTTCTTCTCTTCTGAGTCGGAAACTCGATCTAAAAAAGAATTTAAAAAAAGTAAGGTGTCGTTTGGTAGTTTGAGTTATAGCTTTTTGTTATATTTTATTTATCAATTCAACTTTTCTTAGAATCTTGGTTTTACAAAATTTTATATGCGACATTATGAACTTTTATACTCGTCCTATTTGTTTGTTCGTCTCTGTTGGATGCCATCGTCTAATAAATTTTTTGCTCGTTCGGTACAAAACAAATTACTTGGCTTGGCATGTAATAAAGACGAACAGTAACATGTGAGGTAGATCAGGATGACTTTCTAACATTCGTATACTCGGCACCGCTTCGGATAATTGGAGTTCTACTGCAGCTGTTTTTTTTTTGGCTGGAACTTTTTTGCCCGACTTAATTTTATTAAGATAGATCAGAAGATTTTTTTTTTCAAATCGCGAACCCTTGACTGGAAGAAGTCATTAATAGCTCATATATATATTCCATTGTGCTGAAAATTTCACTCTAAATTAAAGTTCAGAATAACAAATTCCTGCTTCCTGTTGTGCCCCGAATGCCAAAAAACACCCGATAGAACCTCTGATTTGCCGTATTAAAACATAAATCAAATTAACCGTACTCCTTGATCCGAATCTTTCTCGTATTCCATAATATTTTCTTGAAAATAAGAGTTAAATGGTTATATATTATTAGCGATTTAATGAATTTTCATACATCGCCATAGTTGAACTAGAGAGCAGGCGCGCTCCGTTGACGACAGATTTCAATAAGTATTTAGGGGTATCTCTGCCGTTGACAAATTTCGGAGTTAATTTGAACGAGTAGCCTTCTAATCTAAAGGTTTGGTACACTTAACACTTTCGCTACGTAAGCACTTTGTTACCGCGTAACATGATGTTATAGGAATAGCATTATCAAATCATTACTAGTACAGCCGTCCGGGTCGTTTTTAGAAGTAAAAGGGTTATTAAATCAGGTACATTAGAATATTAGTTTTAAAAAATTCCTTTGCGTATAAAATATTAGCAGCACACACAAAACCCCTAAGGAAATCTCAAAATTAGTTAACCATTAAAGCGAGTATGCATTATTACCCCCAATAGAGCACTTACTTTTTTCTGTGACCTATGGACTAATACAAAACCACTAGCAATTAATTTAAAATCTTCGAATATAAAATTTAAATGAATTTTTAATCACAGGATTTTTTCTAATATTTTAATATTAAAAATAGAAAATTGAAATTTTATAGATGGGAACTTCACCTTGTCGTGATATGGAGAGCCGCAGTGTCTCTTTCTTGAGCTCGTGTGCCGTGGACATGAGATCATTTGGTGAGAAGTCGATGTTGGCCCAGTCGTTGTAGGGGGTGATGGAGAGTTGCCTCAATCGCTCCTGCAACCAGTCGTCAGTGACAAGGTCCTGTAATGGGACATATTATAATATAACTAAAGTTGACATTGAATGGATAACTGGAACAGCAAAGACTACGGTGACGTTTGTTGTCTTTTGTGGGGGTATTTTGGTGGCTAAAGCACCTCTGCTTTTTGAAGCATTTTGTGCAAACCCCAAATCCCTGAAGCGATGCGGTGGTAGAAACCACCCTCAACACCGAGCCCATTGCTTCCTCATGCGGCCCGGAAGGGGGCAGCACCACTAATACGCTTCTCTCGTTTAAGTCTATTGCGCGAGTCTCCCTGCCCGAGGACACTAGTACATACATAACACATATGCCTTGTTTGAGAGGTACCACACTCTCAACACCGAGCCAAAGAGTCCACTGTTTCCTCATGCAGCACGGTAGAGGGCAGCACTACCACTTCCCCAAGTCTTCTACTCTAGTATCCCTGTCCGAGGATACTACGCAGGTTTCTTGTTCGAAAGCAACGCGACAGAGGGCAGCACTACCGACCGTAAGTGTATCCAACTAATATTTAGAGACAGTGATGGAATACTAGAGGATCCCAAAACTGGCTTGTCACCACCAGAGGCATTTATTTGGTATGGGAACTCGGGTAACTTTGTGACCAGACGGATTTTAATGTGCACCAGTCACAGTAACTAACTTGCACTAGTCCAGTAGCTTTATAACACAGGGGTCTTCGGCCAGCAAGGACGGCAACTCGTAACCCAAAAGAATGTATCAGTCCTACTTTCTTCCAACCAGGTTCATATTTAGTCACTCTGTACGTACCTCCGACGGCCTCCTGGGCGTGGTGTCCACCGACCACGCTTTGATGTTCTTGAACCTGTTCCTTCGCTTGTCCCAGGTGGGCAGGATGCAGGGCGGGGCGGCGTCCCCCGTCACCCTGTGGAGGGCCGCCTGCAGTAGGACGGCGGACATGTCGCGGTGCAGCAGCTCCCACCGGAGATGGCACACCTGCCGGGTGCGCTCCATCAACGTCTGCTCCACGTCGCGGGCCTGCACGAGGAAATAGGGGTTTACAAGTTGGTAATTTAAACGTTTCAGGTTGTCTATTTCTAGTTTCTCTAGGAGCTTACACAGCCAATTACGCCTAGTGGCCGGGTTTGAAAGCTAGACTGTATGAGAGACAGATATTTTGATTACTAGGAGAAAATCGCGAGTTACTAGCTGTGAAATGCAAGGCCTGATTTCCAAAATAGTTTTGGTTGCACTGTAAAAAAATTCAGGAACGTTACTGGGAAATAATGGGCAGCTGAGCTGCCCAATTTTTACCAGTAATGTTCCTGGAATATACCAGTAACCTTCCCCAAAAATATAGAAACAATCCCGCTTAGAGCCAGTAACTTCTCTGGAAAATACCTGAAACCTTTCTGGAAAATACCAGGAACCTTCCTAAAAAATACCTGGAACCGTTCTGGAAACTGAGCGGTCACCCAAAGGAACTTCGAGCGACATCGGACGCTGACGCCATCGGGACTTTGGACTCCACAGATTTAACAAGCACGTCTGTCCACGTGTACTCGGGCCCATCCGTCACGAATTGGATTTTCTACTCTTTCCCAGTACAGATATCTGATTTATAGAATGACTGGCAGTAGGTGGGATTCGAACCCCCGAACTCTTGAGAAGGCTGAATCCTGAGGCGGATGCCTTAACCACTCGGCCACATGATAATGAATTTCGCTATACCAACAACGTTACAAAAGAACTGATTTTGAGCGAGGCGCCGCGAGCAATGGCGGCGGTTCATAGCAAACGTTGCCAGATTTGAAAGGGAAAACCTGAAAATCCCAGGAACTTATCACGAAGCGATGGATACTTGAAAAAGCCAGGAAAGTTCCTGGTATATATACGGAAAGTTAAGGAAATTTTTTACAGTGTGGTTTTACGTTGTACTGGAGCTTTATGAGGCATTAGGCTATGATGGGTCTTGTAATTTTCCTCGTTTTTATCTCGCGCTTAAGTGGTAAGGTTGATATCTGAACTGGTACCCAGCGCCAGCTCTTAGCGACATCGTATGCGGCGACATGATTTTGGATTTACGACAAATTTATGTGTTCAACAGCCCTATATCAAAAAGTTATTATTAGGATTTGGTTTTCTTCCTGCTCAATATTTTTATGGTATATCTGGATTGAGGATATACAGGGTGAGGCAAACAAAACCGGCCCCGATTTAGAGATGGGAATACGTAGAAATGCTTGGCGAGAAAAAATCTTGAAGCCGCCTGAAACCTGCTTTTGCATTGGTTGGATAGGATTAGCTTCACATTAGAGCTACTCATAGACTGGTGGTGAGTTCAGATCTTAGTTCGTATTGTTTAAAGACGTCCCAAAATGCAAATTTTGTGTCTTGCAATCAATTTAGAATGTTTTGTATTACCAAAAACAAAAAGGTCCGATTCTCTAGGATAAATAACAACCGAAATAATCACAAGTGGAAACTTTTTTTTTTATCAGCCCTACAAACCTTTTATATTTCATTTCAACTAGATTTTTTTTTTTTTTTTTTTACGGTCCGTGCAGACAAAAATGTCCGACGAATAATACCCCGTGTAAGGGAGTGCACGTTAAATACCCTTCAAAGTCCTAACGCTGCGTACGATGTCGCCCTTAACGGTTGCGTTGGGTGCCTATTCAGGTGTTGGTTCGTCACCTGACTGTGGTTCTAAAGCACGACGCCCGTCGCCAATAGCCCTCGTGTAGCTCTAGTGCGACGATAATTCAAACCAAACCAAACCATTTCAACTAGCTTTTCTAACCATAGCAAATAAGTCGCCAAGCGTTTGTTTGGGCTTAATATTGAAGCGATCAAAAGCTTCAACTGCAAACCTGCATTTTATTGGTTTTTGACTTGGCAATATTTCTGTCGTATTCTTATCTCCTCCTCGGGGCCGGTTTTGTTTGCCTCACCCTGTATAACTCGGGAAAGGGCTTGTAGCAAATGGTGCCTTAACCTCTCGGGCACTTTCTATGGCATTCAAGAAACTTCCGCAATACCACTTTAGGGGAAATTAAAGGTGCGGAGGGGAATTATATATAATACTAGGGGGCTCCGCCCCCTGCTCGCTATCGCTCGCCAACCCCCGGAATTGCTGCGCAATTCCATTGGCTGCTTCGCGGCCGGTAGAGGGCTTCGCCACCTGCTCGCTACCGCTCTCCAACCCCCTAGAATTGATACGCAATTCATCTTTATTTTGCTCCGCAAACAAACATTCAAGACTAATAAGTGTGTACTGCCAATGCAGGAATGCTCACTATACAATCTGCATTGAATAAAGCACGCTTCCTGCTCATTAAACATAACTTATTCATCCTCAGTGAAAAACGATTTGATTGGTCGATGCGATGACGTCACACTCTTAAGCTTATTTAGTTACCACCTTTAGCTCAGTGCGATTAATCTTCCCCATAAACATTTGAAGAACTGAATTGGTGATTTATTCAATGTTTACTAATTCAATATTTTTATTTCCTAATGCAAAAATTAATTAGAACAATCAGGAAGATATTTTAGTTAAAAGGACCCGACCAGCTTGGAGAGTGCGAAATACGGAAAAGGGTAGATACATCGGCTTCGGCTGTTTTTACCATAGAGTTAGGAAGGAGGAGCAGAGGGGTCTATCCAGAGACATTGAATAGAGTGGACTGCGCATTGCAAACCTAAAGTGTCCTCATAATCTAACTTACACAGTCACATGACTGTGTCGCGTTTGGCTCGCATGTATGGCGAGTTTACCTTTTGGCGAGTTTTTCCACAACGACCTGAACACATGAGGCCGACAATCTAATTTTATGATAAAGAAGCTTGGAAAGGTGATGAGGATGAATCGCTAGTTTTTTTAGATATTCTTATATTATTCAGAAGGACCTGATTTCCGGCAGGGCAAATGGGGCACGTATGCAGGGCCCCCTTAAAGGGGTCCCTCAAATTTTCTGCATGGACACTTATCATTTATGATCAATACATTTGCCCCACATTTTTCAATCTGGAGTAAACAAAAAAATAATAAATTCACGAACAAAAGTTTACTATGAAACTGTGCTTAAACTCTGAATTGATTAATTCACAAAAGATAATAATAATTTTTTGTGGGGGAGGGGGGGGGGATTAAGCATGCTTTCCAATCTAATTACCTCGGCTATTTTTTTGAACAGTGTAAGATAGGAAAATACACGCAAATGTTTTATCGATATATGTTTCGGGGCCCCAAATTTGCTCGAGCCCTGGGCCCATAAGTCGGGCCCTGGATATCAGATTATTCCTTTGCTTTTGTACGTCTATTTAAGACTACTTGAAGAATTGGATTACGTGGACTCTTTATTAAAAATTAATTTGAAAGAACATTAAGTAGGTTTTTGTAGAGTGTTGCTGTAATATAAGTTGATGATTGACATGGTGAATATTTTCAGCAGTCTCTATAACTTTCGTTCTAATGGTCCGATTTGAAAAAAGAAATTCAAAACGGTCTTTTTGAAATAGTGCTTTTTTCTTTATTTCACCTGGAATAAACCAGCTTTCTAAAACTCATCAATATATTCCAAATTCAATGAATATTCAACTTTTTATATAAAAAGAACTCAAAAACTACGATTGCAAAAACAGGTTATTTTTTACCAAATTGTACCAAAAATATTCTACTTCTTAGCTGTCAATTTTCAGACCATTAATTTAACTGACTTGGCCTAAAAGATTAATTATAATTATAATTCTAACAACGCTGACTTAATCATGAATATTATTCTTCAGTATGAAAGAGCTTTTAGAATAAATTCCCTCGATAGAAGTATAGTTTATAAAGAACACAATTACTAAAAGTATGCAGAACTAATTTTACCAGTGAAGTGTGACAAATCCTTTTTAATATATATACTAGGGGGCTCCGCCCCCTGCTCGCTATCGCTCGCCAACCCCCGGAATTGCTGCGCAATTCCATTGGCTGCTTCGCGGCCGGTAGAGGGCTTCGCCACCTGCTCGCTACCGCTCTCCAACCCCCTAGAATTGATACGCAATTCATCTTTATTTTGCTCCGCAAACAAACATTCAAGACTAATAAGTGTGTACTGCCAATGCAGGAATGCTCACTATACAATCTGCATTGAATAAAGCACGCTTCCTGCTCATTAAACATAACTTATTCATCCTCAGTGAAAAACGATTTGATTGGTCGATGCGATGACGTCACACTCTTAAGCTTATTTAGTTACCACCTTTAGCTCAGTGCGATTAATCTTCCCCATAAACATTTGAAGAACTGAATTGGTGATTTATTCAATGTTTACTAATTCAATATTTTTATTTCCTAATGCAAAAATTAATTAGAACAATCAGGAAGATATTTTAGTTAAAAGGACCCGACCAGCTTGGAGAGTGCGAAATACGGAAAAGGGTAGATACATCGGCTTCGGCTGTTTTTACCATAGAGTTAGGAAAGAGGAGCAGAGGGGTCTATCCAGAGACATTGAATAGAGTGGACTGCGCATTGCAAACCTAAAGTGTCCTCATAATCTAACTTACACAGTCACATGACTGTGTCGCGTTTGGCTCGCATGTATGGCGAGTTTACCTTTTGGCGAGTTTTTCCACAACGACCTGAACACATGAGGCCGACAATCTAATTTTATGATAAAGAAGCTTGGAAAGGTGATGAGGATGAATCGCTAGTTTTTTTAGATATTCTTATATTATTCAGAAGGACCTGATTTCCGGCAGGGCAAATGGGGCACGTATGCAGGGCCCCCTTAAAGGGGTCCCTCAAATTTTCTGCATGGACACTTATCATTTATGATCAATACATTTGCCCCACATTTTTCAATCTGGAGTAAACAAAAAAATAATAAATTCACGAACAAAAGTTTACTATGAAACTGTGCTTAAACTCTGAATTGATTAATTCACAAAAGATAATAATAATTTTTTGTGGGGGAGGGGGGGGGGGATTAAGCATGCTTTCCAATCTAATTACCTCGGCTATTTTTTTGAACAGTGTAAGATAGGAAAATACACGCAAATGTTTTATCGATATATGTTTCGGGGCCCCAAATTTGCTCGAGCCCTGGGCCCATAAGTCGGGCCCTGGATATCAGATTATTCCTTTGCTTTTGTACGTCTATTTAAGACTACTTGAAGAATTGGATTACGTGGACTCTTTATTAAAAATTAATTTGAAAGAACATTAAGTAGGTTTTTGTAGAGTGTTGCTGTAATATAAGTTGATGATTGACATGGTGAATATTTTCAGCAGTCTCTATAACTTTCGTTCTAATGGTCCGATTTGAAAAAAGAAATTCAAAACGGTCTTTTTGAAATAGTGCTTTTTTCTTTATTTCACCTGGAATAAACCAGCTTTCTAAAACTCATCAATATATTCCAAATTCAATGAATATTCAACTTTTTATATAAAAAGAACTCAAAAACTACGATTGCAAAAACAGGTTATTTTTTACCAAATTGTACCAAAAATATTCTACTTCTTAGCTGTCAATTTTCAGACCATTAATTTAACTGACTTGGCCTAAAAGATTAATTATAATTATAATTCTAACAACGCTGACTTAATCATGAATATTATTCTTCAGTATGAAAGAGCTTTTAGAATAAATTCCCTCGATAGAAGTATAGTTTATAAAGAACACAATTACTAAAAGTATGCAGAACTAATTTTACCAGTGAAGTGTGACAAATCCTTTTTAATATATATACTAGGGGGCTCCGCCCCCTGCTCGCTATCGCTCGCCAACCCCCGGAATTGCTGCGCAATTCCATTGGCTGCTTCGCGGCCGGTAGAGGGCTTCGCCACCTGCTCGCTACCGCTCTCCAACCCCCTAGAATTGATACGCAATTCATCTTTATTTTGCTCCGCAAACAAACATTCAAGACTAATAAGTGTGTACTGCCAATGCAGGAATGCTCACTATACAATCTGCATTGAATAAAGCACGCTTCCTGCTCATTAAACATAACTTATTCATCCTCAGTGAAAAACGATTTGATTGGTCGATGCGATGACGTCACACTCTTAAGCTTATTTAGTTACCACCTTTAGCTCAGTGCGATTAATCTTCCCCATAAACATTTGAAGAACTGAATTGGTGATTTATTCAATGTTTACTAATTCAATATTTTTATTTCCTAATGCAAAAATTAATTAGAACAATCAGGAAGATATTTTAGTTAAAAGGACCCGACCAGCTTGGAGAGTGCGAAATACGGAAAAGGGTAGATACATCGGCTTCGGCTGTTTTTACCATAGAGTTAGGAAAGAGGAGCAGAGGGGTCTATCCAGAGACATTGAATAGAGTGGACTGCGCATTGCAAACCTAAAGTGTCCTCATAATCTAACTTACACAGTCACATGACTGTGTCGCGTTTGGCTCGCATGTATGGCGAGTTTACCTTTTGGCGAGTTTTTCCACAACGACCTGAACACATGAGGCCGACAATCTAATTTTATGATAAAGAAGCTTGGAAAGGTGATGAGGATGAATCGCTAGTTTTTTTAGATATTCTTATATTATTCAGAAGGACCTGATTTCCGGCAGGGCAAATGGGGCACGTATGCAGGGCCCCCTTAAAGGGGTCCCTCAAATTTTCTGCATGGACACTTATCATTTATGATCAATACATTTGCCCCACATTTTTCAATCTGGAGTAAACAAAAAAATAATAAATTCACGAACAAAAGTTTACTATGAAACTGTGCTTAAACTCTGAATTGATTAATTCACAAAAGATAATAATAATTTTTTGTGGGGTCGGAGGGGGGGGGATTAAGCATGCTTTCCAATCTAATTACCTCGGCTATTTTTTTGAACAGTGTAAGATAGGAAAATACACGCAAATGTTTTATCGATATATGTTTCGGGGCCCCAAATTTGCTCGAGCCCTGGGCCCATAAGTCGGGCCCTGGATATCAGATTATTCCTTTGCTTTTGTACGTCTATTTAAGACTACTTGAAGAATTGGATTACGTGGACTCTTTATAAAAAATTAATTTGAAAGAACATTAAGTAGGTTTTTGTAGAGTGTTGCTGTAATATAAGTTGATGATTGACATGGTGAATATTTTCAGCAGTCTCTATAACTTTCGTTCTAATGGTCCGATTTGAAAAAAGAAATTCAAAACGGTCTTTTTGAAATAGTGCTTTTTTCTTTATTTCACCTGGAATAAACCAGCTTTCTAAAACTCATCAATATATTCCAAATTCAATGAATATTCAACTTTTTATATAAAAAGAACTCAAAAACTACGATTGCAAAAACAGGTTATTTTTTACCAAATTGTACCAAAAATATTCTACTTCTTAGCTGTCAATTTTCAGACCATTAATTTAACTGACTTGGCCTAAAAGATTAATTATAATTATAATTCTAACAACGCTGACTTAATCATGAATATTATTCTTCAGTATGAAAGAGCTTTTAGAATAAATTCCCTCGATAGAAGTATAGTTTATAAAGAACACAATTACTAAAAGTATGCAGAACTAATTTTACCAGTGAAGTGTGACAAATCCTTTTTAATATATATATACCTCTCTTTACAATTAGGAATTGCACAAGCATTTAGCATATTGCACAAAACGTTACTGAATTAAGAGTATAACATTCACGATTGTTAACATGCTCAGAGATTAAAAGAATATAATTAAATATTTCTTATAAAAACCAGAAGAGAAAAATAAGAACTATGCGCAAAAATCGCTTGCAAAAACATTAAAAAAACACCAAGCGGCTGTGATTGGTAGAAACCCACGTGACTTGGAAACAGATGCAAGTTACCACTTCGGCTTGCCAGCTGATATGCAGGTCTGGCGACAATTTGAAATAGTTCGTAACGAAACGGTAGCTTTAAGTTGCCATATATAGCAACCTTTCGTCTCTTGGCGATTTGTGATGTTTAAGACATAATGCTAATTTGCAAGGGATGGCGGTTTTTTTCCTAAAAAAACCGATTTCCGGTTCAGACCGGCCTCATAAAACGTTTTTTTCTGTCAAAACCGGGGCCAAAACACCAGTTTTTCAAAAAACCTATTTCATTTTCCCCTCCCTAAGCTGCTTTACTATTGAAGCGCAGTCCATTCTATTTAATGTCTCTGGGTCTATCAGTTCAAATTTATGGAAGCAGGGCTGTCTGGTTTTTCGAGCTACTGCTCATAACAAACCGGCACTGAGGTATCCCAAGATGCAACACTTTAACAGTTTTTTCAGCTACCGCGCATAACACAGTAGCCGAAACTATGGAAACTGCCACTGAGTATCCCAAGATGCACCGCTCTAGCCTGCTTCTTTTGTGCGTTATTGCACACATACATATAGACCACTCTATTCTCTTTCCTAACTCTATGGTTTTTACGATCCATGGCCGGAAACTCAAGACCGATGCCAACAGTTGAAAAATAAGCTAGTTTCCGTGGGACTGCTCCAGGGCATCACGTAGCTCTAGCGCTAAGCAACGATCTCTACTAAAGCCACGGGACGCAACCTGAAGCAGCCCCAGCACAAATCAAGCACACCACCACACTTACTTTCAGCGTTTCTGATTGGCTGAAGCCGTGTACGTCACGTGGCTTTCAAGCGTACGACAATTACAATTTTATATTATATAGAGATACCTCTCTTTACAATTAGGAATTGCACAAGCATTTAGCATATTGCACAAAACGTTACTGAATTAAGAGTATAACATTCACGATTGTTAACATGCTCAGAGATTAAAAGAATATAATTAAATATTTCTTATAAAAACCAGAAGAGAAAAATAAGAACTATGCGCAAAAATCGCTTGCAAAAACATTAAAAAAACACCAAGCGGCTGTGATTGGTAGAAACCCACGTGACTTGGAAACAGATGCAAGTTACCACTTCGGCTTGCCAGCTGATATGCAGGTCTGGCGACAATTTGAAATAGTTCGTAACGAAACGGTAGCTTTAAGTTGCCATATATAGCAACCTTTCGTCTCTTGGCGATTTGTGATGTTTAAGACATAATGCTAATTTGCAAGGGATGGCGGTTTTTTTTCCTAAAAAAACCGATTTCCGGTTCAGACCGGCCTCATAAAACGTTTTTTTCTGTCAAAACCGGGGCCAAAACACCAGTTTTTCAAAAAACCTATTTCATTTTCCCCTCCCTAAGCTGCTTTACTATTGAAGCGCAGTCCATTCTATTTAATGTCTCTGGGTCTATCAGTTCAAATTTATGGAAGCAGGGCTGTCTGGTTTTTCGAGCTACTGCTCATAACAAACCGGCACTGAGGTATCCCAAGATGCAACACTTTAACAGTTTTTTCAGCTACCGCGCATAACACAGTAGCCGAAACTATGGAAACTGCCACTGAGTATCCAAGATGCACCGCTCTAGCCTGCTTCTTTTGTGCGTTATTGCACACATACATATAGACCACTCTATTCTCTTTCCTAACTCTATGGTTTTTACGATCCATGGCCGGAAACTCAAGACCGATGCCAACAGTTGAAAAATAAGCTAGTTTCCGTGGGACTGCTCCAGGGCATCACGTAGCTCTAGCGCTAAGCAACGATCTCTACTAAAGCCACGGGACGCAACCTGAAGCAGCCCCAGCACAAATCAAGCACACCACCACACTTACTTTCAGCGTTTCTGATTGGCTGAAGCCGTGTACGTCACGTGGCTTTCAAGCGTACGACAATTACAATTTTATATTATATAGAGACAACGAAACAGATTATTCTATATTACTCTAGTACCGATAACTTTTTTGCAATAGAAAGACATAAATTATAAATTAGTTATAACTTACACGTGCTTACTTAAAATTTCGAATAGCATTTTTATGTTTTACTTAAAGCATTGATTTTAACTGAATTTATTAAAAAAATATTTATTTCGTACAATAATTTATTTTATTAGTTCACCCCGTATTGGGTTGACGGTAAGTAATTTTTAAAATTGCGATTTAGTCTCAAAACTAAATTTAAGGGGGTTCAGTATGTTGTATATCGGTAATACGTTAAATTGGCCAATTGCAATGTACCTTTTCACAATAACTACTGTGCAGATCATCTTAAAATTTTCTGTGTGTGTTATACCAACCTTATATATTAATCTGAGGTCAAAAGGTTTTTTTTAAAAAATAACTTAGATTTTTTAAATAAAATAAGTTTTAAAGTATCCAAAAAATCATGAAATTTTTCACTTTTTTGCCCCATAATTTTTTTCACTTTAGTTTTATTAAAATTTATAACCTCAGATTAGTCTATACTATGTATTACATCATATAAAAAAAAAGTTTACGAGAAAACATAGCATAGTTTTTGAGAAAAGGTACATCAAAGTTCAAAAAATCAAGTTCTGAGAAAAACGCGTTAAAAATTTTTATTGTTAACCCATTTCCTTACGAAGGATGTCAAATTAAATGTCAAAAATATTTTTCCAATCGTCTTGATACTTTGTGAAATTATTAATAAAGGTTGTAATAGTATTTTAAGCCAATAATGTCTTTTTTTGATTTATTCACCGATTTTGGGGTACTGAACCCCCTTAAACAACAATACTGTTTTCAGCAGATTTACCTGTTGCAAAAGTTGTGTAGATAAATCATGAATTCTGGAAACACTGCTAGGATCACATTTCACCGTCTTACGCCATTTTCTTCTACTTCCTAAAAAATACACAGATAAAAATATAACCTTATAAACCGAAATATTTGTAACTTATACAAAAATTTACAAGCGGCAAAAAAGGAAAAGTCCATTACCACCACGGGTGAGGGCTAATGGAGTGTAGGTGACTTGCATTTCACGAATTTTTCTGATCAAGTCATCAGCTAATCGGGCTTGCTGATTGCTGTGGTAACGGAAGCTTTCCTGAAAAAATGATATAATTAAAAAAAAATCCAAGACCTTTTAAAACACTACTTTTAAGTACGCATTCCTAAATTACATTTGTTATCAATTTTATTATAAAAAGTACACTGTGAAAGAAGTTCGTTAATTTTACTGAAAAAAATTGTTAGCTCGTGTACTAGAAAAATACCGTATAATTTACAAAGATAAGCTGATTTTTTAATTCGAATAATCCGTAAATTTTATAAAACGGTTGTTTTTGTAACAACCAAATTATAAAGAAAAACAGTTTTACCACTCTCCCGGTTAACCTAGTGACAGGCGTGGTTACTGACCCAGCACTTTCAATAAATTGCCGAACCCGGTTTCAAACCACGGATAATAAAACTACATTCTAACGATCTCCCAGCTGAGTTGTTTCGAAACGCGGAGCTTCCAAAAACAGTTGAAATGCTTGTTTTATTTGCAATCTAGTCTCTTTATATAGTTAAAAACATAAGAAAAACTGTTTTTACAGTTTATTTTGCAAAAAAAAACCTGTTAGAAACAACTGTATTTTTCTGTAAATATATGGATTTTTTTCTGTAAATTGACAGATTTTTTACAGTGCTCTAAACTATGTAATGGAATTATTAAATTAACATAAAATAGTACTTACTTCAAGCCTTTCCCGATCAGATTTCAACTTATCGCTACATTTCTGAAGTTCTTCTATTCTCGACTTTAATTCTGATATAAGATGCAAGGATCCCTGAAGATCCCGAGGTCTAGACATATGTATCTCCCACAATTTCTGCCGATATTTTTCTAAAAGAAATTGTAAGCGATTAAAAATCATTGAGATGTTTTTTTACTTAAGAAACACGATAATATGCATTCAAAAACGTAACTAAACTTAGTTGAAAAAACATAACCTTTTAACAAATTAAGAAGTACGTTATCTTAGTTGCGTTACACTTTCTCAATTTACCATTCTTTTATCTTTTTCTTGGCCTTAAAATTTTTTTAATACACGTTCCAAAAAAGACAATAGACAAGAAAAGACACGATAGATTTTTTGTACCCTTGTGAGAAACTCAATTACATTTGAAAGAATACAAAAATTAAATAAAACTAATATCCAAGCTTTCAATCTCCTTTTTAACCTAAATAGCCAAACGGCAAACGTCAAGAAGAGCTTTCTGTTTAAGTTTATCTAAGTATACAAAATGTAAGACAAATGAAGACGATTTATAAAGGACAAATAAAGTTTTGCGAAAAACGAATTTAAAAACTCAAAGTCAACGTTTTTATAAGGGAAAAAGGTCTTAAAGGTGTATCCAAAGTCGTCTTTAATGGATTAAAATAAAACCATTTCAATAGGATCCATCAATACTATTTCTTCCTGATGATTCCGGTTGGTCCTGTCACCATTACGTAATTGACACCATTTATACAGGACAAATTAAGAAGTTACACGAAAAACGAATTTAAAAAACTTAAAACTTAAACGGAGATAAAAGTATTAATCGAAAGTTCGTCGTTATGGATTAAAACCCATTCGTTAATGAATTAAAGCCAATTCAATAGGATTATCAATATGTCAGCCTACCCATTTCTTCCTGATGATTCCTGTTAGTCTTCTCCGTCCTGTCATCCAGTCTCTCCAGCTCATTCTGCAGATGACTGCAGATCTCTTCCTTGTCCTTCAGCTGATCCAGGAGATACATGTTCTCCTCCAGTAGCGAGTAGTAGTTGTCTTCGCTGTGGTGCATCGCGTTTAGAGATTCTGGTTCTGGTTGAACGATGAGAGTTGCGTCCGGCTCCAGACTCGCGATGACTTCTAGGTCGCCAGAGAGCAGTGTGTCGCCGGATTTGGATCTGAAAGGTTTCGGGAATTTTGTGATACCCTCAGGAAAGTTGTATAGATCCTCTAAGAAATACAGACGTATAAATCCGGCACCTGAGTATCAGGTTTTCCAGCAACACACTTAATATTTAAACAATGATAAAATTTGTAATTTAATTAAATTTTAAAGTGTGAATCAGTCATTTATAATCATGTGCTACAGAAATAAATTTTAAATAATTTACATAAATTGGACGTTAGTTAAAAACGTTAGAATACGGCTCCCGAGCTGGTAAACGTGACTGAATTTCTAATATACATTATCGTAGCATTTATTGGGCATTAGTTTCTTAATAAGTTGACTCCCTCATTAACATTGTTTACTCAAAGTTTTAGGTGATATTTGTGTCTCTAATCAATTATCTGTTTATGACATCTAGTTTTGATTAGAATGTTGTTTATATTAGTATATTGTAATGAGCAGCCTTATTGGGTTATAGTAATTCATTTATGTAATAAAATAATTGGTTTTGTCTCTTTCTCTCACAATCTCCAACTCCTTATATCCATTTACCTTATAGTCTGATTCCCATTCTCTTTCAGCACTGCTGACAAATCCGGCTCGGAGCTTGCCCTCGACACCTGGAAGCAGGACTTCGGTGGCTCAGGTGATGTCCTCGTCGAATTCGAAATCGAAGGCGAGGCCGACAAGGCAGCCTCAACCGGAGGCTTCAGCGACTTGTCCAGAAGGGCAATGGTCGACAGTTCCGGGTTCACACCCTTCTTGGTCTCCCATTCGTAGAGTTTCTTAGTAAATGCGTCTGAGATTCCTTCGAAACGGAACTCGCCAGCGGAGGTTTTGACGAGGACCTCTTTCTTCTGACCATCTTCTGATGTCATGGCCTCCTTGAGTTGTTTGAGGCGGAACGAACGCTTTTCGAATTTCTGCTTTTCTTTGGAGAGGCGGATGATTTCTCTGTCTACCTTCTGCTGTTCTTTTTCCAGCCAGGTCAAGTCCTGTGGAACGAAATAGTCTGTTGGTTAAACGTATATGTTATTTAACCCTTTAACCTCGAAACCGGCCCAGGACGGCTCTAACAGCAAACATCGGGAAGGCCGGTTTCGGCCGTTTCGTTTCACAAATAGGGGTGTTGGGTTTGTTAAAAATTAAGCGTGCCGTGGGAAAAAAAAGTATCCGCTAGTGATCATTTCGGTCGTTAGTCATCCTATATAATCGGACCTTTTTGACTTTGTATAAAAATAACATTCTGAGTTAATTGCATGATACAAAATTTGCATAAGGGGCCGTCTTCATATTAAAAATGTTACTAACTTTAAAATTTCCAATAGTAACACCCCTTTTTGAGTCCATATTTCAAATCTATGACCTATGTTAATACGAAATGCCAAATTTTGTTAGTTTTTAAGCATTATTAGGGGAGTTAGAGACGTGCAAAGTTTAGGTGCCATAATGTTAAATGAGTTGCACATAAAAAGCTATCCCAATCTATAAATAATTAAGATAATGAAACGAATTTTTTACTGAAAAGAAATTATAACAACCCAAACAAAATGCATTCAATATTGGGGTATTTAAAACAATTTTTATATTTTAAAATAATTATTATTTTAATTTTTAAAAAAATTATGAATAGAAACCCCTTAATATTTTTACAGAAATATATTTAAGACAGGAAGTTTAAGCGAAATCCCAATTTTTAATTTCTTTTATTCATAATTTGTTGAGTAAATCACAAAATACTTTTTAATTGCGCTTCAGGGGACTGTGTATAAGATTATATATGAACTTGATAAACAAATACGGCTTTGGAAAGGAAGATAAACATCATTAAACCAACAACCTTGAGATGGTCCCCTATAGGACATCAAGTGATTCGATGGAATAACTCGTTAAATATTCATCCAAATGTAACCAGAGACATGACATAGAGTGGACTGCGCATTCATAGTAAAGCAGCTTAGGGATGGAAAACCAAAACCGGTTTTCAAAAAACCGGTGGTCCCGGTTTTGATTGAAAACCGGTTTTTTTGTATAAGGCCCTACGGTACCGAAAACCGGTTTTTTAGGGAAAAACCGATGGAAAATAGAAAACCAGTTTTTCTAAAAAACCGCTATCCCTTGCAGATTAGCATTATGTCCTAAACATCATAAATCGCCAAGAGGGGAAAGGTTGCTACATATGGCAACTTAACGCTACCGTTTCGTTACGACCTATTCCAAATTGTCGCAAGACCTGAATATCAGCTAGCAAACCGAAGTGGAGACTACCATCAATATCCATGTCACGTCGGTTTCTACCAATCACGGCAGCTTGAATTTTTTTTAAATGTTTTTGCAGACGATTTTTTGAGCATTGTTGGAATTTTTCTCTTTTGGCTTAAATAATAAATATTTAATTACATTCCTTTAATCTCTGAGCATGTTAACAATCGTGAATGTTGTACTCTTAATTCAGTAACGTTTTGTGCAAGATGCCAAATGCTTGTGAACTCCTAATTGTAAAGAGGGGTATAAAAAAGGATTAGTCACACTTTCACGGGTAAAATTTATTTAGTTCTGCATACTTTTAGTAATTGTGTGTTCGTCATAAACTATAATTTCTATCGAAGGAATTTATCCTAAAAGATCTTTTATACTGAAGAATCATATTCATGATTAAATCAACGTTGTTAGAACTCGAATTATAATAAATATTTTGGGCCAAGTCAATTAAATTAATGGTCTGAACATTGGCAGCTTAGAAGTAGAATATTTTTTTTACCATTTGGTCAAAACGAAACCTGTTTTTGCAATCGTAGCTTTTGAGTTATTTATATTTAAAAAGTAGAACATTTGTTGAATTTGGAATACGTTGATGTGTTTTAGAAAGTTGATTTATTTCAGGTGAAATAAAGGAAGAAGCAATATTTCAATATATATATATATATATATATATATATATATATATATATATATATATATATATATATATATATATATATATATATATATATATATATATATATATATATATATATATATATTTGATTTTTTTAAATAAAGGAAGAAGCAATACTTCAAAAAAAAATATATATTTGATTTTTTTTTTAATCGGACCGTTAGAACGAAAGTTATAGAGACGGCAGAAAATATTCACCATGTCAATACCAACTTATATTACAGCAACACTCTACATAAACCTACCAATGTTCTTTTAAATTAATTTTTAATAAAGAGTCCACATTCAATTGTTCAAGTAATCTTAAATAGACGCACAAAATCAAAGAAATAATCTTAAGAGGATCTTAAAATACTAGCGATTCATCCTTGCTCCTTTCCAAGCTTCTTTATCATAACATTAGATTGTCGGCCTCTGTGTTCAGGTCGTTGTGGAAAAACTCGCCAAATGGTAAACTCGCCATAGATGCGAGCCAAACGCGACACAGTCATGTGACTGTGTAAGTTAGATGTTTAGGACACTTTAGGTTTGCCAATGCGCAGTCCACTCTATGCTATGTCTCTGAATGTAACAAAAACTAAGATTTAGGGATTTTCGAGGATGCTTAACATTTCTAAAAATCAAATATGGGTGTTACTATTGGATATTTCAAAGTTGTTAACATTTTTAATATGAAGACCTCCCCTTATGAAAATTTTGTTTCATGCAATCAACTTAGAATGTTATTTATTCACAAAGTCAAAAAGGTCCGATTCAATAAGATGACTAACGGCTGAAAAAATCACTTGGGTATTTTTTGATACAGGACGATTCCATTTCGCTGTTTTCCTGCCTAGAAAAACTCGTATTTCGGGGATGAGAAATTCTCCTACCTTGTGAGGTTAAAGGGTTAATGCAATGTAAAAGTGACGATAAAGATATTTGAAAAGACTGCAAGAGTCTTTAGCAGTACAAAATACCCTGTGAAATTTGGAAATATTTCAGCTATTGATTTTGAAGTCGTTCAGCAGTTACATTGAAATGACTGATATGTATCTTGGAAATATTTCCAATGTCTAAAATCATTTTTTTCAGCAAGATTCAGCATTTTTTTCGGAAGCAATCGCTTTCATCGCTAGCTTCGAAAGCACTTTCTTCCCAGATACCTTCGTGTGGTTTTAAAGGAAACGGAGTGATCGTCGCTGTTCTAAACCTACCTTGTTTGGGGATCTGCTCCAAGTGGGTGGGGAAAACGAAAACATCGACGCTCACATGCAAGATTCCTGAACTACCACAAGGGGGGAGGGGGTATAGGGGAAGAAAGTGCTTCCGACGCTTGCGTTGTAATCGGAAGGACAATAGTAATGAGAGGATATCTATAGTCACCTTCTTGAGCATGTGGTAGGTTCCTTTGGTCGCACTTGTTGACGCCTTCTTTTCCGGCTTTGCACTTACTTTCCTCACCCTCCCGAAAGAATCCTTCCTCTCTACTTCCGCGGCCACCTTCTGTACGGCGCCACCTACGGAATTTGTAAGGTATTTTAGGAAGTCTACAGAAAGACTGCCAGCAGATGGCGCTGCAAACTCCCACCAGTAGTTGTATTAACTGCATAAAACCGAACTAACCATTCTTACAATGCCGATTATTTCTGTAGACAACGTGTTCAAAAGGATAATTGGACCCATGGGCTATGAACACATAAAAATTAGATGCATGCCACAAAAGTAACAGTTGACTTGCAACTTGCAAAATAAATAAAATTAAAAAAGAATGGAATGGTAATGAAAAATAACGGAATAGAAAAAAATCGGTGAAGTCTGTCCCGATACTCACTATATAAACCCGATATTCACGATACATATATAAACCCGATACTCACCTTGGCCCACGATGCCCCCTTCTGCGCGGCACCTCTGCCACTCCTCGAGCTTCTTGTTGAAGTCGTCGCTGAGGTTCTGCTGCAGTTCGCGGAGGAGCTCGGTGACGGTGGCAGAGGGGCTGCTGTGAACACCTCCTCCCACGGAGGCGGCGGTGCTGGCATCGGACACCCGCGGGGAGGGAAAGTCTGCTGCTTTGGCTGCAAGGAGAGAATTGTATTCAACGGATACATAACCATGGTCTGATATATAGTCCTTACGATTACAACGCAGGCTATGGATAATCCCCTACTACCTCGTGTGGTTTCCAGGAAAGGGTAGCTGTTTAAAACCTACATTGTGCGAGGCTCTTGCTTCGTGGTTAATAGCAACTGCTCTCCCAACGCAAGTAGGGTGGGGGGAAATTAGAAAAAAGCACCTCTCATGCCGTTTCCTGAAAAGCCACACGAGGGTATATGGGAAGCGGGATTGCGTTGTAATCTTAAGGACTATAGGTTAGATTAGGTTGAAATATCGCCTCACTAGAGCTACACGAGTGCTATTGGCGGTGGGCGTCAGAATTTCGAACCACAGTCGAGTTGACATGCCGACACCTAAGTAGGCACCCAACTCATATTTTAGAACATCTTTAGCGACATTAGGACTTTCAGGCATATTAAGGTGCACTCCCGCTATACAGGGTATTATGCGTCAGACATTTTATTGGCTTCACGAGCCGTTTATAGGGCGGCAGTTTTATTTGGCGATGCCCGATTCTGTAACCTTTCGCATGGAAGGCAAACACCTCAACTGACTGGTCTTCCTCTGATCTACAAAAACACAGACTATAGGAATAATAATAATTTTTTGGGACCCTTAAAGGAAAAATTTTCGCTTGATCACCCGAACGTAATAATAGTACCAGATGGCCAATGAGTCATCTTTTTCTATTTTATCAGATTTGTCAAGTTAAAATTAAAGGGAGGCCAAATTTGTTCTTATTTTTTTGACAATTTTGGAGGTCCCCAACATTCTTCATAAAAGAAACAGCTTCAGGGAACCCTAGAGTTTATGAGCTCTAGGCCCGGACCCAACGTACCTTCAAGCTTTTCAAGCTATACTCAATACTATATTTAACATTTAAATTAACTTATTGTTGGCAAATACAGTGCTTTTTCGTTGTAAAATTTCATAAAATATATCCTCTTTCCAAATATATTAGTTTGGTGTTTCCCACAATATGCACGATAAATTCCTACAATGACATTTTTGTTGTTTTCGAAAATAATATGTGTTTTTGTTGCATGGTGATAGAAAAAGTGCACAACTAGCAAACTTCACTGTAAATTAAATCAAATAAATTCACCGATATTTGTTCAATTTCTTCTTGACAGTCACAAAGTGACTCTTTCCATTTCGGTCATGTTTGTAATTCAATTCCAGTATTTATAAAAAAAAATTCTTCCAAGGCTTCCAAGGATCTCATTTATCATTTTTTTCCAATAACATCCCTTCCAAAAAGATATTTTAAGTACTATTTCATTAAAAGCTAGACTCACCTTTCTCAATATCAAAATCAAAAGTGATCGCTTCCACAGCCGATGCTGGACTCGATGGCGCTGACATAAACTGATGCGCTGTTCCCTCTTCCTCTCCTTCCCCCCTCCTACCCCCTTTAAGGACATCTCTGACCCTTGTCCACATCCACTTGCGTTGGGATGAAGGGGACATCCCTGCATCCACTTCATCTTCCGCATCTCGGGGTGGGATGGAGGGATCGTAGTCCAGAGGAGGGGGACGGGTTTTGGATTTCTTGCGTTTGCCGGAGCTAGCCTGGAGGAAATGGGGGATCAGGGATCGGATAAATAAAGATAATTGTTAAGAGGACTCTCTTGGGAATTTCACATCTTGAAAATCGTAATGTTATTCCTATGGAGAATATTCGCAAGTCAATTACCGCCACAATCTTATTAAAAGGTTACTAGTTTCTTGTATCATTGTAAATAACGAAGGGAGTAGATTTCATAAAACTAATTTGTTTTGTGAAAATCACATATTTAGTATTTTTAATAATTTTTTTTAAGTTAGAACTTAATAAGTACTTAAAAAAAATATTAAAAATGCTAAATATGTGTGATTTTCACAAAACAAATTAGCTTTATGAAATCTACTCCTTTCGTTCTTTACAATGATACAAGAAACTATTAACCTTTTATTAAAATTGTGGCGGTGACTGACTTGCGAATGTTTCCATTGGAATAACATTAAGATTTTCAAGATATGGAATTTCGAAGAGAGTCCGCTTAAGACGTATTTTTAAGTGCTTGTTATAGTGAAAACGGTATTTACCGAAAACTGTTCTGTTTTACTTGAGAATTGTTATCAAGTAGTGGCGATGCTAAGTGAATTTCAAGTGATGAAAAATTTGATACCGTATTTTACTTGATTGAAGGTAAATGAATAAGTATCATTTTCACTATGGCGGACTTTACCAAAACCGTTGCATATATGAAACGGTCTTGAAATTGAGGAAAAAAACGTTAAAGTAAAGATAATGGAAATATAAACTATTTCAATGTTTGTTTATGCCACTCTAGAGATTGATTTTTAGTGAAAGATAGGGGAATGGTCTGCCACAGATTGTTTATGCGTTGACAAAATATATATTAAAAAAATCTGGACATGTATTCCGGATGTAGTCAACAACTATAGACTTGATCAATTTTGTTGTGCTTTTTAATCAGTTATATATTTGTTCGTTTATTCCTTTCAAAAACGTTTTGTTTATAACTTAACAACAATTTACTGTAAAATCACTGGTGACATGTAAGAACTGTCTTATATAACATTTTTGTATTTAGATCAAAGTAATCTAAAGATAATTGCTTCTTCATTTATACCATTATATATAAGTTAATTTTCTCAAGTTAAACGTTCTCTTTCCCAAAACATTTTTTTTTTTAAATTTTAGAATATTCACAAAAAAATTGATCATTCGAATTCGAACAAAACTTAAATTTCACCCTGACCTCTTTTGGGGACGGTCCATCTCTTCCTCCCAGATAGCTCTCGAGGTTCCCTTTTCTGTTCTTTGGTGAGACCGAGGGAGCCTTGACTTTGCCCTCTGGAGCTTCTAGTTGATGCACAGAGGACTTTCTTGATGAGCCGTGCTTGTGTGGGGACTTCTGTCTGTGTCTGTGGTCACTCCCTCCAGAGAATCCAACATCCAGACGTTGGTGGTTCTTATGGGGCAGCCCATCTCCCGAGTTCAAGTCTGCAAGAGGGAGGATTATATATAAATTTTTCGAAAATCATGCACTTAATTGTTCATGCAATAATAATTTTTGCAATTCTTGTAAACAATTGGATGTGAAACATGATATTTTCTTTTTTTTTTCCTTTTATACGTTTTTCAATACATTAAAATGTCTAAAAATTTGCTTTTTTTGAAAAATGATTTTGCGATACGGTACAAAACATGTTCAGATCTTTAGAATACTGAATAATTATTATAAACGTATTATATAAATGACATAAATTGGAAGTGCACTAAATTTTTTTCAGAAAAGTTAAATTTATTGATTTGCTTAAAGCTTTTGTACATAATCATATATAAAGTACTTTTATTATCAGTACCTGCTTCATTGAAAGAAGATCTATGGTTCCCTCTCTGGCTTCTCCTGGTAGGCGAGTGTCCATTGGCGCTGTTTTCGAGAACTTTGGCGGTCGGCTTAGCGTCTCTTGGAGAACTACTGCTGCTCTCACTCTTCTGATGGCGATTGTCTCTGCGAATCTGAATCATTGTCTTCATTTTACCCCACGGGGACTTTGGCGATTTTTTCGCTGCAATATAGCAGTTTATTTGAAAATTAGTATAGGTTGGCATTGCTTGGGTTCAAGAATATATTTTAAATAACTAGTCAAAGCAGAATGAATTGTCATGTTTATCAAAAATATAGGTTGTACACTTTATTAGAGATGACGTCATGTTTGCAGGAGGGGTATGGGTGGAGGATTTGCATAGTACACTCTCAGAAATAACTCTTTTATTTTTGACGATTCATGAATCCTCAAGCCTCATTTCGTTAATTTTGAGGATTGTTTCGTCGAACTATCACTTGACCTTTGAGTAAACGTGAATCCTCATTTTTACGATCGTGATTTGACGATTCTGTATCTTGATTTTAAGGAAATTGAATCTCATTATTGTACTCACATGCTCAAAAATGACGAAATATTTCTTTAGATTAGACAACTTTCAAATCCTCATAAAAATGACGATTCAAATTTCCTCACTTTGAGGAAACGAAAACTCGGAGCTTTTGCCAGTAAACGAATCGTCAAAATTAAGGAAAATTTCGTCGTTTTTGAGCATTCATTTTTAAGAGTGTACCTTGAATTGGCTCTATTCAAGCATTAGTTGATCCAAAGACTGTCTCACGCAGGTTTGTTAAGTGTGGCTATAGGTTAAAGATTTTAAACTGCCTTTTACTGTCTTTTTTTTAAAGAAGTGAAAGGCGGTACTTGGATCGGGATTGTAAGGCTCACTAATGTTTCGATCATTAGTTTGTTAAAAATTGAACTCACCAATTTCCTCTTTTTCTAAGCACTCCATCATTGCTTGGGCAGTTTTTGCATCCAATGTTCCCGATTTCTTGACTATAAATAATTGAAACCTTAAATTAATGATTTAACAACATTATTAACGATATTTGACATATAAAGCGAAAAACAGGGGGTATTTTAAATTGCTTATTTAAGTCACAGTGTGTCCGAATACGCTGTTATATAAAGATTATAAATGTGATTAAAACGAGATGCTCTAACAAAATACACTGTAAATAATTTTGGTGTATCTTCACACCAAAAATGGTGGCAACAAAGTAGCCACCAAAAGTGGTGTAATGAAACACCACCAGTAAATTGGTGTAATGAAACACCGATAATTGACTGGTGTGTAGAAACACCACATTTGGTGGCTACTCTGTTGCCACCATTTTTGGTGTGATAAAACGCCACCATTGATTTGGTGTTTTTAAACACCTAATGACCTAACAAGGGTGTTCTGGTACTTGTAGTGTTATAGCTAATTTTGTAACTCGAGTTGATTTGCGACTTGAGTTGAACTCAACGAGGATACCTTTATACATGCTACAAAAGATACAATGAAAATGTACACATATTATACAAAAGCATAACTCAAACAAAATTAATGTTTGGGAATATTTAACGCAAATTAAAGATATCAATAGGGTGACCAGACATTGTTTAATTTGTTACTCAACTATCTATATAGCTAAAAAATTGTGCAATTAAACTCAGTTTAACTATTTTATAGTTTTTTCAAACAAAACGTAAATAAAATTTCATTTATGAAAGTGTAATGATGATTTCATAGTCGAAAAGTTAATCACTGAAATAATTCAGATTTCAATGAGCTAAATGACATATGGGAAAATACTGTTATTATACTTATCATTTCAATGTATTTTAATCATATATACTGGCGCATGCACAAAGATATAAACACAACCCTAATTTTCTCGTTTTAACCAGATTTGCTAATATTGAAGTTTTAGTTAAATTATTCAGTAGTAATTCAGTTATCTATATAAAGAATAAATATAATTGTTCCGCTTACTTTGCATTTTCGGCAAATACAAACACGATTTACCATCATCAAAATCAAACTCATGCTGTTGGTTAGGACTAACTGAATGCAAACACATTACACACAGACAATCATTTAAAAGTAATAACTGCACGCTGAAATAAGTTTTCTATCTAGAAATTTTTAAAGACCCAAACCATGCACATCACGAATAAATTATCAAAATACAGCTCTAATTTTCCCGTTACAACCAAAGAATTGCTAGATTGGCTCGATCTGTAACACTAAATTTGGTGCTTCGTTTTCAAAATGTCGTCGAAAGGCTACATTCTTGGCGTATGTTAACACCAATTTTTCTTTAAGTATAAATAAAAACCATTTTGAGTGAATGATAACACTTATGTTGGTGCGAACACCACAAGTCGTGTATATTTGCACCTTATATAGCATTTCATAAACCCAAAACACGTGTAATAATACTCCCTTGTTTTTACAGTGTACATTCAGAAATTTATCTTTAATAAATTTATTCTTATGAATTAAAATTAATCATAGTTCAAAGTTTTATGCAACTTAGTCAATATCTAATGAACATATAATTTCCAAGGTCAATTGCCAACCACTATGTCCGTTATATTTCTTTTGGAGCTTCAGTAGGGGAAGGTGCTGAGGTTTGGGACAGATTTAGATTTTTAATTTTAATATTTTTTAATAAACCGATTATTTAAAAGTTTTTAGGTATTCTCCTTTAACAAAATCTTGCCTATACTAAGGTATTTAAATTTTTTTTTAATTTTTAACCCCACAGGTACGATGTCTCCAGGTACATCCACTGTCCACAGGTACAACTTCAGTGATGTACCTGAGGACAAGGCACGATGTACCTGAGGGCATTGTTCCAAATTGGCTAGAGCACACTTCTGTCGTACAAATAAGAAGTCAATTACATTTTGGACTTCGTATAGAATAACGTCTTCACATTTTTCTAAAAAAATATCGAACTCTTCCTATTTCTTAATTTAAAATGTATTTCTAAATGCGCTTTATATACAATTAACGAATACTCTTCCCAAATGCTTTTTATTTATAAAAAACTAATAAATGTAATCCCCAAGACTTAGAAATAGAGTAAGTTTGTTGTAATTTTAAATAGTAGCTTTATTTTTTAATAACAGAATTTGCAAATTTACAAGATAACTTATAAGCCCAAAAAAAATAATAATTTAATCTACCCTAGATTATAACCATCAAAAAGACGTAGGAAAAGAACTGCTGTCCCCTTCTTGTGGCTTGGCTAATAACATTTGGTGCTGGAAGTTTTAGAATTGTATCACCTCTATCGAGTTCAAATTTTTCAGTATATTTTTCAGTTTTAGTAAATTTATTCGAATTTTCAATATTTTAAGTATTCTATATTAAATTCAGTACCCTCTACTTCAATAATATTGACCAAGTTATATTTGACAGTTGTTTTCCAAAGAAACCTTACTAAAACAAAGTCCCCTACTTGAAGTTCATCATTATTTGTTGATTAATTATGCAAATTTAGTGTCAAATCATTTTAAAATATTTATGTTTGAATTAAGAGTTGAGTTCCATCCTTCCATTCAACATCCTTCAAGCGTATATTTTCTTTATTTTTACTTGGAGCAGACTTTTTGCTCTTGGTCGTTTTCTGTTTAACTTCTGTATTATCGGTTAAAATGAGATTTTCCTTTCTGCCTCTCTGGGTTTGTTTTCGTAGAAGGTGTTGTGAAAGTGGTCAAATTTCTTCGAGATATACAGAAGAGCAGGTCTGTGGCCTCTGATCGGAACTTAAGGACATTTGAAAAATCAGAGGAACAGTAATAGGCACAGTACACAACAATTTACAGTGCAGCAGAAAAATTGGTTGTACAGCTGGGGAAAAAAAAAACGCTCCACCCCACGTTTCTCAGCTGCTATTGGGCAAGGAACTTTGTGAAAGGTGTCATTTTTCAGGAAATAGCGTAAGGAACTGAGAACTGGCAACAAAAATTGTATAAGGGGTCGTCTACATATTAAAATGTGTACCAACTTTGAAAATTCCAATGGCAACACCCAATTTTTTTTACATAAAAATGTTTAGCACTTTCAAAATACCCCATCTGTAAAAAAGAATTATTTACTTTGCATTATTTGCTGAGCTATAGGCATTCAAAGTTGAACGCCCATAATGTTAAAAAAGTTTCATAAACTTTTATTCATATCTCCACAAATAAAAGGAATTAAAGAAAGTTTTTTTTTTCATTATATACTTCTTAATCTTCCAAAAACAAATCACACAAGTTTTTTCATCAATTTTTCAGTTTTAATAATTTTTTATTTAAATTTAAATAATAAAAAATAAAACATGAATAGCAACCCCAAATTTTTTTTACATAAATCGATAAAGTAGATCAAGTAGAACCAAAATCCCAATTTTTTTAATTCAAAAACAATTATTTGCCGAGTTATTGTAAAAAAACTGAAAAAGACGAATTCTAGGGATCGTGTAAAAAATTACTTGGCGAATTCGATCCTAACTTGCATTATCGTTTGGTGATTGAAAAGCATTTGTTGATAAATGTTTATTCAAATTATTGATGTCTGAAAAAAATCTAAAAATCTTTTCTTATTTCAAGTGCATGCAATGTATTTTGTTTGTCGAATTAACTTTAAATTATATCGATTACTATGTTTTTAAATATGTGTTATTTTCAATACAATTTCAAGAAGTGAGTATCAAAAATAAATATGCTAAAATATAATTGGAATTCGGTTTTCAGTACATTTTATTGTTACCACATTGCTTATTTAAAATTATTAGTGCCCACTTTCCTTGATTAAAAATCATTGCCAAATCATTCTGAATAATTTTATATTGCTTTCCTTAAATATCGTGTTAAGGTTGTAACCCTCGTTTTGAAATACGTGGTTTATATTACCGATAAAGGGCTACAAATTTTTAACTAACTTTTTGCAGCAATATTAATGAAACAAAAATTTGCATAAAAATGTGAAACATTAATGCAATAATCATGTTAGTCAATGTGATTATAACTAATCGCATTTGAAAATCTGTTCGTTATAAATAACCGTATATGCAACTTAAATAAAAATTAAAACTTTTTATCTTCTAGTCTTTGTTTTATTTCTGAATTATAATTTCAAAATAAAAAAAACATTAAAAAATCACAATATTAGTGAAGAAAGTTAAATTCTAGCATCCGTTGGCGAGATTATGTAACCCAGTTAGTTTGTTGTTTTGAAAAGACGCAACCCAAATATTACTGTTTTTACTTTAGAGATGTCCCCCTAAACGAGTTCAAAATTAATGCTTTAATATCTCAGCTAATAATGCGAACTAGATCATAATTTTTTATACATGGGGTATTTTGAAGGTGCTGAACATTTTTATGTAAAAAAAATTGGGTGTTGCCATTGGAATTTTCAAAGTTGGTACTCATTTTAATATGTAGACGACCCCTTATGCAATTTTTGTTGCCAGTTCTGAATTACTTACGCTATTTCCTGAAAAATGACACCTTTCATAAAGTTCCTTGACCAATAGCAGCCGAGAAACGAAGGGTGGAGCGTTTTTTTTTTCCCCAGCTGTACCTAGAGACGTCCCTGGGTACAACCTAAATACTGTCCCTAGGAACAGCACATGGGGTAATTTTTAAAGACGCATTGTAATAAGAAAGTGGTAAGTTTTGAAAAACGCAAATAGGATTAAAAATTACTTCAAACATGGCTTATTAAGGTAGGCGAATACCTAAAATTTTAAAATTTTTACTATTACTTTAATCTTTTCCAAATTTGGCATAGTGATTTCAAATATAATTTACAATGCTTTTTTGGCAATTTTTTTTATTTAAATATAATTGATTTATTTTAAACTGTGTTTTTCTACTAAAAAAGGGGGTTTACGCTAACACTTCTAGCATAAAAAGTTTTACACTAATTTACCTGAAATTTTTTACAGACGCTATTTTAATATACATCTGTGCCATGAACCTCTAACATCTGGTGTAAATATAGTAGTTTTTGTTTTAACACTTTACCTCCGGGCGTCGACTGACCCATAGACTAAGAACACTCTAAGTTTCAAACTCTCATTGGAGAATTTCTACATTGAAATTGACATAGAAACTAGCGCGCCCCCTTTGTGTCTAAGGGAACTAATGTAATGGTTTCTGGCTGCCTATTTGCAGTCACCTTCAGGAGATTTAACAGAGCCAATGACATCTCGTAATTTGGAACCCTTATCAAGTGACGATAGGGATCTATTTTTTTACTACAACTTATTTTCGACTTTATTTTTGAATATATACAGCTACTCATTGACTTTTATATCCCTCGTAGGCCCATCCTCAAGATAATAGACCTTGTGCTTCTTTTTCTCCATTAATAAACCTACAGACTGACTACGCTTGTCATTTTAGACATGGTCCCCCAAAGATCCACAAGTGATTCGATTGAATAACTCGTCAAATATTCATCCAAATGTAACAAAAACTTAGATTTAGGGGTTTTCGAGGGTTTTTCACATTTCTAAGTAATTAAAATTGGGTGTTGCTATAAAAATTTTTAAAGTTCGTAACATTTTTAATATTAAGACGGACCCTTATGCAAATTTTGTGTCATGCAATTAACTCAAAATGTTATTTGTTCACATAGTCAAAAAGGTCCGATGTAAAAGGATGACTAACGGTTGAAATAATCACTAGTGGGTAACTTTTTTTTTAACAGAGAACATTACGAAGAAACAGTAGCCTTACAATTGAAAGTACAATTATGCCAATCAACAAATCAACCTTTAATAGTGTTTTAGTTGCATTCGACACGTTAGAAGAGCTAGGCATTAGATTAAGTTGCTGGTCTAGAAGATTTTTAGTCTACGGGTCAGTCGACGCCCGGAGGTAAAGTGTTAAAAAATGTCAAAGTGTAAGTTTATCGAAAAAAAAATTGTTGATTGGTAGCTGCGAGTACGGTATTTCCTTAAACCCATTGCACTTACGGCCCCATCTGCGCATGCTCAGCATCTGCCGGAAATCCAGCTCTCTTACGGAAAACCACTGCGCGTGCGCAGACGGATACTGAAAGGGAAAGATAGTTTGTCACGTTGGCTTATTATCGCCCAAAGTTGATACGGTTTTGGGAATAAAAATTAACATGTTGATTGAGATGAAATCGATCCTCGTTGCGGAAGAATGGAATTAAAAAAAAGATAGAATCCTAAAAAATAATCATAAAAAACAAACTCGTCTCTTGACCAGGGTTCTAAATTACGAGGCATCGTCAATTATGGCCAATTACGGCCAACAATTACGCCTCGTAATTTAGAACTCTGGTCAAGGGACGAGGGGTTTTTTTCGAAAAAGATTTAAATCATAAATAAGAAACTCGTTTCTTGACAAAGGTTCAAATTACGAGGTACAGCCAATTAGGGCTAATTACGGCCAACACATCCAATTACGCCTCGTAATTTAGAACCCTGGTCAAGAGACGAGTTTTGTTTTTTATACCATTCTCCCCCCCCCCCTTCTTGATTAGTAATTATCTCAAAGTTTTTTGCATTTGGAATATTCATTACAGCTACAGACCACTCTGAATAGCGATCGTTATTTTATAACCACCCTGTATAATTTAAAATGTATTATGGATCTGGAAGTTGCTTTTTTAACTGATAACCATAATTTCTAAAGCCATGCTAAATGACTGGTGTATGTTAAATCCGTCGTGGTCACTAAGTCCTCCAAGTTACCATACCAAATCAATACATGTGACAAGTCAATTCTGGGGATCCTCTAGTTGGCCTCTGTCTCTAAAAATTAGATGGATGCATTTAAGTGTGTGTGTTGTATCTCTCTTGCTTGACGAAGGTTTATAAGCGCGTCTTGATTATGTAAAGTCTTACATCAATTGATCCAAGAATAAAATAGGCTTAGAATTGGACAGTGTTATAATCCAATAATTCTATTATAATCCATAAGCGCACGCGTTCGGCGAGGGTAAACGCTTGATATTCAATAACAACCTAAACCTTCACTAAAACCCTAACTAACAACTTGGCGATATTTTACTTGGCTGCTCACAAAAACGTTTCGCTCTCAAGTCGAGATATCCGCTTGCGCAGATTTCCAGCACTGCCGTAAGATTAGCCACATTGTGTTTGTTTCAAGTTAATTCATAAAATATGTCGTAAAACACATTCTTGTGATTTGTTTGTAACTCTAGAGGGTCATTGCACGGATCAGTTCAAAACGAAGAATTTAACACATAATTCATGTTTATCGGAGGAAAATTCAATGTGGTAGGCTTGTTGGCGTGAACCTCTTTTTTTAGTTGAAAAACACCGTTTAAAATAAATAAATTATATTTAAATTTAAAAAACTGCCTAAATAGCATTATTCATTATATTTGAAATCACCATGCCAAATTTGGAAAAGATTAAAGTAATAGTAAAAATTTTAGAATCTGGGGGAATTTTGGGCATTCGCCTACCTTAAGTAGTACTAAGAAGAGCCGACAAGAAGATTAAACCGACACGTAATACAAAATATAAAATGATAGCAAAAGTTACTCGAGATGTGTGAAATCAATAAATCCTGTTTATTACGCCCCCATTAGCTTTCGGCGACCCTTCTTTAACAAGAGAAGATAAAATTTTTTTTAGTAGTGTTGCCACGAAAAATACAGGATTTTTTTCGATTTCCCTAAAACGAGTTATTCCCCATGTCCCCAGGTACAACTGTACCAAAGCTGAGCACTTTCCCCTAAACACAAGGTATATGAATCTATTTTATTCAAATATTTGAGTAAGAGAATGTAAACTTATTAATATGATACACACCACACTCTCAGAAATAACGCTTTCATTTTTGACGATTCATTATTCCTCAAGCCTCATTTCTTTAATTTTGAGGATTATTTCGTCAAAATATCACGTGACTTTTGAGTAAACACGAATCCTCACTTTAACGATCTTTATTTGACGATTCTGTATCTTGATTTTGAGGAAACTGAATCTTATTACTGTACTCAAATGCTCAAAAATGACGAAATATTAGACGAAATTCGAGTCAAATTTCCTCACTTTGAGGAGAGAAAAACTCGGAGCATTTGCCAGTAAACGGCATCGTCAAAATAAAGGAAAATCTTGTCGTTTTTGAGTATTCATTTCTGATAGTGCAAGTTCTTCTTAAGGGATTTTGTATTGAAACCAATGCAACGAATTTGCCCACTATTGCATTGAATTACTCCCGTACAGTTCATCATCTGATGTTATAAATGGAGCAACCACTCGCCACTATTCATTATTGTACCATTGAAACGTTCTCAGAAGTAAAAATTTACTCCCTCACACGCCAAAAAGTTTTTTAACCTCCCATATGACTTTTAAACTCATTCGAATCTTTCAAATAGCTCAACAACAGTCAAAACTCCACCCATGAGCGAATCAGACAAACTTCGCTTGGCTTTCATTCAAGAAGGGTTCCCCGCTCCTAGAAATAAACTGCGACTAATGGCTCGATCTTCCCACGTGTTTTGTTGTGACTTCAGTGATGAGTTTATGCAGAGAGTTCTGAAGATGGAGATGCCGCCAAGTGAAGTAGTTGATCGCTTTGTAGTAAGCCAAAACGAGCAATTTGGCGATCTATTAGCTTACTACACTGTTACTGACATGCTTGGTTGCCAAAACGAGCAATTTAACGCCCTTTCTAGTATAGTTTGGCGCTATTCTACAGTGTTTGTATAGGCTGACAGCATCGACTTAGCGATTTCTGACTCTAAAAAAAAACTATATTTATAAAGCATTTTTCATACCTGTAAATGGAATTATTACCATTTTGTAAAAATTAGGGTTAGGTTACTTTTGAATTATTTTCATGCTAGAGCTACATGAGGGTTATTGGCGACTGGCGTCGTACTTCAAAGCCACTGAAAATTCAGACCTCATGCCACAGATAACAACTAAGTGAACAGTCATTTTTTTAAATTTTTAATTCAAGCTCTTCAAGGAATAAAATAATGCATTTTAGCATGAACTAATATTAAGTGAGCGGTTTATTTGGGCTTAATAAGAATGTCTTGGCGTCTTTCTGACGGCTTCACCTTTTTCCTCGCCAAGCATTTACATCTTCTTCTTAACTCTATGAGTTTATGACGGTTTAAACGTCAGGCGGGAAAAAAACAGTTGTAATAATTTATCCCAAGTTAAGGTGAGAAACACCTGGGAAATTAAAAATTCTCCTTAATTGCTGGCGGTATGCTGAGCTAGGTGTTTTCAAAGTTTGGCATCTCATGTTATTTACTTCAATGTGTTTTGGCCTATTTTTTATAATATCGGTAGGCACAAGGTAAGGTATAAATAGAAAGTAAATTTAGGCTCAAAACCACATAAAGACTGTTTAGGAGGCATTTTGCCATAGTTTACCTGAAGGATTATCGTAAATTATGCAGAGGAGTTATTTCTTAAGTTAAAAGTTTCTCCAAGGTGTTTATGTAATTGCCTTTTAAATAACACTCCCAAAAACATGAACCAAAGGAAAAGAGCAAAGCCGAACTATAAACGTTTCGACTTACTACGTGTTAAGAACTTGGAAAAAATAGAATACGGCCAAATAAAAATACTTCTTATTCAGCAACTTTTAAAAACTGCTTTTTTTTAAATATCAGTATTTGCCTACATTTTCGAATTACATAAAGTCTGAATTTTGTAAAATGTGTTATTTTTCAGGTATTATATTATTTTGCATTTTATTTTCGCTGTTTTATTATTCCTTATACCCACTAAAAAGATAAAATCTTGAAAATATATTGGTTTAATAGTTATCCTTCGTCTTCACGTTTAAAAAAAATATCGAACTATTTCAAAACCTTAGGTAGAAGTCATTAACGAATGATATTTGTTGAAATTTTTCTGATAGTTTTGAACAGTTTATTTAGGAAATTTTTTATTGAGTAGATCATCAGCTTGAATGACGAAGTGTTTGCATTTTTTCTAAATTTATCCAATAAATTGATTTTTTCCAATTAAACACACGTGTAATATTCCATGCATTCAAATACAGTTCAATTACGAAAGTTTAGTTTAGTTTTTCAAATACACTGCTCAAAAGAATTAGGGGAATGCATGATTTAAATCCTTTCAACCCCAATGATTCCATTTGGAATCATCAGCTTGCAATTTTTGTCTCAATAAGTTAAGCTCGCTCTTATTTATCGCTAGATGGAAGAATCATGTCTTTTGACGAAGTAAATAATGTCAGTTTGAATGAAATGAAAATATGAAAAACATGGTAAAATAAAATTCACTCCCAAACAATTTTTGTGAAATAAACTGATCCTAAATTCTTCACGCTTGCATTCTTAGATGTTTGAAAATTGATTTTTAAATCTTTTAACAACAAAAGTTTTTAAAAAGTTATTGTTGTAATTGATTCAAAAGTTATGATTCAAATTTTTTTCTAATTAAATTTAAGATAAAAGTAAGATCTCCCCCTCCTGTTTTTTTTAACATTTCATTCTGGATGCCTAATGAATCTGTTTCACAAATTTTAGATTTTTAGAATAAAAAGAAAACGTTATAACTGAAAGAGTTAACAGAAGTACGCAAAATGACCCTAATTATTTTGAACAGTGTACATGATAAGAATATCTAATTAAGGTAGGCGAGTACCCAAAATTCTAAAATTTTTATTATTACTTTAATCTTTTCCAAATTTGGCATAGTGATTTCAAATATAATGAGCAATGCTTTTTAAGCAATTTTTTTATTTAAATATAATTGATTTATTTTAAACGGTGTTTTTCACCTAAAAAAAGGGGTTTACGCCAACACACCTAGTATAAAAAGTTTTACATTAATTTACCTGAAATTTTTTACAGATGCTATTTCAATATATATCTGTGCCATAAGCCTCTAACATCTGGTTCAAATATAGTAGTTTTATTTAAATGTTCAAGTGTAAGTTAATCGAAAAAAAAAATATTTTTTTAAGTCATATTCATGACATTTTTCTTAATAACTTCTTCTCTTGTAATTTGTATGTAACTCTAGAGGGTCATTGCAAGTTCAAAACGGAGAATTTAGCACATAATTAATGTTTATAGGAGGAAAATTCAGTGTGGTAGACTTGTTAGCGTAAACCTCTTTTTTTAGTAAAAAAACACCGTTTAAAATAAATAAATTATATTTAAATAAAAAAAAATGCCTAAATAGCATTGCTCATTATATTTGAAATCACTATGCCAAATTTGGAAAAGATTAAAGGAATAGTACAAATTTTAGAATTTTGGGTAATTTTTCGCCTACCTTAAGACATCTTTATTATGTTATATTCGGAACAATCTGAAAGAGGATCGTAACAAAACTTGGAGTCTGTCGCAATAAAGTGCTGTAAGCCAAGAGATTGTTTTTTATTTGTAAAACTTCATTTTCTTAGAAGTTTTAATAGGTCACCCCGACGTATTAAAAGCAGATGAAGACCTAAGCTCAGATTGTTGGTGGATTTGGAAGACCTTGATGTGCGGTATCGCATTAGGAATCAGGCAATTTGTTTCACCCACATATAAACGCGGCGGTTTACAGTATTTGCTCGCTGCGGGTGCCAAATTTCTTGGCAGGATTCTCCTGGTGAATGGAGAAAAAAAACGCAGATAGTTGCTGTAGCATTGGTTTAAGAAAACTTTAACTGATTGTTGACTGTTTTTAATTTCAATGCATTTGAAAATATGTTGCAATATAACTTAAGTGTAGAGAACTCTGGAGATAAGACATTATTTTTAGCTCACTACAACCCCTGCACCCTAGATAACCAATAGAGTTTGCTCATTTAAAAGAGTATAAGTTAGATATTGTTAAGCGTTAGCATAAAGGATGTCTGCATTTGAACTTATGCTTCCTTCGTAATACAATATTTTACTAACTTCCTCAACTTTCTGATAGGCAAAACGTATGGCTGTTTCCTCTGCATAAATTTTAATCAGTGCTGAAAGTGTGGGTAGACGCGGGGTGACGCGTCACCCCACTTTTCAAGAAAATGGCTATCCACCCCCCCCCCTTCTTATATCTCTCAAATCCATAATCCATAGAGGGGGGGGATTGGGCATGGCATTCTAATTGAAGGCATCCCCTCACATATTTTTTCCCACTTTCACCACTGTTTTTAATTTAATATTTCAAAATAGCACATTAGTTTAAAAATTTAGAATTAGGTCTAATCTAATTTTGAGAGCATGATCTTAAATTCCTTTTCAACTGACAAAATTAGAATACCAATAAAAATTCTTTATTTATAAAATTCTAAAATTTATTGCTATTGTTAAAGAAACTGATGCATAAATTACAGGAATAGTTGGATCTGATATTCAAAAAGCTAAGTTTCGTTACTATACAAGTATTTGTAAAACATTACTAAAATTAAACTACTATGACTTCAATTCGAACCATATGGAAACAGTATAAACTTCATTAAAATAATCCATACATAACAATTTATTCGAGGTTTTGGAGGTGTTACTTTAAGTGGAAGGGTTAGATCGGACTTCTCATTACCAATTCTATAATCGGGTTCTTATAACTTTTTTTCAAAAATGTAAGTTCCAGCTTTGTCAGGCCTATGCCCCAAAACATTGACCGAAAATGAAGTAAAAAAAAAAGACCAAGCACGAAAATGAAGTGCGACGAGTGTTTGTGTCATTCGCAGTTCATGAATTTCTTCGTTAGGTCGGTAAATTTGTGGTGCTTAACGAGTGATAGGAGGCATTTGCTGTAAAAAAAGAATGTTCCAGTTATTTTTGATTTTAATGACATATTTCGGTAAATTTAAGTAACATTCCACCCATAAAGAGGAGGCAGAAGTTGCTGTATGGTTTCCCAAATAAAGATTTCCCCGTGGCTAGACCACAATAATTTGAAAATTTAGAAATTTTAATTTTCGTTTTGAATATTGAGATTTTAAAGCTCCTCTATCTCAGCTTGCTCATTCGTATAACAATTTGGCTCTTTCTAACTGATTTTGTTAATAACTCAGTTATTAACACGTCCGGTAGTATATTTATAAGAAGGAGTTTTTTAATAGAAATTTTAGTTACTATAAGATTTTTTATTATAAAAATGTCATTAATTGCTTATTAATTTCCAATGCTATAAAATTGTAAGGCCCTTCAAGACAATTTATTAATAAAGTTAATATTGAAGAGACTGAACATATTGATCTTAACTTATTTTTAAACGTTTATTTTTGTATTTGATTGATATTTAAAGCTACAAAATTCATGCAATGATTACTTACATAAAATTATTTTGAATTTATAACCATTTGGGATGTCTTTTTAAGATATGAGGGGAAAACTCAACATTTCTTTATAACTTTTATAAAGGGATATTTTTTTGGAAATATAATTAGAAATTATTGAAGCTGAAACTTACTTGGAATTAAAGTTGCCCCACTTTGTCGCTCTGCTTCAGAGAAACTTCGAGAAGACAAGACATTCGTGTGAGATTTAGAAGATGATAATTTGTAAGATTTGGATTGTTCACTATCTTTGGTGTTCGGTTTTTCTCTTTCAGAATGTCCAGAGCTTTGCTCAGAATTATTCTGTGAATCTGTGCAATTTGTTGAAAGTCCGTCCGTCTTTTCGATCCCGAGCACTTCTTTAACCTTCGACCAACGTGATGGGCGTTTTTTATTTTTCAAGTGACTAGCATGCCCCACGGATTTACTTCTTTCCCTCCTTTCTTTGTTGATTGCTGAACTTCGACTTTTGTGGCCACGTTCGCATTTGTACTCGTTCACTTGGTTTGTTGTTTTGCTGCGGTACAGCCCTAGCAGTTGTTCTTCAGGAAGCGAATCGGCCAGTGTACTTCTGACAGGACTGTCTTCTGAAGCCTCACTTTCCTGAGAGTCCTTCAACTGATTCTTCAACTGCTGCACCTCGTCCTCGCTGAGTCCCGAACTGTAGAGCTGCCTCTCGCCCACCATCTCCTTGTGGATCTCCTGCAGAGTTTTGATGTCTTCCAGATACTGTATGCGTCTCCTCAACCTGACATTTGTTTCCTTCAGGTCGCCGAGCTGCTCCATCAGCTTGCACAAGTTGTCCAAGTGATCGAGGCCCACTTTGGCATTGGAATCGCCCTGGGATTTCTTCGCGGGTACCTGCTGCTGATGTTGCGTTTCTGTCGGGACATTGTGAGGAAAAGATCTCACGAAGTCCATGAAGTCCTTTTCAACCTCGAAGACATCGTTGATGGGCGAAAGGTTTTGGTCCTCTGGAATGTTGAACGGGAATGGTTGATCCAAGTTGATGTTTGGCGACACACCTTGGCTGGAAACTCCTGTGAGAGACGAGGTTCCGCAACTGCTTACGGATGCACTTGTAGGAAAGCTTTCATTATTGGCCATGCTGTTTAAGAAAGATTCAGAATCTCCCCAGTCTTCAGTGTTTATATTTCGGAATTCCTCATTATCCGCTGGAGCAAAGGCACAGGAGTTGGAGGTTTCAAAATGTTGTAAATGTTGACCGTCGTCATCATCAATTTCTGCATTCCAAATGTCCATAGATGTTCGTCTTTTTAGAGAAGGTGGATGACTTTGGTTCATTTCGGGAGCCCTGTAAAATAAACAATTGTTTGTAATTATGAGCTCAATATTCTCTATTGCTACACTATTTTCACTATACATAATTTTAGCATTAATGCGTGAGGAATGTCCACTTACACCGTTGTAATTTCAATCTTTAAAAAACTAAATTTTTTTTTTTTTTGTCAAGCACCAAGCAACTTGGTGAAATGAGAAATTTCGCTAAGTATGGTTTTTCACCTTAACATATAGAAAGTATTATAATTAAAATAATAATTTATTTAATTAATGACATAAAACTACTGAATTGCCTAAATAAAATATTTGTCCATTTGCTTTAAAATAACAGGGAAAGAGTATTTATTATCGAGTAATATATGGTATGGTATGGTACATTATATTTCAGCTTGTACACGCAAAAAAATGGTGCTGGTCCTCCAACTCAATCAAGTTCGGTTGAAGGGTGTTTGATTGGCACAGCCAAACTGGTGGTTTCATTCAAACCTACCAGTTTAGTTAACTATACTCGTTCGCTTGAACGAGTTTAGTCAACGGGACCAGACTGCCTCAATGAGTTCGGTTGCGACAACTAAACTCTGTGTGAAAATTAAACTGCGCGGTATCAGTGTAGTTCTCTCAACCGAACTAGTCGTTTGCGCCATCTGAACGCTTCTAACCAAACGTGTTTGTGTACTAGCCTTTGGAGCTGCTGGGGTCGGGTTCGAATCCCGGTCAGGCATGGATGTTTGTGACAGTCAATAAATGTTTGTTGTTATTTGTCTATGTGTTATTCATTTCTTTGTGACTGTAAAATTTCTTTCCGTGTCTGTCCCACTTGACGAAAGCTTCCTAAGCGGTTCTCTGAACAAGCACACAAGCTGGAATATACATGTACAGCTGTGGAAATAAAAAAGTACCCACTTGAGGTTATTTCATCCGTTAGTCACCCTATAGAATCGGACCTTTTTGAGATTGTGTACAATTAACATTCTGAGTTAATTGCACCATACAAAATTTGCATAAGGGTCCGTCTTCATATTAAAAATATTGCGATCTTTGAAATTTCCAATAGCAGCACCCAATTTTAATAACTTAGAAATGTTAAGCACTCTTGAAAACCCTTAAATCTAAGTTTTTGTTACATTTGGATGAATATTTGACGAGTTATTCAATCGAATCACTTGTGGACCTTTTGGGGACCATCTCTTTATCAATTACACACGTAATCTTATACACAGTCCCCTAAAGGGTAATTAAAAAGTATTTTGTGATTTACTCAGCAAATTATGAATAAAAATTTTTAAAAATTGGGATTTCGCTTAATCTTTTTGTCTTACATTTATTTCTTTACAAATATTAAGGGGTTTCTATTCATATTTTTTTAAAAAAATAATATAATAATTATTTAAAAATATAAAAATTGTTTTAAATACCCCAATATTGAATGCATTTTGTTTGGGTTATTGTAATTTGTTTTCAGTAAAAAATTCGTTTCATTATCTTATTTATTTATAGATCGGGATAGTTTTTTATGTGCAACTCATTTAACATTATGGGACCTAAACTTTGCACGTCCCTAACTCCTCTAATAATGCTTAAAAACTTACAAAATTTGGCATTTCGTATTAACATAGGTCAGAGATTTGAAATATGGATCCAAAAAGGGGTGTTGCTATTGGAAATTTTAAAGTTAGTAACATTTTTAATATGAAGATGGCCCCTTATGCAAATTTTGTGTCATGCAATTAACTCAGAATGTTAATTGTTCACAATCTCAAAAAGGTCCGATTCTATAGTACGACTAACGGAGGAAATAACCTCAAGTGGGTACTTTTTTATTTCCACAGCTGTACCATACCATACCATACTACAATACCTAGAGTAATATGGAATTAATTTATGATAAATCATATCATATTCTTCATTTGAATCTCAAGAATTAATGAAAAGAAAATATATACAAAAAAAACAGATAATAACCGTTTATTACAGCCTCATACTTATATTTCAGTATAATAAATATACTTTACTTCAATAATAATGTGTGTTACGACGGTTACTCGCCGGTCCACTGGCGCAATGGTTAGTGTACTAGCCTTTGGAGCTGCTGGGCTCGGGTTCGAATGGATGTTTGTGTTTGTCAATAAATGTTGTTATTTGTCTATGTGTTTGTGGCGTCCTTCTTTGTGTGTCTCTTGTGACTGTCTCTTCTGGCGAGCGGGGTAATGGGCTATATAGCCTACGCCCTTCCCTTCTAGAGGGCGCAATCACTGTCATTTGTCATTTTTGTCATACGACGGTTACCCATTAACGACGATTGCTTTTCCAAAATAAGAATTCTACTTAAAATTTATCTAAAGAAACAAAAATGTATGGCAAATGATGATCATAATCCTTAACAATTTATTTAAAACAAATAAAGGTACAGCTGTTCCACAGCTGTAATAAATAAGTACCCACTTGAGGTTATTTCCTCCGTTATTCATCCTAAGGAATCGGACCTTTTTGACATTGTGAACAATTAACATTCTGAGTTAATTGCATGACACAAAATTTGCATAAGGGGCCATCTTCATATTAAAAATGTTACTAACTTTAAAATTTCCAATAGCAACACCCCTTTTTGGATCCATATTTCAAATCTCTGACCTATGTTAATACGAAATGCCAAATTTTGTTAGTTTTTAAGCATTATTAGAGGAGTTAGAGACGTGCAAAGTTTAGGTCCCATAATGTTGAATGAGTTGCACATAAAAAACTATCCCGATCTATAAATAATTAAGATAATGAAACGAATTTTTTACTGAAAAGAAATTATAATAACCCAAACAAAATGCATTCAATATTGGGGTATTTAAAACAATTTTTATATTTTTAAATAATTATTATATTGATTTTTAAAAAAAATATGAATGGAAACCCCTTAATATTTTTAAAGAAATAAATTTAAGACAAGAAGTTTAAGGGGTCTAAGGAGTCTTAAAAATGTGCAAAGAAGGAACTACAAAGTATAGTTTGATCTGTCATGTAATTTTTTAACTGCTCAATATACAAGTATAATTTTTTTATATGTAATTCTACAAGATTTATTTATTATAAAACAAATTTTAAAATTTATGAAACTTTAGCCAAAACTAAAATAAATGATACTAAACCTAAAGCTATTTTAACACATTGTGATTAGGCTTGCGCGGCAAATTTTGAGGTCAAAATTGAAAAAAATGTAAAAGAAAATGACTTTATATTGTAGAAATATGTACAAACTAGGACTTATACCTAAATTCTCATCTCAATTTTAATAAGAAATTATTTTATGAGCTTTTTTCTAAAAAAATTAATAATTTTTTTTTAATTTTGATTTTAAATTTATTTTTAAATAATTTCTAATTAAAATTTAGCTGAGAATTTAGGTATAAGTCCTAGTTTGTACATATTTGTACAATATAAAGTCATTTTCTTGGTCATTTTTTCAATTTTGACCTCAAAATTTGCCGCGCAAGCCTAATCACAATGCGTTAAAACAGCTTTATGTTTAATATCATTTATTTTAGTTTTGGCTAAAGTTTCATAAATTTTAAAATTTGTTTTATAATAAATAAATCTTGTAGAATTACATATAAAAAAATTATACTTGTATATTGAGTAGTTAAAAAATTACATAAGAGATCAAACTATACTTTGTAGTTCCTTCTTTGCACATTTTTAAGACTCCTTAGACCCCTTAAGCGAAATCCCAATTTTTAAAAATGTTTATTCATAATTTGCTATGTAAATCACAAAATACTTTATAATTACCCTTTAGGGGACTGTGTATAAGATTACGTGTGTAATTGATAAATAAAGACGGCTTTGCATGCATGCTTGCTTGTCATTTTAGAGTATTGGTCCCCAAAAGGTCCACAAGTGATTCGATTGAATAACTCGTCAAATATTCATCCAAATGTAACAAAAACTTAGATTTAAGGGTTTTCAAGAGGGCTTAACATTCCTAAGTTATTAAAATTGGGTGTTGCTATTGGAAATTTCAAAGATCGTAATATTTTTAATATGAAGACGGCCCCTTATGCAAATTTTGTATCGTGCAATTAACTCAGAATGTTAATTGTACACAATCTCAAAAAGGTCCGATTCTATAGGGTGACTAACGGACGAAATAACCTCAAGTGGGTACTTTTTTATTTCCACAGCTGTACACGTTAAAAAACTTAAAGTTAACGTGGTTCTAAAATATGAAGCTTGTCGCCAATAGTCCTTGTGTAGCTCTAGCGCGACGATAATTCAAATTTAACTAAACTAATAATTTTATTTGGAATTAAAGGCGTTAATGTCATCGAAGTGGTTCTTAAGGGGTTAAACTAAATAATTAAAAATAAAATCAGCGAATTCAATTTGTACTTCTCAAGAAGACAAGAAATTCTTGTGTGGCTATTAATATCACCTTAAGGGGTCACAGGAGTCTTAAAAATGTGCAAAGAAGATACTACAAAGCATAGTTTGATCTTTCATGTCATTTTTTAACTACTCAATAAATGAGTATAATTTTTTTATATGTAATTCTACTGGATTTATTTATTATAAAACAAGTTTTAGAATTTATGAAACTTTAGCCAAAACTAAAATAAATGATATTAAGCATGAAGCTATTTGAACACATTGTGATTAGGCTTGCGCGGCAAATTGGGAGGTCAAAATTGAAAAAATGACCAAGAAAATGACTTTATATTGTACAAATATGTACAAACAAGGACTTATACCTAAATTCTCAGCTCAATTTTAATTAGAAATTATTTTTAAAAAACTTTAAAATCAAAATTTTAAATTTTTTATTATTTTTTTTAGAAAAAAGTTCTTAAAATAATTTCTAAGCTGAGAATTTAGGTATAAGTCTTTGTCTGCACATATTTGTACAATGTAAAGTCATTTTCTTGGTCATTTTTTTCAATTTTGACCTCACAATTTGCCGCGCAAGCCTAATCACAATGTGTTCAAATAGCTTTATGTTTAATATCATTTATTTTAGTTTTGGCTAAAGTTTCATAAATTTTAAAATTTGTTTTATATTAAATACATCTTGTAGAATTACATATAAAAAAATTATACTTGTATATTGAGTAGTTAAAAAATTACATGAAAGATCAAACTAAATTTTGTAGTTCCTCCTTTGCACATTTTTAAGACTCCTGTGACCCCTTAACAAAACGAATGTCAACATAGAGCTGAATTTAATGGAGCGTCTTAAAATGCATAATTCTAAAATATTGGTACATTAAGATGAACTTATACAGACATACGACTCCGAATCAGGTAATGCTACATGTATGGGTTTAGTCAAACAGAAAAAGATATTTAAATATGCAAGTAAATAAGTATTATCGTAATTTTTTAGTTTGTTTAAGAATAAATTTGCTTACTGCAGCATCATGTGCACACACAATTCTAGGTAAATTGACACGACACACATTTTTTTCTTCAAATTCTGTTTGTTGATATATATTATTCAAATAGATAAAGCAAAGCTGATTTTTTTACCAAAGAATGAAAAAACACCTAGGTGTAATAATAACATGGGATATTTGATTTCGTATAGAAAAAAACCTTATTATTTTCTTTTATTATATCTAGTCTTTCTTACACAGTTTTTAACACCACATACCATAAAAACTGAAATTTTTTCTTTTCATAGGATTTATTAAAAAACTGTATTATAACTCAAATAAAATAGATATGTTTGAATGATTGATAAACTTATACTTCATTGATTTAAGGAATAAAAAATAGCATTAATACCATTCCAGGTAACTGATAATGCGCAGTTTCTAAGCGTTGATAAAAAATGCTTCTCACATCTCATCTGCTAACTGCTATTCTTTTTTGTAACTTTCTCTACGCAAGAAAGTTATTTTTTGTAACAAGGCTGAATGAGACACATTTTTTCTTTGTTATTCAGGATATATTTTTTTCAGCGGTACTGTCGAGCACAAAGTAATTAGTCATCAAGTCTAAAAAAATCGTTCTATTTAACGTAGAACACCGGCTTATAAAGCGATATCTTTGTAGCCCTCGCACTGCTAAGATTGAGCGTTTTGTGAGACATTCAGCAAGAATAGTGTGTCACTTGAAAGACGAAGATCAAGGTCTGCGAATAGAAAAGTTTAAAATAGTGTATTTTTTTCAGAGGGTCATGAAACTTCAATGCAAAAAAAAACTACGCCACTATAGCTGAAATTTGGTCTCTGATCAAGCACACAAACCGGAACACATTTGTACAGCTGTGGAAATAAAAAAAAGTACCACTAGTGATTATTTCAGCCGTTAATAAAAAGGGGTGTTGCTATTGGAAATTTTAAAGTAAGTAACATTTTTTATATAAAGATGGCAACTTATGCAAATTTTGTGCCATGCAATTACCTCAGAATGTTAATTGGTCACAATGTCAAAAAGGTCTGATTCCATAGGGTGACTAACGGTTGAAATAATCACTAGTGGTACTTTTTTATTTCCACAGCTGTACTTACCCCTACCCCCATAGCTGAAATTTCCCATACTTCAACGGTTTATAACCGTTTTGCTAACTATACGGTCTTCAACCGTTTTATTAAACTCGTTTAAAGCATAACACCGTTTGCTCTGAAACTTGTTCCCCTTGACATCACTTAGGTTAGGTCACTTAGTCTAAAAAAATCGTTCTATTTAACTTAGAACACCGGCTTATAAAGCGATATCTTTGTAGCCCTCTCACTGCAAAGATTGAGCTTTTTGTGGGACGTTCAGCAAGAATAGTGTTTCACTTGAAAGGCGAAGATCAAGGTCTGCGAATAGTAAAGTTTAAAATAGTGTATTTTTTTCAGAGGGTCATGAAACTTCAATGCAAAAAAAAAAAACAAAAAAAAAAAACAAAAAAAAAAACACATGCCACTATAGCTGAAATTTGGTCTCTGATCAAGCACACAAGCCGGAATATATATTTACCTACCCCTATCTATTACTTTCCCTATCCATAGCTGAAATTTCCCATACTTTGACGGTTTATAACCGTTTCGCTAACTATACGGTCTTCAACCGTTTCATTAATCTCGTTTAAAGCATAACACCGTTTGCTCTGAAACTTCTTCTCAATGACATCACTTAGGTTATGCGCTAAACGTCAGCAGCATTACTGATTTTGGCTTCCATCTATCAAGATATTTGATGGACGAGTTCGCATGAAGCTTCACTTGTAACTTGAAGATTGTGTGTTCGAATAAGCCTGACGCATAATCATTGTTTAATTTTAAAAAATAAGACTATGTTATCGGAAATAGTTTGTTTTCACTGGCTTCAAGTAACTAACTCATTCATTAACTCAGCTGTCAGTTAGAACCATATGTTTGACGATATTTCTTTTCGGTTTGTAAGTTGTATGAATTAACACAGACGTTTACAATTTGTTAGTTTAATGGCCATGAACATGTGAACTAAATTAAATTTTTGAGTCAAGCGATATTTAACCCTCTAATGCATACTGTTGCCGTTTGTCAAAAAGTAACATAATCCACTTTATTCTATTAAATTAGAGCTCCCTCTCGACAAATTTTTGTTTTTTCATCTATTACATTCCATTTTGAAGTTTTAGTTACTAATAATCCTCATGGATGACAGTAGTAAAAGTGTATTCAAAATTAAAGAGTGAGGTTATTAACTGTTGTGAAATTACGTTTTTGGCAGTATTCAAAGTGTAATAATATTCAGTACTAAATACAAATAAATTGTTCTGAAAAATTAATTATAGTTAAAAAAGGTTATTTTGAAATATATTTAGTAGTTTTCTAGTCATTATTATCAAAATTGGAATTTTATTTTGCAGTTGGTTTTTGTCATATGGAAAAAATGAAATCATTTCAATTCTAATGCAGTTAAATTTTTTTCAGTATTTTGCCCATAATGTATGAGTATTAAAGATACATGTATATTTTTTTGGGGATGAAAATAAAAATTCATGCATTAGAGGGTTAACTGCTTAGTTTTCATGTGCCGGCAGTCATAAACTTTAGAACAAGCTTGGAATGCAGTGAAAGTACGGTTTTTTTTAAGCTTTGTTAGTAAACAGGTGTCGTTGGCATCACATTCTAACATGAAACTTTAAACGATGCTAACTTTGCTGTTAGGGTTGCGAAGGTAGGATAAGGTAGCCTGTCCGGTTTATAACGATTTTTGAGTTGGGAATAAGGTGTGGCAGAATGTTCTTCCGTCATTTTGGCATTTTTTCTGCATTAATCTTACACGTCTATCATGATTATAAAAAAAAATTTGGTTCGTCTGAGTGCTTCCAAATGAAACTCATTTTAGCTTTCACACTACGTTTAAAACGTAAAAAAATGGAAACTTTTATAAAGGCTATGTCAATCCGTCTGTTTGTCCACGACCCACCTCCATAGACTAAACTACAAATGCTACAGACAAGTGCGATACATCAAACATTCACCTCATATAAATTAGAAAACATTGAAACTCTCAAAGAAATTCGAAGTCGAAGTTTTTCAATTATTAAAAACTGACAAATATAATAATCATTTAAAAATCATAAGAAGTCAATTTTTGTTGGTTTTGTTTCATAGCACTAAAAATGTACATTTTTGGGGCATAAGACCTCAAATTTCATGAAATCACAACTTGCCGTTCAGTAAATATTTAAGATTATTTTTTCAAAATTACTTGCAAAACATACTTATAAACAATATCTGCTCGAAATATATGTTTCTGTAAAACGAGTAGGTTTGAATTAGAATCTGTCACGTACACAGCTCTCACACAATATTTGTGCTCCACAGGAAAAACAAGAAGTTCTAAAAGAACTAAAATAGCCTACTTTCCTGTTACTTAAATACTTACTAAAATTCTTATCTTGAAAAAAATAGGTTCGTTACGGTAAGTGACATCAACAACCATTTCTACATTAAATTTATATACATTAGAATAAATTTCACTAAACACAGCATCCAGCTATAATTTCAACTTCTAAAGCAATTATTTTCATTAATTTTCTATCGCCAATAAAATAAATGTTACTTATTGTCCGCATGATTATTTGCAGTTATGAATAAATATTTAACAATTCGCAGAACAAAACCCATAAAACTACTTTAAAATTCACTTAAAATAGGAAATGTAAATTAACAAGTAGGTTTGTAACATAATCCGTCACTTAACCCGTTTCCACAGGTAAAAAGGCGCCAAACACAGCATTAATTCTATATTAAACATTTACCCGCTATAAATTCGGCTAGTTTCATTTATTTTATTTCGAAAATTAAATAATTATTACTTAAATCGTTTGCAAAAATTTATATTTCAAAGAATAAATATGTAATAGTTCTCCCTTTTAAATAGAATGAAAACGTCGCATACCACTATACAAAGACACTCGAAGTTAAATATATTTGACGTCATTTCAAATTGATAGATGTCGCAAAAATAAATTTATTTTAATTTACTGTCTAAAAGAATTAAAGTTTCTCGCGCGATTGTTGCGATGGCAATGGTGATTTAATTCTAATAAAAATGGCTTCCTATGCTTTTTAAATGCGCATTAAACTTTGAAGTTTTCTAAATAATTGAAGTACTTAGAATTCGAATTCTTTTCTGAAATTTTCAATGTATTCTCATTTCGATGCGCTGAATTTTTTAACGTATCTCACTTGTCCGTAGCATTTGTAGTTAAATTTAGCTATTTAAATGACTCGAAATTGAATTTCAATGCTAGTTCAATGGGAAATTCATCGACAAATAGTAGATTTATGTCCATCCGATCGTACAGACAGACGGACAAAAAGTATGAAAGTTGGGTCTCTGAGGTCATAGCTTTCTAACAAAAAAAGAATTTTTAAGAGCGGATGGATAGAGCCGATTTTGGAAGGGGGGTACGGACGGACAGACAGACAGACGGACGGACGGACGGACGGACGGACGGACATCGACCGCATGTCAATACCTACTTTTTTTTATTTTTTTTAATTCTTCGAATTAAAAAAAAAAGAAAAGTAGGCTAATAATTAGTAATTACAGCATTTTGTTCCATATTAAACATTTAAAAGACAAATTATGATCGTTTCATTTATTTTCTTTCGAAAATTTAATAATTATTCAATTTCATTTGCGAAGTTTATGTATATTTTGAAGAATAAATATTTTATATTCCTCGCTCCTTAAATACAAGGAAAGCATTTCAGATCAACATAAAACAATATATTACTTCAAAACCTCCACTTAGCCAGCAACAACAAAAAGACTTCATTTATAGGAATTAATTGTATTAAAACGATATCAATCATTTATAAAAGTTTAAATAAAAAGAAAAATTACGTCTGCTTTTAAAGTAAATAAAACAAAATAGAACTTTTTCGGCTTCTTTCTAAACAAACAATGAAAAATATCAAAGACTCATAGTTTGATGCATTTTATGAAATCATTCTAAAGTGACTTATATCACAGTAATATTTTTTTTATCCTACTTTTCTTTTTTTTTTTAATTCGAAGAATTAAAAAAAATGAAAAAGTAGGTATTGACATGCGGTCGATGTCCGTCCGTCTGTCCGTCCGTACCCCCCCCCTTCCAAAATCAGTTCTATCAATCCGATCTTAAAAATTCTTTTTTTATTAGAAAGGTATAACCTCAGACACCCAACTTTCATACATTTTGTCCGTCCGTCTGTACGATAGGGCGGACATAAATCTACTATTTGACGACGAATTTCCCATTGAATTAGCATTTAAATTCAATTTCGAGTCATTTAAATCGCTGAATTTAACTACAAATGCTACGCCTAAGTGAGATACGTCAAAAAATTCAGCGCATCGAAATAAGAATACATTGAAAATTTCAGAAAAGAATTCGAATTCGAAGTACTTCAATTATTTAAAAAACTTCAAAATTTAATGCTCATTTAAAAAGCATAGGAAGCCATTTTTATTAGAATTAAATCACCATTGCCATCGCAACAATTGCTTGAGAAACTTTAATTCTTTTCGACAGTAAATTAAAATAAATTTATTTTTGAGACATCGGTCAATTTAAGATGACGTCAAATATATGTTTCACTACGAATTGTTTTCATTCTATTTAAAAGCGAGGAATATTACATATTTATTCTTTGAAATATAAATTTTTGCAAACGATTAAAGTTATAATTATTTAATTTTCGAAATAAAATAAATGAAACTAGCCGAATTTAGCAAGTAAATGTTTATTGAGGAGTAGTTTTTTGGTTTTTGTTCTACGAAAAATTAAATATTATTTATAACTGCAAATAAAGCTGTGTTTAGTGCTGTGTTTAGTTAGTTACTGCGTTTAGTGAAATTTATTTCAAAGGCCCTCGCCAGATAAGACGGTGAAAAATGCCCCCATTCCAATCGGGCTAATTTTTTTTCTGAAAATACCTCATAGTATGGACAACTTCTCAGCCAAGTTTCAGCTCAAAAATGTGACGCAATTTTGAGTAAAAAATTAAAGTTTTTTTTCTTTTTAAATTGATTATTCCCTGAATATATTTGATAAATCCAAAAAACTACTCATGAGTTTTTAGATATCATTGAGTAGTATTCTCAGAAAAATCCGCTCATAAATCTGATCGAGCGATCATTCTTAAAAATGCATTTTTATTTTTCAAAAAAAAATTTCATGCCAAAATCGTTTGGTCACAACTTAGGATTTTGTCTCTACATATTCCTCTATTATCAATCTATAATATATATTTTTTCAGATTTTTAAAATTATTGGACGATAGTTTAAAAAAAATAAAATATTCTTAAAACCTGACTTTTCGCACTACTTACTCGGCAGATGGCACTCCTAACAAAGGCGGGGAAATTGAATCTGGGAGAATTTCTTTCGGACTAAAGAATTTAGCATAGATTTAGAAAGTAGCAGATCTGCCTCTAGGGGGAAAGGTGAAGCCATTTGTTAACCATTATCCCATAAGGCAGTTCGCAAGCTCTTGCACATGGCATGCCATACGCCACCAGATGGCACCATGAGATAATTCGACTAATAAAAGATATATATTCAATATTAACTAATTAAAACTTTTTACAAGTTTCGCTAGCATAATTTTATAACTGCATGCGTATTGATAATTTCTGTAAGGCATGAGGTATATATTCACAAAAGAAGCAAGTTAAAAATGCAGTTTTTATTGTATGTAACTCTTCGGAAAAACCATTTTTGTGAATCAGTATCCCGTGATGCATTGCGAAAACGACGAAATGTGGATTCATCACGCATCATTGCGTTGTACGGGATTGCGCAATCGGTGGGCATGCTATTTCTAAATCTATGGATTTTAGAGCAAAAAAATCAGGCTTTAAGAATTATTTTTTTAAACTATCGTCCAATAATTTTAAAAATCTGAAAAAAATATATATTATAGATTGATAATAGAGGAATATGTAGAGACAAAATCCTAAGTTGTGACCAAACGATTTTGGCATGAAATTTTTTTTTGAAAAATAAAATTGCATTTTTAAGAATGATCGCTCGATCAGATTTATGAGCGGATTTTTCTGAGAATACTACTCAATGATATCTAAAAACTCATGAGTAGTTTTTTGGATTTATCAAATATATTCAGGGAATAATCAATTTAAAAAGAAAAAAAACTTTAATTTTTTACTCAAAAATGCGTCATATTTTTGAGCTGAAACTTGGCTGAGAAATTGTCCATACTATGAGGTATTTTCAGAAAAAAAATTAGCCCGATTGGAATGGGGGCATTTTTCACCGTCTTATCTGGCGAGGGCCTTTAGTGTGGAAAAACGGTTGTTGATGTCACTTACTGTTACGAACCTATTTTTTTCAAGATAAGAATTTTAGTAAGCATTTAAGTAACAGGAAAGTAGGCTATTTTAGTTCTTTAAGAACTTCTTGTTCTTTTTCCTTTTAAAATTATAAATTTTCTCGTATGATGATTAAGTGGAATAGTTATTTGAAAGAATTGGTAAATGGTTTTCTTATGCTTTTTAAACGGATGCTATTTTGCAGCATTTTTTTAAATAGTTGAAGTTTTTCGAATTCGAATTTTTCTGAGAGTTTCAATTAGTTCTAATTTCGAATAGCTGAATTATTTGACGTTTCAGCTGTCTATATCATTTGTAGTTTGAGTCACGGAAGTGTCCGACAAACTCATAGCCTTTATAAATTGTTCCTCTTTTTATATTATAAACGTAGTGTGGGAGGTAAAATATATGTGTAGGATTTTTTTAAAGAGCTGGTTTATGACTATCTATTCTATAGGTTGTAGCGCTACTGTAGTTATTTAAAGCTACAATTCTACTCGTACAATAATATAATAAGCCGTCGATAACTCAAGTTTGATACCTTGGAATTTATACAAAAAAAATTGCTTAGAAAATTTAAACTACGTTTCAAGAAGACATTTTAAGACTCAAGCATGTTCGAAATCTCAAATATAAACCTCATTTTAGAAACTATATTTTAGATATTGATGGCCCGATTTAGTGTATTCTTCAGATGTTGATGTTTTGTTCATGTCATATTTGCAATATTTTAAATCATAGTAAACATGATAATTAAAAATTGTCCGAGTTAAGGTGGAATCGATTTATTTTTTCTTAAATAAAAATGTAGAAATTGGTTAAACTTTGTTGTTCTATAAAAAAAGTTTTTTTAAAAATTTTTTGTCTCAGTTATTCGAATTTGAAAGTTCTTGACAAAAAGTATTGCGATTATAATTAATTTATTTGGTATAGAATATTGTTTGATTAGTATTTACGAAAGTTATTTTATGTTGAATGCAATACGTCGCACCAGTGTTTTTTAAGGTAACGAAATTATGATGTACAGTTCCAATGTTCTTAAAACTGAATTTAAAACATGATTCTCCAGAATCAGTTTCTTTTCTATTTCAGTTTTTTTAGATTCCCAGGAGACAAACAAAAAAACGCGATATAACCGAATGCGCGATAAATATTATACTTTCGACGTATTTATGTTTTGAACAAAGTTTTAAGCTAAAAGCATAGTATGTATTTGAAAGGTAAAACTAAATCATCTTAAATTATAAGTAGGGTCAAGTGGGGTAAGTGTGATAGGGTTTCTGCATTTTTCATTAAGAAAATTCGTTCTCTGCTTCAAGTAAATTCCAAATCCTAAAATTGGTAGTGAATTATTATAAGAAACATACATATGTAGAAAAAAAATTATATGTTTAAATTCCAATTTTAAGTGTACAAAATTTGCATTTCAAAATCCATTGCTGTTTTATCACACTTACCCCACATAGAAAGACCCACATAAAAAGAAAACAGTTGCACTTAAATTCAAAAGCTCAAAACTTTCTTTAAACAAAAAAAATAAGGTCAAAATTTCTTTTTAGTTTAATTATAAGTGGTCTAATGTTATATATTGCAAACTTTCAGATTTTTAGAATGATTTCCAAAGCTACAAGAGCTGTTTATCACACTTACCCCCAATCACACTTACCCCACTTGACCCTACTCTAAAATAACGAAACAAAAATTTAGAAAGGGCTTATTATTATTATTATTATTAATAACTTGTATAAATATCACACAGAACTGTCCTAATTTTACTCATATTTCACCCGTCTTCTAGTAAAAAATCCATCTAAAGCTTTGATTTTTCTCGTAAAACCTGTTTTCCAGCAAATATCAACAAACGAAAGTGTATTAGTTGCATCTTACCACTATTAGATGGATTTATCCATTAATATTAGAATTGATTTTGAGGAAAGTACTAAGAACATATTGAGAGAAAAATATAAACAGGAGACAAATTGGGAGGCATGATAAAAGGCGCGATATATCCGAATGCATGATGTAACGAGGCGCGATATAGCAAGGGGTTACTGTATAAAATTTCACACATGAATATCATGGTGCTATACAATACTTCAGTGAAATTTATCATGGTAACTTTGGTTCTTTGGTTAGGTTTCAATTTGTACAGGCATTCCTTGTTAAAAGTTGACAACAAAAAGTAGACGCACTAAAAGTGTACTTTTATTTACGGTTATAATAGGTTTTAGCTTATAGAATTATTTGGCTTCAGAGTAGAACAACAAAACAACAAGTCTTAAAAAAAATTTTGAGCACATCAACTTAAAGCCATTTTAATTTTTTTTCAATCCAACTAATATTAGTTCTATCTATAATAATAAAAGAAAGAGTCTGTCTGTGTGTCTGTCTGTGGATCGCAAAAGACCTATTTAGACTGCTCTAAAAAATTCGAAATTTTTAATATAGATTCCTTTTAATACCTACGTGTGCACCTGAGGCTTAGATTTTTCATATTTGATTGAAATTTTTAATTAATATAATTAGTTTAAAAAAAACGTCATCCACGTGGGATTGCGGGACCATAACAGGGCTTGAAAATACATGGTCCGGGCCGAAACGGGGGCTTGACGCCATCCTCTATTATAGTTTGATTGAGATATGCGCTCGCCCTAGGGCTGCTTCATCCTCTATTAGTTTGATTGAGATATGCGCTCGCCCTAGGGCTGCTTCATCCTCTATTAGTGTTTGCTCTTTTAGGTGCGCATGCGCCAACACGAATTTAATTTTGTTTTAACTTTGAGTGTATTTTCACAAGGTAAGTATGCCTCTAAAAGGAAGCAATGCGAAGTTAACGGGTTCCCAGTAAGGCGGGACCATACTGCTAGTTTCTTAATAAAGTAAGTGTTAGGTTATGAAAATCATCAATGAAAATTACACTTACTAATTTTCAAAAATCCAATGTAAGTCAAAATCCAAACAATTCTGTTCATTCAACATTCGAACAGTTCTGACAATCCATTTGACACATTATAATCTTCCGATGACAAGTCTCCAACAATCAGCCAGCTGATTGTGTATAAATAGAGCTCACGTTGTTCTAGCACACGCTATTAAGCACTACCTTAGTCCTGTTTAATCCTTCAGAAAGTGGCTGCTGTACGGCAATGGGATGTTTGTCTGTCTGGTGGGGAGCGTACAAAACACGGATCGGCAAGTGTCGCATCCACCGTGGTCGTTCTCTGAGATGTTAAAGAAATAATATATTGAGCCTGACACTGGTTCCTTGAGACAAATATTAACAAGTTTGATCTGAATGTTTGACAAGTTGGTTCTGAATTGTAACTTAATCAGTGTAGTTAATATTTATGATCATTTGTATTTAAAATTAAAAATACATGAAATCTTTTGGCGTTTGTTTGGGATCTTGGTCACTCACTATGGATTGATGAAGAGCCTAACCATGACGAAAACTTATCCCCCCCCCCAAATTTTTATTCAAATTGTGGAATGCACTGCCGCTTTATTAATAAGCAAATAATAAGACAATCAAAGAATCACATTCTGCCACAACGTATGAAGTCATTCTATTCACTGAATTTGTATAACAAAAATAAATTTTGCTTCAAATATTAATTTTAAATAAAGTTTCTCATGCCATTGTTTATGCGGCAGCAACTTTTAAGTAATGGACTTAATAATAACTTGAACTAAATGTCAGTGCCAACTCAATGGGTAATACGCAGATATGCAATAACAATTGACGGACTTACAGACAGATGCACAAAAATTATGAAGATAGATCTCTGAGACCATATCTATCTCACAAAAAATATTTTTTTAGGATCCAGTAGGTATAACAGATGGGGAGTACGGGCAGACGGACGGACATACAAACGGATATCTCACGCATGTCAATACCTAATATTTTATTTTTTACTTATTTCAAAATGAAAAAAATGAAAGTAGGATAAAAATAAGTGCAAATAATTTATAACCGTTCTCAGGAAATATTCCCAATCCTCATCTCCGAGCCGTTCCATCACTCTCCGAATGCAAGATCATATTTTTAGCTCGGCACAGGGCGAAATCCTATTAGGGAACCGATCCAAAATTCTGTGGAAAAACCATTTGGAACTCGGTCCCCTTTAAAAGAAGAATGAAATGGCATTAAAAGAAACATCTATAAAAACAATCGCAGTCGTTGAAAGAAGCTCAGGTGATGTACCTTGAGATAAATTACGGACTTCAGTAGAATAAGGACCGATGCCTTATCTTAAGGCTGGCTTCACACGTAATGGTACCGGTAATATTAGCAGGATATAAGGTACCGGATGATTGCATTGGCAATGCCAGCTCAATTGAACCTTTCATATGAAACGAATACAAAACCGCAAATATGGTTTGGGAACATAATGACCTGTAGTCAGCCACATTCATCATACAAAAACCGTTTGTAAAACTATTTAATACAGTCAGAGAAATGTGGCTTAGAAAATAATTTTTTCTCCATTATATTGACACAGAGGTACTTTGGTTTAGAGACCCGTGGTTATTTGGGCTCATTCGTCCTTAAGGCTCATTTCACACAATGGTTAAGGTTATATTAACCGGACTTACGGTGCCGGATGATTGTGGTGGTAATGTTAGTCAATTGGACCTTTCACAAGGAACGGAAGAGAAAACAGTAAATCAAATGAGAGTAATCTGAAGAATAGGAGCGGTAGCCGGGTGTCCAAACCAAAGTCTTCTCTCTGTGGCAATTCAATGTGGAAAAAATATAATTTTCTTATCCAAGTTACTACGGCTGCATTGATTTTTTTTAAAAAAATCTTCCACTATTTCAAAATTGGTATGAATATTTTTTAAAAATTTTCAATGAAATATTATAACCAATTTCAAAAAAGTGGAATTTTGATTCCGGTAATCTAGCTGCATTTATCATATAAAATCCCGCCGGTAAAAATATTCAATGCAGCCGGAGTAATTTGGCTTAGAAAATTGTATTTTCCCTATTGAACACAGAGAGAAAATTTCGGTTTGGAGACCCAGCTACCTCTTCCATTCCTTCTTAAGTGAACACTTTGCTGCCTTACATTACCACTGAAGCACACCGTTAAACATTGTCACTTCTTATTTGAAAACAACAGGTGAAAATTTTAAATAGGGTTTTCATTTTGTCTTACATGAAAGATACAATTGACTCAACAATGTCAATCTGATCATCTGGAACTGAAACTACGGTGAACATTACTGGAACCATTTCATAGTGAAACGGTCCTCATGTTATACACCGTCAAAATTCTGGTACATGGTTTTACCAAATATATGGTTCCTATAAGTAGGTGAAACGGCTGTGTGTTGAAAAGTTTCATCATATTTTTGGTATCCGGTTGAACCATTTCCCAGTTTTTAGTTTCCCAAACCTGAAAAATGGTTCAACTACCGAATTATAAAAATATGGTTTCGAATTATGATGAAACCAAGCCCAAATTTTTTTAACAGTGCAACATAGGACATTGGCCCCTTCTCTTCGGAGCTACAAATGTATGCTTGATGGTTTTTGGGGGCATTTAGGTTTCTTTGATGGTTGGATATCTTTTTGAGGTTTCCGTGCTCAGGGTTGCTGATATTAAGTTTTGGGTGGGGGTGTCTGGAAGATGTGTTTGTCGCTGTATGTGTCAAACGGATTAAGATGGAGTGTGGGGAAAGTTGTTCCTCGCCGAGACTGTCAACTCGCGTGTCGGTTATTCTATAAATATTTAATGTTTAGTAAGCTAAAGGAAAAAGGTATCGGTGACCTCGATGTGATTGTTTTTTTTTTATATATAATGGAATCGTTTATGGCAATGGAATAGGTTTTGCGCGTCAATTGAGATTCACTCATACAGAAAAACTATCATTTGATTATGCTGTTATGCATATAAGTTTTATAATAAAAGTTATTTAATTTTAAAATATAAAGCGAAGGATTTGCTCTAGTATCTTTCAATTTATAACATTATCTATGAAACTTAAAGTGCAAGTTAATAACACAATAAACTGCCTTTGTTTCAAAAATATATGAGCTAGCACACAAGCCTGAAAATATATGTATATCAACCAACCAACCAATCAAAAATCCATTATGCCTATCTGGACCTGGTCAATTGATTAAATTTTAGAAAGTAATATCCAAGTTTTAGAAGTAGTTATTTGGAGATTCATAATTCATTATACCTTAAAAATACTGACATGTAAGGTAAAATAAAAATCATTGGATATTTTATTATAGCCCTTAAAACGAGGAAAAAACTTAAAAAAGGGTATAGCAGATGCAGTATCCAGTAAATAACTGTCAAAAATTTTAGTCCAAATGATCGTTTGAAAAAAAAAAATGCCACTAGAAATGCACATTAAACAACTACTTTTTGACATATATAGTAATTTATTCATAAAAACAGTTTATAATTTAATTTAAATTTCCACGTGAATTCTTTAAAGCATCCATATTGGAATTATCTTCCGAAAATTTAACAAAGTTAATTGAAAAATATTTTCAATTTTCGAAATCTTTTAAGCAAACACATTATTATACATTGTTTTGAATTGAACTGTTCAAAGTGAGGTTATTTATTGCATTTGGAAAACGTCCCAAGCATTTCAACATACGTTTGGATTAAATCGTATTGTAATGTCACAGATAACAATCAAAGTTAAATTTATTCCAATTAATGCCATTATTCTTAGAAGGAGAGATGCTTAAAATAAATTAGTCATTCTAACCTAACATTATGCCTTTTTTATAAATACTTATACATTTGATTCATAAATTTCGTTTCCTATAATAAAGAATTCACGTTCTATTGTTACATTAGAACAAATTAAATCAAAAGGAGGTTTTTTTCGTGATAAATGTATTTAACTTAGATTCATCTGAATTAAAATATCGGGTTAAAAGAATAGGTAAGTTTTAATTTTCGAAACACTAGAGGTACACGAGGGCTATTTGCAACGGGTGTCGTAATTTAGAACCACAGTCAAGTGACAAGTTGACACCTGAGTAGGCACAAGGCAGTCAAAAGGTTAAGTATTATTAAAAACAGTAAAATTGAAAATTTGGATGCATTAAAAGGTAAGTTTAATGTGCTTTGTATTATGAAATGTATTTCATGTCGTAATAGAGCACATTAGGAAAAAATGATCCGTAGAATTATTTTATATCTAAGAATTTACTTGGTGAGATTTGTAGTAGATAGTTGTGAATTAATATCTATAGAAATTAAAATAACTATTCTCTGAAGGTGCAGTGAATTATGGGTAAGGGGGTAGGTGTAGGTACATATATATTCCGTCTTGTGTGCTCGATCAGAGACCCGCTTATTTCAGCCTTTGTCAATTAAGACAGACACAGGAAATAATTTTTACTTTCACAGAGAACGGAAAGTACACTCAGGGCGAAGGCGAGAATCAAACCCACAACCATAACAGCGCGTAGTGAATTTTATTTGTGTTTAAATATGTGAAATGTAACGTGCAAAATATTTTTTTTTTTATTTATTGCAAAAGCACTTGATTTTACATCATTGGCCCCCATGCCGAAGCATGGGATTGGAGCAAAAACATAAACTAAACAAAGAATAACAGATGAAAACATACAAAACCAATGCGACTAAATACAAAACAAATGCAACTAAATACAAAACTAATGCAACTAAATACAAAACTAATACGGAACTGAATGCAAACATACAAGACTACTGCAACTAAAAGCAAACATAAAAGAAAATCAGTCTTAGGATGTCAATTGCATCCTCTCCCTAGCCTGCCAATATCTATTGTACAAGTTTTTTCCATTCAATGAAGAACAATTTAGTAGATGCCCCTTGTCCATTTCACTGTTCTGATTGCACAGAGTACACAAAGGACTGTTATACACACCGATTCTGTGTAGATGTTTAGCAAGGCAATCATGTCCAGTCTCTATAAGCGAAAGGCCGCCACTGCAATTGATCTTGGAGAGTCTGGGATTTTATCGATTGTGTCCTTCCATTTCTTGTTCTTGATTTCTTCTAATAATTTCTTTTCATAGTTTTTCTTTACCGCACTTTTTATAAATCTTTTAATTGATGAAAATGGTACTTCGCTATTAATTTGTGACTGCAAAATATCTGTCCCTTTTTTGGCCAATGCATCAGCCCATTCATTGCCGTATATTCCTACGTGCGAAGGGATCCACTGCAGAACCACAGTCATACCTTTAGATGAAAGAACTTCAATATTTCTTCTGCAGGAGTCAATAATTTTTGATTCTGCTACATTATGTGCAGCAATAGCCTTGATGGCCGATAGAGAGTCTGAAAAAATAACTATGTTGTTTAGCTGAACTGATCTAACATTAATTTGTTCTGTTGCAATTCTAATTGCCTCCAGTTCGCCATCAAAGTTGGTCCGGAATGGACCAAGGGAAGAATAGAACGTAAAGTATTCCGAATATACACCAACGCCAACATTGTCAATCATTTTAGATCCGTCAGTATATATGTGTATCCAGTTGTCATTTGGATACCTGGTATAAATTGTCTCTAGCGCAGCTGCTTTTAATTCACTTTCAAGTGACAATGATTTTGTCACGGCTTTCATCAAATTACATTCAAATATAACAGATCTTACATGGATAGGATTTATTGGTTTCATTAGTTCTTCAAAGGGAACATTCAGAAGAGAATATTCAGTTAACAATTTAAAAACTTTCTGTAAAAATCCATCTTGGGTCTTCAATTTTCTGGGTTTAGTGATATCATAAGTCCTCCATATATCTGTTGATGGTAATCTAATTAACTTTTCATAAAGTATCAAAGCTTTCTCCTGAATAAATACTTCCACTGGTGTGTTTCCCGTTAGGGCCAACATTGCATCTATTGGAGTGGTCTTAACAGCTCCTGTGATTAGTCTTAAGGCTTCATTTTGAAAGACGTCAAGTTTAGAAATATAAGTTTTACTGCATGTAATTAGGGCCTCGCAACAATAGCCTATTAATGGCTTAACATATAAATTATAAGTATTATTTAAAGTTTCTCTTCCACAGCCCCATTTTACTCCTGTGAGTCTTTTAACCACAGTTAGCCTTTTTCGAGCTCTATCAATCACATCATCTATATGTCTCTGCCAAGAGAGTTTTTTTATCAAATTTCACGCCTAAGTAAACCGCTTCTTCTGTTTCCCGAATACGATTACCATTATACTTCAAATCCATTTCGGTTGATTGGTGATTAAGAGTAAAAGTTTGGTACATAGTCTTCTCAATGTTTACCTCCATTTTGTTCTCAGTTGACCATTCGTACAAAGCCTCCAAAGCCTGATTGATCTTAAGTACCATTTTTTCCGTATGCCTTCTAGGCGCTGAAGTCCACAATACTAAGTCATCAGCATACAAAGCACATTCAATGTCTTTGGCTTTTTCTTTGATTTTATCAGGGAGATCATTAATATATACATTAAAAAGAGTTGTACTAGTCACACCTCCCTGCGGTAGGCCACAGTGAAATTGTTTGTACCCAGAGGTTTCTGTTCCGTATCGGGCTGCACAAAATCTTTGAGATATATTACTCCTAATCCATTGGAACATTTTATCGCCAATGCCTAGTGTTTTTAACTTATAAATCAATTTAGTTCTCCAAATACGATCGTATGCAGCTTTAAAGTCGACAAAGACTGCCACTAAGGTTTCACTTCTATCCAAACTATCCTTGATAGCCTGTGAAAGTCTTATGACCTGTTGGCTGGTAGACTGGTGTATTCTAAACCCGCTCTGGTTATTTGTAAAAAGGTTATAGTGTTCTAAGTAGAAAACTAGTCTCTCATTGACCATTCTCTCCATTATCTTGGCTATAATGGAATTTAGTGATATTGGTCTGTAACTTTCAGGACAATGAAGCGGCTTACCCTTCTTTGCTATTGGGATGATGATAGATTTTCGCCAAGCAGCTGGAACGTGACAGTTCCAGGAAAAGTTGTATAGTGTCAAAAGTGTATTTAAGGCCTCTACACCCAAATGCTTAATAAATTCTGCATGAATGCCATCAGGGCCAGGGCTCTTTCGAATTTTTTGCTTCTCGATAGCATAATTCATTTCACTCATGGAAAAATCCATGCAAAAGATATCTTCACCAACCGAATAGCTGCGTCCAGTTAGTCTTTTTAAAATTCTTTCACCTCTCTTCATTTCAGTAGTTCTTTTTTGCTTATCTGCATAAAATTTAGTAAATGCTTCAGCTATCTTTTTATCAGTTGTCATTTGCCTATCACCAAATAAAATAGGCTCTTTTCTTTTCTCTTGGAACTTATTTGTTAGATTTGACATAAATTTATAAAGGTTTTGGCTATCTTTTCTATAGTCAATAGTGGAGATAAAATCACTCCATGCATTTCGTTTGGATTCGTTTATCTTCGACTTCAAATCTCTTGCTAGAGTTCTCCAAGTGCCAATATCCTCCGATGTACGTGCAAAATATGTTTTATAGAAATAGGAGAAATGCGTGTACACAGGATCGGATTTGTAATTTTTTTTTATAAATCAACAACTGGGCCGATTTATAATTAAAATTTGTAACTATTTGACACATATTGTAGATTCACTAATTTGATCCACTAAAAACATATAGTCTTGCACATAATTAGTTAATTAGAAAATATCGATTGCGTATAATTTTGAAAATTAATTCCTCATTTTTATGGTAAACTTCTTGTGCTAATAAAAAGCAATATTCTTTGAAGTAACAGATGAGAACCAGACGTAATTAAACTTCTGTTTTGGAAAAAAAAAGATGAGAACATGCGCAATAATTATAATTAAACTACTTTTTCAAGTCATACCCCCCAGCCCCTCCCCCTCCGACGAATAACAAGATTCTTTACATTTTTAACTCCCAAAACTCAAGATTTCTTTTAGCTAAAATTCTAAATTTACAATATTTTTATCACTTAAAAGCTAATAAAAGGCTAAAGCAGCAGAGGATTTAGAAAACAGCAAAAATATCTTAAATTTCAATTTGGTTCCTGCTTGTACGTAATTTTACACACCAAATACCTGTTGTGATAAATGTCAATGTTGACATTTATCACAACAGGTATTTTTCCTAAATCATTTTGGTAGTTTTCAATATCTTATGTAGTTTCATTGCCAGAGAATGTGTCCTTTAAAATATGTTATGGAAATAAAACAATTTGATTCAATTCAAAGTTTTTGGTTTATCCAACCAATATTTTCTCATGCATAGATGCGAACTCTGACATATTCAGCAACTCTGGCGGTCAAGCCTTTGCAGACTCGGCACATTCACCAGAACTGAGAGCCATTTTTCGTGGCACCATCTAGGCGACTCTCGCTACCAATTTTGACGCACAGATTACAATGAATCTGAGCTTGTGGATGTTAAAGTATGCCGAGATTTTAATTTTGCCGAGAGAACCCATGCCAAATGGGCCGTCCAGGGATCTTTTACATGCCACATAATCATATGACATGCGTGTCCAGAATTTTCCCATCCAGAAAATCAGACGACTCAGCCGGGGCTCGAACCCGTGATCTTGGGCTTACGAGGCGGACACGTTTAACCTCTCAGCCACTGAGCCGCTCTGACATATATAATGATATATTTATAGTTGAATTGTTTATATTGTGAAAAGTCTTTATTAGGGTATTTATGCTTACACCAAAACCTACCTTAAGTTTGCAGTATACAAATGTTCTACGAGAAAAAGGGTAAATAGTTCTCATTTTTGAGTGCGAGAATCGAATACAAAAAGGTATTTTACATTCAATAAACAAATTTATTTGTTATTTCAAGACAAAAATTTATTATTTTTATTAGTTTAGCTTCAGTTAGAGTGTTATTTTAATTATTTATTTCCTTCGATTTTGACGTAACAGGGCGCACGAATATCAGGGTCGAAGGAGCAGCCAATAGGAGCAGGCGAAATTTCGGCGCCAGCAGCGTTGTTTCCGCAGATTCCTCCGCCTTGTACATTTCTCTGCTGCAAACTGAAGCTTGATTTTGGTGTAGACTAAATTTTTTGACATTATGTCTTAAAACGAGGTTCACTTTTCTTAGATAAAAAGCAGCAACTTGTTATAAATAATTTTTTTAGAGTACTCAAGGTGGAAGAAAGTGTGAAAAATGCACTTCTTTAAGAATATACATTTCAACAAGTTTGTGTAACACCAAAATGTTATTGAAAAGCATTGTAACAATATCATGACAGCAATACGACAAAACGATTTCAAATTAAGAAACTTTTGAGGGATGCTTATTTTAAGACTTGTTGCCATTAGTACTCCTCGTCTGTGGGAAATTATGAGCAGATGTGCGTTCTTTTCATTGAAGATTACAAAACAAGATTAGAATCTGGTCATTAGACTTCTTTTAGAATGTCGGTTGAACTAAGTTTAGAGGACGGAACTTTGTGTAGTAAAATACAAGTAGAAATCATAGGCAAAGAAGTAAAAGATTTTTAAAACGATAACTTTGTAAGAAACGATACGATTAGTTTGTTTAATATATGATAAAGATAGATTTTGAAAATTTAAGTTGCAATAAAAAATGAACTTTTAGAAGAGTCGATTTTACCACCAACATATATTAAGTGTCCATTTGCTGCATTTTTAATGATGTGCTAATAGAAATAAATAAAACTCTAAAATGAAGTTTTTTTTTTAATTTATGAAAATAAAGAAGTTTACGATAATTGAAAAGTTGGTTTAGAAACAAAATTATTTGTAACATTAAAAGGTAATCTTTTAAATATTTGAATTGTAAATATAAGAGTTACGAGCAACCAGATAATTGTGAATTAAATAAAAAAATACATAAACGTTACGTCTACAATTCCAAAAAAGAATGCAAAATTAAGCAAAAAGCACAAGTGAAAAAAATCAATGCAAGAAATTGACTTTAACCATTTCAATCATCCTAGCATTTCACGATTCCTTACCACAAGCAAATTCATCAAATTCCCAATGTATACAAAAGCGCAACGTAAACTACTTAACTTTACCTGGATTTGTCTTAAAAAGTGCACTTACAAAAATATTGGATTAAGTTTAAACTGCATGTATTAGAGCAATTGACTATTAGGGGAGAGTGTTGTACCTTGGGACAATTTTTACATTTTAATTTTTTTCTTCGATAATTATTGTCAAAATAAAAATTTCAAAGCAGCATTTCAACACACCAATATATTCCTCTATAATATATTTTTTTAAATTCTGGCCGCTTGAAATTAAAAAATCGCCACTCATTTAAAGTAGAGAGGATAAACTGTCCCAAAGTACAACATCATGTCGTACCTTGGGACATGCTTTATAATTCAGTCAATAGTCATACACTTGAACTAATTTGTGTCAGGAAACAAACTTTATTTCAAAATACATCAGAAAATTTGCTCTTTAGAACATTTCATCACACGGAAGGAAAAAGATTTATCAGGTGTTGCCAGAATTATATTTTCAAACTTCAATCATTATAAAATATATCCAAAACAAAGCTGAGTTGTATTTTACATGTTTTGTGGAATTGCTCTTAAAATAAATAATAAAGATATTTTTATTTATCCAAATTATTAAGAAAATAATCAAATTATTAATACTGTCCCAAGGTACAACACACTACATGGTTGAAATAAAAGCAAGATAGTGGCCAATCCAAATGCATTATCATTATTTTCTCATAACCAAAATATTTTAAAATCTTCTCTTTTATGAAGAAAATAAAATGCAGTTGACTTTTTGTAAGAGTACTTAGATAGAAAATTATATTAGAATGAGAAAAATATTTACTTTGGGGTAATGAAATATTATTTTTTGTCACCATTTCATCAATTCAATGATGCTAGTGTTAAATTTTATTATGATGATGTTTGTTGGTTAAGGCTACTATTAGAAATAAACAATGTATGAATATCGCCAATAGATTCTTAGAAATTATCAGTGTCCCAAGGTACAAGCGTCCCAAGGTACAACACTCTTCCCTACATACAATTAATTTTTTTCGAAAACATATAGTTAAGACTTAACCAGTTAAAACTACTTTTATATTAATGAAGCACACACTTTAATAAGCCTCGCATTTCACAATCCTCTAACACGCGTAAATTTTTTAAATTCGACAAAATAAATAAAGCACTAAGTAAACACCTCGGTTCTTACAAAAGTATAGGATTTACATTTAACTTCATATTTTAAAGTGATCTCGCGTTAAATTTTTATGCGTGATTTGACGCGTTAAAATTTGTTATATGCGCGATTTAACGCGTTAATTTTTTTTTTATGCGCGATTTAACGCGTTAATTTTTAGAAATTCCAAGGAAACTCACGTCTCAATCAGCCTCGCTTTCTACAATTCTCAACCACAAGCAAATTCTTTAAATTACAAAAGTAAACAAAAGTATAACGTAAACATCTTACCTGGATTCTTTTTAAATAAAGCACTACAAAAATATTTTATTTACACTTAACTTTGTATTTTAGAAGAATTGTCCATAGCTTAAACTTTTGTCTTCAAATCATATCTAACATTTTACTTGCTAAAACTACTTTGATACTAATGAATTGCGCACATCTCAATCAACCTCGCATTCCAACGACTCCAAACTACGTGCAAATTCTTCAAATTCAACAAAGTAAACAAAGCACAACGTAAACAACTTACCTGAATCATCTCCAGTGAGTTCCACAAATAACGCAGGGTACTTTAATAGAATGTGTCCCTACCGCTGTAAAAGCACTTTCCACCTGAAGAGGTGTCGTGGCTGTCAGAGGATTAAGGATTCCGGAGGACAACAGTCAACTCTTTGTGGTCCTTCAGAATGTGTCCCGTTTTGATGCAGGATGGAATATTATTGTTGGTTTTGTATAACAATTTTCGTGGGTTTTTAAGACATGGTGTTCTTTGAAAAGGGTACACTCTTAAATCAAACGAGCGAATTCAACTCAGTCTGAGTTAATTTTCACTCCTCTAGTGTCGAAAATGCACTTCCCCTATAGGAGTGGATTCTTTGTTTGTTAAACCTCCGACAGGATCACTCCAAACGAGTGGTTTTAACTCAGTCTGAGTTAATATTCATTCTCTTCCAGTGTCTAAAATGCACATTTCCTACAGGAGTGGATTTCACTCTTTTGTTTTAAGAGTGTACTTTTCTAGTTCTCGGGAGATAAAGTCGCCAAAAAGCGTTCAATAGTCACCAAACGGAACGTTTCTAATATTGACTGTATATACTGTTGTTCTTTCATTGTGTCCTGTGTGATTCTTTAAATTGTGCATTCTGTGAGTTGTTGCAAAAGACTGGCTAGATTTGCGTCTGCGAAATAGAAAAGTATCGTAAGTCGAGAGCGTCGTACGTGTAGGTACAAAATAAGAAAAGACAACTCCATGTGCTGCGCAATGTCCAATCTTTAAAAAAAATTCTTTGGATTCTATTACACCAAAGGCACCCTATCTTTTTATATATAATACTTTGAAACTCTAATTTTTGTTCAATTTTTTATTAAGTATCCCATATATATGTTAAAGTATCTCTTTTGTTAATGTTTTTGTCCTCTTCATCACTATTTTTATTTGTTTTGTAATATTTTTTGTGTTTTCGGCAAATTTAATATTGATATCACGTATTTCATTGATAATAATGATTAGTTTACAATATTGCGATATATATTGCGAAGGCCATTCGTATATTATATATGAATGGCCGTGGCAATATATTTGGTTTTGTCTATGAAATCGGAACTCAAACACTACAATCAAAAGTTTGCTACACTAAAACAAAATTAATGTGAACACAATTTTTTTTAACTACCCAAAACTTTTTCTTCGGTTAAGTAGAAAACAGGTAAAGAATAATTAATTTGCCTGTTCTTTACCATACCAAAAGCCTAAAGACTGCGGTAGGTAGCATGTTTGCAGACAAGGGTGCCAAAATTTTGAATGGGGGTTCGGCGCCACCTAATAAAGAATCTTAATTTTTTTCTCTTTGTCTTACTCTAGAAGTCCAGATGGTTGTTATGTAAGTTGTCATGTGATGTTTTTGTAGAAGTGTAACACAAAGTTTAGCTGTCGGAAAAGGGGAAAGGTAATTGAGAAAGTTTTGTGAAAATGAGCAAGAAAGTGTTTATTATATGAAAACGAACTATCTCTTAACTGATAATAGGTAGGAGATAGTGTAAGTTTGAAATGTTGATACATAAAAGTTATATGCTTCATACTCAGTAATTGATTTCTAATGGTTACGCTTGCGGAGTGAGTAATCCAACAGTTATAACCTCTTGCGACCTGGCGTCCCCGTATGGGAACATTTTTTAAAATCTCTCCACAAACAATTAACATATTAATTAGTTCTGAAATTGACCTGGTCCGATCACAGAAGATCCAAATATCCGTTTTCAGTCCTTGATTACAAGTATCAGTCATTTCTATAAAAAATGAAGTTGGACGAGGGTCAAGACGATATTAGAATTCTTAATATTTTTTAAAAATTTTGTTTTCAAACTTTACAAAAAGTTAATTTAGCAGTTAATTTTCAAGGCATTTTGCATTAAAAATAACGTTAAAATAATCAATGTTAACTGCACATAAGTGATACGGCCTTTTTGTTGCATTTACAGCACAAAAATGTGTATTTTTAGAGTTTAAGGAGTGTCCCTAAGAATTAAACATAATTAAAAAAAAAAAGTCTTTGAAAACATACTTTTAAGCAAATATTTGTATGAAAAGTACGTTTAGATTAAGAATATAAGTGTAGGATTTTGCTTGGATCTTAAGAGGTTAAATAATTCAACTAGATTTTTTTTATCGAAAATGATAAACACAATGTAAAAAATCCCCATAAAAATTTACAATAAATCGGCACTTATCTTTATAACTGTACATCAATTCGAATTAAGTTTAGGTAAAAAAAAACTAATAATTTGAATGAAAAACTTAGTAACGACTTCTAATAACTTACTTTATATTGACACGCTAAACTTTATCCCTATAATGTGTTTCTTTTCTGTGTACTCAAATCATATCAATCAAAATACTAATTGTATCAGGTTAAGAAGGTTGCATTGCATGTTGAGTCTCATTATGTTTTCCAGAAATATTTTGAACGATTAATCCTTAATGTTTTGACTATTCTTTAAATATCATATTTGTGTAGTTAAAAATGTGTGCAATTAATTGAATATTTTTCACAATTGATCAGTAGACCCCTTTAAGACCGATATTAACTTATTTAATGCAATCTTCGACTCAAACCCATGAACATATTCTACCCAGAGGAAACAATTTCAGACTTCGAAGCAAAAGTGAGAATAGTGAGCTTTTACTTGTAAATAAAGCTTAGCTGTAAATCTAATAGATTAATTATAAAGTAAATATTTAATGTAAATGAGGGTAAAATTAAAATGAAACAATACTAAAAAAAAGGAACAAATAAAGTAGAAGTTTTAAAGCAATTTATATTATTTTTTTTGTGAAAAAAAAAAGCACTCTCCTCAATTTGAAACCTGTTCCAAAAGTTTTACATTGCATCTTAATGATGCGGAATACCATCCGAAAGCTTATACAAAGTAGATACATCATCGGAGATTTAAATTAAAGTCACTTAAGCGTATTTATTTTGATCCTTTTTTATTCCGATATCGTGTCATTTGTGCAGCAAAATAAAAACATCATGTGTACTTGGTCCAAATGAAATCAATTACATCAATTTAAGGGTATCAATTATGTCAATCATCATCAAAGTTCGACGTTTGCACTTTTTTCAGACTTTGGGATGCTGCAAGGCCTTCTTTAGAGTCTTTTGGTTTTCAAAAGATGGCAGCACTATTGAAAAAATTACAGCCTTTGTCCTACTCAAAAGTACGATATTTGATTGCAATTTAAAATAGCACTTTTACTTTTTAAATTACGAAAAAAATTATTATTTAAATTTTCAGAAACACATGAAGAAATCGCTTTTGAAAGTATAAGTATCATTATTCTGAGGGTCAACGCGTGAAATGTATTAGTTCGTTAATTAAAGTACAAGAACTATTTTTTTTTAAATCATCCAACTTTTAAAATAGTTAACTAATATATAAAAATAATAATCATGCTTTTCGTTTAAGTAATAAAATAATTTAATTATTTTAGGCCGTGTTAATTTTTTGTTCATTTGTTTGCAGAAATTGCTTGTATAAATATTGTTATCTGCTCTCTCGTAGCGATGTTTTCCTTGATACTTTTCATAAGCTATACAATGTGACATCGTTTCCCTATTTGTGTAATTGTATTTGTATGTTTTTTTATGTTCTTTGTGTTGCATTTTCTATTCCTGTCATGAAAATGGATATTTCTTTTTCAGCAAGGAAGCAAGCAAGAATTTAATTATGAAAAACAAAACCTTTTTTTTTTCAAACCAGCTCTTTCTGCTGTATCTTTAAATATATTTTAAACACAGTTTTTAATTTAAAATAATTTTCTGATTTTATCGTTAAAATAAATTGAGTTCAAATATTTAGTGCAAAATATTTGTTACAAAATAGAATAATCATAAACTCTCATTAATTTTGAAATTTAAAGTTGAATCCTGTTTGAGAAACGTAATCGAAAAGAGCAATTACAAAGCTTCAATAGAAGTCTGCACAAATGAATTCTGTAATACACGTGTCTTCAATTCATATACTACAGAACGTGATCGAGATCGTCTTAGTTCCAAAACAACAGCAATTAAACTGCTACTACGTTCGGCAATTTAAACCTTTTTACTCCCCCCAGCAGCAAACAGTCCATTCCTCGGGAGCAAAATAAACTATACCTTCTGTTCCGTGTTACGATGTTTGATCAGTCCTCATTAATGCTTCGATCGGACCAGTTTTCGGCATTGTTCGAAAAGTGTTCCAAAATAAAATCCCCCCCAAGCTTGGAACAAAAGTAAGGGGGGAACGCTTCTAAAGCATTCCGGCTAAAAGCGTTTCCCTGTTTCCTAATATTAGGAATGTTCTGCAGCGGGAAAATTTCCAGACCCGTGTTCTAAAAATAAATTTAACTTCATCTCTCGGACTCTTTGCTGACGTAGCCGCGAAATCTATCATAGGAACAAGAAGTATGGGTCCAGTGAAGGATGTGTGTTCGATTTTTGGAATGCTTTTTATTTGAATTATATCGAGTAAAGTTCTGAAATACTTTGAAAAGGGAGACTATTGCTAGAAGTGTATTTGCTTACGCTGCGAAAATTGTTTCATCGTAAAAATATTGAGCGCTTTTATTGAGTGGTTTGTTTGTTTTATTTATTCAAACTTCTGAAATAAAAGAGTCGACGTTTGTATTGTAGATGTATATTGTTGTAAGTTAGTTTCGAAATAGGAAGAAACTCAAACACAACTAAAAAATTGCACGTTTCGTGATATTGATTTTCCGTACATAGATTTACATAATTTAATATTTAAACTTTAAAATTTATATTTGCTTAAATATTCAACCTCTAATGGGGTTGTTTCACGAAGGATCTGGCAATAGCTACTTTTGTTTTCCCTACTATCTAATTACTTTTATTTTATAAGCGGGTCCTTGCGACCAAGTACACAAGCCTGAAAATATATGTCAACCAATCCAATCCAATCCATACTTTTATTTTGGTTAAGTCGGTTGGTTGGTAGACCTATATTCAGGTTAGTGTGCTTGGTCAGCACACAATCCTGATTATCTCTACCAACCAACTAACCAAAACAAAAGTAAATAGAGAGCAGAGACATTTAGAGAGTTGATAGAGAGTAAGAGGAAAACAAGAACGTATAGCTATTGCCAAATCCTCCGTGAAACAACCCCATACAAGCAAGGTTTTGAGTTTTTAACGCATTTTATAATTAGAGGGTTTATAATTTTGCAACAGTCACGTAGATAACTCTTTCAAAAAACAAATGCCACACTCTGGCTTTCTAATTGAGTAATTCTCAAATATTTTTGATAACCTTCCTATTATAATCAATGTTTAAATGTTATTTTAATGCAAGTATTTTTAGTGTCAGATTAGTTGAATAATATTCATAATATTTTGTATGAAAATCATGCATACTACTGCCAAAGCAATAACAGTTGAGTGACAATTTCTACATAAACCTTTGTTAAATAAGAAAAAAAGTCTAAGAAATGACAAAGTGCGAAAAAAACAACAACAATCGAAAAAAGTTTTATGAATATTGACATTGACCGTACGTAGTTCTAATTTACAGGCTTTTTCACGTTATTCAAAATGATGACAGTTTCTTTTAAAATCCTTGACTTGTGACTTGTTCTTCTATTTCCCACACCTCACTTAGATATCAAAATGAGTAAAAATATTGGTATTTTTAAGATAATTCCTAACTAAACCCCAATCTATTTTATACATCCTGCATAAGACATCATTTAATGCGATATAAATGAATAAATGCTTTAAAAAATAACCAATTTCTGCGGCAATATATAGTTTATTTAAATTATGTAATAGAATGTTTTTTAAAAATGTCTTTGAGTTCTTTTCAAAACATCTTGCTATTAAAACTTTTTCTTAGAATTTCACAATATTACGGGAACTGAAAATTCAAATTTTAATAATTATACAAGGGGCTGGGGAGCCCTGTCGGTTAAGCACTCGCTTAGCATGCGGAAGGTCCCAGGTTCGGGTCCGAGCATCGTCAAAATAGCTGCCGACCTATAAACGGCTCGTGCAGCCCAAAATGTCCGACGAATAATACCCCGTGTAAGGGAGTGCACGTTAAATTTCCTTCGAAGTCCTGACGCTGCGTACGATGTCGCCCTTAACGGTTGCGTTGGGTGCCTATTCAGGTGTGGCTCGTCACCTGACTGTGGTTCTAAAATACGACGCCCGTCGCCAATAGCCCTCGTGTAGCTCTAGTGCGACAATAATTCAAACATAACCTAAAATAATTATACATGTGATACAACAGATACCTTTTCGCCAATGTTGTGTGATATCGACTCACCACCATGTCACCGTGGTAACAAAGAACATACCGCGAAGAACACCAGGTGTTTCTTAAAGCAGTGAACGATAGTGATTCTTCGCTCGATATATCCTTTCCTTTGTAGAAAATTCGATCGAAATTGAATATATTCTGAAACAGAAAAAGCATAAAGCGTCTTCGTCTATTATAATTGAATGATCCCTTGGTGTCCCACTAGGCTTATTTCCTTTCGCTGATCTAGTTTTATTATGTTCCATCTCGAAGTCACAAGAAGAAGTGATAAAACAGTGTTCCGTTTTCATTTGTCGGAAATTTAGCTTTAACCTTTGTCTACAGAAGCTTGGTATTCGTTGTACGGTAATTTTTTACACAGGAATCTATAGATATTTTTGTTAAAGAGCTATAATTTTTTACCTGGCATGGTTACTTTGTTAAACAGTCGAATTCCTCGTTTATTAACAAGTTTAGTTTAAATTAACAAGGATTGGGAGATATAGATTGAATTTCAGCTATTTATTAGAATATAAGATTATAATATTTATTATTTAAAGTGCAATCTTATAACAAGAATTACAAGGTATGAAATCAATAGATAAAAACATATGGCCAGGTAATTTACTACTGGTTTATTAGAAAGCCGTGATTAGCAAAATATTTAGGGCCCTGTGATTTTTTCCACAAAATACGCAAATTTTTTACAAGTGAAAATTGAAAATTTCTAGCAAAAAAAACCTGATGCTCCATTCTATATTCAAACAATGTATTTATAATTTACTCGATTCAAATCAATACTACAAATACAAAATTTCCAACAAAACACCAACCCTACCAATTCAAACCCCCAAACAAACTTTAAAACAAGGGGGGGATACAAGAGTGACACTTTACATTAGCAAACAAGGTGGCTAGGGAGAGCCAGGTTTGCCGTGTCCTACATTTAAAATGCAGGAAGGGGTTTCATTTGCAAATAGTTGTTGCGACACAGGGAAGATAACTAATTAGGCATCGCAATTAAAACAGCGGCCGCCCCCCCTCTTTGGATCATTCAATTAGGCTGGGTCGTCCATCTGGGGTTGAAGGTGGACCGGTAAGGTTTGTGGATTTTTTATAGGAATATTTGTTTGATGATTCTGTTGTTGCTGGCGGGAGAGAAAAAATAAGTTGTCATTCTATAGTTTTTAAATCATGGAAATGATCATCATTTCGCACAACCAATATAGCTGCATTATAAGATAAATAATTCGTTTTTGTTGGAAATGCACTAATCTCTTGTTGTTGGTAATATGGAAATGAAATACAGGTTAAATGAAAAAAAAAATAGTTTTTGATATGTGATTCAGAGGAGCAACGCGCAATGTAAAAAATATATACATTTTGTAACTTCATTCAATTTTAAAATTTAATAAGGAGTGATTTCTAACTATTTACAGAAATAAAATTAAAAAAAAAACTCAGAAATTAACTTTCAATTACATCGTATGCAGCAAAAACAGGATACCACTTATCCCTAAAGCAATATTCTATATTCAAGCTTCCTTCAGTGGTCAGGCACGCCACGTCAAAAATCTTCCATTAATTATTAATTTTATAAGTGTTTTTCAATGTCAGGTACCGACTATCTCACGTTAGGGATAGATCAGACGCCAGCGTGGGAGGAAGTAGGAGTTTAATGATAATATTTCTGTGGTGCTGTACAAGCCAACATAATTTTTTTCTCATAATTCTGTTAATAATTTAACCATTAAGAAATTGAAGGAGAACATTATTTATTGAAGTGGCTGTGTAAAAAAGCTCTTTTTAGAAGATACAAAAAATAGGCAGAAAAAATCAAAGAAAACCAAATAAAATGATATTGAACAAAAATACAGCAAATCTAAATTAGATTCTTAACCCTTTTAGTTCCAATGATAATTTGGCATCCTCATTTTAGAATTTTTTTCTGATCGTCGTTAGACATTTATGATATCAAGAAGCACATCATTCGATTCTTCAAACTTTTTTCTATTAGAAAATATTTTTTTATTAACCCCAATAGATGTCAGCCCTATTATTTTTTAAAAATTATTGTCAGAAACATGATGATGCCAAAAAGCATCACTTTGACTGAAAGGGTTAACAAATATATCGGTAATATTTCCAAAAGCTAAAGTGTCTTTTAAGCCGCAAAATAACGTCTGAACAGAAACAAGATATTATTTCCTTGTCATCTAGAAGGTCGCAGTTTGCAGACGACTATTTTCTCTTGGGGTAGACGGAAGAGGAATGGAGTTTTGCAGTTTGGGACGACAGCTCGATGAATCCGTTGCCATATCTTATTGTTTGGAAACAGGTAAGGCCCGGTATTAATTGGAATTGTTGGATAAAGCAGTGGTGTTCCTTGGATTTGGAGTGTTTTGGGGAAGATAATGACGACAGCTGACAGAAGGAAATCTGAGGTTTCGGTGTTTGTTAATTTTTGCTAGCAGATAGGGTTGTATGTGTGCTAAAGAGGTTGTTATAAAGGTATGGTAAGTAAGAGTTGGAGTATCTTGGGACAATGCAAGGTTGGTAGACATATATTTTCAGGCTTGTGTGCTTGGTCAGAGACCCGCTTAGCTTATAAACCTTCGTCAAGTAAGACAGAAATAACACACACATACGTGACCGATGCTGTCATCTATCGCGCGCCACCTCCACAATTTAGACATGCCTCTGAAGAGGAGGGAAATGGTCTCAAGGGACCTGTACCGTGGGAAACTGCGCAATGACCTCAAACAGGACATTCGGACCCAACATATTTAACGAGCACGTTCTCCGCATATACCCGACAAACACAAACATCCATGCCTTATTGGAATTATAACCTGGACTCAGGAGCTCCAAAGACTAGCATCCTAACCATTGCGCGGCCCCTGGTCGGCTGGGACAGTATTATTATTTTTTTTTTTAATTTTGTAGCTTCAGTTGTATTAAGACGAATTCGGCAGAATCGTTTCATTTCGACCAACAGTAACCGTTCCGATGCCGGTCCACTGGCGCAATGGTTAGTGTACTAGCCTTTGGAGCTGCTGGGCTCGGGCTTAAATCCCGGTAAAGGCATGGATGTTTGTGATTGTCAATAAATGTTGTTATTTGTCTATGTGTTTGTGGCGTCCTTCGTTGTGTGTCTCTTGTGATTGTCTCTTCTGGCGAGCGGGGTAATGGGCTATATAGCCTACGCCCTTCCCTTCTAGAGGGCGCAATCACTGTCATTTGTCATTTGTCAACAGTTCCGATATGAAACACAAGAATTCTATCTTAGAAAAAAATATAGGTAATGTAATCGATTCCGGCTGCCCATTTCTAGCCTCCTTTAGGAGCTTTAACACAGCCAATAACGCTTCGTAATTTTTTAGAGCCCTGGTCAAGTGACGAGGTCGGCACCTGAGAGAAAAAATTATATTTGTACTGATGTATTTGGTCATTTATGACCAATTTCAAGGGTAGACTCAGAAAAAAATGCGTTCAAAAAGCACAAGTGGAACACAAATATTGTGTAAAAATTACAAAATTTGCAGTATTTTGTCGTTTTAATGCATGAATTGGGTTGATGACATACGAACATAAATTTATGTTGTTCCAACACAACTGACGAAAGCATGAGGACCGACAATTATCATATCTATGCCCAATAGTAAAAAAAATCCTGTAAACTATATAGTATTTTAAAGTTTGTATAACAAAATGATTTCCATTAAAGTACCATAATGTATATTTTTGTATTGAAAGTCAACACAAGTTTTTCTGAGTGTAGACTGTATATTCCGAAGGTTTAATAGTATTGAAATGTATTCAGCATACCAGTTCCATTATGACAATCTTGTAATATCCTATTTGAAAGTATAATGGTATTAATGCAGTTCGCAAACCTTTCATTTTTGACGAATATCAGAATTAAATATTTTTGACAAATACAGACAAATATCTTCTAATTAAATATTTTTGTTACTACTAAGCCACAAAATTAAATTACAAAATCTTTTATCATTACTGCAAACTTTATAATGTTTAGGACACCTTTAACAACGAGTAGATTTTAATTTATTAAAACTAAGTATGACTTATGACTTATGACTTCTTTGGTGGGGGGCAAGTTCGCCGAACACTGCGACCTTAGGTCTATTGTATTCAACCCCAAGAAATGATACAGTCACAAGAGACACACAAAGAAAGAGACGACACAAACACATAGACAAATAACAACATTTATTGACGGTCACAAACATCCATGCCTGACCGGGATTCGAACCCGACCTCAGCAGCTCCAAAGGCTAGAATCCTAACGAGTGTGCCACCGAGGCGGCTAAAACTAAGTAAAGGTTTGTTGTTCATAAATTTTGTTTCCTGCCAAAAACTTACTTACCTGTATACTAAGCGGAACAATGCCATACAAAACGTTTCATTGTCGCCAAGTTCTTTGAACTGACTCACCTGTTTATCCCAAACTTTAGAATTTTGGTAAATGAGGCTTCGCTCACAGTTCGGTCAGAACTAAACAAGTTCAAGTCCAGAAATGGTAATTTTTGTGTCTCGATGAAATCAAATTCATAAAAACTAATTTTGAAGTGGCTGATAACCTAATTGAATGTTATCAATAGCATTTTGCATCCTATAAAAAACTTAATCATTTTAGTGAATACCAACAGTAGAAACGATTCTAGTTGTTATGTTGAACTATAAAAACATAGAATATGACTTAAACTTATTTAGTCCTGAGATCAAGAATTATGTTAGTATAATCCCTAATTTTTCTCTTGGGGTTATTAAGAGCAGCAGTCCAGGCACAAAAAAAAAATTCTTATAGTTTCCTCATTATGGGATGTTGACAAATTAAAAGCTTCTCCAGGGTATATGCTCGTACACGGCAGCAAGGTCATCATTTTTAAAGTAGTGATCTGTCCTAACCTTCTATCTAGCTATAACTAAGCAGCTAATCATAACAGTGGTACAACTTTCTTTCTGTTCATTTCAAGACAGAACGTCTTAAAAATATGTTATTCCAATAGTTAAATGTAAAGTGAATCTTCGTATGTTTCATTATAGCTCTAAGGACCAATGATAACTCCCAATTGCATTGAACCTGGAGCTTTGTAACGGGTTTATGCTGAATAGAAAAATTGCATTATGTAGTAAGTTTAAAGAGCCAAAGTATTTTATTTCATCTTAAACGTTAAAAAAAAATAACGTTTATGTATTGCGGAAAAACAAAATCTCGAATAACGTGTCAAATGTTAATGTGTTTCTTAAGTTTTGAATTATTGGAACTTATTTACCTTTTGATCCTGCTAATAGCATAACAGCATTATTTTTATGTAAAATTGAAAAAAGTTTAGCAAGGGACTTGTGTTATAGGGTTTGTGTTGTGCAGAGCTTGCAATTGCTCATGGCACAAAAATAATTATAAATATATGATACCCTTTAAAAATATTAACTCACGTGATTTGTATTAAATTCAAAATAGGATTCTATTTCATTAAAATTGAGATTATACCATTATTAAAATAAATCTTTCAAATTTCCACCCACCCTACGTTGGCAAGGAAGGAAACTTTTAAGCGCCGCCATTCGGGCGTCAAATCTTATTTAACACGCGCCAATGAATTCCATTAATTATTTCCACCTTAGCAGACGACTTAGAGCCAGAAAGGGTAGTTGTTCTAAAAGAATAGAGGGGTGTCTTCTGTTTGGGGGGGATGATTGTTCATTTTCCCTTAAAAGGACCCTTTTCTGCCTCCCTTAAGTATATCTCCTAGGTTAAGGAATACAGAATTCACTGATTCTTTGGCTCTTAATTTCGAAGGCCGTCTTACTTTCCCAATTACAGCGGGGCTAGGCAGCAATTTCACACCAACTTAAGTCACTAATTCTGCCGCCTTATGTGGATAGAGAAAAGGGTTGATCTCTCAGAAGGGGAATTTCCCTTACTGCTTTGAATGCTAGAAATAATACATTGGTTGTGGTATTTTCAGGAAACAACTGTCTTCCGTCTGTGTTATCTTCTTTAAAGCTGCCAATAGTTTAGGTCAAAATATTTTTTTATCAGTAATCCATATTTATAAAGCGAGACATATCTCCCTTTATCACATGTTGCAAGTTGTAACAATTCTAGGTTAACATTTTGTTTGAAAATAGGTGTCAGTGTCATTAGAAGTCTAGTTGAACATTTTGTTAGTAAATAGGACTCAGTGTCATCATATCCTAGACTCATGTAATGGAGAAAGGTATTACTCGTTGACTGTTAATATATTGGCTATTATTAGAACAAGAGCTAAACTTAAGGATATTAAGGAATGCTGAGTAATTTTCAAATCCTTCTTTGCAATGGGAAGTGTTATTTCAACCCCAACATGGTAGAAATTTGTAGTGATGGCTGATATACATAAATTGCTGTTATCGTCATCTAAAGTCCTATCGAGTGCTTCGTGTAACCCCAATCGCCATCATCCTGCCCAATAGTGCCCAAACCAGCGTCAATAGCCCATTGTGCAGTTCCACCAGTGCAACGTTAATTAAAACCAACCCCTAACCAGAATAGCTGCTAATAGCCCATTGGCCATAGCAATGTTAAAACTACCAACCATTTCAACACACGCCAGACATGTCATAAGCCGTAAATTCATGCTGGTATACCCCAACTAGTTTAATTACCTTTATAGTGGGCGGCTAGGCCGTATCCTTGGAACAAATAAGGGATAAGCCAAATGTCCAAAACCTAAATTTCTATTGGCAGCATAATCTTTAAAATCAAAAATTTGCATTGAGAAATAAAGGAAACACGGCATTTATGTTGTAAATGGTTTTAAATTATCAAACTGGAATCTGAACTTAAAAAGACTATTAAAAATACTATAAACTTTTAAATTAACAGTAGTTTAAAAAATGTGTGTAAATTCAAAAACTTACCCTCTTCTGACAATTAAGTGATTTTATCCTTATAACACTGTTAAAAAGTTTGAAGTAAGATTGCACCGGAATCCTAGAACTCTCTGGCAGCTACATTTGGAGTTTATATTTAACAATTTTTTGGTAAAACTGTAACTTCGATCCGCCTCAAAAGTGATAAATCTAAATAGTGATTTTATCTAGAAAGTTCCAGGATTCCGTTGCAATCTTACTTAAAAACTTTTTATCCTCTAATGCATGAATTTTTATTTTCATCCCAAAAAATATATATGTATTTTTAATACTCACACATTATGGGAAAAATACTAAAAAAAATTAACTGCATTAGAATTTAAGTAATTTAAATTTAAAAAAAAATTCTATATGACAAAAACCAACTGCAAAAATTCAATTCCAATTTTGATAATAATGACTCGAAAACTACTAAAAATATTTCAAAATAACCCTTTTTAACTATGATTAATTTTTCAAAACAATTTATTAGTATTTAGTACTAATATTATTATTCTTTGAATACTGCCAAAAACGTAATTTCACAAAAGTTAATAAATTCACCTTTAATTTTGAATACACTTTTACTACTGTCATCTATGATGATTATTAGTAATTAAAACTTTAAAATTAAATGTAATTGATGAAAAAAACTCAGATTTGTCTTGGAGGATCTTTAATTTAAAGTGGATTATGTTACTTGTTACCAAACGGTTACAATATGCATTAGAGGGTTAGCAATGATGAAGAGACAAAAAGAGCATGTAGCAATCACCGATTCGTTGTCTCTCTCACATCTTTTCATGAAATTCTGCGTCTCACCGCATGGTTAAAAGAGGTGCTGTCCTCCCCTTCCTGTTCCAATTTAGGATTAATAATTGTCGCAACCTTTTGGGACTGGGTCGGGAGCTGTTTGTGATCCTCAGAGGGATCTCTCTTTGACCGGAGTTTAAAACTTTGGGAATTTTCTACTTTGAGACGGATAATGATTCTTTTATTAAATGGGAAGATTAATCATTTCGGAAGTTTTAAGCCCTTAATTGTTTTATATTGATGCTGTCGGTCGGATGTATGGTGTGGTGAATTCGGTGTATTTCGACACAATTACGAATTGAATTATTGTAAGATTAAAAAAAAATATGGTTTCATGGTAAAAATAATAAGATGACGCACAGCTTTTTCACAGTGTTGTGTAAACATCGAAAAAGAATCCATACATACGGTACCTCAAAAATGGGAAAATTTGCGATTTATTTTATTTGATGAAATTAAAGTTTGGAATCCTCTAAATAAGTCAACTAAATTTTAAAAGTGTAGCTACTATTAAAAAAAAGTTATTCCAATTTCTATGCAAAAAGTTAGGATAAAAATACAAACGAATGAAAACTTGAAATGTGTTTTTCTCAGTGTTCATTTTTCCTTCATGGCAAGTTTTTCAAAACGCTTAAGGCTTTTTTTTATTATTTATACAAGTCTAAGGAGTTTTGTATGCAGAAAGATAAATATGTTAATGACATTAAAATTGTTAATGACAATATGAATGACATTAAAATTGTTTTCTAGGGAAATACTTATTTTATAAACAAATTTTAAAGTCGAAATTTTTCAAATAGTCCAAAATAATTTGGGATTTTCTTGACAAATATTTTTTATAAAACAACTACTCAAGATAAATCAAATTTGGATGCCAATTTTTATGTAAAACAGTTTAAAGTACATGAGAAAAAAAAAATGGGTTGAAATATTTGTGTTTAAAAAAGCCTTAGCATTTAAAAAAAGTTTACTTTTTTTTCAAATCATTTAAGAAATAAAATTATTTTTTAATTTTTTTTCATATATAATTTTTCAATTTTGATTGAACTAATAAAATATTAATTTTATAGTGAATATGTCAAATTTTTTTGTGTGATTTTTATTTAAAGTGATACCTGTCCCCTTAACTCATTAATGACGATTGGTGAGAAAATTGACCAGGCAAAAATAAGCTTTAGCTTTAGTTTATATAAATGAATAAAATATAAGCCAAATGAAAACCATAGCTAATTTAAGTATAAGATAATTTAAGTTACATGAAAATGAATTTTAAAAACTAAAAGTTTTCATTTGGTAAGGAAGGTGTTAATGGTATTCACAAATGGGTAAAAAAAAACTTCGAACATATTTCATTCCGCATTTATTTAATTAAAAGTGGGTTTAAAATGAAGTCAATTTTCTTTCATATAATTGGTACCCTTAATTTATTAGTAACTTTCTCGAAGATGGAAGAAAAGCGGCGCAGAGGAAGACCCCCAACTAGATGGCTGGATGTGGTTGAAAGAGACCTCAAGGTGTTAGGAGTTAACCGGTGGAGGGCCATTGTGGGAGACAGAGTCAGATGGAGGAGACTTGGAGAGACGGCCTTGGCCTGTAACAGGCTGTAGTGTCAGCGAAGAAGAAGAAGAAGAATTTATTACTCATTTATTTTAATCATGAATTACTTCTGACACTAATTAGTTATTGTATTAATACTAAAAAAATGCAAAAGTAACTGTTTTCAATTTAAAAACTTTACATTCAACTTAATGATTTTAGTTATAATTAATTCATAAGAATATTTATAACAACTAGAGCTTCCATTGAAAACGTAAAGCATCCGAAAACACCCCCATAAATCATTGTGCAATATCAATAGAAAACACAATTTAAACTGTTTGACGCCTAACCAGAACCCATCATGAAAACCCTATGATTAGACCCACGAAATCAGTAGAACATATACCACAAGCAAATTTCCCTCGCCAAAAAGATTAATCTATCCCGCAAATTTTATTCAAAATTCATAACACATCCAATGTACACCTCGTCCAATCTACGGCGACATTTTGATTAATTGCACCATTCTTCATGAGCAGCGAAAAAGAATATAACAACAGCCGTCACTCCATGTTTAACACTCTGCATATCCTAACAACATCCCGATATATGCATATACTTCGATACTTTCCCATTTAATTTCCGTTTCACTGCCAACTCTTTCGAGCACTCTTTTCGATTTTCGTTGCTAGAGGTTTTCCATTTTTCAGTCGCCAACCTAAATTGAAAGTTATGCTGATTCTCGCCAAGTTCAAATTTTTGTTCGAATTTATTCAAGTTCGAATGTTTGTTGTTTGTGTAAAATCGTTTTTGGAGTAGTTTTTACGTTAGTTGGAAATGCATCATAATATGTTGCAGTTGGAAATGCGTAATAGAAACCAAAAGTTATTAGAGCTTATCTGGACTTATTTTAGTTTGAAAAAAAAAAAAAAAAAACATTAATTAATAGCTTTTTAAAACTTATGGAAAATTCTTTGATTTTGTTGAAACTACCTTTACATTTTTTTTTACTATTTCTTAAAAACTAATTTGAAAAGCATAACTTGCTGATGACGATTTGAAACACAACGACGTGTTTGCATTTAGGCTAAACACTTTTTGAATCCTCCTGATGTCACAAATTAATAAAAATATTATTCTTTGAAACAACAATATTTATGCAAATATTATAATTTTTTCTTATAAAGAACAAACATTTATTAAAAATATTTTAGGAGGTATAAAGATTTAAAAACATCGCAATCCGTTTTCGCAGTTATTATGCTATAAAACAAGTAATTTTTCTTTTTTTTTTACATAGTTTTGTTTCAAATAATGTGGCTCTTAAGCCACAATCTCAATATCTGAAAATGGCAGAGTTTGCAGTTATTGTAGCGAGTCAATTTTTAGTGTTTAAAATAAACTTCTAAAAGGTTCGAGTAATACAATGCTTAGTAATACGATTAAATTTATTACACTTTGAATCTAAAACAATTGAAAAAAAAAAGATTCCCCATATTAGTTCTTCCTTGGAACTATCTTTCTATAGGAATGCATAATATAGAAATTTGTTTTGAAATAGATACAATAAAAAAGTGCCTGATGCGAAACTTACTTAAAAAAATTCAAGAATTAGTTCAAAACATTATATATCTCATACTTACACTACATCTTATACTATGATTTTTTTTATTTTCTTTTAAAAAGAGAACGTTTTCAAAATTATTTAAGTATTTTTATTTTCAAAACCTTTAAACGGAAGTTTAAGTGAATCTAACGTCTTTTATCGATATTTATAACATATTAAATTTAAATATGTACCGGTAGAAAATTCCATTCTTGCATGATTAAAGTAATAGTAATTGAAAATACAAAATACCAGAAAGAATTTCCTCGCCAAAACAGCAATTTTCTCTTGATTTGATAGCATTTCTTTAAATTCGTTTCTTTCACTTGATTGATTTAGAAATCATACTCATAATTTTCTTTGTTCCGAAACCGTAGTATTCCCCTATTTTCTGATGAATGATTTCTCTACATCGATATGATTTGTCTCTATCGGATGAATTAAATGGTTCATCGATTTTAACTCAAGTGCCCCAAAGATGTTGTGTTTCGTTCAAACGATTTCTTATTTATTTTCCTTTTAGAACGCTGTTATCGAAAACGGAACGTAATAGAAATGGTATGTACAAAAGAGTTTGCCCTGATGGTTTTCCGAAAAACTGCAATCTAGTATTATTGATAAAGCGATTAAATGTTTAGTTGTTTGTATAGTTTGCAAGATTGTTTTGTAAAAATAAATTAAACTTATATCTTTTTATAGGAAATATATTAAATGTTGAATGTAAATACGAATAAACTAAGGTTTAACAGGTTTAGGAAGGTTTAGATAAGTTTAATAGGCAGTTCAAAGTAATTAAAAAAATATCATGACCAAAAATTATTCGAATAATAATTTAAAAATAGTTTTTGGTTTAGTGTATGTTTTAAAAATGTGCCTATTTCAATTGGCTCGTTTCAGATGAAGTAACTTTCCATTTTCATTCTTGTTCTTTCACGATTTCATTGGTTGTTTCAGTCTCACTCTGAATGCACTGCTTTATCAACAATCTTTTTATAAACCAGCAACATAATTTATGCTAAACACATTAACAAAGTTTGAAACAACTACTTTATTGTTAATTTAATACACAACTTCTTAATTTTTAATTTAATACATAACTACTTAATTGTTAATTTAATACATAACTACCTAATTGTTCATTTAATACATAACTACTTAATTGTTAATTTAACACAATTTCCCTTCGCAAAAAAATTCCATAGCTACCTTTGTAGCTTAAAACTACGCATTTTTTAAAAAAAGTTTTTATTTAATAAACGTTTATAACTTCAACCTTTAGTGTTTCGTGGATTGTGTAATATTTTATAATAGAAGCGCTGTCCCTGCTACTGTCGGCGGCTACGTATTAATCAAGAGACGTAAATTAATCTCGTGGCCCGATGTTAGGGACAGTGTTAATACAGCATTAATAACTGGTTTGGTGCAGCGATTATTGCTTACGTGGGAAGTTATAAAGGGATGTTTGGTTCATAAAGGATGATAATGAATGTATTAGATTTCTTGATATTTATTTGGTTTGTAATATATTTCTTGAATAAATCTTTTGATATTTATTTCCATCTTGGGATTTTGTTTTCTCTCTGGTTAAGTTATTATTGTTTATTTGTAACTCGAGACTAATTTATTCTGATAGAGGAGTTTAGTGTACATTTACGGAAATAAAAACGCACCACTTCTCTTAGGGTAGGGTAGTTACATATATATTCCGGCTTGTGTGCTTGATCAGAGATCCGCTTATAAGCCTTCGTTATGTAAGACAGAAAGAGTTTTACTGTCACAGAGAAAAGAAGTACAACCAGGGCGAAGGCGGGAATCGAACCTGCATCCGTTACAGCGCGCAGACTGCTGGCCTTCGATGCTAACCACTCGGCCACGCGGGCCCCCCACTTCTCTTATTATTAATATAAAGAAGTTGTTTTTTTTCTCGTTGATGTATCTGAAACCCATTGCCCTTTCATAATTGTAGACTAGTCAAAGACTAAGAAATGATCAAAAATGCTTCTCAGCATGAATACATGGTTTTATTGATACATTTCCATGATAGAATAATTAATAAGATGTTGTATAACAGAATTGTTTGCTTATATAATTCATGCGGGGGAAAAATGAATAACATATTTAATACGAGAAATAAATTGTTTAACATCTCTAAACTGTGGTAAGATAAATGAAACGACAATTATATTGTGCGTAAACGAAGTAATTAACAGTGTGGGGAAGTGATTTCGATTCAGTGAAAATGATTGCCAACAATTTGCATCGCCATATTTTTTTAAATTAAAAAAACAGTCAAATATTAGTTAAAACTTTGTCAAACCAAATATAGGTAATGACGCCTTTATTAAGGGAAAATTAAGGAGTGCAAACAGTTGCCACATGGGGAGCCTTAATAAATCATAATTTTGTCGCATTCTATTCTCGTTTGAAAATAACACTGCTGGAACAAAACGGAGAATAATGCAGTGGCTTCTTTCTCCCGACAAATTGATTAATGAAACGGTTTAAAATTAAACCGACACTAATTAAGTGAACTCTAAAGAAACACAGGCATTTGAACAAAACGTTAATGTTTCTTCAAACTAATCCAAGAGCTCGAATTATGGAAATTAGAATCTCCAAAAAGTTCTGACATGGTTCACATCAAACGGACATATATTTAGAGAAAAATAAATCCGAAAAATGCAACCGAAATGACATTTGTATTAGAACAACGAAACTGCGCGATCCGAAAAAATGAGAAAGTGGAATAATAAAACTTTTCTTGTGAAGTCTAATTTTGCGTGATGAATAGCCTCGAACCTCCAACATTAGAATGCCTCATTACGTTTGGGAGAAGCTTCGCTCTTTCTATATGAGATAGCGTATTTTTAAATTTAAAATGTCATTTTCTAAACTCCTATTTTCTGAAAACTGTAGTTTCATTACTTACTATTAAATTTGATTTTTAGTATAATAAAATATTTTTCCTTTAGAATTTACCCCATTTCATTTTTTACTGGACATCATAAATACTACATGTTAGGTAAAAAAATATTATTTTTTTGGCATTTTTATGGAATGTTGCGTAATGAAAGAAATGTTAAATCCAAGAATGAAATTTCATTTATTAATCCAGTAATTATCAGAACTACACAGGACTTAAATAATTCTAAAATTGCATTTATTATACATGAGTACACAGTAAAAAAAAATCTGTAGTATTACTAGAAAATCTCTAGGAAACTCAGGTGCCATGAACTTTTCTAGTAACCTTACTGCATAAAACTTAGTAAGTAACACATGCATTTCCTTAGTAACCATACTAAGAAAACTAGTAGATTTACAGATGCTCTGCTTGTACGTTTACTAAGAAACTTGCAGTAGCTTTACAGGGGATTTTCTTGTAAGTTTACTAAGAAACTATAAGCAGTTTCAAAAATTTTAAACCAGAGGACACCACTAATATTTCTTGTTAGTCAGTTATTATTTCGAATTTGCGGAGGCTCGAACCCACGTATCATGGGATCCGCGCGCGCTTGCAACAAGGACCTGCGCGGAACCTCGCTGCCATCGGGACTTGCTATTCATTTGCGTGTAAATAAAGAGGTTAAAATCTTGATCGTTAAAGAAGTTTTATGTTATTGATTAAGAAATTTTACTATTAATTTGTTTTTGTTTTTTATCATTGCGATTATCAATTCGTCCTTATTTTCCGATGAAACGTACATCGATTGAATTTTTTCCTTTGACCGATATCGAATCAATGACTTTTATTAATAGAATTTCGTTCACCGATTGCTGATTTTGACTCGCGCACTTTCAAATTACAGATAGGATCACCGGTGAGTTTTCGCTAAATCCGATGACCAATCGAACAAATTTCGAGAAACAATGCTGCTAGGAAAACGACGCATCTCTAGAAAAGATAGGCAGGGGGCGCTGTAGGCGTTACATCAATTTACTTAGTACTACTACAGTAGTTTGTTTAGTAAACCTACTATAAGAGATTGGTTACAGGTGATTTTCTAGTAAATGGTGTGATACCTGTAAAGTTACTTAGTAATTGCAAGTAAATTCAATCCAAATTTTTTACAGTGTAGGAAATCTTATTTTTGTAAAAATAGTTAATGATTTATTTTGTTCATTCCTCTGCAATTGTTTGCAACAATGATCACATTTAAAACAAATTTTTATTTCTCTAATTATCAAACATCTGACAACAACCAAATTTCTCATAAAAAAAAACAGGCGTTATTTAAAAAAAGTTTCTTTAAAAGTTATACTATCTATGAATCTGTCTAAAAAGCACCAATTTTGTTAAATTTACCTGATTCGTCATTTTACGTAAGTTTTTCTTACTACAAATTCGTTGACGATACAATACTGGACATTTACGGTGTTTATTTTATTAAATTAATTAAAGGTAATTTAAGTAATTCTTAAAAAAATTTATTAGTTTATTCACCTCCATTTATTAGTTCAGCAACTACAAATTATCGAATCTTTACACTGTTAAAAATTTAGCACTTTTCTTCACCAAATATGCCATTTCTTAGGTTTACCCAAACCATTGCGCCGCCGGGTCGGCAGACTTTGCAGGCACTAGTAATCATTATTATGGTGAAACTAAGCACAAATTTGTTCAGTTCACAATAGTCAACTTTCACTCATTAGATTATCTTTAAACAATTTGCTGAATAGGTGAATATATCGTTTCCTAAATCTATGAAATATAGATAGATTCCCCTAATTCGCTGGTTTTGCGTTTTGCATTGTGGTTACACTGCAGCAGTCCTCTTCAAATACCAAAAATATGGTGAAATATTAAAGCACATAGACTTTGAAGATACCAGTAATCATTATTATGGTGAAACTAAGCACAAAATTCTTCAGTGCACAGCAGTCAACTTTCACTCATTAGATTATCTTTCGACAATTTGCTGAATAGGTAACCATATCGTTTCCTGAACCCATGAAATATCGATAGATTCTCCTAATTCGCCGGTTTTGCGTTTTCCATTGACGTTACACTGCAGTCCTCTTCAAATTCCAAAAATATGGTGACATATTTAAACACATAGACTTTGCAGATACTAGTAATCATTATTATCGTGAAACTAGCACAAAATTGTTCAGTGCATAGTTGTCAACTTTCATTCATTAGATTATCTTTAAACAATTTGCTGAATAGGTAACTATATCGCTTCCTAAACCTATGAAATATCGATAGATTTTTCTAATTCGCCGGTTTTGCGCTTTCCATTGACGTTACACTGCAGTCCTCTTCAAATTCCAAAAATATGGTGACATATTTAAACACATAGACTTTGCAGATACTAGTAATCATTATTATCGTGAAACTAAGCACAAAATTGTTCAGTGCATAGTTGTCAACTTTCACTCATTAGATTATCATTAAATAATTTGCTGAATAGGTAACTATAACGAAACCTATGAAATATCGACAGATTCTCCTAATTCGCCAGTTTTGCGTTTTCCATTGACGTTACACTGCAGTCCTCTTCAAATTGATTTTTATCGTAGGTGAAGGACGTTCTTGCTGAAGAAGAAAAACAATCAATGAGATTTCCAGAGAGCCATTTCCATTTAGATTGAAGGCGGGGAATCGCCCAGATAAGGTAAAGAATGGAATGAGAAAAAAATTCTTTGACAGCGCTTAGAATTTCTTGGAGACACTCCTTGCCAATTTAAGGATGGAAGATTTGCTCTTTTGATGGCCTCGGGGTATCTATTCGTATAATAAAAAGGTTCGGTGAAGGTTTAGATATTTAAAAAAATTTAACTTCTATAAAATAGAAGTTTTGAGTCAAAACGCTTGAAACCGGAACACTTATTATTGTAAGATGAAGTTTTAAATAATATTTAGGAGATTTTATCACAGGTTTTTCAGCGAAACCCATAAATACCGTTTTTGTTTGACTCAGTGACAATGTAATAGCACTTGAAGTTTAACATTAAAATTTACGATAATTTCGTTAACCATTAAGCTGTGCCTTAAAATGCATGAACTAAGCACACGTTTAAAATTTAAGGGAATTTTTTTATGCTATTATCTGAAATAAAAATATTCATATAAAACCATTATTTTATATTAATTTTTTTTATGCTTTTTGCTTGTGTCTCAAAAATTTGTTTTACAATTTTTTGACAATGGTGAATTTAAGTTTAGCAAATTATTTTCTCTCTAAATAATCTCATAAATTAATTACAACATTGAAACAGTGGATCAGTTTTTACAATTTTAGTTACAAAAAGGATAACCAAACCAGGTAATACCAATATTAGAACCATCAAAATAATTAAAAAACTATTTAATGGAACCATTATCTTCCATTTCATAACCCTTTCAGTCCCAATGAAAATTTGGCATTATCATTTTAGATATTTTTTTCTTATGTCTATAGTCATTTATGATACCAAAAAGCACATAATTCGATTCTTCAAACTTTTTTTGTACGAAAATATTCTTTATTAATCCCAATAGATGTCAGCCCTACATATTTTTTAAAAATTATGATCAGTTAAACTATTCTTCAACTGAAATAATTAGCGGATTTCATCATCTTCTGATTTTAAATCTTGGCCAAAAAGAAATTCGGGTATTTTCGCTCATGACTTGAACTGTGCTGAATCCTATTAAGCAAATACGTGACTAACCTCCACAATGGGGAGTGTTTGCTGGTTCTTCAAGAGACTTCCAAGTTCACCAATACCACAGGTTCTGTTGCTCCTTGATTGCACAAGGCTCAGGGCTAGAAAAGAGTTTAGAAGTTGGTTTCTTCCGTCTGTTTGGTTAAGAGCGAAAATGAAGTGCTTTCGTTGGGTAAATGAAAATGGAGGTGGTATTCTATTATGTTAGCCCGATTTATGTGTATTTAATAGAATCAACCGTTATTGTGGATACAATGTTTTTTTTTTTAAATTATTTAATTATAAAAATAGGAGTAACAAAATTTATAACTTAACTGTAAGTTATGAAAATGGAGGTGGTGTTCTATTATTTTAACCCAATTTACGTGTATTTAATATAATCAACCGTTATTGTGGATACTATGTTTTTTTGGTAAAAATAATTCAATTATAAAAATAGGAGTAACAAAGTTTAAGTAATATAACTTAACTGTAAGAGTGTGCTTTTAATGATAAAAGTGTTTACGTTTGAATATTATGTTATATTATATTATTGATTACTATATTATTGACTTTTGTGGCCATATATCATTGATAAAATGACTTTATTAGAACAATGATGCTTACGATAAATATATAATGATAATCTTTCCTTTTGTTCCCTATAAAACTGTTAACTTACTCTTTATCTATAAAACTGTTTACTTACTCTTTCTCTATAAAACTGTTAACGCACTCTTTCTCGATAAAACTGTTAACTTACTCTTTCTAATTAAAACTGTTAACTTACTCTTTCTCTGTAAAACTGTTTACTTACTCTTTCTCTATAAAACTGTTAACTTACTCTTTCTCGATAGAAATGTTAACTTACTGTTTCTCTATAAAACCGTTAACTTATGTGCACAATCAACTTCTTATCATTATACCCTAAAAGTTAGTTAATATAGATTTGTACTTATTGTTAATGATCACATCAGTCGTATTTTGACCCTTCTTTTCACAACACGAGGTAAATGAAAAAATATCCGTTCCCTCTGGGCCAGTTTATCCACCATGTGTTTATCAAGTAAAGAACATCGGTAAACTCGACTTGCATCACCACCAAGTTGTCATGACTATGTCTACACCAGTGGAGTCAATATCCATTCACCCACTGTAATAGTTCATCAACTTTGTACACGGTAAAAGAATTTGGTGCTTGGTTTCACCAAAAATAAGGTTCCTGGTAGCTGCAGCGGCTGTGGGAGAACTGCTTCACCAAATTTCCAGTATTTGTTTTAACAATTTCTCAGGATTATGTTTCCTAAACTTGAAATTGGTTCGGCCAAATACCTAAAATATGGTGAAAAATTTCCTCACAAGGCCGTTGCAATCACGGGACACTCTAAGGGATGCGCAATTTGGTTGAAGAGAAATCTTGTTTTCATTGCATAAGTTTAAATTTTTAAACGAAAATCCAATTTTTAAAAATTATTTTAAATTTTGTTTCTGTAGCATATGAATATAAATGACAGCTCCATACTTTAAATTTCAAAATATAGTAAAATTATAAATATTTTACAGTTTAAAACATTATGTGTGTTGTTTCAAACCCTTGCCGGCTCACTGGCACAATGGTTAGTGTACTAGCCTTTGGAGCTGCTGGGCTCGGGTTCGAATCCCGGTAAAGGCATGGATGCTTGTGCTTGTCAGTAAATGCTGTTATTTGTCTATGTGCTTGTGTCGTCCTTCTTTGTGTGTCTCTTGTGACTGTCTCTTCTGGCGAGCTGGGTAATGGGCTATAAAGCCTACACTCTCCTATCTAGAGGGCGCATTCACTGTCACTTGCTTCAAACCCTGACAATCAGGTGACGGGAATATACGTATGTATTCCTCGGAGGAGTGATAAATATATTTTTGGTCAAACTAAGCACGGCATTTTTTACAGTGCACAAAAAATTGTACACCACTTCAGCTCTGGGTACCCGAAGTCATAACCCTTTTTTGGCGATGTTCCCGCAATGGCCGGCGCAATAAAGGCAGCTACTTTTTGAAGTTCGGCCCTTGTTTTCGCCGCCATTCCCACTCTAATGACAACTTGGTCTCCCACTGCACGCAGGAAATGTTTTCGGGAGATTGGCGAGCGGAAAATAATTTGGAATTCCCGTGTCTGAATGAGATACGAATGTCTTAATTAGACAGCGGAATTTCACTTGTTTTTGGCGAGGGAAATGAAAGAAGATTCTGTCGTAAAAAAGCTAGTTTTTGTTTGCTCGGTTTGAAATGAGAAGTAAATAAGTAATTTCAATTAAAAAACCAAGGCAAGAAAGAAATATTTATAAAACAGTATGTAGTGGAACATACTTTAATTAACAAGAAGTTCTTAAAGAACTAAAATAGCCTACTTTCCTGTTACTTAAATACTTACCAAAATTCTTATCTTGAAAAAACTAGGCTCGTATCAGTAAGTGACATCAACAACCGTTTTTTCACATTAAATTTAAAATAAATTTCACTAAACGCAGCATCTAACTAAACACAGCACTAAACACAGCTTTATTTGCAGTTATAAATAATATTTAATTTTTCGTAGAACAAACAAGTTGGTTTGTTACAGAACCTGTCACTAAAACCGCTTCCACACCATATTTATGCTCACAGGAAACACACTTATTATACACCTCAGAAAGAAATTCGCCTAACAGAGACTTCTAATTTAGAATTGTAAACGCCAAAATTAACTATTTTCATTAATATACTTTGTCAAATTAAAAATTACTCATTATCGTTTGCTAAATTTGTTTGGAATTCGTGGAATAATGATGCAAATTTTTAATAAATATAATTCTTTTAGTCGCCGGAATTTAATTCACAGTTCGAAAAATATATAATTAGTAAAAATGATGCTTTAAAAATTAAAGAGAAACTTTGCATATATTTTATGCAAAATTAGAATTCTTTATACATCTTTCTTCATACATATATAATGAACCATCAAAAGAAGTCTATTGTGATATTTCAACAATCCAAACCAAATTATATCACATAAATAAATTTTCTTTCAAAGGTTTTATTTTTATTTTAAATAAAGTTTCTCGTACGTTTGACGAAATGGCAACAGTGAAAATATTGAGTGAAAATGGAATTTGCATGTTATTTCAATGTAGATTAAATTTTTAGTTATTTAATTTTTAAATATACTTCTAATTTAAATTTTTTAATGAAATTTGGGATGTAAGCTAGCCCGATTTTTTGCTTTAAAATGACGTATTCCAATTGTTTGTGCGACTTTTGGTTCGCTCATTGAATGAAAATGGAATTTGCATGTTATTTCAATGCAGATTAAAATTTTAGTTATTTAAATTTTAAATATACTTCTAATTTAAATTTTTTAATGAAATTTGGAATGTAACCTAGCCCGATTTTTTGCTTTAAAATGACGTATCACACTTGTTTGTGCGACTTTTGGTTCGCTCTGTGAAAGTGGGTGACGGACAGACGGACGGACAGACGGACAGACGGACGGACGGACTGAACGATTATAAAACCTTCCACTTTTTACGTTATAAACGTAATGTGGAAGCTAAAACCAAAAAACTACTCCTCAATAAACATTTACTTGCTAAATTCGGCTAGTTTCATTTATTTTATTTCGAAAATTAAATAATTATAACGTAAATCGTTTGCAAAAATTTATATTTCAAAGAATAAATATGTAATATTCCTCGCTTTTAAATAGAATGAAAACAATTCGTAGTGAAATATATATTTGACGTCATCTTAAATTGACCGATGTCTCAAAAATAAATTTATTTTAATTTATTGTCGAAAAGAATTAAAGTTTCTCAAGCAATTGTTGCGATGGCAATGGTGATTTAATTCTAATGAAAATGGCTTCCTAATGTTTTTTAAATGAGCTTTAAATTTTGATGTTTTTTAAATAATTGAAGTACTTCGAATTCGAATTCTTTTCTGAAATTTTCAATGTATACTAATTTCGATGCGATGAATTTTTTGACGTATCTCACTTGTCCGTAGCATTTGTAGTTAAATTCAGCTATTCAAATGACTCGAAATTGAATTTCGATGCTAATTCAATGGGAAATTCGTCGTCAAATAGTAGATTTATGTCCGTCCTATCGTACAGACAGACGGACAAAAAGTATGAAAGTTGGGTGTCTGAGGTTATACCTTTCTAATAAAAAAAGAATTTTTAAGATCGGATGGATAGAACCGATTTTGGAAGGGGGGTACGGACGGACAGACAGACGGACGGACGGACATCGACCGCATGTCAATACCTACTTTTTCATTTTTTTTAATTTTTCGAATTAAAAAAAAGAAAAGTAGGCTAAAAATGAGAGCTTATTTGTCTGCGTTATCTTTTGGAATTTTTTACTATTGATCGGTTTAGGTTTCACCTTTACAGTATTTAGTAAAATAATTTAATCAAATATTTTATTTTTTAACCATGTTTTACAAATTTTAGTTATCATTAAGTTTGCAGATACTTTTATATTGATATGAAAGGGTCTGAACAGAATTGTTCGAATCCCTTTTTTTTGTTATACATTTAATTTATAAAAATGATCAGTTACAAAATTACAATATAGAGCTCTTTGAAGCTTTCCTTTCTAGTTTATTAAACTCTAGTAAAGTTAATAGACTTTTTAGCAGTTTGAAATAATTCAATACCAACTAACTTGAAATGTTGGTTTTGTACAGATAAAAACGACTATCCCAGGTCCAGGTCGCACACAAATGTGAGATATATAAGAGCACACTTGGTCAGGTGGGGTAGTACCCATATGGGGCGCAGAAATAAAAGACTCTTTATTTTTGGGTCAAATTACATGGGGCCTTGGGTATCTCAAAGTCCATTTTCAATTTACTTACATCTACATATAGGGAGATTATTCAAAATAAGGGCATAGTTAAAATTTTTGTGGTGGAGTGATATCAAATTTACACTGAAGCATAATTTTACGGGTAAATTATAATTAATGAAATTAACTAAATAATTATTAATTACCCTTCGTTTGTAGGACTTCACTTGCTACGAAAAGATTGTGGGTTCTAAAAGTGTTTGACGCAAAACTATATTCAATTAAAAAAAATATGAATATTTTACGGCATAAAACCATATTTTAACTTAACTGTAATTTACCTTATTTAATATAAAGGTTTCCATACATATTTTTCTGGCAACTGTTCTGCCATTTAAAAAAAGTATATTTCATGGGATGATTTTGAATTGTACAAGTAATTCCTTTTGAAGAGTAAGTCCACAAACCTACCGTTTAATCCAGACATAATTCTAAACTGTCACAGTAGACAGAGAATGAGTGTCCCTCTGTGTTTTGCAACTTATCCCCGCTTAATACCTTTAACGACCAATTACCACACCGCATTGACGTCCCGTGGGCCACAAACATGAAGCATCTTCCTTTCTAGAACAAACTTCTTTCAGAAAGTTTCTTGTGTAATCCCGTGTACGGTTGCAATGGCAGCGTTATATTTTATTCACATTTGATACTTCTCATTAATTTAAAATTTAAATTATTATTTGTCTTTTTAATTTTTTATAAGTGGGACTGAAGTTTTATTTGAAATAATAATATTAATTGATTTTGCATTTATATTTCTCGTTATGAACACATTTGAATCAAAAATTGAAACTGATTGAAATTTATTAGGAATGTCTAGCTCTGCAAGATTTTTAATTTCCATTCAATAATTAAAAAAAAAAGGTAATAATGGACCTCACAAGATTATTTCAATAATTTTAAAGCCTAAAAAGTTCTATTGCAGCAACCATTATCTCATGCACGATTTTTTTCGAAGCCGAATCATGAAGTCCGAAAGAACTGGATACCCTTGTATCAAGGTTGAATTTGTATATCTTTTCGTTTTCATCAATAACATTAAAACCAAAAGGATTCCTTGGCAGCAACCATTTGTGTATGCGCTATTTTCTAGAAAAACTTATTATGACGTCCGACAGGTATTAAGAACATATGCGCCAAATTTTGAGTTCGTCTCTTTTAGTTCGAACTGTAAAGTAGTTTCAGACTGACAAAAGGACGAATTAAGGTTTTCTAACAGCTACACTCAGTCTGAGTAATTTTCACTCCTCCAGTCTGGAAAATGCACTTCTCCTCTTGGAGTTGATAATTTGTGTGTTAAACCCCCGACAGGATCACTCCAAACGAGTGATTTTAACTCAGTCTGTTATATATTCACTCCTTTCCAGTGTCGAAAATGCACTTCTCCTACTGGAGTGGATTTCACTCGTTTGTTTTAAGAGTGTACTTCTTTTCGTAATCAACACTTTTCAAAGCGCGAAGAAAGCATCAAATCTCCATTTCGGATTGTCGTCTCCATCGCAATACTTTCATTATATATTGGGGCCCGGATGGCTGAGTACTTGGACCATTACGCCAGCAGTCTGTGCGCTGTTACGGGTGTGAGTTCGATTTCCGCCTTTCCTGGATGTACTTCCTTTCCCTGTGACAGTAAAAATTCTTTATGTGTTTTTCTTACTTGACGAAGGCTTATATAAGCGGGTCTCTGATCAAGCACACTAGTTGGAATATATATGTACCTACCCCCTACCCCTACTCCAACCCCCATTACATATTTTATATATAAGTTAATAGAAAATAAAAAATGATTAAGTTCAGTATAGAATTTCCTACTGTGCTACAATTAATAATGATATCTTGGACAGATTATAGTTAGCGATTCAACTAACATGTGAGCAAGATCAGAATTCTATTTCTTCAGGACCTCTAATACCGATGGCAAAAAAGGGCTTAGGGATTCGAATTCTACGGCAGAAAATAAGTTTAGGCTTTCTAAATTGACTTTCTTGTGTTGTTACTTATTAGGTATATTCCAGGTGAATTAGTCACTACTAACACTAAACTATTCGGACACTAAATTCACAAAAAAGGTTAAATGCTAAAAAATCATAAAAAAGGGAAAAACAAAGTCAAAAACTCTGGATATTCTAAATAATTAATTTAAACAAACACATGCCAGAAGATAATCTTCCCAAATGTATCCTTTTAAGCACATACATCGAGCTTAAACTTTCAAAAAATTGATTGAGCAAACATTTTTTATTAAAAAACTCAATTCCATTAAAAATCAAGTCAAAAGTAGCGTCCCTTCATTATTTAATTAATTTACTCAAAAAAATACAATTAATTTGTTTAGATGCCCGACATTTTTTCCAGCGTCGTTTTTAATTTGTGAATACAAGCGACTAATTGCAAAGTCATAAGAGATTACACACAATCTCGCAGGGAAACAAAAATGTCATCACCTCTTTAGCGGGCGGCGAATTTCGTTTGTGAGTCCGACTACGATTAAATCCGTCTATTAATGCGTTAATTAGAATGAACTCTAGGAAGTAAGAAAGTTTAAAAAAAGGTGACAAAATCGATAAGAAAATCTAAGTTAATGAACTGCCAAATATTTCCTGTCTTCTTGCGAATTTTTTATTTCTTTTGATTTCGGTATTTTGACGGCTCGGAAACGATTTTCTAATGATGAATTTTTTTAAACACTGTTTTATTGCGCTATTTCGTTTTTTTCCTGACCTCGGATGATGCTATATTGGGAAATGGAGATAGTAATTTTCCAAAGTTAGGACGATTTGAATGCTCTAGAAATGAAAGTGCTCATTTTTTTTTGAAAAATACGTATTTTGTAAATCTCATATTAAATAATTTTTATGGAGTCAAATAACCAGACCTTAATAACCTTTTAAATTAAAGAAGATTCAAATAAATACAGAGAGAGAGAGAGAGAGAGAGAGAGAGAGTATTGTTTTGTCAAAATTATTTTTAGTTGAATTTCTCAGATCAATATAAGTACAAAAAGGTTTACTGACCCAAACCGTTTACAGATTTATATGAAATAAATAAATCAGCTTATTAGTACACTGCAACAAATAGAACTCTACTCTTATATTTCACAAACCTTAATTGATTTTTAAAGTTTATGTATCATTTTTGAATTTTAGAGTTTATGTCAGAAACCCCCATAAGTAAAATTATTTAACATATATCCTTTTACACAATTCAATACAATGCAACAACCAATCGTAGCCGCTACGCGGAGCCCGCAACTATGAAGTGGATCCACAGAGTTTGATGGATCGAATCGTGGAAGATACCAATTCAAGCAGCACGTACTTTAGAAAGAATTAAAAAAGTATGGCACCGTAACCGTTTTTTTCCCCATCCAAATGAATACCATGGAAGTTTCCTGTAGTTATACAAGTACTGGTCACAATTCCTCAAAAATATGAACTATGATCAAGGCACGAATGCAACTTTAGTACATTTATTTCCTGTGATTCGATTTCAAAAATTAGGAACGCTTAATCTCAATCGTCTTGGGATTTACTTCAAAGAGTTAGTGATTCAATAATGATGATACTCATAAAAGTTATTGCTCTATGTCAGTGACTACAACAGCAGATAGTTAACAGTTAAATTATTCGAAAATATCTCGCTAATTGGTTAAAAGTGCCGATCATAATTATTTTTAGTTCTTATAACAACTTAAATTTAGTGTAATTGTACCCTGACTAGTTTTTATCGTAGACTTTATAACTATAGTTATTACTAAGCAGCTAAACCTTTCCTCTCAGGATATCAAAATGGAAAAAGCCGATATAGTAAATTTTTAAAAGGTAATATTCAAAAAATAAATTGTTAAAGCTATTTCTTTACTTTTAAAGATATCTAATTTCAATCTTTTTCATTTTGTAATGTTGATTCAAATCATATGATTCAATAATCTGGACTTTTAGGTAACAAAAAAGGAATATTAAAATTTCGGAACCTAATAGCTCAGTTAAATAGATAAAGAAGTAAAAACCATTATATTCTACTTAACTCAAAAAACCCTTCTTTTTTAGATTTTGAAAATGAATTGATTTTAATATTTTTAAGTATTACATCAAATCAAAAAGCACTTTGTTATTAGTATCAGAATCCAAATGGCTGTATTACTCCACAAGAACAATGGAAAATTTAATGAGAATAGATCTAAGACAGCGAGCGTTTTTTTTTCTTTTAAAAACAACATAATCTCCCTCATCATCAGTTTTCATGAAAAAGCAATTTCTAAGAACGCATTTCTGCTAAAAACTTCCCGAAAAACATCAAAGCAAATTTGTCATGGATGCCTGACGTTCCCATGAATAGAGGTAAGAATATGATGTAGAGGTTTGGCGGCAAATGAGTGAAGCAGTCGAAAAATAGCCAAATCGATGTGATAAGCCCAAACAGACCGGATACTTAGTGTTATTTCATTAAAAAGTACCAGTTGTATTCTTTTTTACGCATCAGTTATTCAAAATAGCCAATGTAGACAAATTGCAGTTGAAAACTGTAGTACGAAATTTACATTAATTATTTTTCTTTTAAATGTATGTAATATTATGACAGTTATTATTAATGGTACATATCATTGTACATCATTGACAAATGACAAATGACAGTGAGTGCGCCCTCTAGAAGGGAAGAGCATAGGCTTTATACCCCGTTCGCCAGAAGAGACAGTCACAAGAGACATACAAAAAAGAACGACGCAAACACATAGACAAATAACAACTTTTATTGACAAACACAAAGAGCCATGCCTTACCGGGATTCGAATCCGAACCCAGCAGCTCCAAATGGCTAGCACCCTAACCTTTGCGCCGCCGGGTCGGCAATTTACATTAATTCATTATATATATTAATGTTATATAATTTCCAGTCATATGATCAATTAAAATGTAATACTATAGAACGGCGACTCCTATAATGAATGTAGTCAATCACTTTTTAAGGTCAAGTTACTCACATTTGAGCCTCAACTGCTAAGAAAACAGCGTGTAATGATTTGTAAGACTTAAAAATACTACCATCTTATGCAGTAAGAAATTTACTAATTGTAAAACTAGCTTAAAGTTAGCCATGCTCCAAAGTTACACAATTTGCTTTTTAACTACAATTTGCTTTACTAACTAATTTCTATCCCACCAACAAAACAGCCAGAAAATATGTTCCTCATTGTTTTATACTTTAATTGTAATTTATTAATGAGCTTCCTTCAACACTCTGTCAAAGAAAACAACCAATGAAATCGCAGTTCGGAGCGCGCGACATTATGAAAAACCAATGACTTTGTTTCAACGTATTGTCAAAGAAAACAAAACAACCAATGGAATCGCTCCATGGAGAGCGTGACATCATAAGAAATATCCCCATTATGTTATGTGCAGTTAAGGGTGCCGCATTCTAACTTGGTTATATGCAAAAAAAATTCGCCATATCATTCGCCAATTATCGCCAAGTATTGTTGAAGCGAGGAATGACTTCATTTGGCAAACTGTTTTTGGCATTACTTTTGCCCAAACAGCATATACATTTCATTCAAAACCCCAGGTTCTCATGCGCAAACGATCACGTCAGAACAAAACACTACCCCAAGAACAATTTACAAAATTACCTCTTCTAATGAAATCTAAATATTTTTTCCGTCTTCTCCAACCCGTCTAGACAGAGATGAATGGCAAGAGGATTCTTTTTTTGTCTATCTCCATCTTACATTCATTTTTAGAATCGACTTTTAAAAAAATTATCTCACATTAAAATTCATACTTGGCGACGATGGCGCACAAAAAAAGGGCTAAAGATGATCGTTTTTTATATAATGGGCATTTGTGACGGTGTTCACGGTACATTAAATATGAATCCACTCCATTAGCTTGTGTCACTTCCAGGTTTAGGGGAGAAGGCGTGTTTTCTAGGTATTTACATCTTCAGAAAGAGAAGTTAGCAGATTAATTTATCACTTTTTTAAGTTTGTTTTGTTAGTCTTTTTACATTGTATAATTTTTCATATGTAGCTAGTATAATAGTTTAGTTATCTATGTTACTTAAATTTTTTATTAGCAAATAGAAGCTGTGCCTTTACCACTGTGCCAAAGTCGTTCAAAAAGTTTATCGTGATATGTTCTAAATTAAACTGTTTATACTTTTTCATTTCTAAAATGTATATATTTGAATATAATTAGTGTATTTTTTAGTTTATTATGCTTTAATTAATGGGCAACCAATATTCAAATTCAGGGACGTGCCAACTATTTGAAGAGTGGGGGGGCGAGTCAGTTTCTGGGAGTGGGGGGGGGTCGTAATTTTTTTTTTTTTGGGGGGGGGGATTTGTTATAACTTAAAAATTATGAGTCATAAAAATTTATAATAAATCATTTTTAATAATTGAAATATTAATTAATAATACATTTTAGCAACTGTTTCCAAGTACTTGTTTGAAACTTTTTTTTTCAAGACGTCTTTGTTTCATAGATGATTTGAAATTAAAACAAAGACAGAAAAATCTTTACAAAATGTTTGAATAACTCGTATAAAATATTAAAGAGAGTAATATTTTGTTTTGAAATGCAATGTACAAAATTTTAAAAACAAATTGGGGTCGTAAATTCGAAATTTATATTTCGTGTTTCTATATTTCCTGGAGGGTGCTGATTCTAAAAAAGTGGTTTTTGAAATTGTTCTGTCTGTTTGTATGAAACCACCATACATCGTGAACTACATGCAGCATGCTTCAAATTTGGTGCACGAGTTCCTAGTACAGCTGGGGAAAAAAAAACGAATCACCCCTCGTTTCTCGGCTGGTATTGATCAAGGAGTTTTGTGTAAGGTGTCAATTTTCAGGAAATAGCGTGAGGAATTGGTAACTGGTAACAAAAATTGTTATAGGGGTCGTCTACATATTAAAATGAGTACCAACTTTGAAAATTCCAATGGCAACACCCAATTTTTTTTACATAAAAATGTTCAGCACCCTCAAAATACCCCATGTATAAAAAAGAATTGTTTATTTTGCATTATTTGCTGAGATATTAAAGCCTTAATTTTGAACTCGGTTAGGGGCAAATCTCCTAAGTGAAAAAAGGTAATATTTTGGTTCTGTCTTTTCAAAACGGAAAGCTAAAAAAGGGTTAGCATAATATCGCCAACGGATGCTAGAATTTAACTTTCTTCAATAATATTGGGATTTTTCGAATGTTTTTTTTTTTTTTTAATTTTGGATTTTAAAATTCAGAAATAAAATAAATTCTAGAAGATGAAAAGTTTTAATTTTAAATTAAGTCGCATATACGGTTATTTATAGCGAACAGATTTTCAAATGCTATTAGTTACAATCAGATTGAAAAACATGATTTTTACACTTATACTTTAAACTTTTTATGCAAATTTTTGTTTCATTCGCAAACATTGTTACAGAAATTTTGTTTAAAATTCGCCGCACTCTATCGGTAATATCGGCCCAGTGGCTTGCTGGTAGTGCTTATTTCGCATTGTCACGCCGCAGGTCCGGGGATCGAATATCGGATTGGGCGAGGTTGATCCATTATTTCATCCCTTAAGTGGGTCGATAAATTGGGGACCAAGCATGCTTGGGGAACTAAATGCTGGGGGTTCCGCGTGAGGCTTTCCACATTACCGGGACATATGCCTTGCACCCCAGAGCCCTTGTATCCCGGAAGCTGAAATGGGCACTGCAGGCCTTGGCCTACTAATGGGTTGTTGCGCCGAGGAGTTCCAGTTTTTATCGGTAAACCACGTATTGCAAATTGAGGGTTACGACCTTAACACGATATTTAAGGAAAGCAAAATAAAAATATTCAGAATGATTTGGTAAAGATTTTTAACCAACGCAGTTGGCACTAATCATTTAAAAAAATTAATGTGGTAACAATCAAATGCATTTAAAACCGAATTCTAGTAATATTCTAGGGTATTTAATTTTTAATATTAAACGCACTTTTGAAATTGTATTGGAAATAACATACATTTAAAAATATAGTAACCGATATCATTTAATGTTAATTATACAAAAAAAAATACATTGTATGCACTTGAAATAAGAAAAGATTTTTAGACATTTGACAGAAATCGATAATTTGAAAAAACATTTACCAACAAACGCTCTTTAATCACCAAACGATAATGCAATTTAGGATCAAATTTGCCGAGTAATTTTTTACACGGCCCCTTAAATTCGTCTTTTTCAGTTTTTTTACAATAACTCGGCAAATAATTGTTATTGAATTAAAAAATTTGGGATTTTGGTTCTACTTGATCTACTTTATCGATTCATGCGAAAAAAATTTGGGGTTGCTATTCATGTTTTATTTTTTCTTATTTAAATTTAAATAAAAAATTATTAAAAATAAAAAATTGATGAAAAAACACGTGTGATTTGTTTTTGGAAAATTAAGAAGTATATAATGAAAAAAAAATCTTTGTTCTATTCATTTTATTTGTAGAGGTATGAATAAAAGTTTGTGAAACTTTTTTAACATTATGGGCGTTCAACTTTGAATACTTATATCTCAGCAAATAATTCAGTATAAATAATTCTTTTTTATATATGGGGTATTTTGAAGGTGCTGAACATTTCTATGTAAAAAAAATTGGGTGTTGCCATTGGAATTTTCAAAGTTGGTACTCATTTTAATATGTAGACGACCCCTATTACAATTTTTGTTGCCAGTTCTCAATTCCTCACGCTATTTCCTGGAAATTGACACCTTACACAAAATTCCTCGATCAATACCAGCCGAGAAACGAGGGGTGATTCGTTTTTTTTTTCCCCAGCTGTACCTATCAGACATGCACTAAGTGCGAAAAGAATTTAAATTTCAGAAACAGAAAAATATTGATTACAAAAATTTTGTAGTCATGGGAAGGGAAAAACTTTTTTAAAACATGGGAAAGAATTTTTTTTTAATGATAACTTATAGAGAGCTGTCTGCTCTTTAAAACACTGCGCAGAAAATATTTTTTAAAAAAGGTCGTTATAGGTCGTTGTTTAAGGTCTAATGGTAAATTGCTAATTTGTGCTACTTTACTTACGAAATTTACAAATAAATTTTGAAAAAAGTTTTTTTTCAAAAAGCTAAATGGTGCATGCTTTATATAGTTCAACAATAAAGAATTAGCAATGAAACTTTCATGTCTTAATACACTTCTTAAAATATTGAACTAGACTTCTAATTTTAGTGAAAAAAATGCATGTATTCATACATTACATAATGCATAATTTTTATATCTTAACTTCACAAATTAGTATAAAAGTCATGAGACAGTGGGGCCGGAACTTATTCTTTGGAGGTATGGCAAGAAATGCCTCTCTCTACACCTCCCCCCGTCTCTAGATGCTTTAAATACAATATTATATTATTTAACAAATAAGTATTTTTTAGGCAATCAACCAATTTTCTTTTATTAGAAGTTAGTTTTATTTCAATAGTTAAAAAAACATATCACCTAGGAGAGTATTTTTCATTGTTACATTAGGACAAATAAACGAATGGTATTAGTCAGCTGCTTCAGTATAGATATTTTTAAAGAGCTTGAACATTCTCTTTAAACCCGCACTATCGTGATAGCTGGGTCGAAAAGGGTTACATTTTGTCATCGGCACAGTGAGACAAAACCGGGATTGTCCCGTCAAAATCGGGACGCCCTGGATACATTAACAATTATACAGTTAAAATACTTTAAAGAAGATTAACAATAAAAAAAACCATTAGTTACCTTTAAACAGACGAATTAGTCAGCATAGAATTATAGAAAGGATGGAGAAAACATAACTTGAACTGAACACAACGGGAGGAAACTTTTTAAGTGTTTACTAAAAGAGCTGAGATTGCAGAGTGACGCAACAGTCACTGTCAAAAAGGTCCAGGGATGACCATTTCCAAGTAAAAAACACAACATTCCCAGGGTCGCTGTAGGGCATTTACAACCTCCGAGTACAGTAACAAGCCTTTTTTATTGCTTCTTTTTGTCCGAATTTCTTCGAACTGTCCCTGTGTTCAGATAGTGGAAGGCGATACCAAAATTTTTCCTGGAACATGGGACATTAGCCCATTACTGCAGACCCCCCAGTAGGGGAATGTGTATACGTGTTATCTTTCTCGTTGTGGTGTGTTGTGGGGTTGGATATGTGACAAAAAGCAAGCTCAATTATTTTTGTTGTATTTTTTTTTCACACGATCACTTTTGGGTTTGATTTTTTGGAGTAAAAATCAGCATAACATATAATCTGTGCAAAAGTTGGTATGGCAAATGCCACACCGTTTCCGGCGCCAATGTCATTAGAATATAAAATATTTGAGCCATTAGTTGATGTAATTCAAGAAGATTTATGACAAGGCGGATTCATGTTTTTCTAGCATAAATACAGAAATAATTTGTTGTTAATACTCACTCTAAATGTTCTAAAGACAATGGACTGTAAAGTGTTTTTCACTATCACAATATATATAGCTCGCCCCCTCACATTATATATCGAGGGGAAGTCCCTGCGTTTCCCGTTTTATAAATTAAAATATATAAAGTGATTTCATTTGGTATCAATAAACAATAAATGCTCCAGAGACAAATGGACTGAAAAGTGCTTTTCACTATCACAATATAGATAGCTCGCCCCCTCACATTACAGGGGAGAGTCCCTGCGTTTTCCTGATTTTGAAATTAAAATATTAAATATTTAAAGTGAGACTTTCTGACTTTAAATGTTCCATTGAGCACACTGTAGCATTGTGAGCACTGTAGCACCGTGTTCCATTAGGCTCCATTGAGCAACACTCTAAAGCGTGTTTCACTATCACAAGATAGACAGCTCGCCCCCTCACATTATATATCGAGGGGGAAGTCCCTGTGTTTCCCATTTTTGAAATCTAAACATATAATCATATAAAGTGATTCAATTTAGAAGACACTCTAAATGTCCAGAGACAATGGACTGTAAAGCACTTTTCACTATCGCAATATAGATAGCTCGCCCCCTCACATTATATTTCGAGGGGGCCGTCCGTGCGTTATATTTAAAGTGACACTATAAGCGTTCCACAGACAATGAACTGTAAAGCGCTTTTCACTATCACGATATATATGTATCTCGCCCCCTTTCATTATATATCGAGGGGGCAGTCCCTGCGTTTCCCGTTTTTGAAATTAAAATATATAAAGTGATTTAACTTAGTAAAAATCTTAATGTTCCAGAGAACATGAACTGTAAAGCGCTTTTCACTGTCACAATATAGATAGCTCGCCCCCTCACATTACATATCGAGGGGGCGATCCCTGCGTTTTCCCGTACTTGAAATCAAAATATATAAAGTGACACTTTATGTTCCAGTGACAATGGACTGTAAAGCGCTTTTCACTATCATAATATAGATGGCTCTCCCCTTCACATTATATATCGAGGGGGCAGTCCCTGCGGTTTCTTATATTTGAAATTTAAACATAAATTTTTAACATGAACCAAAAAATTTTCTGGGGGGGCGAAATATATAGTTCGCCCCCTCACCTTTAAAGCTGAGGGGGCGAAGAACCCCCCGGCCCCCCCTGTTGGCACGTCCCTGTTCAAATTTGACTACAAAATACTTTATAACATTTTCAAAGTCTTAAATTTCCCATGAAACATCTCAAGTTATTAGGGAACTTAAATCCCACTCTTCTAGTTTTAGAACGTTTCATAAATGAAACGTTTATTTTCTGTTAAAACGTAATAAAAGAAATACTAAGTAACAAATGTGTTTCAAAATACTGAGCTGCAACTAATTTTTAAACTTTTAAAAACGTTTCAAATTTTTTTTACCGGATTTTTCAATTTAATAGTAACGTTGGCTTAGAACTCCGTCATCCTAGGCTAACGCTTTGAAATTTGGCTCTGCTCTGAGCTAAGTGGGTTAATTTTTCAGGGAATTTTATGCCTGTGTTATTTAAATTGTTAATTTAAATGGTCCATAACTGGAATAATTAGATAAACTTTCTATAAAATTTTTTTCATCGAGTGTTATTATGCAAGTTTTAAAACATATTTTCAATATTAAGCTTTGCCAACATTAAATGCTTTTTCCAAAATTGACTTATATTCAATTTTTTTTTAAATTTGAATAAGAAACTATGTAACAAAGTACGTATATTGTAATTAAGCTTTCAATTTAATCATTTAAACTTGAAATATTATTTCACATCATGAAAAACCGTCTTTACTTCCATTATGTTCCAAAATGGATCAGTCACGACTTTTAGAACAAAATTCCCCTTATTAAATATTCAACGACATAAAACAATTCCGTCCCTCATTTTCCGCGGAAAAGCAATCAATTCCCATAATGGCGGACCTCCAAGTAATACCCCTTTGCGGAAATACGTCCAATAACCCTCCGTGCGGCCATAAAATTTCACAAAAATTATATAACTTTGTGGCTGTGGAAAAGAAATCTCATTCCGAGAAGAAGAAAACTGCTCCATCCAGGTAAGTGAAGTGAAGAGAGCAAAAGTTTCGGTTCATCAATAAAAGGTTGGGCCCTGCAATTACAGCGAGTGCTTTTAGGGGTGGAAGGAGGAATTCGGGCTGTCCAACTAATACCCGCCCAGACGAAGAACTTTTGCCAAGGAAATCGTCTGCGAAAAAAAAAAATTATTCTGAAGAAGAATAAGCATGAGAAGTGGACCATGTGTTGCTGGAACTAAAGTGACGAAGAGTATTCAGGGAGATAACTATGGAAAACTTGAATGTTTCAAAGTAGCGCCTATTTAATAATGGGATACAAAAACTTTTATTTTAAGGTTCCCACTTATTAAATGACATATGATTATTAAATAACGTTATTGTTGCATATAAATTCGAAACTATATCGATAAAAGTTTGAAAGCTATTTTATTGCTATATTTTTTTAATTACACTCTTAAAACGAACGAGCTATTTAAACTCAGTCTGATTAATTTTCACTCCTCCAGTCTAGAAAATGCACTTCCCACACTGAAAATGCACTTTTTGGAGTAAATTCTTTGTGTGTTAAACCTCCGACAAGATCACTCCAAACGAGTGATTTTAACTCAGTCTGAGTTAATATTCACTCCTTTCCAATGTCAAAAATGCACTTCTCCTACTGGAGTGGATTTCACTCTTTTGTTTTAAGAGTGTAGGAAAAACGTATAGTTGCACATATAAACACATATAAACTATCGAAGACAATAAATCTGTCATAAACTTCCACAACATCCAACTAACTCAACGTTTACTAGATCACTGAGCTTATTGTAAGAACTCTAGTCCCTACAACAAAGCCATTATGAACTCTATTCTAAACATTGCACATCCACAGCCTCAAATCTGCCCACAATCTAACACACCACACACACTGTGGATCAATTAATTAACCTTGTAATTCACCACTGCAACCGATGGACAAGCAACTCCCTCAATCTCATGCGATACATGGCTGTACAGGGATATTCTGCAAGTGAGTGCAAAAGTACAATAAGTCAAAAACAAGTTTAAATAGTTAGTAACCATTAATCTCTTTTCACAAGATGCAACTTTGTTTCAATCAGACGAGATCAACTTTGTAGCAATGCTTTTACTCGTTTAGGAAATAAAATAGAACTTTTATCTTTATAGGGTAGACTGACCAGTGAGTGAACAGGCCCCAGTGAATGAGCAGTTGGTAAATACATTTAAAAAATAAGGATTAAAAATCATTCCACTGGATGACTTGGCAACACTGACTTCCTCCCATCTCGTAGGACGCTATCTGATATCGTATTGGTTGTAATTGGTCATTAATTAAAATCCAACATGTTTATTGACTGGACATTTCTGTGTTCATTCACTGGTAAAAGAGCTGTTCATTCACTTGGCTTTTGTACCACTCTTTATTTGGACCCCCAAAAGACCTAAATCAATCCAATATAAACACCTCCTTTATTTTGTATAATTTACATGTAATGACAGATGTGTTCACATTGTCATAAACCAGAAGCTATAGTTTCTTTAAATGTATGATTTTTCTTAAAACAAATTGTGCTTAAGCGTTCATTCACTGGTTAGTTTACCCTATGAACCAACGATGTAATGGTGTGTTGATCTTTTAGACTGTCCAAACCAAAACTTCGGCATGCAACTGAATTTCTATTACAATCCAATGATCACACTTAACTCCTTTTAGAGTTTGGAAGGTTATTTTGTATGACGGAATTTATCTCATGTGTTATGACGCGCATTAATTTTAAAAATCGGCTAATGACTGAGGCAGTAATTTACAAATGGGGGCGACTAAAATTGAACTTTATGTCCATTCATGATAACTAGGTGTGCAAAACTGCTAGCCATGTATTTTTTTTTATATAAAACTCTTTTTCTAGATTTCACCCTTTTATAAATTTATTAACAATGAAGTTGCTTCGAAGTAACATAACTCTTTGTGCTTCGAAGATACACTTATGAAGCAATATCTATGACACAAGTTGTACATTTGGAATTTTTTTTGTTCTTGAATATTAAAAGTCACACGCTAGGGCGCAAATCTTACTTAGTGACCTAAAAAATTTCGACGGGTACGATAATTTCTGTGTATCGCTTGGTTTTCTACAATATTAGAGGCACTTCGCCTATGTGCCTCATAATAATATGCACGATGAACACGTTTCTTGTATATGAGAGTTACACTTTTAAGAGTTTATCAAAGTTCGCTGAATATTTGGAATTGATTAACCTAGTTGGACACAAGTGATTAGGTAAATATTACTTGGTAAGCCTTAGTGACTTACTAAGTCCATATAACTTGGTCAAATTTTAAATTTTTTGTGTTAGTCAAATGAAATGCAAACATTTAAAATGATTTTCGAACAAAAATCTTTTTTGAATTATTATTACTATTTAGTTGAGGAATCGAGAAACTCGACAATTTATTTCTGTACCAAGCAGGAATTGCTCATTTTCCTATGAAGTAATTCCTTTCAGATTTAGATCCTAAATGATGTAATTCCTTTAATATATTTTTCATGCCTTTCTTTTCATTGATATCCGATTAGTGCCCTTTTCCTACAAGACATTGATTTACCAATCGAGGCTATGGAACTAATTTCTTTTTATTCAGCTTTTCCATGACCACTATAGTCCTGAAACATGCCCATTAATAAATATAGATGCTAATTTTCAATCTTTAATTTGTTTAATATAACTCGAAGTTCTTAGTTCTATTTTTTTCAGTTCGGTAACTTTGGCACAACAAGACTTGCTCTACTGTGTGTCTGAGTTGAAGATATCCGAACGGACTGCAGCACATAAATCATAGCTGCGTGCGTCATGGCAGACGCTAAACTTGCATCCATTCCAATAAATTTCAAGGACTCTGGGATTGTGTGTGTGTACTAAACATGGAGGCTAGAGTAAGGCAGATATGTTTAGCGGGGTCAAAACCTTGTGAAAATCGCCCTGCCAAGTGAAGCTTGGTTAATTCTGATTTTTGCGCCTGTCAGTTGTACCAATAGTCATTTTTTCAGTTTCAACTTCCTATTAAAAAGATTTCAAATTTGCCTTTTTTGATTAAGGATTTTTTTTCTCAAATGGGGCTGAAACATTGGCGGTCAAGCCTTTGCAGCCTCGGAACATTCCCCAGAACTGAGAGCCATTTTTTGTGGCACCATCTAGGCGACTCTCGCTACCAATTTTGACGCACAGATTACAATGAATCTGAGCTCTCTGTGGATGTTAAAGTATGCCGAGATTTAATTTTGCCGAGAGAACCCAGGCCAAATGGGCCCTCTAGGGATCTTTTACATGCCAAATAATCATATGACATGAGTAATTTTCCCATCCAGAAAACCCGACGACTCAGCCGGGGTGACTAAGGATATATGACTGTTGAAATTTAAAAATTAACGGTCATGGTTTAACCAATCTTACCAAGGTTAATCAACACCTTTTTTAAAGATGACCTTTCTCCCTCGAATAATGACATGGTTGAAGTTGTCCAATTTAACAAATTGCAAAAGTTAAAAAAGCAATGCTAAGACATCACTCACCAACTTTTTTTTTTAGGAAAGTTGTTGGTCAAAGTACATGAACTACTCACACTACGTTTAAAGTTAGTGGCTTGTTTACAGGATATGTTGGGTAAATTTCATTTGCATCAGAATACTACTAGTTTAAGGTCAGATTAGGTTAGTTTGAATTATTGTCGCACTAGAGCAACAAGAGCACTTGTTTAACCGTTGTTCGTAGTGCAACCATGCGTTAAAAGTTGCTCGGGTGATATTCCCTTAGCTAACATCGCTTATTTTGGGCATATCATATCAATTTGGCGACTTTCAAGGCAGCTTCAGTTATTTCATCGCCAAGCCTCCCCATACTATTCCAACCTTCATGTTGCCAAAGGAATCGAGAATGCATCTGTGTCACACTTGAGACGAGTGGGCTTCGTTTCCTTCGGCCCGAATGTAAGAGCAAACAGACACGCGAGTGCCCTCTGTTCCGATATTTACCTCAATTACTATTCCGTGACGGTGGGGGCTGTAGTTCGGGATAATTATATCACCTTCGTTTAAGACTCCTGTTTGTGGGTTGTGTACATGCGAGCTAGAATAAATTAAGTCAGTTTAGCTTTACTAGAGAATAGGTAGATAATCACTACGATTTCTGGAAACATCTGCTAGAACAGTAGAACTCCAATTATTCGAATCATTTGAGGCCTATTTCCAGACGGAGAATAAAATATTCGGATAATTAGATATTTTTAATAGAAAAAATGTATAGTTTAATTAAAAACTGTTTGGAATGAAAATAAGAGGCAAAAAACACTACTTAAAGAAAAATGAAGCTTAAATTAAGAAAAAAAACTATCTTTTAAAGTAAAATTAAATGGCTACACTTTTACATTTGAAGCATATGGATGGAGCAGTAGGATATCATTATTGCTCGAGTAGTAGGTGTTAGAATAGCAATACGGATCATTGGCGTTCTTTTGTTTTACTTGAAAAGATGAAAATAAAGATTGACAGGTTTTTTAGACGAAAATGAGCTGGATCATTACAGCCTCAATGCAATGAATTTAACTGTTTAGTTAAAAAAAATCTAACTTTGACATTACGAAAAGAACAACAATAATTCGATATAAATTCTGCCAAGCTTATGAAATTAAACGACGAATTTCTTTTTGCAGGTAATCCTAATACTTCTAAACATTGCGTATATGTATATACACATACGCATGCAATATAAAGACGTAAGTATATAATTATTATGTATTTATACAAGCTTATAATAGTTATTCAAGCAACTATGCCGAATATATTACTTCATTAAGCGAGTGGCTTTTATTTCACGAGACCGTAGGTAGAGTGAAATAATGACAAGATCTAAATAAAGTATTATTTGGCCCGTGCTTGCTTACAATATTTTTTTTTATAATAGCGTGAAAATCACTCATTGCAATGAGAGATTTTCATGACATCATTTAGTTTCCATGGAGATATTCGAAAATGCAATGTAGTAAAGTAGTAGTAAAGAAAAGTTGAAAATAATTTTCTATTTTGAATCAAAATAGTATTTTTGTAGTACTTGCAGTTTCCGTGGAGATATTAGAAAATGCAAAAGTAATAAACCAATAGAAATAAGTGAGTTTCATGACATTTAGTTTCCATGGAGATAATCATGACGTCATTTTGTTTTCTACCAATCAGATACTCTTATTTACTTTACCGCACTAGTGCCGAAAGTCCCACTTTCGGCACTGTCTGTGACGTAAGCACGTAAAGTGTCATTTTCGCAATGATTTGTGAATGAATATGATATAAAAAAAGTGAACTTTTTTGCACGCTGTTATAAAAATAGATTTACAACCAAAACTGTAAATAACTGAAGCTGGCAATCTTTGACTTAGACTAGTGTAACTCCGAATACGAATTATGTGTAAACAAACTTCGATTTCACACGGAGTTCTTTTTGGGAAAGGTACAAAGGATGCTAATGGGTCTCGAGCGAGAGAACTCGTGTTCAAGATCGGGCGACAATTCTTTTAATGTTTCGGCGTTGCCAGAATGATGCTGAGCATGTTAAGGGCCGAAGAATGGAGTTGGTTCAAGTGATTTTATGATACACAAAAGTTTGAATTAATTTGAAAGGGGATGCTGTGTTTTAAAACTTTTGGAATTAGTTTTAATTATTGGAAAACCATTAAAAATATCATGAAACTATTTTTATCATTACCTTTAGCTATTGATTACTTCATTGAATGATATAAGATTTTTGTTATTAAATGACAACTAAATTTATTGCTTAAATAATTTTGGTCTTTCTGGAATCGTTTAAAGTAATAAAATTATGTCTTCTCGTATTTTGTTTTGTGAAAAAAAAATGCAATGAAATTAAATATAATATGTAAAAATTAAGACTGATTTAAATTAATGGAATAAAGCGTTTGTATTCAAAACCTAACAACTTTTAGATTTTGTACAAAGTCTGTAAATGGTTTATAATTTTATTATTAAATTACTATAATAAAACAAATTGGGTTTGAAAATGCGTTGCTTATTTTGTATATTATTGGAAAAAACTTTATAAATATCATAAATCATTTGCATTATTAAATTTAAATATTGATTACTTCATTGAATGATGTAAGATGTTTGTTATTGAATGATAACTAATTTATAGCTTAATTAATTTAGGTCTTCCTAGAATCGTTTAAAGAAACGGCATGTCGTATTCTGTTATGTTGATAATTGTTATGCATCAACAAGCAAAACATATTCTTAGACAATTTTCATGAAAGCGAAAAGATAGGCTTGTCGCAATTAACTGAACTAAAGATTGCGTGTCTAATGTGGCAGTACTATGTTTAAAATAGTTTAGACCATTTATTATATAGTTCTTGGCATATTGTTTGCTAGTGTCACATTTTAAATTAACTTAGAATTAATGATAAAAGTGTGTACTTTTATTTACCAACCACATGGCGTATCACAAACTCATGCAGACAATGTTTATTACTTTGAATATTTGCACACATTTAATTATTGTTTGATACCAAAAGACAAAAACCAAACACCGATACCATCAATTCAACTCGCACAGTGTTATATATCACGTCAACGTGTATTATTAATTTTGATGATGAATGATAATTCATGCGAAAATTCATATCCAGATATACAAAGTTTCAATCAAGCACCTCTGCAATCATCCTGCTTGGCACAGACATCGCAAATTCATCATGCGAATAATGATTTCATTAATAATTGATAATTATCTGCGCAACCAATTAATTGCCAGGGTATAAACGAAATTGCGCTGATACTAGACTTATTCTAAATGCAATTACTGGACTTGTGATATAATATTACAGGCGACTTTAGTGTAATCATTTTTGTATACGAACAGACGGATGACTGTTTGGAATGTTAATAGGTATGAACAAATTTGTATTTCTTTCGGTATGTTGCTACTAATTCTATAAACATTTAGGTTGGAAACTTAGAATAATAATTGTACAGACCTCACACGTTCATAAACAAATAACTGTTTTAAATAAATGACTTTAAACGAATACAAAACTGTTATTAGTGATTGTACAACATCGACTTTACATATGAGGGCACTGAACCACACGGTGACCCTAGGTACACTCTTAATGAAAAAATGCATAAATAATCATTTTTTAAACTTGTGTTAAATAATTGGCGTCAATTTAATGCGAAAGTTCAAACTCGATGGAAAATACCGCTCATTACTTTAGATAAAAGAATTAGATTTAAAATACATGTCCATATTCCAAATTTAAAAGCTAGTTAAATTTTTTGAACGGTTTCAATACTTGTTTATGCAGCTCTAATAAAAAAATTCTTGAAAATCTATTCTTCTTAAAAATATTATTATGATATTCCCTTTTTAATTTGAGAAAAAATCCATTTGTTGCTGTGGCATGAACTATTCCCTCTTCGTAAACATCAGCTACCATTTTGAACAATTCAAAATATTCCCTACCCATTTCCCAGAGAGAACCTATTCCCCAACGATGATAGTAAAATCCAAATACTGAAACACACTAAATAGAAATTATTGAAATGTAGAGGTACAGAAAAATACATGTCCATATTCCAACTTTAAAAGCGAGTTTAAATTTTTAAAACGGTCTCAATACTTGTAGATGCAGCTCTAATAATATAAATATACTTGAAAATCCATTTCGATGAAAATATTATTTTGATATTCTCATTTTAATTTGAGAAAAATAATCCATTTGTTGCTGTGACATGAACTATTCCCTCTTCCTCCTCCATCAGCTAACATTTTGAATAACTCAAAATATTCCCTAACCCATTTCCCAGAGAGAACCTATTCCCAACGATGATAGTAAAATCCAAGGACTGAACCACACTAAATAGAAATTATTGATTTTCGTTTCCCGAATTTAAGGGCACATCCTTTCAAAACTTCATTAATTAAACCCGAGGTAGGGGCCTCTAAAAATCTATAAATCCAGACCTCCCCAACATGGATTTTAAACAAACTAGCTGGATATTAGGGCCGAAAACCGTGGTCTTTTTTAATTGCTATTTAGTTCTATTGGTGGTCCGTTGAAAAGGTCATTAGCTGCGGCCTAACTAGGGGGGCTTCCAATAAATTTGCACAGTGGCGGATGGTTTATGTCAGGAATTTTATTGTCCGAGATGGATGATGTTGAGGTTAGATTAATGTTTGGTGGGTTTGTGTTTAGATTCGTAAATGTGTCAGATCTTGTAGATCAATTTTGTTTGAATAATTAAAACTACTTAAGTTCTGCTATATTGTGGGACTACTTATATTGCTGTATAAGTATAAAAATCCAATAATATCTGGTAGGTTCGTGTAAAAATTAGTATAATATGTCAGATCTTGTAGATCAATTTTGTTTAAATTATTAAAATTTCTTGAGTTCTGCTGCATTGTGGGACTACTTATATTGATGTATAAGTATAAAAATTCAAAAGAGTATCCTTTCTTTATTTTACTTTTAAAGTAACCAGGAAATTTCATATAACAATCCCTCTGGAAATCACTGGGGGGGGGGCAAGTATATGGGGACAATGCTCGTTAAATCTGTGGGTTCCAAAGTCCCGACCGGGCGTTAGCGTACGATGTCACTCGAGGCTCCATTGGGGGTCCGCTCAGGTGTCGACATCGTCACTTGACAAAGGTGCTAAATTACTAGGCGTAATTGGCTGTGTTAAAGCTCATAAAGAAGGCTATAAATAGTCCGACGGAAACAACTACATTACGTTACATTTCATTACTTCCTGTACTGTTCAACTCTTAGTATCTTAGTAGATATACATATATTTCATAGTTTTTAACTCTTTTTATGCAAAAGACTGTTTTCAGATAATTTCTCAAATACATAATATTATATCTTTGTTGGGTTTGAATCGCTTTCTGCTGTTTAGTTCTTAAACTTCTATACTTAACATTGGAAGCCATCACTTTTCAAGCAATCTTTGTGGCATTGCAAAATAATAAATTAAAACTATGTATAAGCAAGTGGGTTGAAATGTGAAATGGAAAATTTTAATTGGAATAAAATATTTATTTAGCTTTTAAGAGTGACTTGCAAGTGATTATAAACTTTACTTTAAAACGTTTTATTTGTTACAATACACTTTTAAAATATCGGAGAAAATAAAAGAGATACATCAAGTCTGGCAACGGCTTTCTGGTGTATGTTTTATTTAAATGTTATATACAAAGTTGAATTTAGTTAGAAGTTAGTAACGGGGGAAACACATTTTCTACTTTTATTAAGAGAGTTTCATCACTGAATATTTCAAGTTAATGTTTTTGAGCATTAGCAAATATTTCATAGAAAATTGTTATATATTCTGAAGAATTATTGATGTACTTTGAATGATCATTTAGAACTGTATTTTGTAATAGGTTTTCAAAATATTGAAGAATATATTAAGATTTGAAATTTTATGAGGATACTTAACTAACTACTTAAGCTTTAACAAACTACTTAAACGTACGAATAAAATTTTATTAGATATTTTAGGGAATAATTTTGAATTTATGTTATAAAGTTTTGATTGTCAATATTGACTAATACTGAATTGACGAATTTTGGAAAGTTTCACAGTTTACTTGGAAATAATTGAGGAAGCATTTCAGAAACATTTGAAAAGTGAAAGTCATGTGAAATGGTCAATTGAATTATTAATAATTAGCAACAATAAATTTGTAATTTGATGTATTCTCCCTAGGTTGCAATAAAACTAAGTATAAGTACACAAACGTGTAGAATCTTAATGTTTGAAGATTGGGTTTGATTTGTTTGGATTAAAGTTTCAGTTGAATGCAAATTGGTGTTTCCTTCGGAATTATATAAATGTTTATGAAAATATATTTCAACAGTAATACATTAATTAAAATAATTATTTTTTAGGGAAAAACCTAAAAAAAAATCCAATGAAGTTAAGATAAATAAGGCCACTTGAAATTAATGAAGTAATAGAAATTAGTGTGCAAAAAGTTAGTATGCAAAGTCGACAACTTTTTATATATATATCGGAAGTTCTGTAGATATTTTATAATTTTACCTTTAAAATATTTCAATGTTTGGGTCTGAAAAAGCATTGCATAGTGGAAACGGTAGTAGGAAAAGTGTTGTAAATTGAATAATCAACGACGATTTTGTAAATACCCATAACTTCTTTAATTTCGAAATAAAACTTTAATATATGTGTTTTTATTTAAAAATTCGCATTCCTTCACGCGTATAACTTAATTTATCCGATCTATATTGTTCAGTATTTTGATCTTCATTAGCCTTATATTTTGCTTATTAGGATAATCTTAACCATTTTCGTGTGGCAAATTTCAAGCTAGCCGATTATATGAAAGCCGTTTTTTTTTTACCCTCACAAAGTTGAAGTGCTTTCAATTTCTTTTACAAACAATAATTATAGATTTGCTTGATATAATTTTTTTTGCCCTGAAGAATATAATTAGTAGTCTTGGATTGCACTAAAGGCATTTATGCTTTTTTTTTATGTACTTGAATTTTGGATAATTATAAGACTAGAAAATTTTGTCTTATAACTACTCAACTCTGCAAAATTATTTCTACGCTGACAACGACATACACGTTGTTATGTAAGTGTATTTTCTTATCCTGGATATGGTAATAGAAAGAACGACCAAAGCCAATATCCTGATATTGATCTATTTCCCGATGTCGTGTCGACAATTGATTTCATCACGAATATGTTCCTTTCCCTCCAGAAACATAAGAAAGGTGATGACTTCTACTAACAACTTCCAGCTTCCCAATTACAACTTCTCGGTAGAGCAGCCCTCATTAACTTCTCTATGGCGACAAATAAAGGTCCGGAAGAGGAAACGGTTGGTTATTTTTTTAACTTGTGTTTCAGTTGAGTTTAGTTAAGTTGGTTTTTCTTCAAACTAGAGCTACACTAGGTGACGGGAGAGTTTCGAACCACAGTCAAGTAGTAGGCATTTAACGCTACTTTTAATTACGATAGAAATACAAAAAGAAATTAAAAGATAAAGATTTTATAAATTCTTTATCATTTAATTTCTTTTTGTAAAGAATTTATATTATATTTTCTTTTTTGTATTTCTATTGAAATTATTTTGTAAAATCAAGCTGCTTTTAGCGCTATTGTCAGCATTTTTATTATTATTTTTTTAGTTAATTTAATTTTTTACTTGTTTGTATTTTAAGGGCGACATCATACACCGCCTCGGGAATTAGGTTCATATTTTGCTCGTCTACTCCCTCTAAACGGGGTATTATTCTTCCATTATTTTGCACAGCTCATTTATCTGGTGGAAATCCTGGACACGAACATGGGACCTTTTTACGCAAAGGCAAGTGCCTTACCGGTTAAGCTCATCAGTCCCTAACTGTGTTTTAAATCAACCAGAAAAGACATTGGTTTTTAAGTTATTAGGCTCTTTTCTTTTATTATCTTTTTTGCATATTAAATTTATTATGGAGGAGTAAAAAATGAGCTACGTAATGTCTCCGATAAATCAATGAAAGTGGACAGTTGCATTTTATGTTAGTGTTATTCAATTACATTTTTATGACTAAATATAAGATTAATAGAAATCATATGCTGCTTAAATAAATCTTGGACGTTCATTAGTCAGGAAATTTCAGTTCAAATCACGAAAGTTTTGGACAACTAATGCGTCCAATTTTTACCAGCAGCATTCGTAGAATATATCGGTAACTTTCACCAAAAATTATTTATAAACCAAACTACTGACTAGTAATAATATCTCACGCTCTCCCTCTCTCTAATGGGGCTGCAACATTGGCGGTCAAGCCTTTGCAGACTCGGGATATTCCCCAGAACTGAGAGCCATTTTTTGTGGCACTATCTAGGCGACTCTCGCTACCAATTTTGACGCCCAAGATTGCAATGAATCTGAGCTATCTGTGGATGTTGCCGATAATTAAATTTCTCGCCAAGAGAACCCAAGCCAAATGGGTCCTCCAGGGATCTTTTACATGCCACATAATCTTATGACATGCGGATGCCAGGATGTTCCCTTCCGGAAAATCCGACGATTCAGCCGGAGCTCGAACCCGCGATCTTGGGCTTACGAAGCGGACACGTTTAAAACCTCTCAGCCACTGAGCCGCTCCACTAGTAATAATATGGTACTAACAAATTATAAATAACAGTAACTGTTAGTACATATTCTCTGAAAATTATCGATGCACCCTTTTCTGCTACAAATATGGCGATGGCTTCAAGAATCGGTCGCCGACAGCAATTTATTCTCGAAGTCTTCTTCGTTTGATGAGAGCCCCCTTCTTATTTTTAGTCTTTTGCGACGACATTGTTTTGCTTTTGAGATCGTTAAGTCATTTAAATTGGTGTAGACTGGTTGATTATGTAAGTTTTTATTATGGAGCGGGGAAGTTTTTGTATTTCCTATATGAAGCGGAATTAAATTAAATTTGTCTTTTAATAAGTAACGGAAATTTTGTTTGTGGAATTTTTCATTTGAATTAGAATTATTAAAAATAATAATGTAAATTTAAAAAAATAAAATAGGGAAGTTTCGATGCAATCTATAATCAAATACAATGACAATATTTTGGTTTTAACTTGCTGTTTATTAATTTTGTTTTTATCGTAATATTGCTTGTAAAGTTGTTTATAGATTTTTGTGATATTAAAATATATCGTTGATGAAAAAGATTGAAATTGATTAATACACACACAGAGACTTTTGGGTTTGATAGATTTTGTTTATGAATTTAAATTGAAAATGCACGTTATATGTGAGTTTTATTTAGTTTTTTATTAATAAACTTTGTCAAAAGAATAATGTTGTAAAAAAATAAAAAGAAAAATTACTACTTTTTATGTTAGGCGAATTTATTTATATTATTAAAAAGCTCAATAATTTTTTCCAAATAACATCAAAGTTCTTTTTTTAACATATCCAACGAAAATAATTGAATGCTCGTATTTTTAAAAACTAAGATAACAGCTACAGGGCACTTGAAAAAAAAGGCCAGTAAAATCAATACACTTTAAAATGTTCCAAACAGCAGTTTTAGCTCAATGAATGCTTTTTTAATAGAAAAAAATAATCGATCCACATGAAGAAAAAAAGAGACCAAACGAGGCAAGAGAAAGCCAAGAATTTGTTGATCGAAATATCGAGCAAGAGAGAACCCAATTATAAACAAGAGTAGAAGTCTACAAAATGGCGACTATAAAAACGACACAAGAACGGGAAAAATACTAAACAACATAATAAATAAAGCAACTACTGGAGGTTTATATCAAGATTCAATTACTGAATGTCAGAAACAAATGCTTCTGAGAATATGACTCAAAATTCGTTTTCCGAATTATCTAACTTGACTTTCTCTGGCAACAAGAGATTGAAAACCTTGCCCCAGGTGGAGTCAAAAGTGTAAGGACCTAGCCTGGAGGAGAGTTTGTACAAAATATTTGTTTTTCGAGGAATTTTATTTCGCGTTCTCTGATTTTCCTGATATTTGCTTTCTTTTTTTGTTTGTAGAGGGGAAAAAGATTACTGGGAGAGAGAAAGAGTGTCTGTAGAAGTGTCGATTTAAATTGTGAAATTGTCTGGAAGGAATTTGTTGTTCGATTTATCGAAGAGTTGTTTTTTGTTGTCTTCTTTTTGTTTGGATTTGTGTCATGTTTAGAGATGCCGAGGAGTGTAAGAGAATCGAAGTATGCTTGATTTATTGTTTAAATTCAACGTGTGTTTTTTATAGATTATTTTTAAAGTGAATCACATAAAGAAATTTCTTTCGAATAGAGTTATCTACTCGTTTTCTTCTAAAGGTAAAAAAACTTTCTCTGAAGGGCATGTATGTAATTTACGAAAATATTGTTTTGAAACCTAGCAGCTTGTTTTGACTGGGTTTACAAGATGAACGTTCCACCATACACAAATTAGAAATAAATTAATCTTGGGCCAATATCTTCTTATGTTTTTTACCTCTTGAACATAAATGGCACATATAACAATTGTAGCGGCGTGATATTTACTACTCTCGTGTGGCAACACATTGGCTTTGTAGTTGGAGATCTGTGTTCTACCAAATAAATCGCTACTTCCTCTGTCACTAGAAATGTTTCATTATTTATTGATTTAAGTCATTAAACATCGAAACTAGATAAGTACCAAGTCTCCCTCTTCACTGGTGACCCGGACGTGACCAAACAGCAGAGACTGTTGCAAAGGGGCTGATATCAACATGGATAAGTCGTTTCGGAATTCCACAACGTATTACGTCTGACCAGGGAAGACAATTTGAAAGCCATCTATTTTCCTCCTTAAGTAAATACCTTGGTTTTCAGACCTCACGAACGACTGCGTACCACCCTCAGGCCAATGGACTGATAGAAAGACAACATAGAAGTATTAACCCTTTAACCTCACAAGGTAGGAGAATTTTTCATCCCCGAAATACGAGTTTTTCTAGGCAGGAAAAAAGCGAAATGGAATCGTCCTGTATCAAAAAATACCCAAGTGATTATTTCGGCCGTTAGTCATCCTATGGAATCGGACCTTTTTGACTTTGTGAATAAATTACATTAAAGTTAATTGCATGAAACAAAATTTTCATAAGGGGAGGTCTTCATATTAAAAATGTTAACAACTTTGAAATTTCCAATAGTAACACCCATATTTGATTATTTAGAAATGTTAAGCATCCTCGAAAACCCCTAAATCTTAGTTTTTGTTACATTTGGATGAATATTTAACGAATTATTCCATCGAATCACTTGATGTCCTATTGGGGACCATCTCAAGGTTGTTGGTTTAATGATGTTTATCTTCCTTTCCAAAGCCGTATTTGTTTATCAAGTTCATATGTAATCTTATACACAGTCCCCTAAAGCGCAATTAAAAAGTATTTTGTGATTTACTCAGAAAATTATGAATAAAAGAAATTAAAAATTGGGATTTCGCTTAAACTTCCTGTCTTAAATATATTTCTGTAAAAATATTAAGGGGTTTCTATTCATAATTTTTTTTTAATTAAAATAATAATTGTTTTAAAACATAAAAATTGTTTTAAATACCCCAATATTGAATGCATTTTGTTTGGGTTGTTATAATTTCTTTTCAGTAAAAAATTCATGTCATTATCTTAATTATTTATAGATTGGGATAGTTTTTTATGTGCAACTCATTTAACATTATGGCACCTAAACTTTGCACGTCTCTAACTCCCCTAATAATGCTTAAAAACTAACAAAATTTGGCATTTCGTATAAACATAGGTCATAGATTAGAAATATGGACTCAAAAAGGGGTGTTGCCATTGGAAATTTTAAAGTTAGTAGCATTTTTAATATGAAGACGGCCCCTTATACAAATTTTGTGTCATGCAATTAACTCAGAATGTTATTTTTATACAAAGTCAAAAAGGTCCGATTATATAGGATGACTAACGACTGAAATGATCACTAGCGGATACTTTTTTTTCCCACAGCACGCTCAATTTTTTACATACCCAACACCCCTATTTGCGAAACGAAACGGCCGAAAACGGCCTTCCCGATGTTTGCTGGTAGAGCCGTCCTGGGCCGGTTTCGAGGTTAAAGGGTTAAAGCCGGTCTACGATGCCATTTGCAAAATAGTACAACGTGGGTAGATGCTTTGCCGTTGGTTCTTCTTGGATTGCGCACCACACTGAAAGAAGATATCGGCTACTCTTCAGCGGAATTACTCTATGGAAGTCCTCTTTGTTTACCTGGAGAATTTGTTGCCGAAACTCCCGGAGTTACACACTCAGAGTTCGTACAGGCACTCCAAAAGGAAATACGTAAATTGAAACCCTCAAAAACGACTACTCATGGCAAAAAGCCTGTTTTCGTGTCGAAAGAGCTTTCGAATTGCTCTCATGTGTTTGTATACGACAATGCTCCTGTATCTTCCCTGCAACCAGTTTATCGGGGCCCCTTCGTCGTTAAAGAGAGAGCATCCAAGTATTTCGACATTGAAATCAAAGGTATAGTCAAAAGAATATCAATCGATAGATTGAAGCCTTGCTTTACGCTGCACGAAAACTCAGAAGAGTCTGGGACGGATGCTTCATTATCTGACGTCAGAGTTCCTCCTCCCACTCATTTTTCCAAGAAGTCGGACGAATTGTCGCCTGAAGACAGAAGCTATACGACGCGCAGGGGTAGAAAGGTCAGGTTCCCGAAACATCTAGAATATTACGTACCGTAATCGCTGTGGCTGGGAGGGGAGTGTGTAGCGGCGTGATATTTACTACTCTCGTGTGGCAACACATTGGCTTTGTAGTTGGAGATCTGTGTTCTACCAAATAAATCGCTACTTCCTCTGTCACTAGAAATGTTTCATTATTTATTGATTTAAGTCATTAAACATCGAAACTAGATAAGTACCAAGTCTCCCTCTTCACAATCAATAAAATATTCAAAATAAACAGGACTTAAAGGCATTTGCAACACAAGATTGCTTCTTCTAGATTTGTTTTCGCAATTATATATGGAGTAAAAATTGTACTGAAAATAACATTGTAGTGTTGTTGAAGATATTAAACAACGCGTATAAACCGAAAGGTGCCTCATGATTAACGTCGCTTCGGCTTACAAACTAAGATATTTACTATAACCTTAATAGCTGGTACTAACACAATAGTAAAAGAGCGCCATTCAGCGGGAACGTTGTTTGAAGTTACTCTCTCTCTCCGCATGAGCGGCGGAACTGCAAGCTTTACTAAACTAAATTCAGGTGAAAGTATTTTAAGTAAAAAAAAGGGCCATATGTTATTTCTTTTAAATGAAGCTAACATTAAATTCAAACTCAAATAAAACCAGATCAATTAATAGCATTTGCATACGTATTTCATTTTTCTGACAAATGATGCAAAGGCCTTAGTATAAAAAAAAATTAAAAGCAGATATGAAATGCTTGATTTAAAATAATCATCAAGGTAATCATCAGGGTATTTCTAAATTAACAGTTGTTAGACAATTGATTAAAATCTCTGCATCCAAACATTTAAAAATAATCTGGAAGAATTCAATGATTTGAATTATTTTTAAAGGGAATTGGGTAATTAACAAAATTAAATTTTAATAAAACACCGCGATTTAAGTGTTCTTCATGATTATTAAAAGACACATACTTAAAACTCATCTTTAACCGAATGAAAGTGCCTACCAGATGTCTAACTTTCGAAAAATTTTGAATCCATAACTACAAATACTTGATATTGTATACTTTGCATACAATCGTTTTATTTTATGACCAGCACACTCATTACCACACAATTTTTATCACAAACTTTTTCCTAACGGTTCCAAAAAACTTTCTCCAACTATAAAAAAAAAGAACAATTCGATTTCCCCACCAATAAAACACTCATATAACGGTCGCAATCTTTCTCTAATCCAGCACACTTCACACCTTCCCAGATACGATTCCTCTGCTCCAGAGATAGTTTAAAAGAGGGGGGGGGGGGGGGGGGCGTAAGAGTTAAAAGTTCTCTTTCCGCATCATTAGGCCAGAGGGTTAAAAGAAGATTTCTAAAAAGGATTGAGGGCTCATTAGTTGGCCTCGGGATCCGTATCTCCGGGCAGCAGGCAGCTTCGAGAAGACAATGGCTGAAACGGGAAAACCGGGAAATGGATATCCACCCTGGATCCCTGGAGAGTTTTCCGGGATAGAAAAGGTTGATTACGAATTGTAGGATGTGGGGAAGATCCTTTGGTGGTAATGGGATGAGATCGTTTAGGAGCCTTGTGTTTGGAAATGATTGACGTTAATTGAAGGGTGTGGTTGCAAAACTCACAGTCTACACTCCTTGCCGATCTAAGTTGGGTAAATATGCTATTGAGAAGATCCTTCCGCGGATGCAAAGAGTTTCATAAATTATTTGTAAATCCACACAGAAAAAGTGTTTAAAACATTAATTTCGTTTAAGGTCAGACAGATTTGAATATTATTTGAGAAAATTTGGCAATTTTATCAGAATGAAAAGTGTATTTTGGTTAAATTGTATTCAGATAATTTTGTATGTAAATATTACCTTACAAGAGTTTCCAACTAACGGACCAATCACACTTTTCCTTCTGCCTTTTCATCCTTTGTTTTCACATAAGTTAGGTTGGCATGGATTGTAGAAAGTATAACTAAGATATACGGTCCGGCGAGCTCATTCACGACTTTTGATGATCGTATATTCAATTGGACGAAGTCGCCAACGAACGGACCGGACAATATCTCAGTTATACTTTGGAGAATGTGAGTTTAGCTACAAGACACTTCAATTTAGAATTTTTTTCTGTTTATACTGTATGGGAACTAGTGAAGTTGTTGCAAACCGTATTTAGTAAATACATTTTGCGGTTAAGTGTTGTTTGATCTGTTTTGAATTTGGATGATTCAGATACCTCATTGTAAGAAGTATTTAACTGTTATAGTCGGATGAGATAATTGGCGAGGTGTTTTATGCTGCATAGGTTCATAAATTGCGGGCTTGTACACAAGATAAATGAAAAATATACTTATGGCTTGGTGTAAGAATTAGATCTGTGTTGTTTAAAGTAAATAGTTTTGTACTGATTATATCGTGTTGTTGCATAGTAATGTTTTTATAAAAGAAAATTATGTTTAAAATATAATGGACAATTTGCATATTTTTCAAAGTGTTATAAAAACTATTGGTTCCGATAGAAAAAATGTTCCTGGCTTCGAATATCAACTTAAAATTTCAAAAAAATATTTCTGTAATTTAATAAAAGAATAAATGCACAAACCGGTACGCCATTGGCCGTGACGTCATCTGTTATGAGCCGAGGAATCTTCCGAATTCGTGAACGTTTGTTTACCTTTTCGAAGGTTTTAATTTCGAATGTTGTTTTTTTCTGTTTTTCAATATCTTATAATTTTAAACCAAAATGGGAAAGTAAAGAGTAGAAAAAGCAAACTAGTTTAGTTAAAAAATGCTCTTTCTTAATTTAAATTCCTGAATTTGTTAATAAAAATATATTTACTATAAAAAATACAGTTTTGACATATTAACTGACAGAAAAACTATGTTTAAATTTGATTAAAAATGCACATTACTGTCTCGCCAAATGAAATTATTGTAGTTAGTACATTTATGCAAGTAAACTTGTATGTTTCGAATATGATTGTGTCATAATTTGGTATACCCTTTGCTGAGAGCATTGAATGCTATATTGAAGATTAAAACTGTACTGCTCTAATTTACTACTATTTTGCCTGTATTCAGTTTCTAGACGCTAAAACATTTCTTTTGCTGTATAAGACTCCCACTTTCAGTGAGTATTTTAGCTACCAGCTAAAATGTTGGTTTTTATTCTTTGCCTAAGCAATACACATGAAAAAAACTCATTAACCCCTCTGACACTATTTATTGTTATAAAGTCCAGTTTTTGTTATTGTACACCTCCACCTATTCTAGACCTAACTTTTCAAACTCAACTTGGCACAGGCATTTGCATATTTTAAATGCAGGCCTCTATCTTTGTGAAAACTGTCATCTGTCGGTGCATGCAATGTTAAAAGATACATTTGGACTCTAAACTCTTTAGGGACATGTGGTGTCAATACTTTTGGTATTTTCTTTTTATGGAGGCCAAGACCTTTCTTTTGATGTATAACAATCCAACTTTCAGTGAGTATTTAAACTACCAGCTAAATTTCTGGTTTTTATTTTTTGCCTAATCATTACTACATGAAAAAACCCAATTTTTCCCTTCTGACACTATTTATTGTTTAAAGTCCTGTTTTTTTTTGTTGTAGCCCTCCACCTATTCTAGACCAAACTTTTCCAACCCAACTTGGCACAGGTACTTGCATATTTTTTAAATGCAGGCCTCTATCTTTGTGAAAACTGCCATTTGTCGATGCATGCAATGTTAACACATTTGGACCCTAAACTCTTTCGGGACATTTTTGTGCAAAAACTTTTAGTATTTTCTGTTTATGGAAGCCAAGACCTTTCTTTTGATGTATGACACTCCAACTTTCAGTGAGTATTTAAGTTAACAGCTAAATTTTTGTTTTTTATTTTTTGCCTAAGAATTACCACATGAAAAAACTCAGATTCACCCCTCTGACACTATTTATTGTTTTAAAGTCTTGTTTTTTTTGTTGTACACCTCCACCTATTCTAGACCTAACTTTTCAAACCCAACTTGGCACAGGTAGTTGCATATTTTTAAATGCAGGCCTCTATCTTTGTGATAACTGTCATCTGTCGGTGCATGCAATGTTAAAAGACACATTTGGACCCTAAACTCTTTAGGGACGTATGAAGCCAAAACTTTTGGTATTTTCTGTTTATGGAGGCTAAGACCTTTCTTTTGATGCCCAGTACTCCAACTTTCAGTGAGTATTTAAGCTGCCAGCTAAATTTTTGGTTTTTATTTTTTGCCTAAGCATTACCACATGAAAAAACTCATATTCACCCCTGTGACACTTTTTATTGTTTTAAAGTCCTGTTTCTTTTTTTGTTGTACACCTCCACCTATTCTAGACCTAACTTTTCAAACCCAACATTACACAGGTCTATGCATATTTTTAAATATGTATTAATATTTCAATTGCCATGCACAAAATTCATTTGTATTTTTCAAGCAGTTCTTGCGTGCAGCAATGAAAGTTATGATCATCCAAAAATGAAACTGAAGGGCTGTTATTTTTCATTATTTCTGCAATATTATACCAATTACAGAGATTTTTAGCGATTTAAGTTTTCAAAATACTGTTTAATGGGTAAAAAAAGTTTAAATTGGTACATGTTGTTACATTTTCTTAATAGCTTATTAATGTTTTAAAACCGTGTTTATTGAAATAACATCATCAATTAAATGAACAAAATTAGCTTGCAAGTGTTTAACGTATATTTTTATTTCTTATTTAAGTGTTTTGTATTCAGAAAAACTCATTTTTAAATAAGAAAGTTTGCTTTTCGTACTAGCAATAAACTTGTTTTAATGGCTTTGCGCCACTTGTTTCTAGCATATTTATTTTTGGGTAATGAAGTATTTATCTGGGCTTTTGTGCAGTTGTATTCGTACACTTGCACAATACAGTACTTATAACCCATAATTAAGAAATAAACATCAAACGGAGCGATTTTTCGGACTCAACAATAACAGTAATAACACTAAGCGCCATTATTGCGATTACCGGAACGACAGTAGCGAGCGGTAGCCAATTCGTAACAGATGACGTCACATGACGACATCGCTGTTTTCGCGCCAAAAACTTTAAAAATTAATTAAAACATAAGTTGCGCTTAAAAAGCGGAAATATGCGAGATTAAGGAGTTTCTCCCTATGCTGAATCGAAATAAAATATGTTTGGAAAATGCTGTAATTGTCCATTGTTTCAGTGCTATTTAAGATATTTTTAATTGTGTTTATACAAACATTTAAAATATTTATTCAAGTTGCGACGAAAATCGGAGTCTATATTTGGAGTTTTTTGCAAATCTATTTTGCAGGCTTTTAAACAAGTATATATTTTTAATATAATAATTTACCGTTTTGCTAAAATAATTTATATATCTTCTTAAATAATTTACCTACCTACAAATTAATTAGCAAGATAACTTTTAAAAGCTGAAAGAAAACATTTATGAATTAAATCAATTTGTGACCAGTGTTCACACATTCTCAAAAATGCTTCCTCCAACTAACGAAAAATGTGCTGGTAATTTTTCTGTCTATCTTTGAATGGATACCTTTTTCATTTCTGACCAATGTACATGCATTCACGTTATTTTATGCATGTATAGATAAAATAGATAAATAATTTAAAGCAAAATTTTTATAATTTAACTTTGATTAAGAATTAGTAAGCTACATACCATCTCTGTAAAGAATGTGAGGAAAAATATAAATAAAGAAATAATACCGGTCAGCAAAAAGGCAGAAACATACGAGCAACACTATTAAAGTTAAAAATATTGTTACATAGTATTTTAGATTATGGCATTTTATCTCTCAATGAATGAAGTGAAAGTTTCATAATAAAAATACATTGAAATAAAAAATAATCATACCCTAAGCATATCCTTTTATGTATATGGATTTTATCTACAAAACTAATTCCAAATACAACTTTTACACGACAAACCCCCCCCCCCCCCACAACACCAATAAAAAATCGATCTCCCACACAAAATTCCCAAAGTAAAAAGTAACTTTTCCCCCTATAACACAAAGGGATCCTGTTCCCTCCGAAATGATGCCCGAATCACCGAAGCGAGTCACCCTATCAGGCGATATAAATAAGAATTAAAAATGTCTATTATTTAGCTTTAAATAACTAGTAAAACGCTGCATTCTACTAACTTTTTGATGAATGTGATCAACAATGAATTATACCTCTGCAAGCAGAGTACGGATATGTGCGACCGACAGTATTAAGGAAACTTCGGACCTAAAAATGTTTTTTGATGGCATTTTAGATTATAGCATTTTCCATCTTGTTGAATGACCACCGGGAAAGTTTCAGAAATATAGATATTGAAACAAAATGCTATAAACATATCCTTTTATGCACTTGTTTTTATCTACAAAACCAATTCCAAACACAACTTTTACACCACACAACCACCCCCACAACACCAATAAAAAATCGATCTCCCACACAAAAATCCCAAAGTAACAAGTAACTTTTTCCCCTATAAAACAAAAGGATGCTGTTCCATCCGAAATGATGCCCGAATCACCGGAGCGAGTCATCCCATCAGGCGATAGGAATAAGAATTAAAAATGTATATTATTTAACGCTAAATAATTATTCTAATATCTTTTTAATGAATGTGATCAACAATAAATTATAACTCTGTAAGCAAAATACGGATATATGCGACCGACAGTATTAAGAAAACTTCAGACCTAAAAAGATTTTTTGATGGTATTTCAGATTATAGCATTTTACATCTTGTTGAATGACCACCATGGCAGTTAAAGTTTTAAAATATAAATATTGAAACAAAACGCTATAAACATGTACTTTTATGCACTTGTTTTTATCTATAAAACCAATTCCAAACACAACTTTTACACGAGAAAAACCGCCCCCACAACACCAATAAAAAATCTATCTCCCCCACAAAAATCCCTAAGTAACAAGTAACTTTTTCCCCTATAAAACAAAAGGATCCGGTTCCATCCGAAATGATGCCCGAATCACCGGAGCGAGTCATCCCATCAGGCGATAGGAATAGCTGCTGGATCCGGTCATCCGCGAGAAGAAAGGGGGCGAATCAAAAGATTCCTTGGCTCGTCCCCTTATCAAATATCGTCTTATGCTTTGTCAGGGAGGTCTTTAGCAGACGATTATCGCCGCTCAAAAGCTTGGGGATGAGCTGTCGCGAGTTGCCGAGCCTTTGTTATCTCGTTTGGCGTTTAGTGGCGGGGTTTCTATCGCATTTTTAGGGAATAGGGGTTCATGATTTGGGTGTTTGATAGAGTCGGGATGGAAGGGAAGTTTGTTTTGGTGTTTGGTCGTTTATGATTGTCGATTGCTGTTGAGAGAAGATAGAGGGGAGAACGAGCCAAGTAACGATAAAGAATGCTAAAAATGACTTTTAAATGAAAAAAAAAATAGTTCTTTTGTAACAGTATAGTCTTGTAGTCTGGAATACTTAATACAAGAATACTTATTGAATATTGCAAGAATACTTATTGAATATATTATTGCAAGTTGTTTTAAAAAAAAATTGAAAAAATATTTGGATAGCCTAGTATATTGTGTGGGATTTTATTGACAACATATCGTTTAAAAAGCAGATGCCATCTCTTTTGTTTAAACACGAAGCGTGTTTCTACCATCCTTTAGTTTAAAAATCGTTATTTCTGTTTAGGTTGTGATCTTTTGTTTGGTTTTATGACTTCCAGTAATACTTCGAAAAGGTAGTTATTGAAATGGACGCTTATACAGAAAAATTAGAAACGGTTTCAAAATTTCATTCAGCTGACCACTACTGTATAGACTTAGGCCTTCAAATGCTATCTTGAATAAAAAGCCTCGGATAAAAATATAAACTAAGCATAAAAGTTGCCGACCAGGCAGCATAACTGTTAGGGAGCTAGCCTTTTGGAGCTTCTGGGTTCAGGTTCGAATCTTGGAATAGCATTGATGTTTGTGTTTGTCAATAAATGTTGTTATTTATTTGTCGACGTGTTTGTGTCGTCCGTTCTTTTTGTGTCTCCTGTGACTGTCACACCTGGCGAGTAGGGTAAAGGGCTATAAAGCCTATGCTCCTCCCTTCTAGATTGCTCATTCACTGTCATTTGTCAAGCATAAATGTTATTTAATCTTAAAATCTTGGGAACTTATGAATAACAAAAACCTAATCCCTGACTAAAACATGAGATATTTTCAAAGGCAGAACTGGCTAACTAAGCCATCAAATATATTTCTATCTTCAAGCCATCAAGAACAATAAACATTCTTCTCATAATCTTCTCAGATTTAGACATCTGCATCTCTGCCGTCTGATTGCATTGGAATTGGAGCTCGAGCATCGAACGGAAAAAACATCAGCAAACAACCACCAGGTACGTACCACCAGGTAAAACATTAAACTTGCTGTACTCCCCTTCAGAGACATGTCAAATTGTGGAGGTGGCGCTCGATGGATGGCAGCATCTGTCGCGTATGTATGTGTGTGATGTGTATGTCTGACTTGACGAAGGTTTATAAACGGGTCTCTGACCAAACACACAAACATGTCAACCAACCAGGATACTTGCTGTCAAATAAACATTACAATACTGTGATGTAAAATATAAGTGCAAAATGTGCTTTAATCTTACCAAAAAATTTTACAATGTGCTTTTAAACACTTTTTAAAATATCGAATAAGACCCAGATTACCATATGGAGGAAGCATAAAATTCAATTTTTTCTTGACATCGACAAAGCTGACGAATAGTTACGAAAAATAACCATATAAGAGTATTTCCAATTAACTAAAACTCTTGATATATTTTCAAAGGTTGAACTGACCAACCACCGAAATCTTTCAAACATAGTTCTACCTTCAAGCAATACAGAACAACAAGCATTCCTATCCAAATCTTCTCAGATGTTCATCTGCATCTCTGCCGTCTGATTGCATTGGAATAGGACCCTGAGCATGGAACGGAAGGAACATCAGCAAACAACCACCAGGTACACTGTAAAAAATTTGGCTTGAATTTACTAACGATTACTTAGTAACTTTACAGGGTTTCACCATTTACTAGAAAATCATCTGTAACCTAAAGAAACTACTGTAGTAATACTAAGCAATACTAAGTAAATTGTTGTAACGCTTACAGCGCCACCTGGCTATCTTTTTGAGAGATGCGTAGTTTCCCTTATTGCATTGTTTTGTTTCTCGAAATTTGTTCGATCGGCAATCGGATTTAGCAAAAACTAACCGGTGATCGCGTCCGTAAATTGAAAGTGTACGAGACTAAGAGATAAAAGTCTGATTCGATATCGGTCAAAGGTGAAAATTCAATCAATGTACTTTTTATCGAAAAATTCTAACGAATCAATATCGCAACGATGAGAAACCGAAAAACGTGGGTTTTTTTTTTATTTTAGCACATACATACAAATTGCGTTAAATTATTTCTAAAACTTCATATCCGAAAGCTTTATATCGATCAAGATTTCAACCTCATTATTTACACGCAAAGGATCTGCATGTCCCGATGACCGCGTGGCATTACGTGCTACTTCTCGTTGAAACATGAGCGAGCTAATCTTGAGGTTGCGAGTTCAAATCCTGCGACCTGCTCCGGAAAAGTCGAAATAATACTTGACTAAAGGAAAATTAGTGGCGCCCTCTTGTTTAACATTTTTGAAACTGCTAGTTACTAACTTTTTCCTAGTAAAGATACTACATAAGTGGATGTATTGATTACTAGAATATATCTTGTAACGTTTACTGAAGTTTTTATAGTATGCTTGCAATTTAAATGATTGTATTGGATACTACGCTTTAATTAGTAATATATACACATATTTCTTATGTAACATTACTAAACAAACTTATGGAAGCTGAGTTTCCTAGAGAATTCTTAGTAACCTTACAGATTTTTTTTTAGAGTGTACTTAATGAAAACATAAACTTGCTGTAATATAAACATTACAATACTGTGATGTAAAATGTAACTGCAAAATGTGCTGTAATCTCACCGAAATTTTTTACAATGAAAAATAATAATTTTAAATACTTTTTAAAATATCGAATAAATGGTCCCAGATTCCCATATGAAGAAAGCGTAAAATACAATTTATTCTTGACATCGACAAAGCTGAAGAAAAGTTACGAAAAATAAGCATATATGCATTTTCAATTAACCAAAACCCTTGATATTTTCAAAGGTCGAACTGACCAACCACCGAAATCCATCAAACATAGTTCTATCTTCAAGCCCTACAGAACAACAAACATTCTTCTCGAAATCTTCTCAGATGTTCATCTGCATCTCTGCCGTCTGATTGCATTGGAATAGGACCCTGAGCATGGAACGGAAGGAACATCAGCAAACAACCACCAGGAGCCATGATTAGATTGTGGCAATAATCCCTGCAGATTTATTCATCCGCAGAGATCATCATAATCAGTCGCAGGAAGAATCTATTCTGATGACAATCCATTTCTTCCTTATCGCCTGGAGGAAAAGGATTCTTGGGACGGAAAAACATTGATGGACTCTAGATTGATATGGGTTGTGGAAGGGAATGTTGGGACTTGTGTTGTTTTAAGGAGTTTTTGGTTGATTAAATAAAAGATTTTTTTTCGTATCAAAAGTATTAGATAATGTTTAGTGAAACAACCTTCAACATAAGAGCTGTAATGACCTTTTTTTTTATCCACGAAGAAAAAAAAAACTATTTTTTTAAAAATTGAACAAAAAACTAAACCCTAGAGCGAATATTATGTCGAATTTTTAACGTGATGCCAGTTTGTTGGAAAGGCGTCAAAACGATATTATGTGAAACGATATTATAACTTGAATGAGAATAATTGATAATAATTACTCAAAAAAGTTAATGATATTGGTAAAACAAAATTTCAGCACCAGAATAGAAATACATAAATCTATTTTCAGTGAATACATTGGAAATGAAAAAAGTAAGAATAATACTTGAAACCAAATTTATGCGTTGTATGTTAATAGTAGTAATGACTTAAATTAATGTATTTAAAATCATACTGGGCAGAGATAAAAATTTCTAACAAATTCTTTAATGAATTAGTTTGCCAGAAATTGTTCTATACTTTGTTAAAATTGTAAAGTTGTGGATCAATTTAATAATAATTATTAAATCAAGACAAGCAAACAATAAATTTTTAATCAAGGTTAAAAAGCCTATACAATAACCTTTCATGTTAATATTGCAGCTTCGTGAAAAGTAAAAATAAATAAATAATTTAACAAATATTTTAGATGGCAAGAATATTTTAGATACCTGAAGCATTTATTATTTGGCAATTATATAAATTATTAATCTTGATTTTAATTAATACAAATCCATCTGATAGTTTTATGAAAAAGTTAAGCAATCACTGTTATTCTTTTTCATTTTATGCTAAAAAAATATTAATGTAGAGCACTGGTAACTCTAAATGAATAGCAAATATGTTGTCATTAATATTCTGAATGTGTTAAAATTTTTACTTAGAGTCTAACTATTCTTAACACATTTTGTATGGATGTTTCCATCCGTATGCTTCTATTATTAGGGAAGAATGTTGACACAGCCCTATAATTTTAAACTGATATATATGGACGAGGTACCAATTCTAAAGTCAAACTTTTACGACGTCAGAATGTCGGTCTGTCTCTAGTCGAGGAGGTTACGATTTATAACACGGCACGGCCAACCTCAATAAAAAGGCCAGAGAAGCTTTCCCAAACATGAGACGGAAATTTGGAAGTCACTGCTCCGAGTGACGAATCGAGAAATTAGTTCGAATGCATTCGGAACCCAAAAAATGTAGCAGCCATGAAGGAGTGGTTCCGAACAGGTTTCTAGACAGGTTGTCTTCATCTTCGGAACAACGTCACTCGGAATTATGACATCAAAATTTCCTTCCCCGATCGTGTTTGGGAGAGCTTCTTCGGCCTTAGTAGTAGAGTAGGCCGTGGTTATAAACGTCCACGTTATGGACTGATTGCATTGGTAAAAAAATGAACCTAACTACGGGGTTGTCCGAGTACACTGAAACAGACGGTTAGTATAGTGTAGAGTCCAAAATAAGAAATGTATTAGTGTACATGTTGCTCGAAGTTCCATTGAGTGCCAGCTCAGGTGTCGACCTAGTGATTTAATCAAGTTTATGAATACGAGGAGTTATTCGGCAGCGATAAAGCTCTGTATAGAGTCTGGAAATAAACAGCCACCAGCTTTCAACTCAAATTTTACGGTACGGAGTGGACAGAAATGGCCACCCAGGTCTCCATCCACATTCGTCAGCATTCCGACAAAGGAAAAGACGCATTGATTTCAAATAAATCGATTGTGGCGGTATTTGCGGAATGTGGCGAAGATTCCGCAAAACCGAGGGTCGGAAGGAAACTCTTTTTAAATGGAAACACGCCCAAAAAACCCCCAAAACTTTCCTTTCTTTGTGGCCCCTCAGATTTCTTTTGCTCCAGAACCTTCGTGGGCTATAGGCGAAAGTAGCGACGGAATGCTTAAAAACGATTGATTTGAGTCGAAAGGGAACTCTGTGCTGTTTTTCCAATTGTTTGCTCGGCCATGTCCCCTGTGGGAACAAATTTAAATCCATGAGAAATTATATGGGGCATGGGGGGAAAAAAAACTCAGCAATCTTCGGGAATTGTTTTTGTGAAATATCCACTTGTCGATATTGGTGAAGTTTCTCTCTTGGACTGGGTCTTTTGGGTGTAGTATCGATAAGGGGGAGATTTAAATTTATTTTTCTGAAATGGGAAGAATCTAGATGTTACAAAGACTATCGATAATAATTTTGGTTTGTGAGGGTAAAAATATACCTCTTAGCTTCAGTTTAAAGTTTTATGAATGCATATTCAGCATTTTGCTTCAAAATACTTTACCCTAGCGATTCATGTATACAGCAATTTAACATGATAGTTTAGTTAGGTTTCTTAGGATATCACATCTATTAATAATTTTCTACCAACTTAGCAAAAATGTTTTAACGGTAGAGTAGCGTAGTGCTGTGCCACAGATTTTACAAAAAAACCCTCATGTCTACTAAAAGGTACTTGAAGGTGAAGGCCAAGTGACTTCGGCTTGTATGCTACTATATATATTATTCTCTAGACTGGCAGTAACGGAGTTGTAAATCCACGTAATCTAGTATGGATATAATTTAACCCTTTTACTACTGAAACGGCCCACGATGGCCGTCCGACTAAGGATTCTATAATGATATTCCTAACGCATATTACGAGGAAACAAAAATCCTTCGTAGCGAAAGGGTTAAGGTTGCGTATTTGTGAGGCGGATAGCTAAAAGATAAACTAAATTTCGTAGGTAGATGCATTAGCATTATGAGTAAATTTCTTGGAAAAGCCGAATGGTCTTTATAATATAGATGGATCTCAATAATAGTGGATGTTTATATTTGGTTAAGGTGGTTCAAATGAAGTGCGATATATTTTTATATATAGATAAGGTAATAATTGAATAGACTATCGCATGAGTAAATAAATATTGGGAGATATGCTGGTAGAGACACTCATGGACCAGTTGGAATTTCAATGAAAACAATAAAAAAATACTAAATACTTCAGAGCTTGATACTTAAAATAAAAAATTTATAATACAAAAAAAAAAATATCGATTTGCACATTCTGGCATAAACAAAAGAAGACAAGTTTATTCTTTAACTCTAGTTATTTAGGGTAGAAGGAATTAAATTGCAAATTTTTGATGGCATGTTTAACATTATTTTAATTTTAGCTTACACGACTTAAATCATCTTAAAATCTACAATTTTCCAATTGTTTAAATGTGTTTACTATTATTAAACTTGGAATACAAAATATTGAATTTTATTTATTTGTGAAACATGCAAGAATTAAAATATACTGTCTAAAATACATTGTAACTATTTAGTTCGTTGTATGTCCATTATTGAAAGAGTTTCATATTCAGATATAATTCTGTATTATCTTTAGAATATACCGTAAGAATTTAAGAAACTTAACAATCAGTTACACATTTTTTTATTAATGTGGGATTTTTGAGACTTTTTAAAATAAAATTAAAAACATTAACGTAGTTTTTGATGCTTTGAATTTTTTAAACATTTTTAGACAAAGTATTTTTCGACCTGTTTTTAATATTTATTCAAGTACAACCTTTTCATACATAAATAAAAGGAACTTTCACTATTTCATTTCCGTTCTTATCTCATTACACACAAAAAAAACCCCTTCCCGAACGTTTGATCTTTCGCCGTTAAACCTAAGTGGAAAGTTTTGCTTACAAGACATTGCTTTTGACAACATTGTTTAACTTTGACGAATGAAGCCATTGAATAAAGAGAATTACGGTTCAGCTACTTCGAAATGTTTTTTATCTATTGAATAACGTTGCGGTTGCTTTTGGGATGTTTGACTCAAATGAAAGATCATTCAGAGTGGGTATTGGTGTGTAAAAGAATTGACTAAAACGATTGTCGTGTCTGAGTTACTCTTTTTTTTTTTAAGATATAAAATCAACTGCAGCAGTTTTTGTTTGTTCCTGAGGTTTTAGTGTTTGGATTGAGTGTTTCGAATACTGTTTCTTGTAAAAAATACATTAAGCAGTCCGAATAATTTAGTCTTAGCTTTTTAAAGAGATACGGCATTAAATGTTTGGTTTTCTGATGTGGTAAAGGAGTATTGGAAAATAAAGTTGTTTAAGCGCGACAATCAGATATTAACACTCATGAATGTTACTAATAGTGCTGATCAGCGAGTTCATAAGGTCATAGATTTTTTTCGGGTCAATGATCTTTTGGACTTGGTCTGACCTTGCAGACCAAAGAGGGTTAGCCACAACAACAATAGTGTTGATTAAAACCAGATTTAAATTCATTTCTACTAAGAAAAATAAACTGAAAATATGCTTTCTAATTAAGCATACAAAATGAATTAGTTATAAGATTGTTTCTAATACAGTTGTTAATCTTATCGGTATGAATATTCCAAGCATTTTTTTAAAAATATGTTTTCAGGGCATTTTTATTGAATATCATTATTTAAATTTAATACATTCGTATTACATATTATTCAATCCCATACTTCCCAAAGGCTTTTAAAAATTTTTGAAAATGTTTATGGTTTACATTATATTAAAAGTACATAAGTGTTTGTAGGAAAAAATACCACTTTGTAGTTTGATCTATTTTCAAAATTGTAAAAATGTTTCAGCGAGCCCAGTTGGTAGAACATAGTTCTTCAGACATTTAGGTCTGCTTATTGAAAAGTCTTTGACACTTTTATCATAGAATATATAGCTAAAAAAACCTCTGCTTGGGGAGGGGTAGTTCATATGACAAGAAAGAATTTGTGTTTTATCATGGTTATCACCCTCTGTTTTTGCATGGATGCTTGCTTATGAGTGGGCCACTTCACTTGTTTGTAGTTCAAAATTACAAATTATTAACAAATAGTCTATCTGTGTATCTTTTAGTGCATCACTTATTAATGTTATGTAACAAGGTCGCAGTGTTCGGCGAACTTGCCCCCCACCAAAGAAGTCATAAGTCATAAGTCATAATGTTATGTAATCGATTCCGTATGCCTATTTCTAGCCTCCATTCAGGAGCTTTAACACAGCCAATAATGCCTCGTAATTAAGAACCCCGGTCAAGTGATGACGTCGATACCAGCGTGAACTTCGAGCGACATCGTACGCTGACGCCGTCGGGACTTCGGACTCCACAGATTTAACGAGCACGTCTGTCCCAGTGTACTCGGGCCCATCCGTCACGAGTTGGATTTTTCTACTCTTCCACAGTCCAGGGATCCGATTTATAGGATGACTGGCAGTAGGTGGGATTCGAACCCCCGCACTCCTGAGAAAGCTGACTCCTGAGGCTGATGCCTTAACCATTCGGCCACGGACGGACCATCATTTATTAAACCAAACATTATGTATTCAAAAGTAAAATAAATAAATATAAAGTAAACACGTTTCACACGAAAAGAAAAGAATGACAACAACGGAAGTTGTCCTATCAATGAATGTGAGAACCACTTTCACATATTTGACAACCCGAGCTGCTCCGTGCGTACAGAATAAGTCACGTCTCAAACAAACAGATTTATTTCATACCCTAGAAAAACTTTTATCCCCCCAACATTTTGTTCTGGACGATCGAAACCCAATGTAAAAGGTTTCTTCCATCTGAACACGAAAGACCTTCTTTTTCCTGCGAGTTTATTTCCTACCTAAGGAGCAGGAAATATGAGGAACAACCTGTTTTCTTTATACTAGTGGCGGAAATTGGACAGTCTCAGCCTTGTTTTGAATTCTACTTAACTTAATATGTTTTGTAGATATCAGAAATTCCAACTACATTGTATCAATTTTCTAAACAAAAGCTAAAAAATGTGCCAATGTTTAAAAATAATTTAAATTTCGGCCCAAAATTGCACTGAAATCCTTGAATTTTCTATTCGCCACCGCTATCACTTCGTGTTGATTTACCACTCAAAGTTGTGATTTTTACAACAAAATTGATAAATTCACAACCTAAATAGTGTATTTGGAGCTAGAAAATTCCAGTATGTCGGTTCAATTCTGCACCAAACTCTTTAAGAGAGTAAAGTACGTTTTTAAGATGAACTTTTATAAAGAAAAACTGTGAGTTAAAAATACCACAAATGTCCAAAACCCTGGTTCGAACCTTAGCAGAAATGGGAGGGTATCGTACGTGTGAAAACGTACGATTGAGAAAAGAACGCTTTATGTTTTTCGGTTCACATTCGGAAATAAGTTATTTTTTTTTCTGGTGCAGAGTTGGACAGTAGGTGTCCATTGGAGACGAGAAAGAAGGTCACGTAGGCTGTTGTCAATGTTTTTCCACGGTTTGTTTACTTGGGAAAGAGATAGAGGAAAGGACATCGTGTTGTATGACAAGTGTACAAGAATGTGAAAAGAGTATGGGAGAGGTCAAAGAGCGTTAGAAAGGTAGGCGCAGGTAGTTTTTAAAGGATCATGAAACTACGGTAGTTATAAATTAATTGGTGATTTAAGATGAGATCCATAGGTATTTGTTAACTAATCAGAGTGAAAATATTTTGTTTGGCATTTTAGCAATAGAATGATGGAGCAGTAATTCGATGAAGTTGTGGAAAATAGGAGTAAATCTCTGAAAAGATTCATTCGAATCAATCGGCAACGAACAGAACTTTCTCACACGATATGACAAAATCATGTCCATGAACCCACAAGCAGCACTATCTATCAAGTGTGAGATTTGTGGTTATTGTTTTAGAAAAGCTTAGTATTTTTGGGCTTACATTCGGAAATAAGTTATTTTTTTTGGTGCAGGTTTAGACAGTAGGTATCCATTGAGACGAGAAAGAAGGTCACGTAGGCTGCTGTCAATGTTTTTCTACGGTTTGTTTACTTGGGATAGAGGTGGATGGAAAGACATCGTGTTATATGACATGAGTTATATGAAATGTACATGAATGTGAAAAGAGTTTGGGACAGTTCAAAGAGCGTTATAAAGGTAGAAGTTGGTATTCTTTAAAGGACCATGTAAGAAAATAGTTGTTATAAATAAATTTGGTTAAAAATGGTTGTAAAGTTAGATCTATTGGGAATTTGGGGAAATCTGTTGTAAAATACTTTATTTTTACTAAAAGCATTTTAGCAATGAAAAAATACAGTCATGTTTTGATAAAAATATAAGTGGTAAACGAGGCACGAATCAAAAAAAAAAAAAAAAGATTTCCCCTCAATCTATTAAATTGTACTAATGTGTATACTCTTGACGGTTATTTTCTATAAAGTATTAACATAAAATAAAGTTATGCTAATTTTCTAAATACTAAATGTTCGGCTGCAAATGTAGAGCTACACTACACCATTGAGAAGCAAAAGCATCAGATGACACAAGAACTAATGATATGAATGCTGTACATTGATATAATGTAAAAAATTAATGAGGTAAAAAATGTAAAATTTTAATTTGGATATTGGGATATACGCTGTTTATTTATTGGCTATCCTATCAATTGCAATTTTACCAAATCTACTCAGTAAAAAATGTCACCAATAAGAAAAAAATAATTAAATTTACATTTAATTCGCTTCAATATTTTTGAGTCTTTAGGAAGTGCAACCAACATTTATTTCCTTTCTTTTTTTTTATCTATTTCCAATACCTAAGAATTTGGCCTTATAATCCTTGATAAAGCTCAACATCATAAAAGAAAATATTGATACAAACTATTAAACCTCTCTAACAAAACGTTACAAAAAATGTATCTCAAAAACAAAGTTTCCCGAAAGAAACGTAATGCAATAAATAACTGAAGACAATTCCCCTCAGTGTCCCATCACCACTTCCAGCAAACCCACAAAAAACTACCAAAAAGAAACCAAACTGTAGTTAAGAAAAAATTCTTTGTCCCAAAAAGAATTCTTCTAATTTCACGCGACCGTACGTGCCGGCTAACCAAATCGTTCTATCACGCACCTTCAATCATAAGGAAAAATAGACTCTTCCATCAGCAAGAAATAACTAAAAAAGAGTTCCCATCTCCCCCATTCTTTCCCAAAAGATGTTTTCTTTTCATCTTCTACCAAATTCTACGTCTCTCCCTGGGGACCATACACTGAACTGAACTGAAACTCTGGAAGGAGTATCGAAACACTCGTCAAACGGGTCGGTGAAGCCCGGCAACCCTGTAAGAGTTACCCAACTTTTGCCGCCAATCCTATACTTTACTTGTTAAAATGGACATTTTAAACCAACTTTTTCAAGAATTTTTTAAGCAGAAAATTGATAGATTATTGCTTTAGGAGGTTCTTTACATAATGAAGTTTCGGAAACATGTACTTTTAAAAAAATAAAATTGCGGCAACAATCTTTAAAACTTAAATTCCTTGGAGTACTATTCTTGGCGAGCGATTGGCGACATCCAATGCAAACTGCAAGTCAAGTGTCCATTTTGATTGGCGAGGTTATGCCAAATGTGGCACATATTCTCCCTAAAGCTGTCGCCAAGTGACCCAAAAAAAAGCTTCACCAGCTTATCATGGGATGATTCTTCCAGAGTTTCAGTTCAGTTCAGTGGGACCATATTTGCGAGAATTATTCTTTTTTTTTGCCCCATAGGTAGTTCAAACAGCCCAGAAAGGGAAAAACTCGCTCTAATAACATGTAGGCTCGTATACGTCGATATTCGTTAAATATTTCATTCAAAGGATGTAGTGGAACTTTAGGTACTTTTCGGTAGCAGTTCGTTCATGTTCGTGTTATTTTTTTTAACTATCTCAATGTTTAGTAAAGCATGGCTGGAATTAGCGTTTGTAATTTAAAAAGTGAGTTACACATTTTGGCAAATTTGGTTTATGAAAATACAAGTGGTACAGTAGGACCATAAAGAATTTTCAGACTTCGGAAAAATTGTTGTAGCAAGGAAAAATAGTTAAGCAAGTACTCAAAAATAATTCCAGTAATTCATCAATTTTTTTTAAAAATATAATGAAATGACTGATTATAGAGCCTAATTACATGATCATAACATCTAGGAATTTTTAATGCGTAAAGAAACATCTTGTTCCACTTTGGGTACTTTTAAACTTTTAATCTTAATTTTTATACACATGTATTTAATTTAATAAATATTCCTTATTGAAAATAGACGTTAACATATTAAAGTAATTATGATGCTAAATAACAATTCCATTGAACACATCATCAAAAAGAACATACACAAAATATGAAATTTTACAAATAAAAAAATTTGAAGAATAAATATTCTGTTACTATTTTTATTTCAGATGAGACAAGCAATATAATGACCTAGAAATGCAGTTGAGGGTCCGAATGTAAAAATGCAACTCAACGTCGTCACACAATCAAATGTTATGTGTTCAACCCCCCCCCCCCCCCCCTAGGCGAGCAACATTCTTACTACAAGTCATCTACGTCCCCACTTCATTCTTTCAACACAAAATAACACAATCGACCTATCAGATAAAACAAATATTGTATTCACCTACAATTGGAGTTAAATTTTTATAACGTTAAAATGTAACTCTACACCCCAGAATTAAAAGTTTTTGGGGGTACAAAATAGGTGTACAACAAGTCTCCTGCATCTCCACTTCATTCCTTCAACACATATATCACCTATTCACCTATCAGATAAATATGTACAATGTATTGACCTAAAATTGCAACTGAAATGTTTAAACTTAAGAATGTAACTCAACAACACACAATTAAATGTTTTTGGGTACAAAACAGGTGTAAAACATTAGCAATACAAGGTCCCGGCATCCCAGTTCATTTCTTTAACACATACATTACCTAATCACCCATCAGATGTAACTGAAAACCACCCTTTCGGTCCCAATGACAATTTGCCATCATCATTTTAGAATTTTTTTTATCGTCTATTGCCATTTATGATGCCAAATAGCACATATTTTGATGCACATATTTTGATTCTTCAAAGCTTTTCTATTAGTATTTTTTAATTAATCCTAATAAATGTCAGCCCTATTAGTTTTTAAAATTATGATCACAAACATGATGACGCCAAATGGCATCACTGGGACTGAACGGATTAAATGTTTTTAGGTACAAAACAGGTGTAAAAAAATCTACTACAAGTCCCCCACATCCCCACTTCATTCCTTCAACACACACATCACCTATTCCGTTTTCTGGCGGAAATGTTCTACTTACCATCCCTTTCCTGGCTGTGCTTCTTTCCCTCTCGTAGCAGCCGAGAAGCTCTTTTTCTGGCCTGTTATGTTTGATCTCCGTTCCAACGGTGGACCATTTATTATTTACAGCGTATTTTCCGTGGGATTGAATACCAATTGATATTGTATGAGCCACCTGAATTGGGGATGGCTTGAAAGAATAGGGGATTCCGTGAACGGGTTATAGTTATAGGATGGTATAGTTAACGTTTTTTTTGTGTAGTTTGTCGTATTTTATCGAGGGAATAGTATATAAATTCCCGTTCGTAGCACGGACTACATAAATATCAGATCGATCCAAGTATACTCACTATTTGATGTGCTATAGGGTAAAAAGCTAATGTTAAGGTTCCGTTTTATTATAAAGTAATGTATCCTATTACTTATACTTATAATTCCATAATTATATTAGGGCTGGGGAGCCCAGTTGGTTAGGCTCTCGCCTAGCATGCGAAAGGTCCCAGGTTCGGGTCCGGGCATCACCAAAATGACTGCCAACCTATAAACGTCCGTGCAACCAAAAATGTCCGACGAATAATACGCCATGTAAGGAAGTGCACTTTAAGTATTCTTCAAAGTCTTAAGTAACATTTTAAAAAAGAATTTGTAATTGCTTGTATCAATGAAAGTTTTTTTGTTTAAACATTGTAAAAATTTATGGCTTGTAATTAAAGAAAAATTATGTTTTCTTTAGGTTACTTCGTATACAAGATGGTATAAAATAACGGTTTTCTTTATTAACCAACGGAAATAATGATTAAGATAAGATTCATTGAGTTCATTGTATCCCCAAATTATTACTTTTAATCTCCTACTTACACATCTCACTCGGGGGAGGATAATTACAAGTTTACCCAAAAGCATCTCTCTCAGCATCTAAACAGCAATAACAAAACCCTTTGAAATACTAATTGGATTTTTAATGTACGTTCTCGTTGCAGCTCATTGTAAAAAAAAAACTTTATTGAAAAAAAAGAACTGGAAATTGTACGATGCTCCTGTACCAATGTAGTTAAACGCCCGATGTACAATGGTATAATATAGGACATTGACCTTTTTACCCTTAAGATTAGCAAGATGTTTCTTTGTATGAGAAAAAAAATATATTCGTAGCCCATTCGAATAATGAAATCATTTCTTCCTTAATGTGTTTTTAATTTGCTTTGTTACTTAAAATTGTGCCATTATTCAGAACGCGTGTTTTTTGTTCTACGCCGAGCGTTCGCATTAGGAGAAACACAAGAAGGTTTCTTTTGCCCCAGGAAAAAACGAGGAATGCATTAACTTGATAAACGTCTAGCAGGTTTTTTACCCGAGCAAATATAATAAGAAAACGTCTACAAAAGGATCTTATGCATTTTCTCATTTCCTAATTTCCTGGATTTTACTTTGATGAAAAAAAAGAGGATGTTGCAAACTTTTGAGAGAAATATTGATATTTCCTAACTAGGTGTTTTATATGCAAGAAATTTTGTGCGCCTAAAAGGAAAATCAGATTTGTAAACTTTAGAATCAACGTAGAGAAAGCTAGTTTTCATAGGGCTTACACCGAGAAAAATTTAGGTTAGGCAATAAAGTATCAAAACTCTTCGTAATGACATTGTATCGCCAAAAATAAGAACATCTTTTATAGTACATATTAGGTTATTAAAATTCCTATTTAAAAATCCTTTAAATGACATTGAAATTAGAAATTTTAGACTCAACGTACGGAAAGTTAGTTTACATAGGTATTGCTTACACTGAGAAAAATTCAGATTATTCAATAAAATAACAAAAACTTCGCGCGTAATGACACTGTATCGCCAAAAGTAAGAATGTCTGTAATAGTAAATGTAGGTTATTAAAATCCCTATTTAAATATCTTTTAAATGACATTGAAATTAGATGTATTTGAAATAATTACATTTGTTAAAGAACCACGCTCGAAGCAATAAAATAGCGAAATATTTCGTAGTGATATTGTACCTTCAAAACAAAGAATGTCTTGTAGTAAATGTTAGGTTATTAAAATTCCTATTTTTATTGGATCTGTATTTTATCAAAAATAAAGTATTATAATATTGTACAAGTAGAGATGACTTTAAAAATTTGTTTCAAAATTTATTAAACAATCTTTTGTTTGATATTCCCGATATAGAGCTATTTTTGATTGCGCATACATTAATTATGGAAATAAAATAACTGTACAGTAACTCATTTGTATTGACAAACCATCCTAAGTATATCCCCGACACTTCAGTTGCCATAATAATATATTTGCACTTGTGATTTAATAATTGTTCTTTTTTTTGTGTTTCTAAATTTACATCATACACTTTTTTTATGTTCGCCAATATAGTCCTTGTGACCTTTGTTGTCCTGTCTACTGTATATTACTTTTGTATTTGTTTTTCCTTCAAATTAATGTTCGTTATTTTTCTTTTTTGTGCAATAAAATTATTATTATTTGAGTATTTGGCTAGATTTGTTCAATTATTTAATTCCCATAAACCAATCGACTAAATTCTTCTCGATTCTTCAATATCTTCTCGATAAGCAATTGATCATAATAGCTTGTTTTTAATTACTTTATATTGATTCAATAGCTAGTAAGTATACCAAAGACTCTATATTGCGGGCAACTCTTACGATTATGATAGACACCCCACCCAAAACAAATCATTCGAAGAAGGAGAGCGTGCTTTATTCCACCCCGAATTCATCCCCGTTTTTATGAGAGTTGACAGATTCTTTTTCAACCTCAAGAGTCTAATGGAAAAAGCGAAAATTAACACTAAATGAATTCCTGCCCCTGTGGAGGGCATTTGTTTTCGGAGGGTAATGTGGCAGATGAGAGACTGTTTCATTGATTTGAGTGGACGCCAAACGATTTTTTTTTTGGTTTTTGTTCTTCAGTGGAATGGTTAGGATCGTGTGTAGTTCTTCGGATTTACAGGAGATTCAGCGAATGGTATAGAGAATTTTCGGACCAATTTCAAAACTGATAATGTTTCTAATATGGTTTTATTCTTAAGAACAGGCAACATTGGTTCCTTCTTAAGAAACTTGGTCAAGTTACAATTTCAATAATTGGGTTTGTATAACCAAGGCAGTTTACATAGGAATAGGTACTTAGATCCACGAACACCATGAAATTTCTGTACTACTTAGCCTATCTATTTATTAGTGGGACATTTTTCTTCTAACCTTATTTGTTACAAAAACTTCATATTTTGAAACTTTGTAATAATGTTTAGCATTTTAAGCTACTTCAATACTTTGAAAAAAAAATATTAATGCAAAAAAAGTGTTAAAAGTATAGTAATTTTTAATAAATTGTGGGTTTATTTTTTAAATAGCTATAGCATTAAGAATTAAAATTTAACTTTTTTATCATCAAATTTATTATTTGAAGACTTTTATATTAATATCAAGAATAGAATTTTAAGCTGGAAAGCAAAAAAAAAATCGCATTTGTGTAACTGGTTATTGCGCATAAATTACTATTTTTAAGATCATTGACGTAAAACAAACAACATATCATTTCAAAAATTACTACTCATTTGTTTGCATCCGAAATTCGTATCCGAGTGGCGAGTACGTAAAATAGGATATCACGTCAGCCGATATTCCACCCCAACTTATGACCGCTGCATCTCCAGTAACACCAATTCCATCAAAACTGCAGATTCCCCCTGACCATGACCACTAATTAGAGTGAGATCGCAACAAACGTTCTTGATTTCAGCGTCGATCCATCTCTGGCGCACTTTGCCAATTTAACGCAACTGGATATCATATGAGCATGATGGCCAAAAATCCTGATGGCCACAGTTCAAACATCGTATGCGAACGCTGGGCTTCTGGAATCATTTCGATGCATTACCAAAAGGACACAAAGATTGATTGCCACTGGATTATGGATGAGGAAGAAAAATATGTTAGTTTTTTGTTTCCTTGTTCTAGTCGAACTTAAGTGTCCGATAGTTTGTTCCAATATTTTTCAATTCCGATATTTTTTTTCATTTATGTAAACAATACAGAAATATTATCTGAAATAAACGAAACCGTCAGAGCGCAGTTATGATTTGATTAACTTTCCAAAATAGAAATCTTAAGTTCGTATCCACTATTACATGTGGGGTGGGGCACGGATGGCCGAGTGGTTAGGATAGCAGACCATTATGTGCTGACCATGTGCCCTGTAACGGGAGCGGGTTCGAGTCCCGCCTTCGCCCTGGGCGTACTTTTTTCTCTCTGTGACAGTACAAAAATTTTCTGTGTCTGTCTTTCTTGACGGAAGGCTTATAAGCGAGTCTCTAATAAGACTAAACAGAAAAACTCTCGGTGGAGTCACGCTTTTCGATCAGGTTTACAGTACATCTATGTCCAATTTTTTTTATAAAAAAGTTTTGCACTGCAAGGAAACTTTAACCCTGTAATGCATACTATTGCCATATGGCAACAAGTAACATAATCCACTTTATTCTATTAAAGTAGAGCTCTCTCTCGACAAACCTTTGTTTTTCAACTATTACATACATTCTACTTTGAAGTTTTAGTAACTAATAACCCTGATAGATGACAGTAGTCAAATTGTATTCAAAATTAAAGAGTGAAGTTATTAACTGTTGTGAAATAACGTCTTTGGAAGTATTCAAAGTATAATATTTTTAGTACTAAATACAAATAAATTGTTTTGAAAAAAAAATAATAATTGTATATCAAGAGGGTTATTTTAATATATATTTAGTAGTTTTCTAATCATTCTTATCAACATTGGAGTTTTGTAGTTGGTATTTGTCATATGGCATAACATTTTAAAAATTGAAATTATTTAAATTCTAATGCAGTTAATTTTTTCAGTATTTTCCCGATAATAATGAGCATTAAAGATATAAATATATTTTTTTCGGGATGAAAAAAAAATGTGCATTACAGGGTTAAGTATGTCATGCCAGTGTGCCTTACGATTTGATTGATTTTTAACAATAGAAATATCAATTGTCATATCCATTATTAAATATGGACTAGTGAAAACTAACTTAGCTCTATTCACATTCAACAAATGTCGAGACGCAGTCCTAATTATTAATCAATATACTACTTAAGGCCAAGAAAAGGAATAACAAACGTTCACAGACAATAACATAAACACCAAATCCACAGTGAATATGCCCTATGCAGGGGGCTTTAGATTATGGGACTGTTGGGGAGGGGGGTGCAAGGGGCGTATTCAGGGGCGCAATCTCCCGAAGTGCCAAACGCTTTTGAAAAGGAGCAAAGCGATGTTGCAACGAGATTGTGGTACGTCCATTCGTTTTCCCAGAACTGCTTATTAAGAGGAATCGTTATTACTGATGAGATCCGTCCGTGGATCTCGGTTTTGTTGTTCTACGATTCGGATGGTGCTTTTGTGTGGGATGAAATATAGTTGTGTTGTAAATTCAGGTGGAAATAGCATTGCCTGAAGGGATTCTTTAGTAAAAGATTCTCTGTTTTGTGAATTTTTAATATTCAATCATTTCAGTTGTTTTGTTTTAGGGAGTTTGGGTTTCGAATTTATAAGAATTGAAATGAAAGTAATAGACAAAGGACACAATGCATTGAAAATGTTTATTAAAAAAATAGATAACAGGAATACATAGAATTAGAAAATTGTGTGTTGTAAATGCCGCACGAAATGTATTTCCTAAAAAAAAAACAGAATACTATGTTACAAATTTTGAATATTCTATTCTTCTTAAAGTATTAATATTTTTAATTTTAAGGTATTTTACTTGTTTGTAAAGAACAGATAAATATTAAGGGTTAATTTGATATTTAAAGACTAGAAACTTTCATAAATATGGGTTCATTTTAAGCTTAATTATTTGTTGTTGAACCATATGCTTCTAATGATTCAAACCCAAAACGAAGATGGTTGCGTGAAGCAATGTTTGATTATATTATTAATTATCTTGAAATCTGCTGGTCGGAACATCACATTGTCAAAATATCGATGTCGTAGTGAATCTCTGGGTTGAAAAATGACAGTGAATGCGCCCTCTAGAAGGGAGAGTGTAGGCTTTATAGCCCATTACCCAGCTCGCCAGAAGAGACAGTCACAAGAGACACACAAAGAAGGAAGACACAAACACATAGACAAATAACAACATTTATTGACAAAGACAAACATCCATGCCTTTACCGGGATTCGAACCCGAGCCTACCAGCTCCAAAAGCTAGTGAATCTCTGGGTTATAAGTAGCCATAAAAGATAGAAAATTTCATATTTAATGTTTTCTTTTTTGTTTGTTGTAGCTTAATTTTGCTTCATTTGGTACTTTAACAGCACGTTTGAACTAACGCAATATAATATCCTTTTAATACTTCATTTAGGTGTATTTATAATTTGTTTATTAATCATCTGTTGCTTTAAAGATCGTAGGTAAAAAATTAGAGTATAAACCACGTTTTTGTGATGATTAGAAGGTTAAATAACGATTTTATTTTTTTAAAAAAATTGATCACATATTTAGGTTTAGTCATCCATAACTATTTTTTTTTCGAAAAAAACTTTTTATTAAATACCGATTTTGAAAATAAGAAGTACTCTTTGCAATCTTAATTTTTAGTAAAAACGCGCAATTCACTTAAGAAAATGTTTGAAACTAGCTACGAGATGAAAGCATTTTATGCTCACTTATCTTTACAAAAAGCAGTCACCGAATATGCTGCAGCGTTTAATTACGGCGATGTCTTGATAGGAACGTGGCAGTTTTCACAATAGAGTTAATTAAGCATGTCATTCGTTACATTTTAATTAAAACATCACCGCTACAGGAGTCAAGAAAGAGGCAAAAAAATTTGGAAAAACTCTAATTTTTTGCCTTTCTTTGCATGTAATTCTTACCACTGTAGGTTATTAAGTGCGTGAAGAAAAGATCACTGTAAAAAATGGTTCCACTTTATTCTCAAGAGAAATAATGTTTTGGAAATCCTGCGATGTTAAACTAATTTTAGTAAAAAACATAAAGAATTTTTACTTGAAACTAAAATTCTATTTAGGATTTTCCTATCATTCTGTGGCTTATTAAATATTAATATTTGATTTGTAAAGTACAAAGGATATGAGCTAAACATTATATCAGTAATTGTGGAGTTATAAAATTTAGTTGGTACTATAAAAATTCTAGTTTTTTTTACAATTATGTCTTACAGTAAAATCTCATCATAAATACAAAAAGCTTATTTACTTATCGTCAATATTTCAACTAATGATCCCACGTGATAATAAATTATTTAATATCAGATTATCATTGGATTGTGAATAAGGATTTTAAATATTAGTTTCATTGTTACAAAAGCTTTCAATTCTACTATTCACTTCAGATTTCTTTCTGTTCTTTTAGTAAACCAAATAGTTATTTAAAAATATATTGACTCTTCAATATTTATACCATGGTGATTATTTCTACTCTTGTTTCATTTTTTAATTATACATGAAATAAACGGTCACAATTCAATATGGCAAATTATCAGAAGAGATATACTTAAATTTTTCACTTCTCTAAAACTTTAGAAAATATTATGGAGCTTTTGAATACTTTAATTCTAATGTTCCTTTGACCAGGTCAAAGGTACAACACTCCTGAGTGAATTCGTTATGCTATAGCGGTGCGGTCTCAAATCCCACTCAAGCCAAGCCAAATATATTACCCATAGTCAAACCATCGTATTAACAATTCATAATTTAACCATTCCCTTTCAATCCTAACCATTCTCCACAAACCCACATTAAAATGCATTGAACGAGATTTATAACCAAAACAAAGCAAGTTTTACATACAACACAACAACCCATAAACCTCCAACACTGTTTAAATCATCAGATAGCTACAGAATTATGACTCTATTCCGTGTCAGCCGCCAACTATTTATGGGTTTGAGGCAGGAAGAAGTCTGCTTATAAACTGCAATAACCGAGTCAGGGTACATAAGCACGTAAGCCCACTTCGATCCTCCTAAGGATTTTGACTTACGATTTGGTATTCCGAACCTTGAGTCCTTTTATCCTGTCGATACATATGTTCGGTTTTAAAGTCTATTGATGGAGCAGTTGCCAACAGTTGAAGTTACTTTGCACTATTTTTTATGTTTTGCCTAAATGAGACTGTACATGTTCTAACTGGAAATTAGCAGCTTTATTTCATAGGGGCATATCATTTTATGCATGATTTGCAAACTTGTATGAAATACTATTCAGTTCAAAAGAAGGTTTGATTATACAATATACGAACGAACGTAGCTGAGGATAATACTTAGCGGATAAAGGATTATGTACGAATCATACACTGTAACCAAATTAGTGTAGGATGGCCAAAACTTCTTTTTAAACTAAAACAACATAAATAAAATGCTATTTATGAAGATTTGATGATGATTTCACTTTTAGAAAATTATTTACTTAAACAAATTTGGTCAGGCTACGAGTAAGAATCATATACTAAAAATATCATGTGGAAGTTGCGGATAAAAATGCTCTTTTTTCAATGCAGTAAAGTATTTCGGGTTGACGCAGCCCTTTTTAAATGGTATTACTTTAATCATCGTTAATATTTTCATTGAATTAATATTTTTTTTAATATTACAATTACAAAATTTTCAAACAAGATATTTTCAAAGAATCCGAATGGTTCAAAAACATATGGAAACAACCCTATATGATTACCTTTGATTTAAGTTTAATATGTTAATGCTGAAAAAAAGAAATTATTAATTGGTTAAAAAAACACATACAAAGCAACATGGTCTTATTTTCTTGGTCATCCATGGAAAAGAGAGGATGTTTGGTCTTGCTTCTAAATCCGATCGCTGTATTTAATAAGGTAAGAGATGGATATCCTCGCATGTAGATACCTTATGCTTACTGTATGTGTTTAATCTGATAAGGCATGCAGGGGTGTGCTGAATTTATTTCGGATGTGGGTGTTAGATGAGGAGAAAAATAATTGGATATTTTTCCTTTTTTTAAAAAAAATATCATGGGTAGTATGTATTTATATAGATGTGAAAATGTAGGGAAATTTAAAATGTGATTGCTGGATTTGTTGAAATTGATTAGGTTTTAACCTTTTATTCGTATATGTAGGACAAGATAAAACGATTATTATTTTATTTGTTGCATACAGATAGGGATCTGAATAAGCTATTAAATAGCAAAAGTGAATATTATATATACGTTTCTGTTTCATTAATATTAAAAATATTTTATTTCTTACGACGGAATAAAAGTCGTCTGTTTGATTGCCTTATGATGAAATTAATGTTTTTTTTGTTAAATGTCATTTACTACTCTGGTTTATCCGAAAAAAAAAGTGCAATGTTTTAAAATGTTGTTTACCAGTTTGCTAAATAAGTTTACAATCTAGTGTTCAAATGAAAATATCCTTTCAATTGAATATCAAGTTCGTAAATTGAAAACTTTTGTTAATGGTTATTTGAAGTAACGACCAAAAACACCGACCAAACATTTTTGATTACAATAATAAGTTTCATTATACTTATTCGGAACGGCTGACACTCCAAACTGCAAGGGAATCATGACGTCACATGGAGCTTCTCTGGTATGATAGTTGTATAGTTGTGCTTTAGTCGATACAAAAATCTTAAATTGAAAGCCCTACTTTGGGTTCAATGCTAACCAGCAATTTTTCAATAACTATTTATAAAAATATTAAAATCTGTATCATTGGACATTTTTACAATAATTTACGTTTAACTTGAATTTTAAAAAAAAAAATACGAAAAATAAAATTTAACGTATTATTCACGTTAATCACCGATTTATTTAAAAGTTTTTTTGTAAACTTTAAATTTCTTTTTTAAGATTTTCATCCAAGACTAAAATTAATTAAAAAAGGCTTTCACCTCATTAAAACTATAACCCAACTTATTTTATTGAATGAAATCTCATTTAGTGCCTCAATGCATCGAACAAGTATATATTAACAGAGATAAACTCAATTAATTTTACTGCGATATTTCGATAATCAAATGAATTCTTTCATTGGAAATAAATGAACAAAAAATATAAAATGATTAATAAACTCAACTAGATAGTGTCCCATTAATAAAAAAAATACCCTAAGAAAATCGAAACCAAATCAAACCAACCGAGGAAACGTAACCTCTCCTAATAACATTTGATCAAGTTAATCAACGTCTGAATAAACTAACCCAAAATAAATGGCGTCCTTTTCTTGCTTTACTACCTCTCATATAACAATTGATAAGGGAACTGATTCATTAATGAAGTCTGTTAGGAATGATGATAATAGCTGCGCCACTGGAACTAGCTGCGCCATTGGAGAGCTCAGATGAAGCCATTTATGTTATGTATTGGAGGTATTCATTTTATATTCTTGTTCTGTGTTTGGAAGTCGCGTATAATTATTTTATTTGATACATAATACTCGTAAATATTAGAAAGAAATGTGTTATCAGTGCGCAAATGTTATATTTTTGTAACACTGGTTGTGTTGGGGATAGTGTGTTTGACTCTAAGATGTCGTCTGTGTTCCATTCTTTTCACGATAGGATACGCTAAAAAAACCGTGTTGACTTTCAATATAAAAAGTGTACTTTTCAGTTATTACAAATGCTGTTGAGACAATACAAAATTTGTGTAGCAATGAAATGATAATGCATGGTTAGTATAAAAATTGTCTTGAAGACCCAGCAGTCATGTAGTTAAGCATATGTTCTTTAATGTTTCGGATAAATAGCTTAAAAATATATAATACGGAACTTGAAAACGTATATTTTTGGTTTAAATATTTATATCCAATTACACAAAGAGTGCCTTGTTTGTCATGCCTGTGAGAACTGGCGTTAGAGTCAGACTCTAACTGCGATTTGTCGACTCCTATAAAGGGGACCTATAAATCCTTAAAGTAAAAATATTAATAATAAAAAAAAGGAGTGTAGCTGGGAACACTTTGGTGGCCTTGGAAGAAAGTCTATCAAAGTGTTGGCCTTGGAAGCACGTTTGAAACAGGACATAGCTAATCTACGGATATCATGCCAGTAAAAAAAGAAAAATTCCGCTATAAATTATGGCAAGTATCTTAACTAACCCATGTATATTTATGGTATGTAATATTCATTAGTTTCAGCAACATTCATTTGTTAAGTGTAAGAAAAACAATTATAATTAAAATTACTTTAACTTGGGGGAAAATGATTAACAAATTAGGTAAATTAATTACCAAAATAACAACATTGTTAATACAATTTTACTGTCGAAAAAGGACAAATCACAGAAAAGAACAAATTAATTTATCTTCATCATCCTCTCTTCAAGCATTCATCCACTGCTGTTATTAGATTATGAGGAAGAGAGTAATAGTTCTTCTCAGGAACTCCTTTACTCTCTCTGTGACGTGGAAGGGACAGAGCTTTTACTTGAAAGATAGAAACTTAGTTAGCTTCATTTGTTTTACTTAAGCATTTTGCTTCACTTAGGCCATCTTTTGTTTTTGTTTGCGTTTTGCGGATTGAGGAATATTAACGAGGCCCTTGTTACGGGATATTGATTGCTAGTTTGAGATGGGTAATGTGTGTTGGTGGGTAATGAAAAATCTGTGCCAAGGTCATATATAAAAATAATGCAGCTTATTTGGGTCTGAGTCTTAACTTCTTATTAGGGGAACCTGATTAAATATCTTTAAACTATTTTCGATCACACTAAATATAAGCATTTGAATCGGTGAGTGCAGAAACAACGTCAGTCACAAATTTCAAATTTTTCAGGAGGGAGAAAAACGTACTAACTCCTCCTCTATTTCTGCACTAAACACTCGAAACAAACGTCCTGTATTTACGGAAATACTCAACAGACTAACGTAGTTTTTGCACCCAACACGCATCTTGCCTTTCCACGCTTATTTTCATTGAAAACGAGCTTTCCTATTTTTTGACCTGAAGTGGTTTCTGCACAAATCGATTCATTTGTTATTTGAACTTTTTATCAATTAATATGAAATATAAGTCAATGGCAATATTACCATGGTGTCGGAAATTCAAAACGGATATTTTGTGTTTTCTACACGTTTTGGAGGGTGCTGCTCCATAAAATGGTCCTCGAACATTGGTCGATTGATCAGTTTGTCTGTCCGACCACCTAATATCTAAGAGGGGGAGAGAAAGAGAGAGGAGAGAGAGAAGAGAGAGAGAGAGAGTGAGCGATAGTAAAATGTTTTTATAATTTGCGTATTTATTTCAAACCCTGAGATTGAGATTCGTTGTATTTTGGTTATACTACAGAAAAGTATTGGTGAGCAATTCGTTAGGATTCTAGCCTCTGGAGCTGCTGGGGTCGGGTTCAAATCCCGGTCAGGTATGGATGTTTGTGACTGTCAATAAATGTTGTTATTTGTCTATGTGTTTGTGTCGTCTCTTTCTTGTGTATCTCTTGTGTTTGTGTCATTTCTGGGGCTTAGTACAATAGACTTAAAGTCGCAGTGCTTGGCAATCTTGCCCCCCACCAAGAAAGTCATAAGTCAAAAGTATAGGTGAGCAATACACAGAATTTTTAAGGGGGACCGGTGCCCTGAATCCCATGTTAAAATGACATTTTTTATGTACCTTTTTCTCAGAATCTATTCAATACTTTCTAATGAATTTTTACCAGTTACTAAATGAATGTTCAACCGCACTTTAATGGAAGCATTTTTAAAAATTTGTTTAGTTTTTGAATTATGAATTTTTAAGTGAAACAACAACTTTTTTTACCTAAAAACCATCGAGAATATTTAAAAGAAAAAATAAGATAGTGAAGCTCAAATCCTTCCATCGTTTTTTAGAAACTAACTTCTTTAATTCGTATAAGAATTTTCAGGTTGATACCTACAGTAGTTTCTGAGAAAAAGGTACACAAACTTTGGAAAAAGTAAGTTTTGAGATAAAAGCGCTTAAAGCAAGCAATACTGGTTTCTCACCTATAAAGAATAAGGGGATTTTACCTAAACAACATGTTTTTGAAAAAATAATAAAAAATACTTCTATTACTCAAAACTTTTATTGTAAAATATCCTTATAAAGCTAAGATTTCATATTTTAAGAAACATTAAAATGTCATTTTTGAAAATTTTTGGGGTCTGATTCCCCTTAAAGACAATTCAGTCTTCAATAAACATCGGTCAAATGACAAAACCACATACATGAAAACTCTAGGGATTGGTGGTTTTTGGAAACGGTTGGTTTATCAGTATCCATTTTTCAGTCTCTGTGGTTTTTCATATCCCAATTTGACCTACAATCTGTTGTCGCTCATAAATTATAACCCAGAAAAATCATCAAATTAAAATATTTTATAAATTTTTTAAAGCAATTTAATTAAACACCTTTATTATTTGCGAGGCTCCGATGTACAAAAAAAGCTTTTACGCCATAAATATATTTCTAATTATTAATAAAACCATTATCATGAAGTATAAAAATTAAAATAACCAAAAATGTCATCTTGATTTTCAGTTCATAAATGATAATCCATTTTAAAAAGGTTTTGTCAGTGTTACCAAATAGTGACGATATGGTAACTTAAATCGCTTCTTAATCCGTCGAGAATAGCATGAGTATTTAAAAAATGATCACGAATTTGACTTAGGTAATTAAATTGAATTAGTTTGATTTTGACGAACATTTTATGCAACTTTAGTTGCATTTACATTTCAGGACATGTAGTTAAGGAAAACAGGGCCGCCCTGGTGGCTCAATCGTTAGGATACTGGCCTTTGGAGCTGCTGGGGCCGGGTTCGAATCCCGGTCAGGCAGGGATGCTTGTGACCGTCAATAAATGTTGTTATTTGTCTATGTGTTTGTGTTGTCTTTCTTTGTGTGTCTCTTGTGACTGTCTCTTCTGGCGAGCTGGGTAATGGGCTATAAAGCCTACACTCTCCCTTCTAGAGGGCGCAATCACTGTCATTTGTCCTAAGGAAAATAGGAGTATTTATTTAGAGAGTTTAGTTGTACTTTTTTAATAGAAAAAGAATTTTTTTTTAATAAAAAAAGAATTTTTAAGATCGGATGGATAGAACCGATTTTGGAAGGAGGGTACGGACAGATGGACAGACGGACGGACGGACGGACATCGACCGCATGTCAATACCTACTTTTTTTTTAATGCTATGAATTAAAAAAAAAAGAAAAGTAGGCTAAAAACAGCACTGTGGGGTCAAATGGGACACGAATAATTTAATGTAAATTAATAATTTGTTGTTGGTAAAATTTGCAAGAGGGCAAGCTATTGTTTATTCGTTGTATTAATTTCTGCAAAAGAAGGCGATGAACAGCGGGTAGGGTCAATCCATTACAAATCACCCAGACCTCTTCTCAACATTTTTGATTTTCTTAATTTTTTTACCATATATTTCCTAACACTAGATGAGTTCGAAATCAAAGTAAAATTGTTTTTGGAGCTCATATTTTTTTGGCGGCCATTTTAACTTTGCTTCCAAGCTGATTTTTGGCCGGAAACTACTTTCACTTGAATGGGTATAACTCTGTTAATTTCATATATATATCGAGACGAAATAAAAAGGAAAATAACCAGAATGATGCTATAAATAGTTTGCCAGCTCATAATATTACCAAATTAGTAAGGAAAAGGGAGATAAAAAAATCACAAATGAAAAATGAAAATTCGCTTAACACGGGAGTTTTCGCGCTGAAAATTTGGTAAATGGAAAAGAGACTAGCCTTAAATATTTTCCCCCTGTATAAACACGTTATGAAACTACTTGCTGTAGAAGTTTAAAGCTTAAGGAATTTTTCTTTATTTTTGTACAAATTTTCAAAACTGTTAAAAATCGCATTTTCGCCATTTTTAATGCAGAATATCTCAAAAAGGACTGAGTGAAAACATTTGATACAGGTAGTACATCTTAATATCATAAACAAGTGACATATATTTTGTATTGTATTTCGAACTGGTTCCAGAGATACAGTGCTTCAAAAATAGTCAAAAACTGCATTTTACCAATTTTTAAAGTAGAATATCTCAAAAGGGACTGAGTGATTTTTTAAAAAAATAATACATGTAGTATATCCTTATAGCATAAACTTGTGAAATAAATTTTGTACTGTATTTCGAACTGGTTACAGAGATATAGTGCGCAAAAAAGGGCAAAAACTGCACAACAGATCCCACAAAATATAACAGTTTTCAATGGTAAAATTCCATGAATTGAATAGGAATGTTTAACTGAAATATTAAATGAAATGTTCTAATCATTTAATAAATTTAGTTCAGGCAAGAAAAATTTACAAAAAACATCTTTTCTAAGTTCAAATCTGCAAAATATAAGGTCAGGTTGTTATATCTATCGTGTTGTATAGCGAAAAAGCTATGATAGAATAGACGGTAACGATTTGGAAATTTGTGTTACGTTGAAAAGCAGCGAAAATCCCAAAATCTTGTTATCATTACACTTCACATTATATACAACTCGATAGATGCAATTAAGTTAAATTTGTAGCCAAACATTGCAATCTTTACTGTTAAATTACATTCGCTTTGATACGGATTCATTAAATTTTAAAATTAAGATCGCCAAAAGTCGCCAAAAAATACTTCGCCATTACATCATGGTTGTACTAAAAACAAATGACCGTTATTAAGGGTACACCCGTGCAACACCGGGTCTAAAAAGATAGTTTTCATAATAAATCCATTTCAAAACCGTTTGTATCGAAATTAAACAATGGTACTTAGAGAACAAATTTTGAATTTGAAGAACAAAACCTAATTGTTTAATTTTCCTACTTTTTTAAACACTGAGTCATAACAATGAAAACACTTATAAAAATGCATTTCAGTCATTTCAGCTTGAGATCTCACGCACTAAGTTGCTATGTGTAAGTCGTCTGTTCATTGGTATGTTATTATTTTGTGAAATAAATTTTATATTGAAATTTTAATTCCGTTTAAATAGTTACGATTTTTTTTTTATGAATTCAAGGTAAATAAATTTTTAAAAGTAGTACTATTTTGATAAGTGCACAAGGAACACAGCATAATTCCCTTTACTTTTAGTGATTATTTTTGTATAATTTTTCTTTTGTTAGTCTTAAACATATTATTTCTGTTTCGCCCTTCAAATTTCAATTGTGATTCTAATGAAAGGTCAATTTTTTGACCGTCTTTTACACTAATAAAACTTAATCCCGATTTACAATTTTGCGTCTTACAAACGCCTGGCAAATTATTTGGCGGTGATTCAATATAATATACTTTCATTAATTTTCAACTCTCTCTTAGGAAGAATTCCCTATATTAATTCAGATTACGTAAAAAGAATTCTGAACTCTAAAAATTGCTATATTTTTAAAGAATAAACTGAGACGTTTCGTATACAAATTATATTGAGTTTGCTTTATAATGTAATGCAATGCAATAGTTTCCAGCTGCCTATTTCTAGACTTCCATTCTTTGTTTAAGCTTAACACATTGATTTGACTTCCGTTTGTCGTTCCAAGCATATTAATTTGAAACAAATTAAAACGATATGTTTTTAAAACAATTTCTAATGAGTTTCAATGTTCTGACAGAATATTTTTAAATTTGACTCAAAAAGGATAAATTGACGTAGAAAAGCTCGTGTCTAACGATTAAGAGGTAAATATTAAAGAATATTTTTAAAATCTTTATCGTTATTCAAAAGTAAAATTAAAAAAAAAAAATACAATTCAATATTTTACTCTTTGGAGATGCACCTTTAAGAAAAAACAACTTGAATTCCAATGGAATGTCTTGTTTCTTAAATCATGCATATCTCACGATTTATAGGTAAATATTGTGTTTCTTAATAAATGTTTGAAATTTCTGTTCTTGCTGCAACATATTTGCTAAATAATGTACAATACTTGTAATTGAAATCTTTATTCTTTCATTTTCAGATGCTATTTTATTTCAAATTATACGTGAAGTCCTGGGACTCTCTCTATTGATGGAGTTCAGACAAAACTTCAATCGAAGGTGAAACATACTGAGAAGTGGTATGAATTTTCATTGTTTCCTTTTATTCTTTTCTATTTTACTACTAACTCCCTTCTTGCAGCTCTCTTTTTCACGTAGAGAGAGAGTCTGCGGGTCAGGGGCGGGAGGACGTTTACGTAGAAAAGCCCGCATCTAACGATTAAGAGGTAAATATTTATGAATTATTTAAAATCTTTGTCGGTATTCAAAAGTAAAATTGAAAAAAATTACAATGTGATATTTTACTCTTCGCAGGTGCACCTTTAAATGTAGAAACTTGAATTCCTTTGGAAGATCTTGTTTCTTAAGAATTGCATCTCTCACGATTTATAGGTAAATATTGTGTTTCTTAATAAATGTTTGAAATTTCAGTTATTGCTGCAACATAATTGCTAAATAATGTCAAATACTTGTAATTTAAATCCTTATGGAAGGTCTTGTTTCTGAAATCATACATATCTCACGATTTATAAGTGAATATTGTGTTTCTTAATAAATGTTTGAAGTTTCAGTTCTTGCTGCTACATATCTGCTAAATAATGTCAAATACTTGTAATTAAAATCCTTATTCTTTCATTTTCAGACGCTATTTTGTTTCAAATTATACGTAAAGTCCTGGGACTCTCTCTATTGATGGAGTTCATACAAAACTTCAATCGAAGGTGAAACGTACTGAGAAGTGGTATGAATTTTCATTGTTTCCTTTTATTCTTTTCTACTTTACTACTAACTCCTTTCTTGCAGCTCTCTTTTTCAGGTAGAGAGATAGAGTCTGCGGGTCAGGGGTGGGAGGACGTTTACGTAATAAAGCCCGTACCTAACGATTAAGAGGTAAATATTTATGAATTATTTAAAATCTTTGTCGGTATTCAAAAGTAAAATTGAAAAAAATTACAATTTGATATTTTACTCTTTGCAGATGCACCTTTAAATGTAGAAACTTGAATTCCAATGGAAGGTCTTGTTTCTTAAAACTTGCATCTCTCACGATTTATAGGTAAATAGTGTGTTTCTTAATAAATGTTTGAAATTTCAGTTCTTGCTGCTACATGTTTGCTAAATAATGTCAATTACTTGTAATTAAAATACTTATTCTTTCATTTTCAGACGCTATTTTGTTTCAAATTATACGTAAAGTCCTGGGACTCTCTCTATTGATGGAGTTCATACAAAACTTCAATCGAAGGTGAAACGTACTGAGAAGTGGTATGAATTTTCATTGTTTCCTTTTATTCTTTTCTATTTTACTACTAACTCCTTTCTTGCAGCTCTCTTTTTCAGGTAGAGAGATAGAGTCTGCGGGTCAGGGGTGGGAGGACGTTTACGTAATAAAGCCCGTACCTAACGATTAAGAGGTAAATATTTATGAATTATTTAAAATCTTTGTCGGTATTCAAAAGTAAAATTGAAAAAAATTACAATTTGATATTTTACTCTTTGCAGATGCACCTTTAAATGTAGAAACTTGAATTCCATTGGAAGGACTTTTTTCTTAAGAATTGCATCTCTCACGATTTATAGGTAAATATTGTGTTTCTTAATAAATGTTTGAAATTATAGTTCTTGCTGCTACATGTTTGCTAAATAATGTCAAATACTTGTAATTAATTTCCTTATTCTTTCATTTTCAGATGCTATTTTGTTTCAAATTATACGTAGAGTCCAGGGACTCTCTCTATTGATGGAGTTCATACAAAACTTCAATCGAAGGTGAAACGAACTGAGAAGTGGTATGAATTTTCATTGTTTCTTTTTATTCTTTTCCATTTTACTACTAACTCCTTTCTTGCAGCTCTCTTTTTCAGGTAGAGAGAGAGTCTGCGGGTCAGGGGTGGGAGGACGTTTACGTAGAAAAGCCAGCATCTAACGATTAAGAGGTAATATTTATGAGTTATTTAAAATCTTTGTCTGTATACAAAGGTAAAATTGAAAAAAAATACAATATGATATTTTACTCTTTGCAGATGCACCTTTAAATGTAGAAACTTGAATTCCAATGGAAGGTCTTGTTTCTTAAAACTTGCATCTCTCACGATTTATAGGTAAATAGTGTGTTTCTTAATAAATGTTTGAAATTTCAGTTCTTGCTGCTACATGTTTGCTAAATAATGTCAATTACTTGTAATTAAAATCCTTATTCTTTCATTTTCAGATGCTATTTTACTTCAAATTATACGTAAAGTCCAGGGACTCTCTCTATTGATGGAGTTCATACAAAACTTCAATCGAAGGTGAAACGAACTGAGAAGTGGTATGAATTTTCATTGTTTCTTTTTATTCTTTACCATTTTACTACTAACTCCTTTCTTGCAGCTCTCTTTTTCAGGTAGAGAGAGAGTCTGCGGGTCAGGGGTGGGAGGACGTTTACGTAGAAAAGCCCGCATCTAACGATTAAGAGGTAAATATTTATGAATTATTTAAATTCTTTGTCTGTATTCAAAAGTAAAATTGAAAAAAATTACAATATGATATTTTACTCTTTGCAGATGCACCTTTAAATGTAGAAACTTGAATTCCTTTGGAAGATCTTGTTTCTTAAGAATTGCATCTCTCACGATTTATAGGTAAATATTGTGTTTCTTAATAAATGTTCGAAATTTCAGTTATTGCTGCAACATATTTGCTAAATAATGTCAAATACTTGTAATTAAAATACTTATTCTTTCATTTTCAGATGCTATTTTACTTCAAATTATACGTAAAGTCCTGGGACTCTCTCTATTGATGGAGTTCATACAAAACTGCAATCGAAGGTGAAACGTACTGAGAAGTGGTATGAATTTTCATTGTTTCTTTTTATTCTTTTCTATTTTACTACTAACTCCTTTCTTGCAGCTCTCTTTTTCAGGTAGAGAGAGAGTCTGCGGGTCAGGGGTGGGAGGACGTTTACGTAGAAAAGCCAGCATCTAACGATTAAGAGGTAATATTTATGAATTATTTAAAATCTTTGTCTGTATACAAAGGTAAAATTGAAAAAAATTACAATATGATATTTTACTCTTTGCAGATGCACCTTTAAATGTAGAAACTTGAATTCCAATGGAAGGTCTTGTTTCTTAAAACTTGCATCTCTCACGATTTATAGGGGTAATTCCACGGCAGAAGAGACCACGACTGCAAAAAAAAAATATTTTTTCCCACAATTGTATCTTTTATATTTGCTTTAGAAAGGTTTGAATTTAATTTTTTTTGTATCATCAACTATTGTTGTTTCGTCTTTGGCAACACAGCGGCTTCAAAATGGCCGCTTTGTTTCGAAAACATGATCTCGTGTTTTTGCATCATTTTGAATCCTTAAATTTTCAGATAAGAAATACATTTTATCAGATTTTTTGGTAAAATTATTAAAATACACTATCAGAACTATGTTAAAACCACATTATTAATTGGCATTTATAACTAAAAGATATTTAATTAGGAAGATAAAAATCCCCTTTTTGAATGTAGTGTCAGTCACGAAAAGATATAAAAGTTCCCATAACTTTTTAAAATAAGGCTTTACTTCAAAATTTTTACGATATTTTCTTACTATAGTAACCTCTATGTAATTCCAACCGTTTTAAATTTTAAAATAAAAAACATTTTCTCTATTTATAACACATTTTAGATTTGTAGTGTCAGTCACGATGTAGTGCTAGTCACAACTTCTTTTTGATCTAGATGTTTTAGATTAGCTAAATACTTATAGATTTCTTATATTTTGATAATTTTGATTTAAGATGTCTATATCAACAGCTAAAAGAAAAAAAAGGAGCAAAGGGGGTGTTTTTAAGACGGGATAAATTTTAAAAATTTAAAGAAAATGAAAGCAAAAACCATTTTACGGACAACACTTCAATTAAAGGTAATACACCTCTATTGCAATCCTCCAACCGTTTGACAACCTTGTCTGGTAATTCTCTTCCAAAAGTCATGGTCATCTTTGAATTCAAACATGGTGAAGGACCAATTGATGGACTGCGAGATACAGTGAGGAGGGAATAAAGGAAGTCACACTTTCTAAGAAATTTGACCCACATTTTGCTAAAGATTTTTTCACTTTGCATAAGAAATCTGCCCAAACATATAACTATTATACATTTCTGACAACTGTGTAAAGAGCAAAATAGGTAGATTAAATTATATATGCCCATTAAAGGAAGTTAAACCTTCCAATTCCTAGACACACAAAAATTGCTTCGTTTTTTAAAATTAAACAAATGCCTACTTAAAACAACTGCCAATGTTTCATTAAATCCCCCAAAATACTACACGGTTAATTAAACAAATTTAAATGTTGTAAAAAGAAAGACCTCTCAACAAAATTTTGAAAATGAACGTGATGCTGGAAAAAGAGCTTTATTTCCTTTTGTAGTTAAATTATCGTTAAATATTTTGTGAGCAAATGTTAAGTAAAGTTTCTTATTCAATAAAACTGAAACATCTGCAATGGTCGGGGGTCTTTTTGCGTGGCCTGAGAGCTAAGGTTTTTCAGAAAATGCTATTGAAGAAAGAAGTAAGAAACTACCAGAAATCAACTTTAGGGGACGTTGTGTAACTTTGTCTAACTATATTTTTTTACCATGTACGCAATTTTTAACTTACTATATTCAAAACTATTTACATATGCTATGTTATTATTGCCTAAATTTTCCATCTCTGTGTTACAATTCACATGACGAAGTGTGCCACAAGTTGAATGTAGTGTAAGTCACGCACGAAAGTGTTAATAAATTATTTCCTATGATATTTCAATACTTTTTTGCAATTAAATGATTTAGCTTTAAACCTTATAATTAAAATAAGCACTGGTAAAATGATGATTTACTGCATTTTGAAGAAAAAATAAGAGTTCAAGAAATTACCAGAAACCTACTTTAGAGGACATTGTGTAACTTTTTCTAACCATAATTTTAACATTTATGCAATTTTTAACACTCCTTTTTAGAAAATTATTTACATATGTTGTGCTATTATTGCTTAAAATTCCATATCTGTGATACAATTCACAATGTAGTGTCAGTCACGAAATGAATGTAGTGTCAGTCACGCACAAAATCGTTAATAACTTATTTCCTATGGTATTTTAATACTTTTTTGCAATTGATATATTTAGCCTGAAACCTTATACTTAAAATAAGCAGTGGTAGAATGCTGATTTACTGCGCAATCAGGAGAAATTAGAATTTTTCTGACAGTCAAAAATCTACGAACTTTCGTGTAGTGTCAGTCACATCAGGACATTTTTATTATTTTTTAGTTAAATATTAAATTTAAAAAAACTGTAATGATTGCTAAAAATACTATATGCCCAGGGGTATACTGACATACAATATTTTTTTTTCACAAATAAAAAAATAATTATGAAATATGCAAACGAAGTTGGTTAAATCGTTCTGATGTAGTGTCAGTCACGCGTGGAAATGCCCATAGGTAAATAGTGTGTTTCTTAATAAATGTTTGAAATTTCAGTTCTTGCTGCTACATGTTTGCTAAATAATGTCAAATACTTGTAATTAAAATACTTATTCTTTCATTTTCAGATGCTATTTTACTTCAAATTATACGTAAAGTCCTGGGACTCTCTCTATTGATGGAGTTCATACAAAACTGCAATCGAAGGTGAAACGTACTGAGAAGTGGTATGAATTTTCATTGTTTCCTTTTATTCTTTTCTATTTTACTACTAACTCCTTTCTTGCAGCTCTCTTTTTCAGGTAGAGAGAGAGTCTGCGGGTCAGGGGTGGGAGGACGTTTACGTAGAAAAGCCAGCATCTAACGATTAAGAGGTAATATTTATGAATTATTTAAAATCTTTGTCTGTATACAAAGGTAAAATTGAAAAAAATTACAATATGATATTTTACTCTTTGGAGATGCACCTTTAAATGTAGAAACTTGAATTCCAATGGAAGGTCTTGTTTCTTAAAACTTGCATCTCTCACGATTTATAGGTAAATAGTGTGTTTCTTAATAAATGTTTGAAATTTCAGTTCTTGCTGCTACATGTTTGCTAAATAATGTCAATTACTTGTAATTAAAATCCTTATTCTTTCATTTTCAGATGCTATTTTACTTCAAATTATACGTAAAGTCCTGGGACTCTCTCTATTGATGGAGTTCATACAAAACTTCAATCGAAGGTTAAACGAACTGAGAAGTGGTATGAATTTTCATTGTTTCTTTTTATTCTTTACCATTTTACTACTAACTCCTTTCTTGCAGCTCTCTTTTTCAGGTAGAGAGAGAGTCTGCGGGTCAGGGGTGGGAGGACGTTTACGTAGAAAAGCCCGCATCTAACGTTTAAGAGGTAAATATTTATGAATTATTTAAAAACTTTGTCTGTATTCAAAAGTAAAATTGAAAAAAATTACAATGTGATATTTTACTCTTTGCAGATGCACCTTTAAATGTAGAAACTTGAATTCCTTTGGAAGGTCTTGTTTCTTAAGAATTGCATCTCTCACGATTTATAGGTAAATATTGTGTTTCTTAATAAATGTTCGAAATTTCAGTTATTGCTGCAACATATTTGCTAAATAATGTCAAATACTTGTAATTAAAATCCTTATTCTTTCATTTTCAGATGCTATTTTACTTCAAATTATACGTAAAGTCCTGGGACTCTCTCTATTGATGGAGTTCATACAAAACTGCAATCGAAGGTGAAACGTACTGAGTAGTGGTATGAATTTTCATTGTTTCTTTTTATTCTTTACCATTTTACTACTAACTCCTTTCTTGCAGCTCTCTTTTTCAGGTAGAGAGAGAGTCTGCGGGTCAGGGGTGGGAGGACGTTTACGTAGAAAAGCCCGCATCTAACGATTAAGAGGTAAATATTTAAGAATTATTTAAAATCTTTGTCTGTATTCAAAAGTAAAATTGAAAAAAATTACAATGTGATATTTTACTCTTTGCAGATGCACCTTTAAATGTAGAAACTTGAATTCCAATGGAAGGTCTTGTTTCTTAAAACTTGCATCTCTCACGATTTATAGGTAAATAGTGTGTTTCTTAATAAATATTTGAAATTTTAGTTATTGCTGCAACATATTTGCTAAATAATGTCAAATACTTGTAATTAAAATCCTTATTCTTTCATTTTCAGATGCTATTTTACTTCAAATTATACGTAAAGTCCTGGGACTCTCTCTATTGATGGAGTTCATACAAAACTGCAATCGAAGGTGAAACGTACTGAGTAGTGGTATGAATTTTCATTGTTTCTTTTTATTCTTTACCATTTTACTACTAACTCCTTTCTTGCAGCTCTCTTTTTCAGGTAGAGAGAGAGTCTGCGGGTCAGGGGTGGGAGGACGTTTACGTAGAAAAGCCCGCATCTAACGATTAAGAGGTAAATATTTATGAATTATTTAAAATCTTTGTCTGTATTCAAAAGAAAAATTGAAAAAAATTACAATGTGATATTTTACTCTTTGCAGTTGCACCTTTAAGTGTAGAAACTTGAATTCCTTTGGAAGGTCCTGTTTCTTAAGAATTGCATCTCTCCCGATTTATAGGTAAATATTGTGTTTCTTAATAAATGTTTGAAATTTCAGTTAGTGCTGCAACATATTTGCTAAATAATGTCAAATACTTGTAATTTAAATCCTGATGGAAGGTCTTGTTCCTTAAATCATGCATATCTCACGATTTATAGGTGAATATTGTGTTTCTTAATAAATGTTTGAAATTTTAGTTCTTGCTTCTACATATTTGCTAATTAATGTCAAATACTTGTAATTAAAATCTTTATTCTTTCATTTTCAGATGCTATTTTATTTCAAATTATACGTGAAGTCCTTTGACTCTCTCTATGGATGGTATTCATACAAAAAAACTTCAATTGAAAGTGAAACGTTCTGAGAAGTGGCATGAAATTTCATTGTTTCTTTTTATTCTTTTCTATTTTACTACTAACTCCTTTCTTGCAGCTCTCTTTTTCAGGTAGAGAGAGAGTCTGCGGGTCAGGGGGTGGGAGGACGTTTACGTAGAAAAGCCCGCATCTAACGATTAAGATCTAAATATTTATGAATTACTAGCTGTTATACCCGACGTTGCACGGGTAGAGGTGAAAAAATAATCTAATAGTCAATTTAACAATTTTTTCTTTCAGTTGAGTTACATAAGATGTGAAAATTACCCAGTAATTTTCCCATTAATTACCCATCCTGGATATAGTAATGATTAATATTAGTTTCTCAAAATAATACCTTTATAAGAAGACCAAATTAAAAAGAATACATATTTAAGTGAAAAATAATCAGTAATAATTAAAAATAAGCTACTCCAGCAAACAACAAACGATTTGCATTTTTATATAGGTCAGTTCAATTCATCCATCATTTAATCCGTTAAAACATAATAAGCTTATGTTGCTGTTACCGTTCGTTATAAAGTACAGAATCCCTTTACTTATCTTACCTTAAAAATTCAAAATTTAAAAAATGCTATAAAATTAACAGATAATGTCATAGTAATATCCCGAATAAAAACATTTTAGCTCATTTGGCATGTTTGAAAAATTTGGCGAGGAAAATATATGGCTACCATTCCACCCATTCAGCTCTAGCGCAAAGACCATCGCACAACCAACCAGCTATTCAAAAAAATGCTCTTTTGCACGTTCTTTGTAATAATTTGGCGAGTTTGGCAAAGTAATTGGCGACAGAAGGAAGACATGAAACCCTAATATGCATCTGTAGTGCAACGGTCTTCAAAAAACAACATAATTCAGTAAAAGCTTAACTATGCTTTTAAAAAATTCATAATTAAAATCATATATACACAATAAAATAATAGAATGGAGATTGGTATTATTACGTAACTTGAAACATATCCAACTATTTTTTCAAATTATTAATTTTGTTTCTGAAGGCAATGAACAAATATTAAATAAATTAAACATTTTCAAATTCAATTGTTTTCTAAAAAGTTTTATTTAAATTTTTCTGAATGATGGCATCACGAAAGAGAAAAAATGATCGGATTTGAGCGAAAGTGGTGTATTTTTTCCCTTAAAACGTTCGAAAACGATAGAAGGAATGGTCCGATTCGAAAAATTCTTAGCCTATGTTTGTTCTGGGGATGAGATGAATTTTTGTGCCAAATTTCGTGACAATCTGTTGCGTGGTTTTTAAGTTTTTGCGTCCTATACAAACAGAGGTCGCCTTTTATGTATATAGATTTAAAATCTTTGTTTTCAAAAGTAAAATTGAAAGAAATTACAATGTGATATTTTACTCTTTGCAGATGCACCTTTAAATGTAGAAACTTGAATTCCTTTGGAAGGTCTTGTTTCCTAAGAATTGCACCTCTCACGATTTATAGGTAAATATATTGTGCTTCTTAATAAATGTTTGAAATTTCAGTTACTGCTGCAACATATTTGCTAAATAATGTCAAATACTTGTAATTAATTTCCTTATTCTTTCACTTTCAGATGCTATTTCATTTCAAAGTATACGTAAAGTCCTGGGACTCTCTCTGTTGACGGAGTAAATACAAAACTTCAATCAAAGGTGAAACGTACTGTGAAGTGGTATAAATTTTCATTGTTTCCTTTTATTCTTTTCTATTTTACTACTAACTCCTTTCTTGCAGCTCTCTTTTTCAGGTAGAGAGAGAGAGAGAGAGTCTGCGGGTCAGGGGTGGGAGGACGTTTACGTAGAAATGCCCGCATCTAACGATTAAGAGGTAAATATTTATGATTTTTTTTAAATCTTTGTCGGTATTCAAAAGTAAAATTGAAAAAAATTACAATGTGATATTTTACTCTTTGCAGATGCACCTTTAAATGTAGAAACTTGAATTCCTTTGGAAGGTCTTGTTTCTTAAGAATTGCATCTCTCACGATTTATAGGTAAATATTGTGTGTCTTAATAAATGTTTGAAATTTCAGATCTTGCTGCTACATGTTTGCTAAATAATGTCAAATACTTGTAATTAAAATCCTTATTCTTTCATTTTCAGATGCTATTTTACTTCAAATTATACGTAAAGTCCTGGGACTCTCTCTATTGATGTAGTTAATACAAAACTTCAATCAAAGGTGAAACGTACTGAAAAGTGGTATGAATTTCATTGTTTAACGAGTAAGAATATACGAGAATAAACGAGTTTGTTTTTTATGATTTCATTCTTTTCCTCCTTTTTGATTAGTAAATGTCTCAAAGTTTGCTGCATTTGGATTATTCATTCAAGCTACGGACCACTCCGTATAGCGAGCGTTATTTTATAACCACCCTGTATTCTTGTAGAATCTGTTGTTTTCATTCCGAGGACGCGTCCAATCCATCTCCACAGTCTCTTTTTGAGTTCATTTGTAATAGGACATCTTTTTAATTTTTCGTCGAAGCTAATGTTCGGAATTCTTTGCTACCAATAAATTTTCAGAATTTTCCTGAAGCATTTTGTTTGATACGCATCAACTTCGTCGTCCTGTGATTTAACTTATTTCAAACTTTCAAAGCCGAAGAACAGTTTATATTTTATTTTCTTTCTTTGTAGAGTTATAAAAACATAGTGTGGTTTAATTATAATTGATTTTATGTCATCGCTTGTAACTCAATTCTTCAGTGGTGACTGTTGAACCCATATATTAAAAGAATTTGTCTCTTCTACATATTTTCCATTAATATAACTTATATTTGAGTTACCGCATTTCATTTTAGGGACTATTGTTTTTTTCCGTTTACCAAAAGGAAATTTTTTTTGGCACTTGTTGTGAGCCTTGCTTTTCTTTTCATATCCTCTTAGTTAGAAGACATCAACACAATTTCGTCAGCGTAGTCAAGGTCTTATAGTAACCCCTGATTCTAAGACTTCGGTACTTCATTCAGCATTGCTTTCATAATCCAGTTTATAATAATAGTAAAAAGGGTTTATCAGAATACGCTTTCTTGTCTAACACCTTTGCGAATATTAATATCCTTTTCTTCCCTCACACAGACACCGAATGAGACAATTTTTAAAAATGAAAAGCAATGATCAGTTATAATGAATTCATACAATACAATTATTGTAGCTAATCTAGGAAAACGTAACGAGGTTATTCTGATTCAATAAATAACTTATTTCTCTAGTATTTATAGGATACTAATGTTTCTGCTGGAAAAAAGCGTAATTTTCTTCTAAATAAAACAGATATTTAAATCTTTGAATGCTTTGCATTTCATTTAGTTATGAATAAAATTAAAATATGCGTAGATGTGAACTTATCAAAAAAGCATATGCTATGTTAAATGTCCTTTATTTCGAACACAAAGGTCCATAAAACTTACAATATTTGTCACTATTAGGTTACGCCTATTATTTTTTTCCCAATCTATATATATCTATATAAATGCCCCTTTTCCAAGCTGGTTTATTTGTTTTTCTATGAATGTTATACCTAATGAATCATAGATAATCTACAACTAAATTGTTTTTATTTATTATTAATGTAAATGAGTTTTGGAAAAGATTTTTTACTGGTTATAAAATGTTATCCGTTAATATCATAAATTTGTCCTATAGTTACGTCCCAAAATAATTAAAAACACATTAAGTTTCATTTTTTCCCTATAATTTTATTTTAAACACAATGGTAAATAGTTTAACAATGGTAGATCGAACCAGCGTTCCAGGTTAAAGACATGCATTGTTTAAACCTCTTTTTAAATTATTCTAAATGAACCTTTGTTACAGAAATATGTTGTAACAATGAAAATGAGCAAAAAATTCTCATTCCAGCGGCAGATCTCTAGCACGAAGCTGCTTTTTTAAGTTAGTCTTCTAAACTAAAATAAATTAATTTGTCTACAAATTCCTTAGCCGAAGAACAGATTGAGCGGATCTAGTCTCCTTATAAACATAGGTATGTTGTTCAGTTTTACTTAAAGTAAAATATTCTAGGCGTAAAAAAAACATTGACTGCCACTGTAGTTCTTCAACCGATCGTTTAAGTTTTACAGTTTTACAACTAATAACGTTATTAAGAAATTATAAATAATGAATAGGATATTACAATTTTTTTCGTTCATGGAGCTTCTCTGTCAATAAAAAGTGCTTGGTAAAAGTGGTTAGACCGAAACAGCTTTAGAATAAAACAGTTAATTTAGAAGGCTGTAGATTTTTTTGGTATCGCACTGGAGCTGCATGTTAGGGTTTTATGCTTGTTTTTCGCCAAATGCTTTAGCGAACTCGACATATTACTACTTAAAACGCGCTGAATGGGCAATTTAAAAAAAAAAATACAAGCTAGTTGTTTGAAAGTCATCGTGCTAGAGCTGTATAATGGGTGTGTTTGTAGCTATATCTATTTTCTCACCAAATTTTTACCAAAAAATCGCTAAATAAGCCAAAAGGTTTTATGTATTTATAAAGAAAATTACGATGACAGTTATCCGCCCATTTTATAGAGTATTTTTCGTTTAGGAATGTTAACAAGTTCGCTGCCACTATATCATCGATAGAGGGTGATGAAGTGGAAGAACATCCTGTTTTTTAAACCAGTTCGCTATAATAGAAACGTACTAACTATTCTTCATTTTCGAATAAGTAGGGTAGACTGACCAGTGAGTGAACAGGCCCCAGTGAATGAACATTTGGTAAATATAATTTTTAAAAAATAAGGATTGAAAATCATTCCACTATATGGATTGCCAACACTGACTTCCGCCCATGTATAGGAAGCTATCTGACAATGGTTGGTAGTCCTGGTCATTATATCCTGGTGTTCATTCACTGGCGAACGTGACGTCTTAAACGTTCATTCACTGGTTAGTCTACCCTACAAATCTTAATTCGAGGTCGTAAAATTTTAAGGTTAGGTTGAATTAACGTCGCTAACTAAAGCTAAACGACAGCTAGTCGTAAAAATGCGAGGAAATGTTCATGGCCTTTTCCAACCGGATAGCTGATCATTTAAATGAGTCATAATTTAATTGAGAGCGAAATACCAGATATGCTTCAGTGAATAACTTTTCGACTATGAAATCATCATTAAATTTTCATAATTAATATTTTTTTGGGGTTAATTTTGTTAGAAAAAATACAAAAAAATACTGACTATTTGCAATTTTTTTTATAGCTAGATAGTAGAATAACAAACTAAATCGCACTGCGGAAGAGCTGTGGGGCGCCCTGTGGTCAGAGTCTCGATCAAAGGATCGGAAGGTCCCGCGATCGAGTCCTGGTCGCTGAAAAACCCACCGAGTGTATGCGGAGTACGTGTTTGTTAAATCTGTTGGTTCCGAGAGTCTTGTAGGTGGTCAATGCGCAGTTTCCCGAGGGTACAGGTTCCTGGAGACTATTTCCCTCCCCTTCAGGAACTGTCTAAATTGTGGAAGTGGCCCGCAATAGACGGTAGTTGGGTGACAGGGGGTTGTTCAAGTGTTTCAGGTCCGTTTGAAAACTATCTTCCTGAACCAATTTGATCAAACGTGAGGTAGAAACTTGGAGTTCAGAAGCACTTAAATGGTCTTTTAAACGCTCTGAAGATTTGATTTTGCAATTGAAGATTAATCTTAGGCACAATGCAGTAATTCTGATGAGCTTTCTGAAAGTGGAATACCTAGAGATTAGAGAGTCAGAGGGAAATTGAGATTGAGTGAAAATTGAAGCACTGAGACTTGTTTTACGAATTTGTAACTCTGTTATAGTAGTTTGTGCTTCAATTGGCCAATCTTTCTTTGGCTCGGCAATAAACTTCGGATTGTGCCACCACGCACAGCTCGCTGTGGATAAGGTCATTTGGTGAAAGTCCACGAGTGCCTAAATCACTGGGATTGGAACTAGAAGGAGCAGTTTTCGTTCTTAAATGTATGATGAGAACTTGTGCGAGTTTGTTTGCTGTAAGGGTTGTGATCAGCTTTAACGCTTGTAGGCCCTTCAGTCGAAATCGCTTCAAGAGTGCGGAAACGACCAACTAGGAATTTCTTTAGTTCGTCAAAGGTTGGAATGTCAGTCTTTGAAACTAAACTTTGTTCCCAAAGCTGCAGGGTTTCGTGTGCAAGTTTTTGGGACAAGATGTTCACCAAAATAGCATCCCATTTGTCAACTGGTACACCTAAATTTAAGAGTGATTGTACACAGCCCTCTTATGTATCTACTAAACATTTAATGTTTTGCGTGTTGTCGTTAGTAATTTTGTGCTGGGATAACAAGATTCGCAACTCCGAATTAATCTGAATCCGCTTATTTTCGAATCTCTGTTTAAACACGTCCCAAGCCGACGCGCAGTTGGAGTCAGTAACTTGATAATGCTTGATCAAATACTCTGCCTCTCCAGCTACGTGAGCCTTTAAGTAGTAAAGTCGCTGTACGTTACTTAGAGACGCATTATCATCAATTAGACATGAGAATAAATCCCGAAATGATGCCCAATCTTCATACTTACCCGAAAAAAAAGAGAGTTTGATAGTGTAGCTTTTCGTCGGACCTACGCTCCGACTGAGAACTAGATTGCTGAGTGTTTCTAAACTGCGTTACGGGTTTTTCGGGGTAAGTTAGAGAAAATAACTCTTTGATTTCTGCTAGATTTTCTATATAGTATTCTTCAACTTCGTCATAAAGGTCACCTTTGAAGTAAGGTTCTTCGACAGTCAAACTTTCTTCCGATAGGATTTGATCGTGATTTGCGGAAAATTTGTACCATAAATCATTAAGAAGTTGTATTCGCGTTTCAAAATAAGATTTAGTCTTGCGCGAGACGTAATCTTTCTTGTAGTTACGAATAGATTTTTTCATGCGCACGTAAATATTCGACTGTTCTTTAAGTAAGGCTGCAATAGTTCAAAAAGCATAGATATTCTTACCTCTGGTCCTTTTATACTTAGCTTGTGATCCGGCTCGACACGGACCAACTGGATGGGGGCGATGTGTAAGATGTGCTTCTGTAGAATTTATGGCAAAGAAACAAAGTGCTACGTTCACTATTATTTTTATTACTTTCTAAAACAATACAAAATGGTTGAACAAAAAGGACTCGAACATATAGTGAGGTAGCGACTTGCGAATACAAATTTTTCGTTAATTCGAATAATACGAGAGCTGTCTTTCCTCGAGTGAACGAGTGAGAGTCACTGGAAAAGAAAACACGTTCACTTCCTTTACAGGAAAAGTTCCGGAGTCATCTCAGTTCACTTCACGTGGTGGTGATTTGCATCAGTATTTTTCCGCGACTGGTGGAGGAAAGCGTGGGTCGTGTGGTAGCTCTTGCTCAGACCAGGGGTGTTCATCCCGAGGGGGCCTGAGTCTCAGTTGAGCCAGGTGGCCTGTCCGCAGCCGGCGCGCCGCAGTGGGGTGACAGGGGGGTGTTCATCCCGATGGGGCCTGAGTCTCAGTTGAGCCAGGTGGCCTGTCCGCAGTCGGAGCGCCGCAGTGGGGTGACAGGGGGGGTGTTCATCCCGAGGTGGCCTGAGTCTCAGTTGAGCCAGGTGGCCTGTCCGCAGCAGGCGCGCCGCAGTGGGGTGACAGGGGGGTGTTCATCCCGAGGTGGCCTGAGTCTCAGTTGAGCCAGGTGGCCTGTCCGCAGCCGGCGCGCCGCAGTGGGGTGACATTGGGGTGTTCATCCCGAGGGGGCCTGAGTCTCAGTTGAGCCAGGTGGCCTGTCCGCAGCCGGCGCGCCGCAGTGAGGTGACAGGGGGGTGTTCATCCCGAGGGGGCCTGAGTCTCAGTTGAGCCAGGTGGCCTGTCCGCAGCCGGCGCGCCGCATTGGGGTGACAGGGGGTGTTCATCCCGAGGGGGGCTGAGTCTCAGTTGAGCCAGGTGGCCTGTCCGCAGTCGGCGCGCCGCAGTGGGGTGACAGGGGGGGTGTTCCTCCCGAGGGGGCCTGAGTCTCAGTTGAGACAGGTGGCCTGTCCGCAGTCGGCGCGCGGCAGTGGGGTGACAGGGGGGTGTTCATCCCGAGGGGGCCTGAGTCTCAGTTGAGCCAGGTGGCCTGTCCGCAGTCGGCGCGCCGCAGTGGGGTAACAGGGGGGTGTTCATCCCGAGGGGGCCTGAGTCTCAGTTGAGCCAGGTGGCCTGTCCGCAGCCGGAGCGCCGCAGTGGGGTGACAGGGGGGTGTTCATCCCGAGGGGGCCTGAGTTTCAGTTGAGCCAGGTGGCCTGTCCGCAGCCGGCGCGCCGCAGTGGGGTGACAGGGGGGTGTTCATCCCGAGGGGGCCTGATTCTCAGTTGAGCCAGGTGGCCTGTCCGCAGTCGGCGCGCCGCAGTGAGGTGACAGGGGGGTGTTCATCCCGAGGGGGCCTGAGTCTCAGTTGAGCAAGGTGGCCTGTCCGCAGTCGGCGCGCCGCAGTGGGGTGACAGGGGGGTGTTCATCCCGAGGGGGCCTGAGTCTCAGTTGAGCCAGGTGGCCTGTCCGCAGTCGGCGCGCCGCAGTCGGGTGACAGGGGGGTGTTCATCCCGAGGGGGCCTGATTCTCAGTTGAGCCAGTTGGCCTGTCCGCAGCCGGCGCGCCGCAGTGGGGTGACAGGGGGTGTTCATCCCGATTGGGGCTGAGTCTCAGTTGAGCCAGGTGGCCTGTCCGCATTCGGCGCGCCGCAGTGGGGTGACAGGGGGGTGTTCATCCCGAGGGGGCCTGATTCTCAGTTGAGCCAGGTGGCCTGTCCGCAGTCGGCGCGCCGCAGTGGGGTGACAGGGGGGTGTTCATCCCGAGGGGGCCTGAGTCTCAGTTGAACCAGGTGGCCTGTCCGCGGTCGGCGCCGCATCAGTGGGGTGACAGGGGGGTGTTCATCCCGAGGGGGGCCTGAGTCTCAGTTGAGCCACTTGGCCTGTCCGCAGTCGGCGCGCCGCAGTGGGGTGACAGGGGGTGTTCATCCCGAGGGGGCCTGAGTCTCAGTTGAGCCAGGTGGCCTGTCCGCAGCCGGAGCGCCGCAGTGGGGTGACAGGGGGGTGTTCATCCCGAGGGGGCCTGAGTTTCAGTTGAGCCAGGTGGCCTGTCCGCAGCCGGCGCGCCGCAGTGGGGTGACAGGGGGGTGTTCATCCCGAGGGGGCCTGATTCTCAGTTGAGCCAGGTGGCCTGTCCGCAGCAGGCGCGCCGCAGTGGGGTGACAGGGGGGTGTTCATCCCGAGGGGGCCTGAGTCTCAGTTGAGCCAGGTGGCCTGTCCGCAGCCGGCGCGCCGCAGTGAGGTGACAGGGGGGTGTTCATCCCGAGGGGGCCTGAGTCTCAGTTGAGCCAGGTGGCCTGTCCGCAGTCGGCGCGCCGCAGTGGGGTGACAGGGGGGTGTTCATCCCGAGGGGGCCTGAGTCTCAGTTGAGCCAGGTGGCCTGTCCGCAGCAGGCGCGCCGCAGTGGGGTGACAGGGGGGTGTTCATCCCGAGGGGGCCTGAGTCTCAGTTGAGCCAGGTGGCCTGTCCGCAGCCGGCGCGCCGCAGTGGGGTGACAGGGGGGGTGTTCATCCCGAGGGGGCCTGAGTCTCAGTTGAGCCAGGTGGCCTGTCCGCAGCCGGCGCGCCGCATTGGGGTGACAGGGGGTGTTCATCCCGAGGGGGCCTGAGTCTCAGTTGAGCCAGGTGGCCTGTCCGCAGTCGGCGCGCCGCAGTGGGGTGACAGGGGGGTGTTCATCCCGAGGGGGCCTGAGTCTCAGTTGAGACAGGTGGCCTGTCCGCAGTCGGCGCGCCGCAGTGGGGTGACAGGGGGGTGTTCATCCCGAGGGGGCCTGAGTCTCAGTTGAGCCAGGTGGCCTGTCCGCAGTCGGCGCGCCGCAGTGGGGTAACAGGGGGGTGTTCATCCCGAGGGGGCCTGAGTCTCAGTTGAGCCAGGTGGCCTGTCCGCAGCCGGCGCGCCGCAGTGGGGTGACAGGGGGGTGTTCATCCCGAGGGGGCCTGAGTTTCAGTTGAGCCAGGTGGCCTGTCCGCATCGGCGCGCCGCAGTGGGGTGACAGGGGGGTGTTCATCCCGAGGGGGCCTGAGTCTCAGTTGAGCCAGGTGGCCTGTCCGCAGCCGGCGCGCCGCAGTGGGGTGACAGGGGGTGTTCATCCCGAGGGGGCCTGAGTCTCAGTTGAGCCAGGTGGCCTGTCCGCATTCGGCGCGCCGCAGTGGGGTGACAGGGGGGTGTTCATCCCGAGGGGGCCTGAGTCTCAGTTGAGCCAGGTGGCCTGTCCGCAGTCGGAGCGCCGCAGTGGGGTGACAGGGGGGTGTTCATCCCGAGGGGGCCTGAGTCTCAGTTGAGCCAGGTGGCCTGTCCGCGGTCGGCGCGCCGCAGTGGGGTGACAGGGGGGTGTTCATCCCGAGGGGGCCTGAGTCTCAGTTGAGCCAGGTGGCCTGTCCGCAGTCGGCGCGCCGCAGTGGGGTGACAGGGGGGTGTTCATCCCGAGGGGGCCTGAGTCTCAGTTGAGCCAGGTGGCCTGTCCGCAGCCGGAGCGCCGCAGTGGGGTGACAGGGGGGTGTTCATCCCGAGGGGGCCTGAGTTTCAGTTGAGCCAGGTGGCCTGTCCGCAGTCGGCGCGCCGCAGTGGGGTGACAGGGGGGTGTTCATCCCGAGGGGGCCTGATTCTCAGTTGAGCCAGGTGGCCTGTCCGCAGTCGGCGCGCCGCAGTGAGGTGACAGGGGGGTGTTCATCCCGAGGGGGCCTGAGTCTCAGTTGAGCCAGGTGGCCTGTCCGCAGTCGGCGCGCCGCAGTGGGGTGACAGGGGGGTGTTCATCCCGAGGGGGCCTGAGTCTCAGTTGAGCCAGGTGGCCTGTCCGCAGTCGGCGCGCCGCAGTGGGGTGACAGGGGGGTGTTCATCCCGAGGGGGCCTGAGTCTCAGTTGAGCCAGGTGGCCTGTCCGCAGTCGGCGCGCCGCAGTGGGGTGACAGGGGGGTGTTCATCCCGAGGGGGCCTGAGTCTCAGTTGAGCCAGGTGGCCTGTCCGCGGTCGGCGCGCCGCAGTGGGGTGACAGGGGGGTGTTCATCCCGAGGGGGCCTGAGTCTCAGTTGAGCCAGGTGGCCTGTCCGCAGTCGGCGCGCCGCAGTGGGGTGACAGGGGGTGTTCATCCCGAGGGGGCCTGAGTCTCAGTTGAGCCAGGTGGCCTGTCCGCAGTCGGCGCGCCGCAGTGAGTGACAGGGGGGTGTTCATCCCGAGGGGGCCTGAGTCTCAGTTGAGCCAGGTGGCCTGTCCGCAGCCGGCGCGCCGCAGTGGGGTGACAGGGGGTGTTCATCCCGAGGGGGCCTGAGTCTCAGTTGAGCCAGGTGGCCTGTCCGCATTCGGCGCGCCGCAGTGGGGTGACAGGGGGGTGTTCATCCCGAGGGGGCCTGAGTCTCAGTTGAGCCAGGTGGCCTGTCCGCAGTCGGCGCGCCGCAGTGGGGTGACAGGGGGGTGTTCATCCCGAGGGGGCCTGAGTCTCAGTTGAGCCAGGTGGCCTGTCCGCAGTCGGCGCGCCGCAGTGGGGTGACAGGGGGGTGTTCATCCCGAGGGGGGCCTGAGTCTCAGTTGAGCCAGGTGGCCTGTCCGCAGTCGGCGCGCCGCAGTGGGGTGACAGGGGGGTGTTCATCCCGAGGGGGCCTGAGTCTCAGTTGAGCCAGGTGGCCTGTCCGCAGCCGGCGCGCCGCAGTGGGGTGACAGGGGGGTGTTCATCCCGAGGGGGCCTGAGTCTCAGTTGAGCCAGGTGGCCTGTCCGCAGCCGGCGCGCCGCAGTGGGGTGACAGGGGGGTGTTCATCCCGAGGGGGCCTGAGTCTCAGTTGAGCCAGGTGGCCTGTCCGCAGTCGGCGCGCCGCAGTGGGGTGACAGGGGGTGTTCATCCCGAGGGGGCCTGAGTCTCAGTTGAGCCAGGTGGCCTGTCCGCAGCCGGCGCGCCGCAGTGGGGTGACAGGGGGGTGTTCATCCCGAGGGGGCCTGAGTCTCAGTTGAGCCAGGTGGCCTGTCCGCAGTCGGCGCGCCGCAGTGGGGTGACAGGGGGGTGTTCATCCCGAGGGGGCCTGAGTCTCAGTTGAGCCAGGTGGCCTGTCCCGCGCGCGCCGCAGTGGGGTGACAGGGGGGTGTTCATCCCGAGGGGGCCTGAGTCTCAGTTGAGCCAGGTGGCCTGTCCGCAGTCGGCGCGCCGCAGTGGGGTGACAGGGGGGTGTTCATCCCGAGGGGGCCTGAGTCTCAGTTGAGCCAGGTGGCCTGTCCGCAGTCGGCGCGCCGCAGTGGGGTGACAGGGGGGTGTTCATCCCGAGGGGGCCTGAGTCTCAGTTGAGCCAGGTGGCCTGTCCGCAGTCGGCGCGCCGCAGTGGGGTGACAGGGGGGTGTTCATCCCGAGGGGGCCTGAGTCTCAGTTGAGCCAGGTGGCCTGTCCGCAGTCGGCGCGCCGCAGTGGGGTGACAGGGGGTGTTCATCCCGAGGGGGCCTGAGTCTCAGTTGAGCCAGGTGGCCTGTCCGCAGCCGGCGCGCCGCAGTGGGGTGACAGGGGGTGTTCATCCCGAGGGGGCCTGAGTCTCAGTTGAGCCAGGTGGCCTGTCCGCAGCCGGCGCGCCGCAGTGGGGTGACAGGGGGGTGTTCATCCCGAGGGGGCCTGAGTCTCAGTTGAGCCAGGTGGCCTGTCCGCAGTCGGCGCGCCGCAGTGGGGTGACAGGGGGGTGTTCATCCCGAGGGGGCCTGAGTCTCAGTTGAGCCAGGTGGCCTGTCCGCAGTCGGCGCGCCGCAGTGGGGTGACAGGGGGGTGTTCATCCCGAGGGGGCCTGAGTCTCAGTTGAGCCAGGTGGCCTGTCCGCAGCCGGCGCGCCGCAGTGGGGTGACAGGGGGGTGTTCATCCCGAGGGGGCCTGAGTTTCAGTTGAGCCAGGTGGCCTGTCCGCAGTCCGGCGCGCCGCAGTGGGGTGACAGGGGGGTGTTCATCCCGAGGGGGCCTGAGTCTCAGTTGAGCCAGGTGGCCTGTCCGCAGTCGGCGCGCCGCAGTGGGTGACAGGGGGGTGTTCATCCCGAGGGGGCCTGAGTCTCAGTTGAGCCAGGTGGCCTGTCCGCAGTCGGCGCGCCGCAGTGGGGTGACAGGGGGGGTGTTCATCCCGAGGGGGCCTGAGTCTCAGTTGAGCCAGGTGGCCTGTCCGCAGTCGGCGCGCATCAGTGGGGTGACAGGGGGGTGTTCATCCCGAGGGGGCCTGAGTCTCAGTTGAGCCAGGTGGCCTGTCCGCAGTCGGCGCGCCGCAGTGGGGTGACAGGGGGGTGTTCATCCCGAGGGGGCCTGAGTCTCAGTTGAGCCAGGTGGCCTGTCCGCAGTCGGCGCGCCGCAGTGGGGTGACAGGGGGGTGTTCATCCCGAGGGGGCCTGAGTCTCAGTTGAGCCAGGTGGCCTGTCCGCAGTCGGCGCGCCGCAGTGGGGTGACAGGGGGTGTTCATCCCGAGGGGGCCTGAGTCTCAGTTGAGCCAGGTGGCCTGTCCGCATTCGGCGCGCCGCAGTGGGGTGACAGGGGGGTGTTCATCCCGAGGGGGCCTGATTCTCAGTTGAGCCAGGTGGCCTGTCCGCAGTCGGCGCGCCGCAGTGGGGTGACAGGGGGGTGTTCATCCCGAGGGGGCCTGAGTCTCAGTTGAGCCAGGTGGCCTGTCCGCGGTCGGCGCGCCGCAGTGGGGTGACAGGGGGGTGTTCATCCCGAGGGGGCCTGAGTCTCAGTTGAGCCAGGTGGCCTGTCCGCAGTCGGCGCGCCGCAGTGGGGTGACAGGGGGGTGTTCATCCCGAGGGGGCCTGAGTCTCAGTTGAGCCAGGTGGCCTGTCCGCAGCCGGCGCGCCGCAGTGGGGTGACAGGGGGGTGTTCATCCCGAGGGGGCCTGAGTCTCAGTTGAGCCAGGTGGCCTGTCCGCAGGGCGCGCCGCAGTAGGGTGACAGGGGGGTGTTCATCCGAGGGGGGGGGGCCTGTGAGCCAGGGGCCTGTCCGCATGAGCCAGGTGCGCGCCGCAGTTGACACAGGGGGTGTTCATCCCGAGGGGGCCTGAGTCTCAGTTGAGCCAGGTGGCCTGTCCGCGTTCATCCCGAGGGGGCCTGAGTCTCAGTTGAGAGGTGGCCTGTCCGCAGTCGGCGCGCCGCAGTGGGGTGACAGGGGGGGCCTGAGTCTCAGTTGAGCCAGGTGGCCTGTCCGCAGTCGGCGCGCAGTGGGGTGACAGGGGGGTGTTCATCCCGAGGGGGCCTGAGTCTCAGTTGAGCCAGGTGGCCTGTCCGCAGTCGGCGCGCCGCAGTGGGGTGACAGGGGGGTGTTCATCCCGAGGGGGCCTGAGTCTCAGTTGAGCCAGGTGGACAGGGGGGGTGTGTTGAGCTGTCCGCAGGCCGGGCGCCGCAGTGGGGTGACACAGGGGGTGTTCATCCCCGGGGGGCCTGAGTCTCAGTTGAGCCAGGTGGCCTGTCCGCAGGCCCAGGGGGGTGAGGGGGGTTGAGCCAGGTGGCCTGTCCGCAGTCGGCGCGCCGCAGTGGGGGGTGTTCATCCCGAGGGGGAGTCTCAGTTGAGCCAGGTGGTATGTCCGCCGCAGGGGTGACAGGGGGGTGTTCATCCCGAGGGGGCCTGAGTCTCAGTTGAGCCAGGTGGCCTGTCCGCAGCCGGCGCGCCGCAGTGGGGTGACAGGGGGGGTTCATCCCGAGGGGCCTGAGTCTCAGTTGAGGTGGCCTGTCCGCAGGGCGGCCCGGGGAGGGGGCCTTTCCGGGCCTGATCTCAGTTGAGCCAGGTGGCCTGTCCGCAGTCGGCGCGCCCGCAGTGGGGTGACAGGGGGGTGTTCCATCCCGAGGGGGCCTGAGTCAGTTGAGCCAGGTGGGCCAGGCCGGTGGGGTGACAGGGGGGTGTTGTCCGGGCGCATCAGTGGGGGGGTGACAGGGGGGTGTTCATCCGGGGGTGAGTTCCTTGAGAGGACGCCTGTCCGCAGGTGGCGCGCCGCAGTGGGGTGACAGGGGGTGTTCATCCCTGAGTCTCAGTTGAGCCAGGGGCCTGTCCGCAGCCGAGCGCCGCAGTGGGTGACAGGGGTCATCCCGAGGGGGCCTGAGCCAGGTGGCCTGGGGTGTTCGGGCGCGCCGCAGTTGAGCCAGGTGGTTCATCCGCGGGGGGTTGACAGTGGTGACAGGGGGGTGTTCATCCCGAGGGGGCCTGTCTCAGTTGAGCCGGTGGCTGTCCGCAGCCGCGCGCAGTCCGCAGTGGGGTGACAGGGGGGTGTTCATCCCGAGGGGGCCTGAGTCTCAGTTGAGCCAGGTGGCCTGTCCGCAGCCGGCGCGCCGCAGTGGGGTGACAGGGGGGTGTTCATCCCGAGGGGGCCTGAGTCTCAGTTGAGCCAGGTGGCCTGTCCGCAGCCGGCGCGCCGCAGTGGGGTGACAGGGGGGTGTTCATCCCGAGGGGGCCTGAGTCTCAGTTGAGCCAGGTGGCCTGTCCGCAGGCGCGCCGCAGTGGGGTGACAGGGGGGTGTTCATCCCGAGGGGGCCTGAGTCTCAGTTGAGCCAGGTGGCCTGTCCGCAGCCGGCGCGCCGCAGTGGGGTGACAGGGGGGTGTTCATCCCGAGGGGGCCTGAGTCTCAGTTGAGCCAGGTGGCCTGTCCGCAGCCGGCGCGCCGCAGTGGGGTGACAGGGGGGTGTTCATCCCGAGGGGGGCCTGAGTCTCAGTTGAGCCAGGTGGCCTGTCCGCAGTCGGCGCGCCGCAGTGGGGTGACAGGGGGGTGTTCATCCCGAGGGGGCCTGAGTCTCAGTTGAGCCAGGTGGCCTGTCCGCAGTCGGCGCGCCGCAGTGGGGTGACAGGGGGGTGTTCATCCCGAGGGGGCCTGAGTCTCAGTTGAGCCAGGTGGCCTGTCCGCAGCCGGCGCGCCGCAGTGGGGTGACAGGGGGGTGTTCATCCCGAGGGGGCCTGAGTCTCAGTTGAGCCAGGTGGCCTGTCCGCAGCCGGCGCGCCGCAGTGGGGTGACAGGGGGGTGTTCATCCCGAGGGGGCCTGAGTCTCAGTTGAGCCAGGTGGCCTGTCCGCAGTCGGCGCGCCGCAGTGGGGTGACAGGGGGGTGTTCATCCCGAGGGGGCCTGAGTCTCAGTTGAGCCAGGTGGCCTGTCCGCAGTCGGCGCGCCGCAGTGGGGTGACAGGGGGGTGTTCATCCCGAGGGGGCCTGAGTCTCAGTTGAGCCAGGTGGCCTGTCCGCAGTCGGCGCGCCGCAGTGGGGTGACAGGGGGGTGTTCATCCCGAGGGGGCCTGAGTCTCAGTTGAGCCAGGTGGCCTGTCCGCAGTCGCGCCGCAGTGGGGTGACAGGGGGGTGTTCATCCCGAGGGGGCCTGAGTCTCAGTTGAGCCAGGTGGCCTGTCCGCAGTCGGCGCGCCGCAGTGGGGTGACAGGGGGGTGTTCATCCCGAGGGGGCCTGAGTCTCAGTTGAGCCAGGTGGCCTGTCCGCAGCGCGCCGCAGTGGGGTGACAGGGGGGTGTTCATCCCGAGGGGGCCTGAGTCTCAGTTGAGCCAGGTGGCCTGTCCGCAGCCGGCGCGCCGCAGTGGGGTGACAGGGGGGTGTTCATCCCGAGGGGGCCTGAGTCTCAGTTGAGCCAGGTGGCCTGTCCGCAGCCGGCGCGCCGCAGTGGGGTGACAGGGGGGTGTTCATCCCGAGGGGGCCTGAGTCTCAGTTGAGCCAGGTGGCCTGTCCGCAGCCGGCGCGCCGCAGTGGGGTGACAGGGGGTGTTCATCCCGAGGGGGCCTGAGTCTCAGTTGAGCCAGGTGGCCTGTCCGCAGTCGGCGCGCCGCAGTGGGGTGACAGGGGGGTGTTCATCCCGAGGGGGCCTGAGTCTCAGTTGAGCCAGGTGGCCTGTCCGCAGTCGGCGCGCCGCAGTGGGGTGACAGGGGGTGTTCATCCCGAGGGGGCCTGAGTCTCAGTTGAGCCAGGTGGCCTGTCCGCAGTCGGCGCGCCGCAGTGGGGTGACAGGGGGGTGTTCATCCCGAGGGGGCCTGAGTCTCAGTTGAGCCAGGTGGCCTGTCCGCAGCCGGCGCGCCGCAGTGGGGTGACAGGGGGGTGTTCATCCCGAGGGGGCCTGAGTCTCAGTTGAGCCAGGTGGCCTGTCCGCAGCCGGCGCGCCGCAGTGGGGTGACAGGGGGGTGTTCATCCCGAGGGGGCCTGAGTCTCAGTTGAGCCAGGTGGCCTGTCCGCAGTCGGCGCGCCGCAGTGAGGTGACAGGGGGGTGTTCATCCCGAGGGGGCCTGAGTCTCAGTTGAGCCAGGTGGCCTGTCCGCAGTCGGCGCGCCGCAGTGGGGTGACAGGGGGGTGTTCATCCCGAGGGGGCCTGAGTCTCAGTTGAGCCAGGTGGCCTGTCCGCAGTCGGCGCGCATCAGTGGGGTGACAGGGGGGTGTTCATCCCGAGGGGGCCTGAGTCCCAGTTGAGCCAGGTGGCCTGTCCGCAGTCGGCGCGCCGCAGTGGGGTGACAGGGGTTGTTCATCCCGAGGGGGCCTGAGTCTCAGTTGAGCCAGGTGGCCTGTCCGCAGCCGGCGCGCCGCAGTGGGGTGACAGGGGGGTGTTCATCCCGAGGGGGCCTGAGTCTCAGTTGAGCCAGGTGGCCTGTCCGCAGCCGACGCGCCGCAGTGGGGTGACAGGGGGGTGTTCATCCCGAGGGGGCCTGAGTCTCAGTTGAGCCAGGTGGCCTGTCCGCAGTCGCGGCGCATCAGTGGGGTGACAGGGGGGTGTTCATCCCGAGGGGGCCTGAGTCTCAGTTGAGCCAGGTGGCCTGTCCGCGCGCGCCGCAGTGGGGTGACAGGGGGGTGTTCATCCCGAGGGGGCCTGAGTCTCAGTTGAGCCAGGTGGCCTGTCCGCAGCCGGCGCGCCGCAGTGGGGTGACAGGGGGGTGTTCATCCCGAGGGGGCCTGAGTCTCAGTTGAGCCAGGTGGCCTGTCCGCAGCCGGCGCGCCGCAGTGGGGTGACAGGGGGGTGTTCATCCCGAGGGGGCCTGAGTCTCAGTTGAGCCAGGTGGCCTGTCCGCATTCGGCGCGCCGCAGTGGGGTGACAGGGGGGTGTTCATCCCGAGGGGGCCTGATTCTCAGTTGAGCCAGGTGGCCTGTCCGCAGTCGGCGCGCCGCAGTGGGGTGACAGGGGGGTGTTCATCCCGAGGGGGCCTGAGTCCCAGTTGAGCCAGGTGGCCTGTCCGCAGCCGACGCGCCGCAGTGGGGTGACAGGGGGGTGTTCATCCCGAGGGGGCCTGAGTCTCAGTTGAGCCAGGTGGCCTGTCCGCAGTCGGCGCGCCGCACTGGGGTGACAGGGGGGTGTTCATCCCGAGGGGGCCTGAGTCTCAGTTGAGCCAGGTGGCCTGTCCGCAGTCGGCGCGCCGCAGTGGGGTGACAGGGGGGTGTTCATCCCGAGGGGGCCTGAGTCTCAGTTGAGCCAGGTGGCCTGTCCGCAGTCGGCGCGCCGCAGTGGGGTGACAGGGGGGTGTTCATCCCGAGGGGGCCTGAGTCTCAGTTGAGCCAGGTGGCCTGTCCGCAGTCGGCGCGCCGCAGTGGGGTGACAGGGGGGTGTTCATCCCGAGGGGGCCTGAGTCTCAGTTGAGCCAGGTGGCCTGTCCGCAGCCGACGCGCCGCAGTGGGGTGACAGGGGGGTGTTCATCCCGAGGGGGCCTGAGTCTCAGTTGAGCCAGGTGGCCTGTCCGCAGTCGGCGCGCCGCAGTGGGGTGACAGGGGGTGTTCATCCCGAGGGGGCCTGAGTCTCAGTTGAGCCAGGTGGCCTGTCCGCAGCGCGCCGCAGTGGGGTGACAGGGGGGTGTTCATCCCGAGGGGGCCTGAGTCTCAGTTGAGCCAGGTGGCCTGTCCGCAGCCGGCGCGCCGCAGTGGGGTGACAGGGGGTGTTCATCCCGAGGGGGCCTGAGTCTCAGTTGAGCCAGGTGGCCTGTCCGCAGTCGGCGCGCCGCAGTGGGGTGACAGGGGGGTGTTCATCCCGAGGGGGCCTGAGTCTCAGTTGAGCCAGGTGGCCTGTCCGCAGTCGGCGCGCCGCAGTGGGGTGACAGGGGGGTGTTCATCCCGAGGGGGCCTGAGTCTCAGTTGAGCCAGGTGGCCTGTCCGCAGTCGGCGCGCCGCAGTGGGGTGACAGGGGGGTGTTCATCCCGAGGGGGCCTGAGTCTCAGTTGAGCCAGGTGGCCTGTCCGCAGCCGGCGCGCCGCAGTGGGGTGACAGGGGGTGTTCATCCCGAGGGGGCCTGAGTCTCAGTTGAGCCAGGTGGCCTGTCCGCAGCCGGCGCGCCGCAGTGGGGTGACAGGGGGGTGTTCATCCCGAGGGGGCCTGAGTCTCAGTTGAGCCAGGTGGCCTGTCCGCAGTCGGCGCGCCGCAGTGGGTGACAGGGGGGTGTTCATCCCGAGGGGGCCTGAGTCTCAGTTGAGCCAGGTGGCCTGTCCGCAGTCGGCGCGCCGCAGTGGGGTGACAGGGGGGTGTTCATCCCGAGGGGGCCTGAGTCTCAGTTGAGCCAGGTGGCCTGTCCGCAGTCGGCGCCGCAGTGGGGTGACAGGGGGGTGTTCATCCCGAGGGGGCCTGAGTCTCAGTTGAGCCAGGTGGCCTGTCCGCAGTCGGCGCGCCGCAGTGGGGTGACAGGGGGGTGTTCATCCCGAGGGGGCCTGAGTCTCAGTTGAGCCAGGTGGCCTGTCCGCAGCCGGCGCGCCGCAGTGGGGTGACAGGGGGGTGTTCATCCCGAGGGGGCCTGAGTCTCAGTTGAGCCAGGTGGCCTGTCCGCAGCCGGCGCGCCGCAGTGGGGTGACAGGGGGGTGTTCATCCCGAGGGGGCCTGAGTCTCAGTTGAGCCAGGTGGCCTGTCCGCAGTCGGCGCGCCGCAGTGGGGTGACAGGGGGGTGTTCATCCCGAGGGGGCCTGAGTCTCAGTTGAGCCAGGTGGCCTGTCCGCAGCCGGCGCGCCGCAGTGGGGTGACAGGGGGGTGTTCATCCCGAGGGGGCCTGAGTCTCAGTTGAGCCAGGTGGCCTGTCCGCAGCCGGCGCGCCGCAGTGGGGTGACAGGGGGGTGTTCATCCCGAGGGGGCCTGAGTCTCAGTTGAGCCAGGTGGCCTGTCCGCAGCCGGCGCGCCGCAGTGGGGTGACAGGGGGGTGTTCATCCCGAGGGGGCCTGAGTCTCAGTTGAGCCAGGTGGCCTGTCCGCAGCCGGCGCGCCGCAGTGGGGTGACAGGGGGGTGTTCATCCCGAGGGGGCCTGAGTCTCAGTTGAGCCAGGTGGCCTGTCCGCAGTCGGCGCGCCGCAGTGGGGTGACAGGGGGGTGTTCATCCCGAGGGGGCCTGAGTCTCAGTTGAGCCAGGTGGCCTGTCCGCAGTCGGCGCGCCGCAGTGGGGTGACAGGGGGTGTTCATCCCGAGGGGGCCTGAGTCTCAGTTGAGCCAGGTGGCCTGTCCGCAGTCGGCGCGCATCAGTGGGGTGACAGGGGGGTGTTCATCCCGAGGGGGCCTGAGTCTCAGTTGAGCCAGGTGGCCTGTCCGCAGTCGGCGCGCCGCAGTGGGGTGACAGGGGGGTGTTCATCCCGAGGGGGCCTGAGTCTCAGTTGAGCCAGGTGGCCTGTCCGCAGCCGGCGCGCCGCAGTGGGGTGACAGGGGGGTTCATCCCGAGGGGGCCTGAGTCTCAGTTGAGCCAGGTGGCCTGTCCGCAGCCGGCGCGCCGCAGTGGGGTGACAGGGGGGTGTTCATCCCGAGGGGGCCTGAGTCTCAGTTGAGCCAGGTGGCCTGTCCGCAGTCGGCGCGCCGCAGTGGGGTGACAGGGGGGTGTTCATCCCGAGGGGGCCTGAGTCTCAGTTGAGCCAGGTGGCCTGTCCGCAGCCGGCGCGCCGCAGTGGGGTGACAGGGGGGTGTTCATCCCGAGGGGGCCTGAGTCTCAGTTGAGCCAGGTGGCCTGTCCGCAGCCGGCGCGCTGCAGTGGGGTGACAGGGGGGTGTTCATCCCGAGGGGGCCTGAGTCTCAGTTGAGCCAGGTGGCCTGTCCGCAGGCGCGCCGCAGTGGGGTGACAGGGGGTGTTCATCCCGAGGGGGCCTGAGTCTCAGTTGAGCCAGGTGGCCTGTCCGCAGTCGGCGCGCCGCAGTGGGGTGACAGGGGGGTGTTCATCCCGAGGGGGCCTGAGTCTCAGTTGAGCCAGGTGGCCTGTCCGCAGTCGGCGCGCCGCAGTGGGGTGACAGGGGGGTGTTCATCCCGAGGGGGCCTGAGTCTCAGTTGAGCCAGGTGGCCTGTCCGCAGTCGGCGCGCCGCAGTGGGGTGACAGGGGGGTGTTCATCCCGAGGGGGCCTGAGTCTCAGTTGAGCCAGGTGGCCTGTCCGCAGTCGGCGCGCCGCAGTGGGGTGACAGGGGGTGTTCATCCCGAGGGGGCCTGAGTCTCAGTTGAGCCAGGTGGCCTGTCCGCAGCCGGCGCGCCGCAGTGGGGTGACAGGGGGGTGTTCATCCCGAGGGGGCCTGAGTCTCAGTTGAGCCAGGTGGCCTGTCCGCAGCCGGCGCGCCGCAGTGGGGTGACAGGGGGGTGTTCATCCCGAGGGGGCCTGAGTCTCAGTTGAGCCAGGTGGCCTGTCCGCAGTCGGCGCGCCGCAGTGGGGTGACAGGGGGGTGTTCATCCCGAGGGGGCCTGAGTCTCAGTTGAGCCAGGTGGCCTGTCCGCAGTCGGCGCGCCGCAGTGGGGTGACAGGGGGGGTTTTCATCCCGAGGGGCCTGAGTCTCAGTTGAGCCAGGTGGCCTGTCCGCAGTCGGCGCGCATCAGTGGGGTGACAGGGGGGTGTTCATCCCGAGGGGGCCTGAGTCTCAGTTGAGCCAGGTGGCCTGTCCGCAGCAGGCGCGCCGCAGTGGGGTGACAGGGGGGTGTTCATCCCGAGGGGGCCTGAGTCTCAGTTGAGCCAGGTGGCCTGTCCGCAGCCGGCGCGCCGCAGTGGGGTGACAGGGGGGTGTTCATCCCGAGGGGGCCTGAGTCTCAGTTGAGCCAGGTGGCCTGTCCGCAGCCGGCGCGCCGCAGTGGGGTGACAGGGGGGTGTTCATCCCGATTGGGGCTGAGTCTCAGTTGAGCCAGGTGGCCTGTCCGCATTCGGCGCGCCGCAGTGGGGTGACAGGGGGGTGTTCATCCCGAGGGGGCCTGAGTCTCAGTTGAGCCAGGTGGCCTGTCCGCAGTCGGCGCGCCGCAGTGGGGTGACAGGGGGGTGTTCATCCCGAGGGGGCCTGAGTCTCAGTTGAGCCAGGTGGCCTGTCCGCAGTCGGCGCGCCGCAGTGGGGTGACAGGGGGTGTTCATCCCGAGGGGGCCTGAGTCTCAGTTGAGCCAGGTGGCCTGTCCGCAGCCGGCGCGCCGCAGTGGGGTGACAGGGGGTGTTCATCCCGAGGGGGCCTGAGTCTCAGTTGAGCCAGGTGGCCTGTCCGCAGCCGACGCGCCGCAGTGGGGTGTTCATCCCGAGGGGGCCTGAGTCTCAGTTGAGCCAGGTGGCCTGTCCGCAGTCGGCGCGCCGCAGTGGGGTGACAGGGGGGTGTTCATCCCGAGGGGGCCTGAGTCTCAGTTGAGCCAGGTGGCCTGTCCGCAGCCGGCGCGCCGCAGTGGGGTGACAGGGGGGTGTTCATCCCGAGGGGGCCTGAGTCTCAGTTGAGCCAGGTGGCCTGTCCGCAGCCGACGCGCCGCAGTGGGGTGACAGGGGGTGTTCATCCCGAGGGGGCCTGAGTCTCAGTTGAGCCAGGTGGCCTGTCCGCAGTCGGCGCGCCGCAGTGGGGTGACAGGGGGGTGTTCATCCCGAGGGGGCCTGAGTCTCAGTTGAGCCAGGTGGCCTGTCCGCAGCCGGAGCGCCGCAGTGGGGTGACAGGGGGGTGTTCATCCCGAGGGGGCCTGAGTTTCAGTTGAGCCAGGTGGCCTGTCCGCATCCGGCGCGCCGCAGTGGGGTGACAGGGGGGTGTTCATCCCGAGGGGGCCTGATTCTCAGTTGAGCCAGGTGGCCTGTCCGCAGTCGGCGCGCCGCAGTGGGGTGACAGGGGGTGTTCATCCCGAGGGGGCCTGAGTCTCAGTTGAGCCAGGTGGCCTGTCCGCAGTCGGCGCGCCGCAGTGGGGTGACAGGGGGGTGTTCATCCCGAGGGGGCCTGAGTCTCAGTTGAGCCAGGTGGCCTGTCCGCAGCCGGCGCGCCGCAGTGGGGTGACAGGGGGGTGTTCATCCCGAGGGCCTGTCCGCGCGCGCCGCAGTGGGGTGTCCATCCCGAGGGGCCTGAGTCTCAGTTGAGCCAGGTGGCCTGTCCGCAGCCGACGCGCCGCAGTGGGGTGGGGGTGTTCATCCCGAGGGGGCCTGAGTCTCAGTTGAGCCAGGTGGCCTGTCCGCAGTCGGCGCGCGCAGTGGGGTGACAGGGGGGTGTTCATCCCGAGGGGGCCTGAGTCTCAGTTGAGCCAGGTGGCCTGTCCGCAGCCGGCGCGCCGCAGTGGGGTGACAGGGGGGTGTTCATCCCGAGGGGGCCTGAGTCTCAGTTGAGCCAGGTGGCCTGTCCGCAGCCGGCGCGCCGCAGTGGGGTGACAGGGGGTGTTCATCCCGAGGGGGCCTGAGTCTCAGTTGAGCCAGGTGGCCTGTCCGCAGTCGGTGCGCCGCAGTGGGGTGACAGGGGGGTGTTCATCCCGAGGGGGCCTGAGTCTCAGTTGAGCCAGGTGGCCTGTCCGCAGCCGGAGCGCCGCAGTGGGGTGACAGGGGGGTGTTCATCCCGAGGGGGCCTGATTCTCAGTTGAGCCAGGTGGCCTGTCCGCAGTCGGCGCGCCGCAGTGAGGTGACAGGGGGGTGTTCATCCCGAGGGGGCCTGAGTCTCAGTTGAGCCAGGTGGCCTGTCCGCAGTCGGCGCGCCGCAGTGGGGTGACAGGGGGGTGTTCATCCCGAGGGGGCCTGAGTCTCAGTTGAGCCAGGTGGCCTGTCCGCAGCCGACGCGCATCAGTGGGATGACAGGGGGGTGTTCATCCCGAGGGGGCCTGTCCGCGCGCGCCGCAGTGGGGTGTCCATCCCGAGGGGGCCTGAGTCTCAGTTGAGCCAGGTGGCCTGTCCGCAGCCGACGCGCCGCAGTGGGGGGGGGTGTTCATCCCGAGGGGGCCTGAGTCTCAGTTGAGCCAGGTGGCCTGTCCGCAGTCGGCGCGCATCAGTGGGGTGACAGGGGGGTGTTCATCCCGAGGGGGCCTGAGTCTCAGTTGAGCCAGGTGGCCTGTCCGCAGTCGGCGCGCCGCAGTGGGGTGACAGGGGGGGTGTTCATCCCGAGGGGGCCTGAGTCTCAGTTGAGCCAGGTGGCCTGTCCGCAGTCGGCGCGCATCAGTGGGGTGACAGGGGGGTGTTCATCCCGAGGGGGCCTGAGTCTCAGTAGAGCCAGGTGGCCTGTCCGCAGCCGGCGCGCCGCAGTGGGGTGACAGGGGGGTGTTCATCCCGAGGGGGCCTGAGTCTCAGTTGAGCCAGGTGGCCTGTCCGCAGCCGCGCGCCGCAGTGGGGTAACAGGGGGGTGTTCATCCCGAGGGGGCCTGAGTCTCAGTTGAGCCAGGTGGCCTGTCCGCAGGCGGCGCGCCGCAGTGGGGTGACAGGGGGGTGTTCATCCCGAGGGGGCCTGAGTCTCAGTTGAGCCAGGTGGCCTGTCCGCGCGCGCCGCAGTGGGGTGTCCATCCCGAGGGGGCCTGAGTCTCAGTTGAGCCAGGTGGCCTGTCCGCAGCCGACGCGCCGCAGTGGGGTGTTCATCCCGAGGGGGCCTGAGTCTCAGTTGAGCCAGGTGGCCTGTCCGCAGTCGGCGCGCGCGCCGCAGTGGGGTGACAGGGGGGTGTTCATCCCGAGGGGGCCTGAGTCTCAGTTGAGCCAGGTGGCCTGTCCGCAGCCGACGCGCCGCAGTGGGGTGACAGGGGGGTGTTCATCCCGAGGGGGCCTGAGTCTCAGCTGAGCCAGGTGGCCTGCCCGCAGCCGGCGCGCCGCAGTGGGGTGACAGGGGGGTGTTCATCCCGAGGGGGCCTGAGTCTCAGTTGAGCCAGGTGGCCTGTCCGCAGCCGACGCGCCGCAGTGGGGTGTTCATCCCGAGGGGGCCTGAGTCTCAGTTGAGCCAGGTGGCCTGTCCGCAGTCGGCGCGCATCAGTGGGGTGACAGGGGGGTGTTCATCCCGAGGGGGCCTGAGTCTCAGTTGAGCCAGGTGGCCTGTCCGCAGCCGGCGCGCCGCAGTGGGGTGACAGGGGGGTTCATCCCGAGGGGGCCTGAGTCTCAGTTGAGCCAGGTGGCCTGTCCGCAGCCGACGCGCCGCAGTGGGGTGACAGGGGGTGTTCATCCCGAGGGGGCCTGAGTCTCAGTTGAGCCAGGTGGCCTGTCCGCAGTCGGTGCGCCGCAGTGGGGTGACAGGGGGGTGTTCATCCCGAGGGGGCCTGAGTCTCAGTTGAGCCAGGTGGCCTGTCCGCAGCCGGAGCGCCGCAGTGGGGTGACAGGGGGGTGTTCATCCCGAGGGGGCCTGAGTTTCAGTTGAGCCAGGTGGCCTGTCCGCATCCGGCGCGCCGCTGTGGGGTGACAGGGGGGTGTTCATCCCGAGGGGGACTGATTCTCAGTTGAGCCAGGTGGCCTGTCCGCAGTCGGCGCGCCGCAGTGGGGTGACAGGGGGGTGTTCATCCCGAGGGGGCCTGAGTCTCAGTTGAGCCAGGTGGCCTGTCCGCAGTCGGCGCGCCGCAGTGGGGTGACAGGGGGGTGTTCATCCCGAGGGGGCCTGAGTCTCAGTTGAGCCAGGTGGCCTGTCCGCAGCCGACGCGCATCAGTGGGATGACAGGGGGGTGTTCATCCCGAGGGGGCCTGTCCGCGCGCGCCGCAGTGGGGTGTCCATCCCGAGGGGGCCTGAGTCTCAGTTGAGCCAGGTGGCCTGTCCGCAGCCGACGCGCCGCAGTGGGGTGTTCATCCCGAGGGGGCCTGAGTCTCAGTTGAGCCAGGTGGCCTGTCCGCAGTCGGCGCGCATCAGTGGGGTGACAGGGGGTGTTCATCCCGAGGGGGCCTGAGTCTCAGTTGAGCCAGGTGGCGTGCCCGCAGCCGGCGCGCCGCAGTGGGGTGACAGGGGGGTGTTCATCCCGAGGGGGCCTGAGTCTCAGTTGAGCCAGATGGCCTGTCCGCAGCCGACGCGCCGCAGTGGGGTGTTCGTCCCGAGGGGGCCTGAGTCTCAGTTGAGCCAGGTGGCCTGTCCGCAGTCGGTGCGCCGCAGTGGGGTGACAGGGGGGTGTTCATCCCGAGGGGGCCTGAGTCTCAGTTGAGCCAGGTGGCCTGTCCGCAGCCGGAGCGCCGCAGTGGGGTGACAGGGGGCTGTTCATCCCGAGGGGGCCTGAGTCTCAGTTGAGCCAGGTGGCCTGTCCGCAGTCGGCGCGCCGCAGTGGGGTGACAGGGGGGTGTTCATCCCGAGGGGGCCTGAGTCTCAGTTGAGCCAGGTGGCCTGTCCGCAGTCGGCGCGCCGCAGTGGGGTGACAGGGGGGGTGTTCATCCCGAGGGGGCCTGAGTCTCAGTTGAGCCAGGTGGCCTGTCCGCAGCCGACGCGCATCAGTGGGATGACAGGGGGGTGTTCATCCCGAGGGGGCCTGAGTCTCAGTTGAGCCAGGTGGCCTGTCCGCAGTCGGCGCGCCGCAGTGGGTGACAGGGGTGTTCATCCCGAGGGGGCCTGAGTCTCAGTTGAGCCAGGTGGCCTGTCCGCAGCCGACGCGCCGCAGTGGGGGACAGGGGGTGTTCATCCCGAGGGGGCCTGAGTCTCAGTTGAGCCAGGTGGCCTGTCCGCAGTCGGCGCGCATCAGTGGGGTGACAGGGGGGTGTTCATCCCGAGGGGGCCTGAGTCTCAGTTGAGCCAGGTGGCCTGTCCGCAGTCGGCGCGCCGCAGTGGGGTGACAGGGGGGTGTTCATCCCGAGGGGGCCTGAGTCTCAGTTGAGCCAGGTGGCCTGTCCGCAGTCGGCGCGCCGCAGTGGGGTGACAGGGGGGTGTTCATCCCGAGGGGGCCTGAGTCTCAGTTGAGCCAGGTGGCCTGTCCGCAGCCGGCGCGCCGCAGTGGGGTGACAGGGGGGTGTTCATCCCGAGGGGGCCTGAGTCTCAGTTGAGCCAGGTGGCCTGTCCGCAGCCGGCGCGCCGCAGTGGGGTGACAGGGGGGTGTTCATCCCGAGGGGGCCTGAGTCTCAGTTGAGCCAGGTGGCCTGTCCGCAGCCGGCGCGCCGCAGTGAGGTGACAGGGGGGTGTTCATCCCGAGGGGGCCTGAGTCTCAGTTGAGCCAGGTGGCCTGTCCGCAGTCGGCGCGCCGCAGTGGGGTGACAGGGGGGTGTTCATCCCGAGGGGGCCTGAGTCTCAGTTGAGCCAGGTGGCCTGTCCGCAGCCGACGCGCCGCAGTGGGTTGACAGGGGTGTTCATCCCGAGGGGGCCTGAGTCTCAGTTGAGCCAGGTGGCCTGTCCGCAGTCGGCGCGCGCGCCGCAGTGGGGTGACAGGGGGGTGTTCATCCCGAGGGGGCCTGAGTCTCAGTTGAGCCAGGTGGCCTGTCCGCAGCCGGCGCGCCGCAGTGGGGTGACAGGGGGGTGTTCATCCCGAGGGGGCCTGAGTCTCAGTTGAGCCAGGTGGCCTGTCCGCAGCCGGCGCGCCGCAGTGGGGTGACAGGGGGGTGTTCATCCCGAGGGGGCCTGAGTCTCAGTTGAGCCAGGTGGCCTGTCCGCAGCCGACGCGCCGCAGTGGGGTGACAGGGGGTGTTCATCCCGAGGGGGCCTGAGTCTCAGTTGAGCCAGGTGGCCTGTCCGCAGTCGGCGCGCCGCAGTGGGGTGACAGGGGGGTGTTCATCCCGAGGGGGCCTGAGTCTCAGTTGAGCCAGGTGGCCTGTCCGCAGCCGGCGCCGCAGTGGGGTGACAGGGGGGTGTTCATCCCGAGGGGGCCTGAGTCTCAGTTGAGCCAGGTGGCCTGTCCGCAGTCGGCGCGCCGCAGTGGGGTGACAGGGGGGTGTTCATCCCGAGGGGGCCTGAGTCTCAGTTGAGCCAGGTGGCCTGTCCGCAGTCGGCGCGCCGCAGTGAGGTGACAGGGGGGTGTTCATCCCGAGGGGGCCTGAGTCTCAGTTGAGCCAGGTGGCCTGTCCGCAGTCGGCGCGCCGCAGTGGGGTGACAGGGGGGGTGTTCATCCCGAGGGGGCCTGAGTCTCAGTTGAGCCAGGTGGCCTGTCCGCAGCCGACGCGCAGCAGTGGGGTGACAGGGGGGTGTTCATCCCGAGGGGGCCTGAGTCTCAGTTGAGCCAGGTGGCCTGTCCGCAGTCGGCGCGGGGCCTGAGTCTCAGTTGAGCCAGGTGGCCTGTCCGCAGCCGACGCGCCGCAGTGGGGTGTTCATCCCGAGGGGGCCTGAGTCTCAGTTGAGCCAGGTGGCCTGTCCGCAGTCGGCGCGCATCAGTGGGGTGACAGGGGGGTGTTCATCCCGAGGGGGCCTGAGTCTCAGTTGAGCCAGGTGGCCTGTCCGCAGTCGGCGCGCCGCAGTGGGGTGACAGGGGGGTGTTCATCCCGAGGGGGCCTGAGTCTCAGTTGAGCCAGGTGGCCTGTCCGCAGCCGGCGCGCCGCAGTGGGGTGACAGGGGGGTGTTCATCCCGAGGGGGCCTGAGTCTCAGTTGAGCCAGGTGGCCTGTCCGCAGCCGACGCGCCGCAGTGGGGTGACAGGGGGTGTTCATCCCGAGGGGGCCTGAGTCTCAGTTGAGCCAGGTGGCCTGTCCGCAGTCGGCGCGCCGCAGTGGGGTGACAGGGGGGTGTTCATCCCGAGGGGGCCTGAGTCTCAGTTGAGCCAGGTGGCCTGTCCGCAGTCGGCGCGCCGCAGTGGGGTGACAGGGGGGTGTTCATCCCGAGGGGGCCTGAGTCTCAGTTGAGCCAGGTGGCCTGTCCGCAGCCGGCGCGCCGCAGTGGGGTGACAGGGGGTGTTCATCCCGAGGGGGCCTGAGTCTCAGTTGAGCCAGGTGGCCTGTCCGCAGTCGGCGCGCCGCAGTGGGGTGACAGGGGGTGTTCATCCCGGGGGGTCCATCCCGAGGGGGCCTGAGTCTCAGTTGAGCCAGGTGGCCTGTCCGCAGCCGGCGCGCCGCAGTGGGGTGACAGGGGGGTGTTCATCCCGAGGGGGCCTGAGTCTCAGTTGAGCCAGGTGGCCTGTCCGCAGTCGGCGCGCATCAGTGGGGTGACAGGGGGTGTTCATCCCGAGGGGGCCTGAGTCTCAGTTGAGCCAGGTGGCCTGTCCGCAGCCGGCGCGCCGCAGTGGGGTGACAGGGGGGTGTTCATCCCGAGGGGGCCTGAGTCTCAGTTGAGCCAGGTGGCCTGTCCGCAGTCGGCGCGCCGCAGTGGGGTGACAGGGGGGTGTTCATCCCGAGGGGGCCTGAGTCTCAGTTGAGCCAGGTGGCCTGTCCGCAGCCGGCGCGCCGCAGTGGGTGACAGGGGGGTGTTCATCCCGAGGGGGCCTGAGTCTCAGTTGAGCCAGGTGGCCTGTCCGCAGTCGGCGCGCCGCAGTGGGGTGACAGGGGGGGTGTTCATCCCGAGGGGGCCTGAGTCTCAGTTGAGCCAGGTGGCCTGTCCGCAGTCGGCGCGCCGCAGTGGGGTGACAGGGGGGTGTTCATCCCGAGGGGGCCTGAGTCTCAGTTGAGCCAGGTGGCCTGTCCGCAGCCGGAGCGCCGCAGTGGGGTGACAGGGGGGTGTTCATCCCGAGGGGGCCTGAGTTTCAGTTGAGCCAGGTGGCCTGTCCGCAGCCGGCGCGCCGCAGTGGGGTGACAGGGGGGTGTTCATCCCGAGGGGGCCTGATTCTCAGTTGAGCCAGGTGGCCTGTCCGCAGTCGGCGCGCCGCAGTGGGGTGACAGGGGGGTGTTCATCCCGAGGGGGCCTGAGTCTCAGTTGAGCCAGGTGGCCTGTCCGCAGTCGGCGCGCCGCAGTGGGGTGACAGGGGGGTGTTCATCCCGAGGGGGCCTGAGTCTCAGTTGAGCCAGGTGGCCTGTCCGCAGCCGACGCGCAACAGTGGGGTGACAGGGGGGTGTTCATCCCGAGGGGGCCTGTCCGCGCGCGCCGCATTGGGTTGTCCATCCCGAGGGGGCCTGAGTCTCAGTTGAGCCAGGTGGCCTGTCCGCAGCCGACGCGCCGCAGTGGGGTGACAGGGGGGTGTTCATCCCGAGGGGGCCTGAGTCTCAGTTGAGCCAGGTGGCCTGTCCGCAGTCGGCGCGCATCAGTGGGGTGACAGGGGGGTGTTCATCCCGAGGGGGCCTGAGTCTCAGTTGAGCCAGGTGGCCTGTCCGCAGTCGGCGCGCCGCAGTGGGGTGACAGGGGGGTGTTCATCCCGAGGGGGCCTGAGTCTCAGTTGAGCCAGGTGGCCTGTCCGCAGCCGGCGCGCCGCAGTGGGGTGACAGGGGGGTGTTCATCCCGAGGGGGCCTGAGTCTCAGTTGAGCCAGGTGGCCTGTCCGCAGTCGGCGCGCCGCAGTTGGGTGACAGGGGGGTGTTCATCCCGAGGGGGCCTGAGTCTCAGTTGAGCCAGGTGGCCTGTCCGCCACCGACGCGCCGCAGTGGGGTGACAGGGGGGTGTTCATCCCGAGGGGGCCTGAGTCTCAGTTGAGCCAGGTGGCCTGTCCGCAGTCGGCGCGCCGCAGTGGGGTGACAGGGGGGTGTTCATCCCGAGGGGGCCTGAGTCTCAGTTGAGCCAGGTGGCCTGTCCGCTGCCGGCGCGCCGCAGTGGGGTGACAGGGGGGTGTTCATCCCGAGGGGGCCTGAGTCTCAGTTGAGCCAGGTGGCCTGTCCGCAGTCGGCGCGCCGCAGTGGGGTGACAGGGGGGTGTTCATCCCGAGGGGGCCTGAGTCTCAGTTGAGCCAGGTATCCTGTTCGCAGCCGGCGCGCCGCAGTGGGGTGACAGGGGGGTGTTCATCCCGAGGGGGCCTGAGTCTCAGTTGAGCCAGGTGGCCTGTCCGCAGCCGGCGCGCCGCAGTGGGGTGACAGGGGGGTGTTCATCCCGAGGGGGCCTGAGTCTCAGTTGAGCCAGGTGGCCTGTCCGCAGCCGGCGCGCCGCAGTGAGGTGACAGGGGGGTGTTCATCCCGAGGGGGCCTGAGTCTCAGTTGAGCCAGGTGGCCTGTCCGCAGCCGGCGCGCCGCAGTGGGGTGAGAGGGGGGTGTTCATCCCGAGGGGGCCTGAGTCTCAGTTGAGCCAGGTGGCCTGTCCGCAGTCGGCGCGCCGCAGTGGGGTGACAGGGGGGGGTGTTCATCCCGAGGGGGCCTGAGTCTCAGTTGAGCCAGGTGGCCTGTCCGCAGTCGGCGCGCCGCAGTGGGGTGACAGGGGGGTGTTCATCCCGAGGGGGCCTGAGTCTCAGTTTAGCCAGGTGGCCTGTCCGCAGCCGGAGCGCCGCAGTGGGGTGACAGGGGGGTGTTCATCCCGAGGGGGCCTGAGTTTCAGTTGAGCCAGGTGGCCTGTCCGCAGCCGGCGCGCCGCAGTGGGGTGACAGGGGGGTGTTCATCCCGAGGGGGCCTGATTCTCAGTTGAGCCAGGTGGCCTGTCCGCAGTCGGCGCGCCGCAGTGAGGTGACAGGGGGGTGTTCATCCCGAGGGGGCCTGAGTCTCAGTTGAGCCAGGTGGCCTGTCCGCAGTCGGTGCTTCGCAGTGGGGTGACAGGGGGGGTGTTCATCCCGAGGGGGCCTGAGTCTCAGTTGAGCCAGGTGGCCTGTCCGCAGTCGGCGTGCATCAGTGGGGTGACAGGGGGTGTTCATCCCGAGGGGGGCCTGAGTCCCAGTTGAGCCAGGTGGCCTGTCCGCAGTCGGCGCGCCGCAGTGGGGTGACAGGGGGGTGTTCATCCCGAGGGGGCCTGAGTCTCAGTTGAGCCAGGTGGCCTTTCCGCAGCCGACGCACCGCAGTGGGGTGACAGGGGGGTGTTCATCCCGAGGGGGCCTGAGTCTCAGTTGAGCCAGGTGGCCTGTCCGCAGTCGCGGCGCATCAGTGGGGTGACAGGGGGGTGTTCATCCCGAGGGGGGCCTGAGTCTCAGTTGAGCCAGGTGGCCTGTCCGCAGTCGGCGCGCCGCAGTGGGGTGACAGGGGGGTGTTCATCCCGAGGGGGCCTGAGTCTCAGTTGAGCCAGGTGGCCTGTCCGCTGCCGGCGCGCCGCAGTGGGGTGACAGGGGGGTGTTCATCCCGAGGGGGCCTGAGTCTCAGTTGAGCCAGGTGGCCTGTCCGCAGTCGGCGCGCTGCAGTGGGGTGACAGGGGGGTGTTCATCCCGAGGGGGCCTGAGTCTCAGTTGAGCCAGGTATCCTGTTCGCAGCCGGCGCGCCGCAGTGGGGTGACATTGGGGTGTTCATCCCGAGGGGGCCTGAGTCTCAGTTGAGCCAGGTGGCCTGCCCGCAGCCGGCGCGCCGCAGTGGGGTGACAGGGGGGTGTTCATCCCGAGGGGGCCTGAGTCTCAGTTGAGCCAGGTGGCCTGTCCGCAGCCGGCGCGCCGCAGTGGGGTGACAGGGGGGTGTTCATCCCGAGGGGGCCTGAGTCTCAGTTGAGCCAGGTGGCCTGTCCGCAGCCGGCGCGCCGCAGTGAGGTGACAGGGGGGTGTTCATCCCGAGGGGGCCTGAGTCTCAGTTGAGCCAGGTGGCCTGTCCGCAGCCGGCGCGCCGCAGTGGGGTGACAGGGGGTGTTCATCCCGAGGGGGGCTGAGTCTCAGTTGAGCCAGGTGGCCTGTCCGCAGTCGGCGCGCCGCAGTGGAGTGACAGGGGGGGTGTTCATCCCGAGGGGGCCTGAGTCTCAGTTGAGCCAGGTGGCCTGTCCGCAGTCGGCGCGCCGCAGTGGGGTGACAGGGGGGTGTTCATCCCGAGGGGGCCTGATTCTCAGTTGAGCCAGGTGGCCTGTCCGCAGCCGACGCGCCGCAGTGGGGTGACAGGGGGGTGTTCATCCCGAGGGGGCCTGAGTCTCAGTTGAGCCAGGTGGCCTGTCCGCAGTCGCGGCGCATCAGTGGGGTGACAGGGGGGTGCCCTGGTCTAAAAGTCACCAAGGTGACGAAAAAAAAATGACCATGGTGATTTTTTGGACGACCTGTGTGACATGACCATGGTCATGTCACCTGATGTAGTGGTCATATCAGCATGGTCATATCAGATAGGTCGTCCAAAAAATCACCATGGTCATGTCACCAAGGTGACGAAAAAAATCACCATGGTCATGTCACCAAGGTGACGAAAAAAAATCACCATGGTCACGTCACCAAGGTGACGAAAAAAATGACCATGGTGATTTTTTGGACGACCTGTGTGACATGACCATGGTCATGTCACCTGATGTATTGGTCATATCAGCATGGTCATATCAGATAGGTCGTCCAAAAAATCACCATGGTCATGTCCCATTGGTAGTTATAGTTATCACCATGGTCATGTGACATATGTGGCATCCCATAGATCCAAAAAATCACTATGGTCGTGTCAGCTCAGTAATATCACCATGATAACAAGGATAAAAATCTCCCTGGCAAAAAATAGGACTAGTGTGCTTTGAATAGCATACAACATGATCACGTGATTGATGCATGGCCACATAAATATCAGGATATTCTTTAAAACGTAGTATTCAGATGATCCATCATCTTCAAATTGCAAAAAAAGTTGTGTGTAGGCAGCTTTTTGTTAAAAGAAACAAATATTTTGTTCACACCAGACTGGAGTAATCATAATTGTTAATCTATTATGATTAATGGTTTTGAAGTTGATATTCTTGGTAATCATAATTGAGTATGATTAATCCTCTGATAATCGTAAGAGTGATACAATAGTAATAAAAATAGTATTATACAATTATATAGTAATAATAGTAACTACACTAATAGTAGTACTGTGCAACTCTGAATTTATCACCTAATACAATGTTAAATACCATGTTTCTGATCGAGCTGTTTGATATTAATATGGATCTCTTTTGATATAATCAATACAAATCTCTACTGACTTGTATTGACACCAGTGGGCCATTTCCACATACAGCTATCCTCTATTGATATCAATATAGAGAGAGATCTCCACTGATCTATATTGATATCCATACAAATCAATACTGCACTGCAAATACTCACACACAATACTTGCACATAATAAACACATTTAAGAACACTTTTTGTCCTCAAAATTAACAAAACTTTTTGGCGTTGTTAGCTAGAACACTATATAAGAAACATAATTACAACACTTTATTGTGCTGCGATAGTTATCTGAATATGTTTGAAAAGTGTTGCTGACCAGGAATGTGTTTCTAAAATAGTGTTGTGATGAAAATGTGCTTTTACATTGGTGTTTTGCAGTGCAACCCCCTAATTAACAACATATTTCAAGCATCACATACATTTTAGAACACAATAAGTTAAGGGGGAATTGGACCGAAAGTCAGGTCCTCAAACTAAACACTTCTCTCTGTGTTAAATCCAATGGGGAAAAATAATTTTCGGTTCCGAATTATTCTGGCTGAATATTGAATAATTTACAAGCAGTATTTTTTATATGATAAATGTAGCTGTCTTAAAGGTCTCTAAATTCCGTTTCTCTTTATATTGGTTCAAATATTTAATTGTAAAATTATATATTCAAATCATAAAAATATTCAAGTAAGATTCAAGACAAGAACTTCTAAAATAACTAAAACAGCCTACTTTTCTGTTACGATAATATTCACTGAAATTCTTAACGAAAAACAAGTAGGTTTGCAAAAGTACATACACATAATGAACTATCAAGTAATTACATTGTGCTATGTATTGTGATGTCCTTCAAAACTAATTTATAATACAATAATAAACTTTCTTCAAATATTTATTTCAAATAAATAAAGTTTCTTACCTTTAGCCTTTAGTCTCTTACCTAAAGTTTCTTTCTGAGTTACCCACTCAGTTGTTGAACTTTGTGTTTCTGATGAAGAGCCAGTCTGACAAGTTGTGGTACAATTGCCAGATTAACTACAGTTCCCCGGACGAGAATTGTGAAATTTTTTCAACAAATTAGATAGGGCATTCATCTGAGTGACTCCCATCTAACTCATTTTTAAAATAACACAATGTTTTGTTATTGAAAAAAACTAACTGGAAAAAAAGTGAAAAGAGAACATGTGTAAGTACAAAGCAAATAAAAAAAATACAACTGATATCGTCAATTATGACAGACCACGAATGTGCAAAAACAAAAATATGCAACACAAATCTAGCTTAACTGAAGGTTATTGTTAGCTTTCATCATCCTCGCACCAGAGCCACACAACCACAGTTGACAACAGGCGTCTTAATTAAGAACTACAGTAAAGTGACGAGCCGACACCATGAAACTGAAGGAAAGATTTAATGTAGGAAAATAATCCAATGGATTATGGCGTCGGCATCCTGTTTCTTTTAACACAGTACTGCTATTCTACAAACACTACGCGGCAATAAAATCTTCACGAAGGGGCACATGAAGTGTTTTTTTTTTTAATTAAAAAACCGGCTTAACTTTTAATATAAATTATTCCATCTGATAACACGTTTTTGTGTTCTTTCTGGAAGCATTCGTAAATGCCTTCGAGATATTTTAAGTAAGAAATCGTTATCCGTTCGTTACATATTCTAAATCAGGGGTTCCCAACCGGTGGTACACGTACCACTGGTGGTACGCAAGAATATTAAATATTTCAGGTGGTACTTGTGAGTGATGTGAGCATTATGATGCTATCAATAGCTTCTGTATGTATGTGAGTAAGCAAACATATTACTCATTATTTTAAACAATAACATTATTTTAAATAGAAATCTTTAATTAACTTCCGCACAGGATTTTGCTAAGTTTGTACTATTTCATTTGTATGTATTTAGACATATGGACAATAAACAAAACTGTAAATTAATACAATTTATTCTTTTTATTTCTTCTTTATTATAAGCATGTTATAAATAAACAAATATCTAACCATTAAATACGAAGTTTTCTCAGGAATTTTACTCAAAAAAACCCTTTGAACATTTTTTGAAACGTAAATAGTATACGTTTATTAAAATATTTAGGTCTGGTGGTACGCCAAATTTCTTTAAAAAGGCAAGTGGTACGCAGGTGCAAAAAGGTTGGGAACCCCTGTTCTAAATTGTGACTCCCGTCGCCAAAGCTCTAGCGTAGTACATATCTTAGCACACGTTAGTATACTACATAATTAATGCTCCAAAGCCCTGCCGCTGTGCACAATGTCGCCATGAAAAGCTGTGTTGTGTGACACCTACACTCAGGTGTTTACTTCTTACATAATTGTGGTCCAAAACCTAAATTACGATGCCCATCACCAATACCACTATCTTGTAGCTGTAGTGATCCAATAATTCAAACCTAACCTAAATAGACAGCCAGAATTGTTCAACAACTACAGCCATTTTTTAGTTACTTTTAACTGGCCCCAATTAAAACTGAAGGAAAAAAAGAACTGGTTGAACCATGTTGCGGTTTTGTTTCTCAAAAACCGTAAATCCCTAAGATCTGCACATTCGTGGTTTGGTCATTCAACTAACAATATGATATTCAAAAACAATTTCACTTCTTTAATACATCCTTTAATTAAATGCAACTTTTAAATTTAACTAATTGATTCTTTTAACAACTTAATTTTATGTTTAAAGAAACAATGATAGTTAATCAATTTCATAAAAAAATTAATTAACAACTAATATCCACAAAAATTAATAAAAAAGAAATGTTAATTGATGGGAAAATTTAAAATGAATGTCAACATTCTGGTACATTTAACACAATCGCTTTGCACACTTATGTAGCCTGACCAGATTTATTTTCAGTGATTAACTTTTGAATACGAAATCATAAATTAATTTTATTAACTCATGCTCTATTTACGCAGTTTTTATTGCTAGATAGTTGAATAACAAAGTAAACTGTACTTTGAAATGCAGTAATGTAAAATAAATGTAAACATGCCTGAATGAACCATGCTTACTCGCTTACGTTGATCAGATAAGAGTTAAAAAAAAACCATCTGCAAACAATAAAAAATAGTGAACAAAATAAAACAAGAACTTACCTAGTTTATCTTCTTTTAATCCTTTGTTTGATTTAAACATTAAAAAGAAAACAAATTAAGATTTAAATTTCTTCAACGTGCTTTAACGTCAAAGAATACATTACGACGGTTACAGTTAAGGAATAGGACAACAGTTTTTATCAAGAATATTTTGAAATTATATAAGGATTTATGGCTAAAACTTTTTTTTTTGCTCTAAATATTGTTAGAGCTGTTTTCAGTTAAATTGTACATTAAAATATACTGTATAACATAAACGAGCGAAGAAATAATTTTTTGCAAGGGTTTGGTTTGTTTGAGAGCACTATGTTTTGTTTTTTACGACAAGTACCGGTTTTAGAATCCAATTAAAAAATAAAAACTACAAAAATGGGTTCTATCGCAATCTTCTTTCCCTTAATTATTGATGAACAAGTTCGATCAGATTATTACAAGGTCAAGATTATTTCTAATTTTTACTTTTAAAACGTATTAGTTACAATACATTGCTATAGGGTTCGATAGCGTGATCTGCTATCAGCGAGTAAATAGTAGTATTTCAGAGGTTTTTAACGATTAAATATTTCTTTACAATTTCCAACTACGATTACATGTTTTTAAAGCTATACCTATGAAGCACTTAAAAAGTAATATCCCTTTTCCGATTTTTATTAAAACACGTTTTATGCCAATAAAATTTTTCGGCCTCAAGATAACGATGTTTTGTAATTCTGCATAAATTAATAACAATTTCCTTCTCTACATATGTGAAAAAAAAAAGTATTTTTATTGCCATTGCCGTACACGTGACTATAAAAACAATCAGAAATAGATTTGAATTTGTAATTGAAACTAGAACCAAAAACACAAATATTTTGTGTGTGATAAAACATAATTATAAAGGAGTTATTCGTTCTTTAAAATTTTTATTTGGAAGATACATTTTCTATGAAATATTCGTCCGATACCAGGACAGGATTCTCATGATAATTTGTTGTGACCAAATCTCATTTTGCCATTTATAAAACCAGATTGAAATTTGGCCGATAGCTTGATTTTTGATGACGAAAACAATTATAGATATAACAATTTACAAGTTGTTCAACAGATATTTTGCAAGAAATCTTATACTAGAATATTCGTTATGCGACGAGTCCCATCACATTGTAACAAAGCCAACAATCGCCAAATACTGTAAGCCTGTTAAAGTTAAGCCTAACTTGCACATGTAATTTTAATTTAGCCAAAATTTAACAAAAAATTCCCGTTGTACGAAACTTGTATACGTGCATTCTTCTTTATATTATTTGCAATTTAAAAAAATGAATTGTTTGTTTCATAAATTGTATGTTAACTTAGAAGCAATATATAAATAATTTAATTAGTTAACTTTCAATTACAAAATAAAATGCAATCATTTGTGAATTTTCATGAAATCTCAAATAGTTTTAATCGGTCCTTATATATTGGTTTGAATGAATAAATAGCAGTAGATAAGTGAAATAAAAATTTAGTAAATTCATTTTATGAAATGTGGATTACATTGCTTAATTCAGCATAATTGTTAAATGCAAAAAAAATGTCGTATGATATGACATAGTTTCACAAAAAAAGATTATACACAGGTAAATTTTAGCAACAAATAATATATAAATAGATGTCAATCAACATATCTTTCATAAATTCCTATATATGAATGTGATCATGTATAACCATGGTTGATGTGACCAATTAGCTAAGGTGATATTGCCAGAATTGATCAAGGAATTCCTTGGTATTAGTTTATTTCAGTTTTTAACCACGAAATAAATGCACAAATAATGACAGCAATATAATAGATTATGGTACAAATAATTACAAAATGATAAAGTTAATAATAAATTAACAAAAATGAATAAGGTATAATTTAGAACAAAAATGCAAATGTGCATTACTTGCAAGTATTTCAAGTAATGGAGTATTAAGCATAAGTTTCTATTTTATTCATATAAGGGACTTATGCATATCGCTACAAAATGGTCATATTGTACAAAAGTAAAGTGACCAACATTATAATGTGGTCATTTTACAATAGTATTTTAGTCACTATCAAGTTCAATCTGAATATGACCATAATACAAATGTGACCAAACATCTTAGGTGATATCACATATTTGGTCATAATAAGTGACAGTTTAGTCACATCACTATCAAGTTCAATCTAAATATGACCATAATATTCATGTGACCAAACAGCTAAGGTGATATCAGCAGAATTAACCATGTCACCATAGCTTGTGACCATGGTGACTTTCCAATATGACCAAAAGGGACTACATCAGGTTATATGGTGACTTGGTGATATGCTGACATCACCAGAAGTGACCACTTCAGTCTGCATGTGACCATAGTGATATGGTGATATCACTTATATCACCTTGGTGACATCTGGTGACTTTTAGACCAGGGTGTTCATCCCGAGGGGGGCCTGAGTCTCAGTTGAGCCAGGTGGCCTGTCCGCAGTCGGCGCGCCGCAGTGAAGTGACAGGGGGGTGTTCATCCCGAGGGGGCCTGAGTCTCAGTTGAGCCAGGTGGCCTGTCCGCAGCCGGCGCGCCGCAGTGGGGTGACAGGGGGGTGTTCATCCCGAGGGGGCCTGAGTCTCAGTTGAGCCAGGTGGCCTGTCCGCAGTCGGCGCGCCGCAGTGGTGTGACAGGGGGGGTGTTCATCCCGAGGGGGCCTGAGTCTCAGTTGAGCCAGGTGGCCTGTCCGCAGTCGGCGCGCCGCAGTGGTGTGACAGGGGGGTGTTCATCCCGAGGGGGCCTGAGTCTCAGTTGAGCCAGGTGGCCTGTTCGCAGTCGGCGCGCCGCAGTGGTGTGACAGGGGGGTGTTCATCCCGAGGGGGCCTGAGTCTCAGTTGAGCCAGGTGGCCTGTCCGCAGCCGGCGCGCCGCAGTGGGGTGACATTGGGGTGTTCATCCCGAGGGGGCCTGAGTCTCAGTTGAGCCAGGTGGCCTGTCCGCAGTCGGCGCGCCGCAGTGGGGTGACAGGGGGGGTGTTCATCCCGAGGGGGCCTGAGTCTCAGTTGAGCCAGGTGGCCTGTCCGCAGCCGGAGCGCCGCAGTGGGGTGACAGGGGGGTGTTCATCCCGAGGGGGCCTGAGTCTCAGTTGAGCCAGGTGGCCTGTCCGCAGCCGGCGCGCCGCAGTGGGGTGACAGGGGGGTGTTCATCCCGAGGGGGCCTGATTCTCAGTTGAGCCAGGTGGCCTGTCCGCAGTCGGCGCGCCGCAGTGAGGTGACAGGGGGGTGTTCATCCCGAGGGGGCCTGAGTCTCAGTTGAGCCAGGTGGCCTGTCCGCAGTCGGCGCGCCGCAGTGGGGTGACAGGGGGGTGTTCATCCCGAGGGGGCCTGAGTCTCAGTTGAGCCAGGTGGCCTGTCCGCAGTCGGCGCGCCGCAGTGGGGTGACAGGGGGGGTGTTCATCCCGAGGGGGCCTGAGTCTCAGTTGAGCCAGGTGGCCTGTCCGCAGTGGGGTGACAGGGGGGTGTTCATCCCGAGGGGGCCTGAGTCTCAGTTGAGCCAGGTGGCCTGTCCGCGCGCGCCGCAGTGGGGTGACAGGGGGGTGTTCATCCCGAGGGGGCCTGAGTCTCAGTTGAGCCAGGTGACCTGTCCGCAGCCGACGCGCCGCAGTGGGGTGACAGGGGGGTGTTCATCCCGAGGGGGCCTGAGTCTCAGTTGAGCCAGGTGGCCTGTCCGCAGTCGGCGCGCATCAGTGGGGTGACAGGGGTTGTTCATCCCGAGGGGGGCCTGAGTCTCAGTTGAGCCAGGTGGCCTGTCCGCAGTCGGCGCGCCGCAGTGGGGTGACAGGGGGTGTTCATCCCGAGGGGGCCTGAGTCTCAGTTGAGCCAGGTGGCCTGTCCGCGCGCGCCGCAGTGGGGTGACAGGGGGGTGTTCATCCCGAGGGGGCCTGAGTCTCAGTTGAGCCAGGTGGCCTGTCCGCGCGCGCCGCAGTGGGGTGACAGGGGGGTGTTCATCCCGAGGGGGCCTGAGTCTCAGTTGAGCCAGGTGGCCTGTCCGCAGCCGGCGCGCTGCAGTGGGGTGACAGGGGGGGTGTTCATCCCGAGAGGGCCTGAGTCTCAGTTGAGATGGACGCCTGTCCGCAGTCGGCGCGCCGCAGTGGGGTGACAGGGGGTGTTCATCCCGAGGGGGGCTGAGTCTCAGTTGAGCCAGGTGGCCTGTCCGCAGTCGGCGCGCCGTAGTGGGGTGACAGGGGGGGGGTGTTCATCCCGAGGGGGCCTGAGTCTCAGTTGAGCCAGGTGGCCTGTCCGCAGCCGGCGCGCCGCAGTGGGGTAACAGGGGGGTGTTCATCCCGAGGGGGCCTGAGTCTCAGTTGAGCCAGGTGGCCTGTCCGCAGTCGGCGCGCTGCAGTGGGGTGACAGGGGGGTGTTCATCCCGAGGGGGCCTGAGTCTCAGTTGAGCCAAATGGCCTGTCCGCAGCCGGCGCGCCGCAGTGGGGTGACAGGGGGTGTTCATCCCGAGGGGGGCTGAGTCTCAGTTGAGCCAGGTGGCCTGTCCGCAGTCGGCGCGCCGCAGTGGGGTGACAGGGGGGGGTGTTCATCCCGAGGGGGCCTGAGTCTCAGTTGAGCCAGGTGGCCTGTCCGCAGTCGGCGCGCATCAGTGGGGTGACAGGGGGGTGTTCATCCCGAGGGGGGCCTGAGTCTCAGTTGAGCCAGGTGGCCTGTTAGCAGTGGGGTGACAGGGGGGTGTTCATCCCGAGGGGGCCTGAGTCTCAGTTGAGCCAGGTGGCCTGTCCGCAGCCGGCGCGCCGCAGTGGGGTGACAGGGGGTGTTCATCCCGAGGGGGGCTGAGTCTCAGTTGAGCCAGGTGGCCTGTCCGCAGTCGGCACGCCGCAGTGGGGTGACAGGGGGGTGTTCATCCCGAGGGGGCCTGAGTCTCAGTTGAGCCAGGTGGCCTGTCCGCAGTCGGCGCGCCGCAGTGGGGTGACAGGGGGGAGTTCATCCCGAGGGGGCCTGAGTCTCAGTTGAGCCAGGTGGCCTGTCCGCAGCCGGAGCGCCGCAGTGGGGTGACAGGGGGGTGTTCATCCCGAGGGGGCCTGAGTTTCAGTTGAGCCAGGTGGCCTGTCCGCAGCCGGCGCGCCGCAGTGGGGTGACAGGGGGGTGTTCATCCCGAGGGGGCCTGATTCTCAGTTGAGCCAGGTGGCCTGTCCGCAGTCGGCGCGCCGCAGTGAGGTGACAGGGGGGTGTTCATCCCGAGGGGGCCTGAGTCTCAGTTGAGCCAGGTGGCCTGTCCGCAGTCGGCGCGCCGCAGTGGGGTGACAGGGGGGGTGTTCATCCCGAGGGGGCCTGAGTCTCAGTTGAGCCAGGTGGCCTGTCCGCAGTCGGCGCGCATCAGTGGGGTGACAGGGGGGTGTTCATCCCGAGGGGGGCCTGAGTCTCAGTTGAGCCAGGTGGCCTGTCCGCAGTGGGGTGACAGGGGGGTGTTCATCCCGAGGGGGCCTGAGTCTCAGTTGAGCCAGGTGGCCTGTCCGCAGCCGGCGCGCCGCAGTGGGGTGACAGGGGGGTGTTCATCCCGAGGGGGCCTGAGTCTCAGTTGAGCCAGGTGGCCTGTCCGCAGCCGACGCGCCGCAGTGGGGTGACAGGGGGGTGTTCATCCCGAGGGGGCCTGAGTCTCAGTTGAGCCAGGTGGCCTGTCCGCAGTCGGCGCGCCGCAGTGGGGTGACAGGGGGGTGTTCATCCCGAGGGGGCCTGAGTCTCAGTTGAGCCAGGTGGCCTGTCCGCAGTCGGCGCGCCGCAGTGGGGTGACAGGGGGTGTTCATCCCGAGGGGGCCTGAGTCTCAGTTGAGCCAGGTGGCCTGTCCGCGCGCGCCGCAGTGGGGTGACAGGGGGGTGTTCATCCCGAGGGGGCCTGAGTCTCAGTTGAGCCAGGTGGCCTGTCCGCAGCCGGCGCGCCGCAGTGGGGTGACAGGGGGGTGTTCATCCCGAGGGGGCCTGAGTCTCAGTTGAGCCAGGTGGCCTGTCCGCAGCCGGCGCGCCGCAGTGGGGTGACAGGGGGGGTGTTCATCCCGAGGGGGCCTGAGTCTCAGTTGAGCCAGGTGGCCTGTCCGCAGTCGGCGCGCCGCAGTGGGGTGACAGGGGGGTGTTCATCCCGAGGGGGCCTGAGTCTCAGTTGAGCCAGGTGGCCTGTCCGCAGTCGGCGCGCCGCAGTGGGGTGACAGGGGGGGTGTTCATCCCGAGGGGGCCTGAGTCTCAGTTGAGCCAGGTGGCCTGTCCGCAGCCGGCGCGCCGCAGTGGGGTGACAGGGGGGTGTTCATCCCGAGGGGGCCTGAGTCTCAGTTGAGCCAGGTGGCCTGTCCGCAGTCGGCGCGCCGCAGTGGGGTGACAGGGGGGTGTTCATCCCGAGGGGGCCTGAGTCTCAGTTGAGCCAGGTGGCCTGTCCGCAGCCGGCGCGCCGCAGTGGGGTGACAGGGGGGTGTTCATCCCGAGGGGGCCTGAGTCTCAGTTGAGCCAGGTGGCCTGTCCGCAGTCGGCGCGCCGCAGTGGGGTGACAGGGGGGGGTGTTCATCCCGAGGGGGCCTGAGTCTCAGTTGAGCCAGGTGGCCTGTCCGCAGTCGGCGCGCCGCAGTGGGGTGACAGGGGGGTGTTCATCCCGAGGGGGCCTGAGTCTCAGTTGAGCCAGGTGGCCTGTCCGCAGTCGGCGCGCCGCAGTGGGGTGACAGGGGGGTGTTCATCCCGAGGGGGCCTGAGTCTCAGTTGAGCCAGGTGGCCTGTCCGCAGTCGGCGCGCCGCAGTGGGGTGACAGGGGGTGTTCATCCCGAGGGGGCCTGAGTCTCAGTTGAGCCAGGTGGCCTGTCCGCAGTCGGCACGCCGCAGTGGGGTGACAGGGGGGTGTTCATCCCGAGGGGGCCTGAGTCTCAGTTGAGCCAGGTGGCCTGTCCGCAGTCGGCGCGCCGCAGTGGGGTGACAGGGGGGAGTTCATCCCGAGGGGGCCTGAGTCTCAGTTGAGCCAGGTGGCCTGTCCGCAGCCGGAGCGCCGCAGTGGGGTGACAGGGGGGTGTTCATCCCGAGGGGGCCTGAGTCTCAGTTGAGCCAGGTGGCCTGTCCGCAGCCGGCGCGCCGCAGTGGGGTGACAGGGGGGTGTTCATCCCGAGGGGGCCTGAGTCTCAGTTGAGCCAGGTGGCCTGTCCGCAGTCGGCGCGCCGCAGTGGGGTGACAGGGGGTGTTCATCCCGAGGGGGCCTGAGTCTCAGTTGAGCCAGGTGGCCTGTCCGCAGTCGGCGCGCCGCAGTGGGGTGACAGGGGGGTGTTCATCCCGAGGGGGCCTGAGTCTCAGTTGAGCCAGGTGGCCTGTCCGCAGTCGGCGCGCATCAGTGGGGTGACAGGGGGGTGTTCATCCCGAGGGGGCCTGAGTCTCAGTTGAGCCAGGTGGCCTGTCCGCAGTGGGGTGACAGGGGGGTGTTCATCCCGAGGGGGCCTGAGTCTCAGTTGAGCCAGGTGGCCTGTCCGCAGCCGGCGCGCCGCAGTGGGGTGACAGGGGGGTGTTCATCCCGAGGGGGCCTGAGTCTCAGTTGAGCCAGGTGGCCTGTCCGCAGCCGGCGCGCCGCAGTGGGGTGACAGGGGGGTGTTCATCCCGAGGGGGCCTGAGTCTCAGTTGAGCCAGGTGGCCTGTCCGCAGCCGACGCGCCGCAGTGGGGTGACAGGGGGGTGTTCATCCCGAGGGGGCCTGAGTCTCAGTTGAGCCAGGTGGCCTGTCCGCAGTCGGCGCGCATCAGTGGGGTGACAGGGGTTGTTCATCCCGAGGGGGGCCTGAGTCTCAGTTGAGCCAGGTGGCCTGTCCGCGCGCGCCGCAGTGGGGTGACAGGGGGGTGTTCATCCCGAGGGGGCCTGAGTCTCAGTTGAGCCAGGTGGCCTGTCCGCAGTCGGCGCGCCGCAGTGGGTTGACAGGGGGGTGTTCATCCCGAGGGGGCCTGAGTCTCAGTTGAGCCAGGTGGCCTGTCCGCAGTCGGCGCGCCGCAGTGGGGTGACAGGGGGGTGTTCATCCCGAGGGGGCCTGAGTCTCAGTTGAGCCAGGTGGCCTGTCCGCAGCCGGCGCGCCGCAGTGGAATGACAGGGGGGTGTTCATCCCGAGGGGGCCTGAGTCTCAGTTGAGCCAGGTGGCCTGTCCGCAGTCGGCGCGCCGCAGTGGGGTGACAGGGGGGTGTTCATCCCGAGGGGGCCTGAGTCTCAGTTGAGCCAGGTGGCCTGTCCGCAGTCGGCGCGCCGCAGTGGGGTGACAGGGGGTGTTCATCCCGAGGGGGCCTGAGTCTCAGTTGAGCCAGGTGGCCTGTCCGCAGTCGGCGCGCCGCAGTGGGGTGACAGGGGGGGTGTTCATCCCGAGGGGGCCTGAGTCTCAGTTGAGCCAGGTGGCCTGTCCGCAGTCGGCGCGCCGCAGTGGGGTGACAGGGGGGTGTTCATCCCGAGGGGGCCTGAGTCTCAGTTGAGCCAGGTGGCCTGTCCGCAGCCGGCGCGCCGCAGTGGGGTGACAGGGGGGTGTTCATCCCGAGGGGGCCTGAGTTTCAGTTGAGCCAGGTGGCCTGTCCGCAGCCGGCGCGCCGCAGTGGGGTGACAGGGGGGTGTTCATCCCGAGGGGGCCTGATTCTCAGTTGAGCCAGGTGGCCTGTCCGCAGTCGGCGCGCCGCAGTGAGGTGACAGGGGGGTGTTCATCCCGAGGGGGCCTGAGTCTCAGTTGAGCCAGGTGGCCTGTCCGCAGTCGGCGCACCGCAGTGGGGTGACAGGGGGGGTGTTCATCCCGAGGGGGCCTGAGTCTCAGTTGAGCCAGGTGGCCTGTCCGCAGTCGGCGCGCATCAGTGGGGTGACAGGGGGGTGTTCATCCCGAGGGGGCCTGAGTCTCAGTTGAGCCAGGTGGCCTGTCCGCAGCCGGCGCGCCGCAGTGGGGTGACAGGGGGGTGTTCATCCCGAGGGGGCCTGAGTCTCAGTTGAGCCAGGTGGCCTGTCCGCGCGCGCCGCAGTGGGGTGACAGGGGGGTGTTCATCCCGAGGGGGCCTGAGTCTCAGTTGAGCCAGGTGGCCTGTCCGCAGCCGACGCGCCGCAGTGGGGTGACAGGGGGGTGTTCATCCCGAGGGGGCCTGAGTCTCAGTTGAGCCAGGTGGCCTGTCCGCAGTCAGCGCGCATCAGTGGGGTGACAGGGGTTGTTCATCCCGAGGGGGCCTGAGTCTCAGTTGAGCCAGGTGGCCTGTCCGCAGTCGGCGCGCCGCAGTGGGGTGACAGGGGCTGTTCATCCCGAGGGGGCCTGAGTCTCAGTTGAGCCAGGTGGCCTGTCCGCGCGCGCCGCAGTGGGGTGACAGGGGGGTGTTCATCCCGAGGGGGCCTGAGTCTCAGTTGAGCCAGGTGGCCTGTCCGCAGCCGGCGCGCCGCAGTGGGGTGACAGGGGGGTGTTCATCCCGAGGGGGCCTGAGTCTCAGTTGAGCCAGGTGGCCTGTCCGCAGTCGGCGCGCTGCAGTGGGGTGACAGGGGGGGTGTTCATCCCGAGAGGGCCTGAGTCTCAGTTGAGCCGGACGCCTGTCCGCAGTCGGCGCGCCGCAGTGGGGTGACAGGGGGTGTTCATCCCGAGGGGGGCTGAGTCTCAGTTGAGCCAGGTGGCCTGTCCGCAGTCGGCGCGCCGCAGTGGGGTGACAGGGGGGGGTGTTCATCCCGAGGGGGCCTGAGTCTCAGTTGAGCCAGGTGGCCTGTCCGCAGCCGGCGCGCCGCAGTGGGGTGACAGGGGGGTGTTCATCCCGAGGGGGCCTGAGTCTCAGTTGAGCCAAATGGCCTGTCCGCAGCCGGCGCGCCGCAGTGGGGTGACAGGGGGTGTTCATCCCGGGGGGGCTGAGTCTCAGTTGAGCCAGGTGGCCTGTCCGCAGTCGGCGCGCCGCAGTGGGGTGACAGGGGGGGGTGTTCATCCCGAGGGGGCCTGAGTCTCAGTTGAGCCAGGTGGCCTGTCCGCAGTCAGCGCGCCGCAGTGGGGTGACAGGGGGGTGTTCATCCCGAGGGGGCCTGAGTCTCAGTTGAGCCAGGTGGCCTGTCCGCAGCCGGAGCGCCGCAGTGGGGTGACAGGGGGTGTTCATCCCGAGGGGGCCTGAGTTTCAGTTGAGCCAGGTGGCCTGTCCGCAGCCGGCGCGCCGCAGTGGGGTGACAGGGGGGTGTTCATCCCGAGGGGGCCTGATTCTCAGTTGAGCCAGGTGGCCTGTCCGCAGTCGGCGCGCCGCAGTGAGGTGACAGGGGGGTGTTCATCCCGAGGGGGCCTGAGTCTCAGTTGAGCCAGGTGGCCTGTCCGCAGTCGGCGCGCATCAGTGGGGTGACAGGGGGGTGTTCATCCCGAGGGGGGCCTGAGTCTCAGTTGAGCCAGGTGGCCTGTCCGCAGTGGGGTGACAGGGGGGTGTTCATCCCGAGGGGGCCTGAGTCTCAGTTGAGCCAGGTGGCCTGTCCGCAGCCGGCGCGCCGCAGTGGGGTGACAGGGGGGTGTTCATCCCGAGGGGGCCTGAGTCTCAGTTGAGCCAGGTGGCCTGTCCGCAGTCGGCGCGCCGCAGTGGGGTGACAGGGGGGTGTTCATCCCGAGGGGGCCTGAGTCTCAGTTGAGCCAGGTGGCCTGTCCGCAGCCGACGCGCCGCAGTGGGGTGACAGGGGGGTGTTCATCTCGAGGGGGCCTGAGTCTCAGTTGAGCCGGACGCCTGTCCGCAGTCGGCGCGCCGCAGTGGGGTGACAGGGGGTGCTCATCCCGAGGGGGCCTGAGTCTCAGTTGAGCCAGGTGGCCTGTCCGCAGTCGGCGCGCCGCAGTGGGGTGACAGGGGGGGTGTTCATCCCGAGGGGGCCTGAGTCTCAGTTGAGCCAGGTGGCCTGTCCGCAGTCGGCGCGCCGCAGTGGGGTGACAGGGGGGTGTTCATCCCGAGGGGGCCTGAGTCTCAGTTGAGCCAGGTGGCCTGTCCGCAGCCGGAGCGCCGCAGTGGGGTGACAGGGGGGTGTTCATCCCGAGGGGGCCTGAGTTTCAGTTGAGCCAGGTGGCCTGTCCGCAGCCGGCGCGCCGCAGTGGGGTGACAGGGGGGTGTTCATCCCGAGGGGGCCTGATTCTCAGTTGAGCCAGGTGGCCTGTCCGCAGTCGGCGCGCCGCAGTGAGGTGACAGGGGGGTGTTCATCCCGAGGGGGCCTGAGTCTCAATTGAGCCAGGTGGCCTGTCCGCAGTCGGCGCACCGCAGTGGGGTGACAGGGGGGGTGTTCATCCCGAGGGGGCCTGAGTCTCAGTTGAGCCAGGTGGCCTGTCCGCAGTCGGCGCGCATCAGTAGGGTGACAGGGGGGTGTTCATCCCGAGGGGGCCTGAGTCTCAGTTGAGCCAGGTGGCCTGTCCGCAGCCGGCGCGCCGCAGTGGGGTGACAGGGGGGTGTTCATCCCGAGGGGGCCTGAGTCTCAGTTGAGCCAGGTGGCCTGTCCGCGCGCGCCGCAGTGGGGTGACAGGGGGGTGTTCATCCCGAGGGGGCCTGAGTCTCAGTTGAGCCAGGTGGCCTGTCCGCAGCCGACGCGCCGCAGTGGGGTGACAGGGGGGTGTTCATCCCGAGGGGGCCTGAGTCTCAGTTGAGCCAGGTGGCCTGTCCGCAGTCAGCGCGCATCAGTGGGGTGACAGGGGTTGTTCATCCCGTAGGGGGCCTGAGTCTCAGTTGAGCCAGGTGGCCTGTCCGCAGTCGGCGCGCCGCAGTGGGGTGACAGGGGGTGTTCATCCCGAGGGGGCCTGAGTCTCAGTTGAGCCAGGTGGCCTGTCCGCGCGCGCCGCAGTGGGGTGACAGGGGGGTGTTCATCCCGAGGGGGCCTGAGTCTCAGTTGAGCCAGGTGGCCTGTCCGCAGCCGGCGCGCCGCAGTGGGGTGACAGGGGGTGTTCATCCCGAGGGGGCCTGAGTCTCAGTTGAGCCAGGTGGCCTGTCCGCAGTCGGCGCGCTGCAGTGGGGTGACAGGGGGGGTGTTCATCCCGAGAGGGCCTGAGTCTCAGTTGAGCCGGACGCCTGTCCGCAGTCGGCGCGCCGCAGTGGGGTGACAGGGGGTGTTCATCCCGAGGGGGGCCTGAGTCTCAGTTGAGCCAGGTGGCCTGTCCGCAGTCGGCGCGCCGCAGTGGGGTGACAGGGGGGGGGTGTTCATCCCGAGGGGGCCTGAGTCTCAGTTGAGCCAGGTGGCCTGTCCGCAGCCGGCGCGCCGCAGTGGGGTGACAGGGGGGTGTTCATCCCGAGGGGGCCTGAGTCTCAGTTGAGCCAAATGGCCTGTCCGCAGCCGGCGCGCCGCAGTGGGGTGACAGGGGGTGTTCATCCCGAGGGGGGCCTGAGTCTCAGTTGAGCCAGGTGGCCTGTCCGCAGTCGGCGCGCCGCAGTGGGGTGACAGGGGGGGGTGTTCATCCCGAGGGGGCCTGAGTCTCAGTTGAGCCAGGTGGCCTGTCCGCAGTCAGCGCGCCGCAGTGGGGTGACAGGGGGGTGTTCATCCCGAGGGGGCCTGAGTCTCAGTTGAGCCAGGTGGCCTGTCCGCAGCCGGAGCGCCGCAGTGGGGTGACAGGGGGGTGTTCATCCCGAGGGGGCCTGAGTTTCAGTTGAGCCAGGTGGCCTGTCCGCAGCCGGCGCGCCGCAGTGGGGTGACAGGGGGGTGTTCATCCCGAGGGGGCCTGATTCTCAGTTGAGCCAGGTGGCCTGTCCGCAGTCGGCGCGCCGCAGTGAGGTGACAGGGGGGTGTTCATCCCGAGGGGGCCTGAGTCTCAGTTGAGCCAGGTGGCCTGTCCGCAGTCGGCGCGCCGCAGTGGGGTGACAGGGGGGTGTTCATCCGAGGGGGCCTGAGTCTCAGTTGAGCCAGGTGGCCTGTCCGCAGTCGGCGCGCATCAGTGGGGTGACAGGGGGGTGTTCATCCCGAGGGGGGCCTGAGTCTCAGTTGAGCCAGGTGGCCTGTCCGCAGTGGGGTGACAGGGGGGTGTTCATCCCGAGGGGGCCTGAGTCTCAGTTGAGCCAGGTGGCCTGTCCGCAGCCGGCGCGCCGCAGTGGGGTGACAGGGGGGTGTTCATCCCGAGGGGGCCTGAGTCTCAGTTGAGCCAGGTGGCCTGTCCGCGCGCGCCGCAGTGGGGTGACAGGGGGGTGTTCATCCCGAGGGGGCCTGAGTCTCAGTTGAGCCAGGTGGCCTGTCCGCAGCCGACGCGCCGCAGTGGGGTGACAGGGGGTGTTCATCTCGAGGGGGCCTGAGTCTCAGTTGAGCCAGGTGGCCTGTCCGCAGTCGGCGCGCATCCGTGGGGTGACAGGGGTTGTTCATCCCGAGGGGGCCTGAGTCTCAGTTGAGCCAGGTGGCCTGTCCGCAGTCGGCGCGCCGCAGTGGGGTGACAGGGGGGTGTTCATCCCGAGGGGGCCTGAGTCTCAGTTGAGCCAGGTGGCCTGTCCGCGCGCGCCGCAGTGGGGTGACAGGGGGGTGTTCATCCCGAGGGGGCCTGAGTCTCAGTTGAGCCAGGTGGCCTGTCCGCGCGCGCCGCAGTGGGGTGACAGGGGGGTGTTCATCCCAAGGGGGCCTGAGTCTCAGTTGAGCCAGGTGGCCTGTCCGCAGCCGGCGCGCCGCAGTGGTAGACAGGGGGGTGTTCATCCCGTGGGGGCCTGAGTCTCAGTTGAGCCAGGTGGCCTGTCCGCAGTCGGCGCGCCGCAGTGGGGTGACAGGGGGGTGTTCATCCCGAGGGGGCCTGAGTCTCAGTTGAGCCAGGTGGCCTGTCCGCAGCCGGAGCGCCGCAGTGGGGTGACAGGGGGGTGTTCATCCCGAGGGGGCCTGAGTTTCAGTTGAGCCAGGTGGCCTGTCCGCAGCCGGCGCGCCGCAGTGGGGTGACAGGGGGGTGTTCATCCCGAGGGGGCCTGATTCTCAGTTGAGCCAGGTGGCCTGTCCGCAGTCGGCGCGCCGCAGTGAGGTGACAGGGGGGTGTTCATCCCGAGGGGGCCTGAGTCTCAGTTGAGCCAGGTGGCCTGTCCGCAGTCGGCGCGCCGCAGTGGGGTGACAGGGGGGGTGTTCATCCCGAGGGGGCCTGAGTCTCAGTTGAGCCAGGTGGCCTGTCCGCAGTCGGCGCGCATCAGTGGGGTGACAGGGGGGTGTTCATCCCGAGGGGGGCCTGAGTCTTAGTTGAGCCAGGTGGCCTGTCCGCAGTGGGGTGACAGGGGGGTGTTCATCCCGAGGGGCCTGAGTCTCAGTTGAGCCAGGTGGCCTGTCCGCAGCCGGCGCGCCGCAGTGGGGTGACAGGGGGTGTTCATCCCGAGGGGGCCTGAGTCTCAGTTGAGCCAGGTGGCCTGTCCGCGCGCGTCGCAGTGGGGTGACAGGGGGTTGTTCATCCCGAGGGGGCCTGAGTCTCAGTTGAGCCAGGTGGCCTGTCCGCAGCCGACGCGCCGCAGTGGGGTGACAGGGGGGTGTTCATCCCGAGGGGGCCTGAGTCTCAGTTGAGCCAGGTGGCCTGTCCGCGCGCGCCGCAGTGGGGTGACAGGGGGGCGTTCATCCCGAGGGGGCCTGAGTCTCAGTTGAGCCAGGTGGCCTGTCCGCGCGCGCCGCAGTGGGGTGACAGGGGGGTGTTCATCCCGAGGGGGCCTGAGTCTCAGTTGAGCCAGGTGGCCTGTCCGCAGCCGGCGCGCCGCAGTGGGGTGACAGGGGGGTGTTCATCCCGAGGGGGCCTGAGTCTCAGTTGAGCCAGGTGGCCTGTCCGCAGTCGGCGCGCTGCAGTGGGGTGACAGGGGGGGTGTTCATCCCGAGGGGGCCTGAGTCTCAGTTGAGCCGGACGCCTGTCCGCAGTCGGCGCGCCGCAGTGGGGTGACAGGGGGTGCTCATCCCGAGGGGGCCTGAGTCTCAGTTGAGCCAGGTGGCCTGTCCGCAGTCGGCGCGCCGCAGTGGGGTGACAGGGGGGTGTTCATCCCGAGGGGGCCTGAGTCTCAGTTGAGCCAGGTGGCCTGTCCGCAGTCGGCGCGCCGCAGTGAGGTGACAGGGGGGTGTTCATCCCGAGGGGGCCTGAGTCTCAGTTGAGCCAGGTGGCCTGTCCGCAGTCGGCGCGCCGCAGTGGGGTGACAGGGGGTGTTCATCCCGAGGGGGCCTGAGTCTCAGTTGAGCCAGGTGGCCTGTCCGCAGCCGGCGCGCCGCAGTGGAGTGACAGGGGGTGTTCTTCATCCCGAGGGGGCCTGAGTCTCATTTGAGGCAGGTGGCCTGTCCGCAGCCGGCGCACCGCAGTGGGGTGACAGGTGGGTGTTCATCCCGAGGGGGCCTGAGTCTCAGTTGAGCCAGGTGGCCTGTCCGCAGTCGGCGCGCCGCAGTGGGGTGACAGGGAGGGTGTGTCAGGCTTTTTGGCAGTGAAGTATGCGTATTTGGTCAAATTAAAGTTCAGAAACTCTTTAAATTTAATAAGTTTATTTACAAAACACAGCCATGATAAGAATAAAAGAACAAATTATATAAAGGCATAACAGTTGCCCAAACCATATCTAGTCTTAGAGAGAGCACACACCCCTTTTCAAACACAGACATTTTATATCCAAAATTAATAAGGTTAAAGTATACAGTTAAACTGATCAAGAGTTATAACTTATAACACTCAGAACAAAAGAAAGGTTGACATGGGAAATTGAATATAAACTACTATAAAGTATAACAATCAGCCCCCTTTCACATGTCAAGACAAAAACACTGGGAAATACATTGAATCAAAAACACTTCGAAAATACTATTCAAAATCTTAAAAAATAGTTCAGAATTAAAAATTCTAAGACACCTGAAAAATACTGCTACAAAAACAATTAAGTTGATCAAAATTTAAAGGCTTAGTAAAGACATCAGCCAAATTCTTTTTACTTGGTATATACTTAATTTTGAAAACCCCATCATAAATTAATCTTCTAATAAAATGATAGCGCACATCAATGTGCTTTGTGCGAATGTTCTCGATAGAAGAATTTGAAAAACTAATAGCTGCTTGGGTTGTCACAGAACATCGTAGAACTATCCAAATTTAAGCTGAACCTTTTACACTCATCTACTATGTTCTTTATCCAGATTAACTCTTTTGAGGCGTCAGTCATGGCGACATACTCAGCCTCCATGGTAGATAGACTAACACATTTCTGCTTAAAGGTGCGCCATGATATTGGTACATTGTCAATGAGGACAATTGCACCACCCATCGAAACTCTATCATCACGGTTAGTGGCAAAATCCGCATCTGAAAAGCATACAAGATTAAAATTCTGGACATTTGATAAGTTAAGTTTAAAGAATTTGGTTGCACGAAGTTATCCAAGTAACTTTATTAAACAATTAAAATGCGTAAGACCTGGATTCTCCTGGAATTGGGACAGCACGTTAACAGCGTAACATAAATCAGGTCTTGTACGACTGGCAATATAAGAAAGACAACCAAGAATATTACGATATGGCAAAATCGCCATTTCCAACTTTTCTTTCTCTGATGTAGGACAGTCTATTTTAGACAAAATTGTGGCTTTTGCAATGGGTAATTTTGACAAAGTATACCCGTAATTTTCATACATGTTACAAATCTTATCAATATAATCACTTTGGTGGATAAAAAGTTTACCACCTTCATCTACAAAATTTATTCCCAATAACTTATGGGTTTTTCCAAGTAATTTTAAATCAAACTTTAATTGCAGTTTAGATATGGTAAATTCAACATCATTCATAGTTTTACCAAAAATTACGATGTCATCTACGTAAATAATTGTTACAATTCGATCTTCATACATATAAACACAATTACACCATTTTAGTTTAGAAAAACCAAGTTCCAAGGATGTACTGTTTATTGTCTGCGCCCACCTGCCGATTTCTTGTTAAATATATGTATTTTTTTGTAAATAGTCATTTATTAAAATCAGAAACAATTTTTGTGACTATTTCTTCTATGCGCCTCTCAGAAACAGCACCTGCCACACAACCACCTACTCCAGCACAAACTCTTTAAATTTAATAAGTTTATTTACAAAACACAGCCATGATAAAAATAAAAGAACAAATTATATAAAGGCATAACAGTTGCCTAAACCATATCAAGTCTTAGAGAGAGCACACACCTTTTCAAACACATACATTTTATATCCAAAATTAATAAGGTTAAAGTATACAGTTAAACTGATCAAGAGTTATAACTTATAACACTCAGAACAAAAGAAAGGTTGACATGGGAAATTGAACTTAAACTACTATAAAGTATAACAGGGTGTTCATCCCGAGGGGGCCTGAGTCTCAGTTGAGCCAGGTGGCCTGTCCGCAGTCGGCGCGCCGCAGTGGGGTGACTGGGGGGTGTTCATCCCGAGGGGGCCTGAGTCTCAGTTGAGCCAGGTGGCCTGTCCGCAGTCGGCGCGCCGCAGTGGGGTGACAGGGGGGGGGGGGGTGTTCATCCCGAGGGGGCCTGAGTCTCAGTTGAGCCAGGTGGCCTGTCCGCAGTCGGCGCACCGCAGTGGGGTGACAGGGGGGTGTTCATCCCGAGGGGGCCTGAGTCTCAGTTGAGCCAGGTGGCCTGTCCGCAGCCGGCGCGCCGCAGGGGGGTGTTCATCCCGAGGGGGCCTGAGATTCAGTTGAGCCAGGTGGCCTGTCCGCAGTCGGCGCGCCGCAGTGGGGTGACAGGGGGGTGTTCATCCCGAGGGGGCCTGAGTCTCAGTTGAGCCAGGTGGCCTGTCCGCAGCCGGCGCGCCGCAGTGGGGTGACAGGGGGGTGTTCATCCCGAGGGGGCCTGAGTCTCAGTTGAGCCAGGTGGCCTGTCCGCGCGCGCCGCAGTGGGGTGACAGGGGGGTGTTCATCCCGAGGGGGCCTGAGTCTCAGTTGAGCCAGGTGGCCTGTCCGCAGCCGACGCGCCGCAGTGGGGTGACAGGGGGGTGTTCATCCCGAGGGGGCCTGAGTCTCAGTTGAGCCAGGTGGCCTGTCCGCAGTCAGCGCGCATCAGTGGGGTGACAGGGGTTGTTCATCCCGAGGGGGGCCTGATTCTCAGTTGAGCCAGGTGGCCTGTCCGCAGTCGGCGCGCCGCAGTGGGGTGACAGGGGGTGTGTTCATCCCGAGGGGGCCTGAGTCTCAGTTGAGCCAGGTGGCCTGTCCGCGCGCGCCGCAGTGGGGTGACAGGGGGGTGTTCATCCCGAGGGGGCCTGAGTCTCAGTTGAGCCAGGTGGCCTGTCCGCAGCCGGCGCGCCGCAGTGGGGTGACAGGGGGTGTTCATCCCGAGGGGGGCTGAGTCTCAGTTGAGCCAGGTGGCCTGTCCGCAGTCGGCGCGCCGCAGTGGGGTGACAGGGGGGGGTGTTCATCCCGAGGGGGCCTGAGTCTCAGTTGAGCCAGGTGGCCTGTCCGCAGCCGGCGCGCCGCAGTGGGGTGACAGGGGGTGTTCATCCCGAGGGGGGCTGAGTCTCAGTTGAGCCAGGTGGCCTGTCCGCAGTCGGCGCGCCGCAGTGGGGTGACAGAGGGGTGTTCATCCCGAGGGGTCCTGAGTCTCAGTTGAGCCAGGTGGCCTGTCCGCAGCCGGAGCGCCGCAGTGGGGTGACAGGGGGGTGTTCATCCCGAGGGGGCCTGAGTTTCAGTTGAGCCAGGTGGCCTGTCCGCAGCCGGCGCGCCGCAGTGGGGTGACAGGGGGGTGTTCATCCCGAGGGGGCCTGATTCTCAGTTGAGCCAGGTGGCCTGTCCGCAGTCGGCGCGCATCTGTGGGGTGACAGGGGGGTGTTCATCCCGAGGGGGGCCTGAGTCTCAGTTGAGCCAGGTGGCCTGTCCGCAGTGGGGTGACAGGGGGGTGTTCATCCCGAGGGGGCCTGAGTCTCAGTTGAGCCAGGTGGCCTGTCCGCAGCCGGCGCGCCGCAGTGGGGTGACAGGGGGGTGTTCATCCCGAGGGGGCCTGAGTCTCAGTTGAGCCAGGTGGCCTGTCCGCAGCCGACGCGCCGCAGTGGGGTGACAGGGGGGTGTTCATCCCGAGGGGGCCTGAGTCTCAGTTGAGCCAGGTGGCCTGTCCGCAGTCGGCGCGCATCAGTGGGGTGACAGGGGTTGTTCATCCCGAGGGGGGCCTGAGTCTCAGTTGAGCCAGGTGGCCTGTCCGCAGTCGGCGCGCCGCAGTGGGGTGACAGGGGGGTGTTCATCCCGAGGGGGCCTGAGTCTCAGTTGAGCCAGGTGGCCTGTCCGCGCGCGCCGCAGTGGGGTGACAGGGGGGTGTTCATCCCGAGGGGGCCTGAGTCTCAGTTGAGCCAGGTGGCCTGTCCGCGCGCGCCGCAGTGGGGTGACAGGGGGGTGTTCATCCCAAGGGGGCCTGATTCTCAGTTGAGCCAGGTGGCCTGTCCGCAGCCGGCGCGCCGCAGTGGGGTGACAGGGGGGTGTTCATCCCGAGGGGGCCTGAGTCTCAGTTGAGCCAGGTGGCCTGTCCGCAGTCGGCGCGCCGCAGTGGGGTGACAGGGGGGTGTTCATCCCGAGGGGGCCTGAGTCTCAGTTGAGCCAGGTGGCCTGTCCGCAGCCGGCGCGCCGCAGTGGGGTGACAGGGGGGGTGTTCATCCCGAGGGGGCCTGAGTCTCAGTTGAGCCGGACGCCTGTCCGCAGTCGGCGCGCCGCAGTGGGGTGACAGGGGGTGCTCATCCCGAGGGGGCCTGAGTCTCAGTTGAGCCAGGTGGCCTGTCCGCAGTCGGCGCGCCGCAGTGGGGTGACAGGGGGGTGTTCATCCCGAGGGGGCCTGAGTCTCAGTTGAGCCAGGTGGCCTGTCCGCAGTCGGCTCGCTGCAGTGGGGTGACAGTGAGCCGGACGCCTGTCCGCAGTCGGCGCGCCGCAGTGGGGTGACAGGGGGTGTTCATCCCGAGGGGGGCTGAGTCTCAGTTGAGCCAGGTGGCCTGTCCGCAGTCGGCGCGCTGCAGTGGGGTGACAGGGGGGTGTTCATCCCGAGGGGGCCTGAGTCTCAGTTGAGCCAAATGGCCTGTCCGCAGCCGGCGCGCCGCAGTGGGGTGACAGGGGGTGTTCATCCCGAGGGGGGCTGAGTCTCAGTTGAGCCAGGTGGCCTGTCCGCAGTCGGCGCGCCGCAGTGGGGTGACAGGGGGGTGTTCATCTCGAGGGGACCTGAGTCTCAGTTGAGCCAGGTGGCCTGTCCGCAGCCGGAGCGCCGCAGTGGGGTGACAGGGGGGTGTTCATCCCGAGGGGGCCTGAGTTTCAGTTGAGCCAGGTGGCCTGTCCGCAGCCGGCGCGCCGCAGTGGGGTGACAGGGGGGTGTTCATCCCGAGGGGGCCTGATTCTCAGTTGAGCCAGGTGGCCTGTCCGCAGTCGGCGCGCATCAGTGGGGTGACAGGGGGGTGTTCATCCCGAGGGGGGCCTGAGTCTTAGTTGAGCCAGGTGGCCTGTCCGCAGTGGGTTGACAGGGGGGTGTTCATCCCGAGGGGGCCTGAGTCTCAGTTGAGCCAGGTGGCCTGTCCGCAGCCGGCGCGCCGCAGTGGGGTGACAGGGGGGTGTTCATCCCGAGGGGGCCTGAGTCTCAGTTGAGCCAGGTGGCCTGTCCGCGCGCGCCGCAGTGGGGTGACAGGGGGGTGTTCATCCCGAGGGGGCCTGAGTCTCAGTTGAGCCAGGTGGCCTGTCCGCAGCCGACGCGCCGCAGTGGGGTGACAGGGGGGTGTTCATCCCGAGTGGGCCTGAGTCTCAGTTGAGCCAGGTGGCCTGTCCGCAGTCGGCGCGCATCAGTGGGGTGACAGGGGTTGTTCATCCCGAGGGGGGCCTGAGTCTCAGTTGAGCCAGGTGGCCTGTCCGCGCGCGCCGCAGTGGGGTGACAGGGGGGTGTTCATCCCGAGGGGGCCTGAGTCTCAGTTGAGCCAGGTGGCCTGTCCGCGCGCGCCGCAGTGGGGTGACAGGGGGGTGTTCATCCCGAGGGGGCCTGAGTCTCAGTTGAGCCAGGTGGCCTGTCCGCAGCCGGCGCGCCGCAGGGGGGTGTTCATCCCGAGGGGGCCTGAGTCTCAGTTGAGCCGGACGCCTGTCCGCAGTCGGCGCGCTGCAGTGGGGTGACAGGGGGGGTGTTCATCCCGAGGGGGCCTGAGTCTCAGTTGAGCCGGACGCCTGTCCGCAGTCGGCGCGCCGCAGTGGGGTGACAGGGGGTGCTCATCCCGAGGGGGCCTGAGTCTCAGTTGAGCCAGGTGGCCTGTCCGCAGTCGGCGCGCCGCAGTGGGGTGACAGGGGGGTGTTCATCCCGAGGGGGCCTGAGTCTCAGTTGAGCCAGGTGGCCTGTCCGCAGTCGGCGCGCCGCAGTGAGGTGACAGGGGGGTGTTCATCCCGAGGGGGCCTGAGTCTCAGTTGAGCCAGGTGGCCTGTCCGCAGTCGGCGCGCCGCAGTGGGGTGACAGGGGGTGTTCATCCCGAGGGGGCCTGAGTCTCAGTTGAGCCAGGTGGCCTGTCCGCAGCCGGCGCGCCGCAGTGGGGTGACAGGGGGTGTTCTTCCCGAGGGGGCCTGAGTCTCATTTGAGGCAGGTGGCCTGTCCGCAGCCGGCGCACCGCAGTGGGGTGACAGGTGGGTGTTCATCCCGAGGGGGCCTGAGTCTCAGTTGAGCCAGGTGGCCTGTCCGCAGTCGGCGCGCCGCAGTGGGGTGACAGGGAGGGTGTGTCAGGCTTTTTGGCAGTGAAGTATGCGTATTTGGTCAAATTAAAGTTCAGAAACTCTTTAAATTTAATAAGTTTATTTACAAAACACAGCCATGATAAGAATAAAAGAACAAATTATATAAAGGCATAACAGTTGCCCAAACCATATCTAGTCTTAGAGAGAGCACACACCCCTTTTCAAACACAGACATTTTATATCCAAAATTAATAAGGTTAAAGTATACAGTTAAACTGATCAAGAGTTATAACTTATAACACTCAGAACAAAAGAAAGGTTGACATGGGAAATTGAATATAAACTACTATAAAGTATAACAATCAGCCCCCTTTCACATGTCAAGACAAAAACACTGGGAAATACATTGAATCAAAAACACTTCGAAAATACTATTCAAAATCTTAAAAAATAGTTCAGAATTAAAAATTCTAAGACACCTGAAAAATACTGCTACAAAAACAATTAAGTTGATCAAAATTTAAAGGCTTAGTAAAGACATCAGCCAAATTCTTTTTACTTGGTATATACTTAATTTTGAAAACCCCATCATAAATTAATCTTCTAATAAAATGATAGCGCACATCAATGTGCTTTGTGCGAATGTTCTCGATAGAAGAATTTGAAAAACCAATAGCTGCTTGGTTGTCACAGAACATCGTAGAACTATCCAAATTTAAGCTGAACCTTTTACACTCATCTACTATGTTCTTTATCCAGATTAACTCTTTTGAGGCGTCAGTCATGGCGACATACTCAGCCTCCATGGTAGATAGACTAACACATTTCTGCTTAAAGGTGCGCCATGATATTGGTACATTGTCAATGAGGACAATTGCACCACCCATCGAAACTCTATCATCACGGTTAGTGGCAAAATCCGCATCTGAAAAGCATACAAGATTAAAATTCTGGACATTTGATAAGTTAAGTTTAAAGAATTTGGTTGCACGAAGGTATCCAAGTAACTTTATTAAACAATTAAAATGCGTAAGACCTGGATTCTCCTGGAATTGGGACAGCACGTTAACAGCGTAACATAAATCAGGTCTTGTACGACTGGCAATATAAGAAAGACAACCAAGAATATTACGATATGGCAAAATCGCCATTTCCAACTTTTCTTTCTCTGATGTAGGACAGTCTATTTTAGACAAAATTGTGGCTTTTGCAATGGGTAATTTTGACAAAGTAAACCCGTAATTTTCATACATGTTACAAATCTTATCAATATAATCACTTTGGTGGATAAAAAGTTTACCACCTTCATCTACAAAATTTATTCCCAATAACTTATGGGTTTTTCCAAGTAATTTTAAATCAAACTTTAATTGCAGTTTAGATATGGTAAATTCAACATCATTCATAGTTTTACCAAAAATTACGATGTCATCTACGTAAATAATTGTTACAATTCGATCTTCATACATATAAACACAATTACACCATTTTAGTTTAGAAAAACCAAGTTCCAAGGATGTACTGTTTATTGTCTGCGCCCACCTGCCGATTTCTTGTTAAATATATGTATTTTTTTGTAAATAGTCATTTATTAAAATCAGAAACAATTTTTGTGAAGACTATTTCTTCTATGCGCCTCTCAGAAACAGCACCTGCCACACAACCACCTACTCCAGCACAAACTCTTTAAATTTAATAAGTTTATTTACAAAACACAGCCATGATAAAAATAAAAGAACAAATTATATAAAGGCATAACAGTTGCCTAAACCATATCAAGTCTTAGAGAGAGCACACACACCTTTTCAAACACATACATTTTATATCCAAAATTAATAAGGTTAAAGTATACAGTTAAACTGATCAAGAGTTATAACTTATAACACTCAGAACAAAAGAAAGGTTGACATGGGAAATTGAACTTAAACTACTATAAAGTATAACAGGGTGTTCATCCCGAGGGGGCCTGAGTCTCAGTTGAGCCAGGTGGCCTGTCCGCAGTCGGCGCGCCGCAGTGGGGTGACTGGGGGGTGTTCATCCCGAGGGGGCCTGAGTCTCAGTTGAGCCAGGTGGCCTGTCCGCAGTCGGCGCGCCGCAGTGGGGTGACAGGGGGGGGGTGTTCATCCCGAGGGGGCCTGAGTCTCAGTTGAGCCAGGTGGCCTGTCCGCAGTCGGCGCACCGCAGTGGGGTGACAGGGGGGTGTTCATCCCGAGGGGGCCTGAGTCTCAGTTGAGCCAGGTGGCCTGTCCGCAGCCGGCGCGCCGCAGGGGGGTGTTCATCCCGAGGGGGCCTGAGATTCAGTTGAGCCAGGTGGCCTGTCCGCAGTCGGCGCGCCGCAGTGGGGTGACAGGGGGGTGTTCATCCCGAGGGGGCCTGAGTCTCAGTTGAGCCAGGTGGCCTGTCCGCAGCCGGCGCGCCGCAGTGGGGTGACAGGGGGGTGTTCATCCCGAGGGGGCCTGAGTCTCAGTTGAGCCAGGTGGCCTGTCCGCGAGCGCCGCAGTGGGGTGACAGGGGGTTGTTCATCCCGAGGGGGCCTGAGTCTCAGTTGAGCCAGGTGGCCTGTCCGCAGCCGACGCGCCGCAGTGGGGTGACAGGGGGGTGTTCATCCCGAGGGGGCCTGAGTCTCAGTTGAGCCAGGTGGCCTGTCCGCAGTCAGCGCGCATCAGTGGGGTGACAGGGGTTGTTCATCCCGAGGGGGGCCTGATTCTCAGTTGAGCCAGGTGGCCTGTCCGCAGTCGGCGCGCCGCAGTGGGGTGACAGGGGGTGTTCATCCCGAGGGGGCCTGAGTCTCAGTTGAGCCAGGTGGCCTGTCCGCAGTCGGCGCGCCGCAGTGGGGTGACAGGGGGGTGTTCATCCCGAGGGGGCCTGAGTCTCAGTTGAGCCAGGTGGCCTGTCCGCAGCCGGCGCGCCGCAGTGGGGTGACAGGGGGTGTTCATCCCGAGGGGGGCTGAGTCTCAGTTGAGCCAGGTGGCCTGTCCGCAGTCGGCGCGCCGCAGTGGGGTGACAGGGGGGGTGTTCATCCCGAGGGGGCCTGAGTCTCAGTTGAGCCAGGTGGCCTGTCCGCAGCCGGCGCGCCGCAGTGGGGTGACAGGGGGTGTTCATCCCGAGGGGGGCTGAGTCTCAGTTGAGCCAGGTGGCCTGTCCGCAGTCGGCGCGCCGCAGTGGGGTGACAGAGGGGTGTTCATCCCGAGGGGTCCTGAGTCTCAGTTGAGCCAGGTGGCCTGTCCGCAGCCGGAGCGCCGCAGTGGGGTGACAGGGGGGTGTTCATCCCGAGGGGGCCTGAGTTTCAGTTGAGCCAGGTGGCCTGTCCGCAGCCGGCGCGCCGCAGTGGGGTGACAGGGGGGTGTTCATCCCGAGGGGGCCTGATTCTCAGTTGAGCCAGGTGGCCTGTCCGCAGTCGGCGCGCCGCAGTGAGATGACAGGGGGGTGTTCTTCCCGAGGGGGGCTGAGTCTCAGTTGAGCCAGGTGGCCTGTCCGCAGTCGGCGCGCATCTGTGGGGTGACAGGGGGGTGTTCATCCCGAGGGGGGCCTGAGTCTCAGTTGAGCCAGGTGGCCTGTCCGCAGTGGGGTGACAGGGGGGTGTTCATCCCGAGGGGGCCTGAGTCTCAGTTGAGCCAGGTGGCCTGTCCGCAGCCGGCGCGCCGCAGTGGGGTGACAGGGGGGTGTTCATCCCGAGGGGGCCTGAGTCTCAGTTGAGCCAGGTGGCCTGTCCGCAGCCGACGCGCCGCAGTGGGGTGACAGGGGGGTGTTCATCCCGAGGGGGCCTGAGTCTCAGTTGAGCCAGGTGGCCTGTCCGCAGTCGGCGCGCATCAGTGGGGTGACAGGGGTTGTTCATCCCGAGGGGGGCCTGAGTCTCAGTTGAGCCAGGTGGCCTGTCCGCAGTCGGCGCGCCGCAGTGGGGTGACAGGGGGGTGTTCATCCCGAGGGGGCCTGAGTCTCAGTTGAGCCAGGTGGCCTGTCCGCGCGCGCCGCAGTGGGGTGACAGGGGGGTGTTCATCCCGAGGGGGCCTGAGTCTCAGTTGAGCCAGGTGGCCTGTCCGCGCGCGCCGCAGTGGGGTGACAGGGGGGTGTTCATCCCAAGGGGGCCTGAGTCTCAGTTGAGCCAGGTGGCCTGTCCGCAGCCGGCGCGCCGCAGTGGGGTGACAGGGGGGTGTTCATCCCGAGGGGGCCTGAGTCTCAGTTGAGCCAGGTGGCCTGTCCGCAGTCGGCGCGCCGCAGTGGGGTGACAGGGGGGTGTTCATCCCGAGGGGGCCTGAGTCTCAGTTGAGCCAGGTGGCCTGTCCGCAGCCGGCGCGCCGCAGTGGGGTGACAGGGGGGGTGTTCATCCCGAGGGGGCCTGAGTCTCAGTTGAGCCGGACGCCTGTCCGCAGTCGGCGCGCCGCAGTGGGGTGACAGGGGGTGCTCATCCCGAGGGGGCCTGAGTCTCAGTTGAGCCAGGTGGCCTGTCCGCAGTCGGCGCGCCGCAGTGGGGTGACAGGGGGGTGTTCATCCCGAGGGGGCCTGAGTCTCAGTTGAGCCAGGTGGCTTGTCCGCAGTCGGCTCGCTGCAGTGGGGTGACAGGGGGGGTGTTCATCCCGAGAGGGCCTGAGTCTCAGTTGAGCCGGACGCCTGTCCGCAGTCGGCGCGCCGCAGTGGGGTGACAGGGGGTGTTCATCCCGAGGGGGCTGAGTCTCAGTTGAGCCAGGTGGCCTGTCCGCAGTCGGCGCGCTGCAGTGGGGTGACAGGGGGGTGTTCATCCCGAGGGGGCCTGAGTCTCAGTTGAGCCAAATGGCCTGTCCGCAGCCGGCGCGCCGCAGTGGGGTGACAGGGGGTGTTCATCCCGAGGGGGGCTGAGTCTCAGTTGAGCCAGGTGGCCTGTCCGCAGTCGGCGCGCCGCAGTGGGGTGACAGGGGGGTGTTCATCTCGAGGGGGCCTGAGTCTCAGTTGAGCCAGGTGGCCTGTCCGCAGTCGGCGCGCCGCAGTGGGGTGACAGGGGGTGTTCATCCCGAGGGGGCCTGAGTCTCAGTTGAGCCAGGTGGCCTGTCCGCAGCCGGCGCGCCGCAGTGGGGTGACAGGGGGTGTTCTTCCCGAGGGGGCCTGAGTCTCATTTGAGGCAGGTGGCCTGTCCGCAGCCGGCGCACCGCAGTGGGGTGACAGGTGGGTGTTCATCCCGAGGGGGCCTGAGTCTCAGTTGAGCCAGGTGGCCTGTCCGCAGTCGGCGCGCCGCAGTGGGGTGACAGGGAGGGTGTGTCAGGCTTTTTGGCAGTGAAGTATGCGTATTTGGTCAAATTAAAGTTCAGAAACTCTTTAAATTTAATAAGTTTATTTACAAAACACAGCCATGATAAGAATAAAAGAACAAATTATATAAAGGCATAACAGTTGCCCAAACCATATCTAGTCTTAGAGAGAGCACACACCCCTTTTCAAACACAGACATTTTATATCCAAAATTAATAAGGTTAAAGTATACAGTTAAACTGATCAAGAGTTATAACTTATAACACTCAGAACAAAAGAAAGGTTGACATGGGAAATTGAATATAAACTACTATAAAGTATAACAATCAGCCCCCTTTCACATGTCAAGACAAAAACACTGGGAAATACATTGAATCAAAAACACTTCGAAAATACTATTCAAAATCTTAAAAATAGTTCAGAATTAAAAATTCTAAGACACCTGAAAAATACTGCTACAAAAACAATTAAGTTGATCAAAATTTAAAGGCTTAGTAAAGACATCAGCCAAATTCTTTTTACTTGGTATATACTTAATTTTGAAAACCCCATCATAAATTAATCTTCTAATAAAATGATAGCGCACATCAATGTGCTTTGTGCGAATGTTCTCGATAGAAGAATTTGAAAAACCAATAGCTGCTTGGTTGTCACAGAACATCGTAGAACTATCCAAATTTAAGCTGAACCTTTTACACTCATCTACTATGTTCTTTATCCAGATTAACTCTTTTGAGGCGTCAGTCATGGCGACATACTCAGCCTCCATGGTAGATAGACTAACACATTTCTGCTTAAAGGTGCGCCATGATATTGGTACATTGTCAATGAGGACAATTGCACCACCCATCGAAACTCTATCATCACGGTTAGTGGCAAAATCCGCATCTGAAAAGCATACAAGATTAAAATTCTGGACATTTGATAAGTTAAGTTTAAAGAATTTGGTTGCACGAAGGTATCCAAGTAACTTTATTAAACAATTAAAATGCGTAAGACCTGGATTCTCCTGGAATTGGGACAGCACGTTAACAGCGTAACATAAATCAGGTCTTGTACGACTGGCAATATAAGAAAGACAACCAAGAATATTACGATATGGCAAAATCGCCATTTCCAACTTTTCTTTCTCTGATGTAGGACAGTCTATTTTAGACAAAATTGTGGCTTTTGCAATGGGTAATTTTGACAAAGTATACCCGTAATTTTCATACATGTTACAAATCTTATCAATATAATCACTTTGGTGGATAAAAAGTTTACCACCTTCATCTACAAAATTTATTCCCAATAACTTATGGGTTTTTCCAAGTAATTTTAAATCAAACTTTAATTGCAGTTTAGATATGGTAAATTCAACATCATTCATAGTTTTACCAAAAATTACGATGTCATCTACGTAAATAATTGTTACAATTCGATCTTCATACATATAAACACAATTACACCATTTTAGTTTAGAAAAACCAAGTTCCAAGGATGTACTGTTTATTGTCTGCGCCCACCTGCCGATTTCTTGTTAAATATATGTATTTTTTTGTAAATAGTCATTTATTAAAATCAGAAACAATTTTTGTGAAGACTATTTCTTCTATGCGCCTCTCAGAAACAGCACCTGCCACACAACCACCTACTCCAGCACAAACTCTTTAAATTTAATAAGTTTATTTACAAAACACAGCCATGATAAAAATAAAAGAACAAATTATATAAAGGCATAACAGTTGCCTAAACCATATCAAGTCTTAGAGAGAGCACACACACCTTTTCAAACACATACATTTTATATCCAAAATTAATAAGGTTAAAGTATACAGTTAAACTGATCAAGAGTTATAACTTATAACACTCAGAACAAAAGAAAGGTTGACATGGGAAATTGAACTTAAACTACTATAAAGTATAACAGGGTGTTCATCCCGAGGGGGCCTGAGTCTCAGTTGAGCCAGGTGGCCTGTCCGCAGTCGGCGCGCCGCAGTGGGGTGACTGGGGGGTGTTCATCCCGAGGGGGCCTGAGTCTCAGTTGAGCCAGGTGGCCTGTCCGCAGTCGGCGCGCCGCAGTGGGGTGACAGGGGGGGGGGTGTTCATCCCGAGGGGGCCTGAGTCTCAGTTGAGCCAGGTGGCCTGTCCGCAGTCGGCGCACCGCAGTGGGGTGACAGGGGGGTGTTCATCCCGAGGGGGCCTGAGTCTCAGTTGAGCCAGGTGGCCTGTCCGCAGCCGGCGCGCCGCAGGGGGGTGTTCATCCCGAGGGGGCCTGAGATTCAGTTGAGCCAGGTGGCCTGTCCGCAGTCGGCGCGCCGCAGTGGGGTGACAGGGGGGTGTTCATCCCGAGGGGGCCTGAGTCTCAGTTGAGCCAGGTGGCCTGTCCGCAGTCAGCGCGCATCAGTGGGGTGACAGGGGTTGTTCATCCCGAGGGGGGCCTGATTCTCAGTTGAGCCAGGTGGCCTGTCCGCAGTCGGCGCGCCGCAGTGGGGTGACAGGGGGTGTTCATCCCGAGGGGGCCTGAGTCTCAGTTGAGCCAGGTGGCCTGTCCGCGCGCGCCGCAGTGGGGTGACAGGGGGGTGTTCATCCCGAGGGGGCCTGAGTCTCAGTTGAGCCAGGTGGCCTGTCCGCAGCCGGCGCGCCGCAGTGGGGTGACAGGGGGTGTTCATCCCGAGGGGGGCTGAGTCTCAGTTGAGCCAGGTGGCCTGTCCGCAGTCGGCGCGCCGCAGTGGGGTGACAGGGGGGGGTGTTCATCCCGAGGGGGCCTGAGTCTCAGTTGAGCCAGGTGGCCTGTCCGCAGCCGGCGCGCCGCAGTGGGGTGACAGGGGTGTGTTCATCCCGAGGGGGGCTGAGTCTCAGTTGAGCCAGGTGGCCTGTCCGCAGTCGGCGCGCCGCAGTGGGGTGACAGAGGGGTGTTCATCCCGAGGGGTCCTGAGTCTCAGTTGAGCCAGGTGGCCTGTCCGCAGCCGGAGCGCCGCAGTGGGGTGACAGGGGGGTGTTCATCCCGAGGGGGCCTGAGTTTCAGTTGAGCCAGGTGGCCTGTCCGCAGCCGGCGCGCCGCAGTGGGGTGACAGGGGGGTGTTCATCCCGAGGGGGCCTGATTCTCAGTTGAGCCAGGTGGCCTGTCCGCAGTCGGCGCGCCGCAGTGAGATGACAGGGGGGTGTTCATCCCGAGGGGGGCTGAGTCTCAGTTGAGCCAGGTGGCCTGTCCGCAGTCGGCGCGCATCTGTGGGGTGACAGGGGGGTGTTCATCCCGAGGGGGGCCTGAGTCTCAGTTGAGCCAGGTGGCCTGTCCGCAGTGGGGTGACAGGGGGGTGTTCATCCCGAGGGGGCCTGAGTCTCAGTTGAGCCAGGTGGCCTGTCCGCAGCCGGCGCGCCGCAGTGGGGTGACAGGGGGGTGTTCATCCCGAGGGGGCCTGAGTCTCAGTTGAGCCAGGTGGCCTGTCCGCAGCCGACGCGCCGCAGTGGGGTGACAGGGGGGTGTTCATCCCGAGGGGGCCTGAGTCTCAGTTGAGCCAGGTGGCCTGTCCGCAGTCGGCGCGCATCAGTGGGGTGACAGGGGTTGTTCATCCCGAGGGGGGCCTGAGTCTCAGTTGAGCCAGGTGGCCTGTCCGCAGTCGGCGCGCCGCAGTGGGGTGACAGGGGGGTGTTCATCCCGAGGGGGCCTGAGTCTCAGTTGAGCCAGGTGGCCTGTCCGCGCGCGCCGCAGTGGGGTGACAGGGGGGTGTTCATCCCGAGGGGGCCTGAGTCTCAGTTGAGCCAGGTGGCCTGTCCGCGCGCGCCGCAGTGGGGTGACAGGGGGGTGTTCATCCCAAGGGGGCCTGAGTCTCAGTTGAGCCAGGTGGCCTGTCCGCAGCCGGCGCGCCGCAGTGGGGTGACAGGGGGGTGTTCATCCCGAGGGGGCCTGAGTCTCAGTTGAGCCAGGTGGCCTGTCCGCAGTCGGCGCGCCGCAGTGGGGTGACAGGGGGGTGTTCATCCCGAGGGGGCCTGAGTCTCAGTTGAGCCAGGTGGCCTGTCCGCAGCCGGCGCGCCGCAGTGGGGTGACAGGGGGGTGTTCATCCCGAGGGGGCCTGAGTCTCAGTTGAGCCGGACGCCTGTCCGCAGTCGGCGCGCCGCAGTGGGGTGACAGGGGGTGCTCATCCCGAGGGGGCCTGAGTCTCAGTTGAGCCAGGTGGCCTGTCCGCAGTCGGCGCGCCGCAGTGGGGTGACAGGGGGGTGTTCATCCCGAGGGGGCCTGAGTCTCAGTTGAGCCAGGTGGCCTGTCCGCAGTCGGCTCGCTGCAGTGGGGTGACAGGGGGGTGTTCATCCCGAGAGGGCCTGAGTCTCAGTTGAGCCGGACGCCTGTCCGCAGTCGGCGCGCCGCAGTGGGGTGACAGGGGGTGTTCATCCCGAGGGGGGCTGAGTCTCAGTTGAGCCAGGTGGCCTGTCCGCAGTCGGCGCGCTGCAGTGGGGTGACAGGGGGGTGTTCATCCCGAGGGGGCCTGAGTCTCAGTTGAGCCAAATGGCCTGTCCGCAGCCGGCGCGCCGCAGTGGGGTGACAGGGGGTGTTCATCCCGAGGGGGGCTGAGTCTCAGTTGAGCCAGGTGGCCTGTCCGCAGTCGGCGCGCCGCAGTGGGGTGACAGGGGGGTGTTCATCTCGAGGGGACCTGAGTCTCAGTTGAGCCAGGTGGCCTGTCCGCAGCCGGAGCGCCGCAGTGGGGTGACAGGGGGGTGTTCATCCCGAGGGGGCCTGAGTTTCAGTTGAGCCAGGTGGCCTGTCCGCAGCCGGCGCGCCGCAGTGGGGTGACAGGGGGGTGTTCATCCCGAGGGGGCCTGATTCTCAGTTGAGCCAGGTGGCCTGTCCGCAGTCGGCGCGCATCAGTGGGGTGACAGGGGGGTGTTCATCCCGAGGGGGGCCTGAGTCTTAGTTGAGCCAGGTGGCCTGTCCGCAGTGGGGTGACAGGGGGGTGTTCATCCCGAGGGGGCCTGAGTCTCAGTTGAGCCAGGTGGCCTGTCCGCAGCCGGCGCGCCGCAGTGGGGTGACAGGGGGGTGTTCATCCCGAGGGGGCCTGAGTCTCAGTTGAGCCAGGTGGCCTGTCCGCGCGCGCCGCAGTGGGGTGACAGGGGGGTGTTCATCCCGAGGGGGCCTGAGTCTCAGTTGAGCCAGGTGGCCTGTCCGCAGCCGACGCGCCGCAGTGGGGTGACAGGGGGGTGTTCATCCCGAGTGGGCCTGAGTCTCAGTTGAGCCAGGTGGCCTGTCCGCAGTCGGCGCGCATCAGTGGGGTGACAGGGGTTGTTCATCCCGAGGGGGCCTGAGTCTCAGTTGAGCCAGGTGGCCTGTCCGCGCGCGCCGCAGTGGGGTGACAGGGGGGTGTTCATCCCGAGGGGGCCTGAGTCTCAGTTGAGCCAGGTGGCCTGTCCGCGCGCGCCGCAGTGGGGTGACAGGGGGGTGTTCATCCCGAGGGGGCCTGAGTCTCAGTTGAGCCAGGTGGCCTGTCCGCAGCCGGCGCGCCGCAGGGGGGTGTTCATCCCGAGGGGGCCTGAGTCTCAGTTGAGCCGGACGCCTGTCCGCAGTCGGCGCGCTGCAGTGGGGTGACAGGGGGGGTGTTCATCCCGAGGGGGCCTGAGTCTCAGTTGAGCCGGACGCCTGTCCGCAGTCGGCGCGCCGCAGTGGGGTGACAGGGGGTGCTCATCCCGAGGGGGCCTGAGTCTCAGTTGAGCCAGGTGGCCTGTCCGCAGTCGGCGCGCCGCAGTGGGGTGACAGGGGGGTGTTCATCCCGAGGGGGCCTGAGTCTCAGTTGAGCCAGGTGGCCTGTCCGCAGTCGGCGCGCCGCAGTGAGGTGACAGGGGGGTGTTCATCCCGAGGGGGCCTGAGTCTCAGTTGAGCCAGGTGGCCTGTCCGCAGTCGGCGCGCCGCAGTGGGGTGACAGGGGGTGTTCATCCCGAGGGGGCCTGAGTCTCAGTTGAGCCAGGTGGCCTGTCCGCAGCCGGCGCGCCGCAGTGGGGTGACAGGGGGTGTTCTTCCCGAGGGGGCCTGAGTCTCATTTGAGGCAGGTGGCCTGTCCGCAGCCGGCGCACCGCAGTGGGGTGACAGGTGGGTGTTCATCCCGAGGGGGCCTGAGTCTCAGTTGAGCCAGGTGGCCTGTCCGCAGTCGGCGCGCCGCAGTGGGGTGACAGGGAGGGTGTGTCAGGCTTTTTGGCAGTGAAGTATGCGTATTTGGTCAAATTAAAGTTCAGAAACTCTTTAAATTTAATAAGTTTATTTACAAAACACAGCCATGATAAGAATAAAAGAACAAATTATATAAAGGCATAACAGTTGCCCAAACCATATCTAGTCTTAGAGAGAGCACACACCCCTTTTCAAACACAGACATTTTATATCCAAAATTAATAAGGTTAAAGTATACAGTTAAACTGATCAAGAGTTATAACTTATAACACTCAGAACAAAAGAAAGGTTGACATGGGAAATTGAATATAAACTACTATAAAGTATAACAATCAGCCCCCTTTCACATGTCAAGACAAAAACACTGGGAAATACATTGAATCAAAAACACTTCGAAAATACTATTCAAAATCTTAAAAAATAGTTCAGAATTAAAAATTCTAAGACACCTGAAAAATACTGCTACAAAAACAATTAAGTTGATCAAAATTTAAAGGCTTAGTAAAGACATCAGCCAAATTCTTTTTACTTGGTATATACTTAATTTTGAAAACCCCATCATAAATTAATCTTCTAATAAAATGATAGCGCACATCAATGTGCTTTGTGCGAATGTTCTCGATAGAAGAATTTGAAAAACCAATAGCTGCTTGGTTGTCACAGAACATCGTAGAACTATCCAAATTTAAGCTGAACCTTTTACACTCATCTACTATGTTCTTTATCCAGATTAACTCTTTTGAGGCGTCAGTCATGGCGACATACTCAGCCTCCATGGTAGATAGACTAACACATTTCTGCTTAAAGGTGCGCCATGATATTGGTACATTGTCAATGAGGACAATTGCACCACCCATCGAAACTCTATCATCACGGTTAGTGGCAAAATCCGCATCTGAAAAGCATACAAGATTAAAATTCTGGACATTTGATAAGTTAAGTTTAAAGAATTTGGTTGCACGAAGGTATCCAAGTAACTTTATTAAACAATTAAAATGCGTAAGACCTGGATTCTCCTGGAATTGGGACAGCACGTTAACAGCGTAACATAAATCAGGTCTTGTACGACTGGCAATATAAGAAAGACAACCAAGAATATTACGATATGGCAAAATCGCCATTTCCAACTTTTCTTTCTCTGATGTAGGACAGTCTATTTTAGACAAAATTGTGGCTTTTGCAATGGGTAATTTTGACAAAGTATACCCGTAATTTTCATACATGTTACAAATCTTATCAATATAATCACTTTGGTGGATAAAAAGTTTACCACCTTCATCTACAAAATTTATTCCCAATAACTTATGGGTTTTTCCAAGTAATTTTAAATCAAACTTTAATTGCAGTTTAGATATGGCAAATTCAACATCATTCATAGTTTTACCAAAAATTACGATGTCATCTACGTAAATAATTGTTACAATTCGATCTTCATACATATAAACACAATTACACCATTTTAGTTTAGAAAAACCAAGTTCCAAGGATGTACTGTTTATTGTCTGCGCCCACCTGCCGATTTCTTGTTAAATATATGTATTTTTTTGTAAATAGTCATTTATTAAAATCAGAAACAATTTTTGTGAAGACTATTTCTTCTATGCGCCTCTCAGAAACAGCACCTGCCACACAACCACCTACTCCAGCACAAACTCTTTAAATTTAATAAGTTTATTTACAAAACACAGCCATGATAAAAATAAAAGAACAAATTATATAAAGGCATAACAGTTGCCTAAACCATATCAAGTCTTAGAGAGAGCACACACACCTTTTCAAACACATACATTTTATATCCAAAATTAATAAGGTTAAAGTATACAGTTAAACTGATCAAGAGTTATAACTTATAACACTCAGAACAAAAGAAAGGTTGACATGGGAAATTGAACTTAAACTACTATAAAGTATAACAGGGTGTTCATCCCGAGGGGGCCTGAGTCTCAGTTGAGCCAGGTGGCCTGTCCGCAGTCGGCGCGCCGCAGTGGGGTGACTGGGGGGTGTTCATCCCGAGGGGGCCTGAGTCTCAGTTGAGCCAGGTGGCCTGTCCGCAGTCGGCGCGCCGCAGTGGGGTGACAGGGGGGGGGTGTTCATCCCGAGGGGGCCTGAGTCTCAGTTGAGCCAGGTGGCCTGTCCGCAGTCGGCGCACCGCAGTGGGGTGACAGGGGGGTGTTCATCCCGAGGGGGCCTGAGTCTCAGTTGAGCCAGGTGGCCTGTCCGCAGCCGGCGCGCCGAAGGGGGGTGTTCATCCCGAGGGGGCCTGAGTCTCAGTTGAGCCAGGTGGCCTGTCCGCAGTCGGCGCGCCGCAGTGGGGTGACAGGGGGGTGTTCATCCCGAGGGGGCCTGAGTCTCAGTTGAGCCAGGTGGCCTGTCCGCAGCCGGCGCGCCGCAGTGGGGTGACAGGGGGGTGTTCATCCCGAGGGGGCCTGAGTCTCAGTTGAGCCAGGTGGCATGTCCGCAGCCGGCGCGCCGCAGTGGGGTGACTGGGGGGTGTTCATCCAGAGGGGGCCTGAGTCTCAGTTGAGCCAGGTGGCCTGTCCGCAGTCGGCGCGCCGCCGTGGGGTGACAGGGGGGTGTTCATCCCGAGGGGCCTGAGTCTCAGTTGAGCCAGGTGGCCTGTCCGCAGTAGGCGCGCCGCAGTGGGGTGTGTGGTGGAGGGCAAACAAAACAGGTCAAACAAGGTACTGTTAAAGTGATTAGGTTTATTTAACTCAAAGATCATAAATAATACAAGTTATACAAGCAAAATATTGCAAAGGCAAAGATCAGCAAATTATACATAACAATCGTATAAATACAGATATTTTAATGACGTCAGCTTGACGTTGAATCGAGAATTATGAATATTGTTAATCTTCTTCTCACGATGTGTGTCTCCCCATTCACAATATTCACAAAAATTTTTTTAGTAAATGAAAACAGTTTACAAAACAAACAGTTACAGTTTATAAAGGTTTTGTAAGCATATCCGCTACATTCAGCTTTGTAGAAACATATTTCAGATTAATAGCGTTATCATCTACGAGTTGTTTTACATAGTGAAATCTAACGTCAGTATGCTTCGTCCTATTATTAATAGCATTACATTCAGAAAAACAAATAGATGCTTGATTATCACACAATACTAAAGGAATTACTTTAAAAACTAAAAATTTACATTCATTAAGTACATCACGCAACCAAAAGGCTTCTGTGGCAGCTGCATCTAAGGCGACACAGTTAACAGGTTAAGTTTAACATAGTTAGCAGGCTTTTTTGTTTTAGAAAATTTTGTTTAGTATAACACTGATTTTTTTAATCTTGTTTCTAACAAAACAGTTGGAAAAACTTCAGATTTTTAATATAATTTTTATTTATACATTATCTTTTAATTTAAAACTCCACTTTTCATCCATATACAATTTTTGCAGATATCAGATTTTAACAATAAAAAAAAACGACAACATCTAAAACAAATTACGATACTTTTGAAGGTGTATTTTAATATATTTAAAATCTGTATTGAGAAGAATAATCGCTATAAAGTAAATAATTTTTTCAATTTAAAAAAAAGTTTTTGCATGGAATTTATGAAGTAGAAAAATAGGTACTCCAGGCTAAATAATTTATTTTTTTAGGACTTCCTTATACATTTGTAAATTTCATTATATAGTCAAGTGCACTTTAAATTACTTTTTAGAACAATATACCATATCCAAATTTATGATTTTAGAATTAATAAGGGATATAATTTGTAAGGGCTATGAAGCACTTAATAATGAACACCTTTAAAAAAATCGCATTACATGTTGCTTTTTATGTTGTATCTTACAGCGGAAAAAGACACATGGATATAATTATTAATCCCATAATGCATGTTTTTTTATCCCGAAAAAATATATTTGTAACTTCAATACTCATAATTATGGGAAAAATACAGAAAAAAATTAACTGCTTTGGAATTTAAATAATTTAAAATTTTAAAATTGTTGCCATATGGCAACACGATGCATTGAGCACTGAATTGATGCCTGAAGTTTGGGGTATTAATATTTATTTTTTATACAAATTATTACCTTTTTCAATTAGTCTAATGAACTTCTTTTATATTGCTAACAAATTGTACTTAAAAATAACGTTAATTGATTATTTTATTATTATATAATAAGTTGCAGAGGCACAGACACAGTTTTAAGTATAAAAATCTTTAATGAAAACATTTATAACAAAAAGAGTATTAATATTTATGTAGTAATTTTATCCATATGGCAACAGAATGTACTAGAGGGTTAAACACTTAAAGTATCTTTAATAACTCAAAAAAGTCCTAAGTTACATTGTAATAACTAAAAACACACGCCAACATTTGCTATTCATGAACAAATTTATTGAAAATACTGTATGTAATATGTATAGTACTGTAATAAGCTGTTTAGATTCCACTACCTCTTTATGAGATTGGGGAATTACTAAATTAAATGCCACAATTTCTGGAGTGCTTATTTTTCCAGATTCATCTGATTCACAACAACTAGATTCAGATACACTGTCAGTAGGTAATTCACAAGTTGGTTTAAAGTTAAAAAGATCCTCACTAATTACAATGTCTTTTGCGGTTGCGTATTTACGAACATCATTAATTGACCTACAGCGAGTATTATCGGGAGCATAATAGTACACATCAATACGATCGCTCTTTTTGCGCTTAACTTCTTTTCTCGTCCAGCCATCCAAATTACTAGACTCGTTTAGGGGTTTAACTTCACACGGAATTTCCCGTTCAGCATTTTTAAGTTTAGGAACTTCTAATTTGACACCGAAGATTAGGTTTAATTTATAATATGTATTCAAATCATAGGAAATTATCTGCAAGAACAACACCAATGCTCAAGTTACCCTGAATCACGCCGGCCCACTGGCGCAATGGTTAACGTGTTGGCCATTGGAGCTGGTGGGCTCGGGTTCGAGTCCCGGTCATGGCATGGATGTTTGTGTCCGTCAATAAATGTTGTTGTTTGTCTAAGTGCTTGTGTCGTCTCTTTCTTTGTGTGTCTCTTGTGATTGTGTCATTTCTGGGGTTGAATACAATAGGCCTAAGGTCGCTGTGTTCGGCGAACTTGCCCCCCACCAAGAAAGCCATAAGTCATACCCTGAATCACAATAATCGAGGATCCAGCTCTTAACTTAAGTATTTCACAGCTATATAGTGCTGCTGTCTTCACACAATTTAGAGAGAATCCTCGACAAGACAGATGTACTATGACAAGGGCATGCAGTTTTAAAGAGGCAACATAATTGTTCATTGACAAGATAAAAAAAAATCACAGGAAAGTTATTCAATATGAAGGATGTTTATTTATTACCCCACGGAGACTCCTTGTCTTGACGTTCTCCAATCAAATACTTATGCAGTCCTATTTAAGAATTACTTAGCTGAGGGATAATAGAAAGAAATAAAATTAAAGTTCATTGAACAACTAATTTAGTGAAGTAACAATATTAAAAATTGAAACAAATTAATAAAAAATTGTATTTTTTAGCGATTTAACTATTATTATGAAGCAATTCACACTATCATACTGACAAAACTACAATAATGCCACTTTAAATCAATACAAGAAGCGACATTTTAGTGTTATATTAAAGTATAGTAAAAAATATTCATTATTCATTGAAATAATTAAATTGTCAGTTTCACTAAAACGTGACACGTAAATTAGCACAATGCTTGAGAGTGGATATTTGTTATAAAGTAAAGATTATTTTACGTGAATTATTTAATACGTTTCATAAGGTATAACAAATATTCTTTAGCATTCAAATTATCTTTTTTATCATTTTTTCAATTACTTTTTTGAAAAACAGAACTTTTAAGTGCATGCGTCTGGTTACCAGTTCTCCACAATTGCAACAGATGGCAGTGTTAGCACCTCATATTATGAGGTGCTTAGAGCAGTGAGAATATCTGATATGGGCGATTTAACAAAAGTCCGCGTTATCAATGCTTTAATTAAATGCATCATTAACCATGTTAAAATATGCGCATATTTTAATGAGCAATAATTGGCGCTTCCTTACAGTATTTGGGCGTAATTGAAAAATAATCGCAAACTAGGACATGACAAAATAATAAATAGAAACGGGAGTTCAAAATTAATTGAAAAGTGTAAACGTATATTTAAATTCCCTTATTTAAAATTACTTTAAAAGGCAAACTTTCTGTGGTGAAATAACTAATTTGAATTTAGAACCATGAAAAGTACGAAAAACAATTGTTATTATTAAGGATGCATCCTTGTCTCCTTGTTATTCAAATTCCGAGAAATGTTTATGTAAATTATTCAAACCTTGCGTAAGATTGCATTGTTGGGAAAGATTTGAAGTTTGAAGTTTTGGTTATGAATGTAATCGAATAATAAAATAAATGGTTATTCATGAGAATCATAATTGAATTTGCTGAAAGGATACTTGCTTCAATTTATATGATTAAAAATAAAATCCATTTGAATTTGAATTAGTTTTTCCAAGTATAGGAATGTTAGTATAAAAGGTACGGTCTCCTTGTCTCTGCAGAATGAATATTTATAAAAATTTCTTAAACCTTTGAATGTTATTTTCTTTAAGATAGTCAAAGTAATTTACATATCCAATCTATGAATTATCAATATAATGTATTCAATACAATGAATTAATAATAAAAGTTTTAAGATTCCAATACTAGTTTACGAAGCGTTCATGATAATTTTAAGTAATGAATCCGCAATTAATAAAAAATTAAACTTTACAAATTTGGCAAAAGAATGATTATTTGAACGACTAAATAATATACTTTAAACACGTTTAGGTGCCTATGAGAGCTCATGCAAATTCATCAATTTATCTAAGGCAAAATTTTCAAAAATGTTTATACCCAGTTTTTTCTATGAGTATTTTACTAAAAATGAATAAGTTATTAGTAATTAATGGAATATTTTAGATAAATTTAGAACCGTAGTGATACTGCAAACAAAGTCCAATGAAAAATCAATGCATATTTGAAATGTTTATGAAAAACTATATCCGCCAAATGCAAGCTTATATAAAAGCTGATAAGAAAGTGGGGTCATGGTAGCTGTCTCTGTCTCGGAATCGGAATGTCCCACGATCGAGTTCCGTTTCCACTGAAGACCCTCCGAGTATATGCGGAGTACGTGCTCGCTAAATCTGTGGGCCCGAAAGTCCTGTGTGCGGTCATGGCACAGTTTTCCACGGGTCCAGGTATCGGGAGACTATTTCCCTCTCCTTTAGGGACCTGTCTAAATTGTGGAATTGGCGATAGGTTGAAGCATCTGTCACTTATGTGTGTTTGTTGTGTCTGTCTTACTTGACGAAGGCTTATAAGCGGGTCTCTTAACCAAGCACAAATAGTACCTAAAAACAGATGTCTACCAACCACCAACCCAAGAAAGTACTTATCAATACCAAAAAATTTTTTACTATACTATAGCATACTTATAAAACTCCGTATATGTATTCCCATATTCCCTTTCAGTCCCTATACAGTATTCAGACGAGAAGTCTTTCAAAGATACAAAATCTTAAAAAACCCTTTATAACCTACCAGAAGACAAGCATGATAATATCCTCATGATATTACCATACAAGATTAAGTCCACACAGAAATAACTATTTTTTAAATTTCAGTGTTGTCACGGACAACCAAAATTTTGATTTAAGAAATGCCTATTTTTATGTCAACAATTAGATTGATTTAAGGATAAGACTTACATAGTAATTTGATATACTGTGATTTGTCAGTGTTCATGTTTTTCGAGAGTAATTTCACACAAGAAGAGACTTACGGTGCTTTGGCTCGGAGTGCACACATGTGGTTAAGCGCTGAATTTGGCGAGACACAAGTTATCCATTAAGTCGGAGGTTCCATTCCATGGTCCCGTTCAAGTTCCCCCTTTTATGGAGGAGGGAGTCTCCACGAAAAAGGAGGAAAAACTGGATCTGTCCTCCCAAGAGTGAAGACATTAAATAATTATTAAAACTCATATTTTCACCTGTTTTTTAGAACAGGAATATTTTTTTTTTTAGTATTGAAGAAAAAAATAATTTATGTGAGTTTTATTTGTTAAATATAGTATTTTGTTTCAGACTGTATTTATTAGTCAGGTTGTTAAATTAAAATTTATATTCAATTTTTGTTCTCAAAAAATTAACTGGAAAGTATTTGTTTCGTTGGAAAAATTTAAATAGATTTATACTTTTGGGTTCAATCCAAGACAACTAACTATTTGAGGTGGTGAGTATTAAAATAAATAAAATTTAAAAGTTTTGTTAGTTTGCTTGTCTTTTAAGTCAATTTATTATAACCGAAACGGTTTAATTAAATTTTTATAATTTTTACAAATAATCATTACAAAGAAAAATGATTAAGTAGTCCGGTGCAAAAATTTTGTTTAAGGTAATGCACACAAAAAAAATATAGCCAAATATACTCAGCCTAGTTTTTCCCCAACAAAATGTTTTTCAAAATTTAAAATTGTGTAAACTACGTTCAAATGGCTATAAAGTAGAATAGTCTAAGACTATATTTGTAATTAATCCTTATCTTTTTTTATTCGGCCTTACTGTTGTGGGACTTTCGTTATTTAAGTTGGTTGTTTTTTCCTTAATAAGTGTACCCCAAAAAGGAAAACGAGTTTTACAGAAAGTTGGTGCTACGACAGGAAGGTGCTCTTTTATCTTGCTGAAATGTTGAAACACACGAATAAAAATGCATCAACCACTGCAAAAGAAAATAAATAAATAAATAAATAAATAAATAAATAAATAAATAAATAAATAAATAAATAAATAAATAAATAAATAAATAAATAAATAAATAAATAAATAAATAAATAAATAAATAAATAAATAAATAAATAAATAAATAAATAAATAAATAAATAAATAAATAAATAAATAAATAAATAAATAAATTTATCACGAGTGGTCAGTAGTTTAGCATCAGAACCAAATGTTTCACATATTTGATTAACTCATAGTAACAGCTTTTTTTTGGTAAAGTGATTTAATATTTTAACTTTCGAGATATCCTGACTTTTTATTATCAGGGTTATAGCCAAAAAATTTTAAATGTGCTCGTTTCATGTTACTCAACAGTCCTACCAAACACCTTTTAGTTTTAAGCAAACTACCCATTTTTAACTTTAGGCCAATTTGTTTTCGGGTAAATTGGAGATATACATTACTTCATCTAAATTGGTTAGCACCACCCTAAAAAATGTCCATGCGCAATACATATTGTGAATACAATTGCCTTTTCCAAATCTTCCTAAATATGCACAACCAAAATCACACAACAACCGTTTTTTTACAATAACAAAAACTCCAACATTTCGCAAGCCATTTCCAACACTGAGCATCCGCTCTCGTGTCTGTGAGAGACGGATTCTAAAAGGAAGGGACGGGTAGGAGGAAATCGTTTTAGAGAGGGCTGACGTCTTACAAAAGTCGTCTGATGCCTTTGTATTGGGGTGGAGATGAGAACTCGGTGTAGGATAGCTAAAAGGCATAAAAAAGTACGACTTTAATAAGCAGATATAAATAAGTTTAATAAGTAGATTCTATGGAATGATGGAGTTCTTTTCAAAGTTGCCTTGAAATAGTGCTGTTTTTTATTAAACAAATGGCGAAAAATATTAAGTCGTCTTCTACTTTTCGTGATAAAATAATTATCTACATTTTTTAAAAAATTTAAATGAAATATCTACCATAGAAAAATACATAGTAAATATTAATTAATAATTCAGCCATTTTAACTACTGTTCACATTAATAACTAAATTTTAACAATGTCACATGTCTATTTGAATGGAAATTGTCTATTTTATGATCAATATATCCCTATGTATTGAACGATTTCTGAAGATTACTATACAGAAAATACCTGAAACATGCATTTAAAGAACAATTTTTCAGTACAAAAATAGGAATTTCAGCACTCACATTTAATTCCCACCTTTAGTTGGGAATTGGAACCAGTTGCAAAAAATTTCCAAATTCTGTTATAAAACACAAATAAGTTATACAACGTTGCAACATAGTTCGCACTCACCAAATGAATGGCGAAAGAGTGCAATTTGTGTCAACATAATGTAATACATTCCACAATTCAGTTACGAAACCGCTAAGGGACTTGGAAAGCTTCCAGGGCCAAGAATATTATAAATTATGGTCCATGGCATGGACCACAGAAAGAAACGTGTCAAATCTCATAGGTGTAAGGAATGGCATGATATATCAAACGATGACACAAATGTCTTGGTATGCGATCTCTATTCTATTTGAGTCACAGAAGTCCTCTTTGCAGAAATTAGTTCTTTTTGGTGTCGGGTAGCAGTATATCATGGCGGTTGATAAGAATATGAAGTGGACTTATTTGTTAGTATGACAGAATTGATTGTCGGTGTAACTATTTTTAGAAACTTCTGTAGTGACTTTTAGTTTAGTTTTGGTTTGTCTCCCACATAAACTTCAGCTGTAAATTGTAAAGCCGCGTCTTACACACTCTTTACTGTGTGTTGATAAATGAATAAATCATATGAACCAATTTAACTCTATGGGTTTGTCCATTTGTCTCATAGAATGGGTTATAAATGCCTTGTTAATCAGGTAAGTATGCCAATTAACATCATTAGTGTATCAATATACTGTTAAAAATATTGTGTTTCATTTCAAGATAATAACGGCTCCTTGTTTCTGCAAGAGTTGTGTGGTTAAATGTTTTACATATTTCTTTGTATTTGCTTGAACTTGTTTGAAGGTTTTGAAAACAAAAACCTGAAAATTGGCTCAATAAATGCCGAAAATATGTATTAAAAATTTGTACCACCACAGATGTTGAAGCTACTAGCAACCATAGTTTAATTGAAAACAAGGCACACATTTCCATCAGTGTGCGTGCTAATGATTAGTTAAATATTCAATATTTACGTATTATTTCAAACATGATATTTACTAAGAAGTTTTATTTTCAGTCATTGCACTGAGAGGGGTTGACTTATGTAATATTTCCATGTACTGTTACCCATATTTATTTCACTTGTGTTTCGAATGTATAGTGCTTTTGAGAACATTTCAAGTTACGATATTTCTAAATAAAATTCGTTTGCTACAGACATGTGAGTGCATTGTGTGAATCAATCATTATTATATCAATATTATAATCAATCATTTTTGCAAATAAATATTTCTTACGAATTATTTTTGACAGCTTCAAATAGGAATTAGATGTAATCTAAAATATAAATAAATTGATTTGATAAAAAACAAGATAAATTTGGTTTCTGCAAACGTACTTCACCATTGATAAAATATGTACTTTTAAACAATAAATATTTTACTATTTTGAACATCCAGGAAAAGCAAATAATATTTGATTTATAAGTATTATAAAATACCTTAAGGACTGTTTCCTTTCAAAAAGAATAAAGAATTTCGACCTCACAAATTTACTATTGATTATTGCAAAGCTAATAAGATATTTTATTTTAATCACACTTCTATTTCGCACTTTTTACTGTTTTCCTTCAAACTGCAAAATCGAACCTGTTAGCGCTTTGAAATAAATTGTTATTGAACACGCATAGCAGGTTATTAGTTTTTCCCGAAAATTGTTACAAACATTATTATTAGAAAACAAAACGAACAAAATTGAAACAATCATCTAAATATAAACACCATACATTAAAAATTCCGTTAATTGCAATTTAAATTGTCGTTTTTATGAAGCTTTTTTTCGATTTTACTCACGAATTTCCTTTAATGTCGCTTTAAAAAATTGAACAGGGTCAGTAAATATAGCTTCTAATCACGCTAGTTTCGGATTAGTTTTATGGGATACACTATTTATTTCGATACGTCTGGCCATAAATGTATCGATGATGAGAAGTAGTTTTATGTGTTATTGGATATTTAAAACATTTCGCCAGTTTTGAAGTAGCTATAAACATTATTATTAGTATTTGGATGTAGCAATAAAACGTATTTCCACAGATGATGTTTACTTAAGTCAACATTAAAAAAGGTTGTTTGAAATAAATATTTGAGAAACCATAGTTGGGGATCATCAATGCGTTAAAAATATACAACATACGAAGCACTTCATAGATCTTAGTTAAATACTGTAGGTTTAGGTAAAACTTTATATTTTGAATATTATATTAGTTTTTTTAATCAACGTATAAAAGCAATTTTATTGCAATTGCAATCTCATTATTTTTTGTTTTTTAAACAAAATATAGTAATAAATTGGCTACATCAAATGTCATAATGTTTACATAACATACACATTTTACTGCATAATAAAAATACTTCATATTTAAATTAATACCCCACACTTTAATTTTTTATTTTAAAGTATTACAACTGCTAAATAAAAAAAATCAGCAAATTTAAGTAATATTTTAATTTAGATTAAAGTACTAAGAAAAAGTATGTCTTTGTACATAAACAAAAATTGTCATGAGGTGTCTTTAAAATGGTAAACGCTAAAAATCGATAAAATTCGCAGGCGACTTTATAAGATTACTCCACCAAATTAGTTTATTTTCCTTGCACTATTACTTTATTAGATTTTAAAGTGAAAAACTTGAGCCGCGTTCTTTCCAAAGAAGCTTGCTCGTATTTTGATTTAGTAACGGAAGAATAAATCCGGAATTCAGTTTATATAATAAAGTTATAGCTCTAAACTTTTGGCTGCTTGATAGAATTTTTTGAGAAATCGGATATGTACTTTTATAATCTGCCATTTTGAATTCAAACGGTAGATTATGTTTTCAAATGCATTTTACTAAGCAGAAAGCCATTTTTATGATTGCATATTTATTTTTGTCAAATATACTTTGCATATTCAAAGATATTAAAGTCAATGTAATGCAAGTGAAACCCAATGTTTTCAGAAATTTTCTTTTCATTTTACAATGATATTTAAAAAAAAAACACATCGCACATTTTTAATGTTATTATTCTTTTCTCTTTAAATATGATCAGAATTTTTTCAAACTGATTAATTTACTTTAAATGAAACTATTTCCTTCCCATAATTTTTAATTTTTCAAAATAAAAATTAATTGACGATCAAACGATTGCATTCAATGCAAACCAAGTGAATAAATTTATTAACATTCAATGCGAAGTATCAATACTTATTACAACTTTTAGAAAAGCTAACTTTGACAAGTAAGCTTTTTTTTCATATAGTATGAAAATTAGTCATAACATCAAAAATAATCAAAGGGAAAATATTGTCTTGTTATATACTAATTAATTTTTAAATTTTAATTGCATCAAAATGTCTAGAAGAGGGTGGCACTACTTTTAAACTTGATCACTTAATCTATAATAATAAAAGAAAGAGTCTGTGTGTATGTCTGTGGATCGCAAAAGACCTACTTAGACTGCTCTAAAAAATTTCGAAATTTTTATATATTTTCCTTTTTTACCTACGTGTGCTGCAGGCTTGGCTTTTTTTTTTTTTTTGATTGATTTTTTTAATATATAGTTTAGTTTAAAAAAAACAAAACATCCGGTGGGATTGCGGACCATAACATACATAACAAAACATGATGGACGGGGGGGGGGGGGGGGGCGCCCTCATCTAGCTTGTTTGATTGGTTTTGGTTGAGATTGGTTGAGATATGCCACCGCCCTAAAGGCTGCTCTATCTGCTTTTTTTTTTTTTTTTAAGATGCACCAACACGAATTTTTTTTTTTTTTTTTTGTTTTTTTTTTTTTTTTTTTTAGCATACCTCTAAGCAAAAGCAAAGCGAACAATTCCCAGTAGTAACCTGATTACTTAATTATTAAATAACCGGATGCTATTTTTCTTTTAAATATGTTTTATTTTGCTGTTAAACAATGAATTGTTCATGGTTATTAAATGTGCTCGGCATATAAGCGGGTCCCTGATCAAGCACACAAGCTGTAATATATATTTACCTACCCCTACCCCTAACCCACCCCCTAGATGGTCTCTACGTTTTTGACCCTTCCTCCACAATTGTTTCGATAACTTCCTCAATCATCACTTTTCGTTCCATGTTTAGGGAAATTTGCCGATAATAAATCAAATTATCCTGGATGTTAACAAAATTCAACTTGTAGCTTTTGAATGTGTTAGTATTATATTACTTTTATATTTAATGATTATTTACAATTAACTTACTGGTTTTCTTAGTTCAGACCAACTTGCGCAATGCCATTTACACATCGGGCCATATCCCTTTCATTTACCTGGTCTCAAGAAACCCTCATATTCAAAATACCACATCGAATATGCGCCAAGATGGCGAACAGATGCTGCATTTCTGGAACAAAACGACAACAGCATTTTATCTCCGCTTTGCGTGTGTGTTTCGGCGGTCGGCAATCAGCGTTTTTGCTTCGATTGTGCTGTGTTCTATTAGGGATTGATTGGTAGGGAGGGCGTCCTTGTTTCTTTTTATCCATCTTTCGATGGACAATTGTGGACACTCCCACTGAGGGTTTTATCGCTGATCGTCCATTAGTTGCAACCTCGGTTTTTTGTGCGTTGCTGACGGGACAGAACAATTGCATCGGGTGATTCACGATTTGGTTTTGTTTGAGAGGTCTGCGGTATGTTTTTTTCTGCAACAGCACTTATTATACTGAAAGCCCAGTCTATCGGAGATTAAATAGTGAGAAACATTACACTTTTAAATTTGTGTTTATCAATATTTTCATATTGGAATGAAAATTTTGTTTCAAGTTTTATGTTTATATACCAGACTACTCAGTTTCAAACAAAATTAGTTTTTTCATTAAATGTACTACATTTCACCAAAGTAGTTGAAATTATTCATATTATTTCATTTTTACGTGTCTGAATTTCTTTCGATAATATTTTACTGCATAAAACGTATTGGACTTCACATAGTTTTTATTGATTTCGCAGAATAACAATTAAAAGTCAAGACACAAAGTCTTCGCGGTTTGATATACCAAATTAGTTTCTTTTACTTCTGGGAGCGAGAGTAAGGGAATTAATATGCGCCCCTGTACCCCATATTTTCTTAAGATATAATATTCTTTGGAATGAGGAGGTTCGTATTTTAACTAACACCAGTAATTGTATAAATTGAATGAATAAAAGAAAATAGTAAAAAAATGGTAATTTATCATAGGGGTGCCCTAGTAACTATTGCAGACAAGCTTGTTATATCCGTTTAGTCCCGTTGACGCTATTCTACGATGTCTATCGGGTTTTAGCTAATTTGTACTCTTTTTAGAAACATGTTCATATTCAAAATGAACAGATATTAGTTAACTTATAATCAATTTTGAAACAAGGAATCTTGAAATATAAGATATGAGACATAGAAGTCAATTTCAATAAGTAATATCTCCTTACGCTATTTGGTATCCATACTCATGGTGTTTTTATTGGTGCATGGCACTGTCGTGTTAAATTAATAGTATATTAAATAGTATATATGTTAAAAAAATGCATCCAAAATAATGAAACTAAAATATAAAATGTTACTTTATATTATATAAAAACTGAATTGTTAAAATATATTATGTGTTTCAATATTTAACATACACATGGAAAATATATTTCTTAGCAAGCTTTACCTTTAGTTATATAAAAATCCTTTATATCCAAACCCCAACTACTATCATTTATAAAACTTTAATTTACGAAACCACACTAAAGAAACTTCCACATACAAAACCCTTCCAGTAAAATCCACAATTTTCATAAAAAAAATATTTGTATTTCTAACCTTAAAAAAACTTTTTAAGGACACACAAAGCAGGCTTCCTTCAAGAGAGCAAAGGCATGGCCCCGGATAAATTAGAACTTTTCTTATTTCATCCAGTTTTTTTTTTCTGTTTCTTCTTTTCATTGTTGAGGAGAAGTTATTTCGCCAGAAAACTTATTTCTGCCTCTTTTTTTCTGTTTCTCTGGCAAAAGGTTCTTGGGCGATGTAATTGATGATTCCATGCGAGAAGATAATTGCAGGGTCTTTTGTAACCGAAGAATACCGGGGCATCGTTTGACTCTTGTGTTCTCTCGGAAGGTTGCGCATCTCGTTGAGGTGGCTAATGGTGTAAAACTTTCTTGGGCTTGGTGGGGTTGAAAAAAGTTCTTGTAAATAGTCCTTCAATTGGGCATTAAGAATAACTTAAAAGCAACGTGAAGTAGAGCGCGGCATGCAGCACAAAGTTGAGCAATGTAAGTTGAGCAAAGTATAAAGTAGCTAATGGTGTCAAACAATCTTGGGTTTGAAGGAACGCTAGGGTTATGTTCTGAAAAAGTTTTGCAATTAGTTCTACAATTGGATATTAAGAATAACTTATAAGTTACTTGAAATAGAGCGAACACTGCTTAAAAGTTTGGTGCAATATTGCACTGGAATTCTGAAACTTTCTACAGAATTGGAGAGTGTATTTTCCAATTTTGAGGTAAAACCACAACTTTGATACTTCGTTAAAGTAGTAAATCAACGCTCCAAATTGTTGTGACAGCTAGAAAGCTCCACGAATCCGGTGCAATCGTGCAAAAAACATTTTACTGTGTAGCATACTGGACAAAATCCAATGTATCGTTGGGGTGTCTAATGGTGTAAAACTTTTGAATATCTGTAGGGTTGTGTTCTACAAAAGTTCTGTAAATAGTCATGCAATTGGTAAGCATGAAAAATTTAAAAGGAACGGAAAACTGAGAGTTCACTGAAAAATTGCACCCAAACATTGTGGCTGCCACAGCTATTTCGAGCTTGGATTTTGTGGTAAAACCATAACTTCAATGCACAGAAAAAGTGGTAAATTAAAGCTCAAAATTTTCATTTCCTAACCGCCTTTTCAGCGCGTAAATTATCATCAACTTTAACATTTCATCGACTTTTGTAATGTACTGTTACATCACAGTGTGTTAATATTAGTTTTTGCAGCAATTTGAAGTTTTCATAACGTAGAGATCCACACGAACATCCTCTCCAACAGATTTTAAACAGAGAAACAGTTGTCATCAAATCAACTGATGGCGAAGAAAATGTTATTGTTAATAGATGATGTAGGTCAATGAATGCAGCATACTAAAACTGACATTATAAGAATTTACTCTAACACTTTGGTTTCTGCGTGAGGTTGACCACTTGACCAGGACAATATTTTGCACCTTTAAGCACTTGGTCAGTTAACTGAAATAGCACAAAATGACCTGACCCAATGTGGGGTGACTCACCTCTCGGAAAAAAATTAGAAAGGTAAATTCACATCACAAAGTAATTTTAGTACTTTTACAACACTATGCAATGGTAAATCGTTAGCGGGTGTTTGAAAAGTATGCCTAAATCCTAACTTACTATTTGTACAATATGTAATTATTATAAAATAATATGATATTGATAATCAGGATTTTACTGTTTACGTTAAATATTTTTTTAAAAAATCAATCATTAATAAATTAAAAGCACAGAAAATATAAAGAATGTTATTTTATTTTTTTATTCATTATTAGTTTTAAAATCACTTTTTCTTTTACAAATATTCAATTCTAAAAAAACTAGACAAAATAATTTACGCCATTTGACCTCAAATTCAATTGAAAAGCTTGTCAAAAGTAAATTAAAAAGGATCTTTTATTTCACCTCCCAACTCTCTTTTTTTATTCACACACATTCACCAAAGATAATTTCGCAGTGTTATCAATTTTTAAGTCTTTTATTTGGCAACTTTGAATCCAGGTGTAAAACATCCCAACCGTTCGACCACTTAATTAGCCAAGTTATTTAAAGATCTTTTCATCAATACCTTAAAAAAATAAACAAATTAAAACGTGGTGGCTTACCATAAAGAAGTTTAAAAATTCGGACTTTTTTTCAATTTAAAGTTTTCTTTATTGAGTCTCCAAGGGGATATTGAAAACAAAAGATTCTAAGCTCTTAATAGAAAAAAGAATATTCTACAGTGCCACAATAAAGAACAATGGTTCATTTTCTAGGACTGTATGAAATTCACCAGGAGTCTTTAGGTACGTTTATTGATTACTTTTCGAAAGACTAATCGTTGAAGAAGTAAATGTCGTTGATTCAGAACTTCCATTTAATTTTTTTTTACTTAAGTCTTTATTTGTGAAACGAAAAGAAACCGATAGTTTTTTGTAGTGACTGTTTCCCTTTACATTTGTAATTGGATGACATTATCCGAGGAATTTATATTATATTTTTTCATTCTTTAAAAAAAGGAATCAAAGATCTCCGTTAATAAGGTTTAGGAAAGGTATCTAGCATAAATTTATTTAAGTTAACAATGGTGGATTTTTGTATGGACTCCGATTAATTTTTTTGTAGCGTTTAAAAGTAATTTATTTTTTCCTTTTTTTTTATTTGTGTGTTTAGTGTTTTTCTTATGATTGCGTGATTAGCTTCTTGGGATTGAGTGAAGTAATTAATGCGATAATTTTATGGCGTTTTTAGGAACATGAAAATGGAATGCGTAAAACTGCATTTTTTTTGTATTTTTAGTATTTTTTTACTTCATAGGAGTCAATTATTGATGATGAGAAAATTAAAAAAGTATATTTAATAACATATTTATTGAAGTCAAAACCTGTATTCAGAGAACTTTTTATTCATGTTTAGGCAAAAAATGTTGTAAGTGAATGCTTAAGTAACGGACGATGTGAGAAAAAATGGTGATTACATAATTTATTAATTTATAATAGATTAAAAACAAACTGCCATTTCGCAAACTGAATCCAGAAACACAATTAGAGTGCCGGATTCCGTTAAACAGATCTACACCTTCATAATGAACATCCACCAGGGTTTTACCAGGCAAGTTGAAAACACTTATTAAGGTTGTAAAAATACATTACGAAATCTTTTTATTGTAACAAACTAGTAATATTGTGAACCTTGTTGTGTTCCTTGTCCTCTCTCAAATAAGTTGCGGTAAGCCCTATACAAAACTACATAAACTTACAGGTCCTTTACCCTTGCAGTCAAAATGACAATTTGGCATCATCATTTTAGAATTTTTTTTCTGATCATCTACAGCCATTTATGATATCAAGTAGCACATCATTCGATTCTTCAAACTTTTTTTATTAGAAAATATTTTTTAATAATCTCAATAGTTGTCAGGCATATTATTTTTTTAGTATGAAAAGAAACAGGATGATGCCAAATAGCATCAATGGGACTGAAACGGTTAATTACATCTATCCATTCCAGCACCATCGAAACCAAACAACCACTCACAACACTAATTCCAATTCAAACAATATTCCTTTTCATGTCAACACATTTCCAACTTCTACATTCTAAAACCTGATTTCCACAAACATACGTCTTCACGAAGCCTTCTCGAACTTTTTGCAAACTGAATCCAAAAACACACAGACCGGACCGACAGTCACTTCATTACACATTAACTATACGGCAAAGCCCATCCGACTTGCAGTTGCCCCCAGGCTCTAGGAATAAAAAAGCAATAAAGTGCCCTACTTTGGTGCATATATCTATTCCTTCATAACGAACATCCACCAGGGTTTGACTACGCAAGTCGGCAAAATTTATTAAGGTTGCAAAAATGCATTATAAAATCTTTTTACGGGTTCGAGCCCCGGCTGAGTCGTCGGATTTTCTGGATGGCAAAATCCTGGGCGCGCATGTCATAAGATTATGTGGCATGTAAAAGATCCCTGGAGGGTCCATTTGGCTTGGATTCTCTCGGCAAAATTAAATCTCGGCATACTTTAACATCCACAGAGAGCTCGGATTCATTGTAATCTGGACGTCAAAATTGGTAGTGAGAGTCGCCTAGATGGTGCCACAAAAAGAATGGCTCTCAGTTCTGGGGAATATGCCGAGTCTGCAAAGGCTTGACTGCCAATATTGCAGCCCCATTCCAAAAATAAAAATAAAAATAAATAAATCTTTTTACTGTAACAAATTAGTAATGTTCTAACTTGTTGTGTTCCTTGTCCTCTTCTCAAATAAGTGGATCTAAGCACCATACGAAACTACATAAAAATGACAACTCCTTAAATACATCTATCCATTCCATCACCATCGAAACCAAACAACCACGCACAACACTAATTCCAATTCAAACAATATTAATTTTCCTATCAACACCATTTCCAAATTCTACATTCTAAAACCTGATTACCACAAACATACGTCTTCACGAAGCCCTCCTCGAACCTTACGCAAACCGAATCCAGAAACACACAGACCGGACCGACAGTCACTTCATTACACTGTAACTATACGGCAAGAGCATCCGACTTGCAGTTGCCCCAAGGCTAGGAATTGAAAAGTAATTAAGTGCCCTACTTTGGTGCATATATCTATTCCTTCATGACGATTATCCACCAGGATTTGACCACGCAAGTCTGTAAAATTTATTAAGGTTGTAAAAATACATTATGAAATCTTTTTGTCGTAACAAACTAGTAAAATTGTGAGCCTTGTAGTGTTCTTTGTCCTCTCTCAAATAAGTGGATCTAAGCACCATACAAAACTACATAAAATCACAACTCCTTAATTATACCTCCATCTATCCAATTCTTCACCATCGAAACCAAACAACCACTCACAACACTAATTCCAATTCAAACACAATATTCCTTTTCCTCTCAACACCCATTTCCAACTTCTACATTCTAAAACTTGATTACCACAAACATACGTCTTCACGAAGCCCTCCTCGAACCCTACGCAAACCGAATCCAGAAGCACACAGACCGGACCGACAGTCACTTCATTACACAGTAACTATCCGGCAAAGCCTATCCGACTTGCAGTTGCCCCCAGGCCAGGAATTGAAGAGCAATTAAAGTGCCGGACTCCGTCTGTCCTGCCGTGAGGAATATATTCATTAGGCATCGTTCCTCAGGCTGTGGCAGGGTCATAGCTCTTCGCCAGTAACAAGCGATGGACTTTAATGATCCCCCCTTGGTGGCGAAGTTTGGGTTATTACTTGAGGGTTGTTGTTTAATGTTAGGATTTTTGTAAAGTGCTGTTATTTCTAATAATATTCGTTTTTTAGTTACAACTTAACATCCCATTCGGGATTTATATAATGGAAATTGATGTACCGATATACTGCAAATAATGACTCCTAGAACAAATAATAACTCCTGGAAATAGTAATTGACGGTAAAAGGGGACGAATTCAAGTTTAGGACAAGTTTGAATTATCTTCGCACTAGAGACACAAGATTGCTATTGGCGACGGGCGTCTAATTTTCGACGACAGTCAAGTGACGAGCCGACACCTGAATAGGCACTCAACGGAACCTTTACGAGCGACATCGTACGCAGCGTTAGGACTTTGAAGGATATTTAACGTGCACTCCCTTACACGGGGTATTATTCGTCGGACATTTTTGTCTGCACGGGCCGTTTATAGGTCGGCAGTTATGTTGGCGATGTCCGGACCCGATCCTGGAGCCTTTCACATGCTAGGCAAGTGCCTTACTGACTGGGCTCCTCAGCCCCTTCAAATTCAAGAAACTAACTAAAAACTGATATGATACTGATCGGTGAAAATTACTGAGCAACGGATATCATAATTCATAACAACCTGGTGATAAATAGGATTTCTAGGATAAGAAGATAGTGAGGCTTAAGGGTGAAGTAAAGTTAGTTTCAAGTAAGTCCAGGGGACCTTAATGACTAAAACCCAGATTTGTAAAAACGAACAAATTGTACCAATAACTTAACATTACCAGTGGATAATTGTTGGTTCTCATATAATAACCATGCCAATTTTTTTTTTCTTAAAATCCTCCTGTTTTAAAAACTAAAAAGAACAGGGTAACATCAACAATATTGTCACTCATTAACATCTGTACACTTCACCAGGGAAAAGTGGAGGGTGGGGGGAGATGTTGTCTTCGTGTTAATATTCTTGATGATAAGCAGGCTTTCAAGGATTAGAAGATGTGAGGTTTTAAGAGTGATGTTCGTTTGACATAGTTTAGCGATGCGGGAGTGCTTAATAGCTTTAGCGTGGGTCAAAAGCCGATTGAGTTTTCTACAATGATGTTATTTTATCATACAAGTTGCATTATTTCATTATTTAAATCATCGAAGGGTTTGTTTGTAAACCATATAGAATGAAGAAAAAAATTGATGGTCCTACTGTTGAGAAAGAAAAGATTTAAGGTTCCTGTTATAAGTTTGTAAATGTCTTGTCTTATTTGATAAGTTCAAAGTTCTGACTAACTGCCTCTGATTGGCTGCAGAATCATAGTTCCCTCTTTTTTGATACAGATTATAAATAATAAATGACTTATAGCCCTCATTTTATGTAATAACTCAAAGATGGTAAATGAGAAGTTAGTTGATTGTAATTTAGGATGATATGAATAAAATCATGCACTTTAAAGCAAAAAAAGTATGTTTAAAAATTTGATATTTTATTTAATTCCGGTTTTGCGAGTAGATTTGCACAAGAGCACATAGTATTTTGAAATAGCTTGATTGAATAAATAAGTTGACTAAATATGTTTTTCTACGCTTTTCTAATACTTAACTCTTTCAACTCTCAACACAATTTTCGCAATAAAAAATCAACATTTTGCACAATTCCATTTAGCAATAATGGATATGTATTTTATAGAATCCAATATACTTGTTTGCTACTATCGTTTAGTTTTCTATTTCTTTTTTGTAAAGTAAGGCTGAAAATGAGGCCCAGTGTTCTAGTTTGCAGATGAGTAGAGCTTCTCATTGCCACGTCACAGGTCCGAGGATCGAGTCCCGGACCCGGGGACCGAATCCCGGCAGGCCTTGGCCCTTTAACGGGTTGTTGAGCCTATCAGTTTTTTCAGGTCTACAACTACACCTGATAGCGAATTATTTTTTATTTTAAGATAGCTAAAAGTTTTTTAAAAGTAATTTTTTTATGATATCACTAAATAATTATATTTAAAACTTTAATAACAATTAACCTGTGTGAATTTTTTTAAACTAATAAAATTCTCCGACAGAAAATTTTTAAAAAAAGTATTTATTAAACTGATATCATACCTGATCATTACAACCTGATTAAAAAAATCCGAATAGATTTTAATATACGAATTTTGAATGATCTGCATTTAATAACGTTAATACAATTTTTTGCTTATTTTTTTAATGCATTTACAAAAAAACAATTCAGCATTCTTTTAAAGAAATTAAGGCTAATTTTTTGCTTGCCAGCATTGCATAAAAAATTCAAGTAGCGTACTATTCAAAGCAAAATTAGTTATAGCAATAAAAAAAGGAACTACGATTTAAACAATGCTCCTTTTTTATACAAGGCGATTCTCAAGTACGACTTTGAAGATAAAAAAAACTTCAATTACTGTTAGTTTAGGAAAAGATTATTCGTTTTATATCTTGCCTGTGCAAAATATCGTGTAAGTTTTTTTTGTAGAAGATTTAATGGATGCAAATGAACGTAATTTTGAAAGACGAGAATAAAATCTTTATAGTTTTTTGTTCTAAATAAAAAAAGTGTTCTCCATTTTAGAGCTCTTTTAAGTGAATTACGATTTAAATGTGAGAAAATACAAGAACGTTCATTTAAAGTAATGTACATTGTTGATTTTTTTTACCAGAATAAGTTGTTTAAGAATTAAAAAACGTTACGTTACGTACATTCTAAACCACCACATAACATTTCGTAAAATTAATGTTACGAAAATTGTAGGTTTATAAAATATAAAAATTAAAAAATATTTTTTTTAGATCTCGGTTTTTGAGCTGTGTAATTACTAATGGTGATTATAAAATGACTGAATACAATTTAACTTAAGCCTGAAATAGTTCCTGAGTCAGGTTTAATTAAAAATGTAAACAATTTACATTGTTTATGACAGTCTTGCTTGAAATAAGTTTTTTTTAATAAAGCTGCAATTATTGTGAAATATTTCAAAACTATCTTAAAAGAAATATATTTTAATTCGCAAGTTTTCTTTCTTTTCGGAAACACAATTTGGTGATTAAACAAAACATTTCCCTTTTTCCCAAATTAGATAAAAAAACGGCCATATCATCGTGCTCGATCAACTGACAAAATGCTTCTCGAGAAAAGGAAAAAAATAAAAAAAAAATAAATAAACAGAACAAGAAAGTATGGATAAGACAATTACCACCCACTTACAACGAAATAAAAGAAAAAAACAAACAAGAATATTAGCTTGGGGGAGTTAGAAAAAAAAGAAAGCAAATCAGTAAGATAAAAACCTAACTATAAAAAAATCATTTAAAATAAAAATATACAACACCAAGGATATTTTTTAAAGAAAATCAGATATAGGAATAAGCTTTAGATATGTTCTGTGTACATGTGCGATTTTCACGCTTATTTATAGATTTTTTGTCAACTTTCTTTATTTTTTTGTAGGTTTTAGTCGTGGGGCTGGTGGGTCCATATTTCTTTTCGACATCTAAATTCGAACCCTGTTTTTTCTCCTTTTTTTCTGCATCCAACGCTTGGTGACCACAGAATTCCTAGGGTTGCCTCATCACAAACCTGGCGAGATTTAATAGCGTTCAGGAATTTGATGTAGCCAAGATAGGATAAATTCCATGTTTTCTTTTTGTAGTTTGTGTACAACGTATTCAGTAGCCATTTTAATGATGCTAAAAATTAATTAATGTCTCATAATGCAATTGTTTAAAATGATCAATTAATAAACCCTTTATGGCCACCTAATGTTTCCATTAATTTTTACTAATTAAAAAAAATAGACACACTTGAAAACAAGAAAGGAGGCGATACTTAGTACCATCGTCTCAATATCATTAGTACTTAGTATAAATTTTTTTTAGGATTTTCATAAAAGTTTTTTAAGTAACTATGTACTACAGTTGCTTGCAATAGTAACTATTTATTAAAAGCCCAAACACTGTAATTGAAAGGCATCATAAATTAAGTTGAACAAAAATTGTTAGAATAAAACAAAACTTTAATAAAATTACAAAGTTGAAAGCCATAATTTGATCAATGCATAAAAGAGCTTATTTCTAGACACCCAATATTTATATTTTTTGTTTTAAAGTAGCAAACCAAAAGGTAGGCTTTTGTACAGGACTAAATGTTCCTTCCTGCTTTTAGTTCCTAGTAATCTAATCTATAATTTGTTGAATAAATACCATATGCTGAATATACAAAACATTTTCTGCATTTTAAAAAGTACGAATTCTTAGCCGGACAAACAGGAATTTTTAACTAGAGTTATAACTAATGTATACTTTGTAACTGAATTTACCGAATTTAAGGGGGTTCAGTATGTTGTATATCAGTAATGTTAAATTGGCCAATTTCAATGTATCTTTTCCCAATAACTACTGATAAGATCATCCTAAAATTTTCTGTGTGTGTTATACCAACCATATATATTAATCTTAGGTTAAATTTTTTTTTAAATAACAGTTGGATTTTTTTAAATAAAATAAGTTTTAAAGTACCCTAAAAATCATGAAATTTTTCACTTTTTTGCCCCATAAATTTTTTTTCACTTTAGTTTTAGTAAAATTTATAACCTCAGATTAATCTATACTATGTATTACATCATATAAAAAAAGTTTACGAGAAAACATAGCATAGTTTTTGAGAAAAGGTACATCGAAGTTCAAAAAATCAAGTTCTGGGAAAAACGCGTTTAAAGTTTTTATTGTTAACCCATTTCCTTACAAAGCCATGACATTAAAATGGCTTTTAATGTCAAAAATAGTTTTCCAATCGTCTTGATACTTTGTGACATTATTAATAAAGGTTGTAATAGTATTTTAAGCCAATAATTTTTGTTTTGATTTTTTCACCGATTTTGGGGTACTGAACCCCCTTAATACATAAAGTATAATTATTTTTTCCATTTAGTTTTTTTGCAGCATTTAATACGAGATAAATCGCCAGCTCTGCCACCCCTGCCACGTTTCCAGAAGATGAAGAGGGGACAAGCGTCGCAGCTGTGTCGTCGTCTCCCACCGTTTCACCGCATCGACTCCAAATGCATTAGAAAGGCATCACTACACTGCGAGGGTTGGAAAAAAAACAGCTCTACAAACCGCATCTTACGCACACTTGAAGTAAAAGTCCCTATAAAAATAACAGGACAAATCTTGTTGAAGTAACTTAAAGTGGTTTTTGAATTGGGATTGGAAAGATATTTCGTAATGTTTATTGTTTATGCAAGATGTATTTACTTTTGTTAGGAATATTAAATTAGGTTTTTGTGAGTGTGTTAAGGATAAGGCACTTAAGTAATTTTATTCATTATTGTATATAAGCTGATTAGCTTTAAACATATTAGTAAGATGTCAATAACTCTGAGTTGCTTTTTCTGTTTGTGATTTTTCATTAATTTTGATAATTTTGTTAAACGTTTAAATGAATATCGAATAAATTCTCTATAGATGGAAAAGAGATAAAGAAGTTTTGAAGTATTACTGGAATGTAATGAGAATAAAATGTTACTCTGTAGAAATATCAATCGATATTTTAAAGCCACTTAATATATTTTTAAAAAGAAAGTTTTTTTCTATATTACAATCAGAAATACAACGAATATACCATAGTATCTGAGTGACACATGGTATTAGTTTGAAACTAGGTATTGGCTGAGGAAACCAAAACAAAAAGTCCTTAGATACATCATATTCATTGCACTAGCTTTATATCAACAAAAACAAGAATTAAATAGATCAAGTTTGTTACTTTTACATTAATAACAAATAACATAGGATAAATTACACGTAGGGGTAGGTGCATATATTCTGGCTTGTGTGTTTGATCAGAAAACCGCTTATATAAGCCTTCGCCAATTAAGACAGTCACATAAACAATTTTTACTGTCACAGAGAAAGGAAAATGCACCCAGGGCAAAGGCGGGAATCGAACTCGCATCCATTACAGCGTGCAAACTGCTGGCGTAATGAACACGTATTAAGTTTGTATATAAATTCAGTAAAATTAGGTTCCTACTTAGAAACACTAAAAACCACTTAGGCGTTACCCAAACCTTAGGCATTGGACTTCTTCAAAATAACAAGTCCATTACATAAGATCTCTTCAAACATTCCAATTTATGACCAACTCCCCCCACACCTTACAATATTCCCCAAACCCTACCCTTCTCCATCTCCATATACTCCAAAATCACTGCCTCCGAACTAAGCCCATCGTTCCTAATTTATAGGTTATTCCAGGGGCAAAAAGGGAGAAAATCGCCTGAAACTATTTCCTTTACACCCCTGTCACAAAAATGAAACAAATAAAGGGCAAGGCAGGAAAAGAGCAAATATATGTATACGAGGGGAGACAAGGCCCCCGTAAAAGAGATACACACATTCAATATTTAAGAGGATAGGAAAGAAATCTGGGACGTAGCCCCGGGTGATTTTAAACATCCGCTCGGTAAAGGTGCTGATTTCGAAGGGTTCGGCTTTTTATTAAAAAGATTTATGTCGGGGATGCATTGTGTTGAAATATATTTAATTAAGTGAAATTGTTTTTGATTGTTATCGTTGCGAACTTTATTGAGTCGATGGAATGAGTTGGTTATTTTTACTGGTAAATAATTGTATATGTTGTTGAGAACTTACTTGTTAATAGAATTACGGATCAGAGTAACAAGTAGATTTCCAATAGATAATTTCATTTTTCACGAATATAATCGAAAGTATTTCGATGTTTTCAGTAAATGTATATCGAGTTCAGAATAAAGAGGGGTTTTGTATGGTTACTCAAGCACTATTTTTTAAGAAAGTTAGTTTTTTTAAGGTAATTAATAATAATTTATTAATGCTACATTTTGTTATTAAACAAAGGATATTCTGTTTTTAAGAAAGTGTTTACGGGTTTTAGAGTTAAATAGGAGTTTTAAATACAAAGAGATAATGCGCACTAACAGTACATTTTAAACTATATTAACAGTCAAGTTCATCATTGATCATATTACATACAAAATATTTGTATCAATGCATGCTATTACTCATCTATTCATCACGTTTTTCATATTTTATTGATTTCACATATATTTACGCACAGAATAAAACATCAATTTTATTGAATACAATTTCAACAGCACATTCCCTCACACTTTTTTCCTTCAAAAGTTAGATTCTCTCCACGATACCTAACTGAAAACTCCCAACCCATTTTCCATGATCGAAAACAAAACTCTTGTGAAATTAAATAAGCCGGATTATTCCAGATGCTGCCTTTTCAAGTTTCTTGAATATGAGAAATGTGAAATTCCTTTTGTACCCCTCCCCTACCCATTCCGCCATATTGGTCGGTGCTTTTGCAGCGCCCCACCCTTACTGTGTACCCCTCGGGCTCTCGGAAGGGGTACATCGAATCCAGATGCCAGAGGAACAGGATCGAAAATTCGGATCGAAATCGCATTGCAGGAAGGGACTCACTGAATCATACCATTGAATAGCTAGATTTAAAAAGAGATTAAGTCCACAGAGATATTTCCTTTCGCGCTTATTCTTTAATAAAAATGTTGAAAGAAAGAATGGTATCGGGGAACTCTCCAATGGAATTAAACCATTTTTACATTTAGTAATTCGATTTCACAGATGAGATCTCCAATAGAAAGGATATTCGTTTTTCATATTCTAAAGCTTTTAAATTTAATATATATATTGCATGTAAAGTTGAAAATGTGTTTAAAATTGTACTTATATACATCTTTAAAATCTATTTTTATTTGGGTTTATGCTCATGTACATAATTGGCCCACGTTTCAACAAAGGGTTAACTGTTAACATGCATTTGTGTTCTTTAACAAACACAGTTATAATTATGTAATGTTGTATAAGGATTTTTGGCAATATAATATTTGATTTTGTTGTTTTTTACCTCGCAAATTTCGAATGTTAATCTTAATATGACAAAATCATTGATCAGTTACCTGAGCAAGGAAATCTAGACTCGAAATGGCAGGACTGCATTATGTTGCAATGCATTTGAGAAATTCAGTTGTCTCGTGTCTTTTCATTTTTCATATTTTTCCTTCATTAAAAACGTTTTTCCGATTGGCTTTACCTATTTCTTTATTCCAATTAACTTTACCAATAAAGAATAAAAAAATTATCTTCTGCCAATCAAGCCCTAAAAACATACTCATTTTTAAACAAACAATCTATATTTTGCATTTCGACGTCTTTATACAATTATACATTAATAAAATCTGAAAGAAGGTAAAAAATGACCCATTATTTATGCAAAGCAATTAAAAATGTCATTGTCGTTTTCTTAACTCTTTCGCTTCGTCAACACTCGGTACATCGGTACTACTTTAGCGAACCTCTCGTGGAAAGCTTCTCCGATCGTGATGAATCGATAGACTCACTAATTCGAATCCTCGACTAAAAACTCGGTTTCACTTAAATAACAGCAAACTCAATTAATGTTAAAGAAAACCCTTATTTCCACTTAAATTAACATCAAAACAACGATTAACTCGCATTTAACAATACGTAATTGTATTTGCTGCACAATCAAACACAAACCCAAGCACATTAAGAAACTTTACTTTTTTTATTCACCTCTAAAGAACACTTTTCACAACATCACCATAAAACCCCGCCAAAACACGAGCGGATTAATTGGATTCCAATAACCAAAGCAAATAACGCTGAAACAACTGTTATTTGCTTATGACACTCAATGGCCGATACACGCCTTCGGTTACAGAAGCCAAAAGATCTTCCAACTACCAAAAACAATGGCGAAAATCAGCAAAAACTACGGCAACAATTGCGTTAGGCACATCAGCAGAATTCTAAACGAGGGAAAATGCGCCAAGCAAACGAAACGGCATTCATTTATTGCCGTAAATGAGAACAGCGTCTTTTGTTTGCTTATCCGCCATTGTTTTAATGGAAGGCCGTCGAACAAAACCCCCAGCTGATTGTTGGAAAGAATAGTATTGCCATTTCTATTGGAATATGAAGATAGGCACAAACGCGAAGTGGTATCAGTGAATATGTAGGGTTTGGGAATTCTTTTATTAAAGTGAAAATTAGAAAATGTATTTGTTGTTTGAAATTGAAGAATTATCTGTATGACCGCTAAAATATATTTCATCTGAATTATTTAAGTTATAAAATTTAATTCTCTGTTGAGTTTTAATAAGACGAAAAAGAACCCGAATGATTTTCAAAGTGAATGCTAAACTTAAGAGTTAGATGCTTTCAAAAAGAGAAATTTTTGAAGTACTACCCCTTGAAAATTTGTGAAACAAAAACAATTTGCCGAAACTTTGACATGGTATGGTACATATATATTCCAGCTTGTGTACTTGTTCAGAGAACCGCTTGTAAGCTTTCGTCAAGTGGGACAAACACAGAAAGAATATTAACAGTCACAACGAAAGGAATAACACATAGGCAAATAACAACATTTATTGACTTCACAAACATCTATGCCTGACCGGGATTCAAACATGACCCCAACAGCTCCAAAGGCTAGCGTCCCATTGATTGCATACCGGGGCGGCAACTTTGATATACATGAAGAATCTAACACAACGACTAAATATATCTGAACTCCTTGATTCAGACATTTAAAAGTAATCACATTTTGGCAAGTCAAAAAATATAACGGTGTGCACATACATTAGATATCCAGAATATCGATGTCCAATGAATAGGAGATGATGCACAAATATTAGATGTCCCAAATATCTAAGTCTAAATTAGTTTACACGTAGATAGCTAATGGATATCCCAAAAATAGATTTTGTAGACAGATCTGTAATAGATGTCCAATCGACATCTCGAACGTCCAATGGATCATGCAGATTACTAATATATATCCAGTAGACAATAGTGGCTGTGTGGGATTAGGACAAAAAAAATTAAACTTTTTTATTTTTTTATTACAGGTATTAAAGTCGGCTGAAATCCATAAAATATTATAAGATTTTATTTTCAACCATCAACCATTATGACGTTCATTGTAAAAAAAAAATTCATTACCCACAGCGAAGCTTTTTTTACTGAAACAATGGAATGAAAAAACAAGTTTATGTTTTAAAAAACCTACTGGAAAGACACTTATTGTTTCAATAAAGTCGTAAACTCTTCAAATTTGATGTATTTTATGAGCTGTAAAAGCTTAATGAATGAGGATTGATACCACCTACGTCAAAATATAGGAGATCCTTATGTCACGAAGAACCAAGGGTGAGCAAAATTTATTGCTTATAATAACTTTTAAAAAGGAGAGCTGATACATAAAGCATTTTTAATTTCAGACTTTTGTACAACATGGTTTTGATGTTTCACCCTGTTTTTAAGTCATCTTCTTGTAGTGGAATTCTAAATCAGAACAAGAAGTAAAGAGTGGATCAAGTAAAACTTTAGCAAAATAAATGCCGGAAGCTATGTGCAGTGTTATGATTGGTAAAAGGATTTTTTATAAGCTAAACATGTGCAATGTTCAAGTTTATTTGAATTGTTTTTAGAAGAATGCATCTAAATAATATGTGTTTCTAATGCTTATCATATGAATACTACATTAAAATTAAAATATGAAGAGTATCAGTTGGACAATGTCTTATTGTAGTTTAAAAGATGTTTATTAAAAGTTAATTGAATTTAATTTCCTTTGTAAGAATAATATAATAGCTTGGTTTTTAAAACTGTCTGCACTGTTTTTTAATTATGATAGCGTGACTATAAAATTATGTTTGCTTTCGCTGATAAACTTCAAAAGTGAATGCAGATTCATTTCACGTTTTCAAAGAGTTTTTCCATTTATATATGCTTCTACATTCCTTATGCTGACTTTATGTTTCAATTAAAAGTAGATGGAAATTTTGTGCTTCATAGATTCAGAACGGAATATTAATTTATTGTAAATATAAATTATTAATGGTGTTAAAAGTACATTTTAAAATTGTTATCGAGCTTTTGTATAAATATAAATTAGATCTATTCTGAAAAATAAAATCAAAATCATTTGTTCAGAACTTAAGTCCAAATGAAAAAATATTGTCTTTTTTTGTTTGTCATTACAATCTCATCCCAAACAAAGCGTCTTAAACTAAATAAGCGCCCCAACTAATTCTTTCATTAACCGTCTCCCCGACGTAAACTAAATGAGACTTCTTTAAAGGGATTATTGGGAGCATGACCGTTCAAACGGATACAAAAGTAAAAAGTAAAAAAAAAAAACTCTTTAAAGAAGTTAGAAAAAAACCGAAGTTGCCTCTCTATGAAACTCGAAATCTAAGGCACAAAAACCAGAAGAAAAAATCCATAGAAAATCATCTCTTTTCCATGGTATCAATAAAAGCATCGCCCGACTCGTTGGGATCGTAAAAGAGTTGAAAAGCTTTACCACTTAAGAATCGACAATATAAAAAAAAATCCCACAAAGGAATTTCGAGGCTAAAGCTAAAAATAATAATAAAAAAATTAAATTAATAACGGACCATTTTGCTCGAACCCTTCCCTTGATGATATTAAGCCGGGTTGATGAAATACAGAAGTAAAAAATGCTTAGAAAAAAAAAGAGGGAAAAACTTCGCAAAAAGAGTGCGAAGCCTAATTAGAACTTCCACCAATTAATTCAACACAAAACAGAGGCAAAAACCACTGTTCCGTTTTTCCAGAACGAGAGAGGTAGGCCATAAATTTTGATGACAGTTCCCAATGTTAAGGGATAAATTGTTACCAGCTCCACTCTGCCAGCTGTTAGTACGGAGGGACCCAGGGCTAATTAATATCGATCCCAAAAAGAAGAACTTACAATGGTTCGCGCTCCAGCCTTTTGATACTATCAGGTGTTTTTAATCGGGTTTTCTCGTTAGCGACGATTCGGATGAACTGAATCGATATAAAACTTACCTTTTCCCCTGATTTTTGGATATTTTCAATATTCCTTTTTGGGGGAATACGAAAGGGGGAATTAATTAACTGCGAACCGTGGCAAGAAGGGGTTGGTCGGATATTTACTCTTTGTTCTTTACAACAGGTGATCCATATTTTTTTCATGATGGAATGCATCGGGTTGAGGATGTAAAGGAATTTTATTATCATGTGTTAAAATCTATAAACCTCCGTTTGTGCATGATAACTTCATTTATTTAAAATTTGATTAAAAAATAAAAAAAATAGTAAATTTCAATTAAAAAAATAGTAAATTTCATTAAAAAAATAGTAAATTTCATTTAAAAATAAAAAAAATAGTAAATTTCATTTTAAAATGAAGGCATATATTTCCCCCCCGTTAGAATGCGAAGAAATTTGCATTCTAACGAGGAAAAAACTATATGCTTTCATTTTTAAATGAAATAAACTATTCTTTTTTTATTTTTAAATAATATTTACTATTTTCTTACTTTTAAATGAAATTTACTATTTTTTTATTTTTAAATCATCTAAATAGTATGTGTCATGCTTTTTTTTATTCTTAATTGCATTCTAACGGGGAATTTTAACTTTTTGATATCGGCCATAACTAATCGCAGATTAAGTAGTTCATTTTAGCCGTAATTCAAATGGGATATTTTTCGCTTATGGTTACGCAAGAAATTGCATATTTTCATTTTGCATAAAATAGTGAAAGACCAATGGGAATATTTCTTATGATTTCACGCTCTCCATAATGTGATTTCATTGGTTGTTTTGTTTTCTCTGACAAAGAATTAAAACCAGCCTCAAGGGGTTTTTTTGGAATTTGTAATAGAATAAAAATCTTCAAATTTTGAGTTGTTTTTTATATTTCTGGAAATTTGAGAAATTGTTTGAACAATATTCTTATTTCTTTTTTTTTAGCAAAAAATTCTTTGACTCTGTCACTAAAAGAAATTTGAAAAATAATTATTATTGCTAGATGAAAAAAAAACTTTAATTTTTATATTGGACTAACAGTAAGTATTTTATTTTGTTTTTGCTTATTTTTTTAATATTGTAGATTGACATAAAAAAGACTATTTAAAATAGATCTTAAAACATTTTATGCAATTATTTCACTTAATAATATTTTAGAAAGAGTTTCATGAAATATAGTAAGATATTTCTAAGAATTCCTACAGTGGCACGGATGTTCTTTGCATTGGTAATTTTCTTAAGGGAGTTTTTTCACGTCGGGGATGGCAACAGCTCTAACGGTTTTTCATTTGTTGCCTGGAATCATTCTACTTATCTTTTGGTATTCGAAAATGAGCTTTCTAAGAATATTTGACTTATTAAAAAAATTTTAATGCCAATTCTTGCTGTGCTGCTGGTTGTTCAAAACATTTGTTAAAGAAAGCTTGCATTTAAAAAAAAGTTTTTTTATCTTTATTGGTCATTTTAAGACTGAAACTGATGCAACTAATGAAATCCAGAACGGCTACAAATGAAAACAAGAGCGTTACATTATCTGAAACATTCCCATTTATTAATTTTATTTTTTAAGTCATGTATTTTGACGGTCATTCATAAATATAAAAAAGGAATATTTTGGCATTTGTAACGTATTAATTTTTAAAAAAAACTGGACATGTTATTAATTTTTCAGTTTATTTCGGTACAAATCTCATATTTAGTTACTGCATCTCATACAGCTTGAAGAACTTATTGCCCTAAAATACTCAATTTCTGTATTTCCAACGCAAATATTAAGCTAGGAGAGCCTTAAAAAATCTCGGTCATTAGGAGCTAACACATATTTACAAAGTCATCAGGTGTGTTTGTCTTCCAACAAAATCATTTGTCAAAACATTTTTAATATGCAAGCAGTCATTTTCCATAACTTTAAAACACGCCTTCTTATATAATCTCCTCTTCTAAGGGTGGACACAATCTATTACGCCCCTAAAATCGAGAGAATGGAGGAGGTAATTAATTTTTTTAAATATAACTTCAAAATCAATAATTTCAATTATTCTTGAAGTTATGACGCCATAATCTATAGATCCTTATACTTGCATAAAAACAAAAGACATTTCTTGTTGATTTCACACAAAGTTATCTCCTACAAACCAAAAGTAAAGAATAATCACGAAAAATGGAGCTGGCTTGACGCATAAACTTAAGACATAAAGCACCTTGATTATAATTCAAACACCTATTTGCAATGTGAATAAATTAAATTTACCAAACATGACTGTAATTAAAAAACCGTTAACATGAATAACAGATCCGTCATATGCGCCTGTCTCCCAACACGCCCATTTTTCAGAACAGATCTCATTCGCGAGCGGCCATTATGCATAACACCTTAAAATCACCACTTTTTATGTCCGAATCCTCTTCCCATGCAAGTGCTTTGTTCCTCAATAAAGTGTGAGTATCACGAATGTTAGAATAAGGTACAGATGCTTGGCGCGGAAGACAGTGAAGCTTTTTAGAAGCCGCCAAATTAACTCATTAATGACGATTGGCACATTTGCTTGCCTTTGCGAAATCTAGTTTTCTACTTTCGTTTATCGGAATTCAAAATAATGTAAAACCATGGTATTGAACTGTTTATATAGGACTAATTGAGTCAATGAGGCTGTGAGCAGGTAAACTGCAGTAATCGCAACAATGAGTTGTACAATTTTTGCTGTGAAATATTTTTTTTCCAGTATGTTTTCTTGAAGGTTAGACTAATTAAGTCCTTGCATCAATGGTCCAAGTTATTATGGAAGTCACTGCAGTTTACCTGCCCACGGCCGAATGGCTTAGTATGGTAACTAAAAGAAAAAGCCTGGCAATAATATATATACATAAGAATTTTTATCATTTGTTTATTCTTATGATTTGATGCATTTATGGTATTTAAATGTTTATTTTTGAAAAGTCAATGTTTAGTTAGAAAAAATAGAGCCAAAGGATATAACGAACGTTTTTAGGCCAACTGAATATTCGATAAATACCACGTATCGTTTTAATGTTTAAAAAACTATAAAATTCATTAATAAATCGTACAGAAATTAAGTGTATAAGATTTGAACTTAAAAATAATTATAACATTGCTTCAAACGTCTAAATATTTGAACTTTTTATTAATTTCATTGACTGCAACTAAGCCGCCAATACTAGCCAAGCGCTTATTTGCGCACATACAAAAACGATCTTGACTTCATTTGGTGAACTTGACTTTACATTGATCTTAAGCCAACAACATCTTTATCACATTTGAGCCCCCATAGTGAGCATAATCTGCGTCTTGGAAAGAGGGAGGATTCTTTATGGAGCTTGTTATGTTTTTAGTAGATGGGGAAATTACGATGAACCCATTACCGTATTTTTTTGCTTGCTTGAAATTATTAAAGTTATGTTAAGTATGTGCGGGAGTGGGCTTTTTTTGCACTTATCTCATCAAGTCAGTCGTAAATTGTGGGCTAATTCTTACCTTAGGGGAAGCTGTCTTTTACAGATTATTTTTTAGTACTTCTTGTTCCAGGAAGTGTTAATCATGTTTTGAAATATAGTTTATGCATGTTGAAGGCAGCTTCTAACTACTAGTTGAAGTGTTAGATGTTTTGGCACGTTGGTAACGTCCCTGATGCATATAAGCAGCGTGTTTTTACGATTCGTCCAGAGTAATGTAAATAAACAATTAATAATAATTGTAATTGGCTTGTTTCACTTGACGTAGAATTATTCTTGCTTTCAGTAAAGATTTCCATTGGCGATCCTTATAAGTTCCTTACTCTTTTCTCTCAATACGTGGAAATATAGCCCACTAACCAAACATTTGATATTTCTTTATCTCTATTTGAGCCACAAATAATTGTTATTATTACAATAATTTTACTTACAAAAAAAAATCATAATAAGGATGCAACTGAATTTTAAGAAGTCACTCTTTTTTTAAAACTTTCATTAAATATTATATCTTGAAAAATAAAAAAAACAAAAACATAACAAATTTTACTTAAATAGAATTGAAAAGAAAAAGCTTTGAGCCGCTTCCACCTATCCCCAAAACAAAAAAAAAGCTGATGATGTCATCAAAACCATATCACTTATTGAATTTCAAGATGGCGGAGAAAAGCTAGTGGATTACCAGCAGCCTTCTGGATAGCAAAGATTAATGGTCTTTGTTATTAGCTTTTCTTTCCTCGCCCCCACCCTTAGATCATTCGCCTTCTTAATTCTATCTTTTTAGTAGCAGTTTTCATGGATTTTTTTTTACTTTATCTTACGTTATTTCCGGCGATCAAAATAATTCCTTGTAAGGGGATTGCCAGTTAAGTTCTTTTTATTTTTTGTTTTATTCCCATCATTGTTATTAAGTTTCAATTTCTGTTTGATGGCATTAGTTTCTATTTTCTGCTTGATTAATGGTTCAGATAGGCAGTATTATTGTGTTGTGTTTTGAAAAAAGTTTTTATGTGAAATGAGGAGGACGCTATTTTTTTTACTTTAGTTGGAATTGCTTTGAAATTGAAATTATAAAATTTTACGAGGATTCTTCGATGAATATATCTTAGTTTTTTTTATGGAATTCAAAAGAAAACAATCAGTTGGTGACAGAATCATGGCTGATTGATACCAAGATAAATTATTTGCAATTAAGGATACTTGAAAAATAAATTAGATAAGAATACTAGAAAATAAAATATAAACAGTTTTAAATTATGAATTTAAAATTCCACTAGTATTGTTTAACATTACAAGACTTTCAATACCTCCTCTATAAAACAATACATTTCAAGGCAATTATGTACCCTTTATGGTAAATTCAATAACTTTAAAACCAAAAAAGGTTCACTGGCAGCTGACCATTTGTGAGTGTGAAAATTTCTCAAAAACCTTATTAGTACTTTTGACGTGTATCAAATTTGAAGTCCGCTACTCTTTTAATTTGAGCAGTAGAGTGAAAAGACAGACAAAATGTCTGACAAACGGTCCAATGTGTAAAAACTACTTTTACAGAATCAGTACCTCCAAAACATGTAGAAAGCACAATTGACCCATTTCAATCTCCATTACAACGCTTTCATCAACTTGTTTTTTTTTTTATTAGATAATCGAAAGTCAAAAAATGAGTGAGCTTCTTTTTAATATTTACCCTTCAACAAAAATAGTTATATTCGTAATCTTATGCATTCTACAGTTTTCAATAAATAACCTTTTTCATAATAACTTCAACATAAGTTTCAGCAACACAGACTTTGGGATAATATGTAACATGTATATTTCGAAGAAAGGATATAAATCAAAGGGAAAAGTAACGCAAGAATCTGCATTGAATTACATAAGTTAAATGGTAAGGTCCGCACCAGTTTATGACACATTTTTACATTTAAAAATGCAATCAAAACTTCAAACCGAGTCAGTTCTACACTTTAGATCCTTTAAGCCCGGTGAACCCCCATTGTTAAGCACGTCATATCCATACCCAAGCTTTACATACCATGAATTTATTTAATATAAATATCATTTTTTCTTAACTCACCCACCTACACTGGATACAATTTCACGGAAATAAGCATTCTATTGTGATTTCCCAGAACCCTTAGGGGGAGGGCTGGGGGGCGAACTCAGGGTAAAGAATAAATAAAACCCCTCCGTCATTATTTAAAGAAAAGTCAAGATACCGATATATACCCTGGAATGATGTATTATACTTAATATCAATATATTTCCCCCTTTTTCCTAATATCTCCCCGTAATACGTCTCTCGGCTATTGTCGGTGCTTATATGTCTGTGGCTTGAGGATATATCATACCCTCACCTTCGCCTGTCATATGGCATAAGAAGTTGCGTTTTTTATTCGGAGCTGTCCGGGTTTATGCGTAATTGCTAGAAAATAGCGCGGGGTATTTTGCAGAAGAAAGAAAATGACTTATTTTCCCTTGGAATTAGAGAGCAAAGGGGTGGTATTTCGTGAATGAAAGTGAATAAAGGTTTAGTTTCACTTCAGTTATTTCTTTGTACTCATTGTTGCTTTGTTTAATGTATTATATATATATTTTTTATAATTACCTTTTTATGTATCCTTATTTTGTTTAAATAATTCTATTTGTCAATTGGCTTGTTTCACATGACGTATTTTCTCCAAAGTTTTTTCTTTATCTTCCACGATAGGTACTCCGATTGGTTCTCTGTTCTCACGCGACATTGACTCACCAATCAAGGTTCCGGAAATACCATAATTTCGTTTCGAATATGTACTGCTACTCAAGACTAGAAACATATCCATTAAGCTCTAAAAATTAGATGATAGATATCATATTTGTGTGTTTTTATATACTGAAATATAAAAATGATGTTTGATAAGAAAAACAAAATGTAAATGTGTTTTTTAAGCTAAACTTAAATAATAATTTTTTTAAAAAATATCTTTCATTGTAAAACTTATCGACCTTTTACCAGACTCAAAAAATTGCAAACATCTTCCAAAAATCCACGAAATGCTGTTTTTTAAAATTCGCTAAGTCTGTCAAAAATCTTCGATGGCAGTGCAAACATGGCTAGCAAATCCTTCTATGAAGGGTCCGAAGAAAAGGCAGGGGAAAATATTATGTTTTGTGTTTTTCCTGGATATTTTTTTTATTATTTTTCGTTGAAAAAAATCGCGGAAAAGTCGGGGGAAGAAGAGATCCCGAAATCCCGACAACATGGGAAGAAACCGGCTCTGATCCTTGGTGGATCAACTTTTTGCGAAACGGATGGCAGCGAAGAAGTTTTGCAACAACAAATACGAAATCGATTTATAGTTCCGGAAAACGAAATAATAAAACGTCCGTCGTCGTTCGATTTTTATTCCTTTTGCGGAAGAAGAAAGTTGTTGCAAGGCGTGGAAGAATTTTCTTAGGAAAGAGACGTGAAATACTCAGTGTAAAGGTTTCTTCTTTTACTTATGCAATTTTTAAATTCTTACATGATGTGAAAAATCACCATTTGCAACAAATTTTCTTCCATTGAGTTTGTTTCCATTTAAAAAAAAACTCATTTTGAAATTAATATTTCATTATCAGAAAAAGTATACTCTCGAAATTTTCTGGACATCGTAGAGTATACTAGGTTTCGTTAACTGACACAATATTAAAAGATGTTACACTGTATAAAAAGTTTGGTGCAAGATAGCACTGGAATTCTGGAACTTTCCTGCTCCCCAGTATTCAGAGCGTGAATTTTCTAATTTCTTTTTAAAATTATAACTTTAATGCACCGCAAAAGTGGTATATCATTGTTCCAAAAGGTGATGATAGAAGTTCCAGGATTTCGGTGCATTCTTTAAAAAAAATCTTAACTGTGTAATGCTTTAAGTAAAAATAACATTGATTAAAACATATTTTTATTCAATGTTATTCTATTGTTTTTAAAGTATATTTTGCTAACTGAACCGATTTTAAATTACATACTCAGATTCTTAAGCTGAACAATATTTTACGCAGTAATTGTTAAATTTTAGTTTAATATTTTTCTTGCTAATTAGTTTTATGTTTTGTTATGTATTTCCATTCGAAGTCATTGCACTGATTAGTTAACATAGTTCTAAGAGAAAAAAAATCCTATCAAAGCAATTTCTTAATGGAAATCAGCGATAGTGCTCTAATGAGCTCATTATATTGCGTAATTACGCCCGTGGGTCAGAGAAATCTCTAATTTGAAATCTAAGTGCGAATTGTTGAAAAACATCTTCAGTTATATTAGTTAAACAAAAACTGTTTAATTGTCAAATTACTAATGAAGCTATCTCTAGAGACATTGTTATCGAATTATGAATTCTGTGTTAGGAATGTAGTAAGATTTAAATAATATTTTAATGATATTTTTCATAATGGCATGTAAAGATAAACGCTAATGGCTTTCTCATAATAAATATGCAAGTTATTTTTGAGAGAGGTGACAAAAGAACCGACAAAAAGTTAATGTTTAAATATTTGTGCTAACGAAGAAATTCACTTTTTTTTTATTCATAGATTTCAATAATAGTTGAGGTTTTACTGTACACTTTTCAAAAAATCGTTATTATTTAAATATTTTAATAAGTTTCAATTTTAAACGAAGATTCTTTTAAATTGGCAGTACCTTATTTTTTTTTATCTACACTAATATTACTTTCAGAGGAAAAAAAACCTCTGAATAACACATTGTGTTAAGCTTTCTTGTAAAATCAAACAATTAATTCAAATAGCTTAAGAAACAGGGTAAAAGTTTATCAAAAGCCATTGAATGCTGCACAAAATTTAGCATTAAATTTTTTTCTCCCGATTTTGATACCACAATAGTTAATCAAAACTACTAGAAATTTCAGCACGACTTTACAAGTACAGTGAAATGTAGCATATTTAATGTTCAAAAAGTAATACATTTTAATTTTATTTATTTATTATTATAAAACTAACACTTTCGAATTCTATACCCACTGTGAAATTTGTTATAGCTCTATATCAAAACGATAGATAATAAATGCTCTGCCATCATCAGGATTTTTAAGTACATGCATAAATTGACTCAAAAAGTGGTTTATAATTGGCTAAGATTGTTATCTTATGACAAGTTAGAATTTGCAGGTACATGGAAGTTGCTTTAAGATATTGTTTAGTATTTATTTATAAATATATTGAAGAGCTTAGTGGAAGAACGTTCTAAGTGACAAAGAGGTGAAAACGAGAAAATGAGCTTTAAAGTTTTTCGTTTGCACTTAGACCAGATAAAAAAATATATACTTATAATCTGTATGGAATAAATAAACTTAAAGTTTATTAAAAAGGGGGGAGACTTGTTTTCTTTAAAGGGGGTTGTGTTACATGTTAATTGGGAAAAAAATCTAAAATTTTTAAAGAATGCCACTTAACATGTTCTTACACTAAGCTCTTCAGTTGTTGTCGAAGCATTTTTAGTTGCTTCCGTATCTCCCCCTTCTCGCTTATGCCATAGTATTGATAAAAATATTATTATAGAAAAGGTTGCATAAAGTTACGGATTTAAAAATTACTAGTGAAAAAACACATGCAAAAACGACATGTTTGCATTCTGCTTCACTTACAGCAATTTCTTTGTAACAACCATTTCCTTAAAAAAATCCACTACAAAGAATTAAAAGGATAAAGATAGTGATTGCATTCGTGAAAAAACCATAAAAAAACTTATCGTAAATTTATGTTCAATAAATATGTATTCAATGAATTGTTCCATGTGATGAACACCTTATGGAAATCATCATGTCTAAACTAGTAACTATTGTCTTTAAGACAAGAAGAGTGAAAAAGTGCATTCAACTATCTATTCATTGTGTAGTTTGAAAAAAAAATTACAAAAGATTCAATGAGTTTGAACGTGCTTTTTAGCAATAGGCAAATATGCATTTAATAACAAAAAAGTCGTGTGACGTTTTTTGTATAATGATTTACATCAGATTGATGTACTTTGCACTTTTAGTTTAAAAATATGTTTTAATGTTATATTTTAATTTTGTAAAATTCATTTCTATTGTTCTAAATTTTTGTACATACTTCTACACTCAACAGAAAAGTTTCTTTGTAGTGGAGAAATGTTCTATGAGAAATTAAGTAAACAGGTCCCATAGCCGAGTTCAATACTTGAATAAAAATCATTATAATACATTTTATTATTTTTTAAAATTTGTTAAAACGCATATTTTTAATGTTTTTGTATGTTGAAATGAGATGTTTCGCTACTAATATTCTTTCCTTCAGCTAAAGATAAACACAATGCAAAAATAGGTTGTGTTTAAGTATAGTCATTTAAATAGTTTTGAAGTAACTTTTGGATGTCAGTTAATTTACAGTCTAGTAACTCTAATATAATTGAATCGGTGAGTGCAAAAACAACGTCAGTCACAAATTTCAAATTTTTCAGGAGGGAGAAAAAGCGTAATAACTCCTCCTCTATTTCTGCACTCAACATTCGAAACAAACGTCCTGTAATTACGGAACTACTCAACAGACGAACGTAGTTTTTGCACCCATCACGCATCCTGCCTTTCTACGCTTATTTTCATTGAAAACGAGTTTTCGGATTTTTTTTGACTGAAGTGGTTTCTGCACTCACCGTTTCAATTGGCAATGCATGTAAGCAGTATTTATAGCATGCGAAAAAAAAACACCTCAGTAAAAAAACATCATTAATTGTCTTTAGTGCAATATTACAATTGCATAAAATTGAATAATAGTCGTCAATCGTTTATCGACAGCAAACCAAACAGTATCTTGTTCACTGTTTGAACATCTAACCGCTGACCGCCTGCCTCCAACAACCATCAAACGTGCCACCGAGCAAATTTACCATCCAACCACCAGCCAAAATACTATAACCTACAGATTAATACAGAGTCATAAACTCTTCTACCCCATTCCTCAGCCTCAGACACTTAAATATATAGTGTCAGACACAAGTTTACAACGTTGGGGTTACGACGTTGGAAGGGAAACGTCGTAAACCGTTTACTCTCTCCTTTTGGGTGGTGTCGGAAGCGAGAAAAAGAGGGGATGTGTTAAGGCACTTCCTGTCAGGAAGCTATGGGCAGTTGGAGGGTTCCTAATTTTCTATTATCGCATGCTCTTGAGTTATGGGTTTTCATAATCGATGGGTATGGGGGTGCGGTGGTGGATTCAAGATATGTTTAATTAAAATAGTTCGTAAAATGAAGGGGGAATCATTGCAAGGTTTATATTAGTGGTTTTTGAATTATTAAAGAGAGGAAATATGTTTATAAATTGAGCGGGTGATTGTGATTTAAGTATTAAAATATATTTGTGTTAATTTTTTTTAAAGCATACATTAAACGTCTAGCAGCAAATGCTGTTTAATAAATTTTTGATAACATGCCCTCTTTTCAATATAAATTAAATATTTATTAGTATATTACTGCATTATATTTTTTTAAAACAAATTTTAAACTTTTTTTTATTTTTAGATACACAAACACATTAGCAAACTTGGTTGCAAAATTTTAAAGAAATACAAAAATCTGCAAATGTATCCCTTCGTTTGGTAGATGAAAATGATGACAAGATATTTTGAAATTATCATTGTTAAAATTAAGTTTACCATAATAATTATTGTAACTCATTTCAAGCAGCTTATATACAGTAGCATTAACATAAACTGCGAAGAAAATGTTTGAAACTGAAATGTTAAGTTATTGTTTAAGAACAAAGTAATGGTAAAATATAAAAATACAGAGTTTCAAGAGATGGTATGCATGGAAGTTATTAAAATTAAAACAAGTCAGGGATCCTCACTTGTTATATTGCGAAATATACAGATACACGCACACCTAAATTATCCTGTTTTCAATGTCCAATGTGACACATTCTCTCCTTTGAGACAAGACTTCAAGCGCACGCCATTTCTCCGTTAAAGCTGGACATATCGGGAAAAGCACCCCAAATGTAAATTCAAATGCAACAAACCCTCGCATATTCAGAGCCCCACAGAAGACAGAACTCCCCCCTAAGTTTATTAATTAAGTTGGCAACGGGACTGAGCAATCTCTCTTCCCCCCATCTTTTCTCGTTTGCATTTCTGAGGGAGTGTGAGAGAGGTGAGAGGAAAATAATTCTACCAAACCGTGAAGAGATGACCAGAATTGCTGCAACAAGGTCGAATTTGGGAAGGAGGACGGTTGGCTGCACGAATTTGGATCGGGTATTTGTGTTAGGGTACGTAGTCTAGTTTGAAGAGGGAAGTTTAATAAGGAAATATTCGAAATGTGTAGTGGTGTTGTACTGTAGTGTAATCGTTTCCGGCAGCCTATTTCTAGCCTCCATTAGGAGCTTCAACACAGCCAATAACGCCTCGTAATTCAGAACCCTGGTCAAGTGACGAGGCATCGACATCTGAGCGGGCACCCAACGGAACTTCGAGTGACCTCGTACGCTGACGCCGACTTTGGACTCCACAGAATTAACGAGCACGTCTGTCCCAGTGTACTCGGGCCCATCCGTCACGAGTTGAATTTTCTACTCTTTCCCAGTACAGATATCCGATTTATAGGATGACTGGCAGTAGGTGGGATTATTAGAAATGTTTTCATTATTTTTATTTTAAATTGGTTTTTAGCTAATGTAGGTAATGGGGAGTTATTCAAGGTTTCTCGTGCTGCACTTGGTAATGCAGAGAAAGTAGGATGAATATAGGTCTCGTTAGTTAGTAGTTATACAAATATACATTCAGCCCATCTAAATAAAGTCTTTAGACAAACGACGGTTTGATTCACAAAAGTCCAATGAAAGGTTTGAAGTGAAGAAAAATGTGGTAGTAAGGATCAGGCAGATATAAATAATTAAAAATATCATGGATCATAAAGAAAATAACAAATAATAAATTTTAACTTATTTAATAGTGACAAGTACCCAAAAGTATAGAGAAATTCAATATAATGCAAGTTTAGCTACCAAATTCTTTAATTTTTAGGTTGAATTGTATTCGTTAATAAATAATACGCATAATAACACGAAATGTGTAATACAAATTTTACTAGCATTCACGCGCGTTAAAAAAATATTTTACATATTTCATTCTTCACATGCATAAAGAATATATTTCACTATACTTTAAACGAAATAAGTGTTTTGATATTTGATTACCTTAGAGAAAACCAATTTTGTCAAAATTTTGCACAATAAAAAGTATTGATATCTAGAGCCTTTTTTACTTAACTATTTTCAAAAATAAAACCCTTTAGAAATAAATCTCTAATTAGGTATGAAAATCCTATTTTGGAGTTTTATAGCAAATCTTCATACAAATTTCTTAAAGATTTTAAACTTTTTTACTATTTTTAAATCGAACACAAAATACCTCTTAAAGTTTTGATGTTTATTCGGGCGTTAAAAACTTAGTCCAGCCTCATCAATATCAATGGATACTTCCTACTAAAAGCAATCTTATATCAGTTGCGGCATGCATTTTTTTTCTCTCAAACTCATTTGTAAAAAAAGAAATATTATTTCCATCAATTCTCGCCTGAAGCCAATTTTTCCTGTATAAAATACTTCTTTAAACTTTTGATTCTACATTTTCTTTTTCACTTTGGCAGCAGCAAATGAGTTTCGGACGTTTACTAAAAGCTTTTTTCGGTTATTATTTCTGTGCTTAGCAGTAAAAAGACCAACGCCTAATTCGCGGAAGGATACATTTGCCCTTTTTCTGTTAAGACACAGCTTTTCAGACCTCAAATGGAATAAAATGCGGATTTTTGGAAGCCAAACGAAAGAAATCATAATGGAAGTTTGCATTATTATTATTGAAAATATTTCTTAAGATTTAAATCAACATGGTCGTGGTTTTCCTGCGGTCGGGAAAAAGTAAATGTTTAGAATATTTATATTATGACTTACACTTCTTTTAAGGCTTTTTAGAAATCCATTTAGATTCTATATTGAGTATCCAAAGTTAAATTGAAAATGTGTCACAATACGGAAATAAATACTGAATACAGTTTTTCAATTTGCTGTTTCATTTGCGTCCTTTTTCCTAAATTTTATTTCTCGCACATTTAAAATATGAATTCCTTTTATGAAAGCTTAATTTTTATAAAATAAATTATTTTATGTAGTATAAAGGATATTTTAACAAGTGGAAGAATTCTTTTTTTTTGTGATAAAATATTTGGTAACAGTATTTTCATCTTTATGGGAAACTAAAGAATGTACCATGTACAAAAGGCGTTAATGTAGAGAAATCTCTTTTTCTATTAAATGAAACCTTATGCAGGTATGCTTGAAACTGATATCAACTAATATGTGAAAAGATAATCTTATGTTTTCTCCAAATTCCAAAAGTGAATATGTGAAAATGAATAGGGTAATACTGATTAAAAAAATTGTTACACACTATTTTAAGAAAACCTAAAATATTAAGTTCCATAACAATTTAAATTTTAGGTAATGCTGTTTCATGTTGTAAAAAGTTTTATAAAAGAGCTTTCTCGTATATTATTAAAAAAAAAGAATTTAAAACCATGATTTCCTAGAACAATTATAATGTACAACTCAATACTTTATTATTCATTGTTCTTAATTTATATTGTATAAAATAATTATTACAGAAATATACTCAATGAGCATAATACTAAGTCTTTTGAGTCACTGGATTTCTCATGAATATGTGTGCACTAAAATCTTAATTGAAAAAGTACAATATTTTAGATAAACAATGATATAATAACTTAATTATTATGAAATACAAGTTAAAAACAAATTTTCGTTTCTTTTTGAAGTTATTAAAATAAAATTTTATTTAAAATGAAAAATTATAATCTTCAACATTTTTACGATATTTTGTTTAATCCGGGCATTTATTAACGAAATTAAGGCTTTAAAATTAAATTTCAACATTTTAATCCACCAAAATTTTAATTTAAAATATGCTAGAATAGTTGTTTTAATATTTTACTTTTCTTTAATTAAAACAATTTTATTTATGATCTAAAAATTAAATTTATCGTAATTTATTAAATATTTCTAGTAGCTATTGAAAATATACTCCTTCTTCAAGAATTGTTTTTATCAACTTTAACTACTTCACAAAAGCTTTAACAAAGTAACAGCTAATTTTTATTTAAAAATATTCCTTTAATTAAAAAATTCCAGCGTATCTATAAAGTAATTATTCTTCAAAATACCTTACCCTATTTGAAAAAAAAACTTACAAAAATCATTTTCAAGTGCCTAATTAATTCAGCTAGATTATGAATAAATTATCAGAATTTCTGATTCTGCTTCAGCAGCCAAACAACTCAGACACTTAACCTGAAGACGCTACCAGTTAAAAAAAATCCCAAATACGTAGCTTCAGGGTATCATCAACTTCTATTATCATTTTTTAGATATACTTTAGTTTTAGTGGCTTTTATGATGCCCTTTTTTTCTATCCTCGACGCCTATAGAACATATTGAAGAAAGCAGATCTGTCATAGGCAGTCATCCCCCACCCTTCTGTATCTCCCTTCTTGCAGACGACAGGGACTATCTGTCTTCGTTCGAATGTAGCTGGAGGGGGATGGAACACACCCCTTTGAAGATCTTTTTGGCGGGATTTTTCGTTTGCTGAGAAATCCTTTCAAGTTCCAATTACTGCAAAGTGGTTTTTCGTTCTTTTTTTGTGCTGTTGCCTCTGGATGTTTGGAGGCTTTGTTTTTGTTGCTCGGGCGGTAGTTGAGTTATGAGGTTTTTGTTTGGCTATTATCACGGATGAAAGGATGGTGGAAGGAGGTAGTCGGTGTCTGCTTTAGGACCTAGACGTTTGTTTTAAGTTTTGTGTTCTTTTGCTGTTGCTGGCGTAGGTGAGACAAATTGAAGGTTGTATTTAGTGGAATTGTCTGAAAGTTCGAAGAAGACTTAAAATCGCGTGATATGATAGCAACTAATAAAAATCAACGATTGGAACATTTAAGTGATTATTCAAATTTATTTTGAAGATTTAAAGAAAGTATTATGTGCCTTAAGTGAAATTTTATATTTCTTTTTTTTAATTATATGTAACACCTAAACATCTTTGATTTTTTTGGGAATTAAAACTTAATATTCCATCAAATTTTTTACGGATAAATTAAATGTGCTTAATTAATCTTTAAATTCAATTATTTATAAAGTTGAATTTTGAAAAATATTTTCAGATTCGAGACAATTTTTCCCCTTAAATTCATAGCATTTCGCAATAAACACGCATTGCAAAATTTTGTGTAACGTCACTATATAATATTGGTGGCCTTTATAGAGTAACTTTATTAAACAAAACTGGGGGGAGCTTTATGCTTAGTATATTTGCTGGAGCAACGTAACACAATAAATGTGTTTTTTTTCTGAGTATCGTTACATCACATGTATGTGCATAAGAAACTTTATACTATAATGACACTCTTAAGTTACCATTTGTAAGCCCACTTACGAACAGCTTATTACAGCAATTTGTTATTTTTACATGCAAAAATATAGGTTACTATTTCCATAAAGTAATAGTTTTCACAAGTTTTATGAAATAACAAAATGCAATGCGATACCAAACTTGTACCGTAAGTATACTCTTTCACAGCAAATGTGTGCTCGAAATTTAAAAAAAAAAAATAATCGTATTTTCTTTATATGATTAGCACCGCTGGTGGTTTCGTGGCCGATTACTTTGATACAAGTTTGACATAGCGAAATCTCGGGAACGCATTATAGGACTTGTCTCGAAAATAAGAATAATTATATCTACTCAAACAAGGTGATTAACGGAAATTCACGTGTTTTTTTAATGAAGAATGATAAACTGAAACATTATAAGTTAACGGCTATAATTTATTCTCAAACGGAACGAATAAACAAAGATGGTGTAATTTAAAGAAATATTTAGTCAAAAAGTTCCCTATATTTGCCCTATGAATTGAAGAAAGAAAACTGAAAAAACGCGACACATCAATTACTTACTGATAACTCAAAACTGTCAACGACAACTTTTCAAATTATGACTTACGTAGATCCTTCAACCATTCTTTAACTGCCGAATACATCACAATCCATTTCTTCCAAAACATCCCACAACTTTGAACAAAAGTCAACCAAACCCTAATCTCACCCAATGAAAAAGCCAAACAAAACCAACAATGAACACTTGCACCCCATCCATCAACGTATAACGCGACAGGAATAAAAATTCTCTTCCTACAAGAGTTTCCCAAGATTACCTTATCCATCAACGCGGGCCTATCCGTGGCTTTCAATTACCCCGACAAACTACTGTTTTAAGCGGGAAGACTGAGGCACCTGATCTGTCTCGAAGGCTTTTTCTCTCTCTCCCTGCTTTATATTTATAAGTTAATCTATTAGACACGTGCCTTTTTTAATAGGTTCGCTTAATTCACTGACTTGGGAAGAAGTCAATCGGATTTGGGTCTATTGTCTTTCAAAGAGCTGGGGTGAAAATAAATTTACAGTCGGATATATTAATGTTTTGTTTTTAGGAGTATTTGAGTAGACATAAAAATTTAGGAATTTCAATTTTGTTGTTAAATTAATTTTTTAAAATTTATGATGCCGGTAACTCATCTTGAACCAATGTGTTAATTATGGGTGTTAATAAGGATTAAATTGTCATAAGTCTACGAACAATGTATTCTAATGAGTTTTAACATCTATGGTGAAAATAACTTACTAAATTTCTTGTTGAAAAAACAAACGCCTTTGATTGCTTTCAAACAAGATGAGCATAGGTAGCACCCTACAACTGATCACCACTTAGAGTCTCCTTCAATGTTAAACATTTAAAGATGCCGTGATTTTCGCCTGTAACACAAATTGTGGATTAAGATTACTAAACTCCAAATAAAACGTTCTACATGGCGTTGTGTAACCCAGTGTAGCTTTCTACAGAAACCCAGCTCATTTACAATCATTATTGCTATGAAACGAAAATAGTTATAAATAAATTCCACGAAATCTATTAAGCATACATTAAGTAGTCAGTAAAGCGACATTCTTATGAGCAGAAAATTGTAAGTTGAAGTCTTGCATCTGGGCTAACTTGTCTAACCACGAAATATCTGTTAAAATTTCACTTAAATGTAGTAATTTCATTATGGTAAAAGCATTTAAATTCCATCTTAAATATGGGGGGCAGCTAGTGTCACGTATTTTTTTCACCCCGTCTTTGTGGTAGCCGATTACTTAGCTCCGGTGTAAGTTTACAACCCATTATGATGTCATGTTACCGTAAATTATTGTGTAACTTTTTTTAACTAAAAATGGAGGCAGTACCTAAACGTTTTATACTGTTTGAATAACTGGTTTAAAGACGGTTAAGTGTGGTTTCATGACGGGAAAATTTGTCGTTTTTACTGGGGAGGACTAACTTCGTGTAATAAAATAACATTTATATTATATTTTTATCCTCATATCCTTTCATTTATCTGACTCTTCGAAATAGTCAAAAAATACTAGAAAACTAATTATCATTAAATTGTAAAATAGAATAGTAGCATTACTATACTTCATATTAATAAAAGACTACGAGCAAATATCAAAAAAGGGGAGAATTTACGATTGCATAAAGGAAGAAAATCCTTGAAAATTATACTTAAATTAATCCTCATTCCAGTAAAAATAAAATGTTCACCTTGACATAATAAACAAGTTATTGATAACTAATCCACTTAAAATAGGGATTATGTCTTTATGTGTTATCTTTAAAGCAATGAAATTGAGTTTAAATTAAAAAATTGAATCCAGCCATGTCATTAAATTTGATGTGTTTGTGTTTCTCTACTTATCCAAACACTAATAACTTTGTTTAAAATAACAAGCTTTCTTTTCTTCATTCCATCCAAAATAATGTATTCGGATATACGGCTTTTTAATCACAGATTAGGGTCCAAATCTTGTACCTAATTTCACCCATAATCTTTCCCTTCATTATTTAAGAATAGAATTCGATGTTTTTTTTTCTTCTTCCAGTTCTTCCCCTCCATCTAACAAAGTGATTCATTCAGGCCACATTTAAGGCTGATAAGAGAGATATTACATTGTTAAGCGACTACTTTTTTTTCATCGCTAAAAATCAGTATAACCCCTACTCAAACAGGAGATTAAATTAGCTGAAAAAGGAAGAGAAAACGGGGAATAACCATTTTCTGATAAGCATTGGAACTAATAATGATCGTAGAAAGCCTGGTGCGGAGTCTCGTGTGGCAAAAAAAAAAAACCATTGGTTTTAAGGGAAGTGTTTTTGAGATTTTATCGTAAGATACAATGCATTTTGCAGAGAAAATTAGAACTAAGCGATGAGGTTATTAGACTGCTATTAAAATGGAAAGTGACAAAAGTAGTGGAGATACTTCATGTTGAGTGTAAATTGTGCATTGTATGCGCAAAAGCAACATTGCTATGATAGTGATTAAATTTGTTTTGAATTTGAATGAAATGGAGAATATAAAAATATTTTTACATTAGTGCCAATTTTTTTTAACATAATAGTGACTTCCTTCGTCTCGTACTGGAACTAGAAGCTGTCAATAAATGTACAAAACTTCCAGTCATATTAAACTGGTAAACATAGACTTCGTCGTTAAACATTTGGCACTTTGGTTTCACCAAAATATGGTTCTAGAAGCAGCAATGCTGTGTGGTGAAAAGTTTCATCATATTTCATTTTCCCCTCAAGTATTGTTTCCAGAACTTGATAAATGGTTCATACGAAAATAAAAATACGGTGAAACTTTTCACCACAAAGCCGTTGTAGCTACTATTAACCACTATTATGGTGAAACTATTTTTGATACAGTACCTCTTTATGGTTACATTTTACTGATACTTGTTTAAGAAGACGTTAAATAACTGCTCAAGCGTAGTCTTGCTTACCTATTTGAGACTCAAAATTACAAAGAATCATTAAACAATATTTATTTTTAGATAAATACGGATCAGTATTAACTGAATTAAAATGAACAAACGAGTCCAAACCACTTTCAAATATGAGTAAGCAGTTTTCATCCTGGGGAAAATTTCTCTGCCAGAAAAAGACATTAAAGGAAAAGAGGGTTTTACAGATTCCAGAATTCTTGGGTAGAGGAATCGAAGAATGGTAAAGTATAGAAGGAACTACGCGGTATAGGGGAATGCAAGCATAGATAAATTTATTTGACCTGTAAAGATTCAAATATAAAAGTTAAATATTTAAATTTCATGAAAATAAATTAAATTTGTACTGTTTGTAAAAAGTTTTTTTTTAAATTTCCATTTTTTAAAAAATTATAATGCATGTAAGAACTGACTTTTCAAATGGATAACTAGGAATCTTATACCTTTCACAGAAAATAAATACATAAATAAATAAATAAATAAATAAATAAATAAATAAATAAATAAATAAATAAATAAATAAATAAATAAATAAATAAATAAATAAATAAATAAATAAATAAATAAATAAATAAATAAATAAATAAATAAATAAATAAATAAATAAATAAATAAATAAATAAATAAATAAATAAATAAATAAATAAATAAATAAATAAATAAATAAATAAATAAATAAATAAATAAATAAATAAATAAATAAATAAATAAATAAATAAATAAATAAATAAATAAATCTATGCGGTAATTAATAAACATTCACAGGCGAGAAAAGTTTTTGATTGATATAATTCAAATAAGATTTCGTTGATATCGGAATGTTTTTAAGATAATAATTGACTTATATAAGTAGAGCTTGGGCAACTTTATTATTTTTTTTTAATATTTAAATAGATTTTCTTTAAATAAAAAACTGGTTCACAGAAAATAATTTGTTTCATAATTTTTTTTTTATTTTGTACAATTAAATTTCATTTTATGTCCCAATATGATAAAAAGGCTGAGCAACAAAATAAATAATTTTGATAATGTAGAACGATATTCTCTAGTGACTCTTAACGGTTCAACTTTATAATCAACAACGGTTCAACTTTTCAAATATTGATACAGTTTCAACTTTACAATGATTCCACAACTTCCGTTAATAAAATATGAAAAGAACCTTGATCATAAATGTGATGGTCATTTTTTAATATGAAGTTGAAGAAAAATATATAAATCCTCTATTAAATCGCCAATTTTTATCCGGGCCAAAAAGTTCTGACACATAACCCAATCCAAACCAAGAACAAACAGCGTTCATTTCGTTTTAATGCCTCATAACCAGCAGTATCTCGCGAACAAAGAACAAAAGAAATAAAGAAGCTTCGAACAAGACGCGACGCTTCATTTCCGATTTAGTGATCCTTGCAGGAGATTGAATCAGGAGATCCGAACGATTCCCTTGAGTAACATATCCTTTTAAAGATATCGTCTGGATGATGCATCCCTTAAGATATAGATATAAAAAAAGCATAAAAGATCCAGTCGTACCTTAAAGGAAAAAAAGTTATATATCATATCAATATTGTCAAAGATTGGAGAAGCCTGAAAAGTCTCGCCAAATGCCACTTGGAAGGCTGCCAGGTAAATTATCCGGGAATGTAACATTGGCTAATGTGTTCCCTGGAGAATTTGAGAATAAGGAATAGCTTTTTAAAATAAATGGCAAGCGTTAATGACTCCAAAGTACCGCTAAATGCGTTTGGAAATATTGTTTAAGAATTACAGGTAATTGTTAGTGTTTAGTGGTACATAGTTCCCGTGCTTTAGTATTAATGTATGCTAGCTTTAAGCTGTTTAAGGATATAACTACTTACACGTATTTTCGTTTACGGTGTTTACACCGATGTGTGTTAAGAACGAAAAGTAATTATTTAAATGTGTGGTTTGTATGTCAGCGATAAGCCTGAATATGTTATGAATTATGCATACGTATAAGCTTCTAGTTTTGGGTGCAACGCTCATATTGGATTCTTTTACGCTGAATGTAATTTTTTGCTACTAATTTTGTAATTGGAATACACTAAATGTACACTTAAATAAAGGATTTAAATGCACAGTTCCCTTTTCCACCTTTTTTTAAAAATTTATATAAGGTTATATTCTGTTTTCCTGCTATTCCGTTCATAGGCTAATGCCGAATTCTAGTTTTAAACCAAAATATCCATTTATTTTTAAGGCTGGTTTCTTAAGATCTCATTCTCCAAATTCAGCCAGCAGAAACTTCGATACTCAGTTTTACTATACTGCTTACTTTTGAATGATAAATTGTTTTGATGTGATGGTTCAAATTTTTCGTTACAAAATTAGCATTTCCAAAATCAATCGGTTGCTAAACCTAAAGTCTCCAAAGCTAAGGTATTTTTTTTATTAATTTAACAGTTTAATTAACTTTTATTCCAAGGACAATTGCATGTACTCACATAAAACTTGCCTCAAGCAATAATAGTGGAACAGAATTATTTAGTAAAAATGGCAACATTAAAATATTGATTTATTTCAATACAAGAATTGTGTTGTGACCATACGAAAGAAATCAATGTTGCTCTAACACAACTGACGATCACGAAAGGACACGTTTATAATATCCATACGATATTAACAGAAAAGTAGTAAACTATATTGTTTTCCAGAGTAGGAATAACAAAGTTATAATATTCATTTCGAAACATCGTAATGTAAAAATGTTTGAACTTTAATATAGATCATTATTCAAAGAATAAAAGAGCAGATTTTGGCAAATTCTTTTTCTTATTACGCAACTTTTATAATCACTGGTAAAACAAAATTTTCTGCATTGAAAGTCAATGCAAGTTTTTCTTAATGCTTCATCGATCATATATTTTTTCTAAAAAAAGAGACTTAAAAATTGTATCACTATTAGGTCCGTTTTTCGGGGCTTGGTTAAAACTTAACTAAATAAAGTAGAATGTAACTTTTGCAATCACAGTTCCTTATTTTTTTTTAACCCGGCAGCACTCGCCTGGGGTCTAACGGACCCCAGATAGATTAAATACACTCTAAGATCTGAAACTCTGACTGGATTACCATTATAAGGATTTTCTATATTGAAATTGATATAGACACTAACTCCAATTGTGTCTAAGGGAACTAATGTAATGGCTTACGGCTGCCTTTTTCTAGCCTCCTTTCGGAGCTTTAGCACAGTTGCGGTTTAGTTTGTTATTTAACTATCTAGCTATACAAAATTGCAAATCGTCCATGTTATATTTTTTTGACAAATTTTTTCAAACAAAAACAACCCCCCAAAAACATGAATTATTCAAATTTAATGATGATTTCATGGTCGAAAAGTTAATCACTGAAACAAATCTGGTTATTGGCTTTCAATTCAATGATTAGTGACGGTTGAGTTATCCGATCGGAAAAGGCCAGGAACAGTTCCTCGTACTTTTACGACTAGCTGTTGTGTAGACAGTTTAGTTAGCGATATTTTAGTTAGAGTTAGCGACGTTAGCGCTAAGATCGAGAATTTTAATTATCCATTAAAATCTGACGTATTATAGTACATCTCGAAGAAACAGAGCTGCAATCGGAAAGTTTAATTATGCCAATCGCAAATCCATTGTTAATAGTGTATTAGTTCCGTTCAACACTTTGGAGGCGCTAGGCATCAGATTGAGTTCCCAATCTAGAAGATTATTAGTCTATGCTAAGTTAGCGCGAGTTCTGCCGGGTTAACCTTCAATTATGTGGGCATAATTTTTATAAGCTGTAATTTATGAAAAATTCTAGAAGTTTATACTAGAAATTATAAAAAGAACATTTTGTCTGTACGTAAACAGAGAATCAATCATTTATTTACAGGAGTACATTTAGAAAAATATAGAGTGACACAAGTATTTGTAGTTTTTTTTTTTTAATTTTTGGCAACTTGATAAACACGAATCGCTTCAGATCAATTAAAAAAACTTATAATATAATATATTTTTATATCCAAATTCTGAACAGAATTTTACCCCTCTGCCTCAACCGACCCCCGTTTCATTATTAATTACAGACCTAACGAAAATCAATACACGTTTTTCACATCTTGTAACAATGTTGCGGGATCTCAAGAATCAGAATCTCCCTTTGTCTTCTAGCATGTAAAATGAAGGGTAAAGCATTCTTCTGAGGGGGGTGTCAAAAGCGGAAGATAATAAAATGAGGGACTTAACAATAATCCGAAAACGCAACAAAGGAAGTGATATTACAACAGTGTCATCGAGGCTTTATCAGGGCTTAACGGTACAATGGGTTGGTGAGGGGAGACTGGGGGCTGTCTTTTAAAGTAAAGGGTGAGGTTGTGTTTGCTAAATTGAAAAAAAAAACTTCAAAGTTGAAATAATTTTTATAGGGGTTGAAAACTAGCATGACTTCCCGAAACTTCATATTAAAAGAAACCCCACATCTCTCCTTCCAAATCAAATCACAATATATAATCATAAATATACACAATATATGCCACTGTAAATACAATATAAAAAGGTTTTTTTGCTGTAGATAAACGACAGTAAATGCAATATAAAATTCTTTTTTTGTTGATTGACCACACGTATTGACCACACGTTTATTACCTTTATTTTTCTAAATTCATATTGTTGACTTATCTTAGGTCTGTCTGATGGAGTCAAACAAGATCCATTTGTCTAGTAACCCTTAAAAATCTAGTACTTAATGAAAGAAGAGCAAAGATCTTCCCTCGCAGGCCAAAACGCGATCAAGAGAAGTCCTCTGATTTAGACATTTCGTGCATGAAGCATGCGCCTTCTCACTAAAGGAAAGACTTTTAATAAGGTAGCTTTTATATCGTAATATTGTCATTCGTAAGTTTCTGTCTTATTGAAGAGGCATAGTGAAAAGCAAGGGTGGAGTTTGCTAGTGCAATTAGTAATATGAGAGTTAGCTGAAGAGCGGCACATCTACAAGGATTCCTTCGTTTGTGCTGGCCAAAATTGACAAATAGATGATGAGAATGGTGAAAAGGTATCAGACATATATATGCTAAGTCAAGGGTTCTTCTGAGAAACTTATCTGCTCAAAGGTTTAATTTAAATTATTAAATCAAATATAGGGTTAAAATCTAAACATTTTAACAATACCATCATTCATTTATCACAAATACCCTAAGATGGTCTACACTCCACTACAATGACACCACTGTCATCTCATCCCTTTGCTATATTCCCGGGTCAGATAGTAGCATCTAAAATTATTTACGCGTTCAATTTGTATGTATAAATTCTACTTTTTTTACTATACCTAAATTCTAGATACATAAATGGGATTAAATTATTTTTAAGTGTTTAATCCACTCAAAAAATGTTTGTAAAAAAACATTGGGTGACATTGAACCACAAAAAACCTACTCAAGATATCACCAATTCATTCGTCACGTACCGCAACAGGTGTTCGTGTTGGTAGCACCTCAAAATAATTACACATGCACTTTTTTGTTTGTGTGCTCAAATTTCACTACTATACCTAAATTACAGATACATATAATACATTTTAATCTTTGAAAAGTGTGTAACAGCCCAAAATGCTTGCAAAAAGCCTTATACAATGCTGATCAACCAAAAAAAACCCTCTATAAATACCATCATTCATTTATCACAAATACCCTAAGATGGTCGACACTCCACTACTATGAACATCATTGTCATCTCATCCCTTTGTCATATTCCCGGGTCAGATAATACACAGCGTACCGCAGGAGGTATCCGTGTTATCAGCATCTCAATGGATTGCACTCTGCTGGATGCCAATTAACAGCTACCCTCCATGTTATTGGATGCCGCGGCTCACTTGGAAGCACACAGCAACAGATATTGCTTAGAGAGATTAGAGGGCTTTCATATTAGTGGTGTGTACAGGTAGGGAGTGTATGTGTTTGTTGTTAATTAAGGTGGTAGGAGTGTTTATTTAATAAAGATTAGGTTTTTTATAGTGAGATTAATTAACTAATTGTGTAATTTAATAGTTTTGTTAATCTTAATTAGATTTTAAAAAAAAGTCTTAAAAGTTTATGCTCAATGTATACTTGCATCAAAATATTTATTTTTTAATAAGCCACATCTATTTTTTATTTGCCTGTTATGAAAGTCATATGTAAATACTTAAGAAAACATTAAAATGTATTCTCTTTTTGTTTTGTTTTAGTAGTTAGAAAGGTTAGCAACTGATGCTGATCCATCTATCAGCATGTCTGTTGATGTGCTCTACTTGGAAGCACACAGCAACAGATATTGCTCGAGCCGGCAGAAAGATTGCTTTCATATTCGTGGTGTGTACAGGTAAGGTAGGGATAGAGAGTACGTTTGTTTGTTGCTAATTAAGGTGGTTGGGGTGTTTATTTAATAAAGTTTAGGTTTTTATAATGAGAATAATTGTTATGGAAGAGTTCTGTAAAAAAAATTCCCTAGCGTCAAGGATATTTTTGGTCAATTATGTTGCTGAATATTCCTGAATACAACACACTTTAAATAAGTACATGGTTCAATTGGAAAAAGTTTTTAATCCATTTTTACTTAAACATTTTGACTTTCTAAGTACAATACTTTTAATAGAATTAGCCATTATCAAAATTGTTCTCTTTTTTGTCTTAAATACATTTTTTTGGTTGCTTGCTAAACATTTTTACAAAATAAAAATATTCTTATTACATCGAGGTTCGGTTTTAAAAAGTTATAACCGTTATCATTCTTCTGCAACGCATATACTAAGCTTTTAAGTTAATCTTAGTTAACTCTTTTTTTTTAAGTTACTTTATATCGGAAAAAATTATTTAGTTACAATCAGAATAAATACTTAAAAAGCTTCTAGATTGGTTTGAAACATTTTACAAATGTAGCAAACCATTCATTTTAATTAAGCTGAATATCATAATAGTTACTATGTCATTCATTTTTTTATATTTATTTTCGGAAAACTTATTAAATATCTTATTACATTTATTTTATTGGATTTGTTAAAGCAACTTTCGATTCAACCTAATTATATCCTTAAGCTGTTCCGAAATTTGATCTTCGTGAAAAAAATTATATTCGGAGTTAACTTTTTCTTCTTCAAACTTCTACAACTTCAAATAACACTCATGATGTTTAGTTCCTCGTCCACTTGCAAACCCGAAATTACCCAATTTCTTTTTATAAAAATCTTAACGCGCAAAAAACCGTTAGGCTTTACGTTTTGAACTGATACGCTTCAAAACAGAAAACATTTTTAGAAAAGTAGCCGAGTTCTAAACTCTTTTTCCTACACTAAAAGATACAATTCCGCAAGGAAAAAAGAAAACTGCCTTTAGAGCCTTCGGGCATTTTCAAATCTTTGTGTTTGGAGAACGCATTTAGAAGTGGCGTATAGAAGAAACATAAGTAAGTCAAGGGTGTTTGGTTGTTTTAACAATGTACAGAAATTCCTTTCTCAATACTTTTAACTTTATTCTCAATGTATACATAGTATAGAATATAATGTTTGTCTACTTTCTTTATAACAGGTAATTTAACTGCTGTTCTTTCAACCTCTGTAATTTTTTTATACATAAACAATTTAAATTCGTTAGTAAATTGCTTAACAAATTCGGTCGTTTGATGGAAGAAAACATACATCGAATTGAACAAAATTACTAATAAATTAACACTACCATATCTGAAATATACAGACCTCACAATCCCATCAAGGGACTATCATTTTTTTTCCAGCAAAATGTATTTTTTGAAAAAATTTCGAATTTCATTTTTTATCCCCTTTACAGTAGTGATGAGGTATTTCAAAACCATTTATTATATCTATAAAAAAATGGTTAATAATTCAAAATTGAAAATTATGTCTCATACAGTAAAAAAAAATACAGTTTTTTTTAACCTGTTTACATCTCAAAGGGTAAAAAAAGTATGTAAACTGAATTTTAATATTGAAAATAAAAATATATCAAACAAACATTCACGTCGTGAACATCCCAAAAAGGTATTAACACAACACTCATCTGATACAAGTATTTATTGTATTAAATTGCTAGTGCATACAGAAGAAAAAACTGTACTATAAAAAGTTATAAAAACAGTACTATAAAAAGTTATAAAAACAGTACTAAAAAAATTGATGTTAAAAAATAATCTTATTGCATAAAAATATTTATTAAAATGCATCAAATTTATTAGATGGTCCTCTGTTATCATTTTGCACACAAACATTTATTGACATCCAATTTTTCAGAATTTACATTTTATGAGTTTCTTATTATATATTAATCTTTTATTATATAATTTTACCACTTGTAGACAATTCACCTTGTTTTAAAGCATCTGAAGCCCAAATTTGGTGTGTGTGGCTAAAAAAAAATTATTATTTTTTAATATAAAAACAAATATTTTGAAAGAATCTTAATTATATAAATGCAAAGATATATCTATGTTATACTTAAACTTTAGAACATGTATGTATTTATTAGGGGGTTTGAATTTATTTATTAAACATCTTACAATAACAATCTTGACTTTAAACTTTTAAGTTTTTGGCAAATTTTTCAATTCCTTAATTTCTGTTACAAAAATTTGAAAAAAATATAGTTAGTTTACCAGTGCTAAAGTACTTTCAAACTATTGTGCGGTATATAATATAATAGAATCTCGCATTAATTTGTTAGTATACTTCACTAATTTTAAAAGCGAATAAATTGTTTAAAACTACCTACCCCCATTCTACAATTCAGTATTTCAACACTTTATTGTAATTAAAAAGATACAGTTTTAGAATTTAAAGTAACTTCAAAGCCACTTGGCAATTAACTTAGTTAATATTTCTAGTCTTGAGTTCAGCCTTTCAACTAATTACATTTTGCTTCTATTTTTAGCTAAATGCTTTTACAAAAGATAAATTCGTGAAGCTATTAATTTCATTTTCCCCTTATTTGAGAAAGACACTGAAGTCTCAACTTAAAGCATTAGAGACAGAATATACTGTTGAATAATTGTCCCTCAGTGAACAATTAAAGTAAGTTAAATAGCGTTGAAGCTGATTCTTCTAATTATGGCTTTTTAATGAACAATTAAGAAAAATTAAAAATGCAATTATAAATAAGTCATAATGGAAATATTGGCATCAAATATAATTTTCAAATAAAATGAAAATGTATGCATTTTGAATGAAGAAATGAAAAATACTTATTATTGGTTACATAATACATCTTTATTATATTGCTAAAAGTAAACTAAAAAAATTAATTTGTGATTTAAATAAAGAATACATTTGATGATTTTTTTTAAAAAATTAATCTAGGTAGAAATTTTTCACCATTCTTTCTGCCTTAATTAAGTAAGCTTCTGTGATTTTAAATTATCTAATTTTATAGTTAAGAGAAATGTTGAATTAATTTAATTAAAAAATTTCAATGCACGAAAATTTATATAATGCTAAAATAAGCGTGTTCAAAATGATTTAGCATAAAATTACCTAAAAATCTTGTCTTATTCGTCTTTTTTCCTGATACAGACAGGCAGACATGTGTGATACTACGAGTGACTTAAATTTATACTATAAATACAAGGGCAAAAGAATTAAAAGAAACTATTTTCTGTTTAAAATGTGTTTAGAAATTCAATATGTATTGTTATAAATCCATTAGTTATGCCAGTAGTCCAATGGTTAGGCATTATCCATCCCCATTATTCATTCTTTTATGACTGCCACAACAACTTACAGCCAAATAAACGATTTTTTATGATTATAAACATTCACAAAATTTATTCCTGTTGTCATGTTTCCCTACAAGTTGTACATGATATGACTTACGCCATTATTATTGACATATATCCCAATAAATTAATTCGCTATGATTATGAATATGAACATCTAATGAAATCGATTAATATTACCAAGTTCACCTACAGATTACATAATGATATGAACTATCATAGTATGACGAACTCTAAGACAGAGATTGAAATATTAATTATGTATGAACCTCAAGATCCATTCCTATTCACTGTTCATCTACAATTTCTACACGAAATGACTTATTGCAATTAAATTAGTTTTTTTTATTTTGAACATGTATAAAACCGATTCCTATTGTCAAGTTTAATAACATGTTATAAATGAAATGAACTATCCTAATAAGGTTAGGTCAGGTTGAATTATCATGTCACTCGAGCTGCACGAGGGCTATTGGAGAAGAGCCTCATAATTTGGAAAAACATTCAAGTGACAAGCCGACACCCGAGTAGGCATCCAATGCAACTTCAAACTATTCTAGTGTGGCATGACTGCTTCTGGAACATAGAACCAGAAAAATCATGAACATATATAAATCAATTTACACTCTAAAAAATGAATGCTCAAAAACGACGAAATTTTCCTTAATTTTAGCGATCCGTTTACTGGCAAATGCTCCGAGTCGTTTCCTCAAAGTGAGGAAATTTGATTCGTTATTTTTATGAGGATTTGAATGTCGTCTGATCTAAAGAAATATTTCGTCATTTTTGAGCATGTGAGTGCAACGATGAGATAGAACACAAAGTCTGGAACACAAAGTCCTAACAACCCAACACCATTGAGACAGGCGACTTTTTAACGTAGGATCTAAGGTTTGTTTTTCCAAAGCGTCCTCGATCAGCAGTAACACTGTAACAGACTGCTAGAAGCGTGTCAGAGGTTAAAAATTAACATTGCTATACGGGAATCTGCGAGATCCGGTAGAGGGCGCGTATCACGACCCCTGTCAGCTTTGTTTACTATCGGTTTCGCTTTAAATGACAGCTATATTTCGACTCATGTTTTAGAAATTATTCTTCGTTTTTCTCTAATTTTATAATTCATTCTTCATAAATATGATTCATTGCTGCGTACCCTATTGCAAGTCGAAGAAAGGTAAAGTTAAAGGCGTGTCCTTTCATGAATTTCCTTCGAATGCGGAGTTAAGATCAAGATGGTTGAAAGCTGTTTCCCGGAAAGACTTTGACATCAATTCTGATTCAGGTTCGTCCGTCGTTTGCGGTAATCATTTTAAACCTTCAGATTATGTGCAAACATTTAAGGTCAAACGGTTAAAACCAAACGCTGTGCCTTCTATTTTCAAGGGTTATCCAACGTATATGAGGAAAGTGTCGCCAAAAAAACGAACAGACAACAAACTAGAGATTGCTCATCAGCTTACCCAATCGCCCTTTACTGTCCCCTTACCAACGACTGATTTGATCCCCAACTCACCTCCGCAGTTAGATGATGTGATAACTGAATATATTGCAGAAATCCATGAACTGGAAAGAAAGGTAAAAAGACTGCACACAAAAATATGGAAGAACAATTGCGCATTGCAAGATTTGCAAGACAAGTATGATAGAACACGAGAGGAGATAACTGAAATGAAGAATAGTGTTTTATTTGCATCAGTCAAAAAAATCGAAAAGGATGCATTCGCTAAGCCTGAAGCACAATTTTTGTATGACTGCATTATCAACTATGGAAAAAATCACTCCAAGTGGACTGAGTCATCCATCAGAGAGTGCATACTATTTCAGCACATATCACCTCGCGGGTATGTGCATGTGAAAAGTAGGTTGTTGAAGCTGCCCTGTAAAAACACGCTGAAAAAGTATACTGGAGGTTTAGTTACCGAAGATGGTGTAAACTCGCTAGTGAAGGAAAGACTGGCCCTAGAGCTGTCTTCGTTAAGTATCGAAGAAATATTTTCATCACTTATCATCGATGAAATGGCTATTCAGATAAAATGCATCTATGACAAAGGCTCTGATACAATTTTTGGATTTACCGCAGGTGATGAAGAAAAAAAGGTTCTTGCAAACCGCTTGTTATGTTTTGTCATAAACGGCTTATCCACTAATTATAGCATACCCTGTGCATATTACTTCACCAAAAATTTGTCAGGGAAGAAGCTCTATAACTTAACATGCGAAGTCCTAAAGCAAGTAGAAAGTTGTGGATTCGTCATTGTAAGAGTAGTGACGGACAATCACAAATCGAATGTGTTGCTTTTTAAAAAGCTTTGTAAAAGTAATGTTATGCAACATAAGATTCCGCACCCTAATGATGAAAATCGATTTTTGTTTTTGAGTTTTGATCCTTGTCACATCATCAAAAATATACGAAGCCAGTTCCTTGAGAAAGAAATGAGCGGAAAGGAAAGCTACATCACTGGCAGCTATGTGAAGAAGATATATGAGTTGCAAAAGGATCAGGTGGTTAAGCCAGTCCGATTTCTAACTCGGAAACATGTTTACCCAAATAATTTGGAGAAGATGAATGTTATGAGAGCTGTACAAATATTTTCTGCCCCAGTAATAGCAACACTGCAGTTTTTCAGAGAAAACAGTTCCGCACATCCTCAAGGCCATTTCTTTCAAGATGCTGGAGACACAATCTGTTTCATGTCGAATGTAAAAAAAATGGTTTGACATCCATGACGTTGGGAACAGGACCCTGGGATTTCATTCAAGAAATGCCAACAAGGAACATTTCTTTAATATAACTGATGAACGGCTAGACTGGCTGGAAACTGAGTTCCCCTCTTATTTGGAAGACATCAAGAAAGAATCCGAAGAATGTGAAAAAGATTTTTTGACACCAGAAACCTATTCGGCATTGCTTCTTACATCATTGTCCACAGTGGCTTGTATTAAATATCTCTTAGAAAATGGATTCCACTATGTCCTCACTAGAAGGCTGTCAAGCGATCCCGTAGAGTCCCTTTTCAGTGCTGTGAGACAAATGAATGGAGGTAATGATGCTTCAGATGCAAAAGCATCTACTGTCGCTATCAACAAGATACTCCGAACGGGATTGTTGCTTCCCCACCATTCATCAAATGTACCAGTAAGTTCATTTGAGAGACTTCATAACCTGTCATTACCTTACTTCCTTTTTAACACTTAACTGTTGCATCTAAATTCACATTGTTGATTAAGAAATTTAATAAATAGTAACATTAAAACATTAACATCAATTAATAATACAAGGTTATTATGTTTTCTTTTAACTCATGCAAAGGGTTTAGTAGAACTGTCATTATATTGCAAGAAAAAATTGTAGTGCAATTGCATAAAGTAATGCATAAATAATACTATAAATGGAAAATCAAAAAAATTAATGGTGTTTCATAAATTAAGTTTTAAGTTAATTTAAGTTAAGATTAACTCAGCAATTAGCAAACTTAGAATTACACTAATTAAAGCATTTTAGGCTATTAAATAATAGTGGATCTTTGTATTTAATTGTTCTAATTGACAGTCAGTTGTCAATTGTCATACAGTTATGCTGAAGTGATGTTTGTTTGGAAAGGCACACTATCTACTAAAAAGTGTTGAATTCTACGAATCTAAAAATCTGTGGAAAATACTACTGTTACTATAAATCTCTACACCAAGTTGAATGTGCTTTTTATTTTCCTCATGTTTTTTTTAAATATTTTTTATAGGGTAAACATTTGTCATCTAGTTGCTTGTTGGTAACAAAAACACAAGAAGCTGATTCAACAGTCTCCATAGAAATTCCCGATGAAGGAATGGCTATTTTAAAGAAACTGGATAGTTATAATGGTGATTATTTTTAATATTAAACAATTATAATTATAGTTTAAATCACAGCAAGCTGTGAAATCAACAAATGTGGTGCTAACATTATACAATTATAATACATGAACAATTGCGACTAAAATTTTTACCAAAAAAGCTCATCTTTGTGTCCAGCTAACAGAAAATTCCATTTAAAAAATGAATTATTTTATGCTACACATTTCTTAAAATTAAATTTCTAACCTTTATTCGGGGTTTCCACATACCTGGAAAACAGAGAATTGTCAAGGAAACTAAAACTGGTCTGGGAAAAATTAAAAAAAGAACCCTCACTTTTTTTTTGGAAAAGCCAGGGAATTTTAAGTACATTTTAGAAATAAAAGTAAAAAATCCTAAGTTTTTTGTTGACAGAGAAAATTAAATGCCATGATTCATCCAAAGTTAATGATTTCCATCACTTAATATTGGATAATCCCAAGTGGCAACCCTGATTATTGAAGTGCCCTTTTTTCATATAACTATAATGTATGGTTTTATTTTCAGGATATGTTCCTGTTACCATGTCTACAGCTAGTTTAGCATACGTTGGTGGCTACCTCGTTAAAGTTCTTGAAAATAATGCTCTAGACTGGGAATTTTTAATAGTAGCCAGTGGCTACCAGAGTGAAAAAAAATGGTAGCCATATTTGGATTTTTAGTAGCCAATTTTAAATTTAGACGACAAAAAGAAAGTGCGATATTCCACAAAACAAAATTTTATCAAAGACATTTTTGATATGAAAAGATTGACTGTAAAAAAAGGATCATACCAAATATGTTAGTATTATGTGATTGGCCATTATTGAAAGGAGAAATTATTTATGTACATACAGTTCAACTGATATTAGTTTCGGAGAATTCTTGACGTCGCCCACGATTGTTCATGAAAATTTCTCATTATATCAGAATTGTATTATTATTTTAGAAATGCAGCTTCATTATTAATTATTTGTTCAACAAAAAGGAAAAGTTATGATCGCCACTTTTGGCGACTGATGTTCGATTTTTAGGTAGCCACTTTCGATGTAATAGTAGCCAGTTGGCGACTGGCGACCGCTAATCTAGAGCTTTACTTGAAAAGGAGACATCTTGCATAGATTGCATCCAAGAGATGTCTGTGGCCAGTTGCTCCTCACCATTGCTGAGTTTAATTAAAAATCAAGACCAAGGTTCTTTGAAATATCCCAGCAAAAGTTTAATTTATATCCTTTGTGTTATTCAAGAATTTTCTGAGTACTGTTTTAAGTATGCTCCAAACCAAGGTGTATATAAAGTTATAATGGGGAAAGCCATTGAAAAATTAGATAAAGTTTTTGTGAAACTGTGTTCTAAACCTAACCATAGCATGATGCTAGCTAAACTAGTTTGTGAAAATTTTATTAAAGCTGTAATTGAGAATATTGCCAGGAAACACAGCGATAAGTTTGAAAATATCCGTAAATTAAATGTAAAACCCACTAATCGTAAACTTTTAAAATTCAGTTAATTTTTTAAAATTGTAAAAAGGCATGTAATGTTAAGATGCAAAATTTAAGTTTCATTTTTTAATATACTCACATTTAATTGTTTGCATAATATACAAGTCACCGTTATTAAGATTGCACATGTATGCAATTTTTTTTATGCAATTAGGATATGGTAATCACATACTCATTACTCAATTTATAAAATATAAAAGTTGTAATGATCTTAACTCCCTAATGCATACTGTTTCCATATGGCAACAAGTAACACAATCCACTTTATTCTATTTAAGTACAGTTCCCTCTCGACAAATTTTTTTTTTCATCTATTATATTCCATTTTAAAGTTTTAGTTAATAATAATCCTCATAGATGACAGTAGTAAAAGTTATTCAAAATTAAAGAGGGAAGTTATTAACTGTTGTGAAATTGAGCCTTTGGCAGTATTCAAAGTATAATAATATTTGTAATAAATACAAATAAATTGTTTTGAAAAATAATTGTAGTTCAAGAGGGTTATTTTAAAATATATCTAGTTGTTTTCTAATTATTCTTATCAAAATTGGAATTTTGTAGTTGGTTTTTGCCATATGGCAACAATTTTAAAAATTGAAATTATTTAAATTCCTACGCAGTTATTTTTTTTTCAGTATTTTTCCCATAATGTATGAGTATTAAAGATACAAATATATTTTTTCGGGATGAAAAAAAAATTAATGCATTACAGGGTTAACCCTCTAATGCATACTGTTACCGTTTGGCAGCAAGTAACCAAATCCACTTTATTCTATTAAATTAGAGCTCCTCCAAGACAAATCTGTGTTTTTTTCATCTATTACATTTCATTTTAAAGTTTTAGTTACTAACAATCCTCATAGATGACAGTAGTAAAAGTGTATTCAAAATTAAAGAGTGAGGTTATTAACTTTTGTGAAATGACGTTTTTGACAGTATTCAAAGAATAATAATATTAGTACTAAATACTAATAAATTGTTTTGAAAATATTAATCATAGTTAAAAAGAGTTATTTTGAAATATTTTTAGTAGTTTTCTAGTTATTATTATCAAAATTGGAATTTTGCAGTTGGTTTTTGTCATATAGAATTTTTTTAAAAAATTGAAATTATTTAAATTCTAATGAAGTTAAATTTTTTTAAGTATTTTTCCCATAATGTGTGTGAGTATTAAAGATACATATATATTTTTTGGAGATGAAAATAAAAATTCATCAATTGGAGGGTTAAGACTGTTTCTGTTACAAATGTAAAAACTTATTTTTTGTTGTTTGTTTCATGTTTGAAATGCACATTTTGATTTTGCTTATTTGTAAATATAAACTGAAATAAAATTCTGACTTTGTGAATTTGCTGTTTACTTTTTACTTAACCTGCTTTGTGAAAATGCTTGAGAAACACAATCTTGATTCACTTAACAAATGTGAGTCCCGCTCCAACAAATTATGTATTTTAACTCAATATTATTATTTTTTTGCTTAAGAATAATTTTTTTAATTTTGCATATATTATACATTTATATTTTAATCGTTTCCATCTCCATTTTCAGAATGTTAAAACATTCAATTTTTTTTAATGAGTATTAACCCTCTGGTCGGCTGTTACCGAATTTTTCGCCAATTGATCCCCAGTTTTTCCAACAATTCACAAAATTTATAATTAAATTTTAAAATAAGTTTAAAGATATTTTTATTGGAAAATATACTTTAAATTCTCTCTAAAACAAAATAAATATTTAAAAAATTATATTTTGTATGTAATTTTTTTTTTAAATATTACATGGAAAACAACTGTAAAATTTGGCACATTACTTTCTTAGACGCTATAGAGGAAAGGGGCGTAATATTTGATCGTGCATATACGGAAATAATTCAAAAAAAAAAAAAAAATCAAACACAGCTAACAAAATCCACTCTATTTAAAACTGATGTAAATGAAAATACCAATGCTGTATTTAAAATCGCACGCTTTATTAAAACTTATTTTGTTTGCACAATTATTTTTTTTCTTTATTCAAAAGTGATTCAGACATTAAATAAGTTAAGAAGGCATATTTAAAAAAAAACCTTTTATGGAAACAATTTACTGTGTAGGTATATGGATCACCAGAAATAAATAAATAATCTCAAAGTTTTTAAGATGTTATAACCGAACATATCAATTTTTAAAATGTATTTAATTAAATAACTTCGTATGATTCTGCTTTCGTACAATGTAAAAATCCACAGGAACAGGGGTCGGGATACGCGCCATCTGGTGGCAGCCGTAGATTCCGAAACTAACTGCTCTGTGACACGCTTCTTAGTAAACATTATTTATATCAAGGACGCTTTGGTTTTTCAACCCAACATAAAAACCATATTTTTTAATCAATAGTTTGGTTATAAGATCGTTAAAGTAAGGATTCGCGTTTACTCAAAAGTCACGTGATAGTTTGACGAAACAATCTTCAAAATTAACGAAATGAGGCTTGAGGATTCATAAATCGTCAAAAATGAAAGTGTTATTTCTGAGAGTGTACGATTCTTATGTTCATCCACAAATTCTACATGAAAGGACTCATCCTAGTATGTCTGTAAGACACAAAGTCTAAAAAAAAAGAAACCTACAAAAATCAGAAGTAATGAAGTTTTCTAGTTACGGCTGGAAAATTTCTTCCGGACCGTTACAACCGTATCTTTAAGGAAAATGACTAACGTTTGTTCCAAGAAATATTCACTAATTATATACATCTCGAAATTCATTCCTATTCTCATACGTATCCACTAATTCTAGACAAACTGTCTTACCCTAGTATGCCTCTAGAACACAAAGTCCGATAAAAAAAACCTACAAAAAATCAGCAGTAATGAAGTTTTTCTAGTTACGGCTCGAAATTTCTTCCGGACCCTATCCCGTTACTACCGTATCCGGAAGGAAAATGACCAACGCTTGTTCGTTCCAGTGCTTCCGTAACTGCTGGTCAGCTGGCGAATTGAAGAAGGTATCTTTAATGATTATGTGATTCCATGATTATGTGATCGAGGCTTGGCGGCGTTTTATCCGCCATTAACTAGGATGCTGAAATGCGCCTAGTTGGGATATGTTTTTTTATTTGTATTTTTTGCTTATTTGGAAATTACCGAGGATTGTTATTGGTTCTAGGAGGAAGGTTTTTTCTAAAACCTTCCTCCTAGAAGTTTATGGGTAAAAGAAATGTTTTATTTGAAAAGTAAATTTTAGGAAAAGGGTTTAATGCTTTTTATTTTTTGAGGCTCTTGATTTTCAATCATCCAATGTTTTCATGAAAGAATTTTTGCAGTTTTGGCCCTTTGGTGACCATATACATAGATGGTTAAATAAGGAAAGAATATTATTGCGATGCATATATTCGCTTCATACAGATATTAAAATGCATGAAATATATGCATCAAAATTCTATTTAACATATAGTTTTTTTGGTAGGGAGGTATGTGTTGCATGTAGTCGTTTAGAATAGCATTTAAATCATTAAAGTTGTTAATATTTTTATTGAATCAGTAGTTTTCCAGCTTCAATTTCGCAATAATTATTGCTTCACACATAATTTTAGATAGAATTCCTCATAAGTTAGAATTTGCTTTGCTCACCCAGACACAATATTTGGCTATTTAATTGTTCGTCATTTTATAAAGTATTTGATAAAACAATAATTAGTCAATTTCACAATAAAAATAGTCAAAAATGAGTCGATTTTAAAAATTTTTACCAAACGCAATTCAACAAATTGTTATTCATTTTAATGGTTTTATTCCAAACCAAAAAAATTATTTTATGTCCACAAAAAACTGTACTTGTTTTTGTAGATATTTTCATTCGATTGATTAAACAGGCCATCCATCATTGAGACAGGCGACTTTTTAACGTGGGATCTGAGGTTTGTTTTTCAACCCAACATAAAAACCATATTTTTTTAATCAATAGTTTGGTTATAAGTGGCTTGCCATGTTTACAGTGATAGATGTTGTGTATCGTTTTTTTATTCAGGTGAAGAAGTGTAATGATATTTAATTAGGAATTTTAGAGTTAATTATTTGTTTACAAAAACGAAGAAGTACTAATTGCGAAAAAAGAGTAACGAAAATGTTTTGGATATATGCGTAAAAGGAAGATAGAAATATTTTTAATTGTACTTTTTTCACAGTGCGGAAAAGTTGTGTACGCTATATCAAGTGTAAACTTTTTCTGAAAAGCAAAACTTTTCTGAAAAGCAAAAGCAAAAGAATTTTACCATAGAGTAAGATTTAAAAATGCATTTAGTAAACTTAGAAACTAATCTGTTAGAAAAGATATTTCTGTTGCCTTTCAATAGAACATTTTTGTTTTCTATAACTAAAGAAATTTACTGAAAAATTATACATATTTTTTCAAAAGACAGATTCTAAGGTTCATGCCGAAAAAAAAAATTCTTTATCTGAACTATGAGGGCTATTACTTAATGTTCACTCAATGATAAAATTCAATGAAATTTACTAAACAAAATTCAACCCGTATTTTTTGTTTTCATAAATATTTTTTACACGTTATATAACTACCATATTTTTTTTATTACTATTGTTATTGGTTTTGCATTTGTTTCATGCATTGAATGTACTTTCATATAAACAAGGAAACGATTGAAAGTAGATTCAAAAACCTTCAACTCAATTTGATTATGCATGCTTATATCTTGATAAATAAGTTGTTTTTCTTTAGTTTATTTTAAATGTGGCTTACAAAACACATTTAAGTGATTATAAATATCAGAGTGTCATTAAATTAAATGAGCTCTCTTTCTAAATATATCTTCGCGTTTATTAAAAAAATATTTCACCTACTGAGCTTAGTGGGTCATTTTATTAAAGTAAAGCCAAAAGATAAAGGTTAATTACGGTAAAATATCTATGTTCTATACAATTAATGTTAAATTAAATAACAGTTTGTCAATGTAAACAAAATTCCTATTTGGACCAAATAATTTCTAAATTAAAGGAAGGATGATGTATTTCCCTATGCATTTTGTCATTTGTTTGGTTGTGCTCTTGATGATTCTACAGAAATAGCTGCAAAATAAAAACCAGCACGCTCTGCTTTTTCAAGCATATTTTATATTTGCAGACACATTTTATGGTGTCAATTTTACAAACAAACTTAAAAAGAAGTTAGGTCACGCATTTCCCTCTCTTTAACTTACACTCCCCTCTTCTTCCGAATCCACAGTATTGAAATTCACCCGGCACACGGCCCCATAAAGAGTTCATATCCCCACTGTTCAAAAGCCACTGTTTTTTTCCGTAGCATAAGTCAGATTTTTTGGCAACTTTACTTCTAGAAATCTTCAGTCTTATTACAGCATTTTCTTTATAATAAATTAAATAGTTAGTAAAAAAACTGCCAATTTTGCCGGAAACCAAAATCTTAGTATAATTATCAATATATTTAAAGATGTATGCATTTGAAAGTGCTGTTATTAGTTTGGTTATGCTCTTGATGATTTTACAGGAACAAGTGCAAACATAAACGCCAACATACTGTTTTTTAAAAGATATTTTTTTAAATATACAATTTACAGCCAATTCTACAGTGTCCATTTCACGAACAAACTTTAAAAAAAAAGTTAGGTCACGCATTTATTTCTCTTTAACTTACACTCCCCGCTTCTTCCGAATCCACAGCATTGAAATTCACCAGGCACACGGCCGTAAAGAGTTCATATCCCACTGTCCAAAACCCACTGTTTTTTTCCGTAGCATAAGGCAGATTTTTTGGCAACTTTACTTCTAGAAATCATATTACAGCATTTTCTTTTTTCAGTGTAGTAAAATAGTAAATTAAAAAGTTAGTAAAAAAACTGCCAATTTTGGCGGAACCCAAAATCTTAGTATAACTATCAATATATTTAAAGATGTATGCATTTAAAACTGCTGTTATTAGTTTGGTTATGCTCTGGATGGTTTTACAGAACAGTGTGGTAAAATAGAAGTACAGAAAAGTGTATGTGGTACAGAACAGTGTGGGCTTTAAAGTGTGCAAAAATAAACGGCAACACACTGTTTTTAAAGGATATTTTATATTTACAGCCACCTCTACAGTGTCCATTTTACAAACAAAAAAGTTAGGTCACGCATTTATTTCTCTTTAACTTACACTCCCCGCTTCTTCCGAATCCACAGCATTGAAATTCACCCGGCACACGGCCATAAAGAGTTCATGTCCCCACTGTCCAAAAGCCACCCCTGTGACAAACGACACCAGCGGGTGTCAAAGGACTCGTTTTGGACATCGAACAAAATATGAATCCTGCACGAGGTCCATTTTCCGACCCATCATTTCTTTCTCTTTTTTGGTAATATTCCGTCGTAATGTTTCTGGGAAGAAGTCGCATTTATCTGAGAAAGATTTTTTAGCAAGTGAGAAATTGGTATCTTTATTGATGGTTGGATTGATTTTTTTCCTTTATAGGTATGGTAATATATCTTGTAATAAAGGTTTGATTGTTCAATAGTTATTTTTAAATATTTTTTAATTTAAGTTTTTTTTTAATAAATTTTGTTTATTTTATGTTAAAGGGGTTAAAAGTGAATTCACGTCGTACTTGAAGTATTGATAAATTTCTCGTATTATTTAACTGGTAGACATAAATATAATATATTTTTTTTAAATATACGTATCTATTTTTAAAAACACGAAACTCGGACATTCTAGAAATTTTATATGAATAAGGATAATCAAACTTTTTTTTTATTCATTTACCCGCATTTTCAAACAATAAGTTTGTGCAGTAATTTTACTATACAAGAAAAGATACCCAAAATAATGTGAGATTGTAAAAAGACAGGTCAATACTAAATGATATTGAATAGGACTGGACTTCCAAGAAACTCTGCTGAAATGATCATTTATCATCTTATACATTTAGCAATGAAACGGAATGTCAAAGTGGAATAATTTATTGATGAATTAACTTTCTTCAAATTTATGTTTAATTTAAAGGATGATCATGTGTTTGTCAGGTTTATTTAATTCTTGCTGATTTCATTTTAAGTACTTATTGATGTTTTTAAACTCTTATGTAAAAAATTTGTTGAAAAATTCTAAATGATTCGACACATGCATAAGCTTTTATGTATTTGTTAAACAACTTTAACATTATTGTTAGTAAAAAACATCTAATGGTCGAATAAATTGTATTTTCAGTATTCATAGATACAAGATATTGTAAAGTTTATAAGAACAAAACAGTAATCTCCAATTTACTAAATTAACACACCACAACTAATTTCACTATCCTTAATATAAACAGCAAAGAATCCAGTCTGACCCATACGAGATTTCTTAACAGGAAAAGAAATGCATTTTTTCAGAGATTTTATGATCTATGTGTGAAAAAATACGTTATTATGGTGTGAAGGCGATTTTGTTTGTTAGTTTTGTTCTCGTCGATTAGGTTTTGATGGATTATATCGTCCTATAGACAATTGGGATTTAGATGCAGACATCGGGCAGTTGATGATGATGGAAGACGCTTCTCGTGGGCCTTGTTAGGTAGGTGTTGGTGACAATTGCGGGATAAGTTTGACTTGAGTATTGTCCGAGAAGTGTAATTATAGAGGAAATATATGTGGTAGACCGTCATTTATCCGAATTAATTGAGACAAATAAGCATTCTGGAATCAAAATTTCTGATAATTGACTTTAAAAGAGGTTATTTTAAACATTGCAGGCATGCTTAAAGTGAGAGAAAAACTTTTTTTTAAAGATTTTTTTTTTTAATTTGCTGTTAAACAGTTCGTACTTGGTTTCACCATAAGAGATGGTTCCTAGTAGCAATAGTGTCTGTGTGGCGAAATGTTCCACCATAGTCATGGAATTTGATTGAACCATTTTTCAGGTTTTGGTTTCTGAAGTCTGAAAAAATAGTTGAACCGAATTCCAAAAATATAGCGAAACATTTCACCACACCGTCTTAGCGGCTACTATTTACCACTGTTAGGGGAACCTAGCATGAATTTTATAACTGTGTTAAATGAAAAGGCTTCACTTTTATATGTTGTATAATAAATGAATAAGGATAAAAGCATTCAAGCTTGGACAGTCGGAGTTTTCTATAGCATCGTTTTTGATTTGGTAGCATTTATTAGCATTGTAAAGATACGAAATGTTTTGGGGGAAGTAAGAACTCTGGTGCTGTTTAGTACTATTAGAGAACATATACTCTCGTAACACCAATTATTATTTTGTTAAATAAATCACTAGATGCACTCATTGGCTAGTGCAAATTGAAACTTTGAAAGTATAGTTTTGTTTGAAACTAAGCTCCCGAATTTGTAGAATACTTCAATGAATAAGAAGTTCGGTAAATGATGAAAAGCATTAGTTTATATAAATTTTCTAAAGAGTAAATAGAATAATTTCAACGTTTCTAAGTAGGTAAATTCAGTTTACAGCTTAAATTTAAAAATTTAACTAATAATTAATATGAATGTTAAAATTACAATAACATGTACAAGAAACAACTACATTCTGAAGCAACTGCACCAACAAACTCTTTTTGAAATGTTTCTTTTTATTTGTAAAAAAAATCCTTAAGTCTATAATTTTTGCCACAACCTACAAACTACCGTTAAGTCCAATCAATCAAACATAGAAAACGACAAAGAAGTCCAGTTGACATCTCTATAAATACCTACACTATTTTGTTCATTTCATCGGCAGATACTACGAAACAAGTAGGACGACCAATTTTTTTTTTTAAAAATAGAGAAAAAAAGTCAAAAAATTCCTTACAAAAACAAAGCCTTAGACCATAGAATCCACTCCCCCCTCCGCTCTGTCCCTGTATCCATCCCCACTTCCCATATCTCAGTTACAAGTCCTCCTAATCACATTTCCCGTTTTCCGGAGGACATGTGGTGAAAGGGGTGCTATATTTGGCGATGCAGAGGTATTTTTGGCAGCTTATTTTTTGCATGCTCATTTTTAAATATTCATGGTTATAAATTGTTTTTATTCCTATAATTGCAGTTTTTATTTTTCTTTATTGAGGTAATTATTCAAAAGTGGATGGGAAGTTCAAAAATGTAAGATTTTTTCCTTTAGAGGTACTGATTGTTAATGAGGGGAAAAATGTAATTTTTTATTTTAAATATATACCTTCAATAGATACTACAATTTTAAATTTTATTTATATGGTTAAACATACCTTCTTTCACAATAAAGAATAAATATATTAAAAACGTAAACAAGCTACATAATTAAACTTACATTTTATTGCTTTAAATATGATAAAAATGTAGTTATGATAAGGTATATTTTTTTTCTCAACAGTTGATCCATTAATGCACATAAATGTGTTCCAACTTGCGATTCGCGATCGGTTGCTGTTTTGAACGTCCATTATTGAGGGTAGTTGTAAACTTCAACAATCTCACGGTCTTAAGTAACATAAAATTACGGTCTTAAAGTTACATAAAATTAGTTCGATCTATCAGAATTCTATATATTTTTAATAATTTGAGGTCATAGAGCCGGTGCGATGTCGCATAAAATCGTGTTGTATTCTAGCTCACCACTGTGCTTCGTTACTTTAGACTAAGAGGCCTATTTCCAAAAGCTAGGGAAACGTTGCTTCACCAAAACCAAACCAATCCATTTAGGTTTTTAAAAAAAACATTTTGCTGTACACATCCCCATGTATAATGTTTTCATAATGAAGCATTTATATTGACTTTATATATCGTCTTTTTTCTATAATCGTACAAATATAGAATTCAATTAAACATTAAATCCATTTTTTATTTGGCGGTTTTTCTTGTCAACTTTGGCGCAACTTCACTCTACCAACAGCAGTCCTGGCTGAAAGCAGCAGCGGTGGGGTCGGCGTGAAATTGGGACGGGAGCCGGCAAAAACCGACATAGGGGGGTGGGACACAACGGGACGAATTGTTCCTCACAATACAAAAACTCGGCTGCGAAAAAGTCTCAGCTATAAATCAAGTCAAGGGACCAATCGAAGACAACAGGAGAGGGGCGGGGGAGGATAAGTCAGTTGGGGGGGGGGGGCGAGAAAGGGGGGAGATTTTTTTTTGAAATGGAGAGGGGGATGGAGTAGGTATATTGGAAGAAATCGATTGGTGTTAAGGATCTAACACCCTTTTTGCTTCTGGAGAGGGTTCTTGGAGGAAAAATGGGATGTTATTTTTACCTGCTATTTCTTAGTACAGAGTAAATTATTTATATTATGGTTAAGTTAATGTCTGTCTTGAAGTATTAAACTTTGTATATTGGGATGAATATCAATTTGTTTCAATACTAAACTGGATATTAAAATGCCTCTTACATTAAAAAATACAGTAACCCCTCGCCATATCGCGCCTCGTTACATCGTTTATTCGGATATATCACGCCTTGTATCATTTCTCCCCCTCCCCCCTCCTTTTTTTCCGATACTTTTTTTAAACGATACTTTTTTATGTACTTTTCTTTAAAAAAATCAACATGAGACAAGATAGGCGACAAGTCAAGATATAGGCGAGAAAATTTGAAGCAGCTAACGTTAGATGGATATTATACAAGAAAATGAGTGGAATGTGCATATAGTATATAACTTGTGCAATAATGTATAATATTTATAATAATAATAAGTCCTTTCTAAATTTTTTGATAATTTTTTTTAGAGTAGTTATATAATAATTTAGCTTCATCTTTCAAATACATACTGTGATTTAGTTTAATGACTTTGTTGAGATCATAAATACATTAAAAAGTATAATATAAGTATATCAAGTATACACTCTTAAAACAAACGGGTGATTTTAACTCAGTCTGAGTTAATTTTCACTTCTCCAGTCTTGAAAATGCACTTCCCCGAAAGGAGTGGATCCTTTGTGTGTTAAACCTCCAACAGGATCATTCCAAACGAGTGATTTTAAATCAATCTGAGATAATATTCACACCTTTCCAGAGTCAAAAATGCACTTCTCCTACTGGAGTGGATTTCACTCTTTTGTTTTAAGAGTGTAAGTATATGAGTATATCAAGTCTCTCGTTATATCGCTCATTCGGTTATAACGCGGTTTTTTGCTTGTCTCCCGCGGCTGCTGTATAAACAAGTCAAACATTTCACCTACTTAAAATCATTTAAAGCGCAACTGTGTCCATCTCTTCAATCTATGTACGTTTATTTGTTCCCCGCCACAAGTTCGGCCACACAACATTCCCACTAGTTTGATATTGTAGAACTTCTTCATAAATATAAATATATATATCCTTTTTCTATGAGTCTAATGAACAGTTATGAATGCCAAGTACTTATCTACTCTTATGATTTATATTATTTTTAAATTTTTTTTTCATCAAATGCTGCGTTTTGCATCGAACAAGATTCCTGAGTAAAAATAAATTGTAAAAAAAAAAGTTAAAGGACATCACATATTGCAGTTACTTTATACATCACAGCCGTATGAGGTCGTTTGACGTCACATTGATGTTTTCATGGCGTAAAGAGTCACATGAAGATCTTACCCCAATAGCGTTAAAACAGAAAAAAAACGAGTTCAATGAAACATTACTCACAAAATTAGACATAGAAAAGCATTTCCAAAACAAACGTAACAGGATATTAACATCGCTGCCCCTTAAAAATCACCACCAATCGTTATGTGTAAACCTTTGAGCATTTCAGCCCAGCCATCTATGTGTCGCTTACGATAAATGCCCTGAAGTCGAGAAGTAGGATTTGTACGATTGGAGGGACTTTTTGCTCGACTGATGGGTGTTGGTTTTATTAGTTGTTTAGTTTTTCCTCAACCCTTAAAGAAAATTGGACGTGTCGTTATGATCTTTTCTTTTTGATGTATTTATTTCGGGAATTCGATTAGATAATAGTCTAAATAAAGTTGTTTACTGAGTAAAGTTGTATATAAAGTGAAATCTCAATAAAGGAGCAATAGCTATGCTAAAAAATAAGCATGTAAAAGCTCGTTTTTGTTTGAATAGAAATATGCTTGATTAATTAAGTATAAATTGCTCTGCAAAAGATGCACTATTGTATGTAATAACAAGTGTATTATTAATAAATGTATCACGCCTTTTTTAAAACAAAAACAAATGTTTTTTCATCAATGATGAATAAATATAAAAACTTGGCTACTAGTTAAATGTAACAGTGCGCGAACTGTGATAAAATGTTTTATTACCAAATAAATCCAAATACAAATAACTTATCATTAAAAGATTTTTTTTATAACTGGCTTCAATCTTTCTGTTAAAAAAGTTTTAAATTTATAACACACACTGCAAAATTTAATGTTTATACAATGAACAGGGTGTCCTAAAAGTTCCCGTACTCCAACTTTAAAAAATCATTATTCGTGTTTAATTTTTCAAATATTGAATTTTATCGTCTGCTTATTATTTCATCAAATCTTTTGTTTCTATTGCTTGGTTTTTTTTCGTGCTCAAGTTGTTCTGTAATAAAATTCCATGTCATTTTGTTCTTCATTGCAACATGATTTTTCGCGCATTCAGAGAATTGCGCTGGTTGAGGCTCATTTTGGATGTAAATCATAATGAAAGATGTAAAGAATTTTGGCGACATAAATATCCAGTTGATGATATACCGAATAAAGATACTCTATATAAACTCGTCCAGAGATTTCGTGCGAGATCAGGTTCAGTGGAAGATTAACACAGAAGTGGCAGATCGAAAATTGTTGCACCAGATTTTGTGCAAGAAACTCAACAAAGGATATGGCAATCTGTTTTTCGAGTCAACTGTTTATGGAATTGTATAGAGAACTTATCCAACAATTTGTTGCATTATTAGAAGTGAATGAATGAGATTCTTGGTTCCAACAAGGCGGTGCAACATGCCATACAGGAAATGAAACCGTGGACATGCTTCATTTTTTGACGATCGACTCATCCCGGGAAATCTTAGGCCACCTCGTTCCCCTAATTTGAGTATACCTGACCTTTTTTTTTCTTCGGGGATATTTAAAGAACAAAGTTTATTAAGATATTCCACAATGAATAGAGGATCTGAAAAATGCCATCATGCTAAGGATACAAGAAGTCACTCCCAGCATCTTAAAACGCGTTTCTAAAAATATGCGCAAAACGCCCTCAGCTTTGCTTCGATGAAAGGTGCGGACAATTTAATTATTTAATATAAATGTAAGTTCCAAATTTTTTCCTACGTTTTATTAAAAGTGCTTTACACCATTAGCATAAAAACTATGTTTTAAAGTTTGTTGTTTTGCGTGTAAAAAAATCACGAATTGTCAGTACGGGAACTTTTAGGACACCCTGTATAATAAGAGAAATCAATAGGTGTATAAGAGCAAGAAGGACTTAACTTAAATTTTATTATTGAATTTACGTTCTATAACATTCAGTAATTTTTACGCCTTCTTATAATTTAAATATAAAGTTTCAGATAAAAAAGATATACGTTTTATTCTTAAAAAAGAATTGTCCTTTCCGGCTCTGCAGCGAAGTTGTTTCAAGCAAACCAAACTCAAAATATATCCACTTAAATAAACCATTCCTGGTTTTTTCTAAAACCCAATTCAAATAGTAAACACAAGCGTTACTTTCGTAGCATATTACAAACATTTCCATACATAATCTCCAAGGAACCATTCCTGACAACATGCATGCAATTATACGAAATTTATCGAAATCACGCTTTGGCAAAACTTCCACGACTCGCAGCTTTACATCCTCTCCCAATTTCTTGCGCGATATCTTTCGCACCAACCATTTTATCCGATTTCAAATAAATCTCGGATCACTTCGAATGAAATACAAGCCGACATCATCAAACGACGGGAGATAACCTGGATCTGTGCCCTATTTGCAAAATCCCGCGCTTTATTTTCTTTTGACAAGATCTTTGGGAATAAGATAGCCGTGATGTCGTATTTTGGGGTTGAGTTGATATAGAGTTGCTGGTGAGAAAGTGTCGGAAGTATAGAATTTTAAAAATGTAGTTTTTTTAGATGGTGTACGCAAACAGTTGACTTTAAAGGTCTTTAAATAAGATTTTTTAGACTAGATATTATTTAGTATTATGCATGTCCAAAATAATAATGATTCTCCCGAACACAACCATAGCTTATTAAAAGTTAGACATTGAATTGATTCATCCTCTGTAGCAATTTATGTTGGAATGCAAAATTATTGTTATTGTATATTCTGTTATTCAAATGTTATTACATTGAATAATTTTATTGTCAATTTACCGTGCATTGTCATTCATAAATTATTGTATTGTTATTGTATATCCATCATGTATTGTCATATCATAAAACAACTGCATCCATGCTTTTAAATGCAAAAAAAATATATTTTTGGTTTCACGTTCAAATATTTTTACAACCAAAAGAATTTATTTTTGTTTTCGTTAAGTTATATTTAAAATAATATTATACCAATGAAAAGTAATGGAACTCATGTAATCAGTATTTTTTTTATTCTACCATCATTGAATTCCACAATTAATTCGTTCCGTACTTTATGTAGTAGGGAAATAGGTATGAGATAAAAGAATTCAGGTGCCCTAATTCCCAACCTTAAACTTTATTCACGTAAACCTAAACACTCACAAGCACAAAATACTAATCGTACTCTGGTTCACAAAAACATTCCAAAAGTGTCTTCCTTACGAAGAAACATCAACGCATCAGCTCATGACTCCATCTCACATCTTCAAGTTTTATGATATGGGTTGAAAAAACTGTAACTGCTGTGTTTATCTCGTAAGTTAGTTTTATTTTTATTTTATTCTTATATTTTCTATGATATATATAAACAAGCTTATAGTATTTTTGCAATGAAAAATCGCATAATGTAAGGAAGGAAACATCTTTATTTCACAATGCCTTTATTGTTTTCGGATGACTTATTTTTGGTTCAGATCTGGTATTAATTTACCTGTCTCTCAAAACAATATTACGTGTATATGGATTCAAATTGGATCTTCAATACTGACATCGCACATATAGTATATGGAACATAGAGTGTTTAACAAATTTTATGTGCAGTGATGGATTATTTACTATACAGGAATTTGATTCATTGTCGTGATGTCCCGTACCATTAAATAGCGTGTTGTGTTCATCCCGGTATTAATCTTGTTGCTTCATGTTGGTTAAAAATTATGTGACCGCTGCCATTTGAATATACTCAACACTGTTTCAAATTTTTGGGCAAGATTGCACCGGAATTCTGGAACTTTAACTTCCATCAATATTTGGACTGCGATTTTTACCAATTTTGTGGCCAATCCATAACTTTAATGCACCGCAAATGTGGTGAAACAAAACTCAAAATTTTGGTGGTAGATACAAAATTCCTTGATTCTGATGCACTTCTGCACCAAACTTTTTAACAGTGAACTCTTAACCTGAACAAGCACACAAGCTGGAATATGTATGTACCATACCATACCATACCATACCATACCATAACTCTAAACCTCTTACTAAACCAAAGACAAATATATTTTTCACATAAAAACTAAACTGTCATTTACACTTGTGTTATACCGTCTAAATTTATGTACTAACTGCAAAGATGATGTCTCGACGCATACCGGCAATACCTTCTCTCCAATGAGCTCTAAAATATTTACTCATAGAGAATGGGTAATCAGCACCGCCAAGGAGGGAAGATAGTAAGGATGCATAAAAAATAAGAACAACGTGTTCTTTTGTAAATGCTCTTTTGTATCAATTGAGTAGTTGGTTCTTGGTTTGCTGATTTGCTCCGAATTACCAGAATCACAATTAAAATTTGGAATTTATATCTTATGGATTGATTTAATGTAATAGTTATTTAAAAGATAAATTAGAGTGTAACAGTGTAGTGATAAACAGTAAATAAATAGATATATTCATGCCCATAACCGATTTTGACGATAAAAAATTAGTAGTGCATCTGAATGTCATTAAAGTATATACATCCATAGAATGAACAACAGAACACTGGTTGTAACGCACAAGAACACAATAGAACACTGTAGAACACAATATTACAATGTAATAACTGTAAAAACGTAAAAATAACTGTACAATGTGAAAGATTACAATTCAATAAAAGTAACGATGTAAAAAATTACAAGGTAGTAACAGTAACAAAGTAAAATATTCCAATGTAATAACAGTAGCAATGTAAAATATTAAAATGTATAATATTAACAATGTAATAAGAGTAACAATGTTAAATATTACAATGTAATAACAGTAACAATGTAACAATTGTCATTGCAACAATGTATCATTTTAACAATTTCATACAATGTACAATAGCACAAAGTGGGTTAACTCTCTCTGATCTGCAGGAGCTTACAAAAAACCTCATAAATATATTCTACTCTGGGTTATTTTTTGTTGTTGTTTATAAAGACTGTAATTAATTGAATTTAGGTATAGTCCTCCTAACACTTTTTGGCATCTATGACGTACATTAGACGAGTCCAAACTATCACTCGTAAAACAAAAGGGGTAAGGAGGATTTGGATTCAATCCAGAGTCACTATATTTAGCGCTTTATTACTTTTGTAGGCACATATTTCTTTAAGGTATAGAAAAAATTTCTCAACTGAAGGGCAGTTCAAACTGGCATCGGGTTCACCATTATTGCATAGATATATTTTAGATTGTAGAGTTCCCAGTGGTGATACTGAATATGATAAATAATACATACTGCAGATGAAAATCTATTGACGGTAAAGTCGAAATAGAAAAGTAATGCATGTGCAACAAATCACGACCATTAGTAATTAATCATAATCCTCTTGTCACCAATAACTCATATGAAGTTTTAGTGTGACACATTTTTTCCAACCAAACTAACCCAATAATCCCCTGTGTTCGTAAAACGCCATGAGATGGGCAACCCTACCTTCTTTAGGCTCTCTATCTGTATTCAAAGTGGTATATTCCACAATCAAAATATTTGTTATGCCTAGAAGTGACATCTGGACCATAACTAATTCTAACTGTTTAACTACAAAAACTATTTTTCAGAACAGAATGCCTAAAAACAACTTAGTTTTAAATAACTTAAATCATAACCAAAATTTATTTATTTAAAACGCTCTTTAAGATTAACATAAACGAAACTTTACCATCGAAAGCGCGAGAGCAAAAGGCAACAACGAAAAATAAAAAAAAGAGTCTTAAAATAAACAAAGAGGAATCTAAATAAAAATCGATATTTTTCATTTTGAAGTTTAAAGTGGAAAAGGTTGGGACAATTTCTCCATTGCTGACGAGGATGGTAAAAATTGGAGGAGAGGGGAGAGTCGCTGGGTTCGAATCCCGAAAGAGGGGATGAACAGATGTCTGGAATTTGTTTCGAAGACAGAAACCTATTGGCCAAGTGAAAGTTATGCGTTCGTATGCGTCGGGTTTTATTTTGATTTCTAACAAATGGAATGATATTAAAGTTCTGTTTGTGAGACGGAAGTTTTTGATCAGTTTATAAAATTTCATTTTTTGGAAAGAGTTAAGATTCAAGTTTTAAGTTTATTTGATAAGAAAGTTTGTTAAATATTTAGAACCTAACAAAAATATTAGCTATTGATTTTCGAAGAATGTATACATTTTTAAATGCGCTTTATTGAATATTTGAAATATGTTCAACAGAAATGTCAGATTTTTCATATTCATACAATAAATTTCTGCAATGAATTTTAAACATGGTATTTCAATTGAAGTTTTTCTGTTTCAAATCATGATCATGCCTTAAACATGAAATATTAAATTGTGCATACTCAAGCAAAATTCATCTAAAAATGTAATTATTTTTATACGAAGTTTTATTGAATGCAATAACATATTGATTAGAAAAATAGTAAAATAAAGCAAATATGGACAGAACATTTATATATTCTTATGGTTATAAGTTTGCAACATGCATGCTATACTTTTCAATGTGACTTTTTAAACTGTCAGACTCGATAACATTCTATATTATAATAATTAATTAACCTGAGTAACACCAAATCTAGCAACTCTAAATTTACATCACTAGTTACATTATTAACCTGATTATTTCTAGTACCTCCAGGCAGTTATTGACATTTATCCAGTGTTCAGATTAAATGGTGTACTATATATAGTTATTCACGAAGTTAGGTAAATGTTTAAGCATTGATGTGCATTCTCAAATATTACTATTTTATCCATCTTGTACTAAGTGTTCAACGTGAATAAGTTATTTTTTAATTAATTGTTAATAAAACTAAATTGTGTTATAATAAGAGGAAAAATTATAATTTAGTTAAATATCAATTATATATATTTCACCATACACTATATTTGTAAGTATGTATTTTATATAGTAAAAAGAAAAATCCCACAATTTACACATACTACGAACGTAGTACATGTAAAATATGTATAATGTTCATTGAAACTAAATACAATGTCTGTAATCAAAAACTGAAGCCTTGACAGCTTTTAAGACTAAATAATGCTGTTCATTAAAGAAATTTTTATCCAACAACTTACATTTTTCAAATAGGTATTTTTAGGAAAATGGCGTACTTATTTTTATTTTTAATACTTCCCTGTAATATTATCAACTTTAAGTTTTACATGTTTAAAGATGAAGTGAGTTGCATATAGTTTTACATAAAGTGACACCGGATCACTTGATAACATAAATGAAAAAATCAAATGCACTTCGATATGTTACCAAAGGTCGTAGGAGCATAATATTAAAAAACAGTAACATGTGTGTATGATGTAACTAATTAATACTAAAATTAGGTATTACAACACTTCATTTTGTACTTCAATTTTTTATCTTTATGGCTAAATTTTTTTAGTTTATTTTGTCTATACTTATTAAACTATATGAACCACTGATTTAAACGACTATCTGAGTTCAAATAAAATTTGAAACACTATTTCGTTTTTTTAGCTTTCACCAATGAAAAACAATTATTCTTTACCAATTACCATTATCAATTAACTGTATTCATCAGCATAATATGTATATTGATATTAAACATAAACCAATAACTTTCATATTTATGATAACTGACCACCATATCACACTCATAAAGACAATAATTATTATTTACTTCAGAAGCTACTAGCAACTCCTTACTCAGTTATCATTTATTTTGTTATAAGTAAGGTTTCACCAATAAAAATCAATTATTCTTTACCAATTACCATTATAAATTACTATTAGCAATTAACTAATTATTAGCAAGATAGCTATATAAAATTACCATAAATAAATAACTTCTTTATTTATAATAACAGACCTTAATATCACGCACAAAATCAATATTTACTCCAGAAACTAATGATAATTCCGTAAGCATCAAACAGGAAATTCAAACTGCGATGATGATAAGGAGATATGGTCACAATATGCAAATTAATTACACCGATCTTCTGAAAGTGGAATTCATGGGTGGGAAAGACATTTCACATTATTGAGCAAATAAAATGCGATAACCAGTCTCTCTCTTTATTAATAAAACCATCCACGGATGGGCATTTACTGGCATGATGGGAGAATTTCAGCTGAAGAATTTTTTGTCGTGTTGGCTCTTAATAAAAACTGTCCTTTAGGGTAACGTTGGGGGTTTATGTAGTGGTTGGGTTGTAGGATTCATGGAGGAATGAGTAGTAAGGAGAGGACATTGCCTATTCAGCGCCATTGAGCGGGGTGAAGTAACTGTAAGGTATAGCAGGGAAGCTAAAAACAGGGAATGATTGGCAAACCGCGCGTTTGACGCCATAGGAAGTAATAGGAATTTTCAGAAAAAGTGACTTTTGGAGGGTTTAAAAAAATATAATGCAGCTATAATTTTAGAAATACATTCATGTACTATCAAACACTTGGAAACACAAGCTAAATAATATTGTTTTATTTTCATTTTAGAGAAAATTATTTTGTTTAACACTATCTTTAAACTTCGCATCAAAAATATATAATCAAAGCCACTTGTATTTTTTTTCGTACCTGGAATGCGTTCAACATGTTCAATTAATAAAATAGGTTTTCCATTAAGAATCGTAAGCATATATTATAAGCTGTACATTATGTTGAATAAAATTTTGGAATATGGAGTAATAAATCTTACTGAATGTAGAGAAAATATCTTATTTTTATTTTACAGAGACAATTAAAACTTTTTATGTGTAGGAAAAATGTGTAGAATTTAATGAGAAGCATTAAACAAACAAAACAATCTTTTCTTAAAAAATATATATACATTTTGTTTCATGAAAATAATTACAAATAATAACAATTGGTGAAAATAATTACAATTTGCTGAGTAAGAAAAGTACATTTTGGTGAGTTCATGCAAATCAGAGTTAAAATTTAGGATTTTATTGTCCTTCAAATAGAATGGCTTTTGTTGTAAAACTGTTTAATAGATTGCTTTGTGTTTAAATTTTTATAATAATGGGTTAACAGGACTTTCATATACGTTCGAACAATTGCCCGAATCAAATGAAGGAGATGGTTGTCCAAAGGATCATAGTCAAATTGGTGTTGATTTAAGTTCGGAAAAAAGTTTTAGGAACACACATGTTTGACACTAAATTTGATGGCTGCATTTTTTTCCGTTTTCAGCAATACCTTTAAAACCAAAAAAGCGCTACAGCGGCCACCACTCGGAATTTTTTTTTCGAGAACTTTATTATGACGAGTAACAACTACTAGACATCTAACGGCAGTTAAATTATTGTGTTCATATTTTACACACAAGTTTCTTTTTAGCAATAAAATTGATAAAAAAAAATTCATTAAATGTTTAATTAATATTAATTATTATAATACAAATAATTTTTTGATAATAGCTAATAAAAACTTATTTATGCTATTAAAATATGGAAAGAATAAATGAGAGTTATTTGGAAACAAATAGTTCATATAGACTCGGTAGCAGTTTTATTTTTTGATTTACTAATAAATGAATTTTTATCATGTAAGACTCGTACGAATAATAAAAATAAATAAGGATGTTAAAATTTTACATAAAACTCACATAAAAGTCGTCTGAAATAAAATTTATTCAATTTGGAAAACAGAATTACATTTTAAAGTGATGTAAAATATTGAAATCTAACTTCGCGCAAATTTTAGTTAAAATAAGGGCAAATTAAAATATTATTCACCCAGAAGGACTTGAGAATGAACAATTCCTTTGATACATTAAAATTGATTCAGAATCTTTCTTAAAATATGTAATTAAAACGCTATTATATTGACACAAAATCGCATTCGACTACGCACTCCCTTTGATTTTTTGCCAATCACAAGGTGGCGTCGCGGTTACAGTGACGGCTTCACTCATGTCTACTCCCCTTTAGTCCTTCCTCCATGGTAGGATTATATTCACTTGGAATATTGTTTGTGAGAAGTTGTTTGGTTGTATAGAGCTCTAGGGGATTTTTATAATGAATCCTCTAGAGCTTTATGCAACTAAATAACTTTTCATCGTAGAACCTCTTTATTCTTCAATAACTTTTCAAACTCTTCATCGTATGTAGATTTTTTGTAATGAATGTTCAGATATTATATTAGTTTATATCGTATAAACTAGTGCAATCTCTTAATTTGGTCAGTATAACCCAACAAATTCTTCAACCACCGTGAAAGTTTTTTTGTATGATTATTTTGGAGGATTTTAAAAATCAAAATTTGTGTTTGCTATAAAAATATTTATAAGTAAGGATTTATATATCAATGATTTAAATATTGTTACGTTATAAAATAATCGTATGATTATGTCATATTTCGACATGAACAGATAAAGTCCATAAGTTTCTAATGAACGTAAGTAAATGAATATGTAGTAATGAAAATACTCAAAAGTAAATATTTTAATGAAAACTACGAATTTATTGTACTCTGTCATAAATAAACGTATTTTTACAGAAAATTTCTTCCTGTTTTACTGATTTATAAAAAACGGATAGTATATCAGACACTATAGAAGAAAATGACAAGAATATTAACTATACCATTTAAAAAATGCCCAAAAAGTCTACACAAAAAATTTGTATTGTGTAATCAGTATTTTGTTATTTACTTTAAACATTTAAAATTTAAAAATTTATCCTAAAAAATTTTCGTGTTTTTTTTTATATAACTGAACTTGAATCGCAGAAGGTAAACTGAAAATGTAAAATTCTATTTAAATACTTGAAATTTTGTCGTATTTAATATTTGAATTTCAATATGAATTTATTTATTTTCCTTTTTGCACAAAAATTCAAAAATGCCTTCTTTTATCTTAATCTCCTGAGTTCCTAGATTTTAAAAAACTTATGCACCACATTTGTATTCCAAAGAGAAACAAATAAAAATAAACCTACTCCATAGACTTTCACGAAAAAAATCAGAGTATGCTATACCAAACATCAAAACAAATAGTTTTATCTCTTTTACTAAAATCAAGCCATTTCCCAACTTGTACTTTTCTAAACGAAATCCCTTCCTGGTGTATCACTAGAAATTCCCCCCACCACAATCTGTCTCTTTACCTCAATCTAAAAGCAGTTTCATTCCTTCAGTTGGGCTTTAAAGCAATCCTAAAAGCACTCCAACGAAACATTTGATTTAAATTTCCCGAAAATTCCATTTTTTCTTCCCTCCCAAAAGAAAGAAATCCCTCCTAAGAAGCAGCCTCTATATTCCTAAAGCATCTTCTTTGCAGTATCATATACAATGCTTTTTCCACGGATAATTTTTCCTGGTGTTTTTTTTTTTGTTGTGTGTCTGTTCTTTCCCCCCTTTATACAAATTGAATTTTCCCTTTCGCTCGTGTCGTTGAATCTGTGTTGACTCCGAAAGGCGCTCATCTGTTGCATTAGAAAGGGAGGCAAGGCTGGTAGCGCGAGAAAAAAAGAAGAATATGAAAAAAAGAGGATAAAAAAGAGGAATTTCTGTTTTGTGAACACTAAGGGAAATAGGAGAATGGGTGTAGAGATAAGATGTGGCAGAAATAACTACTTTAAGACTAAATTTGTTCCTTGTAAATTGCTTACATGTGTTTCCCTAAAATTCAACTAAATGTTTTTGAATTAACACATATAAATTCAATATTTTGAACTTTTACTCATTCTTTCATAGCATAGTCAGTAGCTTTACCGCCATATTTGTGTTAATATTAATTAAAAATAGTTAAGAGTGTCCTCAAATGCTTTCTTTTAAAGCTTTTGTTTTACCAATCATACGTTGACTAGCAAAACTAAGTTACATGTTCTAAGTTTTTTTAATTAAAAGTTTAAAGACAGTTATTTCAGAATATTTTATTTACAAATATTTTATTACAAATAATAGAGAGTATCTGCTTCAATATTATATTTAAAATTTTTCTTCTCCTAAAATTAAAAAAAAAAACTAATATTCCGTCGATTCGTCACCAGAATATTTTTTCACTTAGGGAAGGTTACGTTAAAATACCTCAACACCATCCTTTATTAAAAAACCTAAGTTTTTCCTCAGATCACTTTACAAAATGTTTTTCTAAAAATTTATAACAGATTATGTGAATGAGAAATAGACAATTTTTATTGTACTAAAACAGGTTAACAATTTAGGAAAATTAGATAAATTTACATTTCAAGGTAATATTTTAAAATTTAACTTAAATTTCTTACAATGTAAATGTAAATTGTTTGTGCATCAAACTTGTATAGTAAATAACTTAAAGAAATCCCGTTGTGTACAAAATACCTTGCACAAACTGTTAATTTTGAATGATCTTATATTATCAAAATTAACTCTAAAATATAAAAAAAAATTAAATGTAATACAAATTCACAGACTTTTAGAATTTGGTATTTATACCATATTTTTTCTATAAAAAATATAATACGTCAAACAAAATATAGATAAAGATCATACTCTCTGTATTTTAAGAAAACTTTAAAAAGCGAAGATAAACGGTATAATAACTGCTCCGTAATAAAACCGTGAATGTCATATCCCGGTGAAGAAAGAGCATAAGAAATGCAAGACAAAATGTGATTTGGAAAACTCTCGAAATACACGGCGTCAGTTCGTTAGTGTAACGTAGTAGGATCTTTACACTGAATTGATTATACGTTTCCTCTTCGGATGTAAAGATACGTTTCGACTCTTTTTGTCGAAAAATTTCTCATTTTAAAGTTTAAAAAATTGAAAGTATCAGAGAAGATGTGCTGAGCTGAAAGTATGTTGAAATCATAAATTATGTATCTGTGTATTAGAGACAACGTAAGCTTGGAGGGTGTTATTAAAATGTTTCAGCGTGGGGACAATTTTAAGAGGAGGAATGTGTGGTTCGACTGGTTTCGAATTTCTGCTTTCATTAATAATTGATGGTTTCTTCAGACGATAGTTATTTAAATTAAAATTCTTCGAATAATTATAAAATTTTAACAAATGTGTAAGGTAGTAAACACGATTGATATTTATGTTAAATTATTTAATATTGCTGTCTAGTAATAATATTCGAAATATATTATTAATGTATGATTTAACGCTTGTGAAAGTTGCCTTTATAGAAATGATTATATCATGACAGTATAAATGGTAAATTTAAACTGATTACTTTATTGGTATATTTTATATATTTTTATTGGTATATATTTTTTTAGTATATTTTTTTATTTCAATATTTTTAAAAATATGTCATTACGTACTTAGCCAGTAAAAACAAATTTAAAAAATATAAAGTTCCAACCTTATGGTATAGAGCAGGTTAGAGTATTCAGTTCATATTTATTTGTATTTTTTGTTCACTTCAGAAAAATTAATGAAAAACTATCGATGCTATGTGTTGAAACAACACAATCATAGATTATAACCGGATATTTGAATGCTTACCATTTATAAAAGCCATTAATAACTCATAATATTTTAAATAAGGGATGACTGCTTACACAAATCAGATCTTTAGACACATACGTAACATTGCAACCAAACAATTTATCAAATACAATATTAGTTAAATGATAATATGTATAGTTAACCATGAAAACCGGTCATGCGAATCGATTTATTCATTTCAGTTCACTTCCCATGTGTGCGTATTCAAAATGAGCTCAAGAAGACGATCCTTTGAATCATAATTTATCCACATCAGCAGATTCGAAGTGAAGAGATGTTGCCCACTTTGATTGGTTCTTGCTTGAAGAGGCAGCCATTGGCCGTGATCATTTGAATTCGAAGATAATGGATGGTTTGAGAAAAGTAATTAGGAAAGGTTTTCGTTCGATAAGTGGCCATCGAAATTTGAAATATTCGAAAGTGAATGGTGCTTGGAATCATCCAAAAGATCGTTTGAGGTATTGCAATGAGTAAATATATGAATGCTTGATTGTGTTTAGTAAATTTCATTAGAAGGATAATATTAAGGAAAAATTAATTTTGAAAAATTATTGTTGTTAGCAAATTCGTACTTTATAGTTAAATGAAAAGTGTAATTTTTAATTAAAGTTGGCTGGAAAATTGTAATTTTTTTATTTTCTGTAATTTCGATCGTACAAAATAATAATACTGAATATAAATATTATGGAAAAAAAGTCAAATTCTACAATTCATAAAAATAAACAATTATATTTTATTATGAACTAAATGAATATTTTTACTGACAGATTATAAAGCTAGGCATGTCACATGGGAATCCACCAGTCAGTGAAGAGTGAAAATGTTTTCAGTAACGACTTGGAGGAACATACATTTAAAAAGTAGCAGATCTGACCCTAGGGAAGCCATTTATGAATCAGTATACCATAAGGCATTTTTTTTTAAATATAAGCTATGTATACATGGAGGGACAGGACATGTGAACCTCCTCTAAACAACACCATATTTTTCTTGCAAGAAGCTATCGAAAGCATTTTTACTAATCAGTACTTGGTTTGACGTTTCACGTAGGCACTAAAACCAATCAGTGACATGTTGAAATAGTTTCACTAGCGTTTTATTTTAAGAGTAGGGAAGGTTTACATGTCATGTTCATGTCCTTGCGTATATATGAAGATTTAAATAATAATTTAATTTATGAGTCAAGAGTACACTATTAAAACATTTGTTGTTCTTTAGTCTCGTTTTGTAGTAAAACAAATTGTACATTTTGCCTAGTTTGTTTAATAATTTGTTAACACTTCTGTCTTTTTTGTGCTACACGATCTCAATTTGGAGATCAAAACTTTGAATAAATTAAAATTAAGTATAATTTTTATAAAACAAATATTCTGTCTTCTGTACAATCAAGCGTTTCAAAACTTGAAAAGTTTGAAGACACAGACTAGTAGACACAATATTTTATGCAATCAAAGATATCACAATTCTTTGCATTGAAAAAAAAACCATTTCTATTTACCTTCAATATCTTTTGAATTAACAAAGCACAAAAAAAATCATCCAAATAAACTTTCATCAAGATGTAAATAAGTCTGCATTCTGTGCACGAGTATTTTTTTTCTGCCCCCACAAAATCCAATGTAGCTACAAACTCACTTCTTAATCCAAATTATAGCTCGCAGCTATCTAAATTTAATTATCCAATAAGAACATGGGCCAGAGAAATCGACAACTTTCCATTAAGTTTCTTCATTCTTTAAACCGCGGGTTATTCCAGGAACTAGCAAGCGTTCTAGTCTTCGTTAGATTCTCATTCTTTGTTTGCATTCATTCTGATGAATTCTCTTTTCCCCTCGAGGGAATATCGATGATAGAGAATTAGGGAAAATTGGGGATTTTTCTCACCACTTGCATCTCAAGAGGGAACTTGCAAATTGGTTGAGTGACGTGAAGTGAGTGTTTTTGGTAAATAAGAGATAAACAGGGAATGCATGGAACTTGAAAGTAAAAATTAGGATGAACATCCGATTTTAAAGTTATCTGCATTCTGTTCTCATGCTATTAATGTTTACCTGAAGTCTGAAGTAGTCATGATCATACATTTTTTTAAAAATATTGGTCAGCCAAGCATACATTTACGAAGTAATTGATTTCCTTTTTAAACTCAATAGTTTTATAGGGTTTAAGAAACTAAATCAAAAAGGGATAATATAAGTAGGCCCTAAAACGTAAAAATTTAATAAAAAAATTGTACACTTTTTTTCTTAATATCATTGCACTTAAATGTGCTTTTTGGTAACTTGATATATTCAATTGTATGTAGTTTGCAATTAAAGTTTTATAACTTGTAGCATATTGTACTAAAACACGACGTACCTCTAATACTTCTTCTGTAAAATAAATCTTTTTTTTTTAAAGTCATATTATCAAAATGACTCAGATATACTCATACTCGTTTTCTCTTAATTTTTTAAGTAACCCATCCCTTATTTGTAAAACAATGTAACAAATTTTCAAAGACAAAATTTCAAAATCAAAAATCTAATCCACCCACAACAATGTATCTGTAGAGTAGAGTCAATACAACAACAGAAACATATGTATCCAATAACCTCACAGCAATGTATCTGTAGAGTCAATACAACAACAGAAACATATGTATCCAATAAACTCACAACAATGCATCCAATACAACAACAGAAACATACGTATCCAATACACTCACAACAATGCATCTATAGAGTCAATACAACAGAAACATACATTCAAAATATGCTGCTACAAAGTTACAAGTTATAATGAATTGACGCTTGTCATTAATATTTTTTTACTTCATTGATACAGAATGCAGCCACTTCATTCTACCTTCATTATCTATAATCACATTGGGAATCCTTCAGAATCTTTATAAAGGCTTAATACCCCATTCTGTAAGTGTCCTTTGTATTTCGTACATTTTCTCTCAAGATAGCTTGTTCTCTAATTCAACAATTCCAATTAGTTTACTATGTTTTAGGACCCAGGATCAGGCAAGTCTTGCACATATTTTTCGTATTTTGGCATCTATGTCGCAAGTTATTTACTATGGAAACATGGAGCTTGTACACAAATAATGTAGAGCTTGATAAATTAGATTCTCAATAATTTGCAGTGTGTTCATTTTTCAGTGTGCTGAAAATCTTTAAGTATCAACAATTTATGCTTCTTCATTGGTTCTGAGTTCCTCGAAATTTGCATTAATAGCGTAAATCTTTATGGATTTCTTTATAAATTAATCCAATACACTCACAACAATGCATCTGTAGCATCAGTGTACCAACAGAAGCAGCAGACATTCAAAATATGCAGCAACAATGTTACGAGTCATAAAGAGTTGACGCTTGTAATTAATGAGTTTTTTTACTTCATTGATAAGGAATGCAGCTACTTCATTCTACCTTCATTATCCATAATCACGTTAGGAGTCCTTCAGAACACTTATAAAAATGTTTAATACTCCATTCCGTAAGAGCTCTTTGTATTTCGTACATTTTCTCTCGAGATAATTTCCTCTCTAATTCAACAATTCCATTTAGCTTACTATAGTTTGGGACACAGGATCAGGCACGCCTTGGAGACTTTTTGTATGTTGTCATCTATGTCGTAAGTTATTTACTCTGGAAACATAGAGCATAGATAAATTGGATTTTCAATAATCTGTAGTTTGTTGAAAAAGATCTTTAAGAAATAGCCATGAATTCTCCTTCATTTATTCAGAGTTCTTTGAAATCGGCAAGTATAGCGTAAATCTGTAATTCACATTTAGTTTTATTGAAATTGGTTGTATAAAAATAGTTTACTTTATACTTAGAGTTCTAAATAAAAGTTTTGCAACATTTTTTTTTACAAAACATAATTTTTTTTAACAATATTAAACGAATGAATTTACTTACATTCATTTAGAATTTAGAGTGATAATGAAATTCATTAGAACAGTTATTTGCAATAGAAAAGTAATTATGTGCACCTAAAAACACGATTTCGTATATACTTAGTATGTGTTCATTAACATGTGAATTTACTTTGAAACATTTTTACAATACATGAGTTTTTTAAACTTTAAAAAAGGAAAATAATTTTAACTTTGATTAAATTTTCGGAAACTAATTTTCGCTCCACTTATTTAGAATAAGCACCCTGCAAAACGTTTAGAAATTCTCCATTTCAGATTTTCGAACCCATTGCATTACTTTCATTTCCTCATATTTAATATTGGGTGGTTGAAAACAAAAAAGCAGGAGTAAAAGCTTTTTGCATATGCGTTAAGTATAGTGAGAACATAGATATTTTATCTAAAACTTGTTGACTCTGTTTATTTTGATTCCAATCTACTAATTTGGAATTTAATTAGAAGGAAATTTCTGTTTTATTAAGTGGTTTTTGAAGTTATACTAATTGGCTACGACCAAGTTTTCAAACAAATACCAAGTGTTTTCTTTTGCAGAAGAACTATCGTAACTGCAGGTAACTAAAATTGATAGGATTAACAAACAGATTACTTAAAGTTGGAAGTGCTTTAGTTACTTAAGAATTATATCCCAGATTTTTTTACATATTTCCTATTATACTGTTTGTTCTGTATGCACAAATACATCTTGACAAAGATAATAGAATTTTTGTATACTTCGTTAGGTGATCTATATAAAAAGTTGTGGAGCAAATATTGTTATTACACGGTTAAACTGCATTTAACTTTTATGGAGCTCTTCCGTTTGAGTAATTTTTAATTAAAAAGTTTACCTAAAATATACTTAAATTAATTTTACGGTATAAACACTCTAAATAACGATTCTTCTCAATCATTAAATTAATTCTGATAAAGTAAACATCACGATAAGGTGTTGTAGTAAAAATAAATTATGCATTCATGTCGATCTCAATATCTGAGAAGATTGTTATAGTAAAAATAAATTGTGCATTCATGTCGATCTCAATATCTGACAGATTGTTATAGTAAAAAGGAACTATCCCTACGAGGCAGCTGTCCACGAACCTTCAATTCCGACAAAATTCTACATTTCCAAACACAGCAAACTACATAATATTTTAGCAATTTCCCTTTACAAATTACTTCTCTAAAGTATCTTTCCCAAACATACTCAACTCGAGAAATCTCCAATTACCAACTTTATATCAGCTAACAAGTCAAAGAAATGTCTCAAACTCGCGCTCACTCCGGGTCAAGGCATCACTCTGAGGAGCGTAATGCACTAAATATGCATAATGATCTTTCATAACACTCATTACGTTGGAGTTTCAGCAGTTGAGAGTTATTTATTTAATGCTTCCTGTGTGCAGTTTTCACTGATTTATGTTGGCATTCTAAGGGTAATTGGTGACGTCTATCACTTGTACGGGGTCGCCAATATTGCGAGCCATGTTGTGGGGGGATTGTGGTAGCTAACTTCTTGTTGTTTTTACCTGTTTCATACACTGTTTAGAGTCAACCTGTTTTTCAGGTATATGCTTTGAAATTGAATTGGGGGTTCCGCGTGAGGCTGGCCACCCTACCGGGACACATGCCTAGCACCCCAGAGCCCTGGGTCACGAAAGCTGAAATGGGCACGGCAGGCTTTTGCCCAGCAATGGGCTGTTGCGCAGGGGAATTTAGTTTTTTGTTTAGTTTTGAAATTGAAAAATTTAAATGAAGTCGGAACAAAACTCATCATTTAGAGAAAGTTTAAAAAAAACATGAGAAAAACGTATTTGAATACCTATTGAATGCCATGTATCTGTTTTTATATATCTCCAAGACATTACTATTTCTAATAAAATATCGAATCACGAAACATTTTTATAAAATATATCAGAGGAAAATTTTCGAAAAACTTACTACTCTTGTATTGGTATATTAACTTAGTTCTTATAAAATTTGGATTTCCTATATGATTCAAGCGACGATTTTTTAACGTATCTCCATAGATTTCTGACAGTATAATTCATTCAATTATATTTTGAAAGCACATCTATTTGAAAACAAATTAATGCTTGTATATAAGAATAATACAACTTTTTTAATTTCTGGGTTAAAAAATGTCTCAATACATATTCTTGCTATTTTTCAGATAACTACACAAAATCATAAATACTAAATCAGAAATCATTAAGTAAAATTAAGGTTGATATTTGCTATCGAGTTTTATTACAATTAAACTTGTATACCACATTACCTGTAGGTGTTCTGGCTATTTGTATATTTGAAGAATTTTTAATATTATTTGTCTGTTATTAATCAGTACTCAGTAGGTATTCAGAGCTTTATTCATAGAGTTAAATAATGAAAAGCGTCTTATGAAAGTTTTCTATTATATACCATCTTGAAGACGAATATTTAGAACTGCAATAGGGTTAAAAAATGAGAAAAATATCCGAGACAAAGACACAAAGAAACAAGCAATGAGATTGTACCAAAAAGGCTGTAAAGCGACGGTTCAAATGTTTTGGTAACACACTCCATATAAAATTACAGAAACATACGCACTTATGTTATCAAATTTGTATTAGAAACTCCATATTGAAATATAAAAATAATAAAGTTTATCTATCCAAAATGTTTGACCGGTTTTACTAGAATAATTCAATACCTTAACCTTTGAAACGTTTTCCTCCCCATCCTTTTCTTAGAAACTTTAAATTAATCTCTTGTCATCTCATTTACTAACAAGAAGTATATCGTCCCTTAAGTTCCCACATGTGCTATCTAATTGTTGTGAAAGGATCATATTTACTGTACGGTAACCCTTTGCCTGATTTTTTCGGATTTTAGCGATAAATAATTTTTTGTGGCAACCGTCTGACTTCGACTGATTCGAATTCTTCGACTTCGCAACGCTGACGTTTTCCGAACAGCCGGTGTTAAATGAACAAACACGTTTTTCGGCTTTCCCTCGTGTAGCTCTAATGCTACGATAATTCAAAACTAACCTATCCTATCATTTCGGTTGGGTTTTCGGCAGACTTTTGGCGCGATTTTGGAAAGTTCGCCAAGGGTTACCGTTTTGCAAAGTAAGATACATGTGGGAACTTAAGTGACGATATGCGTATTACGTTATTCGTGCTTTGGTGCATGCCGTACCCTTATTTGTTTAATAAAAAAAAACAGAAACAAGGGACACCAGCTTTCCAGAAAAAGCACAAAAGACTTGCGCCAAAACCATGTCCTGCAATTATTTTGCACGGTGAGGGTGCGTTAAGTGGTGGACTAAATCGCTGTCGTCGCTTCGTTAAGGGGTTATTGGAGTTAATGGCGTGATTTATATTCACAAGGGTCCCGAAAGGTTATGCTCAGTTGTGAAGGGAAAAGCCAGAAAACATTGTGTCGATTTTTACCGGTAGTTAAGACGGTTGGTAAATAGTAGTTAAGCTTCTAGAAAGTGTCAAATGTTGGTATGTATAATGAAGTGGCAATGTTTGGTAATAAGGATATTAAGAAGTTATTAATTTTGTGTTGGGTTATAAAGTATATAAGTAAATGGGAAGAGTTAGATTGATAATTTTGAGATTTTAACTCTCATTAAGATTTATTTTATATAGTATGGAAATAAATGCGAAGTTTTATTAATAATTTTTGCCCTGTATTTTTTAGCCTTTTTTTCTTTTTTTCAAATCGAAGAATTAAAAAAAAATGAAAAAGTAGGTATTGACATACTGTCGATGTCCGTACCCCCTTCCAAAATCGGTTCAATCCATCCGATCTTAAGGTGTACGTACACACTTGAGCTTTTTTTTCTTAATATTTCACTTAATAATCCAATATTTTTATATTTGATATAAATCATAGGTGCATGAGGGTGCGCGCAAAAATATTTGAAAAAAATTAAAATGATAATTAATTAATTAGCATTTTATGCATTAATTAGCATGTTTTTTAAACCCTCATAACTCAAGAACCAATTAACTTAGACCTATAAAATTGCCATGCAAATTAATCACCAATTCCTTATGAAGGGCATGAACCTCAAATCAAGTTTGTGGCCCTTTTAGTTTTTTAATAATAATTTTTTATATTAAGAAACGTTAAAAAAATTCTAAATTTTCAGAAAAAAGTAACTTTGACATGCAATAAAAAATTTATTTAAAAACCAAATATTTTTTTGGAGGTTCAGGCAATCCCCCAACTTATTCCACATATAAATAAACAATTCGTTTGACAAAATGTTAATTTTAACTTTAGTTATCACTGTTTGAACAAAGTAACACATGAGTAAAATGAAGTTTTGAGAAAATTGAGTTTAAAGGTTGCAAAAGCTAACTGACTTTCATGATTTAAACATTAGAAAAACCTCTGTAACTTTTTATTATAGTGGAGTACCAGTACAAACTTTACATCATTTTAAAGAAGAAGAATTGGAGATTCCAATTTACTTAAAAACAAAAAATGTCAAATTTGGCTAATGTTGGCCTTTCGAAGTGTGTATGTATACCTTAAAAGTTCTTTTGTTAGAAAGGTATGACCTCAGAGACTCGACTTTCATACTTTTTGTCCTCCTGTCTGTACGTCCAGACGGACAAAAATTGTCTATCCGTCGACGAACTTCCCATTGAATTAACATTGCAATTCAATTTTGAGTCGTTTAAATAGCTGTTGCCAAATAAAAAATGGCATGAGAAACTTATTTATTTCACTTGTAACTTGGCACGAATGTAAATGTTTTTAATTCGAAAATTAAATTGTTCTTAATTTGTTTTAAATTAAAAATGCTTGTTATACTACTTTCATTATTTTTTATATTAATAGTTATGATTTATTATATTCATGTAATGCTCTCGGAAAAGATACATGTATGATATAATGTCCAGCCTGTGTGTTCATTGGCGACGTTTGGCGATTTTTAAACTTAAATGTAGAGTATGAAATATGATGTGGAATGTCGACCATATTTGAGCATTTTCGTTGCTCAGCAACGTAACGCAAATCACCAAATCAAGACCGGAAATTATATCAAAGATATTCCTTCGAAAATTAAATAAATGTGTTTTTTTTTAATGTTATTTTTTGAAATACTTTAATGTTTTGCTGAAAATTTAAATAGCTTAATAATATTCAATATGCTAATAATTTAAGAATGGACCAGTACCAATATTTTACTAGATCATTAATTTCAATATTTCTATTGCTAATGCGATAATTTAATCCACATAACTAACGCCAAATACACAATACCTCTATTTTTTTACTAATCATTCTTTTATAAGTTTGCGAGTTTGATATTATAAGCTAATAGTTCTCTATCTTTTACTAGAAATATTAAGAATTTCAAAAGTGTATTCAATCAAGTTTCTATTTCCAATTAAATACTTTTTTTGCATAGCTGCAGTTTCAAAATTAAAATTTTGCATTATGAATATTTATTTGGTTGCTTAACAGTTTCGTTTTAAATTTCAAATTTATATCAGTTCCAACAACTTTTCTTTCTATAACTAATTCCAGCGAAAAAACTGAATTTATAACAAGTATTTTAAACTTCACAACGGATTTATCTCTAAACAACATAAAATGTAGTATCTGTAATGAAGTATTTGTAATAATTCTTTTGAACTTTACTTAGTTAAAATTGCGCATCTGGAATAATTAAAGTTAATATTTTTTTTAAATACGTTTAGTAAATAAAGCGAAAAGTTGGCGAATCTCTTGTAAATCTGCGAAATTTTAAATCTGTCTATTATGGATCTTAATTTAATATAAAAAGATTTTTTTTTTTTGAAAATGCGATAGTTATACATAATAAATAGCTGCTATGACGTTGGCTCCTAAGATATTCAATATTAAAGCAAGTGATTGAAGTTTTAATGTTATCCTATACAAAGAAAATTACACAGTTTTATACGATTTTAACAATCTTGAGTTTTATTCGGGAAGTATCATGCAGGCAGTTGCAAATATCTTTTCAGAGTTTGTAATTGCTCTTTAATATTCATCCACTTTTGGGAATAAACTGATTGCTAGAATGTATTATCCGGTTCATTTTAATTTGTTTTATATAGCTTTTAGAGAAAAAAAAAAGGCTGCAAAATATATTCCAATTAAACTTATCTGAAAATTTTGAAATTTGATATGTTTTCATTTATTGAATTAATCCTACTTTAAAATTTTGAATTCTAGTATCGTTGGTTTAAAATGTTATCGAAAATGACTGTTTCTTAATGAAGGATTACCGGATAATACATTCCTACCGCTTTGAATTCAACTGTGCTGCTGAGGATCAGCTCCAGCTTCCTTGGAAGGCTTCTTCGGTTTAGGTTTTTTCTTATCGGAGGAATTCTTCCTCGCTTTTGATGCCGATGCCTTCCTGGCTCCAGAAGACTTCTTTTTTGGTTTTGGCGACTTCTTGGCGGAACTTTTTCTCGGCTTGGATGTCTTCTTTGCAGCCGTCTTTGTTCCAGCAGACTTAGACTTCCTTGTTGCCGAGGCCGACTTGTTGGTTTGGGACTTCTTGGAGGTGCTCCGTTTCTGTCCAGCATGTCCTTTGACATCGTAGTTGGCTGCAAGAAGGTTTTGTCCAATGGTTTTCAAGAAACTCTTTCCATCGATGTCCATCAAGCCATTTGAACTTCCTTCATGGCCAAGGGAAAATCCAACGAATGTTGACAATTGTCCGGATGCTTGATTAGGTTTGGCATATTTAATAGTTTTAGCAAGATGATTCATTTTAGCAATTTTGTGGAAATAACTTTTGAATAAAAGCGGTTTAAAAGAAATATTTTTGACCGAAATTTTTAACGAAATGAAAAAGATCTGATAAAGGAAAGAATTTGCGATCTTTAAATTCGATTATTACTTCACGATACAAGCACGTTTGCGCGAGGAATAAAATTTTAATTTAATTGGTCTGAATAAAGATGCCATCACTATGTCCTCAAAGTAATGTTACATTTTTTATATCACGGGCAAAAATATTAATTTACCCATTTTGATTGCTTTCAAATTACATTTTTGTTTTTAATCCAGTGAATAAAGGCGCTTTATCATACAAAAGGTCCAGTATCTCTGATTTTTAGCCTACTTTTCTTTTTTTTTTAATTCGAAAGAATTACAAAAATGAAAAAGTAGGTATTGACATGCGGTTGATGTCCGTTCGTCTGTTCGTACCCCCTTCCAAAATCGGTTCTATCTAACCAATCTTAAAAATTCTTTCTTTGTTAGAAAGGTATGATCTCAGAGGCCCCTTCATACTTTTGTCCGTATGTCTGTACGATCGGATGGACATAAAACTACTAGGAGACGAATTTCCCATTGGATTAGCATTAAAATTCAATTTCGAGTCATTTAAATCGCTATTGCCAAATCAACAATGGCATGAGAAACTTTATTCATTTAAAAATATTATTTGAAGCAAAATTTATTTTGGTCATAAATCATTTTGGAATGTCGTCAGGAATGTGATCATTTGATTGTTTAATATTTGTTTACTAAGTACTTGGCAAGACATATTTTTTGCGCATGATCATGATTAGTTTTAATTTACATTTTTTATTTAAATTGCATTTTGGAGTAGTTCCATGTTTTTTGTCATAAATAATTAATTATTCGTAAAACTACAAATAAATCAAGCAGACGATATGACAAATGACAATGACTGCGCCCTCTAGAAGGGAAGGGCGTAGGCTATTTTGCCCATTATCCCGCTCGCCATAAGAGACAGTCACAAGAGACACACAAAGAAGGACGCCACAAACACATAGACAAATACCAACATTTATTGACAAACTCAAACGTCTATACCTTTACCAGGATTTGAATCCGAGCCCAGCAGCTCCAAAGACTAGTACACTAACCATTGCGCCAGTGGACCGGCAAGCAGACGATAAGTAATATTTGTTTAATTTGCGATAGAACAACAATGAAAATCGCTGATTTTGGCTTTAAGAAGTTTAAATTATAGCTGGATGTTGTGTTTAGGGAAATTTATTCTAATGCTTATAAATTTTAGGTAGAAACGGTTGTATATGACATTTACTGTTACGAACCTAGTTATTTCCTGATAAGAATTTCAGTCAGAATTTAAGTAACTGGAAAGTAGGCTTCTTTTAGAATTTCTTGTTCTTATTATAGACTAATCTTTGGTTTAAATTTTAAAAAAAACACAAAGATATTGAGGAATTAAAGCTGAGGTTAATGGGGTTTTCAGTTCGGTAAAAAAATGTATTTAGACTTATTTGCTTTAAAAATCCTTATATGCATTAAAATATTTTTCAACGACTAAATTGATAACCCTTCTAAATCATTCCATATATTTTCTTGAATATATTAAACTGGCTTGGAATTTATGGCAAATTATGTATAGTGGAATGTTCGATATACTTCAAGAAAAAAAGAATACTTACAAATAATTAAGACTAATCTATGAGAAATTATGTAAAAAATATTGGTTTCTTAAAACTGGCTTTATTAAACTGTCTTGGAAATTATGGCAAATTGTGTATAGTGGAATGTTTGATATAGTTTAAGAAAAAAAGAATACCTGCAATTAATTAAGACTAATCTTTAAGAAATTATGTAAAAAATAATGATTTCTCAAAACATTCTTAAAAGTTAATTAAAACTGTTAGGAGAAACTTAAAATTTATTTCAGTGGTTACTTTCCTTAAAAAAAGTGGGATGCAAAAATATAACATATTCTACAGTTCTTACCTACATTCATCCCTTCTCTATAGTTCCCGCCACCCTTATTTGAAACACTTTAGGGTTGGAAAACCGAAACCGTTTTTTTTTTTTTTGCCCTCGGTTTTGACCGAAAACCCGGTTTTTTCATGAAACCGGTCCAAACCAGAAACCGGTTTTCCGCGGTAAAAACCAGAAGTCGGTTTTTTCTTAAAAGCCACCATCCCTACCGTTTCTTATTTCTTTGGTGGCGAGTATAGTAGTAAAGCAAAATTCTACTTCTTCCACAGGCGACTGCCTCACCATACACAAAGACCTTGCAAGAAAAGACCCCCGAGGCCAAAGCTCTCGCCCAACTCTTGCTATTATCTTATCCCTTACACTATTTTTCCCACCTTCCATTTCAAAGTATTTTACTTTTTTAAGCAGAAAAAAAGAGGCTATTTCATTTTTTTTTCAAAATTTTTTCAGCAATTTCAGTTCTTTTTTTGGAAACAACTGCGTTTATTCCTGTTTCTTGTACGAACATTTATTGATGGTTTTTTTCCTTCGGTAGTTGATTTCTAATAGTTATGTTTTAACTTAAGAATTTCGTTCGAGACTCTAAGTTTTTCAATTATGTTTTTAAGATCAAAAATACTTGATCATAGAGGTTTGTTTATGCTTAAAACATGTCGTCATGAGAACAACTCTTGGTTAACACATTATGCCCGTAAGAAAATCAAAATGTCAGTTTTAATAAAATTTCCTTTATTTGACAACATTTAGGCTTAGTTGGTCTGGAGCGGAAGAAACATTTATGTCAGACGAAGACAATATTTATATAAGAATAGCCTTAATACGACCATTCATAGTTTTAAGCATTGTTAATTTATATTGTTGCAAGTAAATCTTAATGTGAGGATGATGAACCAAATAGTTCTATTGTAAGGTGAGGAACGACTCGTACTGAGCTGCCATCGGCAGCCATGTCTCACTACGGAGCCCGAATAGAGTGACAAAAGTGCTAGTTATTTTATAATTTTGATACAGAGAAAAGAAGTACACCCAGGGCAAAGGCGGGAATTGAACCTGCACCCGTTCGGTGCTCGGACTGCTAGCGTTATGGCATGCGATCTAAACCACTCGGCCATCAGACCCCACATGCCACCCTATATTGTCTCTGAGTTGGTCCATGGTGCTGTTGCCAGGTTGAGTCTCTACCCTACTTTTGAAATCTGTGATGAACGTTAAAATTATCAAGTTTGCTTTTTAAAAATTTTACAAGTGAATAAAAGCTCTAATTAATTTTTCGCATTTAGGAAATTCCAAGGGTGTAAAATCGATAATAAAGGAGAATACAATAAAAAAAAAATGCTTAAGACTTGATTCCAAGGTCCCTGTCCATTCAGACACCGCGTAAATTTTCGAACACTGATTGGTCAATTATAAGATGAACTCATTGACGAACCATTCAGTAGTCGTAAATCTGTCTGTATCCACATGTAAAGAGACAGTAGAATCAAGCATTTATATTCTAAGTTTAAACGAAATCAGTGAGTGAACAGGCCCCAGTGAATGAACAGTTGGTAAATACATTTAAAAAATAAGGATTAAAAACATTCCACTGGATGGATTGGCAACACTGACTTCCTTCTATCTTGTAGGAAGCTATCTGACATCTTATTGGTTTTCCTGGTCATTAATTAAAATTCAACATGTTTATTGACTGGACATTTTTGTGTTCATTCACTGGTAAAGGTACTGTCCATTCACTTGGCTTTTGTACCACTTTTTATTTGGACCCCCCAAAAGAACCAAAGCAATGCAATATAAAGTCACTTCCTTTTTTTTGTAGAATTTACGTGTAATGACTGATGTGTTCACATTGTCATAAACTAGAAGCAATATTTTCTTAAAATGTATGGATTTTTTTAAAACAAATTGTGCTTAAGCGTTCATTCACTAGTTAGTCTACCCAATCTAAAATGTAATTATTCCGCTCTATTAAAAACAACACCGGTCAAATATAACAGAATTATATTCCTTACCATCCATATTTTTTCATCTCAACTTTTTAGTCCCTTCACACTTGGGTTCTACCCGTTGGACCCTACGGCGATGCTCGCAACTATAAGCCTTTATCATCGCATGGCTTTGTGTGTAGTTTTTAGGGCACTTTGTTTTAAATAAAACGAGTTTCTGATTTTTCAAAAAGTTTTACGCACGGGGCGCTGAAGAAACGAGGTGTGGTACAAAAGATTTAGGTGCAAGGAGGGGAAAAGTTGTCGTTTGAGGGCGATAAATTTTGTTTTATCGCTGTATTGAGTTTGATGCTGTTAATCTACAAGAAAGGGTAAATTTCCGGGAGACAAAAAAATATTTATTTTTCTCACAAAAGGTGTTAATTAAATTTTTGCTTCATAAAATTGTATTTTGTTGTATTTAGTGGCAGACATTAATTAAAATTTGTAATACCTTAATTAAGGTCTATTAACGTTAATTTTAATTTATTTATTAACTTCTCTTTTAGTATTAATATTTTTTATAAAAATTTTTTGTTAATGCACCATTGAATAACTCAATTTATTGTATTGTGAATATTGTTCAATAACTGTTGGGTTACATATTCAAACACGCTAAGAAACTGTTTATGGCAATTCTATGACTTTGAGTTAAAAAAAAAAGTTTACTAAAATCTTCAAACCAGTTCAAAATAATATTTAATTATATTCTTACAATACATTTCACAAAAATCTATATAATTTAGCTTTATAAATGCTGATTAATGATTGACGAAACTATTTTTAAAAATGCACTTATAAACCAGTTAATAATTTTAAAAAATACTATAAGAAATTTAAATATGATTTTTTCAATAAATAAATTTCACAAAATCTAAGGTAGTGCTAACCTTATAAAGTTGGCCGCTATAAAAACATTAATTGCACCTATTTTTTTCCAAAGTGCATTCGATTATTTTCGTACCAAGATCTTATTAAAAAAATATCTAGAAACTCTTGATAGCTTTGGGTTGTTATTTTTACAATTTCAATTTTCAAACACAAGTTAGATAAATATAATATTTTATAAAAGAGAGTGGGGACTAATGGACAACCTAAAGCGGGGGAAAATAAACTTTTTTACAAATATTATATGAAGATTCAGTCTTTTTAAATTCACGTACCCTGAAAAAGAAGACAAGCTTGTGATAAATGCTATAAGAATTAGTGACAAAACTATGCTTTTGATTGAAAAAAAATTATGAGAGCATCCCGATTTTTAATTTCAACTTTGATATTTTACCTTGTTTAACTGTGAAATAATTTTTTTCAAATAATTAAATTTCATTTTATATGCACTATGTAAATGGTGTTTAACTGCACCATGTCCCCTTAGACCCCCCCCCCTATGGGGCTAATGGGACATTTACATGTTTGTTTAAAATGCCAGCAACACTAATATGATAACGTTTTAACATTCGTCGAATGACTTTTTAAGTAAATGAATGTTCATTTTAAGAGCTTGTGAAAAAGAAATTAAAATTCTTGTATTTTTGCTGAAATACAGAGGCTTGAAAAAATTGTCACAATTGCCCCCACTCTCCCCTTATATTTAATACATACACCTATAACCTACAAAATTAAATGTACTCTGTCGTCTACAAGCTCTGTGGATGTTAGAATTTAACAACAAAGCAATAATTACTACCTCATATTTGAAAAATTATAGAAATTGACACGCATACAATTTTAATTTACGTAATGCATCAATATTAAATGAAATTATAACTTATTGCTTTTGTTTACATATTCGAAATTCAATTTTTTGTATTTAAATATTTCTTATTAATATATAACTCAAATTAAGATGCAAAGTAATTTTACGCATAATACTTTCGACATTGCATTTATGGTGTTTTTGTTCTTTTAAAGCACTAAACTAATATTTAAGGTATTTTATGCGTCAGTCTTTTTCAATCAATAAACTTAAATATAATTTTTTTTATAAATAACAAAAAATTTTAATAAGGCTTTTTTTTGTTGATATTCTATTCAGTAAATTATTGCATATGATGGTGAGGGAGAGAGATATTATCTCTTAAAAAATAAACTTAATTCTGGTTTTCCAAACAAATATCCAAATTATAAAAGATTAATTAAAAACTATAAAACTTTAATTTAAAAAATTGGCAGAAAAACTAACATAATTTTTTTTCCACTTTTAGGGCATTCGGCTAAAAAAAAATAGGGTTTTAATTTTTGTTATGAAGGTATACTAATACCTATTCTTATAATTTATTTAACAATAAGCATAAGTAAAAACATTAAATCGATAAATTAAAATTTAAATCGAAATAATTATTTTTTTACATAAATTTTTTATTACATGAATAATAAAAAAACAATAACTAAAATATAAGTATAATATTAAACGAAATAAAACCTTACAGCTTGCTTGAAATATGTTTTTAAATTTTTATTAAGATATTCGTATTCAATTTTTTTTCATTAATCTATATGCATAAAAGGCGACTTCTGTTTGTCTGTTTGTATGGGACGCAAAAACTTAAGAACCACGAAACAGATTGTCACGAAATTTGGCACAAAAATTCATCTCATCTCCAGAACAAACATAGGCTAAGAATTTTTCGAATCGGACCATTCCTTCTATCGTTTTCGAACGTTTTAAAGGGAAAAATACACCACTTTCGCTCAAATCCGATAATTTTTTCTCTTTCGTGATGCCATCAGGCAGAAAATTTTAAATAAAACTTTTTAGAAAACAATTGAAATTGAAAATGTTTAATTTATTTAATATTTGTTCATTGTCTTCAGAAACAAAATTAATAATTTGAAAAAATAGTTGGATATGTTTCAAGTTACGTAATCCTACCAGTCTCCATTCTATTATTTTATTGTGTAGATATGATTTTAATTACGAATTTTTTAAAAGCATAGTTAAGCTTTTACTGAATTATGTTGTTTTTTGAAGACCGTTGCACTACAGATGCATATTAGGGTTTCATGTCTTCCTTCTTTCGCCAATTACTTTACCAAACTCGCCAAATTATTACAAAAAACGTGCAAAAGAGCATTTTTTTAAATAGCTGGTTGGTTGTGCGATGGTCTTTGTGCTAGAGCTGAATGGGTGTAATGGTAGCTATATATTTTCCTCGCCAAATTTTTCAAACACGCAAAATAGGCTAAAATGTTTTTATTCGGGAAATTACTACGACATTATCTGTTACTTTTATAGCATTTTTTAAATTTTGAATTTTTAATGTAATATAAGTAGCGGGATTTTGTACTTTAATAACGAACGGTATCAGCAACATAAGCTTATTAAAAAGCAAATAAACTTATTAAAAAAAATGCAAATCGTTTGCTGTTTGCTGGAGTAGCTTATTTTTAATTCTTACTGATTATTTTTTTACTTAAATATGTATTCTCTTTAATTTGAGCTTCTTATGAAAGGTGTTTTTGAAATTAATATTAATTATTACTATATCCGAGATGGGTAATTAAATGGAAAAAATTACTGGGTAATCTTCATATCTTATGTAACTCAAATGAAAGAAAAAATAGTTAAATTGACTATAAAATTATTTTTTCACCTCTACCCGTGCAACGTCGGGTATAACAACTAGTTTATAATAAAACACGAATAATAAAAAACAATAAACTAACAAATAGTAAAAAGTTAAAAGAAATAAATCATTACATTGCGCTTTAAGAAAGAAAACCCCGTTTCTCCGCTGTGTGCCGCTGATATCGCAGACTTCCCGCGCATGTTGGGAAAAAAGGAAAAACCCCTGGAACGGTTCCGATCCCACCACAGCCTTTAGTAGCCGTTCTCACGGCACATGGAATAGGTTGTGACGCGAGCTCCGGGCTCCAAGTGGCTTGATTTTTGCAAACGATCGGAAGAATTCCTCTCTCGGCGATTGGCAACGAGGAAAAATCGAATTATTTTTTGTTGTTTTTGTTCCAGAAAAAAATTGGATTCTGAATGTGTGCTGCTTCGAATGGATAGATTCTCCTTCTCCGAAGAGGATTTTTAATTCTTTGTGTTTTTTTTATTTGTTCCATCGGGATTTTTTTGTTCTGAATTTCTTCAGATATGGCTGATCCGCAAACGGTTATCGAAGGGACTTTGAAGTACAGAGATAACAAGAAGGTAATTGAAGGATTACTTTTAATTAGTTTTATATTGTTTTTAGTGCAGTTTGGATAAAGAATAGTGTTTTTCACAATTTTGGTAAAATTTGGATCTGCCAAAAAACAATTATTTTTTTAATTGCAGTGGAAACCGCGATGGTGTGTCATCAGAAAGCTATCACCAGTAGCAGGTAAGCAATTGTTTAATTATTCTATTCATGAAAACTATTTATCACTATGCCGTTTACAATTATTGAAAAATCAATTGCAAGTGGCATATGCCAAAAGTTTTATTCCTTTTATTGGGAAGTTATTTAAAAGTTAGTTATGTTATACGCATATTTACATATAATATCCACCTACACAAGAATAACCACTTTCTTTATTCTGAAATGTTTGATGATATTTATTTTGTATCGATAGATGCTTTGGATATCCGTTTTTAAAATTTATGATTAAAAACAATTAAAATAAGAAAATGAATTATTTTTACGAAATATGAAAACACAACTTAGTTGTCATAAATTTACTTTATATTATAAATTAGTTTACGAGATAAGTAAGTTTATAAGTGTTTAAGCGCTATTTTGGAGGCATTTAAATCATACCTTTATAGTTGATTTATTTGTATTTTATTATATAGAAAAAATGTCAATATACTTTTTGATAAGACCAATCAACTTTTCCAATAGATTTATTTTGTTAAAGTTTCTTTTTGTACCAACGTTTCTACAAAAAAAAATATTTAAGGCATTTAAAACTATTAAACGCAGGCACTCTCAAAGATAATTTATATGAACCTTGTTCATAGATAAAATACAATGTTATTCTACTTTTCAAATAATCATAATTTTGGCATAATAATCCTTAGAAACTGTTAATTTTAAATTTTTCAAACGTCTTTAGCATTATAAAATAATCTTTTAGCTAATAATTATAACTTTTAAAAATTACAAATATATGAGAGGTTGTAAAATTGCATTTAAAATATTTTATCACAAAACTCATTTAAAAATTAGCCTATTGATTTAAGCCTAAAACAAATTTCAGTTTTCTTATAAACTACAAAATTTAGAGTAATTTTACAATTTACTACTAAACTGTTGTAAATAAATTTAAACATTTGAAAATCATTTTAAGTATATAACCAATTGATCGAAGTTTTATTTAATGTATTATATCTTCAGTGTAAAGCATTTATAAGTTATATACTTTAATGAATTTTTAAGAAAGTACATAATGTTTTCCGTCAAGTTAATATGTAAGATTCCGTGCAAAAAAATACAAAAAATATTTTGGTCAAACAACAACATCCAATACCGTTTGTAAGTAAAACTATGGAATATAATTTCAACTTGAAAATTCTAATTGTAATACACTAAACATTGATAACCCATGTATTATTATTTTTGTTGCATTTAGTAGCATTAATATTTGTTTTCGATATTTTTTAATTTTATTATTTAAATTTGTTAGTTTTTCAGTTTAACATTTGTTTTGTTTTTATTACACAGGATTAGGATTGTCTAGTGGAGATTTTAGCGTTCTACTGCAATATCATATGTTTAAGTGTTTAAATTGATATGTATTTTTTGTTATTATTATATTTTTATTGTTTATGTAAAATATATACTTTTATGCATGTTTTGTAATAAAATGTTTTGTTAACTAAATAATATGTTTTGTGCATGCGTGTGAAGCATTGTTACATGCTTACTGCAAAAGTATTTTATGTTATCTCTCTAAGTTCATATCTGCTAAGTATCTGCTAAGTTCACTTAATTTATCTTTGTTTTATTATTATAAGCTATGTTTTTTTACTTCAAGTTTTACATAGTCATCCTTAACAACTGTATGCATATATTTGTATCTATATGCATTACTGGTTTCTTTTAAGTTGGTTCAATGGAAAAGTTTAAAACTCTCCACAGTGCCTGTCTAGTTTATATTTACAAAATTCAAAATTAATAATATCTTACAAATCGACATTATTTTATGTAAACAAGTATTAATTTTAACTGTTTTAAACATTTTTTTCTTATTGCTTTTTTTATTTTAATGTTTCGAATTGATTATTCTTGCAAAATGCACTTGCACCATACTGTCCCATCTATACAAAGTGACGCTGTTTGTATAGCGTCGACATATTGCCAAAATTTGTAGCTTGGAAAATTGTTAAGTGTTAAAGAATTTTCAATTATAGAACAAAAATGAACAATAAAAACAACGATTTTTAATTATTAAATATACTTAAGAATTATATTGTAGAATGATAGTTATTATTTTTGGATACCATAATATTTCATTTATCCTATACAATCATAACATGTGAAATGTTTGTTAAAAAAACCATTTGTTACGAACTACTTTTTTAGCCCTATTTAAGCGATTTATAACTAACTTTAAAACATAAACCATATTTACACAATTTTTTTTGTAAAATGGACACAAATGCACTCGAAATTTCATTAAACCCCCTTCTACGTAAAATTAAAACAACTTCATTTTATATGCAACAACAAATCAAAATTACAGTAATTTCCAAAACTCCTTCTTGAAATCTCAACCATTTCTCACCAACCACAAGAGCCTTTTCCTTAAACTTACATAAAAATTATGTTTGAAAAAGAATTGCTATTATAAACAGTAATATTTTCTTACTTTTGCTATGTAATAATAACGTAAAATGATTCATTCGTTACTTACTACATTATTTACCCAATTTAAGCGATGAATAACCAACTTCAAAACTGAAGGCATATTTATGTAATTCTTTTGTAAAATTGATACAAATATATTTGAAATTCAATTCCTTTAAACCTCCCACTTACTTGCAATTAAAACAATTTCACCCCATATGCAACAGTAAATCTAAATTACATTAGTTCCCAAAGCTCTTATTTAAATCTCAATCATTCTTAAGCAACCACGAGGGCCTTCTTGCTGAAACTTACATAAAAATTATGTTTTTGAAAAATAATTATTAGTATAAAGCATAATGTTTAATTAATCTTATGTAATAGTTACTTGTGAAATTATTCATTATTACTACTTTATTAACCCGATTAAGCAATGAATAACCAACTTCAAAACTTAAAACATACTTATGTAAATTTTATACATTTTTATAAAATTGATACAAATGTACTCGAAATTATCTTAAAACCCTACTTACGTTCAATTAAAACAACTTTACCCCATATGCAACAACAAATCTAAATTACAGTAATTCCCGAAGCTCTTCTTTTAAATCTCAATCATTCCTTACCAACCACAAGGGTCTTCTTCCTGAAACTTTTAAGACAGATCTTAAGAATTCCAACCCTTAAGATTACTAATTAGTGGTCGATTCATGGTGGAAAGCGCTTCTAACGACGGATTATTGATAGATTCCTTTGGATACCTCTCTCCCTTGCCTCTCGAAATTCCCTTGAAACGATTATGTAGTTCTGGGATTTAACAAATGTGGATGATTCAGGGATGTCCTTATCGTAGGATCTTTTAATGTTGTTTATTTTGTAGATAATAGGAAATGAAGATAGGAATTTGGTTGGTGTTTTGGTTTTGGAAGATATTGATAATTGATGAATTGTTCTGGGATATTTGTTTAAAAATAATGCATGGCCCAAAAACCAAAAATTGCTTATATTCTGAGAAAAAATTTAAAAAATTGTATTGAAAAGTGTAAAACTAGTAATTATATTTTTGAATGAATAATTTTATTCATAACTATCGTGTAACATGCTATAAGCATCATATTATTTAGAATGCAATACTCTGTCCTTTCCTGTCAATCGTTCAAACATGATAAATAAATTAAAGCTATTTTTCTATGCAATCAAAATAATAAATGGTTACAAGCTAAAAATCAAAGTCAAAGCAATTTAAGAATTTTATTAACACCTTAATCCAGGTCAAGATATTTTATCTCATTTTCGATTAGTAGTTAAGCTAAAAATATGATACCCACATCTACAATTTATTATCGACTTATATTTTGTATACATTGTCCATTCGCATCATCTATCCAGCATGTTATAGTTCCAGCCCAACGCACAAACATGACTCTCGCATTTCCCGTTCTGATACATCTAATTATAGGTCGTTCCGGCCTTTCATGTCGATCGGTCGAATATGATAATTAAGTGAAAGTAAAAAAATATTTAAAAACCCATTTTGACTTTAAATGTAAAAATACAAAAAGAAGTTTTTGTACAAGTTTCGATAAAAAAACTCACTAGCGGAAGAATTGAGAACATAACAATTCTTACATAATTTTAAGCTAAAACTATTCTTCAAAGCAATTTTCTAAATATTTTAATATAGGAAAAATATATGTTTGTTTTGTTGTCTATATTAGAAGATAAACTAAAAATATAATATCCTCGTCCACAATTTGTCATTAGCGTATAGCAACGCATATCAATGTATACAATGTCCATCCGCATCATCTATCCAGCACGTTATTGTTCCAGCCTAGCACACAAACACGACCTTCGCATTTCCCATATACTCCATTAATTCGTGGTCGATACGGCCTTTCATGTAGATCGGCCAAACATGATTAATAAATAAAAGAAATGAAAACTCCATTGTTCTTCTTTAATAAAATTAGTCTAATTAAAAAGTAATAAAATAAATTTCCATACATGCTTTGATAAAAACAATCACTCCCAGAAAAATTGAGACACTTAAAAATAATGCATAGTTTTATGATGAAACCATTCTTCTAAGTATTTTACTAACTTTAGAAATACTTTAATCTAAGACAGATATATATTTATCTTGTTTTCTAGAACAGAATATAAACTTTAAAAAAAATGTCCACATCTACATTTTATTGCCAATGTACAGCAACGCATAGCAATGTAAACAGTGTCCATCCGCGTCATCTATCCAGCATGTTATTGTTAAAGCCCGGCACACAAACACGGCACTCGCATTTATCATTCGGCTCTATCTAATTAAAAGTCAATCTGGCCTTTCATGTCAATCGGTCGAACATAATAAATACATGAAAGCAAATACTCAATTTTCTTCGTTAAAAATTCTTTTGTTTGAAGCTTTTAACTGTAACTGTCAAATCATTAAAATAATTTTTTTACTGAATATGATTTTAAAAGACTTCTTGCATACGAATTAATAAAAATAAAAATTAATACATAGTTATATGCTGAAACTATTCTTCTAAGTAATTCAAGAATTTTCAAAGTACTTTAATCTAAGAAAAATACATATTTATTTTGTTTTCTAGATTAGAAGATAAACTAAGTATATAATATCCTGGGGACAAAATATCGCGGCCGAAATATCGCGGGCCAAAATATCGCGGCCAAAATATCGCCGGCCGAAATATCGTGCATATTTTGGGCGCACGATATTTCGGCCGGCGATATTTCGGCCGCTTTCGGCCGCGATATTTTGGCCCGCGATATTTCGGCCGCGATATTTTGTCCCATTACCATAATATCCACAGCTAATGTTTATTATCAACGTATACAGTGTCCATCCTCATCATCTATCCAGCACGTTATTGTTCCAGAACAACAAAAAAGCACGGTCCTCGCATTTTCCATTCGGTTCTATCTAATTAAATGTCGATCTGGCATTTCATGTCAATCGGTCTAACATAATAAATAAATGAAATTAAGTACTAAATTTTCTTCGCTAAAAATTCTTTTGCTTGAAGCTTTTAACTGTAACTGATGTTAAATCATTAAAATAAATTTTCTTACGTAATTTCATTTGAAAATAATGCTGGTAGATGAATTAATAAAAATAAAAATAAATATATAGTTATATGCTGAAACCATTCATCTAAGTAATTTAAGAATTTTCGAAATACTATAATCTAAGAAAAATACATATCTATTTTGTTTTTTAAATTATAAACTAAATAAATAATATCCGCAGCTAAAATTTATTATCAACGTATAGCAATGAATACAGTGTCCATCCGCATCATCTATCCAGCACGTTTTTGTTCCAGCCCAGCACACAAACACGGTCCTCGCATTTCCCATTCGGCTTCCATCTAATTAGAGGTCGATCTGGCCTTTCATGTCGATCGGTCTAACTAACATAATAAATAAATGAAAGTAAATACTAAATTTTCTTCGCTAAAAATTCTTTTGCTTGAAGCTTTTAACTGTAACTGATGTAAAATCATTAAAATATATTTTCTTACGAAATTTGATTAGAAAATTTTGCTCGCAGATGAATTAATATAAAAATAAAAATTAATACACAGTTATATGCTGAAATTATTCATCTAAGTAATTTAAGAATTTTCGAAATACTATAATCTAAGAAAAAGACATATTTATTTTGTTTTCTAGATTAGAATATAAACTAAATACATAATATCCACAGCTTAAATTTATTATCAACGTATATCAATGTATACAGTGTCCATCCGCATCATCTATCCAGCACGTTATTGTTCCAGCCCAGCACACAAACACGGCCCTCGCATTTCCCATTCGGCTTCCATCTAATTAGAGGTCGATCCGGCCTTTCATGTCGATCGGGGGGCCGGCATTAACCTAACAAATGAACGACCGCAAAATCAATCGACCTTCTTTTTCCTTCCTATTGTTCCGGCCAAAGTATTCCCGGACCTTACACAAAAGCTTCCCCTCATTTTGTCCGCACATTTATTTTGTGCTGGAGCTTTTTTTTTCTCTATCTTTTTAGCTTGGAATTTGCAGGTATGGGAGAGAATTTGACTTAATAGAGGTGGGAGGGTTTTTTTGTAGGTTGAGTGATTTGGTATTGATTGGAATTTGAAGGTGTAATTGATTAGTTTGGAGTTGTTTGAGTGTATATTTTTTTGTATATTGATGATTATTCGGGTTTTTTTTTAAGTGGGTATGTTTAAAATGTTGAATTCATTGTTTGGAAAAGAGCATGGATGTGTGGGATAATTTAATTTCTAATGAAATAACTGTTTCGATAAAAGAATACAACAATCGAAAAATGTGATTTAGCGATATTTTTTCTCATCATAACATAGTAGGTTTACAATATAAAATAAAAAGTAACGTGTAACGAGTAAAAGAATTGCTAAGTTTTCATTTTAATACACGTGTTATATTGCCATACGAAGATAAACTTTAAAATTGCATTTGTAACTACAAAATGAGTGTATGCATTTGACCATCCTTTCGAAATAAATTTTTTTGTTGAATTAAATCAAATTTAATTTATAAAGATCATCCGCTGTTGACTCAAAATCAAATTACGAATAAACTAAATAACTTTTTCAACCATAACGTTATTTGTACCAAAATAAATTTATTATATTACGTAGTTTTATTAATTTTTTTAAGGAAAGTTAGGTGTTGGAAGAAAATTAATAGTTTTTTTATATTAAAATATTCATTTGTTTTATAGTTTCGTAGATGAAGTTGAAAATTTCATTACTTTTATAAGTTACTTTTTAAAAAAAAATAACTTTATATATTGCACACATTTGTTATACTTTATACTAAATTAAATTTGGGATATCGTACAAAGTGACATGTTGGAATAGAAAAAACTAAATGTTTATATTAGTAAAAAAATAATCTTACATAACAAATACCTTAAGCAATTCTTACTTTAATTAAATTTATGCACTTAAGAAAATAATGTTAAATGAAATTTTTAAAAATGGGAAAGATATTTACAAATACACATTTACCATAAAGTACCAGGTCAATAATTTTAAGTTTAAAATTTATTTGAAGCATTTATTTTAATGGAAAAATACAAATACTAAGAACTCTTAAAATAATAAATAAAATGATTACTTGCTGAGATACTGAACTATTTCCCATTTAAGAATTTAAAACTGAAAATATAAAATAATATATAAATAAAGAAAATATATAATAAGCTAACAAAATATTGTCTTATTTCTAGGTTTTATATATCTATAAATTTATTGTTCTTGAACAATTGGAAAATAGTTTAAACTGTACTAGAGTTGAAGAGAGTTTTTTTAAAGATAAATCCGTATGCATATTTATTCTACTAAATATTAAATTGACATGCACATTATTTGCTTAAAAGTAATTATTTTGGACAGTTATTAAAATAATCCATTTCAAATAAAAATTCACCTGCCACTGCCACTTTTATTAAATCATAATAAATGACAAAAGACAAATAAATGATATGCATTTGATTAAAATAGATTCTCAAATAAAGAATTTAAGAACTTATAAACAGACATAGGAGTTAATGACAATATTTCTAAAGAGATAAAAAGGAGGACTAAAAAAATCCAGGTAAAAAATTGATTTAAAAAATCTATACTTGAATGGATCTATCTGAAAAACAAATTATTCAGTTCTCAAACTGAAATGAAACGACTTTGATTAAAATAGAATAAAAAAAGGCGAACAACGGAATAAAAAGGACGATTTCTATCCCTAAACTTTATTTACAAAGAGAGAAAAGTGAATTCTAAATTACCAAAAGTTTAATTAAACTGTAATAACCGGCCATGCTTCTACCTCTTCGTATTATTAATTTCTTTCTAGTTTTTTCCCTATCTGTTTAATTTTTCTTTCGAATGAATTTTTTTTATGTTTTTTTCTTCTGGCCCGACTCACAAGGTTACTGTTTTTCATTTATTTTATAGAGGCAGCTGTTTGAGTTTGGATTTTTTTTATAATCTATTCAGAAGTTGTTTCTGTAACAGAATTTATTGGAGTTTTAAATTGAAATTGCTTTATTTCAATTGGAAGGTTTTCTTCTTAATTTTTAAATTGAGATTTTTTTCACGTGTTTAGTTGGAAAGTAGAAAATGTTTCAGGTTTGTTAAATTAATTATGGTGAAAGCATTCACTCATTTTTCTTAATTAAAACCACTCAATTGGGAGTTATTCTTTGGTTGATTAAAAATAAAATTAAATCTAAATAATTTGTTGACATAAATATTTCAAATTAGTTTATTGTTGATTTTTTAATTACATTGTCCTTGATTATTTTTATCGATGTTGAATTTTTTTGGGGTTTTAATTTAAATATTTTGTTAAATTTTACACAAAAAACCTTTCATATTGTTTTTTATTTAGCTGTTGGCAAAAGTCATTCTATTAACCACATGATTGCTCTAAACAAAAAAAAAACAATAATAACAAACGGTCAAATAATAACATACTAAAATTATACGATGTTATATATACGGTAGTAGTTTTATATAAAAAAAGTTTCTTTTTGTTTTGCGCTGTAACGTTATTGACTAAAAATGGTGGCTGAATACAGCGTCCACCATACCACTTACATTTTTGTGCGTATATTTATTCCGATTTTTAGGAAATAAAACTTAAAGTGTTAAATGGTTATGTGTTAATGTTTATTAAAATATACAACGTTGCAAACTATGGCTGCTGCTGATTTTTTAACAATAAACAAGTACTTTTATGCTCATGTTAAGGTTTAAGTTTTATGTCTCCAATTACTAAGCTGATATTTTTTTAATATTTGTTTAGAAAACATAATAAAAATTCTATATTAATTTTATCAATCGAATCAAAATATGTAATATCAAACAACAAATTCTATTTGAGGAACAAGAAAACTGTATTAACAAAAAATAAAACTAAAACCACAATTTTCGCTCTTCGAATCAAAAATTGCAATTCCTATGTAACCAAAAATGCATAATCTCTGATTCAAAATCCGTTTCCGGAACTTTTTTTTTAATTCAAGTTTCCTTCAAATAGGCTTTTCTAAGATTTAGATTGAAGAGAGAAAAAAGATGGAAGTTTTCCCATTTATATATTCATTCATTCAAATTCGAGAAGGGATTCCAGAATTGTTTTACTCGTGTGATAGCAATTTTAAATGAAATTCTTAAAAATCGTATTTACATATTTGTATCGAAATAGATAAGGGCCAATGTCCTTTTTCACAAAATTACACGTGTATACATTTAATACTAAAGTACACATTTGTCGCATATCTGGTTTTATTTACATTGATTACGTTCATTCAAATGTTTCGGAAGGTAAATAACTTTTTGTTTGATTATACATTTAAAAAAAATAATATGCTAAAATTGGATATGATTAATGTAAATACTTTTGAGTAAACTCCCACGGAATATCGTTAATTATTTATTTAATAAAAAATCCTGTAAATTACAAGCAAAATATATTTGTAAAGAATTTTATATGGCATTCATTGTTTATAAATGTGGGTGAGTTTTTATCTATGTATATTTACTGTTAAATAATTAGTTAGTTATATTTGTGTTTAATAATGTTAATGGAAAACGTATCATTTTACAGTATTTTAGAATATTTTATCGTCATAAATAATCCGTAAGCTGCAGTGTTAAAATAACTGTTGAGCAAATGCGTTTTATTAACAAATAAATGTGTTTGAAAAGCTGTGCATTATTTTTTTGTGAAGTTTTATTTATAGCACGATAAATTGCTCCGAGACAATTCAATAGAATGTAACATCGAATCGTATTCAAATAATTTATTTACTTTCTTTGAGCAAATATCGTTGAATTGCTTATTTACAAAACAAAACATTTAATGTTTAAAGTCTATTAGGAGAAAAAAAAAAGAAAGAAATTATCATTACTCAAAAACATAAGCTCAAATAAACATGAAAATTCAACATTACACTTCCTCAAAGTAATAAATTACGAAAAAACTAAGCAATGTTTCTATTGGTTATCATTCTATTATATAATGTTGTTAATTCCATAATTTACAATGTTATATTACTCTAGATAAAATGCATTTTATATTGCATATAATTGTTTTTTTTAAACTTGTATATATATTTTGCGTATCGATAGATTTTTTTTATTTATTTATAGCACGATAAGTAGCAAGACAATTCAACTGTATTTCACCTCTAATTTGTATTTCTTTATTTGCTTTCTTTGAACTAATGTCCTTAAATATGCTTTAAAATTGCAGATATGTAGTAAGAAAAAGTACAAATCATATAATTCCAACTTCAGTGCTCAAACAATATAATTAAAAAGAAAAGAAATAAATTATCTTAAGAAAAAACATTTAACAAAATAAACTTCGAAACTACAAAATTACCTTGTAGCTTAGTAATAAACTCTAGAAAATTCTGTAGCTTAGTCTCATGTCAGTCATTCCCGTACACAGCAGTAGAATATTAATACTTCATTATCTGCACCTGTCGACTCTCGTTGAGAATCTAAAAATAAGTCCACTCCATTAAAACAGACCGACGCAGGGTTAATTGTCGTAACCTTTACTAGTCCCATGTACTATGTGTCGAGAAAAGCCTTGTAAAGTAAGGAGATTATGTCTTCAAAATTCGCCGTGGTGTTATTTTGTTATGGCTTGATTATGTATTAATATTTTAAGTAATTTGCTTGTTTTATAAAAATTGCGTTATGATGATAATATCACGGTGTTATTTCTTGGTAAGAAAGCTAAAATATCATGTAAAAGTAAAAAAGCTGAAATATCTATAATTGTAAAGCTGTTATTAGCATTTTATGTTATTTTTTTGTGGTATACTTTATGATATAATATTTTACTGTATTTTTTTGCTTTTTCTTAATAAAGAAATATTTTATTTTTTATTCGGAAAATATTACATTTATGCTCTTTAAAAGTGCTTCATAAGAAAAAAACAAGTACTTCCAATAAATGTAAATCAAAATTGTTGTCTACATTATATATATGTGCATATACAATATAGAATACTAGTTTATTTTACAGTTTTTTATATTTATTCCAATACAACTATAGTTAAGTTTTCCATTTTACGTTCTAATATATTTTCTTAAATTTAAAAGCACTTTATTGTTTTTTTTTTAATTTTCCACGTTTTCAACTAAGCCTGCGATTATTAATTAATTGGTAGCAAGCATATTTAATTTCGAGGTAAATTATTTAAGTACAGTTCCATTGTTCAGTCCAAACTTATTGCAATTTAATTGTAGTTAATTTTCTTATTTAATTGTAATTTTTAATATGTTTAAAAAAAAAGTTCATTTGTAAATGACTTTAATTTTTTATCTTCAAAAATAAATATGTGCATTCGATTTGAAAACACTTTCTTTAAATTACATTTTTACTTTTTATATTACATGGTAATTTATTACTTTTTCTACTACAAAAAACTCAAATTAGACTTTGTAACACATGCTACTCCCATTACTTAAACCCTACTAAAACGCAATATACACCCATGTATGTGGTAAACCACATTTTTTTCATTTTTAAAAATTCCGTCTCCTCAGTAATTCACCCAACCCCTATGTTTCTCATTCTTTGTTATTCGTCTTCCACAAGCGGCTTAGCTTTAAATAAGAAAATAAATATTTAAAAGATTAAAACACTAAAGGAAAATGAAAAAAGGGGGAGTCTTACTTAATGTTTAAAATCTCCTTAGTTCTCGGGTTTAGCACGTGATATCGTCATTATGTTTGTAGGATCATGTGTTCCTCTAAATGCAAAACAGGTTCAAGTCCGTTGGAAAATATCCCTCTAAGCTTCTTCTATCAGTATTTTGTAGAAGTTGGAAGAGTGCAAGTAAATACTTCTGTGGGCTTTGTATTTTTCATCTAGCGAATCATATGGAAGGACGTATGGAGGTATTTTTCTTAACCCTGTGCAAAACCAATACTTCTACAGTCGGAAAAAAAAGTAGAAAATACTCTATACTAATGATCTGCGTTGTTCTCTTTGAGAGTTTTTTTGGTGTCTTTATAAATGCGTAGAATAATATACTTTTATTTGTTTTATTCATTCTCAATTTTTTTATAATGTTTAAGTTTTTATTGCAGTTTAGATTTGTTGTGTTGTTTGCATATAAAACTTTTAGTTCGGTTATGGTTGGCAAGAAAATGTGCCACGCTTCATTTTGTCTAAGTAAACAGAATGCAACACAAATTAAAACAATTTTCCAGAAAAAATTTATGTGGGATAATAAAAATTGCACAAAAAATGAATTTTAAAAAACGTCAATTTGACGTATTTAAAGAAAAATTAAGGTGTTAATCGTGTTAACAAAGGTTACCATGAATGGTTTAATTATTAAATTGATTGTGTGTGCCACACATAAATAGGCTTAGCTAACGTTTTTAAATAAATTTTTGGTGTAAACTAAAATTTATTAGTTGCTTTTTAATAATATTAAGTTTATTATTGGGTTAATAAGTCTCTGGAATTACTTTTATTTATCGTTTTCGTATTTTTATTGAAAGAAAACCATTTTATAAGTAATCCGTTATAGACGCTTTGCAGATACCATTAGCAACTTCATTTTCGACTTCAAAAGTTTAACTTGAACCTTTTTAAATAGTTTCAAGTGCACATTAATATGTTTTACAAAATTTTTCCTGGACAATGGTCTTCAATTGTCGAAAGTTTTGTTAATTTTGATAAACCAAGTAGAAAGCTCGAAATTTTCTCTCCAATTGTCGTTTATGAGTTTATCTAAATTTTCCATTAATCTTAATATAAATTTTCCATTTAACTTATGAAAAACATTATTAAATAAAAATATTACTTTCTTGTATGCAGGAACAAATTATGAATGAATAAATTAATTAATTACTTGTTAATATACATATATACTAATTTCTCTTACGAACTTATCGTATAAATTTTCAGCAAATAACAGAAATCAATATTCCCCGTTATTTTCTTAGAAACAATGCCGCAATGTAAATTTTATAGATGAATTAGAAATATTTCCAAGGAAATATTATGTTAAGTTATTGATGACAGTTTGTCTAGTATAACTTACCCTCCAGCTATATGCTACATATTGATAAGACAATTGCGTTCTACACCGACATTATTACATTCCCTTAATCAATATTTATTTACCGTTTTCAGAGTTTCAGTTATGCAGTTGTTATGCTGAAATTAACTTAACTGCGAAGGTTGTACAAAATATATTGCATTGATAATAATGTTACTTAAAATAATTTAACTCCATGATCGATTTACAAATTAAAGAAAAATATTACTCTTTACAATGAAAGACTGCTTTTAATTTAGATTTTAGAAAGTGGAAATTAGTTGATTTGATGAAATATTTCATGTTTCCCTTTGTTGACTCAATAGGTCGGCAGATGTACAACAACTATTAGAGGCTTTTTGATTAACTATAATTTTTAATAAAAGATACTATGTATACTTAATGATATTATTTACTCAATAATCACTATTAAATTATTCTAATGTAGCGTGAAAAATATTTAAAAAAAACAATATCCTTGCCTCTTCATAAAACACAAAACCGTTTGAAGAGAATTATAAAAATAATTATATGTAATTTGTTTAATGTCGTACATTAATTTTTGGAGAAATGGTAAAGATCAACGATAAATTAAATTATTTTTAAATGTTTAACGCGATTTTAATGACGAGACAAACTGTACGAAAATAAGCACTAAATGCATTATTTTAAGGTATATAGTAAATTGCAAATTATAAAGCACAAGGTACAACATGTTTAGTTGTAGAATGTTGTTGCAAAACTCGCATTCTCCGATGTACAACTAAGATATAATGGCCAAGATATATAAGTTCACTGGTGAATTTTTCCAATTGAATTTACCTTTAACGAAAGTAGCCAATGAAATATATTACAATTAATTTTAGTTTAGTCTGCCCCTCCTCCTTATATTATTTATACTTCAGATGGTCTGTTTTATAACTACACTCATCTAATTACAATATACTCAATGATCTACTACTGTGTTGCCCGGGTGGCCGGGTGGTTTGGACCATTACCAAGCAGTGTGCGCCCTGTAACGGGTGCGTGTTCAATTCCCGCCTTCACCCTGGGTGTACTTCCCTTCTCTGGGACAGTAAAAATTCTTTCTGTGTCTTTCTTACTTGACTCTTACTTGACGAAGGCTCATAAAGCAGGTCTCTGATCAATCACACCAGCTGGAATATATCTACCCCCCCCCCCCCCTCCTCTACTACTGTGGATAAAGATACAAAACCGCCAAAATTCATACGACTCTTCTAAAAAAAATTATCGTTTTTGCCAAATCATAACCTCTCCACGTACAGTTCGAATAAACTATTAAAGCCGCAGGTTAAATAGAACTGCTTTAAATGGAAACTGAAATTCTCTTTGTGTAAATTTTAACTTTCATCTCTGTAGCATAGTCACATCAAAGGATAGCGAAGCCCTTCGTAACAATTTGAAGGTTGTCTTTAGTTTCAATTAAAAGTTTAAACCTGTTAACAATTGAGGATTCTTCGTTCAAAGACTTCATGCTTTTGATGATTTCTTGAATGGCGTTTTCTAGCAACTGAGTTTTCTTTTGTCGTATTGTCATGCCCTTCTGTCTAACTCTTGCTCTATTTTAGCATTTTAATAGTAACCTTTACGAGAAATATTAGATGCTAGTTTTTAAAAAAATTATTAGTTATTTGTAAGAATTTGTATAAAAAGTTTTATTTTTAGCAACTGCCTTGCCTATAGTGTGCTTAATTGTTTGTTTATTATTTCGGAATAATCGATGCTTTTCTCATAGATATGTTTATTTCTATCCCATTTTGATTCAAAGATAACAAAACAAAAGCTTTGACAACCTACTAAAGAAAGTAAATGTATATTCAAATTGTAATCATTTTTATGTAAAAGTAATAAACAAGTAATCTCTCTTATGTATGATATTAAAGATCATTGAATGGTTTATAAACGAATACCTTCTGCAATAACTTTTCATCATCTTCATATTATTTAAGGGTAAATATGTGGCCTAAAATTAATTATTCGTACATTGTCTAATAATAAGTGAGTATTTCCTTGTTTGTTTGTGTTTTTTGCTAGGTTGGGTTAGATTCAATCATCTTCACACTAAACCTTCACTAAGGCAATTTTTCTTTTAATGGGATTTGCAAATCGTTGACACTTAACCTGAAAAACATCTATTTGTTCAAACAGAAATCACTAAACAAAGTACTTTTTATTAATGCAGTTTTGCTAAAAAAACATTACAAATACTATTTAATTGACATTATTGGATCTATACATTGATTGATGAAAAAACGAGTCTTAATATAAAAACAATAAAAAAACCTCCCTATGTTAGACACACCCACCCCAAACGAGGATTCCAACTTTAAGAGAAGACTATCGGAAAACTCATCTCTCTCTTAATCACCATAGCAACCAGAAAAGCGGTGATTAACCCAAATCCCTTTCTAGTGTACTTTCGGTTTTGTCCGGAATTAGGTATGCTGATTTGCAGGGCAAAATGGATTTTGGATTAAGGACCCTCTCTCTACATTTTTCGAAATATTTCCCGTTTAAATCTAATCACTTGTTATGCGGATCGCTTGTTTTGCAGCGGAGCTTTTATAACGTCTCCTGTTAAGGGGATTTTGGCTGTGTTACGGCACTGTCCGTGTCGGGGTAATTGGCAACAGGGAGTGCTGTTAAGATGTTTTAATTGGAACGAGGGGAGGTGTTCTGTTTTTGTTTGTGTTGTATTTCGTATTGATGTAAAGGAATTGCGATTGATGAAAATCAATGCAAGTCAAAAATAATTTACAAGAATTAATTTGCAAAAGAAATAGTGTGCAGGATTATGAACAATAAAGCAGTCTGTTGTTGGTTGGTTGGTAGACATAGATTTTCATGTTTGTGTGCTTTGTCAGAAAAACACTTATAAACTTTCGTCAAGTAAGACAGTCACAACACACACTCACACAAGCACACATACGTCACAGATGCTGTCATCTATCGCGCGCCACCTCCACAATTTAGACATGTTCCTGAAGGGGAGGGAAATAGTCTCCAGGGACCTGTACCAGTAGGAAACTGCGCAATGACCGCCCACAAGACTTCCGGACCCAACATATATAACTAGCGTTTGCTCCGCATACACTCGAGACATACACAAACATAGATGCCTTACCGGGATTCGAACCCGGACCAGGAAGCTCAAAAGGCTGGCTCCCTAACTGTTGCGCTGTCTGGTCGGCAGTATGTTGTTAAATGTTTTTTATTTCCTTGTGTGGTTAAGTTAGATGCCAACGCAGAAACTAAAAGAATTTTCAAAGTAGTTTAAACATTCCAAGACTTGTTTAATGGCAAAAGAATTTGAACTAACTCTCTAAATTCCTTACTTTCTTTTAGTTTTAAGTAAATCTGAAACTTGTGATTAGGAAAAATGCTCTTGTTTTAAAAGAGAAAGGAGCATACGTGGTTATTCCTTGGTATTACTTTTGATTGTTTAAAAATTAAATACTTCAAAAAAGGCAAATTTTAGTTTGTTATCGCTTTTAATATTTTTAATTAATATTCACTTAGAGCATATCTTTCTCATAATTGGCTTCTGACTAAAAGCATAGATTATAATAAAATAAGTATGTTATTTCATTAAAAGAGTAAACTGTATTAAAAGAGACGTTGTTTGAAAGCTTTCATGCTATCTCCCTTTTTCTTTTTTTTTTTTAACTATTTTGTCTAGACATTAATTTCCTTGATTTTTGTTTTCTAACCCAATTAATTATTGAATATTTTTTATGCATTTGTAAATCAACCATTTTTGAAAAAGTTTAAATAGAAATATTGAATCATATTTCTAAAATGATTATTTTTCTTCTAACATTAAAAACTTTTTTTGAAACTTATGCAAAACTCAGGTCCCAATGTGTTTTGAATTCACAAAAATCATTGTACCATGTTTATTACTATTCAAACAACATAAATATTTGGTCCTTCTCTTAAACATCAATATTAAAAATGAACAAAAAGAAATTAAACTCACCATAAACCTCCCAATCTTAATTCATTATAAAACGACCCGAACGGACCTTTAATCAAAATACACCCTTTAACTTCCCTCCGCAATCCATAAATTAAAACGTATCAGTGAATTTTCAGGATCGTAATTTCCTACCCAAGCACCATCAAAAGTTAATCCGGCAAAATCATCTTTACTCTTCCACGGTAATTGGCAACACAGAGAATACAGATTATAGTGCCTGCAATCAGCGATCCAAAATTATTCCCAAATTTGATTGATTAAAAATTATACGATCCTCTTCCACTAAAGCCCCCTAAAGCCACGTGAGTTTTGTGTAGCGAGGAAGTTTTAATTATGTTTTGAAAACGTTCGAATTCGGACGAGATTTATGTAATCGTCAAAAATAGAATGGCGTCGGTGTTCGTGGTGAAGTGGCGCAACTGATAATTTTGAATTCTTAAGATATAGGTACTAAAATATGACAATCGTAGAAATCTATCAGTTAATAAAACAGTTGATACAACTAATGGTATAAAATAGGCAAGTTTCAAGTCTAAAGTGGCAACAATTCCAGCACAATTGTTTTCATTCTTGGTACTTCTGGAATGACATTTTTTTGGGACAATACAATATTTTCTAAATTTGTTCAAACGAATGGTGTGTACAAACTCTTTTTCCCTTTCACTTGAACTCACTTCTTGATCTAAAGCTTTTATCTGTTCGTGAACCACGCTAATTTGATGTCCCACAATTTTGCTTAATTTCTCGGCATAAGTCAGAATATCATCTAAAATGAAATGTCCAACAACTTTGTCATTAATTTAATGCTTTGAATACTTCTGTCATTAATTTAATGCTTTTTACACTTAAGATTTAATTGAATTGATATCTATAAATTTTTGTAAATAACAGTGAGCAGAAACAATACATATAGCAGGTAACAAACCGAGAATTGCGAGTGAAGTCAAATCATGATGAAGAACGAAAACTGAAGAGTTTCGTCACTTGAAGAAAAAAAAACAATTCGCGGCCATAGATGGAATACATTGAAAGCGCAATTCTTCAGACGATTCTCGAGTAAAATTCCATTTTTGTATACCCACCACTCTTCCGCGTACTTTTCGATATGTTGTTATACGTTGGTTTTCGTTGAAGACGCTAATGTAGTTGAACGGCGAAATTATTATTTCGGAGTAATAAATGCCTCAATGATGACACTGATGTCTGGATGATGCGATTAGCGTGTTTATTTGCTTCACTTGGTAAAGAAAGTAGTCTTTTAAAAGGATTATGGTATTTTGGAGCACGGGTATTAACTTCCTTAAGCAGATGAAGCAAATTACTAGAAGTTTGTTAATTCTTTAATCGGTGGATTGTTTGAGTTGGACATGTACTTGATAGCTTCTGCATAGTTATTTTGAACGAATGAATTTGCTGATAAAATATGTTGTTTATTTCGGAGAATGGTATCATTGCATTGAATATTTTAATCTACAAATATGGAATGTATTTTGCTTCGTATTTTCTGATTCCATGTAACCGCAATGTAAGTCAGGGTTTAAGAGGAGATTAAAGGCTGTTTAAATTTAAAAAAAATAAATCAAATTAAATAAAAGTACATTACATTATTTAGTTATAATAAGTATAGATCAACTATTCTACATTTTTTTCATTTAATGTAAAATATATGGTGATAATAACTTTTACAAACGTGACTTACACTACAGACAAGATAATTTTGCATGGAATTACCCTATTGGGTTTTAGGTGAAAACGTAATGGATTTACAAATTCATGGCTTTTTGTAAGTGCCTCTTAAAGTATTTTTTTTTTAATTTGAAGAGTCTTACAGAAAAGTTTCTCGAGTGAATCACTCTCATATGTAAGCAAGTTCTTTTTTTAAGATATTAAGTTCGGCATTTTTTTCAAACAAAAAAATTTCCTTTTTGTCATTTGAAATTGACGAGTTCTAAATTTGTAAACTTGATTATCAGAACTTGATCATCAAATGAAAGAAAAAAAATTTCAATGATATTACACAATAAAAATATGTATCAATTACGAAAATTTTGCTTAAAATATTGACTACTATACATGCTTTTTACTGCTATTGGTACAGAAATAATATTGTAAGGTAATTTCATGGTATTCCTATTAATAAATAAAAACTTCCTTTACGATTAAAGCAGATGAAGCGAAGTTATCAAATTCCTAAATCGATGTATAATTTGAAGTAAGAGATCAACTTAATGTATTATTCTCGGCAAGTTTTAAAAATTAAATTTATCAATAAAATTTAATTCGTTTGGTTTTGCATTATGTATTCTTGTTACTGATTACCTTTTATATATGTTTGTATCAAAGTTTATTTTGCCGGTTTAATACTATCATTTCAAGTACCCAGTTTGGAAAAAAATTAAAGTATACAAAATATTTAGGTATGCCCAAAATTATATTGCCTACATAAGAACAAAACATATAGTACGTCACGAAGTTAAAAAAAAAGTTATTATTATTCAAAAGTATTTTCATTACAACTATATACTCGTACTGTTGCATAAATGCATAAGAAAACATAATATACGTTCAATTCGTAAATACCTATACAACAAGTAATCATTTTCACAAACAACCAACACTGATACACATAATCCATCGGCCAATCTCTAGCAAATGTATTCGAATCACAACAGTAGCCTTAATAACATCCCTCTGTTATTCCCAATAAATGTATTGATGCCATTCTCCCATTCTCTATCAGACTTTGAGGAAAATGGTCATATAAGCCCCCCCCCCCTTTTTTTCTTGAGGAGAATCTTAAGGGAGTGTCCAACTTTCATTGAGGGGTTTTCCCTCATGGGGGAGGGCTTTATGTTAACGTGACATCTTAATCTGGCCGATGTTTCGGCCAATTTCGGCAGAGAAATCGGCAGGATCTGGAGGATTGTTTGGAGTAAGCCTTGGGATGATTTTCGTTGATGATGTACGGAGAGAATTGAAGAATTTAGTTTAAGAACGTGCTAAGTGACAAAAAGGTGAACACGAGAAAATGAGCTTTCAAAGTTTTTATTTTGCAATCAGATCTATTGAAAACGGCATTCCAACGATAAAAAATATACTTAGCTAAAGTTTTATGAAACTTTTGAAACTTGTTATTGATAAAGAAGTAAGTAATCTGTTCATCAGCACAAAAATCAAAATTCTTCAAAAATGTCACTTAGCAGGTTTTTCTAATGAGATCTTCGATTGTATTGGGTAGAATGTAATTGTGAGGTTGTTGGAATCGTTGTTGAGGATTTCGGATAATTTTATTAGTGGTATGCTGTTGTAAAAATTGATTAGTTTAATCGGATTGAAACTTATTGCGGAATTTTATATTATCATAGAAAAGAAAGGAGTGGGTATGATTCAAGTATTGAGTGGAAGCCGAAAAGTTAATGAAAATAGGTTATTTAGCGAGCTTTGATTAGTAAATACATGTCAAGTGATGACAGAGGACCAAACGGTGCACCGATGGCAAGCTGATCAAGAATGACAGCTGGAGGAAGTTTCGTCAAGTGAAACAACCCAATTTTTAAAAAATCCTTCCAATTTTGTAAGGCAGAATAAGATTTTTAATTAACCTTTCATTTTTTTTTCAAAAGACTTTTTATTTCGAATCATTATTGATCAAAAAAACTTTTCCAACAAACTAATCAACAAAATACTTTTCAATTTCCTTTTCTAGACATGATCACTTTCTAAAAAACATTTTTTTTCTCAAAATAAAACTTATTCCCGAAGTCAGCAAAGTCTTTATGACTTCCGGTAATTTTCCAGAGGAGCCAAAGAATATAAGGGAAACATAAAACATCATCCATAGCAAAACGTCGAACAGAACAAAATGTTTTCCCATTTTCGAAATCCTCGACGTGATCCCAATCGCTAAAAACCTATCAGCACTAAAGAAAGACTTCGAGTATCGTCACGGGCTAAAAAGAAAACAGAACTTTTTGGAACGAGAAAAATAAAAATAAAAATTTCTTTAGATTTTGACAGTGTTGTATTAGACAACAGTGGACTTATCAAAGGAAGCATTTTTATTTAACCCTTTCACGCCTTGCCGCCTCGGTGGCTGAATGGTTAGTGTACTAGTCTTTTGAGCTGCTGAGGTCGGGTTCGAATCCCGGTCAGGCATGGATGTTTGTGACAGTCAATAAACGTTGTTATTTGTCTATGTGTTATTCATTTCTTTGTGACTGTAAAATTTCTTTCTGTGTCTGTCCCACTTGACGAAAGCTTATAAGCGGTTCTATGAACAAGCACACAAGCTGGAATATATATGTATCATACCATACCTTTCACGCCCAATTATTCCATTTGGAATCCTCAAAACAGCGATTTATTTCTCTTTAAGTTAAACTTGCACTTATTTCAAATAACTTTATTAAATTTTTTATACATTTTTCTATCTATAAAGATGTATTTTGTATCGTATGATGGAAGGATAATGTCTTTTGAAGAATTAATTAATGTTTAATGTAGTTAATAAAAATATGATAAAACATGGTAAAAATGAAATTCATGATGAAACAATTTTATTAAACGATTTGGTCCTAAAGTCTTCAAGCTTGCATTTTTAAAAGTTTAGTTTTAACTATAGTTAAGAAATAACTGTTTGAAAATTTATTTTTATAATTTATTCAAAATTAGTGATTTAAAAAAGATCCCTAAATTTTAGCTTAACAAATTATGATTCTTTTTCCAGCTTTTACCATTTCATTCAGGATGCAAAATGAGTCTATTTCACAAATTATAGATTTTTAAAATAAAAAAAAGTTGGGATTGAAAAGGTTCAAGCAAAAATTTATATTATGACATGCAATGGGTTGAAATTTATGTTATATATTGTACTCCAAACACAAAATTCAACTTACATTACGGAAATCGTAATGCAACTTGCAATTTCCAGTAAAAAATACCCCTTTGTAAAATAGTTTGTATATTTAAAGATAAAGTGTAAAAATATGTTACGATATAATTTGTTTATAAGATCGGAGAAAAAATATTAAATTATGTCATACTTCCGTATTACACAGCACAACAGCATCCTATACGACATAAATTTTGATTACTATATTTGTAATACAGATTTTAGCACAAACTAACCGTGTGTTCTATGTAATGGAAAGTATAATAAAGAATTCTAAAAGAACTAAAATATACTACTTCTAAATTACTTAAATACTTACTAAAGTTAAATTCGCAAAAGAAGTAGGTTTGTAACAATAAGCTTCTTCACAAGATTTATACACATTAAAAAACAACACCAATCACCACATCCAGTTGTAATTTTAAATTTTAAAAGTCAAAATTCATTTCGGCGATGTTTTAATATGTATAAATCCTGTGTATAAATGGTTATACACAATCAAATACACTATTTTTTGTCGCTGATACTCTTAGTGTTGAAATGAAATTTTTTTATATGGAGAATTTTGAAATTGAAAATTTACACTCTACTCAAAACTTGCATGAACAATTTCTCCAGACGCATTTTTTATGTTAACCCTAAAAAAATGCATACGTTTCTGAAATAAATTAGCTAAGCATGTTAAGTGGGGAATTATCCGCGATTTAAGCTTAGACACTATTTACCTTATGAAGCCGAACATCCTTTTGTCAAACCAACCAAATTGGCAGATCTTTTGTGTGTCTTGCAAGAGGATAAATAAGGATAAATTCCTTAAAAAGTGATGAAAAAATGAAAAAGAGTAGTTCTTTTCATACCTTTGTGGAATACGAAGTTAATTTTCGAATTCACCAAGACCATCATGTTTATACTCGTGAAGGAAATATTAAAATCGTTCTATATCGTTTTATATTAAAGCAGAGCTTTCTTTTGTTTGGGATATTTTTGGAAAGGAAATCAAGCTGGATTTAATTTAGAAAAATGGAAAATTAAATTTTTTGTGTGAAGAAAGCATTCTATTTTTTATCAAGAATATTTAAAGTTGTCATTTAACAATGATTTAATTGAATTAATCAAAACTGAAGCAAATATGTTTAAAATGTTTATAATTTTTGGTCTCAGGGTTTGAAACATTAAAACAATATTTTATGGCATGAGGTGATTCTCAAAAAGTAAAGACAAATGTGTTGAAATTAATCTTTTGATATAGAGAATCAAAAGTAAGGCAGTGAACTGATTATGAAAGTAATTACATCAAATGTGAGAATTATTACATGTTTGCAATCATTTTGTGTGTATTATTTTTTTTTAAGTTAACTTTATTTTAACCAAAATACGCAATCAGGTTGACAAAACATAATAAATGTTATTAAAATTTTCCACAATGCATCACATATATTTTGAAATTAAGTACTGCGATAAGTAATGTATTTATAAAGTTGTGAATAAATTGTAAATGCCAAATACTTTTAGAAATATTTTTATTAAAATTTTACTTTTAAATATAAACTGAACAATCAAAACTTTCAAAATGGTATTTTAATTTATTTCAAAAAAAAAATTAAACTATTCCTAGCTTATAAAAGTCAAATATTCAAACAACTTTCAAAAGAATGTTTTCCATCAAAACGCGATTTTTCTACTCCATTTTACAAACACTGCATGAATACATCAAACCTTTTTTTTTTGTACCTTCTCAGTTACATTTACAACCTTCAAGCGGCAACACATGTGCAAAGTACATTTAAATCAAACACGAGTAGTCTTACACGGGGCTTTAAAAATACGCCGGGACCCAAAATGCACTCACTCGTAGCGAAAAAGGAATAAAAATCCTTTACATAATATCTAAAAAAGCGTATAAAACATCGCCGAACGTGTAGAAAAAGATATTCACTCAAGAAAATATTCTCCGTTGTTGAGTTGAGAGGTTTGAGTGCTGTGATCAATTCTTCGGCATTTGTACTTGTGCTGCGACACGGAAGAAATAAACGTCCTGATGATGACAGAAATAAGAATACAAAAAAATAAAAAAGAACGAATCTCAGAGTTGGCATCGGTGGAATATCCTTTTGGAGATGCATATTTGATAGAGGAAAAATGTGATTCTGTGTTATTATTGTTATTATTTAGTTTCTTTTTTCGCTTTTTCACCCGTAAGATCTTTGTAAAAAGGCGGACAAGATCTTTATAAAAGTAGAATTCGCTTTACATTGAAAGGTTATTTTTTCATGAAAAACGAAAATTTTAAATGTAAAGATGGGAGAAATTGGGGTATCTTTTTTGGAATTGAACTGTATTGTGGATTTTTCTTTTATCATATAGAAATTGAAATTTATTGTATTTAGTATCATTTTAAATCCAACAAAAAATCTTAAAAGTATTTGCCGGGGAAGTCCGAACTAACAGATTTTAACAAAAGGTTTGAGTTTGATTTCTAAAATGGTTTTTCAAAATATACATGTCAATGTAGTTAATGGTTTAATATTTGTTGTAGGTTTAGTTTTGTAACGTCTTTTGTGCGGTTTCTGTTTATTGCGAGTGCGTGTTTTAAGTCTTCAAAATGCTATGCAAAAGTAAAATGTATTTTTCTTAGTTTCTGAGAAATGTAAAAAAAAATACATAAATTTTCTTAGTATATCGGTAATTTTGAAAATAAATGGTATAAGTGCCATTCAACGATAAAAAGTGGTTCGTAGTGTGTTATTAATACCACAACGCATTTATTTTTAACTATTTTTCTGCAGATTACTTTTAAGGTACCGATTGAAAAAGTGCTATAATTAACCTCAAATTTTTCATATAAATCTCTAAATGAATGAAACAATCATCTACAGAACATAAAAAAATATTTATATTCAACAAAAAAGTTATATTTGATTTTAAATTCGTTTATACTAGAATTTTTTCAAAAATACTTTGTAGACTTTTATATGAAGTAATATTATTTGTTTCTTTTGAATTTTTCAGTCATTCAAGCATCCATACACTAAGACAAAAGTTTAATGCAAATCCGCTAATTCCTAAATTAAAAAAAGGGTGTCTTTGTAATCAAACCTGTTAGTATAAAATCCCATGACTTGTATACACTTTAGTAGACAAATAGTATATTACCAGCATTTTGACATAATACATCCTTTTTTCCACTCAAGTCAAGTGTACGAATTCAAAACCACTAATTACAAAACAACAACTTCTAAAAAATAAAGTCTTCACGCATTATTTTCACTTTAAAGAAGAATAGCTGTAGAAGAACTTAGCCTTATGAGATCTTAAATGGTGACAAAGAATGCAAAAAATGCAAACGCTGTCTAAAACGGCCAAACAATTAACCTTTTTCCACGGTAAAAGTAAATCTAAGAGCATTTGCATGTTGTTTTAGTTCTCCTTTCTTCTCCTTTCAAAGTGACAGAAGAATACAAACATGCTTTTAAGAGCCCGATTTTTCTTACTTTGCTGGCTGAAGTGAGCTTGGGGAGTAAAGTGGCATTTTGAGTCAATACTAAACAGACATCGATTTTTTTTTTAAGTAACTGTAATGTTGTACATTGTAAATGTTGTTTATTATACTTTGTTTGATGCCTAATTCAATTTATTGTAAAGTCTATTTCGGTAAGCTTACTTATTAATGTATTTGTACTACTTTTTACATAGAGTCCCAAAATTGTTTATTCACTTTCAATGGAAGGCTTAATTGAAAATGACCGGTCGAATTTGGAAAAATCTGTTAATGTATAATTAATAGCATAATAGACAAAAAAAAATAATAATAAAACTATTTTCAGGGAAGACGATCTTATTAATAAGTCATTATATTACTTAATACCTAATTATATTACTATTGATAAAGTCTCCGATAACGAAACAGAATAATTTTATTTTAAAACTTATTTTAAAGATCTTTAAAATCACTTCAGTTTACACTAATGTGAGCCTGACTATAACCACAAAAGTAGCATGCCACGCCTTTGAAAACAAAACTTAAACTGCTTTGTAACAAAAAAACTTTTTGTTACAAATATAACATTAAATGGTTCTATTATAAACACACACAAATATTTTGAACTTTTTATTAATTTTCAAGAAATAAAAAATTTCATTTTTCAAATAAAAGCACTTTTTATCAAAAAATATTTTGTCGACAAAAAGTTTTTTTCAAGTAGTATATGTTTTATAGTACGAAAAAAAACCAATGTGAACCATCTGAATTAATTAAAAGACCTTTTGAGTGATTTTTAATTTGATTTTTGTGCTATCTCAGTTTCTCCCTTTATTTAGTTATTTTTAAAGTGTATGATAAATTTTTGTGCAAACACACAGTACATTATTTTTGTGATACAAAAACAATTGTAATACAACACTCCCCATACATATTTTATTTTGACGCAGGAATTGCAGTAACATGCTGTCGCATATTATTAGAATTATATTATTTGAAGAGGTTTAAATGTCAATAAATACATCTATTTAAAAAAAAAAAAAATACATCACTCCCCATACATATTTTATTTTGACGCAGGAATTGCAGTAATATGCTGTCGCATATTATTGGAATTATATTATTTGAAGTGGTTTAAATGTCAATAAATATATCTATTTTAAAAATGTGTACAGAAAAAATTTAATTTGATGAATCGAAATATTGATATTTTATATGTTACGTTAATGAAGATCAGGAAACTTGAGCTAATAAACTGCCCAAACCAATCAAAATTAAGGTCTCTAACTTGTCTAATAAATAGGTTTCTAATTAGTACACTTACAAAAGTTTTAATAGCCAATAAATGAATGTGATTTTTTTTAAATTATTAAAGTCTTAATTTTCAAATTATTAACAACAAACTCTTGTTAAATTAAATTCAATGATGACAAAATATATTCATTGTAAGGAACAACTAAAACTATTAATTTTAATCGCACATCGAAACTTCAATCACTAAAAATACCTACCAATAAAAAAAATCCTCTTTACGAGACTTGCACCTATTTCCTCCAAACTCAGCTCCGCTTTCATAATCTACAGCCCGTGCCATGTTAAAGAAGTGCAAATTAACCGAGTCTAAATACGAGGCTTTTTTAGTTTAAGCCACAAGTTATGTTTCTGTGTGGCAATTAGGAAAAGATGCTGGAGTTTTAGGTACAGTGGCATCTTATGGGAATTGCTAGGGTAATTTCTTAGACGGACACGTCATCTCGCTTAAGGATAAATGGTAGGAAGGTATACCTCCACGGGGCTTCCTTGTAGTCATTATTTGCACTTTTTATTTATTCATCATGATATGCAATGCTTTTTTTTATGGTGGGGTAGTATTAGTGGTAGTAGTTGGGTTGAATTGGTACTTGTGGTTTTACGAAGTGAAACATTTGTGTGAGAACATGGTTTTGGTTAAATATTTATAAAATTTGGGTTGAATTTGTACTTGTGGTTTTACGAAGTGAAACATTTGTGTGAGAACGTGGTTTTTGGTTAAATAGTTATAAAATGTGAGAGTTGTTGATATAAAAAAATAAGTAAAACGTGATTTGAAATCTGACTGTTAAAGCTTGTTTGACAAAAGTACCTATTATATTGTTTGATAAAATATTGTTAGGAAAATTATGTTAGAGAACTCCATAAGTAGTTAGTCTTAGTTTCCAATGATTTTCTAGGGATCCAAGAATTAGATGTTTACTTACAACATCTTTAATGTTTAGGAAAGAAAACGGTCAACGTATTAATTGGAATTAAGTAGCTGAATATAAATTACCTACGCTGTCAACATAATCATTTTAGGTTCTTAGGCTTAATCATTTTAGAAAAAATACTTTTTAATAATTTTTTATTTCGACATTCTTTTGAAAATCTATATAATATTTAAAACATAGCATGCTTTTTGCTTTAAACCGAGTAATTAACCTTAATTCAATTAAAATTAATCTTTGACACTGAGAAAGTTACTCTCTTTCTTTTAGTACCGAAAAGCCGACTAAAATAAAAGATTTAAGGGATAAAATAGTTTAACTTTTTACAATTTTTTTAAATTAACACAAAGGAAAATACTAGCATTTTACATGACATCATTTTAAATATAAAACATATTGCAGTTTTATTTTTTTTATCATCTCGATTGCAAACGTCAGAGTTACAAAAGATTCTACAAAGTTATTAAATAGTGAGAGAATAACTGTTTCTATTTCATAATTTCAAGGGAAAAAATTTAAGAACCTTTGAAACCAACTTAGTAATATGTATTTAAAACATAAAATTAAAGAATAATCCTGAGTAAATGATCCAATAAATTTCGTCAGCGTAACTCACTTCTTTCAGTAAGGCATGTTTCTCGACAATTAAGTGCTTTTATAAATCTCACACCGTAAGAGTTCTTTGTGTAAAGCTTTAAAATTCCCTAGAAATACTAAAAGTGTGCTTAAGTGGTCTCTTCAGAGACTTCATAGTTGAAAGACATAAATAAATTTTTCGTTTTAAAATATTATTAATACTTTACAAAAGAATATGGAAGTGGTGAAGATCTTTAGCAAAGTATTTTAAGGAGAATTAAATTCTTCAAAAGAAAATTTTTATTGTAGTCTAGAGGAATCTAGACTTGTCTAAGAAGAAGGTTTTGGAATCTATTTTCCATTATGGGGGTTTTCAGAGATATTTTTCAAGTTTTGTCAGATGTATATATGTCTTATTGAAATTATTCTTAAACATAACTTTTAAGGATATTTTAAGACATTTACTTACTCATATAAAGCTCTTGTTTATGATTTAGTAAAAGTATATGAGAACGGATAATATTAAATTTTCTCAGAAGTTGAAATTGAAACTTTTTGCTTTATTTAATTTGAAGGCTTGATTCCACGGTCTTGTGCCTGATCCTATAAATGCATAACATCAAATACTTGATAAAAATGTACCTGCGAAATTGCAATTTTTTACGTTTGTGTAATTCGGTAAAATAATAAACTTCATATTCATTAAATTGACTTTTGACATTTCATTAAATTGACAGTTGAATCGGTGAGTGCAGAAACCACTTCAGTCCAAAAAATCCGAAAACTCGTTTTCAATGAAAATAAGCGTAGAAAGGCAAGATGCGTGTTTGGTGAAAAAACTACGTTAGTCTGTTGAGTAGTTCCGTAAATACAGGACATTTGTTTCGAGTGTTGAGTGCAGAAACAACATGAGTCCAGTGACTGACGTTGTTTCTGCACCCACCGCCTGATCGCGTGACCAGTCTTGTCAGGTTCCTTGCCGAGCATGCGCGTGTGATTAACACCCTAAGGTGAGGCTTGTATTGAAGTCAGTTCAGTTAAGTGTTTCAACGTGTTCTCAGTTAGTTTTCAACGTCTACTGTCAGTCTTTTGCAATATGTCAGTGAGTCTCACAAGCAGTGAGAGTGATAATGAAACAGCACCCAAGAAGAGGAGGAGGAATGAGGAGAGTTTCGAAGAAACGCGATTAGAACATCTAAAGTACGTGGGGTTGAACACATCAACTGGAAAGGGCATCTCATTCCATCTCGATCAACAGGGGTGCTGCTTGTAAGTGTAAATTACAATGCTTTACTAACTTTAGCGATGATGAAAAATCTGAATTTGTTGCTAATTTGAATCAGTTCAAATCAAAAGATGAGCAAGATATTTTCTTACAACAACTGATCGAAAAACACGCCATTAAGCACAGTGTGCCAAAAGAAGCAAAATTCAAGTTTGCTCCCACACGATATAAAGAGTTCCGCTATAACTTCATTGAAGGATTACAAAAGCACAGCTATCAGTTGCTGAGACCTGCTTTCCGTAACGTTGATATTGATTTTCCTTCAAGTATTGCAGCCTACCCATCAGGGAAAGTTCCAATCAACATAAAGAAAATGGAAGACATCCAGAAAATGATTGTTCATATTCCTGAAAACTTCAAAGTTTTTATGATGAACTATTTACCTGGTCAACCACTGAACATGACAATGATACTATCGTCGATAATGATCTATTTTAAGAGCGTTTCAGTTTGTTATATTCCTGTCTTATGACTTTGCAATACTGTAACTTCATTTCTCATGTAATATGGAAAAATATACAATTGTAATTTTTGTGTGAAATTAATTAAAATAAATATTATTACCAAAAATCGAAGCAAAATTAATAACAAATACAAACTTTTAACGAATGGTTATCTTTTTCCAAGTTTCCTACTGTCTGTAAAAACAGTTGAGTGCAGAAACAGCATTAGTCCAAATCATAGTTTTAATTCTCCTGAGCCTAATTTATGTGGAAATCAGGTAATTTTTTTTATAACAGCAGCATAAAAGCATGTTATGACAAAGGAAAAAAAAGTTCTCAAATATTTTAAAATTTGGAGGAGTTATTACGTTTTTCCTCCCTCCTGAAAAATTTGAAATTTGTGACTGACGTTGTTTCTGCACTCACCGATTCAGTTATAACTTGATTAACTCTTATTGAATCTATACCAATTATAAGACAAAACACACCAAGACTAAACATATATCTGATGTTTGAATATAGTATTCTACGAGTTTAATATTAGCACTTGCAATTACCTCAATATATATGCTTTGTCATAAAAGAGGTGTGTCGAGAAGTGATTGGAGCACCCCTTGCCATTAAATATAGATAAGACCTTCTTTCATTGTTATCTTTCTGCGCTGCAATTACTGACCAAAGTCCAAGAAAGTGTTATCCATAAGAAGAAAATTGACCCTTACCTTTCTATCGTTATCCATGGAATGCAACTCCTATTATAATAACCTTATATAGGGTTTTCCTTCAGCGTGATAATTCATACCCGATGTTTAAACGCCGTAAGTTATACTGGTCATATTTTGTTTTATTTTTCAGTGTATAATTAATTGTTGAGGGAACTTGAATGGTAATTTTTTCATATGTTCATGGAGTATGTCAATTTCATGAATTTTGTTCCTAATGAAGCTTTCTTGGATTGTATTCATTTTACTATGCATAACAATTATAAATTTAAATATCAAGTATACACTCTTTGAAAATGCTTGTTGAAAAACTGCTATAGTTGTGTAATAGGGAAGTTTTTAATTTAAAGTACATTAAACTTTTAAATAACTAAATTGGATGAATTTCCTATCGGAAATTGGATTACGATCTCAAATTTTACTCCATATAACTTTCTTATACTCATTACTTAATTCCTAAATTTTTTTTAGAGACAATAAATTTTATACAAGAAACAGTCAATACAATGTAAATCTCATTGTGGATTTTAAAATAAAGTACAATATCCCTTTTAAACCGATGTAACATCAAACAAAACAACGCCCTCCTATCCATGTCCAATAGTGCCACTTAAGATCTAGCAATTTCAATCCAGAGGAATGCAGCCAAATCCACACAGAGTTTCCATTTCGCATTCTAATCTCCAACTATTTGTCTTCCCGCTGCTTCTGGCGCGGGAAATTTTTGGTGCAACTCCAGGAAAATTTTCCCGAAATTCGTGAGAGAACGGGATGGAAAAAACGAACAAAGCGACGCCATTTTTGAAGAAGGCTCTGTCGCTCATCTCGTTTTGAATGAGATTCTACTTAGGAACTGGAATGTTGCATGGTTTGACAAAAATGTTGGGAGTTATGTTAAAAATGAGCTTCAATGTATTGTATATCATGAAGGTTACTTTTTGCTTTTGATAATAAACAGCGTTAATTATTAAGCGTTATTTATTTTAAAAAAATTTAATACTTTTTTTAAAGTTTGCATGTTGGTATCGCCAAAAATGTGGTTCCTAGTAGCTGCAATTTCTGTGTGGTGAAAAGAGTCACTATACTTTAGGCATTAGGTTGAACAATTCGTCCGATTGTCGTTTCCAAAATAGGAAAAACACTTCAATAGAATACAGAAAATACTGTGAAACATTACTAGGAATACAATTAGGAACCATTATTATGGTTATATGAAGCACAATATTTTTGCCGTAAAGTAAAGTAAAGAAATGTTTGCGATTTTTCTTTGAGTTAGATGTCATTGATACTCCTAAAATACTTTCCGGGACTCTTAGTCATTTATATAGGAACACCGGCAGAATGCGCAATTTTTAGATCTTATATTTTGAAGAGTCTAATTAATATAGCATTTTCTTTGAAACATTTTGGTTAACTTTGTGTAGAAAAAGCTAGTAAAACCTGGCAATTTTCTGCATTCAAATATTTTCGTTTACAAAAACACACTCACGTGATACTTTGCTACTATCTCACAATTTAATCGGATTTTTTTACAGCAAAGACAGGATGAGAAGATTTGTGAAGAAAACAACATACATTTTGGACATAAATAGTTTATTAAATAAAAATGTACATGCATCGTTGGCAACACAAGAGTCCCACCTTCTACAGAAGGGTACACGACTTTTGTTTCTATTGATACATGTAAATTTCCCCTTAATGCCCCTATATGCGCTAAGATTTTTTTAAGTTCTTTTCTTCGTGAATCTTCTCATGTAATATGCAGCTTAATAAATTCTACGAATAAAGATAGGATGAGTTAAAACTCTTTCAAATGAATGCAGCGTTTTCGTGAGGTTTGGTGGAATGAAGTTGAAACATTTGCGTAGTTTTTTGGATGAGAAATGGAGTTGTTTTGCGCTTCTGTGCGTGGTACAATTTTCTTTATTTTTCATTTGGATGTTGCGTTGCTGAGTTGTCTGCGTTTGTTCTTGTTGCTAGAATATTTAAATTTTGTTTAAGTTGCATAATTGTTGAGAAACTTTTGACAAAGTTAGCATGTTATTACGATTACCTTGATATCCACTTGCATGCATACAAAAATATCAATCTGGTACAATTATCATAAGATATTATCTATATCTTTATTTTTAAGCTTCTTTATAGCTCTTATAAATTAATTTTTAGAAATTTGGTAACATAATTATCACAACAGCACACATCAAATGGCCACTTTCAACAGTAAAAAATGACACTGATTCAACGGATGTTTTTGGAAAGTATACACAAATATAACATAAATAAATTTATTAAAAACTAAGCATATTTGTGTTGTTTTTTTGGTTATAGTACTAAAAGCATTACTTTATTCTTTTTTAAAATATGGTGTATGTTAAAGCTTACCATATCTTGGAATGATGCATTTTTGACTTTCTGAAGTACCTAGAGACAATTTGTACAACTGTTTTTTTTAAGATATTTTAAAATTCATTACATCTTATATAAGGGGTAAAATATATGTATTTGTATTGAAATAAATTATTTATTAAGTGTAATAACCTCTTGAAATACCTCCATAAGCACTGCCCTGGCACCTACAATTTACACAACACAAATCAAATGACAACCCCCTTTAAACATTGCTCATTCCTAATACCAGCGACTACGAATTACCACAAGCCAGGACCGGAGCTACAGATTTAGCACATTAATAGCTATGATTGTACCAGTAGTCGCGAAGGGTGGAAATATGTACCAGCTTAGGGGCATCTACGCGGTACACGTGTCTACTCAATGGTATATCCTAGGCCCACCCTAGGCTAAGAATAATGGGAGTGGTACGGAATTGGAATGACCTACTGCCTAGTGTCAACACTGAATGCATAAGTCGAGGGGAAAGTCACGTGGCTCGTGTGTTTGGGGAAATGCTTAGGGATGTATGGATGGGGACTTAATTGCAAAAGTTATGTTCGTGGGTGTTCATTTTGATTAATTTTGTGATGGAATATGTTTCTGTGATTCATAGTTGATTGATGATTATCACATGAAAAGGTTTCATTCAAACATTGAAATAAAGTTTTAAAATCCTTAGAACTACTTTTAATAATAAGTAATTACACTCTAAAAAATTTAGCATGAATTTACTAACGATTACTTAGTAACTTTACAGGTATCACACCATTTACTAGAAAATCACTTGTAACCAATCTCTGATAGTAAGTATACTAGAGAATCTACTGTAGTAATACTAAGTAAATTTATGTAACGCCTTACAGCGCCCCCTGGCTATCTTTTCTAGAGATTATGACGAATCGATATCGCAGCGATAAGAAACCGAAAAACGTCATTGTTGTTTTTTAATTTTAGTATGTAAAAATTACGTTAAATTATTTCGAAAACTTCAAACCGAAAAAAAAATGAATCTTAAAATTTCTTAATCAATATCATAAAACTCCTTAAACGATCAAGATTTTAACCTCTTTATTTACACGCTATCAAAATGCAAGTCCCCGATAGCAGCGAGGACTAACGCGAAGTTCCACGTTGCAATACATGCGGATCCGGATCTTGGGTTCTGTCCTTACTCCTTCTCTGGAAATTCGAAGTAAAACATGGCTAACAGAAAAATTAGTGGCACCCTCTGGTTTTAAACTTTTGTAACCAGTTTACTACCAGTTTCTTCGTAAACATACAAGAAAATCCCCTGTAAATCTACTACAGTTTTCTTTGTATAACTTACTAAGCTTTAATTAGTAATATATACGCATATCTCCTATGTAACATTACTAAAAATACTTATGGAAGCTGAGTTTCCTAGAGAATTCTTAGTAACCTTACAGATATTTTTTTAGAGTGTATGGGGAAATATTTTAGCTTTCCTGATATTTCCTTGCAAACTAAAATATTCAGAAGCTAAATGATTATTCATTACTCATACCAAAGCTGCATACCAAAGCTGTTGTTCAAAGCTGTTTGCAGGGCAAAATATAGAAATTGAAAAATAATTAAAAATAATTACGTAAATTGCAATGAAAATCTATTTTTACTTGAAAACCATTTAGAACATAAAGCCAAAATGCCCTTGTTTCTGTTGTTGTTGTTGTCATATGCCTGCTGGCCATAGCCTGGAATTCAAAAGGGTTGCAGTAGCATCCGTTGGCACAAAGCTTCGAGTACCCGTGAAAGGGTGGATGTCTGACTTCTACTCCGAGATTCTGCCACCTCCTCAATTTAGGCATGTAGCTGGAGGGAGAGGCAATTTTCTCCAGGTGACCTGCATCCATGGTACGACCACGGGACTTTCGATCCCACAGATTTAACGAGCACGCTCTCCGCATGTACTCAGGACAACACAAATACCCATGCCTTACCCGGGACTCGAGCCCAGGCTAACGAGGGTCAAAACCACTATACTAGCTGGGTGACAAAATGTCCTTAATATCCAAATATGTATCTTAACTTTTTGCATTTAGGCAGAAAAATAAGAATTTAAAATAATAAACACATAAAAAGTTAGATTGCAAGAAGATTATTTTATTCAAGAGCGATCAAGTACACCAAACCAAAAAATAATCTTAATCTCCAAACATATTTTTGAAAAATCCCTCAATTCGGACGCAGGGTGGACTTCTCAAAGTCCATAGTAAAAGGCTGTTCATTGTCAAAGGCTTAACGTATCACTTTCTATACAGCAAAAAAAGGTAGATACTTGGAAAGAAAGGAAGGCTTCCAGAACATCTTTTTCACTCATGCCCTCCTCTTAATTCTTTCTCATACCCTTCAGGGGTTAAAGTAGACAGGGATATAGAACAGAGAAAAGGAATTGCGATTTCTAGAATGGAACAGGAACAAAAATTGGACCAATTCTATCAAGTTTTTCTAGAAAGAGGATTTAAGATGGCAGCCTTGGTCTAATGAGATAAAGAATAGTTTGGTAGGAATTCTGGTTTGAATCAAGTAAAAAAATAAACTTTAGAATGATTTGTGCTGGTTTAAGGTAAGTATGTGGTGAAACTTAAAATTAAGTGCATTTTTATGTAAAACTTAAGAAAAGTAATGTAAGATAAATAATTTAGAGAATAAATTGTATTAGTGAACTATTTTACTTCAATTTTTTAAACTTGTTTTTGAAAACAATCTTCACAATAGAAAAATATAGCATTATAAATAAACGTAAAATTGCTAATATGCTAATTATTCATAAATAGATACATATCCCATTGTTACTTCAACATTAAGTATTGTTGATGGTGCCGCCCCGGTGGCTCAATCGTTAGGATACTGGCCTTTGGAGCTGCTGGGGTCAGGTTCGAATCCCGTTCAGGCATGGATGTTTGTGACCGTCAATAAATGTTGTTATTTGTCTATGTGTTTGCGTCGTCCTTCTTTGTGTGTCTCTTGTGACTGTCTCTTCTGGCGAGCTGGGTAATGTGCTATAAAGCCTACACTCTCCCTTCTAGGGGGCGCAATCACTGTCATTTGTCATTGTTGATGGTTTTATGCAGTGCCCTAACCTGCTTCCTATCCTACACGTATATTCCTTACATACATATACATTTTAAATAAATATATGTTAATTTAAATTATTAGCAAAAAAGAAGTATTATTAAACAAAATTACGCTAAATATTTGCTAAAGGGTAAATCAATTTATAATGGACTAGGAGGTTTGATGCTCCAAAAATGAATATATTCTTATGTGCTATACGCACTAACAGTCTCTGGTAGGTCTTTCCAAACTATAGTCCATGCTAAAAAAAATATTAAAAATTGTCTAATAGTTACAGAATTTATGCAATACCTCCAAAATTGTACGTGGCCTGCGACTTTTTGATACTGTATATTTCTGTACATTTGTCTATGTTTTTTTTTTGTCTGCATTTCTGAGAAGCTTGAACATTTCGGTTTAAAATAGAAAAGTTAGTATTAAGAAAAATTGTAAAATAAAGTTGTGGAGTGAGTTTTAAGAAGCCTCTAGAGCGGAAAGGTTAAATTGTCGCATTTGGTCTACGGGTAATTTTATCGTAGATACTAACGTTATCCCACTGTTTTATAGCCTCCTTCTTTCCTTTTTCAATTGCTTTTTACCAACCTCAATACACTCTTGTACATTTCACAGTATGATGACCAGTAGTTCTTTTACAACCACTTAGCATAGATTAATTATAAACACTTGGTATGCCAACTAGATGTGGAAAACTTATCACTAAAAAATATTTATTAGGTTTTTTCAAACCCATTTCACATCCGATTGCTACATTGTACCTTACCTAACTCACAGAAAATTGTCCATGACCATTACTATAACACTTATCGACCCTTCCCTGTTATTTACGTCTAATAAAGAGCCGTAGAGTCGACCTGACGTCTTGGGATTTTCTCTCGGTATCTTTTCTGACGTCTTTCTTTGAGGAATCGTTTTGAAAGGAGAAAAAGCTTCCACTAAACGAAGAAGAAAGTCTTTATTGCGACTTGATGGGGTTGGAACGAAGTAATCGTATTGGAGGAACGCATGAGGAACATCAACGAATTTTTTACACCTGCGGCGAGGGGTGAATCGATTTTGTTGGTAAAATGAGGTAAGACATGAACTGGTACATGTCATAATACTTTACTATCTTAATTAAACCCTTTCAGTCCCTGTGATGCCATTTGGCATCATCATGTTTCTTTTCTGTTCATAATTTTTAAAAAAAATAATGGGGCTGACATCTATTTTGATTAATAAAAAAGATTTTCTAATAGAAAAAGGTTTGAAAAATCGAATGGTGTGCTTTTTGATATCATAAATGACTATAGACGATTAGAAAAAAATCTGAATTGATGATGGAAAATTGACATTGGGGCTGAAAGGGTTAATAGCATTCTCTGTTGCCTGAAGATATTATGATTCGTCATTAGAAAACCGTTATAAAGTAGATTGTAGGCATGTTAAAATGAGAATGAAGTTTTACACAAATCATATAGCATAATCATTTAATAAAGTAATTTCCGAAACACAAGAATTGGATGTTTTCAGCAAAGGAAAAATCTTAAGTTTCTAAAGAAAAATATTTCTGGAGAAAAAGTTAAGTTTTGGGGAAAAGTATTAGCAGTAGCACAGTGTGCTGCATGAACTATGATACAATACAAACAATAGTAACACTATTGCTTTATTCATCAAATACTGCACTGTTAAAAAAAACCTGAATTTTACGTGCATATTTCTGTGATTATTTTCGGGAATGTACGGAAAGATAGCGTTTCTTTAACAAACAGACGGTTTGTCTGAAATAAACAGCTTGTTTCCGTTTTCCTTAAACGCTTGACAAGCGAAAACGGAAAAACACCGTATTTCTGCGTGCAGAATTTCACTTATGACCCGTATGAACGTAAATTCTCTATATAACCTCGCACCCAACAGCTTTTAGCCTCGACACTTCCGCCACCAAGTTTATTTTTGTTTTGTTTTGACCACATCTGAAGCAAGAAAGATAAATATACAGGTATGTTCATTTCTTTTAATAAAATAAGATTTTATTTAAAAATTATATTTTCTATCTTTCTTTTCTATATATATAGAATCCAGTTCTTGTCTCTTTCTTATTTGTTTCTGTAATCTCTAAAGTCATATAATTGACCGTGGGATGAATCCTGAAATTAATAATTCCTTTTGTTTACCAACACGCTTAACTAAGTAAATTAAATTTAAAAGTTTTAAAAAGCTGTCAAATGAATGAATCAACAATTAAAACATTATTAAAAAAATAATGAAATGATTTGAAATTATTACATTTAAATTCGATTGAAAAGCAATTGCCCTCGTGTAGCTCTAGTGCGACGTTATTTCAAAACCTAATCGAACATCGATTGAAAAGCACGGTTACGCTATGCTATCGCTATCAGCACAGCGTGATTTATTTTAAGAACTATGCAAGTATACATAACGTAAACTTTCTCTTTAATAAATAATACTCTTTTGTTGAATTTAACGAATCAATTAGTGATTACGGATGTATGCAGATCACATGCTTTGATACGATTCAGGTGTTACGTACACTATTGTCAATGCTCTTTGTTTTGAAAAATCTGCACTAAGAAAAACACAATTTCCAATTAAATGCAAATTTTCTAACGAATTCAAAATTTAGGAATTGCAAGTGTCAGCAGAACGCTATTTTAGTGTTCATTTAGATATAGCTGCTAAGTGATATCTCATTTTCGGCCCACCGTCTACAACTACAGCAATAGTTATTAGCTTTTACTAGAATACAAATTATAAGATTGTATTTTATTACTAAATACTATTATAAAATTGTATTTTTTATTTTGATATACATTGTTCAAGAACACTTCTGTTCTGTTTATACCCCCCACCTATTAAAAAATATTTTCAATGTTCCAATTCTCAAAACTGTATTGTAAGATATGGATAAATCAATTCATTAAAGGTACTCTAAGATTCATGCCTTGTCTTCCTCATCCCCCCCTCTTCACAAAAAAGAGAAAAAGCGTTTTTAACTCTGATATTAAATTATTACGGTGCAGATACTATGGAAGACTTGCTCGAAAAAAAGCCTAAAATTGACAAATTGTTTAATTTTAGAAGGGGCTTAAGAAGATTTTGTCTTATTAACGCCTGATTACCACTTGCTTCTTTACATTAGATCTATTTATTCAAAATTGGATTTGTATATATTAATATATTATTTTTTTAGGTGCTTGTTTATCATAAATCTCCAAAGAGAGTCGAAAGTTCAGAAAAAGAAGAAAATTAAATCTGTAGTTCCTGCACATATTTTTAAATCAGTTGAGGATTTGAAATACCATAACAGTCTTTTTCAATTATGAAGGAAAAATAAAACATGATTATATTCTGCAATTCTTTTGTTATTCACATATTGTTAAACTGTATCAGTGGTGTATCCAGGAGGGGGGGGGGGGGGGATAACTCTCGTCCTCATTTGCTAAACCATTTTGTTGCTTTTTTACTATCAGCGACTGTACAAGTTCATGTATGTATTGCACAAATGCAGAAACTTAAAAATTTATTGTTTTTGACTACAAAGGTTACTGTCTTAAAGAGTCTCTCTGTTAAGAGGTGTTCTACCCCTAAGACACCCGACTCATTATCCCCTACCCATGATTTTGCTCTGGATATGCTAACTGTAAAGTACAATTCCATTTAGCCACAGAACAATTCTAAATATATACATTGTAAAAAAATATGACAGAAAAATTATCAAAATTACAAAAATTCCTAAAATTTTTCTCCCATATTAAAATTGTGTTAAATATATGAAGAGCGGTAATTTTTAAATTTCAAAAATGTGAACAATGCCCATTCAGATAATATACCAAATATGGTTAAAAATTATCAAAGGATTAGAATGTATTAGTTTTGAATAGATTTAAGGTTAAAGTATGAAGACATTATATGCTTACGTTTTATATAACAAGCAGGATGCATGCTTAAATTTCTCTATGCTTAGCTTATATTTATAACACCATATATAAATGGATATATTTAGAATGATTGATGCTTAAATAGTATATAGAAACAAAATTGACAAGAAAAAAGTAAAAATGTCTTGGAATTAACTAGAAAATACTATGTAAGTTTTCTGAATCTAAGAGAGAAATGCCAATTAGAAATTCATGAAATTAACAGGAAACAACTGAATGGAAAATCCCGAAATTAACGGAGAAATTCCGAAATGGAAGATCCTGAAATTAACGGAGAAATTCCAAAATGGAAGACCCTGAAATTAACGGAGAAATTCCGAAATGGAAGTTCCTGAAAATAACTGAAAAATTCCAAAACGGAAGATTTTGAAATTAACGGAAAAATCCCGGCAACTTGCTGCCAGTAGTTTTTCCGTTAATTCAGGGATTTTTTTCTAACAGTGTGTACTGTTTTTAAAGAATTTGTTCAAATTAAATTACAGCATTGAGCATTTTGGACTATTACTTAGAAACCTAAGGTAATTTTTTCAGTTTATAAGAATGGAAATCCTTTTATTGATTTTCGCATTTAAGTTATTGGTTTTAAAATATTCTATAAACTTGGAAGGCAAACAAATGACTGTTTAATTTAATTATGAATCATGATTATAAAATAACACAAATCGTCAAGAAAAAATGTAATGTAAAATTAAAATAAAGAATACCAGAACTCTACGTACTTTTACTTTATACTGTTTTCAAAAATGTCCCTAAAAAGAAAAGGTGTAAAAACAAAACCAACAATTTCTAAACCAGCGACAAACATCATTATTGGAACATATAAAAAAATGCTTTCTCTGAGAATGTCAACATTTCCAGAGCCGCTTTTAGAAAAGTTAAAGGTTAAACCAGCGTTTCCTTCAATAAGTTCTACTGTAATCACCTTTATTTTCCAAAAACTTAAGAAAAATAAAACTATACTCTCTCTCTCTTACAAATCTACTTACAAAGTGACCTACGCCCGACTTACATTCTGTATCTGCTTAAGACCTTGTGACCAAGGCAAACAATACATTGGACACAGTTAAAGCGAAAAACAGGCAAGGGGGAAAAATCTAAAATAATAAAAATGGATGAGATAAAAAAGAATGGGATCGAAGCGCAAAAAGAATGATCTAAACCAAACAGAACCAAATACAGAAAGAAAAACAGACTTGCATTGCACCAGATGCAACCAACCGGTAGCTTATTTGTCGGTTCCAACTTTGGATACTATAAAGAGATAAAACTCTGAGTTAGTGGCGTTGAAATTCTTTATAATTCTGGATATTTTTTTTTTTAAGAATTACAATGTTAAAAATGAGGAAGTGTATCATGCTCAATGTATCGCATATGTTGTGGAAATGCCTTTGAAGCAGCATATATGAAATTTTTTAAACCTAAATATTTACACATTCATATCATAACATTGTGTCAAAAAGTATATTATGAATCACTCGCAATTATATATTATTATTTTCATAAAAGAAAGTACGATTTAAAGCATGCTTTTTGATCATGAAATATCCATAGAATATCTTCAACTTGAGCATGATATATGAGAAATTTATGGAGAAAACAAAGAAAACTTTTGGCGCAAATTTTTTATTCTTCAAAAAGTGGGAAAAGGAGGGAATCTTGTTTTTCCATCAAAACATGCGAATTTCTAGAGAATGAACTGCTTGCACTAAGAATTTACGTTCTTTTATTCATGAATATTCTCAATGAAATGTCTAGTTAAAATATGCAATAAAAATTAGGTTATGTAATTATTTAATTCCAAAATACAGTAATATTGTCTATATACACATTATATATTTTGAAGCCAAATAGTGAATAATGCACAAATATAATTGGAATTTCTTTTTTCAAGAATGAATGTCTTTTTTTTTTGATAATTCTCCCCTTATTTTTAACTGAAATATGTTCACTTACTCAAAAAATCCAAGTAGTTTTATTCTTAAAGGAAATTATATCTATAAAACTCATATATTTTTAGGATATTATTCAAATACTAAGACAAAGGAATCTAGCAGTATATCAAAGCAACTAAGTTACAAGTCATATTTTGAGTATTGTTTTCAGTTAATTTGCTTGTCAAGTATTTTGAGTCAAGTATATCAGCAAAACTTTCACTCTTTCCTGCACTTTTAATCGTTGTTATATGTAGGATTTTCAATACAAAACTTAGATTTTCCCATATTTCTGCACCTGCCACAAACATTTATAATCATAAACATCTTTTTATTTAAATATAGCCTAAAAACGAGCAGTCTAATAAAAAAAATCCAAACAATACTTTTCCATACATGCCAAGTGCCAATTCTATGGTTTAATACCTTAAACCACGAATCTAGTTTAGTCCACAAGTTTCTTAGTTGGGATTTCCCTGTAAGCCACCCGGTATCGTTTGTAGAAACGCCCGAGAATCAACCCACCAGCTGTGGAACGAACTGAAAATTGTGGCTACCCTAAAAATGGCCGAAGAAAAAAAATCCGCCATAAAATATGGCGGTGAATAAAAAGCGATCACGGAAAAAGGAAAGAACTTTTTTCGTTTTCCGTCTTTCTTCTTTCAAATATAAAAAAATAAGTAGAATTTACTGCTTAACTTTGGTCTGTGCATTGAGGTTGTTTTTTATTATCTGCTGATGCTGTCTGAATACCGTAAGAAGCTGAAAATATTAAACCGAAGATATTTTTGGATGTTACAGGAAGTCAGTAAGAATTTTATAAATAATTTTTTTTGTCATTAACTTTTGAAATAAACTATTTTTTAGTTTTATTTTTACAAGTTTTGTTAGTTCTGTTATAACATTTAAAAATAATTCTTTAACGATATATTGACCTTGTGGATTTTAAGAAGAAAAAACTAGAAGGGTGTACCACTACACGACTTTCACAATTAATACTAAAAAAACTAATTCATCAAAAGGTAATCATTTGCCTATAAGGTAATTTCAATACCTTCAAAACCAAAAAAGTTCACTACCCTTTACTCATGCGCAATTTTCTTGAAAATCTTATTACGACGTACTGCTAAAACTAAAAATCGTGCACCAAAGTCCTTAACTCTTTTAGTTCTAATTTCATGGTGGTTTCAGAGAGTGTTGTACCTTGGGACAATTTTTACATTTTAATTTTTTTCTTCGATAATTATAGTCAAAATAAAAATTTCAAAGCAGCCTTTCAACACACCAATATATTCCAGTTGACTTTTTGTATAAGTACAAAGGTAAAAAATTATATTAGAATGAGAAAAATATTTACTTTGGGGTAATGAAATATTATTTTTTGTCACCAATTCATCAATTCAATGATGCTAGTGTTAAATTTTATTTTGATGATGTCTGTTGGTTAAGGCTACTATTAGAAATAAACAATGTATGAATATTGCCAATAGATTCTTAGAAATTGTCAGTGTCCCAAGGTACAAGCGTCCTAAGGTACAACACTCTCCCCTACAGACGAACCAATCAAAAACCACTTTTCTAGAATTATTGCCCTCAAAAACTTAAAGGAGGGACACAAAAATCTCAATTTCCGACTTTAAAACCCACATTCCAATCACTTTATTTCCTTATATTTCATATTTGAAAATTGAATACTAAAGGTACTTTTGTACAAAAGGTGCATTTATCTATAATAATAAAAATGAAGTTTTGTGTGTATGTGTGTATGTGTGTGTATGTATGTCTCTCCGAAACTCACAAACTAGCCATTTGTTTGACTCGTAACTTGGTAGAAATACGTAGTTCATACTTGAGTTGCAAAATAAGAACTTTCAGACCTCAAAATGTTCTATTTTTAGAGAAAATTCGAATTTTCTGAAAAAAATACACCACTTTGGCTCAAATCCGATGAAAATTTTTCTTTCGAGTTGCCATTCAGCAGAAGAAATTAAAATAAACTTTTCGAAAATAGTTAAAATATAAAAAAGGAAATACTTTATTCTTAAAAACTTACAAATATTTTCATTTTAAAGATTTAGTTTACTATCATTTTAAGTAGTAAACTTTCATTTTACATTATTCTTTAATTTATATCAAGGCAACTTTTAATTTTTAACTTGATATTTTAATCTATAATAATAAAAATGAAGTTTAAAATGTTTATTTTTGTGTTGCCATTACTTTCAGAAACTAAAATCATCATTTGAAAATAATTGATATGTTTCAAGTGACGTATTTCCTACCAGTTTTCATACGAGGATATATTGTGGGTTTAGTTGATGATTTCTTCATTGATGGTTTTGTTGATTGCAAATATGCAGCAATAAATGTATAGCTAAGCAATTACAGAAATGCGATGGTTAATAACGAAATTGCACTAGAGCTGCGTATAAGCGTTTTATGTCTTTATTGTTTCGCCAAATATGTTACCAATCTCGCCAAATTATTAATTAAAACTCGCCAAATGGGCAAAATGTTTGTTAAGCTATTACTGAACTATGATGGTTAATAAAGACCATCGCTTTACAGCTGCATATTGGGATTTTATGTCTTTATTTTTTCGCCAAATACGTTGCCAATCTCGCCAAATAGGCACAATGTTTGTTAAGCTATTACTGAACTATGATGGTTAATAAAGGCCATCGCACTACAGCTGCATATCAGGGTTTTATTCTTTATTGTTTTCGCCATATATGTTGCCAATCTCGCCAAATTATGTGTTAAAATTCGCCCAATGGCCAAAATGTTTTTTAAAACTAATTTATAAGCTGGTTGGTTGTGCTAAGGTCATTGTGTTAGAGCTGTATAATGGTGTGTTTGTAGCTATATCTATTTTCTCGCCAAATTATTTCCCAAAACGCGCCAAAAGAGTTAAAAGGTTTTATTTATTTATGTTTTTTTTTTTTTTTTGGTTTGAATTAACGTCGCTCTAGAGCTGCACGAGGGCTATTGGCGAAGGGCGTCGTATTTTAGAACCACAGTCAGGTGACGATATTTATTTATGAGGGAATTGTGATGCCATTAAAACTAATTTATAAGCTGGTTGGTTGTGCTAAGGTCATTGTATTAGAGCTGTATAATGGTGTGTTTGTAGCTATTTCTATTTTCTCGCCAAATTATTTCCCAAAACGCGCCAAAAGAGTTAAAAGGTTTTATTTATTTATGGTTTTTTTGGTTTTGGTTTGAATTAACGTCGCTCTAGAGCTGCACGAGGGCTATTGGCGAAGGGCGTCGTATTTTAGAACCACAGTCAGGTGACGATATTTATTTATGAGGGAATTGTGATGCCATTTATGAGTGCATTTTACACCGTATTTTTGATTTTGGAATTTTAAAACAAGGAAACGGGATTTCATACTCGAAAACGAGCGGGAAGAATAACTTAAGTTTATGATTTTATTCCTTTCCTTGCGGAAGCGCCCCAAAACGCCCGAACAACTAAGGATTCGATAATGTTATTCCTTTCAAATACTACGAGGAAGCAAATATCCTTCGTAGCGAAAGGGTTAAAACAGGTTATATAGTACACATACTTGGATCGATTTGAATTTTTTTTAATCCGTGCGAAGTACGGGTATAAATTTGCTAGTAATTAATATAAGAGTTGTTATAACCAGTAATTTCGTTTAAAATGTCTAAATATCTATTGATCTTGATTGTTTCAGGACATCTTAAAAATATTTGTAATTCAATGGTTGGGCAATCAAATCTATGTTACAGTTTGATTTCTCTTTTCCTTAGAGAAGTATTCATATTTGCGTAACAGTAAAATGTGATCGTGCAACTGAATAGGTTTCAAGTTATACGTATAGTGAATACCTGGCATGGAATACAAGTTGAAATTCACTTTTATCGAACAATATTTTAGGTTTCTTTTTTCTCTTATAAAGTATTATGTGGATCTCGTTTAACCATTTTACATCAATTTATGCACTCTTCCAACTGTAAGCTCAAAATTCTACAAATATTTCCATTTCTATGATTTCCGTATTCAAATATAGAATAAGTGAATACCAAATATTCCATTCGATATACTTGAAATTTTCTTGAATGTTTTAAGAAAATAGGTTTCTTCTTTTGTTTGATATTATGAAGTTTTGTTTTAGAAACGTATGCTATTTTTTTAATGAAAAAAGGAAAAAAATAATATGTATTTATCAAATTTATCCCTCCCTCAATATGATTGAAAATGCAATTTGACTTTATATTTATGCAATATTGTACGTATACGATTTAACTATTTTATTTTGAGAATGAACTTGAAATCAGCAGATGCAAACAGAAATTGCAACAAATTGCAAAAGCAGTTGTAAGCATAAAATGCAAGCAATTAGATAATTGTTTTTTTAATTAATAATACTTCAATTTGAACCACAGAACTGAACTTTTGACTTGAAGTAACAATTGCAATAATTCTTTCAAAAACCAAGTATTGCAAACTAGAATGTATGTTATATGGTTTTATTCACTCTAAAACTATAAACTAACTCAATTTTCCACTCAAACTCCGATTTACATGTAAATTGCAGCCAAAAACCAGGAAATTCTAATTACTTAGACTACAATTCTAAAAAAAATACTATGCAAATTGCACAAAATATACGAATTACAACCTCAGAAAAGGCCGCTCGATCATAAATTCGAAATAATTTCCGTCTAAAATTTCCAATTCTCATTCCACCACCAATGCCAAACAGAGAGGAGAAAGAAAAGAACATATAATTATTTTCATCTAGTTCCCGACACAACCAGGAAGACTATGAACTTAAATTTGTAAAAAAAAAAAAAGTTTTACACTGGATTAAGTTCGTTGATAAAAAATAATGCTCGAATGCATTTTTGCTTTAAATTCAAATATAAATTTAAACAGTATTGATAACATTCAACAAACAGTATATCAGTTGCTTTTTTCCATAGAAAAGTTTTTAAAAAATACATTGTTAATGCTCACATCGTAAAAACAAAAGCTTTTGCTCAAAACGAAATGCATGCACAAATATTTTTATAAGCAAATTTAAAAACTTTTTTACTCATTCAAAACCTTTAAAAAAAATCAAGAGGAAGCATTCAAAGTTGGCAGTGAATGCGGCCTCTAGAAGGGAAAGTGTAGGCTTTATAGTCCATTACCCAGCTCGCCAGAAGAGACAGTCACAAGAGACACACAAAGAAAGACGACACAAATACATAGACAAATAACTGCATTTAATGACAAACACAAACATCCATGCCTTTCCCGAACCCGAGCCCAGCAGGTCCAAGGGCTAGTACACTAACCATTGCGCCGATGGGCCGGCGCATTCAAAGTTTATAATTAAAAAAAAATTGGTACGAAAATAATTTTCTAACTGTGACGTTCTTATACAAAAATTAAATCAAATGCAAAATAATATATAACAAAATCTAAAACACTTACAATGATTTCGACATCATTTGTCATTAATAGGAAATAGTTCTGATTTAAAAAAAAAACCATTTAAGTTTACGTTTCTTTCATTACTTTGCATTTTTACAGTTTTTTTAAAAAGTTTTTTCCCTGATTATGCAGAAGGTAGTGCCTGGTTTAGTTTAGTTTTGAATTAATTTGGCAATAGAGCTACACGAGGGCTATAGACGAAGGGCGTCGTATTTTAGAACCACAGTCAAGTGACGAGCCGACACCTGAAAAGACACACAACGCAACCATTAAGGGCGAAATCGTACGCAGCGTTGGAACTTTGAAGCATAGTTAACGTGCACTCCCTCTTAAAGGGGTATTATTCGTAGGACATTTTGGCTGCCCGGACCGTTTATAGGTCGGCAGTTATTTTGGCGATGCGCGGACCCGAACCTTGGATCTTTCGCATGCTAAGCTAGTGCCTGACCTCAAAGTTTGGTTTGGTTTGAATTATCGTCGCACTAGAGCTACACGAGGGCTATTGGCGACGGGCCTGACCTCAAAGTAGTGCCTGGTAAAATAATTAGAAACTGAAAATAACCAATTTTTTAAAATAACGGGTACTTTGTAAAGCTCACCACAAGGCGGCATCCACAGAGTTACGTGCCTCCCTTACTAAACAATGGGACTAATTTACGAATTTTCGCTAATGAGGATGGATTAAGTGTCAATCCCATGGTAAATTCTAATACCAGAACACAACACAAACGTTTAGATTGCGTTTTCAAAACACTGTGCGGCACTCAAAATGTCATAGTGACGCAGTGTAGAAGCGGTTCTGCATGACAGTTAGATGTAATTGCAAGCCTACTTATGTATAATCAACTAAATATATCATGTTTCACACGATTGTGGGTCGATTCTTCGTGAAATAAAGTAATTAAAATACAAAAAACTATGATTCATGATATTTTTTAGACTATTTTCCCTTTCTTTAACTCGAAAGAAATTAAGTAATGGAAAGTAGATATTAACGTATTGGAGATGCTCGTCAATACCCAATTGAAGAGCTTAGTTTAAGAACGTGCTAAGTGACATTTTTTGAAAAACTTGAGATGTTTGTGTCAATAAGCATATTACTAACTTTTTTAACGATAACAAGTTTCCCCCTTTTTCATAAACATTAAGTTAAGTATTTTTTTTTATGGTTTGCAAGTACCGTTTTTAATGGAGCTGAGAGCCAACTAAAAAATTTACGACCGATTTTCTCGTTTTCACTTTTTTGTCACTCAGCACGTTCTTCCTCTAAACTCTTCAATTCTAAATTCAGTTCTATCCGACGGATGTTAAAAATTCCTTTGTTGTTTTTTTTTTTAAATTTTGATCTATCTACTGGGCAGTCGACGCACAACTCATTTAATTCAAAACTGTCACATCGACAATCTCATGGGAGACTCTACTTAAAACTAATAAGAATTACAGATTAAATTCATATAAATGATTTTTTTTCTCAATGCCACAGTTTTATCAGAGTGATTTCCATACTTGACATACGATTTCCATAGGACATTGTCTAATACTGGAATAATATGCAATCCCTTAATGTGTTATCGATAAATATAACATGGAAATACAACAACACAAAGAAGGAATATATTAAGAGGAAATACCTTTACAAATGAACTATCAATCAATCCAAAATAACTCATTTTATTCACAACATACTTCAACCTACAGTGGTGTCAGTGTCTAAGCACGAGTAAAAGAGGGCGTGTGAGTCCTTTTCCCGAAAACGGGAATGCAAACGGGGAAAAAAAGGAAAAAGAGGAATGCAATTTCGGGAACTTTACCACCCAAACCCTCCACAGGATTGTAGACCACACCCTTCAGGATGGGCCTGGCACCCCACCATAATTAAGTGTAACGTTTCATTAGAGGCTCTTACTTTATGAGATGGCCTTTTGCATTCCGAAGTGGGGGCTGGAGAGGTATGGTGGGATCGCAAAAATCTGGTGTGTTGGGCTTTATCCTGAAAAACACCTATTTGGAATGTTTTTATCGATCGATGGGTAAAAGATCATGTGAAAACTTTTATAAGTCAAAAAATTATAGTCTGAAAAAGAATCAGACTAAGGATATATTTTACAAACAGAAGAAAAAAGTTGTTAAACGCAAAGTAAAGCAAACGGCACTTGAAATGGAGAACTCAAGTGCGAAATTAGAAAAAAAATATTTTGACTTGTTATTTTTGATTACCTAAAATAACAAGTCCAACTAAACTTGTGTACAGTTCAAGTGAAAAGAAATTATATAATCCGGGTATATAATCCGGCTTGTGTGCTTGATAAGAGATCCGCTTAAGAAGCCTTCGACAAGTAAGACAGGCACAGAAACAATTGTTACTGTCACATAGAAAATAATTTACACCCAGGGCGAAAGCAGGAATCGAACCGCAGACATTACAGCATGCAGACTGCAAACGTATAGGTACAAACCACTCGACCATCCGGGTCCCAATTAATGTGGAAATACTGAAATCATTTTTTTATTATTTAATTTTTTAAACAATTTTAAACAACGCTGTTGTTGTTGGTAATCCTCAGCTCTATTGAAAGTCATGTCAGACGAGCTCCAAAAGGTTGTTAAAAGACAAAAAAATTAATCAATCACAGTCAAAGTCTCAGATATTATGCCTTTCTTATCTAGTCCAAGACACAGCAGTACATATGTACTGAAGACAACGCAGCAGTAGTGCACTCCTGCAGTGGGCAGGAAAACTGCAGTAACTTCCACAATGATTTGGAACATTGTTGCAAGCCCTCAATTACTCCAACAATTAAGAAAACATACTAGATTTTTTTCTGATCAAAAATTGTACAATTTATTGTTGTGATTACTGCAGTTTACCTGTCATGGCAGACTTGTTACAGATTTGGAAGGTCTTGGATTCCTCCAAAAAGGAAATTCACTTTATATGCCTGCTTAATGAGGTCTGTGTGATGTTAAAAAAGCATTAAAATTAGCATACTAAACTCTTCGGCGCAACAGCCCATTAAAGTGGTTCTAAAACACGATGCCCGTCACCAATAGCCCTCGTGTATCTCTAGTGCGACGATAATTCAAACCTAACCTAACCAACAACCCATTAGTGGGCCAAGGCATGTCGTGCCCATTCCAGCTTTCGTGACCTGTGGTGCTTTCGTAGGTCTCTGGGGTGCTAGGCATTTGTCTTGGTAAGGTGGTCAGTCTCACGCGGAACCCCCCATTGTTTAGCATAAAAAAAACCTTAATTTAGCATTAAAAATTAGCATGCATAATGGATCAAATATCTGGTTCAATTATAACAGAGTTGTATTACTACTATTAAATTAAATGGTTATAAACTAAGCTAAACTTTGCTTTTAAAAATTAGTTAATTGCAATAATTTAGCATCTTGTTTTAAAATGTTTAAAGTAGCATGCTTAGCATTAACTTTTAAACTATCATATTTACTAAGATATTTATTTCCAACTTAAAATTTTTACTGTTAATTCTAATAATGTTACTGATACTGAATTATTCACAAAACGAGTACATTTGAAAGAACAAAATATAAATAGTAGATGCAAACTAAAAGACGATCATCTATGCTATATTTTATTCATACAAATAGAAAATTCGTTTTCAATTTTTCTACATTGCATCCCAATTTAGAAAAAGTAAAATATCTTCTGAAGTATCTCCGTACACGAAAACATAAATAAATCAAGAACGTTTTTAGTGCTGTTGTTTCATTTAAATGCGCGTGCTCTATAGTCTGAAAAAGAATCAGCCTAAGGATATATTTTAAAAATAGAAGAAAAATTCGTTAAATGCATAGTAAAGCAAAGGGCACTTATAATGGAGAACTCAAGTAAGAAATGAGAAAAAAAATATTTTGACTTGTTATTTTTGATTACCTAAAATATGATACTAATAATTAAACGATGTAGCGTCCGAGAAATTTAAAATTAGTGCTTTCAGCTTACTTAATAAAAATCTTCCATTCATTTAAAAAAGTTTTTTATAACAAAAAATACACAATAACTACTTTGATTCAATTTTAAAATAAATATTTTTTACTTATTTCTTCGCAACCATTTATCTGTATATAAAGCAAAGTCTTGACTGACTCACTCACTCACTGACTCACGTATCAACACCCAGCCCAACTACTGGAGTTAAAACTAATAAATTTTAGGAAAATATTCTTTTTAGCATAATTTAAAGAGCAATTTTTCGCAATTCGAACCCAAACGGGTGTATTAGTGCAAAGACTGTTCCGATTTTCCCCAAATGTTTAGGAGTAGCATTGTAAAATTAGAATTTATACTTTTTATTTCAAATTAAACGAAATTTCAGCGTGTTCAAAGAAAATAAAGAAAAGGGGGAAAAAGCACACGTGGGTTTAATTTGCTGGACTGTTATTGAATATGAGTATTTTATTTTATTTATTAATTCTAAATCCTTTGAGTTTTTTTGTTACCGAATTTAATTTAATTGATGATAACAAATGGTAAGAAATGAATATATTTTTACACTAGCTAATGACAATAAATATTCTAGATGTGATGAATACTTCTAAGAAATGTCAATTATTTCTACGTATGGCGCATGTACTTTATGTTTATGAAACTGGCAATTTTGTACAGATATGATATAATCCTGACCGGTCCTAAATCTGGGACCTATCGCATGCAAGACCGACCGACTGGGCTCCATATCCTTGTCGGATAGTTGAATATAGCGTGGAATGTTTACCATATTTTGGGTATTTTCGGGAGGAGGTGGGTAAATAAAAATGTGTCATTATATCATAGCCATTCTGGCAATTTTAACACGGTCTACACTCTTAAAACAAACGAGCGATTTTAAATCGGTCTGAGTTAATTCTCGCTCCTACGGTGTCGAAAATGCACTTCCCCGAAAGGAGAGGAGCTTTTGTGTGTTAAACCTCCGACAGGATCACTCCAAACGAGTGATTTTAACTCAGTCTGAGTTACTATTCACTAATTTCCAGTGTCGAAAATGCACTTCTTCTGCTGGAGTGGATTTCACTCGTTTGTTTTAAGAGTTTACGTTAAATCCCTCTTTGTTCTTAGAAGGGTCTGGATGCAATCGGACCTATTTTATACTGATATTAGAATGAGAGGAAATTATAATACACTGATGGAGTTTTGACCATGGGAGCGGTGATCGATTGGCATAAAGTAAAAGATTACATAAAAAACACCGTTAGTAAGGGTATGGGTACACCCGTGAAACGCCGGATTTATAAAGCTAGGCAACAATAAAGCTTGTTTCATTACAAAGTTACATGTTGAAAACATTTATAAAAAATAAATAACGAGTTTCGCATGGACATTCATTGCTTCAAAAATTAAATACTTAGTTTCTTTGAAACAAAATATGACATAGGTCCTATAATTTTATAAGCATTTTTTAAGCCAAAAATATTTTTCTAGCATTTTTAATGTATTTTCTGTACATTTCGACTGCAACCAGATTGAAAGTTTTATGACTTGATTGTTGCATTTTATTATATATGGCTGCATAATGTATGCACAATGTGGCACTTTGATGCATCATTAATTGTTTATTAAAATAGAAACAGACCGCGTGCCATTTTTACCCTATTTTCTTTTCTTAATTCGAATTTTTTTTTAAAAAAATAGATGTTTGGTATTAACATCGTGAAGATTTCTATCTGTTCACACCTTCTGTCTGGTTTCTCCTTAAAATTCCATCCGAATATCCATTTTTTTAGAAAAAGTATAGAAATATGTGACATCAGATTAGATCTTTTGCACTTTTCTGTCCTTCTGTCCATCTATCTTATAATGGTCAATTTTCTTAGTTCTAACCGTCCCATTTTAAAAATACTTTTTTGGTAGAAAAGTACGGCATCAGATTCTAATCTTTCATATTTTTTGTCCTTCTGTCCATTTTTTCTTTAAAAGATGGTCTGTTATAATTTAGGTTCTATTCATCTGATTTTAAAATTCTATTCCTTTCTGATAGAGTGGTATGACGTAAGAGACATTATTTATATTTGTATCCTTCTGTCTGTGAGATTTGTTTTTATCCGTCTGTCTTATGACGGTGTGCTTTAAAAATATTTTGAACAGTCGAATTACAAATATTTTTTGTTAGGAAGGTAATGATATCAGATATTGTCTATAAAACACTTTTTTTTTTCGTTTGTCTGCCAATTAGCAATCCGTACTGTACGAATTTCAAAGATTATAGAAATAACAGAAATTTAGCTGTTCTTTCAGGACTTATTATTAGTTATTCCATATTTTCATTGTGTATTTTTAGTTGGAAAGAATTTTTAATAAATATACTTTATAGACAGTGTATGTTGAAAACCTTATTTTAGATATTTAAAAATTGAATTAAAATATATAAAAACTAATAATAATTTCAAGTATAGCATTGAAAAGAAATTATTCGATCTATAAAATATAATATAACAACAAAATACTCTATGTTCTTCGAGATTTAAAATAAAGGCTTTTTTAAAAGCTAATTTTATATGTTTATACCAAATAGACACACACAAAATCCCAAAGTAACATCTAACTTACCACTGATAAAAATAGAAGAAAGCCGTCCAACAGGTGCCTAAATAATATACTTTAAAGCCTGAAAAAATCATCGTTTCAATGATATTTATAATCCATTCACCATTCATAAATTAGAACTCCAACCATACAAAAAAAAACGAGGTACAGTAATAAAGACGACGAAAACTAACTCTGGAAAATATATGAGCAAAGAAAAATGAATTAAAATATTGCAAAAAGATACTGTCACATATTTCATCCTAACTTTTCTATTGAAGCAATTGAGAATAAACACTACTTGTCTTTAAACGTTTTTATATTCTTTGATTCCCACTTGTGCCGTATATTAACGAAATATATATATTTTATAATAAGCGAAGCCGACGCCGTTATTTTTATAATGTATTATTCATTAAAATGCTTTTAGGATGAGAGACGAAAAGAGATTTTCAGTTTCAACTTGTTAAAAACTCGTTTTAACTTAGCTGAATTTTGAATTATAAGTGTATGGAAATGTGCTTTTTGTTTTGCACTTTCAATTTAATATGCTTCAGTTTGGGAGTGTGTTTGAAAGGGGAATATATTGAAATGGGGAGCACGCCTCCTGCTCGCTATTGCTTCACAACCCGACAAGTTTTTTTTTTCATATAGTAACGATGATGGGGAGCCCAGTCGGTTAGGAACTCGCCGAGCATGGGAAAGGTCCCAGGTTCTGGTCCGGGCATCGCTAACATAACTCCGACCTATAAACGGCCCTAGCAGCCAAAAATGTCCGACGAATATTACCACGTGTAAGGAGTGCACGTTAAATATTCTTCAAAGTCCCTAGCTGAGTACGATGTGACCCTTAACGGTTGCGTTGGGTGCCTATGCACGTGTCGGCTAGTCACTTGACTGCGGTTCTAAAATACGACGTCCATCGCCAATAGCTCTAGTGCGACGACAATTCAAACCTAACCTAACCTTTCCAATAACTTTATATACTTTTCACTTAAACTACACATTACAGATCATGTCAGTATTTTATTCCATTATATATTAATTAATATCATTTTATTCACAATTTTCTTGCAAAATAGAGTATTTCAATTATTTTATTTTTAGAAAATGTAAAGAATGTAAAAAAAAACTATTTTAGTGAATTCTTAAAATTTTGTCTCTTAAAAAGAATAGCATTAACAACGAACATGCATGTATTAGAAAATTAACCCCTTCATTTCTGTACTTATTTGTACAAAACTTAATATTTATAGCAACTAAAACAAATCTGCACAAGCAGAATAAATTTAATTTTTTGTTTTACTTTTACTAATAAAATATAGAAGTTCTCCCGTCCTAACCCTCGACATAAACAACTCAAAACCATGCAACTAACAACTAAATCTTTCCCAAAAGTTTGTCATTCTGCACTTGTGCTTCTTAATTTATGATCCGTTCCAGCAGAAACATATGCTCAGCACATCTCGTGACAGTCGCCACTTAAGCCCGAACAAAGAAAACTTCGCACATTGCGAGAATCTTTCGGATAACTCGGGATCTTGGAACAATGGCAGCGTACACACCAACTTTCTTTTTCATTTAGAAAACATTGCCCTATTTGTATTCATATTTAAATGAGGCGTTAGTTTTATCGTAGGGAATAGTATGGGGAAAAAAATGACGCGTAATAGGAAATTTGCATTGCAAAGTGGGTCTATGTGCGCTTGAGACAGAAGGAAGGATAGGATACGGAGCATATGCTTTGACTTAAATTCAAATATGGTATGAGAACTAGCATTTTGGTATTGGGGGATTTAGAAGAAATTCGTTGATTTTGTGTCTTTAATATAGTAAAATATGAATGGTAAAAACTAGTATTATTTAAAATATACTAAATATTACATATTTCATTAGCATATTTCTTTTTCATATTTCATTCTTCATTCACATTTCATATTCCATTCTACATATTTCATTAAAAATACAAAAATTCTCTTATATACGCTGCACGAATAAACTCTACCAAATTAAATGTTTTATACTTGAAGCAGTGTTTCCAAAAGAAGAACAACCTTTAAAATACGGATGTATCTGTGGGAAACGTTTTTTTTTCCTGTCTTACCATTAATAATAGTACTTTTCGAAAAATAGAGAAATGGTTTCACGTCATACCAACTAAGTCACCGGATTGAAGCTATTGGAACCAATGTTGCTGACGATAGCCTTTTTCCAAAAGTGATGTAATAAAACTCTTTTAAAATGTAAACGAGTATAAGAAAATAGTTAAAGACCGTAATACAAACTAACGATTTTAAACCGTTGAAATTATGGAAATTTCATCGTAAAAGTGACGACTTTTTTTTACAATGTACTTTTGGATTTTTTATTTTCAAGAGATAAATGTTCTTAACTGCATGAAAAATTACTAAAAAGAAAAAATATTTCTGTAGTAATTAGTATAGTTTTACAAAATCTTAAATATTACACCACTCGCAGCTAAAGGGAAGAATAGATTTCACTACAGCTGTAAAATTTTTGTCGCGTTTCTGTAAATGTTGTTTCACTACTCGTGGACTTACGACAAGGGGAAACTGATACTGCGGTAATTTTCAAATATCTGTAAAAGTCGTTTCTATACTGACCAACTCATAACAAGGAAAAGATCTATTACTGCGGGAATTCTTAAATTCCGTAAATTGTTTGTCTGTATTGACTAACTTAAGGTAAATTAAAACTGTTTATATGGAAGCACTATTTTAACCCTAAAAAAAGCAAGCGTATAAACGCATATTTCAATTGAATTTCATGTTTTTTAAGTTAAAATATTATCCATTACTGTTCACATTTAGATCTAAATTGCAAGTTTTTTTTTTATGGTTTTCTGTTTGGCAGAAAATAAAATTTATCTTGAACCAAATAAGAGTATATTTTAGTTTTGTAATGTGAAGTTTTACATGCGCATAAAAATTTATTTCATTTTATTTTGTGTAACACAAATATTGTTATGCAGCTAACACACTATTTAGAGTATGGATGTTTGAAAAAAATATCTTAAAAATACCTCTCTTTCTTATAAAAATCTGAGTTCTCCGTTGTTAAAATGATTTGGTCATTTCAAGCAAAACATTGCATACAAGATTTTTATGCGAAATTAGTTCATTTGTCAACAACGGTAGCAACAACTTTAAAAATAAAATAACTACTATTCATTCTTTCATTCATTTGTCATAGAAGCAAAAGAATCCGACAACCTTTCGTGACTCAAAATAATCCATTCAGCAATAAACTCTAATCAAGCGGTAGCTAACAACACCCGCAGTTGGCTACAGTCTTGGCGACATTGAAACATCACCAAATGCGCCATTCTTTGCACCAAGATTAATGGTTACTTGTTATTTTTGCCGTGGTTTCCAGTGGTAGCCGATGATTTATGGAGAAACTGGCTTGTAAACTGGCGCTAAATGAGCTGATAATAGAGAAAATCGGTGATTTATAAGAAGATAAGTGGTCAAAGATATTTTGGCTTGACACGTGGAATTAGGTTGGTGGATCATGTGACGTTAGGCAAGACTTAGATGCATAGCCTAAAAGTTTACTAAAACCGTTATTAATATTGTTTTGTAAGAATGTATACACTGCTTTAAAATCCTACAAAATGATGAAATGCACTCTCATTAAATGCATTCACAAGCTTTAAAAAATAGTGATAATTCTTATTTTTTAATATTTCATAAAATGTATCTTATTGGAAAGTATATATTGGTAATGGATAAAAAACGTTTATCGTATGGCAAATGGGTAAAAAAATTGCAAATCATTAAAGCCATACAATTGTATGTGGCATTTATGATTGGTAGTTAATAGTTATATCAATTATGTTATTAAAAGTAAAAATAACAATCATTAAAAAATATTTAGAATTTAGATCGTTTATAATAAAACTTAAATTTTCCTCAAAATCATAAAAGAACGAAAAACATGTTTATTACATTCATGTTATTACCATGAATTTTTTGCTCCAACAAAAAATATGCAACCCTGAATGTTACACAAAAAGCATTCTATAAAACATAAAGATAAAATAAAGTATTTACTAAATCGGAAAATCGTGTGATACTGACAATTTTCATCTTAAAATAGTATCGCACAAAAATAATCGTTTATGGTTTTTTTTAGATACACGCATTTACGTCGCATGTTGGGCAGCTATGGCTTAACTAGTAAGATCGTAGTTAAAATTAAGCTTTTTTAACTTTTTTTATAAGAAAAATTCTAAAAGCCATTTAAAAACTTTGTGAAACACTGATTATTAATCTAATGGTTGCGTGACTAGCATAAAAGTCACATTAAAAATACTATTAATAGTTTTCTTCTTGTGTACCTATGCTTAACTTGACCGATAATCGCACACGGATAAAAAAATACTTTTAGATAATTGGAAAACATAAAATTATAATTAAAGTTAACAAATTTAGCATAAAAGTTTCTTAATCGATAAATGTGGTGTATTGCAACAACGACTAAATTTAAAATAAAAACAATTGATTTTAGTTACAGTTAGAAACAACAAAATGCTTAAAAGTTAATTCATTTACCTTATTTATATTTAATGTATTTTATTTTTTTTTAAATTGAAAGAATTAAAAATAAGGACAACTTGGTTACTGAAATGGGAGATGAAATACTTCTTTATGAACAATAAGAAACATTAAAAAAATGTTTTTAAATTAAATTTTCTTAAATTTTTTTGTTTGAATGAGGTAAGACATCAATGAATTAGAAAAAAGAAAGTTCGATAGCCTGTCTTCCTATACTTGTATCAATTCTTTTTAAACATCGCAATTCCTAATTTCTTATTTTGTTTAATCAATCTGAATTAAGACATACCTTCTTATATTTTGCACATCCGTCTGCCCGTAAAACAAGAATTTATCTGATTAATAAAGTAAGATTAAAAAAAGTTTTTCAGAACTTCTTGTTCTCACAGGTATTTTGCTCGTGTATTTTCAAAGCTGATTTTTGTATTAACAAATATTGAACTGGTATTTACAATATTTAACTATCTTTACACAAATAATATTTTTACATAAGAGTTCATAGGTTAAGACACCTAACGAACGAAAATTACAGTGACGAATCTAAAACAAAATATACCGTAATCCAGATTCTTTTCATCAATATAAAAATTACATCACAAATCATTCATGTATTATTATTTTACAACTCAAAGCTAATTATGAGAATCTTAATTCATGAAAAATTTTCAAATACCTCAAGTTTCTCCTGGATCTCTCTAGTCTAATTACACATTGTGTCTTTAAGGCGGCCGCCGCCATTTTGATTCTCTTGCTGAAACGAAATCAAACATTAATGAGCTCAGCTAATCTAAACGTAAAAATAATGCTCTTTGAAATAAAACATACGTCACAGTGCCCCGAGTAATTTTTTAAAACAAAGATGGAAAAAATAGAATTACTGCTACTTGTGTGCTTTGTATGAAAAATCAATTACTACTTTTGTGTTGGGATTACTAACGTGCAACTAGCATTTGACATGAGTTATTTTAAGTAAAATTAATTTGAAAATAAAAATATAATATAGGCTTGTAAAGACCTAAAAATATAATCCTTGCAAAGTAACAGTTTTGCTCAATAGAAATAATTAAGTGTTTATTCATTCGAAAAGCATCGTTTGATAATTTTAAGTACTACAAATTGCACATGGCGATTATATGTTAATGTGCAGTTGAATACTGCTGTATATCGAGAAGTCATTGTAAAAGAAGTGAAATTATCTTTTGGCAATAACTATTGATGAATGAAATATAAAAGTAATATAACAATAAATGCGATTAATTAAGACTAAATCTTATACGAGGTATATTTTTTAATTAAATCCCATAGATACGTCTCAAGTGGATCAACATTGGGCAGTGCCATTTCACCTTCCCCCCCCCCCCCCCATAAAAAAACAGTTGCTGGTATTCTGTAAAATTACCTTGCATTTGCTCTGGTATTCCATTTCTTCTATTTTAAAAACAAAAACCAAGCTGCATAGCTTTTGGTAAAATTTTCAAACATTCTCCACAGCAATCAAAAATAAAATTCTTTCTTTTGATAATTATTTAATAATCAAAAATATTTTGTTTCTTTTAACAACAATTTTTTCATAGTGTCACAATGACCTTTAACGCGAAGTGCGTTCTCTCAAATATAAACTTCTGAAATTTGATAAAAGAACAACTCGGACATCTTGGACTTTTCATAGCATTATTTTATGGAAAATGAAGAATTTTTGAAAAAAATTCGTGAAATTTCAGCACCAATTTCTTAAAGCTCATATTACATCCATATGAAACGGGATTTTAATTAAAAAGGAACCTGTATAGATCTTATTTAATAGTTGCTATTTTTTCAAACCAACTATTCGTGGTGTATATAAAAAAGAGGGAAACACAGGCTAGCTAGTGAAGATGAATACAGAGGAGGGGGTGTATGGTGTCCAATTTGCATATATGAATATATAATTAACGAATTTCGTCTTCTTCGAGATGTAGGCTCGCTTTTTTACATCTGGCTCTTTGCTCGAAACTTTTTCTTAAAAATCAATTTGAAGAAATCGCATCTGCTATCTTCTTTATGTAATTGACGAAAATGGATTTCGGAAAAGACGGATTCTTCAAGTCTTTGTGTCGGTTTCATTGTTATTAGGTAAGATTTTGATTCTGGATTTTCCAAACGAAAAATTGTATAAAGGGGAATCAGGGTTGGATGTAACGGATTTATTGTGCTTTCGTTTAGTTTGTAAACGTCTATTATCATGTATTTGAATATTTACCAATTGAGAGAAGTTTACAGGATCATAGCAGTCGTTTTAAGCTTCTTAAATTTATATTTGCAAATTGACGATTTGCTACTTTGTGTATAAAAGAGAAGTGTGGAAGTACTTTATTTTGTATTGACGGTGTTTTTATTCAAATAAGCTATAGGGAATTCGCTTTCTTTGTGTTAGGGCTCACTTTGTTAACACTTTACCTCCGGGCGTCGACTGACCCGTAGACTAAAAATCTTCTAGACCAGCAACTTAATCTAATGCCTAGCTCTTCTAACGTGTCGAATGCAACTAAAACACTATTAAAGGTTGATTTGTTGATTGGCATAATTGTACTTTCAATTGTAAGGCTACTGTTTCTTCGTAATGTTCTCTGTTAAAAAAAAGTTACCCACTAGTGATTATTTCAACCGTTAGTCATCCTTTTACATCGGACCTTTTTGACTATGTGAACAAATAACATTTTGAGTTAATTGCATGACACAAAATTTGCATAAGGGTCCGTCTTAATATTAAAAATGTTACGAACTTTAAAATTTTCAATAGCAACACCCAATTTTAATTACTTAGAAATGTGAAAAACCCTCGAAAACCCCTAAATCTAAGTTTTTGTTACATTTGGATGAATATTTGACGAGTTATTCAATCGAATCACTTGTGGATCTTTGGGGGACCATGTCTAAAATGACAAGCGTAGTCAGTCTGTATGTTTATTAATGGAGAAAAAGAAGCACAAGTTCAAATATCTTGAGGATGGGCCTACGAGGGATATAAAAGTCAATGAGTAGCTGTATATATTCAAAAATAAAGTCGAAAATAAGTAGTAGTAAAAAATAGATCCCTATCGTCACTTGATAAGGGTTCCAAATTACGAGATGTCATTGGCTCTGTTAAATCTCCTAAAGGTGACTGCAAATAGGCAGCCAGAAACCATTACATTAGTTCCCTTAGACACAAAGGGGGCGCGCTAGTTTCTATGTCAATTTCAATGTAGAAATTCTCCAATGAGAGTTTGAAACTTAGAGTGTTCTTAGTCTATGGGTCAGTCGACGCCCGGAGGTAAAGTGTTAAGAGTAAGAATAAAAAAATATCTCACTTAATAACTCACTTAAAATATCTCACTTAACTTCCAAGTATGCAACGACTAACGTTAATAAAAGTCTGGTTACATCTAAAGAAATAGTGTTCGTTTTTTGTGCATTGATAGGAAGAAAACATTGGTTTCTTATTCGTCTTAAAGTTTCGAAAAACTCTTTTAAAATGAATAACTTCGTAAATGTAAGCCCTTGTAAATCCTCGCCATGATTTGGCAGTTATTATTTTTTAATCTTTCCTAAAATGAAGAAATAGATGTGTCAGCCGTAATTTAAAATTTTAATTTTGTTGAATCAATTTAAAACTACAAAATTATTGCAAAAAAAATGCATAAAAAGCTACTAATTTTGTTTCATTAAATGATAACTTTAAAATTTTATAGTTTTTAATTCAATTATCTCTTTGTATCTGCCAATGCACAAAATTCGCACAAGACATGTATTTAACATATTACAAAGCGAGATTTATATCTATTTTAAATTACTAATTTTTGGACTGCGAAGAAATATTTTTAAAAATACTTGTTCCATGCATTAAAAGGATATAAAACACGAAAATAAATCCGATGCTACAACCGACTAATGTACCTACATCCTGAAAAAAGGCTTCCTACCATCAATAACACTCCATCAAACCCATGTAAGCATCAACACCTAAGAAGAAAAAACACCAAAAGAAACTCTTATCTAGTGCCTTAAATATTTAAATGAAACCGTTTAAGAAACGGAAAAGAACACAATCAGTAACACTATCTTCCCATTGATCGTGAACAATCCATGCTTTGAATTTTCTAATAGCCCAGCTGAATAAAAACTTGAGATAGGTATACTCGAGGGAGCAATTACAGCAATTTGTAGGGGGTAGTGAAATTTTTCAAACACATCACGTTTGTGCGATTGATGGTGAATACGCGCTGTTTTTAATTGATACGTGACCCAGGGTTTGTGGATTGTTTTGTGGGTTTAAGAATTATGTAAGGGGTTTAGCGTGTAATGGCGCAGCAGTTAAGTAGTTGGCTTTGTGAGTTGAGTATAAAGATTTTAATTGAGATTTTTTTCTAGAATTTACTATTATAATATAAAAATGCTGTTACTGGGGTGCTGTAACGGGTGCGGGTTCGATACCCGTCTTTGTCCTAGGTGTACTTCCTTTCTCTGTGACAGTAAAAATTCTCTGTATCTGCCTTACTTGACGAGGCCGCCCCGGTGGCACACTCGTTAGGATTCTAGCGTTTGGAGCTGTTGGGGTCGGGTTCGAATCCCGGTCAGGCATGGATGTTTGTGACTGTCAATAAATATTGTTATTTGTCTATGTGTTTGCGTCGTCTCTTTCTTTGTGTGTCTCTTGTGCTTGTGTCATTTCTAGGGCTTAGTACAATAGACTTAAAGTCGCAGTGCTTGGCGATCTTGCCCCCCACCAAGAAAGTCATAAGTCATACTTGACGAAGGCTTAGATAAGCGGGTCTCTAATCAAGCACACAAGCTGGAATATATATGTACCTACCCCCTACCCCAAATATAAAAATATGTGGTTGTCGTGAGTTACCATTTGTATGTAATTATGTGAGACATTTCTAGGGTCAGTGGTAGTTTTCAAACACATCACGTTTGTACGATTGATGGTGAATATGCGCTGTTATTAATTAATACGTGACTCAGGGTTTGTGGATTGTTTTGTGAGTTTAAGAAATTATGTAAGGGGTTTAGCGTGTAATGGCGCAGCAGTTAAGTAGGTGGCTTTTTGAGTTGAGTATAAAGATTTTAATTGGGACTTTTTTTCTAGAATTAACTATTATAATATAAAAATGCTGTTACTGGGGTGCTGTAACGAGTGCGGGTTCGATACCCGTCTTTGTCCTAGGTGTACTTCCTTTCTCTGTGACAGTAAAAATTCTCTGTATCTGCCTTACTTGACGAGGCCGCCCCGGTGGCACACTCGTTAGGATTCTAGCGTTTGGAGCTGTTGGGGTCGGGTTCGAATCCCGGTCAGGCATGGATGTTTCTCTAATCAAGCACACAAGCTGGAATATATATGTACCTACCCCTATAAAAATCTGTGGTTGACGTGAGTTACCATTTGGCTATTATGTACGAAATTTGTAGGGGTAGTGGTGTTTTTCAAATACATCATGTTTGTACGATTGATTGTGAATACGCACTGTTTTTAATTGATACGTGACATAGGGGTTGTGGATTGTTTTTGTGGGTTTAAGAATTATGTAAGGGGCTTAGCGTGTAATGGCGCAGCAGTTAATTAGGTGGCTTTTTGTGTTGAGAATTAAGATCATAACATAAAAATCTATGGTTGTCGTGAGTTACCATTTGGCTATTATGTGGCAAATAAGTTTAAAAATAATGCATCATTATTCAAGTTAGTACCGTAAGCAAAAGTAGTTTCAGAAAAAAATATTAGTTAAATAAGTTATTGGTATTTTGTACTGCACTCATAACAGTTTAAAAAGCATTTCAGTCCTACAAATATAAATTCTCATTTAAAATTACCGTAACGCAATGTTTAATTTAAATATTTAATTGCTAACAAAATGTAAATAAACAAAAAAATTATAATTTAAAACACTAAGTTAATAGGCGCTATGTCAATAGATATTTGCAGCTATTGTAAATATTCAAAACCCCAGTCCTACTTTTTGAAGCCTTAAGTTAACGAAGCTATGCAAATAGATATTGGCCTTTCGTAACGATTTACATTGTCATCGTCTTTTTCAAATTAAAAATAATAATAAATAAAATTTCGTTATTAAGGAATTATGAGTATTTGTGAATTTAATAACATTCCGATATAAATATTACTTTTTTATAATTCAAAATACGAGTATCTTTCAATACAATTACATTTTATTTGCATTAAAAGATATATTTGTATAATGAAAGCTTAAAAAGCACTTTTTATAAACGGTTTAAATAAATATTACGTTTTTTTCTTTTTCCAAAATACGACTATCTTTTAATACAATTACATTTTATTTGTATACAAGAGAAGCTTATAAAGCACTTTTTACTAATGTTTTTTTTTATCTGAATTAATGAAATTGTTATATTCAAATTGAAACTCCACTATCAAGGGGTTGAGTTTAAACTCGTTTTTTTTTTAAAGTTGTTTAAATACATACATCTAAACATATTTTATCACTTATTCATATTTTAATATTCTTTTTTTTCTTTGCAGGTAAGAATTATTTTGAAACAATATTTTTATATTATGAAGTTGAGTAAGTATTATTCATATATTTAGTTTTAAAATGCTATATATTCTCTATACATTTAACGTTGAACATCATGTATATAGATATATCCTTAGCTGATAATGACATACTTTCAGGATTTATGATATTTACAAAATTTAACATTTGCTGATTTTGTTTACTGATGTTCAAGTTATATTACCTACAATATTTTATTACGTTTGCAATTTTTTTCCGTAAGATCAATTTAGCAGAAATTGCACGCACATTAAATTATTCGATTCTGCAAATATTTGGTGTGGCTTTCATTGTGACACCAACAGTACAATAAAAGCTTGTAAAGCTTATTATTATTTGTGCAACGTTACTCCATAAGTTCGGTGCAACATTACTTTTTAAACCTGGACTGTTTTATGAAGTTAGGTTTAAACAAATTTGTTACAGTCGAACAAATAACGACGTTTAACAAAAAACGATGATTATTTGATAATATAGTGAGAGATAAGTAACAGATTGACATCGGGATGGTATTGTACGAGAATATGTGCAACTAGGATAGCATAGCAATGAAAATGCTAAAATTTGTTTTAAAAAAACTATTTCATTTAACATCGTGGAAGTAAACATATTCATATACTACAATCAAAAATCTAAAATTATATTTCACCAATTTTTCATTGAGGGCTGCCTTAAGCAATGACAGAAAATTCCCCACAACAAAATGACAACCACAGAAACCTGAAACTTATTTTTTTTTTTAACTTTTAAGTCTCGGACTCTATACAGCGTCTTTGGGGCCTTCCGCCATTGTTGCAGTTCACTATTGGCATCCATATTAGATTCCAAGGCTTACTCTGGGATATCTATTGAATATATTAAAAAGTAACTAATTAATATTTGTATATGAAACAAAATAAATTTTGGAGAAATATACATCATACAATTCCAGTTTAGAGTTTAGGAGATTCAATCGATAAGAAACTTTAAAATCAATTTGGGAAATACAATTTAGTTTGATGTTCTTAAAAAAGCCTTAGGTTTGAAATAAAATGCAACGCCATAGCTATCATCAACAATCTTAAATTAGTTCTTTCATCTTTCCATGAAACACAACTATACATTTCAGCAGTATGTTAACAAGCACAGACACACCAAAAAAGATACTTCGTTAAAATTTTAGGTCCCGATCCCTACGACTTAGACGACGCTCTCAACCATCGACCCTATTCACTTTCAACCTTATACATAATTAATTCCAAGGCATCATTATCCCCCCCCCTAAAAAGACTGAAAGGACGCGCTTTTTAATAAGGTGATCAACTCATTAGACCAGGGCCTCTGAGATACTAGTACACGCCCAAGGCTGGAACCCCTATGCATGATCCAATCAATTAGTGTTGTCCATGGATTTGCCCCTTCTTGAGTTTTTCCATGGATGTCTTTGGGACTAATGAGACATTAAACAAAGCCCATCATCATCGTTAGAGTTTTAGGATGATGTTGCTTGCCCTTCAGCTTGGGGGAGGCATGGATGGGAGCGATTAATTTGAGATTAAATTAAGGGGGATGTTTTTGGATGTAGTCTACCTGAGGGAATGGGACATGCGATATTTGTGATATGATATGCTTATAGATAAATATCGATGAATGGTTATATATTGCCGATAAATTGATTAAGGAATATCTTTATGATTATTTTTTTTCTGAAATATCTACTTAAGAAAATGATATTTATGTTTAATAGTAGTTGAATTTAGGTTCTGCATCCCCACTTGAGCGAAAAGAAGACGTTAAACAAATCTATCGTCATCGTTAAAAAATTTAGGATGATGTTGCTTGCCCTTCAGCTCGGGAGAGGGTATGGATGGGAGCGATTAATTTGAGATTAAATTAAGATGGATGTTTTTAGATGTAGTCTACCTGAGGGAATGAGACTTGATATGTTTTTGAGATGCTTAAACAAAAATCGATGAATTGTTAAATATTGCAGATAAATCGAAGTAAAGAATATGTTATTAAATCTAATTAATGGTATTTTATAAGGATTTTTTATACGTGCTGTGAATGGAAGAAAATTACATTTATGTTTCTAAGAATTTGAATTTGCGTTAAGCAGCAACAGTTTACATTAAAACAAATTCACATTAAAAATGTAGCAACGTAACCACAGTCCATAATTTCCAAAAATTTAAGTATTATGACAATTGATAGTGAGTGCGCCCTATCGAAGTTCATTTAAGTATTAAATCAAAATAAGTTCAACTGCACAATTCAAAGGGAAATATTGTACCGATTTTTGTAAATTACTTCTTCTTATCCTATTTAACAAATATTTCAAATTATTCAACATTTTCATATTCTTTTATTTAATACAATTTCCTATAAACACACAAAACTATACTATTACTTGCAAAAACTTTTATCTGTACCCAAGCCCCCAAATCCTTACCCAACAATAAAGAGTGACACTAAACCTTATCAAAGCTACATCCTGCGCAAGAAACCTGCCTTTTGTACAACACAAAAATCAATGGGAAAACGTGTAAGTATCCGGCAGGTTGTCAAGTTGATTCGGCTGTCACAAAGCCGAGTCTTGCCTAATTGGCCGTGTCAGATGGTAGAGGTCGGGTATACATGAGGGATACCGACTCTTGCAACTGACCGCTCTGGCAGGGTTGATTGAAAGAGAGAGGTAGCGTGTGGGGCAGAGGAAATATCTTGTATCTGACAGTGGGGGGGGTTAAATGATAAGTCGTAAGTTTTGATATAATAATGCAGTTTATTTATTGAGATGGTGGGATAAGTACTTTTTTTAAACGTATAATATGCTGTTAGTTTTTTTATTTAGTTTATACTTTATAAAATATTTTTTAAAAAGAGCTACGTCAATATCAAATGTTTATTTTTTTATAAAATTAAAAAGCAGTAAGTACCACTTCCAATATTCTACAGATAAATAAATCTGGCATTTTTAACATTTGTAATATCATCCGAACTATATTAACATGACAAATGACAATGATTGCGCCCTCTGGGAGTGATTGCGCCTAAGGAGAGTGTAGGCTTTATAGCCCATTACCCAACTCGCCAGAAGAGACAGTCACAAGATACACACAAAGAAGGACGACACAAACACATAGACAAATAACAACATTTATTGACAAGCACAAACATCCATGTCTTTACCGGGATTCGAACCCGAGCCCAGTAGCTCCAAAGGCTAGTGCACTAACCATTGTGCCTACACTTTTGAAACATACTCTTGAAAATAATTCATAACTTCTTTTGAAAAGTATTCATCGATATGAAAGTAAAAATCCCTTTAAAGACAGTTTTATTTTTTTCCCGTTTTTATCCTTAGCAGTAAATTTAAAGAAACAATATTATTTTTTCGTCAAAAATGCAAAAATTCAAATGGTATGAACATTTAAGCTGTTGTCTACAAAAACTGGCATGAACATTAAAAATAAAATCGATATTGAAAAATAAGCAATAAATATTTTACTAGTTAAACTTATGTATACAATTTCTTCAATAAAATTCCCTGTGTAATAATGCACTTTATAATATCATTCATATTACAATTTCCTATAGCAGGCCCCCAACCTCAAAGAAACAATTCAAGTCTGCCTGGACACAAAACAAGACCTCCCTTCTCATTAATTCCCCCGCCGACGTCTTCCATAATCTAGCAACGTGTGCGTATCCCAGATGAGCATCCTCCCAAAACGTAGCACATGTAATGAGTTAGTTGCCTTCCATTTTCGCCATGTCTTAATTACGGTCATTATATGTGATGACGAGGCAGCGCGCGGCATTAAATTATTCTATTAATTTGAGAAGGTGGACATCGTTTTCTGCTGAGATCGGATAGGTTGGACGGTGTTGTGTTGTCTACTGGGAGTATGGGGTAGACATTGTTGGAAGGAAGTAAGGCATTGAGAGTTTGTGGTTTAAGGTATTTGAATTTCTAAAGTTATCTAGTTGTCTGTGCACATGTATCGAAGAACACATATAACCTAAATCTATTTCAAAGACGCAAGCAAGTTCCATTAACTTTTCCTTAGCATAGTATCGAAGATATTTAGGACGTTCCTTTCCCGCACTAGTAATCTTTGTTAATTTTCTGTCTCCATCACTTGGAATATATGTATTTAAATTTAGTGGTTGATACACTTTGCTGGATATCCTAAAGTCCTGATACTCCCCCCAATTTTCGAAAAATCTCTGGAGTTCTATAGGGATTCGATAAGAAGAAAGGAGAAAAAAACTTGCATTTCAATACTTTAAGCTAAAAAAAATGATAGCCTAATTTGCATAAATTACCTCTAAGTTCTGTCTGAAACATATCGATAAACTCACCAAAGTTGCCAAATAATCGAAAAAATAAGAAAATTTGTTCTTCTACCTCGTAAGAATAACAAATTCTACACTTAAAGTACAACTATTTCAATTTTATTTTTAAAAAACACATCCGAAAACAATTTTTTACAAGGCTACTTTACTTATTTTATAATTCAATATAATTGCAATTCTTACCTACATATCTTTTGTAAAACGACACAAGATTATTTTATTCATTAAAATTTTTTTAATTATTGCGCCTGTGCATTTTCATATGAAGGCAGTTATTATGAGTTACATGTTTTACTTGCCCAACGATTTAAATGCTGTGCTTTTCTTAAATAAATCTTTCCCAAATGTATTTAATTGAAAATATTTTAAGAAATTTCGAATATAAAACATTAAAAAATATTTCAAACATTTCCGATCACAAAAGAATACATTAAATTCCAAAAGCACCGCATAAATCCTCGATTCCTATAAACACTGCGAATTCCATTAAAATGCCTGTCATCCAGTCACTCCCCAGCGCCAAAACATCCGCCAAAAAAAATTGCCCAAAACAATGATTCCAAATCTAATTTTACAGCCTAGTGAAAAATATCCACGATTCAGATAAAAAAAGAGGCATAATCTCCCTTAAAACCTTGAGTCTAGGAGACAGTGGTACTGCTAATAACGCCGATCGCCATCCATTTTTCAATATCCCGCCCACCACACATAAAAGGGGGAATTTCCAACAGTGGAGAAGAAGAAATCCAATTTAATACGCTTACCGTCTGATTAGGGCTCGATCCAACCAACGTAGTATTTAGTATTATGCTAAACAAAACTCTTTCAATGTTATTTCCAGTAGTGCTTAGTATTTTATGAATGCGTGCAGAACTAGTATTAATGTTTTTATTAAAATATTAGTGTAAAGTTTCTTTGATAAGATTGGGCTTTTTGTATATTTTTAAACATTAAATTTTGACATAATGTCTTGCATCGAAGTTTTTGGTTAGGTTTGAATTATCGTCGCACTAGAGCTACACGAGGGCTATTGGCGACGGGCGTCGTATTTTAGAACCTCAGTAGGTGACGAGCCAACACCTGAATAGTCACCCAACGCAACCATTAAGGACGACATCGTACGCAGCGTTCGAAGTTTTTGTGTTTCAATAAAGTTAATAAAGCGTATTACAAAATTTTGGCCAAAAAATTGCACCTGATTTCTGAAACTTTCCAGCTAGTGCCACTATTTGGAGTGTTAATTTACCACTTTTCAGGCATACAAAGTTACACAAAATTGATGTATTCAAACTGTAAATAGTGATAGCAGATAGAAAATTCCAAAATTCCGATGCAATGTTGTACCAAATGTTTGAACAGTGCAAAATAAAGTCATTTACTTTTAAACTAATTTGCAAAAGAACGAAAAAAAATTAAACAGAAATAAAAAAAAAAGTTTTAATCCAATAAAACCATAAGTTATGCAATTTTAACCCTTCCTCGCTAAACCTGACTTATTCCCCTTAATTTCAAGTAGTGGAGTCAGCACTTTATCCCAAACTCTTGTGGGCCGCTCACAACAAAGATTCGCGAGGAATTCGCCAGATGAAAGTAGAGCATTAATTAGTTGGAGTCGAGCATTTGTCAGAGAATTGGGAAAGCACAAAAGAATCAAGTAAAAAAAAAATAAAGGAAAATCCATCCTCTTCCTGGAGGGAAACCAATAATCAGGTTCTGGTTAAGAGGGAAGGACAAATCTGGTTCATCTGGTTGTTCCTTTTCTAGATGAGGAATGACACGGGCTAAGCCCAGGAAAGATTGTCCAGAGAGAATTGCTGGAGATGAAATGTAGGGGAGGGCTTTGTTTCTGCTGAGCCATACGAGAGGGGGTTGTTAATTGTTAATTACTTGTGTCTGTAATAATGAAGCTCCGGTAATTAAGCATCTTGGGCTTTTGAAATGGATGGAATTTTTTTAAATTGCGTATTGATTGAGTCTTGATGGTGGTGTAATGCAGGCTTGTTTTGTAGGGGCAGTTTTAGTGATTATTAATACATAACGTTTAATTGTAAGTTAAGTGTTTAAAAAGTTTACTAACAAGCAAGCACATGCTTTGCAAAATATTAATTATTTTTATTAGTATAGTTTGAAGAAATACAAATTTCACACGATCAATTAAACAAAATTCTTATTATCTGAGAATTACTAAGTAATTTTTATAAACATTGGAATAATGGTATTTCGGAAAATCGATTATTTACACAAAATATATAAATATGACTTACTCTTTAATGATTAAGTAACAAACTTTTTTATGATTAAAATATCTAATTTTTTTTATGATTAAACAACTTTTTCAAGAAAAAAAGACAGACCGACATCATAATCTACCAAAGCCGTGACGCTCAATCCAAATATGACAACTTCCCAATTAAATAGGTCGCATCTCTGGGAAATATCAGACAAGTAGAAGGATTCCGACGCATTAACTTCACCCCGTCTGCAATATGTCACTACACGCAGAAGGGTCTCAGGTCGGACTACACTTGGACAGCGGTCTTGCTCTATTTGACAGTAGTATCTCCAGTAATACTTCTTTATGTTTTTTCTTAATCTGTATACTTTATAGTTGCGTGTCAATGCAAGATCATCAGACATTAAACATAAATTTCTAGCTAACACTACATTTTAATTACATCAATAGTGCAATAAATATATCACTTGGTTTAACCACGAGTTACATTTGAACAATAAACACACAGACATCATAATCTAGCAAAGCCGTGACCCGACATTCAAAATATGACAACTTCCCAATTAAATAGATCGCATCTCTGGGAAATATCAGACAAGTAGAAGGATTCCGACGCATTAACTTCACCCCGTCTGCAATATGTCACTACACGCAGAAGGGTCTCAGGTCGGACTACACTTGGACAGCGGTCTTGCTCTATTTGACAGTAGTACCTCCAGTAATCCGCTTTGGTTCATTTGCCGCATGGTACAAGGAATAGATACCCCTCTTCTCCTGGGTTCTTATCATGGCTCTTTTACCCTATTTTGCGGGGGCGTCTTTGTGTTTCGTTTCTGTTTGATTTGGAGAGGATCTCCCTTAACTTGTCTGGATCTTTCTTTCTTGAGAGGTAATTGATATCATCTTGAGAACGGTGGGCTAAGGTAGGACGTGTTTATAAAATTGTTCGGTTTTTTTTTCATAATGCACAAAGTAAAAAATAAGTAATATACTATTGAAATTAATTTTGCATTAAAAAATTGTATATAAACTGATTACACATTTAATGTAGTTGATAACCGTTATCAATTCGTCTTTACGGCTTCGCTTTGTTTAACAAGAAAAATTATTGTGGTTGCTTTTGGAGCGCAAGATACGAAATGTAAGCTATTCTGAAACAATTTTAATAAGATATTTGAATAACACATTTTAATTTCTCTCAGTAATAATTATTAGAGTAGTTTTATTGTTAAAATTTTTGTGTAATGCTTAACCAATTATTTATTTATCAAATTACACAAGTGCATTCACTATATTGGTAAGTTAACAGTGTATTTATTTTGCAGATTTTTTTGCAGTAAGTGGTATAAAAATTATTTTTTTAAACAATAACGCATATAACTTATGAAGCCAATTTTACAAAAAATATAAAATACTATCCAAAAGACAAAATTTTGTTTGCGTTGCATTATTCTGACCATAACCGGAAATACACACTTAAAAGCAAAATGACCCTTAATAAAGCACAGTTCAGCAACTCACTTCAACAAGAGAACAAAATAAATTGCAGCTCTCATTCTTAGACATTCCAACATTCCAATATTCTTGACCTTCTGGCAAAACCTCAAGAAAACTCAGTGAGAGCCATCATGGAAAATGTTGCTTGTTAAAAATGAAAAAAAGGAGAAGAAGTCACATTTCTCCCAAATCACCGTAGATGTTTCGATGATTTCTTTTCTATCTTTATTTCAATTTTTTTCAAAAAATGGAGAGAATATTAATATGTTATGGACTTCTTATTTGGAATATATACAAACGAGTTGAGAAAAAAAAATATCATTGCGACTTCCATTTGCAAACTTTTGAGTATCGGTTTTGGTTCTTGTTTGATAACAGTTGTAGTTTTTTGTGGTTTACTATGCTTATCTGTCAAAATTTCAAAAGCTAATATCTAATTAGCTTAATTTTTATTTAACTTTCAACAAGCTTCTCTAAGTTAAAAACATCAGATAGTTGTTATGTATAAAGCAAACACATAAATATGAATACGCTTAATGTATTTTTGCATTTCCTTCGTACATCTTGCTTATATTTATGCAAGTTCAAACGAACTCAAATTTCCCATTTTAAAAGTTCTTATCAAGTTTTCAAAAGCTTAACTATAAAAAGAAAAACAATACAAAGCAATGTGTAGCAGAGCGGCTCACATATAAGGTTTATATCTATATAGAGGTGTAAAGTAACTCCATAAATATGGTGTGACGACACGTCACAAAGGCAGTTGCTGCCACCATATTTTTAAAGTAAATTTATTATTTGTGTAATTTTACTCCATGAATTTGGTGTAACGTTTCAGTATGAAATTTGAATAACGAGTACCAATTGGAACTTTGCAATTGCTCTTAAAATCATTATCAAACAAAAATATTTACATGGACAAACATATTATTTCCGGTTAAAAAAAATGCTTTTAAAATCCAGGATTGAGATACGTTTGATGTGTAAAAACCGTTGTCCAATTAACTTTTACTCTTTCATGTGGTAGTTTATAATCACCCGAAAGGACTGTGGGGAGCCCTGTGGTCAGAGTCTCGATCTCCGGATAGGAAGGTTCTGCGACCAATTCCTCGTCACTGAAGACCACCCGAGTATATGCTGAGTACGTGCTCGTTAAATCTGTTTAGTCCGAAAGTCCTGTGGGCGGTCATTGCGTAGTTCCTCATGGGTACAGGTTTCCGGAGACTATTTCCCTCCCCTTCAGGGACATGTCTAAATTGTGGAGGTGGCGCGCGTAAATGGCAGCAGCACCAAGCGAATGAGTGTGTGTTGTGTCTGTCTTACTTGACGAAGGTTTATAAACGGGTCTCTGACCACGAACACAAGCTTGGAAATATATGTATACCTACCTACCTAATCACCCGAAACAATTTCTTTCAAATAATAACACATCGAAAACAACAAAATCGTATTTCACTTCACATCTCTTGAAAATTCGCCATTCGATGGCGCGCAGTCGATTTATTCCACATTTTTCATTCCTTTCCCATTCACAAAGAAATAATAAATAAGGCCTGATCGAAATGGGCCGTGTTTGTAAGGGACCTCCTTCCCTCGCATCTTTTGTACAAAAAGGCCCCATGCTTTTCGAACATCGTTGAAAGGACCGAATTTATTTTTCTGGCCTAAGGGCAGTTGGAAAAAGGCGCCTTGCACCGTAGTTCGGTGGATAAGGCTGTGGTATCTGAACCCGTAGGGTGGACTGAGGCACTGAAAGAGAAAATAAGGAAGTGCAAGGTTTGTTTAGTCGATTTGAATACTGAAGCGAAATAGGAGAATTGACATTTCGGTGTGTTTGGTGCATTTAAAAAGGGGTGGTGTACATTTTACTTGCTTATTTAATTTTTAATAATTTGTGTTTAAAAAAGGCATTTTCAAAAGAAATCGGGAAAATTTTAATTTAATTCTCTATCACTGGTTTGTGTAACCTTTAAAACTCTGAAAACACTAATATCTTAATTTTGAATAAGTTTATTCATATTTACTTTCTAATAAAAATTTCTATATAACTTTACTTCTTCACGGTAGCTTGTAGAACAAAATCTTCTGAATAAAAAGTATTCAAATGACATTATAGTAATACTAACTAATTTGAAATTTTATTTCCAAATAACCTTACTTTAATAAAAACCACATATTTTACTTTTTGTTAAATATAGAACAATTCCAGTGCTAATATCGAAATTTTATTTCATTTGATTTTTCCCAGCTTAAATAATTTTGCACCGTTGTTCAGTGGATAAGGCGGTGGTATCTGAACCCGTAGGGTGGACTGATGGACTGAATCAGAAAAAAAGGAAGTGCAGGGTTTGTTTGGTCGATTTTAATACTGAAGGGAAATAAGGAAATTTCCATTTCGGTGTGTTTGGTGCATTTAACAGGGGGTGATGAATATTTTATTTGCTTATTAGATTATAGTATAGATTCGGTATTTGTGTTTAAAAGAATCAGTGTTTTGAAAAGAAATTGAGATATTATTTTTAATTTACCTCTCTCACTGGTTTTTGTACTATTTAAACTCTATAAACACCAATATCGTAATTTTTGGTAGGTTTAATCTATATTCACTTTTTAATAGAAATTTTTACACACAGCCTAACTTTTTCACGGAGCTATGTAAAATAAAATAAGCTAAATAAAAATAATTTTAATTACATTATACTGAATACCTTAAAATTTGAATTCCAAATAATCTTACTTAAATGAAAGCACAGTTTTTTATTGTTAAATATAGAAAAATTCCAGTGCTAATGGGAAAAAAATGTTAAGTGGATTTTTCCTGTTTGAATAAATTTGCGAAGTTGTTCGGTGGATAAGGTGGTGTATTTAAACCCGTAGGGTCGTGTACTGAGGAACTGAAAGAGAAAATAAGGAAGTACAGTGTAATGTTAGTCGCTTTGAATGCTGAAGTGAAATAGGGAAACTGCCATTTCGGTGTGTTTGATATATTTAAAAGGAGGTGGTGAATATTTTATTTGTTTCTTTGATTGTTGTTGAATTGTGTAATAAAAAATCAGGATTTTTAAATTAAATGGGGGAAATATTTTTAATTTACTTCTTTATCGCTGTTTTATTTTTTATTAACTTTTGATAACATTACTATCGTAATTTTGGGAAGCTGTAATCTGTATTAACTATTCAATCGAAATTTCTATATAACTGTTTTTTTCCACAATGGATTGTTAAATAAATTTTCCTAATCAAAAGGAATTTGAATGGCCTAAAACTGCCGAACTTTTAATGTGTTTTATGAGATTTTTTTAAAACTCGAAATGAGTATTATTGCGTCTTTGATGTGAGCATTATTGTTATGAGTATGAAATGTGTATTGTTGGCTTTGTTTGGCTTCATCACTTTAAAGAAAGCTACATTGATTTAACGTTATTACAGATTTTTCCTTTAATTAAATATTGAACAATTCTTGTGCTAATAAAGAAAATATATTTTGCTTTAAATATTTCCCAAAAATACTCCTTATCCTAAATCAAATGTGCACTTTGAATGCAAATAAATTTCAAATATTAAATATATCTTTTTTTTATTCACATATTTACTTAACAAGATTTCCTAGATGTAACGAATTAGATTTTATTTATTAATGTCCATTTTCTAACTGTTGTTCAACTGTATTAAATGTACCCCCTATAAATTAGAAACTATCACTTTACTGATTTTCAAAAATATCGGATAAAGTTTTAAAATGTTCTTTGAATACTGTTTTGTTGAGTGTTTCATATACAGTGTATTTGCATCATGCCTGCAATATTTTTTAACTTAAGAAATAGTTCTATTTTCCAAAGAAGATCACCTTAAAATTACTTTTGTTCAAAATACTCGTCTTTAAACATAAATAAAAACAATAATTTAATTATAAATCTTCATTAAACAAGTAAATATTTTTTAAACAAAAAATCAAAATTAAATTTCTGATGTGTCAGCACATAAAAAAAGAACTTTTTAAAAGTCCATTATTTTGGAATAAACCAAAGAAAATGCGGGAATCAATCGAGAATTAAGGTGCGAAATTCTAATTAAACCTCAGAAAAATTCTTCGCGAAGTTCATTGATCGAATTTCTGAATAAACGAGGTCTTGTTTCAGCTAAAGAAAGTAATTGTTCCTTATTGATTACGCTTCAGAGGATTTTTATACGTAAACTTAATAAAGCAAGCAGTAACTCAATTTACCATGTAAAACATCGTTTAGATGATGAACTTAGATCGCAATTTCCGATATATTTCACAATTAAATTCTTAGAAGAAATAATATTTGTACTAAGTAATCGTTCAAAGCTTTTCTGTTTAATGCACTTTAACAATAATTTAACTATGACATAATTTAATTTAATTGATGAGCACATTATTGTTTTCGCAAGATTGTAGTTGTATTAGTTTATTTTGGAAGTATCATTTCTTAGAAAGAAAATAAGCTACAGAAAAAATGGTTTTATAAGCTCTACTTTACAACTCTGTATCAACGTTATTAGTTGTTAAAAGTTTATGGCTGATTTAACTTAAATTTTGTGTCAATAATAAATTATTTGATGGCGAAAATTATACAGAATGTATCAAAAGGTAATTGGATCTCTTAGACGTATAGAAAAGTGCACTCCGAAAGAATATTTTTACCTCTTGTTCTATAATAAATTATTACGCTATGATGTATCTTTTATATAGAAATATCTCCAATATTGCAAATTTTAAAAATCATTCGGTTTACAATTAGTTATTAGGTGGGGGCAAGTTATACCTATAACTCTTTTACAAACATGTCTGGAATAGATTGGTTGCTAATTAGACAAACAATAATATTATTGTTAATTGTATTGTAGCACGGTAAATAATTAATTGATTGCTGGATATGGGTATATAATTGGATTGCTAATTAGTTTTATAAGAAAATGATTTTGGTAAATATTCTTTAGTTACGATTTTAAATAGGTTTAGAAGCAGATGCATTGATAAAGTTGTTCTTGCATTTTTATGTGATATTGAGTAAAATTTATTTGTTAATTAAAAATAGTACATTTTTACAATAAGTGTAAAAATTCACTTTTTTAAGTGTACATTTTTACAATAAGTGCAAAAATTCACATTTTTAAATGTACATTTTTACAATAAGTGTAAAAATTCACTTTTTTAAACAGTACATTTTAAGTTTTTTCTAAGTATTCTCTCACTAAGTAATTCAAAAACAAATATTAAAAACATGAACGTATTTAAAATATGTCTAATGATAGTTTTAGTTTTCAGACATTGTTCTTCAACGTAGCAAATTTCTTTGATTACTATAAGTAAATAACTTAATCACATTTTTAACAAAACAAACAGGTATCCTTAAGCATCTGAATTCATTTATTAACTGCTTATTTTAAATAATTAGAATTATAAAGAAGCGTTTCTCTATGCTATCATTATCTAATAGTTAAAATAAGTCTTTCCCTGTAGATGTCTTAATTTCTTTAACACAAAGCTAAACCAAAACTAGAATAAAATACTATCAACTAAAACAATCCCTTTCATGAACTCACAATCAGTTCTTCTACATTTTATCCGAATCAAAAGCTTTTAATTAAAAAACTTGTTCCAAAACGAATCCTCAGATTGTCAACCACCGAAAATACTTCGCATTCTCTTATTTTCTTATTATAAAAATAAGTCTTTCCTTTTAGTTTGTAGATATCTTCATTTCTTTAACACAAAGCTAAACCAAAACTAGAATAAACTACTATCAACGAAAACAATCACTTTCACGAACTCACAATCAGTGCTTCTACAATGTCATCCGAATCAAAAGCTTTTAATTCAAAACTTGTTCGAAGAATCCACAGATTAGCCACCACCTAAAATACCTCGCATTCTATTATTTACTTATTTCTAAAATAAATATTCCCTTTTAGGTTGTAGATATCTTCATTTCTTTAACTCAAAGCTAACCCAAAACTAGATTAAAATACTATCAACCAAAACAATCCCATTCACGAACTCACAGTCAGTGCTTCTACAATTTTATCCGAATCAAAAGCTTTTAATTCAAAACTAGTTCCGAGAATCCACAGATTAGCCACGACGAAAATACCTCGCATTCTAATCACCATTCCAGACCAGCGAGTGCGAATGAATGAAGGACGCGGGAGATTTTTATCGTCTGCTCACTTTGTTGCAGGCGATATCGCGCGAAAGCAGTGATAGATCACTCGCTATCGCTAATGGCCAGCCACGACGACAGAATGGGTCCGACAGCACACCCGAATTAGAATGTTATTGATGCGCCCCCCTCCGAATAATCTTTCTATAGAATCCCAGAATGTCCAGTTGTGGGTCTAGAACAAATTAGAATTCTTATTGGAAACGTGGGTGGTGAGGTTGGTAGTGAATTTTCAATGGCTATATTTTAGCTTCCACACTACGTTTATAACGTAAAAAGTGGAAGGTTTTATAATCGTTCAGTCCGTCTGTCCGTCTGTCTGTATGTCACCCACTTTCACAGAACGAACCGCAAGTCCTACAAACAAGTGGGATACGTCATTTTGAAGCAAAAAATCAGTTTAGGCTACATTTCAAATTTAATTTTAAAAAAAAATAAAGTAGGAGTTTATTTAAAATTTAAATAACTAAAAATTTAATCTACATTGAAATATCGTGCAAATTCCATTTTTATTCAATATTTTCACTGTTGACATTACATCAAACGTCCGAGAAACTTTATTTAAAATAAAAACAAAATTCTTGAAAAAATATTTATTTTTGTGATATAATTCAATTTGGATTGTTGTAATAGCACAATAAAGTTATTTTGAAGGTTCATTACATATGAATGAAGAAAGGTGCAAAACAAATTCCAAATTTGAATAAAAAAATATCCAAAGTTTCACTTTTATTTTTAAAGCAAGAAATTCACAAATTGGTGAGTGTTGAATTTCTTTCTGAGGTGTTGTGTGTTTCCTGTTGAGCGTAAATATGTTGTGGGGAAGCGGTGTAAGTGACAGATTCTGTAACAAACCTACTTGTCTTAGCTAATAATAGAAGTTGATTTTTGAAAAAGAAATTTATTTTCTTTTTCGTTTATATAACTTTCGTTGAATTACGTTTAACATACATTCAAATTCAGAGAAAAACATCTGTGTTAACAGTTTCCCAGGATATCATAGCGTAGATAACAAGTGCAGCATGAGCATTTATAATACAGGTGGTAGTTGCATGCGCAATACTTATAAATAAATTGATATTGCATAATTCGTAACAATATATAAATTTGGGTAAAGGATGTACGGAACAATGCAATCGTCGCAAGTTCATTCTAAATCCAAAATATACCAGACACATTTCATATCAGTTGGCAATAATGAGTAGAATTTGCATTTTTAACAATCATTTTTAAGATAATTAAATAATAATATTGTCTTTAATAAACTACAATAAATTATATTTGGTAAAGATAAAAAAGGTTTAAAGAAGATACATTAATTATTTGTTAATGTAATAATTTTCTTTTCTTTACGGTATGATGTAACGTTTATTAATTTTGCTTTAAGGGAAGGCGAATACCCAAAATTCTAAAAATTTTACTACTACCTAATTTTTTTCCAAATTTGGCATAGTGATTTCAAATATAATAAACAATTCAGGCAATTTATTTTATTAAAATATAATTGATTTATTTTAAATGGTGTTTTTCAACTAAAAAAACGGGTTTACGCTAACACTTCTACCATAAAAAGTTTTTCATTAATTTACCTGAAATTTTTTACAGGTGCTATAACATTATATATCTGTCCTATAAGCCTCTAACATATGGTGTAAATATAGTAGTTTTTTTTAAATGTCCAAGTGTAAATTAATCGGAAAAATCTTTAGTTAATTCATAACATTTTTCTTAATAACTCCTTTTCTTGTAATTTGTATGTAACTCAAAAGGCATTGTATGTATCAGTTCAAAACGAAGAATTTAACACATAATTAATGTTTATTAGAGAAAAATTCAATGAGGTAGACTTGTTAGCGTAAACCTCTTTTTTTAGTTGAAAAGCACCGTCTAAAATAAATAAATTATATTTAAATAAAAGAAATTCCAAATAGCATTGTTCAGAATATTTGAAATCACTCTGCCAAATTTGGAAAAGATTTAAGTAATGGTAAAATTTTAGAATTTTGGGAAATTTTGGGTACTCGCCTACTTTAAAGCATACATGCCAACCTGATGTTTAATACATCCTTCAAGATCGAATAATTTTCAACAAAACGGTCATAAAACTGCCTTCTTAACTCTAAAAATTGCATAAAATATGTGTATATACGCTATATCTATTCAATTTCAATTTTTAATTTGTGATTTTTGCTTGAAAATTTAAAAAATAAGGCAATTTTTACGAAGTGTCAACATTCATTTGTTATAATTAAAACCAACAACCTCCTCCTGCCATTTTCACGGGAGTAGAAGAAAGTGGTCAAAATCTTTTATTTAATCTATTCTAAATTATATACATTGTTAACCTTTTTTGATTTGATACCTACGTGTTCTCTCAATTAATAATAAGTTTGAATTCCTAATGAATATATCGTCTATAATTAACTATATCACTAATTTATAAATATCACGCAACTCAATAATAGATAGTTTGCAATTATTAATAGCCAGTCGATGACAGAAAATGTCTGACATTCCAAATTAGAATGTTATGGATGTTCTCTCATTTACGTACCAAATAATACATTTGTACATATAGAACTAGAACGCAAAAGCCGTATCTTTCTGACATCAAACAAATTGGACTCTTTGTCAAGTGTGTTTACAAATATCTCTGTCTATTTACATTTGCTGAGTTTAAAACTGTAATAAGTAGTTTTGAGAAAAGCACTCTAGATTCAGTATGACATGGTTCTTGTTATAAATGTGTAGTGTTGTACGTATAGCAAATTGGAGAGTGTGCGTTTTATTTCTAACATAATATATTGCATAGTTTTATTTTGATTTATTATCTACTGACGTTTTGATCGATTGAAGTCTTCTAAATTTAAATAATAATGCATAACATTGTAATTTTAAAAACACTATTTAGTTTCGTTTAATACAATGACAATATTAGAATATTGTGAAAAGAAAATGACATGTTTTGCAAATTTTTTCTTTCGTGTTCAATTCAGAATGTTTGCTTTAAAAAATAATATTGTTACTGACTTTAGTCACCCACAATTCTACTAGTTTTATTTTGACACCCTATTGCAGAAACAAAAGGCTTTATATAGCCTCAGGTCCATGGCTAGGTACAAGTCGTTCAATTTTGTATAAAAGAATTTTAATTTAGGAACCCGCATAAAATTATTTTAAATTAATTGATTTGATACATAATAAGTTATGTTTTAGAAAAGTTCAGTAAAAATAATTAAACTTACTCTTTAAAAAATAAAAGATATATTAAAAATAAAGAAAATAAATAAAAAAAGATTTTGACATTTTCTTACCAAAAATCTTTCTTCACATTCAGCTTACAACAGTGTTCCTTCTTAAGACTTAAGAGCTTTTAAATAAATAGAGTTAGCATTTACTCACATTTAAGTAACAACGTTTAGAACCAAATATTTTTTTTAATTTATGCAAAATATTTGCAAATCCCACGCTCCTTCTAAGTTCATAACATGTGTTGAGCAGAAATATTTCGAACGTTGATGAGTCAATACTTAATTTAAAAATTAAGTCGTAAAATTGGAAAAATAATTTTAATTCGCATTTCCTTATGCCAAAATATTGAATAATTAAATAACAATACTAAATAAACAACAAGTAAATTTGTTGAACACAATTAAAACTGCACAAAAACAATTAAATTTAAAATGACAAATACAATGACAATTAAATTAAAAATACAAAAATTTTATTTTAAACACAATAAAATTAAATAAAAATTAATTTTTAACAGTTAAATTGCATTTTCATTAAATTGCAGTATAGTTTGTATCAAACCATAATGGTACAATGCACGCAATTTGAAGATTGTTCCTAAATAAGTCATTAAGTTGACAATAAAATATCCATTGTAATAATCAGTTTTTCAACGGTACAAAAACACTCAAAAACATAATTCAGCCCACATTTTTTATCAGTACGGAACCTGAACCATTAATATAATTTTTAAGATAAAGCACCCAGCTTCCATCTGACAAGCTCCATTGGAATTACAAATGCTTTCTAATGATGCACCAAACATCCAACCTCGACTGTGCGTTTGAATAATGTATGTTGATACAGCCAGTGTTGCAGCACATTTTGTGTTTCGTTACAACAATTTATCAAACTAAACATCACGAATTATTATAAACACAATAAAATTAAATAATCATTTTAAACACAATAATATTAAATAATCATTTTAAACACAATAACATTAAATAATAATTAATTTTTAACAATTAAATTGTATTTTCATAAAATTGTAGTATAGTTTTTATGAAAACCATAATGGTACAATGCACGCAATTCTAAGATAGCTCCTAAATAAGTCATTAAGTTGACAATAAAATATCCATTGTAAGAATCAGTTTTTCAACAGAACAAAACACTCAAAAACATAATTCAGCCCACATTTTTTATCAGTGCGGACCTTCAACCATTAATATAATTTTTAAGATAAAGCACCCAACTTCCATCTGACAAGCTCCATTGGAATTACAAATGCTTTCTAATGATGCACCAAACATCCAACCTCGACTGTGTGTTTGAATAATGTATGTTGATACAGCCAGTGTTGCAGCCCATTTTGTCTCTCGTTGCAACAATTTATCAAACTAAACATCACGAATGTTGATACGTGCTGAAAATACGCTCGCCAATTAAAGAAAATTGAGAAATATTTATCTCGCAGTTTTTAAAAAAATGTGATGAAAAGTAATTGTAATGCATGTTCTTTGATTGTTTTGTAATTTCTTTTATATCCGGTCTTGGTGCGTGTTGGGTATGTTGGATAAAATTTGGTGTTGAGAGATAACTAGTTTGAATTCATGCCAAAATACAAGTAACTAAGATTAGTTATAGTGTTAGTTTTCGGTTGTTTTACACTATAAAGTATGGAGTTTCGCTTTAATGTGTACATGGGAAACTACAATATCTGATATTATTTACCAAATACAATTTTTGAAAGTGCTGTTTACACATAATTAACATCAATAGACGTATTTATTATTGAAAATGTATTCTTAACTTTATTCAATGTTTTCTTCGATTTTTAGTTATTTTAAAATGTTTTACATCTGTTTTATGTTTATAAAAATTTCAATTGTGTTTCAAAGAACCGCACAATTTTAGTTTTCATTTAATAATTAATTAAATCAAATTAATGAACCAAAGTTAAACATACAACGTATGAGAAAACTGTATTTTTTCTAATTTATTCTTACATTTCTAAAAAAATATAAAAACACGTATTTACAAATTTATTTATCTCTTTGCAACACAATGTTTCAAAAACGAAGCTTTGTAATCAATCAGCCGAGCTTATTCGATTGAAAAACGATACTATTTTGGAACAATTCTTTCTTATAACCTCTGACTGAATCAAAATTTATCAATCCAATATCAAAACCAACCGTCAAATCTAAAGAATGAGCTTTAAATTTCACGAATATCCTAACAATGGTTCTCGTACGAAGTTCCATTGCGAATTCGCACCATCTATCGTAGATCAGTTGAAATGATCATATTTCAGCGATGGGCAATGTACCGGAATAATAGAAGAGCATTAACTCCAGTTTTGATTCCATTCTTTTTAAAATTCCTCTGCTGCTTCCTTTATGTTTCTCGTATTATAAGAGTTTTGTTCTTTGTGTAGTTAAAGGGTCTCCAGACTACGGCTTTTCCGGGTCAAACGCTGGTTCCTCTAAAAGAAAACGCATTTGATAAGGGTTCGTTAACCAAACCATAATAACTATTAAAAATGTGTTTTAATTTCTGATTCGTAAATTGCCCATTCAGTAAAGCATGCACTTAATTTACAAAGTTTTGACGTAGTAAATTAAATCCTGACCGATTTAGTTTCAATCAATAAGTTAACAGCAAATGAAACGTGAAGATACAACTAAAATGTGAGGGAAAAAATAAAATTTATTAGAATTCACATTGATGAAGCTCAAAGTACGTTGAATGAAGAGAAGTTTTGTATTATATTTAAGGTGTTTTTTTTTCCTAACAAAATTACTTATTTACTTAACGTAAAGACATAATTATTGCCAAATGATGTTTAAAAATTTCAAAATCTTTAAGAATTAGAATTTTATTAATTAGAGTGTTTGAATTCAACCCTCTTGGATTTCCAAATTTTTCTTCCCATCACATGCAGGAAGAAGTTTGGAGACCCCTTACAGTTCAATCATTCGATTTCTATGCTTCTTTTTTTTATTTCGGAAGATGAGAGATTGTTTCGGAAATCGGAACTATCGCCAAAGCAATCGAATTTCACATTGGCGCGTTTTCGCAATGGAAGGATCAGATAGGGGCCTACACAATTGATCGCATGTCCTACTTTATTTCTTATACTTTGCTCTGTACGAAGAGTATCGCTGTGAAATTTCTTTTTTCTGGATTTCTGATATCGGAAACTTTCTATTCCAGAGAGCTAGAAGTCGTGTGTATTACAGATTCCATCGATATATGACAGTTAAGAAGCGACAATTTTTATTGAAGAGAAATTCCGTAGATAATCTTTTAACACTGTTAAAAAAAGCACCGGTTTATTTTCATTGAAAGGGACAAGTATTTTAATTTTATTGTTTTTAATTTAATTCTTCTTAACATAATTTGATTTGGACGGATTCCAAAGAATGGGCTTGCTTTTTCAATTTACCACAAAAAAAACACCCAATGAAATCGCAGTTCAGAGCGCGTGAAGTTATTAAAAACCAATGAGCTTGTTTCAACAATTTGTCAAAGAAAACAAAATAACCGATGCCATCGCAGTATAAAGAGCGTGACATCATAAGAAATATTCCCATTCTAAATCCTCCTAAACGTATAATTTTTTACAAGAACCATGCGAAAGTAATAGACATGTTTCACGGCTTGAGTGGAACCAATTTCCACAAGAAAGAAAATAAGTTCTCAATTGGTTAATAAATGTAGTAAGAGAAGTTTACAGTGTCACATCAGCAATTACCCAAACCCCTAATGGAGTTCAGGAATGAAATTCAGGAATAATTTACATCATGTAAAACAAGCCAATTGACTGGTTTGATCTTTGATTTTAAGTACTTTTAATTTAATATTCTTGTATATAATATTAAATTCGTTATTAATGTTATTTTATTCATTATATATACACACTTATTTTTGAAAAAAAAAACTTAAAAATTCTAATAACATTCAAACAAAATGCGCAAAATACGTTATCAATACGGCTATATCCATTTAGCCTTATACAAGAAAACAGAACAAAAAACTAATCATTAATAACGTTGATACTGATTGCGATAGAAGGAGTCCATACTCTCATATTAGTGATAGCTTTTGTGTCTTGACATCACCACTTACGCGACGCAACGGCGAAAAGCAATCACTAAAATGGGAGAGAAATAATGGCGAATTCCTAGTTATCGAGGGTTTTCCCGCCAATAATCGCCAAAGCATTTGAAATTCTTTTCAAAAATAAGTCGAGAATCCTATGACGTTGTTATATACGAAGAAATAAATTATTTTATTTTTCACACATTAATTAACATTGTAACAAAAGTTAATAGTATATCAGACGCTTTCTTGACACGTTTTGTAGGTGTTGGCGACACATTGGAAATTTGGGTGATAGGAAAACCCGATAACTAGATCCGTAATAAATGAATTGCCGGAGCCTAGAATAAGCGCTCATAACAGAAGAAATCAGCCACACCTAAATAATATGATTCTTGTTGCTAGAAAAGTTCGTATTTTATCTATTGTGATGCTTGAGGTTCTTGTTAAGGGCATTTGAAATGTGAATCAAGCTGATTTTAAATTAAATTCATAGAATTTCATTTGAAAAACATTTACAAACCTAGGTGTACGTTTCAAAATCGCTGTAGAACATTTGTTTACAAAAATTTTATTCGATATTATTTTAAAACATGGTTTTTCGTTCTGACCACTAAAAAGAATCTTTGATAAATAAAAACCATTCACATTTTATTTGTACACTTGGATTTTTCCTGATTACAGCAATGGCTTTTTTTTATAATTATTGAAAAAGTTCAAATACGGACTTACATGGTCTGTAAATAATTTCTACGCCACACATGCAATAAATTCGTCTAAGTCGTCAAACATCATATAAGCGCTTAACTTTATTCCGGGCTTAAAACTGGTGTTTTAACTTCAAAAATATATGCTTGACTAAAAAAATATGGTAAATATTATTTTCTCGTGCAAAGGAGTATTAAATGGTAAGGTTTCAGATGACATATCGCTCTTGTTTTCTTTTTTAAAAGTCCTGTGCTGTCATTGCTTGTTTCGGCTTCACTCTCAATGACCGTCATAAATAGAAATAAACCTTTCCTTTATGTAAACTTTCGTTAACAAATATTTTTAACAACCAACTACGCATCAAGAAATTGGCACATTAAAAAATTTAAAAGTAAAATATTCTTAGAAATTGGACTAGCGAGAATACCGAAACAATCGTAATTCCAGACAAAAAAAATGAAAACAAGATACCTTGAGCTGTTGCCATTCACGGCATTGAAACAACCCCAATACTAGTGTATGCATATCAGTCATGAGATTTCTTTACACATTTTATTGTCCAAGAAATTTATTGGCAATGTTACTTAAACTACGCTCACATTTCTGAATACTTCTGCCTTAATACTTCTATTCACGATCATTCACGCTCGTTTTTGTAACAGGCAGTTCAGATTAATTAACTCTCAAATACGAGGTAACATTTGCTTTAAAACTTTTAACAATAAATAACGAATAACAATAATGAATTTATGAACTCATTTAAGATTCCGTTTAACTCTTTCCCGGGGCCCTTTTACAGAGGCCTCTATAAACATCCAAAGACTAACTTGTACTTTTCAATCGCCCAATTAGGAAGCATTAATTAAATCATGTGTGTCGCTATGTTAATTACCATAAAACATAAATTTCAGCGTGCGTAAAAATTTTCCTGAATGCGAAAAATTTATTCTCTTGCTTGAAGTTAATTGAGACATTAACGGAGTTAATTATATTCAGCACCATTCGATCCCCTTTGGACTCATGTTTCAATCTTACACATGTAATAACCCATGGCTATGATTTTTACTTATCTGTAATTGGAAAAAGTATTTAAAGTTGCAAAACAAAATGATGTAAGTCCAAAACTTTGGTTTATCTTTTCGTAAACCGTGTATATAAATTATTTTGTCATCTAGGAATTTATTGTCCCTTTTATTGTTTAGTTCTTTATAATTTTATTTATCACACAAAATTAACTGTTAATAAAATACTGTCGCATTTTGATGTTAGCATTAAACATTTAAAATATATCCCCTAAAAATGAAAAATGTAGTCGATTTGTTGTGCCCTTAAAGTAAACAATATCTTTAACGAAACAATGCTGTAAAATAAATATATACTTCGAGAATTCGATAAGTTTTGATTTCGTATATTTGAAATATAACTTTATAGAATAAGTAAAAATATATTTTTTTTAATTTAAAAATTATAAATATTTATATTTTAACTGAGTTTTTAGGATAAATATGGAAATTTATGTTATGGAAAACCAAAAAAATAGTTACAAATCCTGTATTATTTCTTTAGTTAAAACATTACATTTTGTCCTTTTATGACAAATAAATTTTCTGATCTGTCGTCACTAGGCAACAATGATTTCAAAGGTATCATAAACAATGAAATTATTAAGCTTTTGAAAAACCAGAACAAGTATCAATATTTTAAAATTGTAAATTTGAGAAAAAAATAAATTTTTCAAGGAAATATATAACTCATTATTTCTGAATTATTATGACATTATACCTTCATACATTTCACGCCATTTTCCTTCGCAATTTTAACTTCACCCAATCAATGAACTCTTTCCTTCTCAACCAGTAAGCCTGAAATGTTTAGATTAATAACTACAACTTCTACGTTTGCTGCAGAGTTTGCTCATCATCATTACGAATGCCATTAGTACCAGAAAAATATCGGATTTTCCTCAACCCAAATTAAACTCGCAGCCTATCTTCAGAGTAAACTCGATTTCTGACATGCAAATGAAACCAAACTTCACTCGACGTTACTATCCAAGTTCTGATTGTGCGAGGATACATTTTTAAAATATGCGACAATTTTCATTCGAATTTGTCAACCAAGGAGAGGTAGTGTGTTTGCTAATAAATGTTAGTGCAGGGTTACCACTGGTAATTAATGTATTGCCTTGTAGTCGGTTATGAAAATTGAAATAGTTTTGCATAGAGACTCAGAAAATCAAATAAGTCGTAATGAAGTTGATTTAAATTGAGCCAAACATCTGTATTGGAATTTTATACATTTTCGCACACATTTGTGAAATGTCGCACAAGATATAGGATAGAATAAATGATATTCGTACATATTGGAATAATTAAAATCTGAAAATAAAGTGATATTTGCCTTTGATGTTATGTTTGATAAATTGATGTAACTTTTCTTTTAAAATTCACAATAATATTTACTCAATTATTTAGTTACAAATAAATTGATTCTCAATTTTTTTTATTGTAGCGTAAATTTGAAAATGATTGAAAAACAAAAAGTAACAGAAATTTATTGTCTGCTTAACGCAAAGTGAATGAACTTAGCCCATTCACTTTAAACTTCTAAGGAATACAACCTTGACATAAATTCCAAAATTGATTCGCAATTTTTTTTCTTTTTTTTTCCAATACAAACAAATTAGGCCGTCTCAGTCATTTTAATATTTAAATTACTTATTGTAAGACTGAATTTTAAGAAAAGCGACGCCATTGGTGGACGAATTTTGAGGATTTGATCAGTGATTTGAGAACTCTTGTAATAGTACTTAATTGAACTTAATTAAACCACAAAAAAACACATCAACTCTAAAACTATCTTTAGTCACAATTTAAAAAATTAATCCACTAACGTAACTCAACTTAAAAGCAGACCTCCACATTTAGGTAGTATTGATCCGAAGGTAATTCAAAACAAACAACTTTAGTTTTCGTAACACGATTACATAACGAAATCAAAAACGCAAACAAATATAACCAAGAATAACCCTACACAATCCCGAATATATTATTCAAAACACCAAACTACCCATTTTTTACCCCAAATTTACTGCATCGGGGCATCCTGCAGAATTCAAATAGATACTGCTGCATCGGTATACCTGAATCCACGTAAAATAGATTTTTGTATAAAACAAAGCTCAAAACGAAACGCGTATTGGAAACATTCTCTGTTTGGCATTTTTCCAGAAATATTCCACGTTGATTTATCCTTAGAGTTCCGTTGTTTTTCCAATAAGTCATGTTTCGCCCATATTTCCGTACAGTTCATGTATTCGTTGTTTGTAGAATTTTGTGTATGCTGTTTTGAGTTCATATTAAACCAAAATTCGGATTAGTAAACTCGGTTTCTGTATTTTGGTACATACTGGTATTTATGATAGCAATGGCATCATTTTCAAATCCGCAGAAGTTCAGAAATGGTTCAAAAAGTAGATTGGAGTACAATATTTTTAAAGGAATTATAAGCCTCACTTGAATACTTAATATGAGTTGGGAAAATCTTTCTCGATATGATTCCTTAAGCAAACGTTTGTCTTCCATTATCCATATTTCTATACTAAACTTATTAAAACTATATGATGGGAAACCAAACAAAAAAAGAGGTGCATTTTGTTCCAAAATATGTATTACAATTTCAGTTGTTAAATTTCTATATTTCTGTGAATCAGAAATAAATGAAAATTAAATTTATACTTCTTGATAAGATGCAAAATCTTTTCAAAATCTATAACAAGTATGAATATTTTTGAAACTGAAATAAAGTTTGCCTGATTATATTATATAAAGAAGATCACTCTCTAAATAACTTACATATCATTAGTACCATAGATATTGTCACATTTTTATTTGATAAGTCATAATGTATGAAATTTTTTATGTTACAAGTTCAGCCATCACTATTACATTTCACTCACAAATAGTGATATTATATATATATATTTAATATATGTAGTTAATATCTTTAAATTTTTTAATAAAATGTTCTTTTTTTGCAGGTAAGGCATTTAAGGCTATATTTGGATTTTTTTAACTATCAGGGTAAGTTTAATATTTAAAAAGAAAAAAGTTTAATAAAAAAATACACTATTGTTTTGCGAGAAATGTACTGTTTAATGTTCCAGATGGCTCGTTTTCAATTTATTTACAGAATGTAAAACTTGGTTGGAAGTGTTTTGCTATTTTTCCTTGAAAGTTGATTGATATTAGGCAGAATTTTAACTTATGTTTTAAATATTATGCAAGCATGAAAATTTTTAAATTATCTTTTATTTTTCAAAATTGAGGTAGAATAAAAAAAATATTAACTTAAATGCACATAAAAAAGTGTTAAATAATTACCTAGTTTTTTGTACCAATAGTTGTTTTATTGGCCAAAACTGAAAGTATAATAGTTTCACTAGTACTAGATTTTCCTATGAACCGAATTTTCGTAACCTAAATAAAGAAAAAAAATTACGTAAGTAAAAAATTATTTTATAAACAAATAAAATTACATTTGTTCGACCGCTAGTTATCTTAAAGAGAAAATATTTATTTTAATAAACGCCCAAATAGTTATTTTTAACACAATTTAATTCCCAAATAATGACAACGTCCACTACTAAATCAAATACACCAAAATTCATCATAAAAATCCTAAAACGCCATAAACGATCTAAAATCAATGATAAATGACATCTATTTCTTCCACAAGATGAATCCGTAGTTGTTCATCTTTTTGACTCAAACTTTGACTCGATTCGAGAGAAGTCATACATAAATAAATACATACTAAAAGAAAACCGCCTTTGGTCTACAAGAATTGTGTGTATCGTCGCGAAGAAAAACACTGGTCTTGTGACAGCTGATAGATTAGTGCTGATCTAGATGGATGGTGCATTTAGATATCATTGTTTATTAAACAGACACAGAAATATTTCTTATGATATTTCGTGGGAGTATTTATTGGTTTTAGATCGAAAGGACAGGTTTCTTTGTTTGAAGGTTAAAAATAATGGATGCTATGTGTTTGTATTGATGAATATATTTTATGGGAATATTATTAAATGGTAAAATATGGTATGGTAACTTTAGTGAATTTTATACCAAATTTTTCAAGTTATTATGCAAGAAATACTTTCTATTTAAAGTAAAATAAAATATATTTGTTTACAGTCATTGCTAGCTGCAGTCATCAAATTTTGTGATTTAAACTTTAGCTGATTTTATTTTTCATATAGAGAAAAATTTGAATTACATTTAAGGCTGTTGTTAGGAATACAGATCTTTATATCTTATATCAGATCTAAATAAATATTTTCTAAGCTATATAAAGTTATCCGCTTCAATAAAAATGTTACTTCTGTCGAATTTTGCAACATTTCACAATTTTTGGACTAAAGTTACAGCAGAAAAAGTCACAGTCGAATAAACAATGTAATCAAATGTCATTGACCAACGATTTGAAAAACATTTATAATTATAAAAAAACACCGTATTTCTTTATTTTAGAAATAACTAAAACTTAATTAATTATACCTTTTCAAATAGTCATCGGAAAATCAGTTATACAAATGCTTTATAAAAATGACAAAACTTTAACTCAAATTAAACAGCGCCTAATAACACCCAACTTAACACAAACAATTAAAAAGTAATGAAAATTCCTTTGTAAATGCTAAACCCTTACGTAACCTTTTTATTTTAAACCTTCCTAACCCTTAACCGAAATTCCAACTAAACCATCCAACAATTAAAAAGTTACGCACTTCCTAACTAAACCTTTTCCAAACAAAATAAGACACAATCCAAAATGCAACACAAGACTCCCACTTGAAAAGCTACGCAAAAGACTTAATGCGACGCCAGTGCTAACTTTTCGCCCGTCGCAAAGAATCGGCCGCGGAAGCTGTTTGCATTACAAATTGTTCCTGACAAGGGACAAAAAGGGCACTCCACTTAAAGCTCGTGTAACGGAATGCGAAAGTGGGGAGATTCTTCCCTGTCATCGACACCATCGCCACTTGGAAAAGAGATTCTGTAGCTCCGTTTCTACTAGATTCTATTTCGTAAGTGGGTAGGGATGGTGTAGGAATGAGTATTTAGTATTAGTGCAGTTTTGATTTTTTATTGATAAATTAATAGTAGTCTATATCATGGAAAATATAAGTGTTAGTCGTGATTGGGACACGTGAAGGGACAAAAAGGGCATTTAAAGCTCGTGTAACGGAATGCGAAAGTGGAGAGATTCTTCCCTGTCATCGACACCATCGCCACTTGGAAGAGAGATTCTGTAGCTTGGTTTCCATCTAGATTCTATTTCGTAAGTGGGTATGGATAGTGTAGGAATGATGGGGTATTTAATGCAGTTTAGATTTTTTATTGATAAATTAATGGTAGTCTATATCATTGAAAATGTAAGTGTTTGTTAGTCGTGACTTAACTGTGAAATGTCTTTAGCATCGTCTTTTTGTCCTGACAAGGAACAAAAAGGGCGCTCCACTTAATGCTCGTGTAACGGAATGCGAAAGTGGAGAGATTCTTCCCTGTCATCGACACCATCGCCACTTGGAAGAGAGATTCTGTAGCTGGGTTTCTATCTAGATTCCATTTCGTAAGTGGGTATGGATGCGAGTAGAAATAATGGGGTATTTAGTGCAGTTTTGATTTCATGATTAATAAATTAATGGTAATCTATATCATTGAAAATGTAAGTGTTAGTTAGTCGTGACTTAACTCTGGAATGTCTTTAGCATTGTCTTTTTGTCTTGACAAGGGACAAAAAGGGCGCTCCACTTAAAGCTCGTGTAACGGAATGCGAAAGTGGAGAGATTCTTCCCTGTCATCGACACCATCGCCTCTTGGAAGAGAGATACTGTAGCTTGGTTTCTGTCTAGATTCCATTTTGTAAGTTGGTGTGGATGCGAGTAGAAATAATGGGGTATTTAGTGCAGTTTTGACTTTTTATTGATAAATTAATGGTAGTCTATATCATTGAAAATGTAAGTGTTAGTTAGTCGTGACTTAACTGTGAAATGTCTTTAGCATTGTCTTTTTGTCCTGACAAGGGACAAAAAGGGCGCTCCACTTAAAGCTCGTGTAACGGAATGCGAAAGTGGAGAGATTCTTCCCTGTCATCGACACCATCGCCACTTGGAAGAGAGATTCTGTAGCTCCGTTTCTACTAGATTCTATTTCGTAAGTGGGTATGGATGCGAGTAGAAATAATGGGGTATTTAGTGCAGTTTTGATTTCATGATTAATAAATTAATGGTAATCTATATCATTCAAAATTAAAGTGTTAGTTAGTCGTGATTGGGACACGTTAAGGAACAAAATTTCATGAAAAGGGACAAAAAGGGCGCTCCACTTAATGCTCGTGTATCGGAATGTGAAAGTGGAGAGATTATTTTCTGTCATCGGCACCAGCAGCACTTGTAAGAGAGATTCTGTAGCTTAGTTTCTGTCTCGATTCCATTTTGTAAGAGGGCGTGGACGCATGCAGGAAAAATGGAGTATTTAGTGCAGTTTTGATTTTTTTTATTGATAAATTAATGGTAATCTACATCATTAGAAATGTAAGTGTTAGTTAGTCGTGTTTGGGACACGTGAAGGTATAAAATGCATGAAAAGGGACAAAAAGGACACTTATGCTCGTGTAACGGAATGCGAAAGTGGAGAGATTCTTCCCTGTCATCGACACCATCGCCACTTGGAAGAGTGATTCTGTAGCTTGGTTTCTGTCTCGATTCCATTTTGTAAGAGGGTGTGGATGCGTGTAGAAATAATAGGGTATTTAGGACAGTTTTGATTAATAAATTAGTTGTAATCTATATCATTGAAAATGTAATTGTTAGTTAGTCGTGATTGGGACACTTGAAGGGACGGACAAAATTGCGAGAAGGGACAAAAAGGGCATTTAATGCTCGTGTAACGGAATGCGAGAGTGGGGAGATTCTTCCCTGTCATCGACACCGTATAGGTACTTGGAAGATATATTCTGTAGCTTGGTTTCTATCTAGATTCCATTTCGTAAGTGGGTGTGGATGCGAGTAGAAATAATGGGGTATTTAGTGCAGTTTTGATTAATAAATTAATGATATTCTACATCTTTGAAAATGTAAGCGTTAGTTAGTCGTGATTGGGACATTTGAAGGGACAAAATTGCGTGAAGGGTCAAAAAGGGCGCTCTACTTAAAGCTCGTGTAACGGAATGCGAAAGTGGAGAGATTCTTCTCTGTCATCGACACCATCAGCACTTGGAATAGAGATTCTGTAGCTCCGTTTCTACTAGATTCTATTTCGTAAGTGGGTAGGGATGGTGTAGGAATGATGGGGTATTTAGTGCAGTTTTGATTTTTTATTGATAAATTAATAGTAGTCTATATCATGGAAAATATAAGTGTTAGTCGTGATTGGGACACGTGAAGGGACAAAAAGGGCGCTCCACTTAAAGCTCGTGTAACGGAATGCGAAAGTGGGGAGATTCTTCCCTGTCATCGACACCATCAGCACTTGGAATAGAGATTCTGTAGCTCCGTTTCTACTAGATTCTATTTCGTAAGTGGGTATGGATGCGAGTAGAAATAATGGGGTATTTAGTGCAGTTTTGATTTCATGATTAATAAATTAATGGTAATCTATATCATTCAAAATTTAAGTGTTAGTTAGTCGTGATTGGGACACGTTAAGGAACAAAATTTCATGAAAAGGGACAAAAAGGGCGCTCCACTTAATGCTCGTGTAGTGGAATGTGAAAGTGGAGAGATTATTTTCTGTCATCGGCACCAGCAGCACTTGTAAGAGAGATTCTGTAGCTTAGTTTCTGTCTCGATTCCATTTTGTAAGAGGGCGTGGACGCATGCAGGAAAAATGGAGTATTTAGTGCAGTTTTGATTTTTTTTATTGATAAATTAATGGTAATCTATATCATTGAAAATGTAAGTGTTAGTTAGTCATGACTTAACTCTGAAATATCTTTAGCATTGTCTTTTTGTCCTGACAAGGGACAAAAAGGGCGTTCCACTTAAAGCTCGTGTAACGGAATGCGAAATTGGAGAGATTCTTCCCTGTCATCGACACCATATAGGTACTTGGAAGATATATTCTGTAGCATGGTTTCTATCTAGATTCCATTTCGTAAGTGGGTGTGGATGCAAGTAGAAATAATGGGGTATTTAGTGCAGTTTTGATTAATAAATTAATGGTAATCTATATTATTGAAAATGTAAGTGTTAGTTAGTCGTGATTGGGACACTTGAAGGGACAAAATTGCGTGAATGGACAAAAAGGGCGCTCCACTTAATGCTCGTGTAACGGAATGCGAAAGTGGAGAGATTCTTCCCTGTCATCGACACCATCAGCACTTGGAAGAGAGATTCTGTAGCTTGGTTTCTGTCTCGATTTCATTTCGTACGTAGGTGGGGATGCGTGCAGAAATAATGGGATATTTAGTGCAGTTTTGATTGTTTTATTAATAAATTAATGGTAATGTATATAATTGAAAATGTACTTTTTAGTTAGTCGTGATTTAACTCCGAAATGTCTTTAGCGATCTCTTTGAAATTTCGTCGTAAGAAAACATTTATTTGCGATGGTGATTTTAGTCCATCTTAAGAACTCAAAATGTTCTATTCTACTAACTAACGTTCTTCTGTTGGAGTACTACCTCTAATAATAGAGGAAATATGAATGTAGTACTCAAACAGTAGTCACGATAAAGTATTTCACATCTATTACCACTTAATTAACAAACTATATTCATTATGATCGAAAATTACACTAATTTTTGAACAAAATTATCATTAAAATTCAAAATATTTGTTTAAAAATGTCAAGATAATACATATTCCTTCAATTATTTGATTTACATTGTTCCTGAAAACTATGACAATCTGTATAATTGGCTTTTTATTGCTAATGGCTAATGTTCATTTTGCAATCATTTCTTTATCAACTTGCAAATTATTAATACTTTTGTACAATATTTTATACATAAATTACTTAAATATAAATATATTTGTAAGGTAGTGAAAAGTAGTAGTAATTTTAGGACAATGGCACCAACACTTGTAAAAAGATTCAGCAAAACCTAGAATTATTAATTCCATTTCCGAAATTTATAGAATTCCAAGATGGATGGTTGTAGTAATTGTTCATGATCTGGATGCAAATCTGACATTGACGTTTTCGTTGTTTTGACAACATTTTTTAGGAGCATTAGTAATTTTTGTAAACTAGAAATGCATTAATGAAATATATGACAAATTCAATAAAAAGTTTATATTTTTTCCTTTGTTGTGTGCTGAAGTGATTTTTATTTCCAAAAGAAAATGATTGAAACGTTTTTGTTGTGATATATTTCTAAATCTTTTATAAATGAATTGTCTAATTAATAATGCATTTATGAGAAGGGAAAGACAAATAATAAGTTTGACAAAGACAAAAGTAATTGCTTCTTTTCGATCACTCCCTTTCAGATTTAATTATATTTTATAGCTCTATCAAAATTTTAACTATTTAAAGATAAACACCGTAGTCATTAAAAAATTAGCTTTTGAAAATACCTTTTAAGGTGTACAATACAGAAGCTATATTAACGGAATAAAAAATATATTCTTTTCAGCTACAGATTTCAAACAGTTATGAACTTTGTATCAAAACACTCTACCTTTGATAAAATATGCAAAACAACACAGAAAATATTTAAAATTTATATTCAAACAGTGACGCTTTTGTTTCAAATATGCATGCTCCTGCATACGACACTGAGCATATTACTCTTCTTTGCAAGGTAAAATACATAAATATCCTAAATAAAACAACAGTTTCGGAACACAATTCCGTGAAGCGCATCGTCAATGCTCGTTGGGACATTATTCAAAAACTCGTTGTTTTTGTGAAATATTCAGAAAATACTCCTTAAGATAAGCATGAGCTATGTTAAAAAGAAAGCTGTAGATAACAAAACAAATCATTTTTGAAATCCTATTTTTGAAAAAATTCTCTTTTCAAAGTCATACGTAAAATTTTAGACCAAGAAGTTGCAGTATTTCATATGGATATTTTTTAACATTAGCTTTTTTTCCAAAAAAAAATTTATAAATAAAAAATAAATAAGATTTCCATACATTATTAGAGTTTACCTTGGTATATTGGAGTGTTTGACAATTTTTGTTTTTGTATATGAAAAATTGATTTGCCCAAAAAACTTTTCTAAAATAAAAAATAAAAGTTCAGCGAGTCACATATCCTTTAAAGTTGTGTTGTCTTAATAATTGCAATAAAAAAATGATTAGAAATATGTTCGCATTTTAAAACTATTTTCAAGTGACAATCTTTTAACTAAAATAAAAACAACTTTACATTTTATCACATACACAATTCTTACAAAGTATTTAGAAGGCACAATAAATCCTAATTATATTACAACTTCACTAAAGTCGATTTTACTTAACATTATACTTCTTACAGTGTACTCTTCTATCACAAAAAAACACAATTAAGATAACGAAAACCATTAACACTAAAGACAGCGTCTTCTACAAACTGATTTCTTACATTTGCTAATACCCAATTAACCCCAATTCTTTCCAAAACAAGACATCGTTCAAAGATACAACACAAAAATAACTCGAATACCACAGCACAAAAAAAGACCGGTCCACAGAATTCTGTCTTCAAGTACTTCATCCTTTCTAAAAGATAATGAAAGCCATAAGTTCGGGCTTTTTAAACTCTTACATTACCCCTCCCTCGACAGAGACCGTTACTCTGTAAATTTACGACTCTGCTGTAAAAATGGACGACAAAAAAAGTTGTAAAAATCGCGTTGTGCGATATTTCGTCCTTCGAGGAACGGGCTCTCTATTTTAGATGAGGGATTTAATGTTAATTTTCTTTCAAAGGGGCGTCTAGAAGAAAAAGGATGAGGAATCAAGGATATAAAAGAAATAATTAGTTTTATTTTACCCTGTTAATTTACTTAAATGGATTTTCTTTAACCATAAACGACTAACAAATAAATAGAACTAATTTATGTTAAATTAGTTCATACGTTACTTTTATAGTGTATATTCCTAAATAGTAATTTGAATTAGTTCTGCGCTGTTGAATACTTCCCAGGTATATTTCGTAAGAGAATGCTCAAAATGTAGAAATTGCTCAAAAATATGCAGAAAGAAGTCTGCCATTAAAATATTTTGTATTCTCTTAATGTATTTCTTTTATTAAATGAAATCATTTTAAAAAATATATACATAATTTAGTCATAATAATAGCATATTGAAGATACACAGGGTTTACGGCAAAACATATATTTAAAATGCAAGTTAATTCTTCCTAATTTGTTAGCTAAGATTATATATCAATGTAATTATCTTGTAATATCTTTTAGCACTACGTCATTAAAAATTGAACATCAAAACTGAAATTTCCCACTTAATTATACAGTAAAAAACTTAATAAAAATAGTTTTTCTTCCAATATCGGTTCAAACAAATTTGATAACTACATATTCCTAAAAAAAAACGTGAATTCTTTTTTTGTCGGAATGTTGAATGGTGGAGTTAGGGGAGGTGTTTGGTTTTAGTACAGTGTTTTGTGAACCATTAAAACACTGTATTAAATACGTAAGGTGTTATTCTATGAGTTTTTAGACTCCTTTTTTTGCTTCCTTGGAATTTTCAAAGGTATTTTGTGGTTGTGGAAAGCTTACGGAGATATTTTGGTATGTATTTTTTTTTTAGTTTTTTTTTCTTTTTTAATGCTAAGTTATATAAGAGTACATTTAATAGTTTAATCCAAACATTTAATAGTTGAGAGGGGTGCTGTACGGCGCAGCCTTAAAAAAGATAAATGTTTATTTGCTGACCATAAAAGTTTTCTCTTAAAACTTTAAATAACTATGAAAATAAATACCCTACATGGTCTAGAAAAAATAAGTCAATGAATTTTTTTAAAAAAATAATAACTTTTTTACAAAGATTATGGGACACACATTTCCTAGAAATTTAAATTTATATCATTTATCATTCGGCAATGTTTTAATATAAAGTTTTTTTTCTTCATTTATAATAGTTTTACTCTAAATACCTTTTATTTAACTTTTCAATTTCCTTCTTGCTTTTTATTACTTTACTTACAATTACTTATTATACTAAAACTTAATTAGTTAAATATGTACTAATATAACCAAGATATTTACAAATTTCAAAAACACTAACATTAACAATGAGACTTTTAATCAATTCGCAATGAAAGTATCAATTGTGTACAGTAAATTCATTTCAAACTCGAAACATTTAACCTATACTTCTATCAAATACCTCCTTCGTTTTTTTTTAAATATTTCCATTTCCTACTGTAGATACGCGATAACTTTGACCAAAAAAATATTGAACTCAGAAATATCACTCTCACACCCAATCTTAACTTTACTAAGTCCAGTGACACTTGCAAAATCGCTATGAAATAGGAAAAAGCATATACGGGTAGTTTTCAAAGAGTGACGACTTTTTTCCGTTTAACTGAGCATGGTTCGAATTTTGTTCCATTTCAGAACTATCTCTGACTACATTTGAAAGCGAAAGAAAGTTTTAAGGTAGTTTTAGAATGAATTTATTTCAAGTAATATCGATAAGAAGAGACTGGAATGGAGTTTCAGTGAATGTCTGGTGTTAAATAAGGTTGAACTAACTGCTAAACTCAGTTTAAGTGTATTTGATAAGTTGAACTTCGTTTGCTGTAGAATACATTAAAAAAAATATGAATGTGCATTTTTTACAGTTTATTGGCTCAAATAGAATTCATGCTGTAGACAGATTGTCATTGACATTGTTTTAAGTTAAAGTGTTTGCTTGTATTTATTATTAAATATATTATTATCGTGTTAGAGATTTTCGTTAAAAACATCATTTTCCACGAATATCGATTTGAAAGAGTTATGACATTTGCTCGATGTTATTAAAACTACCTATTGATGGCGTTCGAACATAAAATAATATATTTTTGGAAAATAAAATATTTTATAGCCGATTGAAACAACAAATAAATTTTACTGTAAATCCCTCAAAATGCAAAAAAAAATACAAAATTACTCCTACTACAGCATTAGTAGCCAAATATATAATATAACATGTGGTATTTATTTTTAAAAAATCTTTATTTTTGAAAAGGAAACCACGCAATTTGTGTTCAACTGAAGATTATTGCAATTTTTATTTCAATACGCATGTTACAAAACAAAAAAATCAATATGTAACAAGAACGATAACTAATATCGTGAATGCAAAATTTTGAGCTCAATAAAATTCCCTTTTCAAACTAAAACTCCGTTTTCAAACTAAACCAGACTACGAGATTATTTGAAGGGTCTAGAGTTGCAGAATTCCCATTCTTCAAAGTATTATTAAGAGAGTCTGGTCTGTTCATTTGCGACTTCGTGTAATTGAGTTTACGATTGTCAAAAGTCGCAAATGAGCGAGCCGGACCCTGTATCATGGTTATACTTTGGAGAATGGGATTTTGGACAATATATAAATTCATGAGGGCCAGATGGCCGAGTGGTTTGAACCATAACGCTACCAGTCTGCTAGCTGTAACGGGTGCGGGTTCAATTCCAGTCTTGGTCCTTGGATGTACTTTTCTTTCTCAGTGACAGTAAAAATTATTTCTGTGTCTGTCTTACTTGACGAAGGCTTATATAAGCGAGCCTTTTATCAAGCACACAAGCCGGAATATAAATGTATCTACCCCTGTACCCTCCCCCCCCCCCCATAAATTCATTTGAAATGTTCTCTTCCTTGTAAATGTGACATATGGGCACATGTTTGCCATTAAATGTGCAAAACTGGAGTTTTGTAAGTTCCATCAGCTCAAACGAATACCAAAAGGAAGTGACTCGAACACAAATGAGCATACCTAATCACATATTCCCAGGGAACATTACTCGACAACAAATATATTTTTTCTTTGTCAATTTTTGAAGTAAAACATTTTTATTTTGTTAATAATCTGTTGAGAATTGGTAAAAACCATTCTCTAAGAAATTTTTCTATATTATTTGTGCGTCATTAGTAACCTTATTAAATAAATTGAGCATATAACACACTAGATTTTGTTAACTAAAACATATTATGCGGTACGACAACTTTTCCCATGGTAAAAAATTTTCTATCATTTAACAAAATGATTATTTAAGTTTTACATTCTTATTTTAAAAGAGTAAAGCTATTTCAAAAAAAAAATCAAAGTTCTATACTTGATAACTTTTCTTCTAATCATATATACTTATGATTATATATACTTATAATAATATAGATTCATTAATAACTCAAATATTGGAAGAACAAAAATTAACATTTCATTGAGTTAATCAATTGGAAAAACATACGGTGTGGATGTCAAACAACGTTTTTTTTTTACAAATGATAGAAATCAAATAGACGTACGAAAGCCGAGTAAATGGTAACTCTTGTTATGAAAACATATCTATGCATTAGTAAAATATTTGAAATAATCATCATACGAAAATATTTATCTAAAAATTCTTACTAATTCATAAATTTGGTATGCCTCAAATACAAATGTACCCAACCATCGTCCTATTTTTTTTTCATTTTTTTAGATATTTCTGGGATAAAAGAAAAATAGATTTTTTTAAAATTGAGAGAGCAAAGCTCCAGTGTCAATTTGAAAAGTTGCTGGTTGAGAGCATTCCTATGAATAATTAATAAAAAATGCAAATTTGGGGCTTTTTTTCTGTTAAATGATAAAGGAATATCGGTGCGCCGATGGGTAATGGGGAAATTAAGATAATGTAATGTATTTTTCTAGTTCGTTTAACATATCTAATTGATATTGTCTATTTCAATAACTCGAACAAAATTATAAATTTTATTAGAATATATCTTATGAGTTCGTAAGACTATTTGTCGTTCATTTCATGTAGTGGTGGTTAAGTAGAAAATTATTTATTATTTGGAACTTTTGTGTAAGTTTGTGGTTTGTACAGGTTGAAAGAAATAAAAAGCTAGGAATTCTAATTAAGTATTAAAAAATTAAAACAATTGTATTTCTTATATGAGTCTTTATTTCTTTTATTTTAAATATGTGACGGGCATTTATGCTGAAAAAATACTCTCTAAACTATAATGTAAAACGTACCCTTTATTGCTATTAAATGCTGCGAATTATAATTTAATTTAGAACATATTTAGCTATTTTTTTAGTTTTGTAAATATTTATTTATATTATATTTATTTAAAATAAAATTTGTTTTGAATTAACTTTAGAAGCAAGTAAACATGTTTAAATATTGTTTTGTTTAACTTTCAACAATAAAATTTCAGTGACCTTTTTTATTAGCATTATTAATTTTATACATAATAAAAAAATACGATATATAGCAGATTAAATATGGTTCGACTCCTTTTTCTACTCGACTTTCCTTATCTACCAAACCAAATCGCTTCAGACAACCTCAACACCTTGCTTAAACACCTACAAAGGACCTACAAATCAGTTTCCTTGCTCCAAATAATCCATCTTCAACAATTTTCACAGCTGTCTGTTCCCATTTAGCACTGCCGTAAGAGGTTACGGTTTCAACAAAGTATTCCTCGCACAGCTTAGGAAATATAAAACACACGCGTCAACGATAACAACAAGCAGGAATGATGCATCTCGACTCGGCTTTTGTTTTGAGTGACAGCTCACTCCACCAATAGAAAGAAGGCCTCACGCGATTGTATGGCCCCGTGAGTCCTAATGCAATCTGTTATGTGCTTCGGGTATTGCTGTGAATCATGTACGCAACAGTGCAGCTCGTGTGATATTTTATGTATGAATGTCATAGCCTGTTATTGGAGGTATAAGGAATTCCGGGTTTTCGTTGTTTAAAAAAAATATGTACTGCCAAAAAATGGAGTACAAGTGTAATCCGTTAATTATATTTAAATTAGCACAATAAAAAATATATTATTCTTATTTTTTACGATGGTTTAATACTTAAAAAAAAACTATTTAAAGTGCAATAGACTACTAACTCTACGGAAGTACAGAAAAACAATCTTAGTTAATTTAGTTAATTTAAAAATAAAGAAAGCCATTCTCAAAAATTGAAGTATCGAAAATCCAGATATTAAAATGGGTTTCTGTGTAAAAGTACAAAATTATGTGCACTGCTTTTTTATACTATCCTATGAAATGCATTCACTTTTTTGCAGACTATTAAGCTAGAAAATATTTTTTCCCATTAGATTAACAAGGAGAAACCACCATTTGACTCGACTTTTGGTCTCATCAATATCTTAATGGCTGATAAGCTTTGAAAATATCTATGAAAAATGACAGTGAGTGTCCCCTCTAGAAGGGAAGAGCATAGGCTTTATAGTCCGTTACCTCGCTCGCCAGTAGAGACCGTCACAAGAGACACACAAAGAAGGACGACACAAACACATAGACAAATAACAACATTTATTGACAAACACAAACATCCATGCACTACCGGGATTCGAACCAGAACCCAGCAACTCCGAAGGCTAGCACCCTAACAATTGCGCCACCGGTAAAAAATAAAAAAATCTAATGACGCTTTAACAATAGCGAGAAATAATAATTATTAGCCTTTTAAGCATAGAAAGTATATATTGAATTAAAAAGCAATTTTTCAGCATCAGCATTCAAAGCTTTTAAAGCAAATTCACTTTGTAGTCAGTAATTTAAATGCGTTTAAAGAATCGATTTACATATTTCAGTTAAAATTAATTCCCAATTTTATGCCCCATACGCAGCAGAACCACAACAACTCAACTTATCCACACATCAGCTGACGATTCTTCGTTAGCGATGATCGAATTTTCCATGGATAATTAGCAAGAATTTAACGAGCCTGCATTTCAAGCGAAGCAATTAATAGCGAAAACTAGGAAATTCCTCCCGTTCCCGGTCCTTTAACCAAGCGATAAAAAAATAAAATTAAATATATTTTGCTGGTTGCTGCTAGAACAGAGTTTTGAGTGCAACGATTCAAACAACCGTGGTTGCAGTTAATAAAAAAATAATCGCGATTACTCAAGAGAGACTTGTTAAAATATTTTTGAAAGGATCGCGTCTTTAGAGCATTATTCTGATAGTTTCTAGAGTAGTTTCTATTAATTTCACTTCAATATGCAAGCACAATATTACTTTTTGTTCTAGATCTTCAGAATTATATTCACTGAAGAATATTCTTTTTTTTTTTTTCAATTCGATGGTTGCTCGAGTAGAACGTGACACTTCCATTTCTAAGAGAGAATTAATTCCTCAAATTCTTGCGCGCTTCTTTTATTTAAATAAAAGAGGAAAGGTTTGTACGGATAACACTCATTGCTAATTACGGCACTCGTATTTTAAGAAGAGGTGCTTAGGAATTATATTAAGAAAGCACTTTTGGTTTGCAAAGTGCTGATATGGTAGAATGCTTTAAAATAAGCTTTTAAGACTCAAGAGGTTTTATTCAAAGTTCAGAGACAAATTTATACATTCTTTATTCTTGTATTGTAAGATAATTTTCACAGAATCGCTATTATATTCAGTATGGTCTTGAACTTAATTTTCATTCCAATAATTTATGCAAAACTACTTAGGACCATACTTTTAAATTTTCTTTCTAAAGAATTATTGTCCAGTCTTTTTTTACTGTTTAAAATATTGTTTAAGTGGGGTTTTTTTCCTAATTTAGCATAGTAAAAAAAGTAATGACTGTTCTGTTTTACTTCACAGCCATAAGAGGACCTCTTCGTTTTTCTAATTTTTAAGAAGAGAACATAAAAATCTGTTTAATCGTACAGCTTCAGCTTTAGGTACTAAAATATTTTTAACTGTTCTACAAATATTTTTCGCGAGATAATTTAGATAATAATCCAGGTAATTATTATTAATAAATCTTTAATTAAATTAATCCCCCAGAAAATTTATTATTTTTTACTATGGAGGGGTACTTCTACAAGTATCGGCTAATTTGACAATTGGCAAATAAATACTCTATTCACAGCCTATTGAAGTGAAATAAATTTAAAAAACCAAAGATAAAGATATTTACCTAAGGCTTTTGCTTATATTCAAAAAGTGCTACCATTCAAACAAATATTGAGTTTCGAAATTTTATCGTGATGGGTCATTTTCGGTTATTTCTTCTAAAAAACAATTAGTTAATGATGAAAAGAATTTTAAACAGCAACCGTATATAATTATAATTATACTACCTCGCAATTGCAATTAAGTGTCGTAACAAAAATGGCACTAATAACTATTATTAATTAATTATTATTATTAGTTCCATTATTACACAACATATTCTAAATAGTCTTCCGATTGTGAATTTACTAATGATGTAAATAAATAATGCCTCGAAGTACTTTATACGCGTTTAAAAATTTAAACATTTCATTAAATGAATAGTTAAACATTTATTTTGATGAATGATTGCAGAAATACTCATTGTAATATAATTAAAAATAATATATTGTAAAAAACATTGTTAAATTTATACATACACAATATGGTTAAAATACTAATATTTTCAAAAAAAAATATTTAACGCACCATTAAGTTACACTCCTGCATAGCCAGTCATTTTGATGAATGATAGCAGAAATAATCATTGTAATACAATTAAAAATGATATATTCAAGATATAATGTTAAACTAATACTTACACAATATAGTTAAAATATTAATATTTTCAACCAAATACTTATCGCATTATTAAATTACACTCCTGCATAGTCAGTCACATTTTCAGAAGTCATTTAGTATAATTAACCAGAAATTCCAATATCAAGCAAGCCTTTGTATGTACCAAAACACGCCAATCCCCTATATTACAAGAATTTTTCGAATTCCACCAGAAGCCGCTAAAAACGAGTTATGGGCGTAATTGAATATTTGGAAAACTTTTCAACCGCTAAACTCGGTGCACGATATACTAGACGCCAATCCCAGCCACACAAAAGACCGGGTTTAATAAGTGATATTTATTTTTAGGTTGCGAATATTTTCGGAGTGAATGAATGGGCGACAATCTGGCTCATTCATAAATCGTTTTATTGGTTTGGCATTATTGTAACAGACACTCAATAATTTTTAATAAATTAAGACATTGGATAAATTTATTTTATTACTATTATTATATATTTAATTATTTTAGGTCTGGCCATGTCTGAACTCGGTTTTAGAACATGCCTTTTCAAAACCCAGACCACCTGACTACGAAGTCCGAATAGAGTGGCAGTTAAGCCTAATAAGTGCAAGTTTTTTTTTTTTTTTTTTAATTTTGATACTGAGAAAGGAAATGTACCTAGGGCAAAGGTGAAAATCGAACCCGCACCCGTTACATCGCGCTGAATGCTAGCGTTATGGCCTGTGATCCTAACCACTCGGCCATCGGGCCCCACATGCCCCCCTACTGTCTCCGTGTTGGTCCAGGGTGCGGTTGGTAGGTTCAGTCTCTACCCTACTGTGTAACTCTTTGAGATAAACTTAAACCTAAAGTTTATTTCCGAAGGGAAAATTTCCTTGTCAATCACCGCTTATGATTTAAAATATGAAACTAATTTTCAACTATATTTTTAGTTAAAACTTGGTCAACCTTACACAAAAACCGCTAGAGAGGGTCGCCTACTCCCCTCTCACCCGCGATTCCTGTACAGGCAGATAGAAAACCGCACGATAATTCCGTCGCTCGCTTTTATAGATAGAGCGAAGAGGCATAATAGTAATCAATAGCGGAAACTCGCATGTAAACCCAGTCTTTTAACTCCATAGTAAAACAATGGAGACCGCACGCAGGCCTTTGGTAGTCATGGCAACCATAAATCAATGGGTGCAAACGCTGTGTGAAATGCCACAAACCGTCAAACGTAGATACTGAGTACCGGTATTTTGTTTTGTCTTAGATCGCAATGTGTGTTTAGGACTTCAGATATATGATCGAAGGACTAGGGATTTGACTTTTTAGCTTGACTGTGGTTCTAAATTGCGAAGCGTAATTCGGCTGTGTTGCAGCTCCTTGGAAGCTATATAACTAGGCATCCGGAAGCGTTCATCCGATAATCACACTTAACTTTTTTTTTAAAAATGCATTTAATTCGAAAATAGATGAATTCATAGTATTTATATTTTATATAATTAATAAATAAATATTTACCTAAACTTAACCTAACTATGCAGTAAAATTCATTTAACTCGAGAAAAGATAAATTTATCAAAAATAAAAGGTACCTAAAGGAATACCATTATTTTGATTAAAGTTTAATTTTTAAGTGCTATTTTAATAACTATGTGCAAATATTTTTGTTCGGGTTGTAATTCCTTCAATTCATTAAAATTAGGCATAATAATAACCTAATTCTTATAGCATAATAACAAGGCGACGAAATTCATAACATAATAAACTATTTATTATTTACGTGTTTTACTTTAAAAATGTGTATATAATAAATAATATCTTTAAAACTTTACTTTTATTCTTTTATATATTGGAGCAAAGTGAGTAATTTAAGTATAACCGAGTGAATAAAATGATCAATTTTCGGTAATGCTTTTAGAAGGAATGTAACTGATTACTGAAAATAATGATTAATTTTAATACTGATCAATAAAATTTTTGAAACGCATTAACATACATGGCATTACGTCATTAATATGTACAACACACACATTTTTAACAATTTCGAAAAAGGAAATGTTACACTTTTCAATAGGAATATATGCAGAAAATTACATGTTTCTTATAAATTTTGGGATTTTTTTAATTTTCTTTAAATCGAATTTATTTGCTGGATATATTTTTTTTAATATTTTTTTTCTGGTTCTTTACATTCCATTTCACGCTGAAACTTTCCAAATACTCAAAAATTAGTATCTAATTCAAAGTAAATTAATTTAGTATTCATAACAATAAAAGATTTAATTGTTACTTATTATTAGTTTCAAATTATTAGAAGCTTTTACTTATTAAATTGAAATATTTTACTTATTATAATTTTAAAAAACACCAGATAGTAACCTTTTGTTGTCTTTTTAACTCTTCAAACTTAATGGCTTCCTGTTTTAGATAAAAACAGAGCAATGCATGCTATTTTGTGGATATTATTATTTATCCAAATATATTTAAGTTTATGAACTCGCTCATCATGAAATGATGCAAAGTCGACAAGCACTTCCGAAACATCAAAAAAACTCATCCGTATTTTAAAGTTGTACTACGCTTCTAAAACGCTTGTTGGAATAATATTATCAAACGTTTACCACTAATGCATTTAATGTAAACATTCGTGTTTTATGTTCCATTAAAACAAGATTTAAATATCAACTTCACATTAAAACATTTAATATTTCCCATCCTTTTGAAAATAAAATCTCGAAAACTGTGGGAATTCATATTTTATATTCTAATCCGCCAGAGCAAGCTTTCGAACCTACTTTTACGCTCAAATTCTTTACCATTTCCGAAAAAGCAATTTTTCTCCTTCGAACTTTTTTTTTTCATCTACCTTTTGCATTTTGTTCCCGTTATCAGAATCCGGAGAAAACTATTTACTCACAAATGTGGAAAGATAACGAATTTTTGTTTCACTTGGAGAAGAAAGCTGCAAAAAATGCATTATTTTTATATTATTTCTTCGAAAAAACATTCTTTTTTCTAGCCAAGCGTCTTATCACACGGTGGTTTTCTATTGTTTTAAGATGGAAGTGAAATTGTAGATAAACGTTCGGGTACATTTTTGTCGTTTGTTACTTAACGCACCTATATTTTTTTCTTTATTCGGTTATTCGAAGTTGGTTCCATATTTTTTTCCTGTCATATTTCCTGTCTGTTTTCTTGAAATAAAAATAATCAAAGAAAAGTTTTCTTCTGAAGATATGATTGGTTGTAGCATAAAAAAGTTTTGATTGTGTTTTCTATGATTTCAGCATGCTGACATACATTTTGGAATTGTATCCAGCACTTTTTAATTTGCAAACGTTCTTTTTTTTAGAGTACCACCAATTTCATCCAATTTGTTTCTACTCTGATGCTAGAATAAAACAAAAAATCTTCTTGAAAAAAAAAGAAAGAGCAAAAAAATATCATGGAAAAAATGTTCATGAATACAAAACTGTCCCCACAAAATTAAAAAATATATAAATACAAAAAAAAGTTAACTTTGCAAGTTAAGTTTAGAATTCTGCGAATAAAAATAAAAAAGTGAATGAAATTTTTCTCGGAACTTTAAAAAAAAGATTTGAATTCATTTTAATTAAAACACAATGTAAACAATATCAAAATGCCATGTTTTTTTTTTAACCACAAAGAAATGGTATTGGTAACGATGTAGCTTATGTAAAAAAAAATTCGATTCGACTAAATTCAAAATATTAGAAAGGAAAATTGTAGCTGTATGAATAAAAGCTTTTCAGTATTAAATATTAAGATAATTTGCAAAAAAATTAAAGAAATATTAGAGTAAAACATGAAAAGGTTTTTTACCCATTGGTTACATGATATGTTTAAATAACAAACGCAAAACTTAAATCATTTCTTTTAATTTTCGTACTACAATACACTTTGAGTTTTGATATTACAATACACATTTAGTTTTCATATTACAGTTCACATTTAGTTTTCATATTACAATACACATTTATTATTTATATAACAATACACGTTTAATTTTCATGTTACAACGCACATTTAGTTTTCTTATTGCAATACACATTTGGCTTTCATATTCCAATACGAAATACGTTTTAACACATCAACTCCTAACGTCAACCTTAATCTCTACAATTTCAATTCCACTTTTCGATTCTTTCGAAAAAGTTCTGATAATCTTGCGAGATTCTTGACAGATTTCCTTTCAACTCAAACATATTTCACCTCTACTTTCTTTTTGAAGGAAAAAATCCATCAAAATTACCCATTACCGGAATAAAAGCTTCCATTCGTCCTGTGTGTTCTCAGACCCATCTCTCTGGACCTTCATTCTTCGTGAATCCGAGCCCATTCGTAGGATAGTTAGATTGATAAAAGTGTAGCTGTTCTTTCTGTAACAAAACAAAAAAAATATTTTTAGTTTAAGTATTTCTGGTTGTATATTTCTCTCTGGTAGTATAAGCTGGTTGTATAAGCTTAAAAATGTAAAGGTATTATTTAATACCTTCACTCTTAAAACAAACACTCCCAATTTACCTCAGTCTGAGTGGATTTCACTCCTCCAGACTGGAAAATGCACTTCTCTTTTTGGAGTGGACCCTCCTTTGTGTGTTAAACCTCCGACAGGATCACTCCAAACGAGTGATTTTAACTCAGTCTGAGAAAATATGCATGCCTTTAGGGTGTCGAAAATGCACTTCTCCAACTGGAGTGGATTTCACTCTTTTGTTTTAAGAGTGTTCCTCTTCTCTAACCTATCTCCTCTAGTACCACGTACTCCTCGTAAATTTAAATCAGTAGAGAACTTGACACATGAGCCGATTTGGACTAGTGCTAATTAAAATTGCATTTAAAAATTGCGTGCAAATATTCACTTTATAGCAAGGCTCATCTCAAGAATTAAGTGACGCAATAAACATTTTTTTCACATTAAAAGTATTTTTAAAACTTAGGAAATCTTTTTAAAATTTTATAGATAAAATAGATAAATGGACCAGAAATTATTCCTTCAATCAACAATTTCTCGCTCTGAGTGAGCCTACATCATTACCCTATAATTAAAATAGCCGAATTAACGCAGTTGTGGTTAAGGCATTGTATCACAATGATTACCTTCCACCCATAGGTTTTATCCTCGTTACAAAGGTCTGGCGGCACTGATAGTGCCTGAATTTAAAAAGTCCCACAAATAAATTGCCCCATGTATATGTGAATGGTGATGTTTGGTTGGGATAGGAGTAGGTACATATATATTTCAGCATATGTGTTGGATCAGAGACCCGATTATATAAGCATTCGTCGAGTAAGACAGACACAGAAAGAATTTTGACTGTCACAGAGAAAGGAAGTACAATCAGGGCGAAAACAGGAATCCAACCAGCACCCATTACAGTTCTCTGATTGATGGCGTACTTTCAAAAACCACTCGGCCTTTCGGTCCCCATGGTAATGTTAAATCTGACGTTGTTAAAAATCACCTAATTATTTATAACGCCTAATTAAATGCATATAAAAAGTTTAAATCAGCGTCATCTTAGGCGACCGCCTCGTTCATTCATACTGATGTCAACAAATATGAAACCCTCCACCGATATCCTTTCCGTGGCTCTTATAAAACGTTAATCTATAAATGCAAAAGCTATTTCCAATATCCTTTTATACAAAACTAATCAAGTCCCAGTTACCAGTCCCTCAAACCAACACCCCCTATCGTATCTAGACCCATTCTCTACCTAGGCCTGTTTCAGCTCCAATGGCCTTTAGGCGGCCCATTTCCCGTATCCCTGGGGAGACGGACCGACTGTCAGTTTGTCACCGGGTGAAGTTTAGTTGTCAGAAATTGGGTATTGAATCTCGAGTTGCCGATAAGACTTCCATTCTCTTAAACATTGACATTGTGTTGGCGGGAATGTGTGATGGAATGTGTGTGTCCTGTCAAGAAATGTGTTTGAGCGGAGAATGTGGAAATCGTTAAAAAGAGTTTTTGAAAATAAAATGAAAGTTTAAAATAGTGACGCATAACTAGTTTAAAATAGTGACGTATAAAGTTTAAATTAGTGACGCATAACTAGTTTAAAATAGTGACGTATAAAGTTTTTAATAGTGACGTAAGAAAGTTTAAAATAGTCAAAATGTTGGAATGGAATTTTTTAATGATAACATGTTTCTATATTTACTTTTATGTAAAATAATATGAAGAGAAAATATCAGAGGTAACTTTCTTTGCTTAAACAAAATGTCTGATACTTTAACCAGATTTTTAAAACTTCATTATCTACCTTGCGATACTTTTCTCACTCTTATTTACACGATATTCTAAGCACCTCAAAAAATTTAGCATAACAGAAAATTTTTTTAAATATTGTGATGGTTAGTTAGATATTTGGTAAATGCAATAAACCTTTATCCTTCTTTAAATATAGTTAATTGCTATTAATTAGTTAAATAAGTAATAACACGTTTTTATTATTCTTAAAACACTAATATGAAGGTTTTTAAGTAAGTATATATTTAAGCTGTTAAAAGTGTAAGGAATACCAAACTTTCTTACTTGATATTACTATATACAATATTTATTAACTATTTATTGTTCGTAATGCATAAATGTCTTAGTTTTGATAATCATAGTTTTAAAAGATTGAATCTGTAATTAAGCCCAAAACAAACGGTTTTTACTAGGTATCCTAAAATTTTAATAAGTATTAAGCAGGATCCTCCATAAAATTTTCATTTTAAATCGAAAAAAAAGTAGTTTTTCTTACCTGAAATGAATGTTTTAAAATGGTCTTCATAAATTAACATATAAAATACAATAAAAAGAAAGTTTTGCTAATTTTTTACTCAGATTATACAGTGTTAAATTATCAAAACCAAAGTCAAAAATTTTTGTAAACATCTAACATATAATGTATAATGTTAAACCTGCTGTATTTGTGTCGTTTAAAAAGATATATGAATTTATTTTAGTATACATACTTTTAAGGATAAAAACTTTTGAAACATGATAATTCGGTGAGCTATATTTATGTAATTTATTTGTGCGATTAAGGGACCTTTCGAAGATGAAGAAAAATAATATCTTTTAATAAATAATCATTGTAGACATAAAACCTAACTCAAACACACCCAGCCCTAAGCAAACCCTTAATATAAATACTACTACCAATAAGGACAAAACAAACACGAAAATAGACCTTCTGCAAAAGAAATCCCTACACGCAAACATCCTTGGGGATTTAAACACCAGCAAACGTACCATTTCCTTCATGGTAAATTCAAAAGGATGCATCACCTAAAAACAACAATCGTTTATACTCAAGGGAAGAGTATGTATAAAAAAAACTTGGATAGCTGTAAATATTTAAAGGCTGAATAGAAACAATATTCCCACCTTAAAATTTCACCCCCGCTCGTATAAGTGCTCGAAAAGAAGAATGAACCATCCAACGTATGCAAATATTTATTGCTCTATGAGCGGAGGAGTAAAGTTGAAGTTATTTTTTTAAAACCTGTTATATTAGAATTAGTTACTTTTACAGGTTGTTAGTTTTTAGTGATATTAAAAGTGATATTTTGTTACAATTGTTATACTTTGAAATTCATTATTTTGTGTTATGAGTGATCCGTTCATCAAAAGTTTAAAATAGCTAATAGTTTTCATAAAGTTTTTAATTCTAAACAATTTGGAAAAAAATTTCAAATAACAGCATAAAGTTTCAAATCATTTATTTATAACTTTAACAAAATAAGATTTTTAAAAAATACAACTTTTTATTGTGTAAAACTTGTTATATATTTTCTTAACATAAATTTTTTTTAAAAATGATTTAACTTTTGAAACAGTTAAAATCATACACAGTATAACCCAAATTATCTGAACTCCTAAGATGTCATTTTATCCATTCACTTATTTAAAAGTTTACTGTTTAAAAGTTTTGTCTTTTTATTTAACTTAGATATCTTTTTTCTTTTAAAACAGTTTTTATGCTATTTTCAAAAAAATTACAGCAATTAATTAAAATATACCCTTTTTCGTTAATTCCCATTATATTTCAATTTTAGGTATGGGAATCGGTACCAATTAATTCGGATAATTGGAATTCTACTGTATAAATATTACGACGTTTTCTGTAAAACCAGTTTTACTGCAAGCATACTTTCCTTGCAGCGTAGAAAATACAGAATAGTGGGGCTATTTCTTTACCAATTTTTATTCAATTAAACATTAATTGCAAACGCTTTGCTTCTCGGTAAGTTCATCTCAGTAGAGGATTTGCCTGAATCGTTTGCGTTCGATTTCAATTGTATTGGGGGCATTTGATCTCATTACGTATGCTAGGGTAAAATAGGTGTAACTTGTAGGTGTGCTTGTTAAGATGGACGTATTATTGCATTTTAGATTCCACACTACGTTTATAACGTAAAAAGTGGAAGGTATTATAATCATTTAGTCCGTCACCCACTTTCATTGCCAAACTACAAATGCTACGGACCAAGTGTGATACATCAAAAAAATTCAGCGCATCGAAATTAGAATACAATGAAAATCTCAAAAAATAATTCGAACTCGAAGTACCTAAATTACTTTTTAAAAAATGCATGAATTTTATGCTCTTTAAAAAGCATAGGAAACCATTTTTATTAGAATTAAATCGCCATTGTCATTCGCAACAACTCTCGAGAAACTTTAATTCTTATAGACAATAAAATAAATTAATTTTTGCGGCATCGATCAGTTTAAAATGTCGTTAAATTATATTTCACTATGAGATTATTTGTAAGTCGATATGATTTTTTTTTCATTCTATTTAAAAGCGAGAAATATTACATATTTATTCTTGGAAATATAAATTAATTTTTACAAACGATAAGTAATAATTATTGAATGTTCAAAATAAAATAAATGAAACTGGCCAAAGTTAGCATGTGAATGCTTAATATAGAGTTAATGCTGTGTTTGGCTCCTTTTTGCCTGTTAAACACAACTGTTGCGTGAAAGCGGGTTAAGTGACATATTTTGTTACAAACATACTTTTGTTCTCAGTATTCAGAAAGAAAATACCTACTAAAATGGATAAACTTGTTTGCAAACCGAATTAAGAGAAAGTTTAAAAATCGACCTTTCAAAGCAAAATATCGAAGCACATGTCTAGAAATGTATTTTAATAATTAGAAATTTTTAAACTCAAACATAGTTCGAAGTTTGTGAAAATAATCATTTGTTTTATTCAATAATAAATCTTTAATTGTGTTTAAAAGCACCAAATTGCCCCTTGATTTGAAATGGGCACAGCAGATCTTGACCGATTATCAGATGTCGTGAAGTTTTTGTATAAACAAAATCACTTATTAATGCATAAATTAAATTAACTAAATTTTATTAACCACTTTTGGCAATTGCTTTAAGGCGTTAAATTGTTTCATATCATCTTGAAGTAACAAATACAAATGAATCAGTTGTTTTTTTCTTTAACACAAATATTCGTAAGCGATCATGAATGAAAACGCAATGTTCAATACATAGGGACAACAAAGAGTAATGCGAATTTGTATTTGTTTTATATACAGCATTGCATTCACTACTCTAGTCGCAATGGGACGATAGTTTTTCCCAATTTGTGAATTTTGGTAGCTATAGTTTTGCCAAATTCTTTTGCTTTTGTGTGACTGTAATGATATTTGATGATTTCTTTGGTTTTTAAAGATGTCGGGAGTGTTATTTCTTTTTAAATAAACGAAGTTATTCTTTTTGTAAGCATTTTGAAATGCATTCAGATTAAGAAATATGTGTTTTCATCTTTCTATTTCAAATATGTCGCATGTCTTTAGAACAATAACAGAAGTAATTTATCTAAGTAAACAACGAGTATAGTATTTTTAAATAAATCTTTGGTAGAACATGGAAATACAAAAGGTTTTAGATGAATGAAATAAAATAATGTTTTATTTGCTGTAAATAATACATTTTCTTTCAGAAGTCCTTGTTTAAGGTTGTTCAACCGAAATTAATGAACCTAGTTCGTATTTATTTTTACTATGTTTTAAAAGAATTAAAATGTTTTAGCACTAAGAGAATAATTAAAATACATGACATATAATTTATTCAAACGCAGAAAAGAATATAAAGTAAAAACCCGAAAAATATTTCGAAATATAAATTGAACTATATAAATTTTAACTACTATTATTTTCTTTAAAAATATTTTTTGAACAATGCAATTTAAAACCATATTAAATCAGCAGTTTAATGCATTACATAAACTCAAAGCTTTTTATACGAATATTTTTTTACGTATTTAACCGGCCAATTCAATTAAGTTCCGATTAAATATTTTATAAAGCTTTAGTCAATATTTACCGACTTCTGTCACAGGAATATTGCAAAACCTATTCAAGCATTCTAAATAAATAAAATTCAAAACGCGCAAGGAATTTCAAAACTTTCTCTGATGAATTCAGGGAATATTTTTTCTTTCTGATGCACAAGCAAATACTTTTTCTAAAGGAACGTTTTATATTATTGCTAATATGCATAAACCAACATACATTGCATTAGCATTTAAACAAATGATTTTAAAGTAAAACTTTTTAATATAAGAATTCAGAGAAAATTTCTTTTGTTAGAGTGAAACAATTTTTGACTAAGACTTTAATTTTAATGTGTTCTTTAAAATATTGTTTTTCACAATAGGTAATACTTAATTGGAATTTGAAAATAAGAAGTGTCAATATTTCAATTATTTTGTCATGATTAAAGACAACTTTAAAAACTAAAAATATGTAGTAATTTGACAGTTGACAAATTTTTTATTTATACTTTAACGATATTTTATAATTCTAGTACCTGTTACTGTAACTACATATCATCCATATCCAATTGAATAATATTTTAATTAGCTAAATTTGTTTGATTAAAAAACATGATATGACAATAAATTTTAAACGGTTTTCATAAAATAAAAACTACGACCAAGCCGGCAAATAACTTTTAGCGACTTTTGGTTTAATAACTGATCTTAAAAATACCCCAAGTTTCTCACAGTAATGCTAAGTAACAAATTAAGATTAGCTATTAAAATTTCTAATTTCACCTTAAGTTTTAATTTAACTCGTTACCAAGGCGATGAAATTTTTGAACAGATGGTTGTACAGTACCCAAAATTGAAGTGACCACCAATTACCATACATGATTAAAAGTACGAAAGTATTTTGAAAAGGCATGCCCCATTTCATAAGAAATACATTTGAAATAATTGCAAAATGTCTTTATCCGATACGAAAAGATTACATGATAACTATCTGCAAGTTTTGTTATGAAATGATGACGATTTAAAAAAAAAACTGTTTGAGAACTGTGGTACCCAGGGCCTGATCTAAAAATTATAGACTATATTTACAACTTTTTTGGGAGGGGGTGGGTGCGAAATATTTGCTTGCATGATCGAGCTTGATGATAGGATTAGTTGGCTGATGTATTATATTTTATTTTATATTTTATCATCTTTATTGTATTGATCAAACCAATATGGTTAAGTAAAAGTCCAATATCAATTATAGTTTAAAAAATGGGGCTTCAAAAGTTATAAAGTTTACTAAAATTTTGAGGATACATAAACTTAGGAATTAAAAAATTGAAATTCGGACGCCCCCAAAATAAGCCTGGGCCTTATGAAAGATCTGAACCCGGTGTTACCCTCGTCGGTTACGGATTCAACCTATAGTTTCTCGAACATCTTCACCACGTTGGCCCCCGGTTGCCGAGAGGTGTAAGCGACGAGTCTCCCACCGAGAAAGTTCTTGGTTTTGTCCTTGTCCTAGCCATACAATAGACGTATTCGTGCTGGTGGAAAAAGTCCTCTTAAAATTCACCGGGGTGCCCGAGTACACTGCGATATACATGCTCGTTAAATCTGTGGAGTCGAAAGCCCCGACGGGGCGTTAGCGTACAATGTCGCTCGAAGTTCCGTTGGGTGCCCGCCGAGGTGTCGACTTCGTCATTTGACCAGGGTTCTAAATTACAAAGCGTTATTGGCTGTATTAAAGCTCCTAAAGGAGAATAGAAATAGGCAGCCGGAATCGATTACATTACATTATCTTCACCACTAACTATTTGCAAACTGAGAGTCTCGAATCCATAATACAATTCATTATCTTCAACAGATCCTCCACACACACACACATTTCTATCTCGCCCGAAATCAAGCCTGGTCGTCCAATTAGCCCTCTTCACACCGAACTGTCATTTAATTCTCCGTATCGGCAACACAGAAGGCTTTAGTGATGATGACAGCGGCGGTCGGCAACGAACCATGGATTGAATTTGGCTTCCCAGTGTATGCGATACTCTTCCCGAATGCACGTGTAACTAACTGCGAGGACAAAGCCTGGATATATACATGAAAGGAAAGGCACGGAAAATGCAAATGGATTCAGTGTCTTGAGATGGATAAATGAGTTACAAGGGGCCCCGTGTTAATTCTGGAAATTGGCTGGAAGCGCTGTAAACGTTTGGATTCAAATTAGTGCCTCGTGTTGATGTTGTTTGGGACGGGTGTTCTTTTTAATATATTGGATTTGGGTGGCTTGGTTAAGTTTAATTGAATTTTTATTTTAAATAATGCGAAAGTATAATGTCTTAAATTCACACCTGTATTTTGTCAGTTTCCTTATAAATAAAAATTCTTTATTTGCATCATATGAAAATCATTTTGCATTTGGTAAGACAGCAAATTATACGCTTTTGTTCTGAATTTATTTAAATCAAACAAAATCTGGGATTCAAACTTATTAGACCAAAGATTTTAGAAAGACAAAAAACACCACAGATATAAGAAAGATTTGTTGACCTCAACATGCAGCCATGCAGCATAAAGATCATTTGTACTTTTATCCTTGTGGACTTTTACTTTTTCATACAATATAAATAACTTTAAAATATTATGACCTCGCAACATCTAGAATCAAGCAACTTTATGCATAGAAAATTTAAATTATCCAAAATAAGCATGTTAATCTCAATTTAGAAGTAATTAAAATGAGTAGATAAGTGTTACAACGATCTAATTTGGGTAAACCCTTCTATGATCGAATCTGTTTAGAAACTTTCACAACTCATACCCTCCAAACGATGCAATACTTCCAAGTAAACCCCACCAAGTATCGCTACAGACTTCTCCACACAAAAACAGACCCGGAAACCTAAATGAATAAATCTCCAAATAAAAAAAATCCCCATCCTTAAAGCCATTTAGAATAAACCCCTCCTGGAAACTTCCCCACATTTTAACAAGGGAGGAGATCCTCCTCAGAGGGGTTGGTAGCCCCTCTCTGCCAGTGGCGTGCCAAAGTGGCGCCACTGCATCGACTAAGGGGTGTAGCGCTAATTTAGAGCCCCGTCTCCACTTAAGAACGTTAGTCGATTTGTTCCCGCGCTTTTTGATCTGGAATCCCCCCCCCCCCCCTTTTCAAATGGATTATCGATGAGCTAGTCTGTTATCTGGACTCGCCTTTGACGATGTCAAATTGATAGGAGGGGGTGCTTAGCGTATTGTGTTTTTTTTTTGGTGTGTGTGTGCCTTGTTTGGGGATTTGTTTTTATCTGGAGTTTACATAGAAGCAGTCGTTATCGTGAATGGAGTTTTTGGAGTTGCTTTAAGATAATGTGAAATGAATTGTAATGATTTAGCTGTGTAGGTTTTTGTTTAGTTTGGAACAGGGATATTTTTTGGAACAAAAAGGTTTTTAACATACTTGAATTGAGGCATTATTCACACCATATCACATGTTCTTTCATTGAAATATGCACTGTTAGCATCGTATTTTCTTTTCATAACCGAGCAAATTTTATCTATTTTTAAATTGCAACGAAAGCTTATAACAATAAAAATAATCTCTTGCCATTGTTCTCTTTAAAAATGATAATTTATTCCAGTAAAATTGGTCCCTCTAAGGATTTTTAAATAATGTTGAAATTTAAGTTTCTTTTTTTAATAAATGTAAAAAAAGTACTTCTGATAATTCCATGTCGTCCAGTTTTGATGCACTCTGTGTTTGTCGACTCACATCACGATCATTACTATTTTGTAGTATTTCTAGTTTGGCTGATAAAAGTGGGTGACGGATAGACAAACGTATGGACAGGTAGAAGGACGTAAAGACGGATGGACATAGTCTTCATGTTAAAAGTTTATTTATAAAAGCTTATACATTTTTACGTTATAAACTTAGTGTGGAATCTAAAAAAACGTATATTCCATAAACAAATTCTTCAAACCTCAAAATCAGCCTCTTCAATATCATAATACCTTTACCAATCCATTCTCCCCCTACCCTCTTCAATTAATAAAAAAAATGACGCTACGGAAGAAAAACCTCACATTGAAAATTATTCACACCCTCACAAAGAACAAAAACCCATGTACATTCTCATTCCATCAATGGAATATTAAGATCAATATTTCAAGGGACGATCTCTCATCAGGATGCCGCACCCTCATCACCCCTCCCACCCGCGTTATCGTCTGACAAATTCCAGGGAGTGTGAAAGAGAGCCCCTTACAAGATGACACAAAAGACGTCCCTTCGTGGACCCTGTGTCATTATAAATGAGTCCGAAAAGACTCCATTTTGCCGCATCATACCCTGGTATGGAATCCTAGATGATGCAAATGTCCGTCTCTTCTCTTCAGTTCTAGTTAAAGGTGAATTAAGGGTTGCTTAGGAAAGAGCCGTTCTTCTCTGTTCTTGTTATTTTTATGTTTTGTTTGTGTGTTTGTGAACAAACTAGCCCTTTAATAAATTGTTTGCAGTTTCTTGAGATAAAACTTAAGAAAAATGTTTAAAATATTTATCATATAATAAATCATGCATTCAAACATCACGTGAATCAATCATTTTTCATTACTTTCGGTAAAAGACGTTTGTCGAAAATGCTGCTGTAATACATTCTTTTTTGCAAGACTAAAAATTAAATTTGAACATCTTTTATCATTAATATGAAATGTAAAAGTGTGTCGGTCGTATCGTGCATACCTACAAGATAAAATTAAACATGCTTGGCTTCAGCTTATCAGAGTGCAATAACTCGCCAAAATTTACATTATGGCTATTGAAGGCAAATTTATGAACTATTTATGACGTTTAATGAGTCACTTTACCATGGGATACAATCTCCAACAGGAAAGTATAAGATAACCAATAAGATTTGTCCGTATTAAGATTTGCTTGGCGTGTAGTGGCGATCGGAAACCGGCTCCTTCCATGCTTCTTCTTGCGTGGTTCAAGTGTCAGACTATTGCCTGGCGTGAATCTCTATCATAGAAATAGTAAGCCCGTGCGCAACGTGATAAGATACAAGACAAAACACGCTTCTTTACACCAGTTTATGTGACGACTCGCTATCTTCGCCAAGCAGACCTGATGCCGACAGATTCCTAGTAAATCAAAGGGTTCTTCCCCTGTACAGTTCACATAAGAACAGGTAAAAACGAACAAATTGTTCCCAGCGGGGGTGGTTCGATGGGCGTTTCGCGCGTGTGACGCATCGGGGTGGTGGTGTCACGCGAACCTCACGTGGCCCTTTTCCCTGGAATCGTCTGCAATTTCGGCCCGTGTCTTGCCCCCCCTTAGCCCCCTTTGCATTTCTCTTGTGCTTTTGGAATAATAGTTCGTATGCGAGTAATGGAAGTGTATGCAGATGTAAGGGTGAAAGTAAGGTAAGTGGGAAATGGATTTGGGCAAGGGTTTTGAAAAGGTTTTTGGATGAAGGAAATTGAGGTATGAGGTAGGGGTCTTAGGGAGAACAATTGTAATGGTTAAAGAAATTGTGGTTTTATTTTATAATAATTAATTTATTTTAAAATGTCTGTTTCATATACAAGTTGAATTTTTTTTTATTTTTTTAAAAGCACACATTAAATTATTACTAAACACATTAAATTACACTCTAAAATACCGATTTTTTTTACCATTTGAAGTTTTACTTTAGAAAAACTACATGACAATATGAATGTGTTTTAAGTTTACCTTTGAGTAAAAATTTGTGTAGTAAAATTTTCGAATGATACCCAGCAAAATTTAAAACCAGAAATATTAACATTAAATTATCAACAACGACAAAAATCTCAGCATTTTAGTTCGACCGAAGTTTAATATTGAAAAACTCCATTAACCATGCTGAATTTACATTACACTTACTTGAAACCCTCACATATAAAAACAAATCAGTCAATCAAGCTGTATTTTTGTAGTAAAATTTGAACTAAAATCTATATCCAGCAAAATTTTAAATTATAAATATCCAACCTCTTTACAAGACCCAACTTTTCCCTAAAACTCTACCCCTCATCTCATCCATAACCCCTAGACGCCATTTTCCTCCTCAACTTCAACTTCGTCAAAAGTCTGATAAATTGGAACGGTTGAGGATGCTTCCATCTCTTCCGCCCTCTCAGAGCACGCATGGCGTCTCAATTGCATCGATCCCAGACAGACCCGGGTTCATCTGGAAAACGAGGAAAATGTTGAGCAGTCGGCAGTGTAATTGATGCAAAGTTGAGGGCCAGTTTGTGAAGATTTACCGTTTTGAAATGACTCGGTGATGGAATATTAAAAATAGTTTCGAGAAGTTATTTCGAGTAAAAAAAAATACTGTAAAATGTATGGTATGGTACATATATATTCCAGCTTGTGTGCTTGTTCAGAGAACCGCTTATAAGCATTCGGAAAGTGGGACAGACAGTAAGAATATTAACAGTCACAAAGAAAGGAATAACACTTAGGCAAATAACAACATTTAATGACGGTCACAAACATCCATGCATGACCGGGATTCGAACCCGACCCCAGCATATCCAATGTCTAGCGTCCTAACGAATGCGTCACCGAGGCGGCAGTGTAAAATGTAATATTACATAAAAACGAGGGAAATGTTGAGCAGTCACAGTGTAATTGATGCGAAGTTGAAGGCCAGTTTGCGAAGATTTACCATTTTGAAATGACTTGATGTTAGAATATTAAAAATAGTTTTGAAAAAAAATTTCGAGTAAAACAAATACAGTAAAATGTAATATTATATAAAAACAAGGAAAATGTGTTGGGCAGTCACAATGTAATTGATGTCCAGTTGAAGGCCAGTTTGCGAAGATTTACCATTGCAATCGTAAAATGCATCAAGGTCAGTTTGCGTGAGTTTTACCATTTTTAACTGACTCGATGAAAAATTAGTAAAAAAAAATTCTTTAGAGCAATAAAATACTTTAAACTATCATATAGCATGCAAAACAAAGAAAATGTTGAGCAATCGCAATGTTATTGGTGCAGAAATGCTACTAATAGGCCAGTTTGTAATGATATTACCATTTTGAGCTCTTAGGAGACGATTTTTTTAATGTTTTTACGAATAACAAACCTGTATTGTTTTATGCGCAAACTTTATACAAACCCTGTAACCTTCCCACCTCTTGTTAAACATTCAATTGAAATACATAAAAAAACATAATAAAATCTGTGACCAATGGGATTTTGAAGCATATAAAAAAACTATTACCCTAAACGGGTAGTAAACCAGGCGAATGCACTCCCTGACCACTGGCAAAAACCCAAAATATCCTTAAATTAATAAAAAAAAAAGGGCAGCCGTACATTACTTATTCTTTTCCCATGATAAAACGCACAAGCTCAGATTTAGCGACAGGAAATAAAAGGAAAAAAAAGCTCTGTCTACTGCTGGAATAATATCGTTGTAATGCAATGTCCTTTTTGACTAAGGACCTGTTGTCAGCTACCTGACAGCTACAGATTCTTTTTGGTGGAGAATTACGAAAAAAATGGTGGCAGCAGTATGCTTGGTTATTAATTTCGCATTTTATTGTTGGAGGTTTTTTTATATAAGTGGAGGAAGGTCAGTTTCATATAATAATAAATTATGGGAGATCTTTGCTTGGTTAAATAATGGCTATCAGTATTTTTTTTTTTTTTTGAAAGAACAAATTTAGGCATAATTACATCTTGATTTGATTAATTAAGTTATTAAAGAGAAGTAAAAAAAATATTTTATACAATAAATGTTTGCATCTTTTTTCACTTCAGAAACATGATACTATATTGTTTATTTAAAAAACATTGAAAGACTTACTATTTTAAATGCTTTTTTTAATGTACATTACAACATAACATAAACTTTTATTCTATATTTTTATACAGATAATAAATTTGTATATCTTTATTCAGTTCAGAAACATGATAAGGTATTTTTTAAAACTTTTTGAAATGAATTTTATACAATATAAACTAACTAATTTTAGGTTATTGCATATAATTATTTTCAATAAGTCTACATCTAATTTTTAGTCAATCAACGTAGTGTTTTTGAACAAAAATAAAAAAATACATTTCTTCGTTCAACTTTAAGGATACAGTTTCGTTTGTGATTTCCAATATCGCCTTCGGAGAAAATCCTTTTACGAAATGCTTAAAATTCCCCAGAAGATGCTTTTAAAAGAGAACACCAAGCAAAAAGTCGTTTCGCAAAACTTCCGAGTTAGCAGTAACATCACCAGATGAGACCGCAAAGTACAAAAAAGAAGAGAAAAAACAGTAGGAACGGAAACAAATCCCTAAGTGACAAAAACAAAAGAACGACGTCTAGCAAAAATCTAATCCCTTTGCAAAGTTTTCGAGAGACCAAAATACATATCCGCTGCGCCAGCTTGTTTGTACCAAATAAACACAAAAAATCTTGTATACTGGGGAAGCAGACTCTTTACTGTTTTGACATAGATGTAAATATAGTTTGAAGTAGTTACATATTGGTAAAACCCATAGAGATAGAAAAACCGTGGGCTATGGCACACTATCTGGAGGAGAAACGTATTGGTGAAACGAGGGGGAATTATGTGCCGAGGCATCACCTCAACATGTAATAAAAATGTAAATATTTCGTATGTAAGTGTAAATATTTCGAATTTCCTTTTGTGAGTGTCAAAAAAAATATTTTTAAGTAACCGTAAATCTGCATAGTTGTTTATTGATAATTTGTGGAATTATTGATTTTATATTCATTGTTAAGCCTAACCAATCATAAAATGTCATTGAAAAATTGAGTCTGACATTAAAACTATTTCAATAAATAGAAATAGAACTTCCCAAAAAGTGATCCTGATTCATAAATCATTAAAGTACAATATATGTCTACAAACAATTTCAAAGAGCTACCAGCTCCCTGATAACAGCTTCTAAAAAAGCGTAATTTTAGTACTGTCATTTTCTACGCAACTTGTCGCCGAACTTAGGTGTTCAAAGGAAACAGATTTTGACACTCTTTTTCCCCTCTAGATAGTGGGCGATAGCACACGGTTTTTCTATCTCTATGGTAAAACCCTATTAAGGAAGATGATATTTTGAATGAAATTTATAAGGTAGGTTTATATTTATGTCGGATAAGGGTGTTCATAAGCGTTTGCTGTTGAGTTTAAGCAAATACTGGTATACAATTTTCAATCGGGAAATGAAAGTATAAACTGCAACGATGTAAAATAAAATATATTATCATACATTAATATTACATCTGCAGGATAGTTCAGTTGAGAAAGTATAAAAACTTTAAAGGTATATCAAGAATATTGGAACAAGTCATTTGCCCAAATAAAAATGTAGAATACAAAATCACAAACAGGAAGGATAGCATGAAGGCCCAAACGACAAAATTGGTAACTGTTCGGATATTGAATTTTTTTAAAATATGTCATTATTGGTGTACACACTAGCAACATTAACGTGTGTATTACTTTGCAGGTTTAATTACAAATGACTGTAATTATAAATGTATAAATTATTTCTCCCGCAATATTTTTTTAATATTCTATATAAATCCTTGTATATACTCTAATAATCAAGTTTTATATATTTTGTTAGACTTAAATGCTTATAGTTATTAATCTTTGAGTTCTACCAACGCGGTGTCTGGTCGTTTTCCTTTTTGTACAGGTAAAATTGTGTGTGTTGAGTTTTATACTGGCTAAATTCTTTATCAATTTCCAATAAGTGTAGGCTTTTTTTAATCCTAAGCTTTCTTACCTACTGACTTTGAGCATATTGGGTTTCAATGTCTCAATTAAATACACTGCTCAAAACAATTAGGTGAGCACTTTGCGTACTTTTGTTAACCCTTTTAGTTTCAGCGTTTTGTTTTTCATTCTAAAAATCTAAAATTTGTGAAATAGATTCATTATGCATCCAGAATGAAATGGTAAAAAACAGGCGGAAAAATATAAATTTTTTAAACTAAAATTTAAGGGGGGAAAATTGGAATCATTAATTAAGAATAAATTATAACAATAATTGTTTCATATATTTATTTGCAAAAAAGAGGTAAAATCAATTTTTAAACATCTGAGAATGCAAGCGTGCAGAATTTAGGGTCAATTAATTTCATAAAAAAATTTTGGGAGTGAATTTTATTTTACCATGTTTTCATATTTTCATTTGAGTAAAACAAATATTATTTACATCTTCAAAAGACATGATTCTTCCATCTAATGGTAAATTAGTGCAAGCTCAACTTAGTGAGAAAAAATCGCAAGCTCATGATTCCAAATGGAAACATTGGGGCTGAAAGAGTTTAAACCATGCGCTCCCCTAATTGTTGTGAGCAGTGTATATAGCTTTTCTGTTTCTTGTTAAATGATATATATCTTTTCGAGCCTGCCTTTGGATTTTACTTTTACAGTTTACATTTTTTATGTCATCACACTCTTAAAACAAACGAGCGATTTTAACTCAGTCTGAGTTAATTTTCACTCCTCCAGTCTTAAAAATGCACTTCCCCGAAAGTAGTAGATCCTTTGTGTGTTAAACCTCCGACAGGATCACTCCAAACGAGTGATTTTAACTCAGTCTGAGTTAATATTCACTCCTTTCCATTGTTGAAAATGCACTTCTCCTACTGGAGTGGATTTCACTCTTTTGTTTTAAGAGTGCATTTTCCTATTGAACATCATGTATCCACTACCGTTAACAGAGTGGGATTTTTTTCACCTTTGTATGGAGCTACTGTGTCAAAAAGCATAATGTTATTTATCAAATAAGTTTAAAATTTCCATGTTGAATCTTTTCAAAACTAATTTTATTTGAAATCATCCTCTTTGGAACAGTTAAAACTTTTTCAAACTAATGTAAATAGTTTCTAGACCAAAACCCAAAACCGTCTTGCTACTCGATTCATATGCAAGCGATTTGCATCCAGATAGCTGTGCGTGCGGTACGAAAAGTAGAAAATACACTTTCAAGCAATCCTGGGAGAAAAGTTTCCATGGCGTCTTTTGATCATCTCTGAAAATTTTGCATCTGTTTACCTTACCCAGTTTTTGCGTGGGTGCTATTTTTTACAGCATCAAAACGATATATTTTTAGAAGAAAACTGAATTTCTTTTGAGACTGTGAGAGTATAAGAGTTTCTGGAATTATATGAAAGTTCACTTGTTAAGATAATAAAGGTTTCGTTTTTAGACATTATGAATCACGTGCCAAGCAATTTGTTGCCCCCACGTATAAGGTAATAAAAGTCATATCAATATTCAGCATTATTTTGTTTCTTCCACATATTCATGCACAATAATTAACTTCTATTGTTACATTTCATTATGCGTTGTATGAACCATAGGTATGAATAATTTACAAAATGCTATTTAACACTTTTTTCATCACGAACTTTTATTAGACTGAAGATGTTTAATTTCTTTTTCCAAAAACTACAAATAAAATTTAAATATTTATTAAGAAACAACTTCTTTGAAACAAAATCACATCGGACTTTTTCAACCAAAGGTTAATCTACCTAAAGAGTTTTTCTATACTACTTAAAACAACTTAAAAACAATGCATTACATCATACAACCTCACGAGTGATAAATTAAAGTCAAGTTTTTAATCATCTCAGCTTCAAAAGTCGAAGGTTCAGAGAAATTAATTTTTTAAAAAATCGTTAAAGTGATTCAAAATTTTTACAGTACCCATTTGTTAGAAATTTAAAGACATCTATACTTCTTTTATTTATATTTAACACTTTTCTGTGTTATAAGAAAAGGTGCTATAATTACTGCAAGAACATCTTTTCAGTTTACAGCAAACTTTTCAATGAAAACTCATATCGTTTCCAGTAATCGCATTAAAGGATTATGTATTTGAAATGCGAACTTTTGAAATTAAACTTCCTTTCATCTTTGAAAATGAATTTTTATCTGTTTTTTTTTCCTTCGAAGTTTCGGAAAGTAATTATTTTATTCACTGGAATACAAAGGTCGTTTAATTTAATGTAATTTAAACAATTTTAGTTCATTGTCACAGAAAATTGATTTAATTTTGCTGCATTTCATCTTATGCACGGTACTTGAAAGGATTTTTGATTACGATGGATAAATTTAATTAAACTTCATTAATTTGAATTGTTTTTTAAATTTTTAAAAACGATTAACAATAATGAATATTTAGATATAGTAGATATTATTAATAATGTTACTAAGAATTCAAAAAATCAATTTCAAAACAGGACTTTAGTGTTGAGATACAAATTATTTTCCATGCCTGTTTTGTAATCAATTTCGGTTACTTTATTTGAAAATGTAGCCACTCTTGTTAAATTCTAGGGCCAAATGAATAAATAAGTGATATTTTTTACAGAAATGTTAACTATTATCTTAACCTCTACAAATACAAAAACATATGTTTATAGCAAAAACGAAGACATAAAGTTTGTAATACGTAAAATTTGAAAGTTCCTTAATCCAATTACTTATATTTAAAAAACATATTAATTATCAATTCAAGTCTTAAAGAACATCCTCAACCAATAAAAATATCAATGCAAAAAACTATATTCTTATTCCATGATTGAACGACGTAACTCTTATTTTATTTTTAAAACGACAGAATTTTACAGGACATTTATATTCTAAAACACTTTAGATAGCGTTGTCATTGTTCGGTCTGTAAAAGACTACTAAACGGAGGTATTATGGGTACTTTATTTCGTAAAGAACCGGAAGTCGTCGCAATATCCCCCCTACTGATAAAATTAATTATTTGGGAGTGGCAACGAGCTATTTAAAACTTTCTATTATACATATTATGTTTTCATTTAATGAAGTGGGGCGTTCTGAATGATGAAAATCGCTGTATCAATTAATTCTTGAAGATAAATGGGGTAAGAATGGGTAAATTGACAAGTAATTTTTATGAGGTTTTAATATAGACTCAAATAAAAGATTAAAATTCTTTTGTGGTAAGGAAATATTTTTTTAGTTTGAAAGGAACTCTATAACAAGTTTTGAGTGCCAGTTTGTTCAGATGCGAGTTTAAATGAGTTTCATAAGCGCTAGCTTTCGCCTGCAAGTAGAAATATTATTGTTTAAATTTTAGTGTATATTATTGATCAAACTGTTAATGTCACTGCTATAGATTGATTTTGAAAATGGTAAAAAAAAATTAATGAAATGTAATATCTGCATTCATTATACGCATACATTTATAAAACGAAAGTCAAATTTAGAATTGTAAAATACTCATGCTGGAGATAGCTTTAAAATGCGTTTTTACAATAAATGTTGTTGTGAAAACAAGTTACAACTAATCTTTTTGTTCAAAAAAATTAATTTATGCTTATAAAATACAAGTGCTAAACAGCTTTGTTGATTTAGTCTATTTCGTCGAACAAAATCAACAATTAATGTTTCAATTAACAACTATAGTTGTACCTAAATTTATTCTCCTGTTATAATTTTTTTCAATCATGATCATAATTTCTAATTAACTTTACAACAAACTAACTACACAAATAATTAATTTATAGCATTTACACTTAATTACCTGATATTTAAAAAACGCTTTCCTCATAAATGGATGTCAATCATCACCTTCTCCTTTATCAGTTCATCATAGGGTATTTATAACTTAAAAGAGCCTGATCTATGAAAGTGCATTCACAAGTAAACTGAATAAACGTTAACAATGTATCCTAAATATACCCAAATACCGAAACATTCATTTTCAACTAAATATCCATTAAAATAAATAGACGATTCTAAACGGTTCTAATTCAATTTATGCCAAATAATTTAAAGGATATAATAAAGATCACGAAATTTCAGTCTTTCCTAGTGGAAAAGATGGTGGCTTCTCTATCAACAAACCAGTGCTGGTTTGAAGAAATTGGAAATGACATTTTGGTATAACAAAAAAAGTTTCATGATGTGTATAGAGACTCTTATAATAGACACTTCTATAAAAACAGAACTAACTTATCTTTTATCAAAGAATAGAACGTAAGGATTTCACAAATCTGCATCGAAATACTTCTATTACTACTTATTTATAATAGATATATTCTGTATGTCAAGTAAAAATGGATTTAGAGTTGTTTTAAGGCGCAAGTGTACGGTTACCTTCAATTCTCAAAACAACCGCCAAATAGCACATTATATCGGTATGAAATCCAAATGGGATATCGAGATGTAATATTTACAATATTATGTATTACTAGAGCAATTGTGCCTAGGAAAGCGTTTATACATAATAATGAAAGATTTCTCTAACTACAAGTAACGGATTCGAATCTTATTTGCGTTCACGTTTAACCCAAAATCTGTGGATTAGAATTGTGTCAATCCAAAAAGGCCAACACCGCAGTGTCAAACTCATTAAGGTTGTGCATTGTCCCACATTTTAAACTTTCGCCACCGACAAGAGATCGTTTAAACAACGGCCCGCGATCCCTAATAGTCCAAAAGCCCTCCTCTTTGTCTGGCAACGACCGCAGCAAATTTCCATCGGGGGCCAGAGCAGATAGCCCCTTGTTATAAATTAGCGAAGCGAAGTGAAGGTGGGAGGGGAGTATTGATGGATTCAGGACCCACTATTCCTCACACTTCGGTGGGCAACACGCTGGAAGTGTCACCACTTTCCTACCCGAAGACAAATAGATTTGTCGTAAGATGGCTTATTTACCTCGTCGTTGTGAGCGGAAGGGTGTGTTAAAGGCCTTTGAAGGAAACGTGTAATGGAGGTGAATTGATAAAGTTGCCGTTAATCTTCGAATAGGAAAGTTAAGGGGGTGATGCATGTTGAATTAGAATGTCTGAGGTTGACATTTTTGGTTGGCAAGGTATTGTTACTGATTTTATGGCGAAGGAATGTACGTAAAGCATAAATACAGGAATCTAAAAGAGTTGAAATATAATCATTTAATACGGGGCGAATTTCCAGAATTACTGAATTCACAATATGAATGATGAATTCTTCAGTGTTAGATCGTAATTGAATTATTTAGCTTATAGATTGCACGATTGGCTTTATGGAAGTAGTTTTGATTTTAGAATAAACCGAATAAATGGGTTAAGATTAAAAATGTTTTTGAATGTTGCACCTAAATTTATTGGTTAAGCATAGCAAAAATAAAACAATAAAAACAAAACAATCACTATGTCCATGCTACTTTGTTATGGTGACAGAGCATGATCAGAGGTTCATGCTCTTTCCCCATGATAAAGTAGCATGAACAAAGAGATTGTTTTGAATTTTATTGTTTGATTTTTGCACTGCTTAGATATTTCATTGGACTTGTAGCTTAAGAGAAATCATTTAATTATATTATGGTTCTTCAATTTGCTTTGCGGTTTTTTAATTTTCATTGTTTTTTATTTGGGTAGTTTATTAATTGATTTTTATTATAATTTAAAGTCAAACACACTTTATTTTACTATTTTGATTCATATTTTTTTAATTCTTACTCATTTGGGCATAAATTAAAACCAATAAAATCAACAAAAGTTTTTTTTTCTTATACAAATTTTGACATTTCATCGAAACACATCAATGACCCCAACACATCCTCATTTCTCAACATCTCATTAATCTCCACTTCACCATCACCAAACACAACATCGATCTAAAAGCAATCCCGGCCATCGATGACTAATGCCCCTCCCCCTTTTTTAAAAATCAAAACACCCTCAAAAACAGCAGTCACTCTCCCTCAAGTCGAACCCCGGCAACCCTTTGAACTCAGCTCCACAAAACAGTGAGTGTGAGTGTGTGCCTGAGATTGTAACAAAGGCGGCCTATAGGCCTGGCCTTTAATCACGGGCCGGGCGGCAGGCGGCCGGCTTCCCAGGGTCACGTGATTCTGTTCCCACTACTGCAGACGGAAGAGAGGATTATGGGTAATCGGGGTCTCTACCCCCACTTTCAGACACCCCTACATTGTTGGGTTTGAGTGTTTTGGGGAAATAGGTTTTTATTGTAGTCGTTATTGTTTAAGGGATTCAGCTACGTACTTGATAACTATTAAGACTCTAACTATAAGATTGTATAATGACAGTTTTGTTTTAAAATGGATTTAAGACCGAGCTGTTGGGTAGAATAATGTTAAATTTTATAGAAGCGCAAGTATGTAATTTTTATTATTTGGCGAAAATCAATAGAGTGAAGATATCAGAATAAGGCTGCGTATAAACCGAAGCAAAGTTGTACCCGATACTTGTCACAATATTAGCCAGTATATTTTGTTGCAAATTGATGCCAATAATTCCAAAGATCAATCCCATTTTGTAGTTGTTTCAATGAGAGAAAACAAAGCATTATTTCTGTAGCTGGATGCTCACCACAAAGTTCTAGGTGGGGAAAAACATCAAATTGTTAATAAAATAGTTAAGTGAAAATCTTCGCAAGGCAAAACTTACTAGTAAGAGACTTAGTAGAATTCAAGAAAAATCTCGATATTTATTGGAGTCTAGTAAATAATTAGTAAACTTTAAACCCAGCCTTGCTAGGCTTCAAGCTTATTGGTCGACAATTTTTGAGTTTGGATTTAAATTTTGCATTAAAAATATTTTTAATAAACAAAAAAAAAGCAGGCTGAAAACATTACAAACCAACATGGACAATAATTATTGGAAAAATATTATTTTTTAGTTGTTACCGAATATCTCTTGGGTATTCGAAAAAATCATATCTGATATAACAATCATCTATTTCTTTTATATCCCAGCTCTAACTTTAACCCGTGCCCGGCCCTTAACTCGTTGCAGAGCGGGTTTTAAGCCCCTAAGTAGGCGCTGAAGAGGTTTTGATTTTAATTGAATTTGTTGATTCTCTTGGGTGATCATGCATGCGCTCAATGTGATTAGGACTTGGATGTTTTTTCATCCCATATCAAGTTTTGGGTGCTTTTTTACCGATGTGTTGTTAAAAGGATTTGTTTGGGAGTAGATATAGAGATTTAGGGATGATTCATTGTTAAAGGGAAGCTAATTTTCAAAAGTTGTGATGATTTTTGTATTGGAGGGAGTTTTTAAATAATTTTTTAAGTGCGTTAATGCTGCTAATGTATAAGGAATGATATCGTTTTTTGCGTTCCAATGGGAATTTTTTTTCTTCCTCTAATATCTCAAAATGAACAATTGTAGCTTTTCTCATGCGTATTAAATTTTTTTTAAAATAATTAAAGATTAGGTAGCTGTTATTTTATGTTACAAACTTTGAAAATATCTGTGTTTTGCCTCTTGTTTTATTGTGCTCAGTCACACTAATCTTTAATGCATATAAAAGGTTACAAGGATTTTTTGTAACCGATAGGCTTATAATCTACGCAACCGAAGGTTCAAAACATGCAAAACCTATTTACGTTTCGTAGTCTCTATGGAACAGTTCTTTGTTAAAATATTTTTTTAATAGTTTTTTCTAAGTTCTTAACTGTAAAACACTTTTTGACAACAACCACTTAAGCTATCTACATACTCATAGTTTTTCATTGATTAATAAGTGCTTAAGGGGGGATCATAGTAAGCGACAGCAAAAATGACCAATTCTTAGTATTGATTTCGAAAGGCTCTAAATCATTTAAAAATGATGGTACAATAAAAAAAATTGTATCAAATTATAAATTGTACTTTTATTATTATATTTACTCCTAAGAATCTTATTTTCAAAAATTATTATTTTTGAAAAAAGACATCTTTTGAAACATACAATTACGAATTTTCAAAAATACAAGTACTTTTTCGGTACACTTTTCTCCAAATCTATTAAATATTTCTGAATAATTTTTGTGTGTTATAAACCATTTTAGATCTAATCAAGTCACCTATTTTTTTTGCCTAAAATAATTTTTTAAATTTTTAAAAACATTATATTCAACATTCATAAAATTTGATTTTCAACGAAGAAAAGTGTAAAATAATAAAATATTTATTTTAATTTGTAAGACTAAATTAGGTGACTTAAATAGATCTAAAATGGTTTTATAACACACAAAAAAAATTATTAAAAAATATTCGATAGGTTTGGAAAAGTGTACCTAAGTGTTGAAAATTATAGTTTTGAGTAAAACGCGAAAAAAAAATCGATCCCGTTAACACGAACTCGAAATGACCACCGAAACATTTCTTGTTAACCGAATTTCATGTAAATCGCGGAATTTTTTTTTACATTGAGCCAGTGATTGGTTTTCAAATTCAACACCTAAAAACCTATTTATAATGTAATACATAAATAATACAAGCATACAATTAGTAATTCAAAGGGGGCGTGGTACATTTGTTTATTTTTATAATTTTAATTTTTTATAAGTAATTAACCGATCTATACAAAATTGGTCTCATTCGATAGATTGGTTTCCATCTATTAGAAAATATTGGTTTCAAAAATTCGATTTTTTGGTTTTTGTTTACTATGATCCCCCCTTAATGGTTTATGATTATCATGATTAAGTAATATAACCTTTGAATTCTCTCTTTTTTTTCTGGCTTTGAGTGTCCGTGGAGATTCAAACGGTTAATTTGTTTTTAGATGCAGTAGCACTTAGCGTAAAATGCTGTGGTTTTAATTGGATCGAATATACTCAACTCGATTCTAATAATATTTCCGAAATTTATTTTGATTTGACAAACGTAAAGAGGAATTTTTAAGCATGAAGGTAAGGAGTTTTTGATAATGCAATATTAGGGGTATACTCATGCAACGCCGGGTATATAAAGCAAAAGAATCCATAAAAATATATAAATAAATATTTACTTATTAGCCTCAAATCATCTGCTAAAATAGATATCTGCACATAAAAAAATAATACACATTTAAAGGCATATAAAACTAAAAAAATATTGATCTCCACAAAAAAAAATAATAACTGCCAAAACTTCTTCACTAAATATGCAAAAAATACTACAAATATTATCCTCCCATCAACTCGTAATTGCTATAAAGTATAACTAGAAAATTACTACATAGTTACTCTAACTCAGCGGAAATGTATCCTTAAGTATAATTTAAACTACCATTCCCGAATGTTCGCTACTTTAAATTACATATTTACGATGCCGCGAATGTTCCGTCGTGTTTCGTAAAATTCTGCCGCCATTAAGTTGCAAATATGTCGGTTTACGCCAAATGACTCATCTGCACATATATCTCGTGCCAAATTGTCATTAAATGTGCCATGTCTCGCGCCAAATGAATAAACAGGTGAAAGAAGTTACGAGCCTTGGAAGCCATATTTGGGTAGCTTAATGTGAGATCGATTATGTACTGCAGGGTTTATATGTGAGTTGTGTTTAACTTGGTTTAATGTATATTTAGTTACCATAATTGCAACGTTTGTTTATTAATAGAATGCGCTGGATTAGAGGTTTTTAATGGATATTTTTTCTAAACCGCAAATCAATAAGTCAGGGATATTGAGCTTCTGTTTCTTTTAAACATTTTTCTTTTAAGGCTAGGATGAAATTTATTTTTATTGGTTTCTCTCAATAAAAATCTGAAACAAATTATTGTTGTACTCGTTTTAATAATGAAGTTTTTGTTATTATTTACATTTTATAACCTGATAGCTTAAGGAGTATATTCTATAATTTAAATTGTTTTAATCGATTTTATCTGTCAGCAAATTATAATTTCTAAAATCGAAAAATACTTCATTGAATGATTGAAACAAATAGCCAACCCAAACTAACGTCTGATGATTTAAGAAATTAAATTACAATAAAATATTTGTATCGCAATGATTTATTTTGTATTTTGTACATTACTTTGAACTTTCAGTCACTTAGTAAAAAAATATGAATGAATTTATTCATCTAATAGTATAAAATTTGAAAAAATATATTTTTTAATATTTCAACAATATCAAACTTTATAAATGCTTTATAAACTTAAAAAAATTAAAACTTGATTTAAAAAAAAATTACTGCAAATCGGCTTTTAATAAAAATAAAGAAATTTAGAAAAGTGTGGTTAAAAATGACTCAAAACTAACGAAAACCCCCTTTTTCCAACTGACGTCACTCATTACATCTTTTACCCAGAATTCCTTTCCTCCCCCATGAACTATTCCTTCAACGCAGTTCATCATAATCCACAGAGCGAAATGCTCAGTTATTTATTGACAAGCTGGGAGGGACTTCCGAAAAAAATTCCAACTTCTCTTCCACCTGACTTTTTTAAAAAAACTCGGTTTATGACGTAGTGTCATCAGCTAAATAGAAGTCCCGTTTTGAGTCGGGAAATAATTCATGAGCTGATGACATATTCTTTTTGACGCTCTGGATTTCTTTTTTTATTTTTATTTTTGCTGGAAATGATTTGGGAAAATTAGAGTGAAGGGAGGGAGAGGAGGTATTATTTTTATGGAGTTAGTAATTTTTAAAGAAGTAAAATTATTGTTTGTTTGGTGATTTTGGTGATTTTCCAGTTAATACTTCGATGAGGAAGCAAGTTAATATATTACTGAGATTAAATAAGGCTATAATAGTGCACTAGTAAATGTTCCAAAACCGGTAAAAGCTTGCTATTTTCGATGTGATTGATTAAGTTGAACTTATTTGTTTTTAAAAAAATCTGACATTTCTTCCATTACCTATAAGCTGTAAAAGACATTTTCATATGATTCTGAAAAAAATTGTGATTTGTACACCAAGGTCAGCATGTAAGTATTTGTTTTAAGATTAAGTTGATCAAAATAATAATAAACATATACTTTGTTTTTATTAAGCAACTTTTATTACCGAAAATCAGGTATTTTACATTTTCGTTACGGAAAAGTCATGTACGTTGTATTGGATCCTAAGACATGGTTAAAGTATATAATTTTAAAAAAATGTTTAGAGAAATATTAATTTTATTGATTGCTTTGATTACTCTTTTGAATTCCTGAGTTTTATTAATGGCAACTGCTTGAAGAAATTAAATTTTAAAAAAAGAACTATGAAGGCTAAATTATGCTCATTATTTTGGTGTCTTTTTTCATTGCTCATTTTATTATACGTTTTTTTGCTTAAATGCCACTGTTGATAGATTTAAAAAGGCAACAAACAAGTCAAACAATTGCTTTACATTACGAGTCGTACTTGATTGTGTTAAATCTCTTCATTGGGGCAAGAGATAGATGGCCGGAAACTTTCTAAACAAATCAAGTATTTTTCAAATGTCTCTTCTTTTATCTCAAGTTTATAAAAGGACGTCTTCAACGAAATAAAATTCCATTTTTCTAAGGAAAAACACATTCATTTAAGTGACATGATGCTGACACTTATTGCTTTAAATATTTCTATCTTTTATTTAAATAAAAAAAAATCTTTCGATAAATATTAATGGTTAGAGGCGACAACATAATTGTTGAACTGATAACATGATAATTAAAACGCTAATGTTTCAAATATTTAAATTATTTTCTTTCTTTTTTTTCTCAAAGACAAAGGCAGTTTTTATCTTTATGTTTTAAATGCTTTATCTGATATTCCAAATAGTTTAATACAAAAACGTCAAACATTTTGCAATTGTTCTTTTTGGAACTCATAATCATAAGGCGAGTTAAGTCACCAGTTAAATAGAATGTCCGTTTTTTATCGGGAAAAAATAATTTTTTAACTGATGACATTTTCTTGGCACTTATAAATTTAAACATATCATTTATTTAAAGTATTTTAACTCATCGACTTTTTTTAGTTTGGTGTTTTTCTTTCATTCACACAAATACACATGCACATTCCATTCACACAAATACACATGCACATTCCATTCACACAAATACACATGCACATTCCATTCACACAAATACACATGCACATTCATTATACATTACATTTTTGCACATATCATGGACACGACAACAACAATACACATATTTTTGCAGTATGTTTTAAATGCTTCATATTACATTCCAAATAAATCGTATACAAAAACACCAAACATTTTACACCTGTTCTCTTGTTCATGAGTCGACGTCATCAGTCCCATTAGTCCGTCATCGTCTAAAAAGACATTCCCATTTTTCATCGGAAAAAAATAACTCATTAGTCAATGACATTTTCTTAGCACTAATTAGATTAAATATCTCATTTTGTTTTAAATATTTTAATATTTCAACTTTGTTGATTTGAGATTTTTCTTTCATTTACACAAATACACATGTTTTTATTGTGTTTAAAGGATTGATTTCTATTCCAAAAAATCGAATACAATAAAAACCAAACATTTTACACCTGTCCTCTTGTTCATGAGACCACGTCATTAGCTAAAAAAAAAAACATTCCCGTTTCTCATCGGGAAAAAAATAACTCATGAGTCAATGGCGTTTTCTTGGCACTAATTACATTAAGCATTTCATTTTTTTAAAAATATTTTAATTTATCCAACTTTGTTGATTTGAGGTTTTTCTTTCATTCACACAAATACACATGTTTTCTATTGTGTTTTAAAGGATTTATTTTATATTCCAAAAAATCAAATACAATAAAAACCAAAAATTTTACACCTGTCCTCTTGTTCATGCGTCGACGTCATCAGCTAAATAGAAATTCCCGTTTTTCATCGGAGGAAAAAAATAATTCATGAGTCGATGACATTTTCCTGACGCTTGGGATTTCCTTTCCTGGAAATGATTCTTGGGTGGGATTGCAGCAAATTGGGTCTGCACGCGATTTCGGCCAGGCTAGATGAAATGGACTTATTGTTTATTTATCTCACGCTAAACTGTTATTTTTTGTACGTTGTTAGCACTTAAATTGTGCGTTACTCGGCGATATTAAGTCAACAGTGTTACCATAGAGTAGATTGAATAGCTTGCGATTCAATAAAGTCCGATCGATGGTATTTGTTTCTTATTATTTTATGACTGAAACAGATGAAAGATATTTTGATAAACATTGTCGCGTGGGGCAACCGAAGGGTTTTTATGGTATCGAAATGCTAATTATAGAGTTTTATAACGTACCACAGCATAATAATGAATATAATTTAGTTATGTATTATTCATTTTTATATCTCATTTTTAAAGGGGAACTGAAAATATTTTGTGGTATTAATTTGCGGTTTAATTTCCGATTGTAGTATTTATTGGAATTTTGTTTGTACTAGAAGGAAAAAATGCTTCGATAATCTATTTGTGCAATTTCAGATCCTAAATATAAAAACTTGAAACAAGTTTATTTATTCCTTTCGTATCTATTAAGCCAAAACTAATTACAATAATTAGTTCAAACTGCCAAAATGTATTCAAAATTACGAATGCAATTATGAATAAATATTCCATTCAGACGCTTCAGAAAATACTACTAATTTTACAGAAATATTAAATACATATATATTTTTTTCAATGTTTTTAGGGCTGCTAAAAATGAATGTTAACTAAAGAGTTAATAATCATTTTAAACCTCTTTAATTTAAACTTACAAACTAAAAAATATTTTGTAGCTTTGTTCCATAAAAAAATAATAAGTCACATTGTTGCAAATCCGTGAATTATGTTTAAAAAAAATTGTTAAATACGTTTTCGATGTTCAAAACGTAGTTCATACTGTAGCTGTACCATACCATAAAACATATTTTTAAGTTTTGAAATATACTTTCTATTGTTCGGGTTTAGTTCCAAAGTAGAATAGAAAGTTATGATTTTGATACATAACTCTAATAAAAACCCAATCATATGTCCCCCAACCCAACAAACTCTTACAATAAATACTATAAGCAAACGTCACTCCAAACCACCTTTATCAAATTAATTTAAACTCGAACCGTTCCGCACACAAAATGGCGTCTGCTGGAATCACACTAAACCCTCGACCCAAGCCCAATTCCTCCTATCTTTAATGAAAGTTTATGAGGAAGGTCCGGCGAGAGAATTTCCTCGTTACGATTTCATTTCTCCGGAATTTCTGGCACTCGCAGTCCCAATGAATCGCCTCGAGGTGTTTCAACAACATTCCGATTTCCCGGGGAAATCACTATTTCTCCAGGAATTGACTCTTATGAGGACCCTCTGTGTGGACTCATTTGCTTCTTTCAAACTGAATGTCGTAGTTTTGAATTGGAATTGGTGATACTTTATTGTTAGTAGCGTGGAGTACGTCGTAGTTTGCTGTTTCCTTTGACTTGCTGAAACTTTATTTTGTCGTTTAAACTTTTGGTTTTGTTTGAAATGCTTCTTTTTTTTTAATAGAACTATTCACAAAAGAAGCATTTAGAATTCATCTTTCGACTTCATAAATAGTATTTAATTTTATTGTTTGGTGTTTTATTCGTTTTTCTTTGTCACACAAGTACTAACATACTTTTATGTTGTGAATTACGTTTGTTTGCGAGATTAACGATTCCGATTTCCAGGAGAAATAACCATTTCTCCAGGAATTGACTTTTATGAGGAATTGACTTTTATGAGGACCCTCTGTGTGGACTCATTTGCTTCTTTCAAACTGAATGTCGTAGTTTTGAATTGGAATTGGTGATACTTTATTGTTAGTAGCGTGAAGTATATCGTAGTTTGCAGCTTCCTTTGACTTGCGAAAACTTTATTTTGTCGTTTGGTTTTGTTTAATAATTCTTTTTTTAATAGAACTATTCACACAAAAAACATTTAGAATTCATCTTTTGACTTCATAAATAGTATTTATTTTAATGTTTTGATAATTTTATTCGTTTGTCTTTGTCACACAAGTACTAACATAGTTTTAGGTTGCGAGTTGCATACATTGTTAGGGAGAGTATAACCATTTCTCCAGGAATTGACTCTTATGAGGACCCTCTGTGTGGACTCATTTGCTTCTTTCAAACTGAATGTCGCAGTTTTGAATTTTAATTGGTGATAATTTATTGTTAGTAGCGTGGAGTATATCGTAGTTTGCTGCTCCTTTGAGTTGTGGAAACTTTATTTTGTCGTTTAAACTTTTGGTTTTGTTTCTAATGCTTCTTTTTTTAATAGAACTATTCACAAACAAAAGGCATTTAGAATTCATCTTTCGACTTCATAAGTGGCATTTAATTTTAATGTTTGGATTGTTTTATAAGGGTTTGTCTTTGTCACACAGGTACTAAGATAATTTTTGGTTGTGAATTACGATTGTTTGGGATATAAACCATTCCGATTTCCAGGAAAAATAACCATTTCTCCAGGAATTAACTCTTATGAGGACCCTCTGTGTGGATTCATTTGCTTCTTTCAAACTGAATTGGGGAGTTTTGAATTGGAATTGATGATACTTTATTGTTAGTACCGTGGAGTAGTCTGGTACTTCGTAGTTTGGGGTTGTTTGCTGCTTCCTTTGACTTTCAGAAACTTTATTTTGTCGTTCAAACTCTTGGTTTTGCTTTAAATGCTTTATTTTTATATGATTTGAAATACATTTTATTTTTTAATTTTCTACGATTTATATGTTTTTTTTTTTAATTTTGAATTCTAAAATGTTTGTTAAAAAAAGGTACCAAAAGTCATTTTTTGTATTTTAACCAGCACAAAGTTTCTAAACAGTTTTCACTGAATGCTTTCCATAAAAAATAGTTGTGCTAGTTGAATAAAATAACTATCAAAGTGTGTTTTTAACAAACCTTCGTAAAACGATGACCTGTTGCAGCAGCAGTTCACTGGCATTTAAGCAATTGTTAAATCAAATTTTTTGTTGAATAGAAATCTTTCAAAGATATCAATTGCAAAAATTAATAAAGTTAGATAGATTTAACTCCACATCGTAAAAAACGCACTAATGAATGTTAACTGAATATAATATATTATTCTTACCAATATACACATAAATATTGCAAAACGCCACTTTATCTCAGAGATTAATGTCTGAAAGCATATTACATAAATAAAAAATATTTTATGCTCGTACTTTAACAAAAATTCTAGATAATACATCAGAAGCGACAGTCCTTATATAATCATCGGCAAAACGACTCGAGCGACTGCCTTTCCAGTTACCCTCCTAAAAAAAGAGAAATACGAAGCCCTAAGCACAGAAATTACTTAAGTACAACGGACTCTAACATCGTAACTACGCGAGCAATAGAAAGGGCGGCGGCAGAAAGAAAGCAGCAGCAAGAAAAGTAGAACTATCGGCAGCGGTACAAAAAGGAAAAGCTGTTAGAAGGTCCGGATCCTTAACAACGGACAAAACCCTTCTCATTAGAGCTACCGGAAGAGGAAAGGGACCTTCTTTTCTTACTTCTTGGGATCGGCGGAATTGGGGGATGCAGGCCGAGCGTGAAAAGAGTGAGGCCGATTGATGTGGAATTCCACGGTGGATTTTGAGTAATTTTATCTATGTCAATAGTTTTAGGTAGTTTTTGTCGAATGGTTCCACTATTTAAACAATGAATATTTATAATGAACAAGTTTTAAAGTGGTCATGTATGTAGTTGCTTTGTAATATAGCTGTTGCAATACTAAACGGAGTAAGGCCGATTGATGTGGAGTTACACGGTGGTGGAATTTGAGGAATTTTATAGATGCCCATAGTTTTAGGTAGTTTTTGTCGAATGCGTCCACTATTTAAACAATGAATATTTATAATGAACAAGTTTTAAATTGGCCATGTATGTAGTTGCTTTGTGATATAGCTGTTGCAATACTACACGGAGTAACGCCGATTGATGCGGAATTCCACGGTGGAATTTTATAGATGCCTACAGTTTTAGGTAGTTTTTGTCGAATGGGTTCACTATTTAAGCAATGAATTGCTATAATTAACAGGTTTTAAAGTGCTTATGTATGTAGTTGCTCTGTGATATAGTTGTTGCAATACTACACGGAGTAAGGCCGATTGATGCGGAATTCCACGGTGGAATTTGAGGAATTTTATCTATGCCTTCAGTTTTAGGTAGTTTTTGTCGAATGGGTCCACTATTTAAACAATGAATATTTATAATGAACAAGTTTTAAAGTGGTCATGTATGTAGTTGCTCTGTGATATAGCGGTTGCAGTACTACACGGAGTAAGGCCGATTGAGCAGGCTCGCTGGCGCAATGGTTAGTGAACTAGCCTTTGGAGCTGCTGGGCTCGGGTTCAAATCCCGGCAAAGGCATGGATGTTTGTGCTTGTCAATAAATGTTGTTATTTGTCTATGTGTTTGTGTCGTCCTTCTTTGTGTGTCTCTTGTGACTGTCTCTTCTGGCGAGCGGGGTAATGGGCTATAAAGCCTACACTCTCTCATCTAGAGGGCGCATTCACTGTCATTTGTCTGTCAAGGCCGATTGATGTGGATTTCCATGGTGGAATTTGAGGAATTTTATCTATGCTTATAGCTTTAGGTAGTTTTTGTCGAATGGGTCCACCATTTAAACATTGAATACTTATAATTTACAGGTTTTATGGTGATTATGTAGTTTTCTGTTGCAATCCAACTCGGTGTGAGGCCGATTGATGTGGACGGTGGGATTTTTTCTATATATTTTTGTTTAGTTTTTGTGGAATATATCTACTATTTAAACAATGAATATAAAAAATTAACAAATTTTAAATTGTTTATATAGTTGTATCCACGGTGGAATTTGTGAGAAATTTTGCCTGTAATGTTTACTAGTTTTTGTAAAATGCATCCTCTATTTAAACAAAAAATTGTTATAATTGACAGCATTTTATTTTACCCATGTATAGTCGTACACCGTTAAAAGGTTAAGTGCCAGATTTCATGGAATTTTCCAGTTGCCACAACTATTTGGAATGTGAATTTATCAATATTGTAGTAAAGCCCTAGTTTTGATATACTGAAAAAATGGTAAATAAAGGCTCCAAATAGTGGTGGCCGCTAGAAAATTCTAGAATTATACGGTGCTACGGTTTTTTTTTTTGTAATTTGATTTTAAATATAAACAATTTAAAAACAGTAACAGTTGCTAAGTATTACTGAAGAATTATGCTTTTCTTTGTTAATGTCTTTAAATCAATATTTGTTTACGCTTAGAAATTACCCCAAATAAGACGAACCTAGCTTTGCATACGTCTTATTAGCTTTTAAAATTTAAAAATAAATATTAATTTAGTTACCTCTTCCTTTAAAATTCATACACAATACTAGATAATCTCAATAGTATAAAAACAATTTTTTAAAGATATCTGCTTGCGAAAGTTTCACAAAAGTATTAATTGTGTTTTAGGTACAATTTATTTCAACTCTCACAAAATTCATTAACTTTATTAAAGAACTTGTCGAGAGTATATTAATTGCATAGTAAAGTTTTATTGTCCCAGAAACTGAAAAGCAATAAATTAAGAGTTTTTATTAAACAATTTATTTGAAAACACATCACTCAATGTAAATTTAAAAATATAACTGTTTGTAACACAATTTTGTAATATAATAACGTAAGGTATAATAAACTTTCAGTATAAACAATATATTGTTAGTAGAAATATACGAATTAACAATTGTCAATGATAAAAATCAATGTAAAAAATAGTTATTTTATTAATAACTTTGCCAGACACACTTCCTAATTAAATTAAGTGGAATAATACTATACAAACACTGATATTCAAACTGTAAGTTTATCTCCTGAAAAATAAACTATTTATTAACATCCGATTTATTAAATCACAAAAAAGTAATTAAATTTATATGTTAATTAAATATTGTAAGTTTAGTTAAAAACAACGAAAATGTCCTATTTACTCTACGCCGCTAAACAATGGGCAAATTAATGAATCCCATGCACACGTTTTCTGCCTTACTATTCATTTAAATTAAAGCTAATCAATTTAACTGCCTACTTAGACGAATATGAAGCCTTATAAAGAGTTGACTGAGATAAAAACGAGGAATTTAAATCTTTCTAATTCATCCCAAAAGTTATTTAACAGACCATTGCTACAAAGTGTTTTAAAGGCTCCAAATGTAAATGAATTAGATGTGCTTCTCTTAGAAATCTTTGCAAAAAAGGCATTTACTATTCCTCTTTCAACTTTATAAATTATATTTATTTTAATTAATTTTAATTGTTAAAACCTTTTGTCTTTGTCGCACAAGAACTAACGCACTTTTAAATTGTTAATTGCGTTCATTGTTTAGGAGTGTGAAAATTTTTTAATTGTAAATTTACAAAGCTTTATTTAAAAAAATAATCAAAAAATTCTGAATTAAAAAAAAACTTACACCAGAAAAATTTATCAGACAAATTTCTACACATTATATAATCTTTAAATGTAAAACAATGGGTTACCTCTGAGAAGTTTCATCAGTTATCTCCATAAAAAAGCGAATGTCAAACTAATATTTAGAGGTTGTTTCGTAGTTTGGATTAATTTTGTTTTTATCCCAAATGACACGAGACACAATTTTACAAGAAAAAAATTGAAGAGGTTAACTTTTATAAAAAAATAAGCTTGCTTCTCTTTGTTCAGTTTACTGTATTTATAATTTTCAAATTAAATACATTGTTAAAAATCGGGAGCTATGTGTCACCAAAAATATTGTTTCCAGTAGCTGAATCTGCTGCAGAAATGTTTCACTATTTTTCGACATTCATTTGAAATATTTATCTCAGGTGGGTTGGTTGGTTGGTAGACATATATTTCAAGCTTGTGTGCTTGGTCAGTACTTATAAATACAATATAGAAAATTATAAATACATACTGTATTTTTAATTTACAAATGAAATACATTGTTAAAAATCGGGAGCTACGTGTCACCAAAAATTATGTTTCCAGTAGCTGAATCTGCTGTAGAAATGTTTCCCTATATTTTCGACATTTATTTGAACCATTTATCTCAGGTTGGTTGGTTGGTTAGTTGGTTGGTTGGTAGACATATATTTCAGGCTTGTGTGCTTGGTCAGAGACCTGCTTATAAACCTTCGTCAAGTAAGACAGACACAACACACTCACTCACACACAAACGTGACTGATGCTGTCATCTATCGCGTGCCACCTCCACAATTTAGACATGTTCCTGAATGGAAGGCAAATAGTCTCCAGGGAGCTGTACCCGTGGGAAACTGCGCAATGGCCGCCAACATTACTTTCGGGCCCAACAGATTTAACGAGAACGTACTATGCATATACTCGGTGGGTCTTCAGTGGTACCAGGACTCGATCGCGGAATCTTCCGATCCGGAGATCAAGGTCCTAACCACAAGGCTCCCCACAGCCCTTCTCTGAGGTTCTTGTCTCTAACCCTGAAAAATGATTTAACCGGTTGCCGAAAATATGCTGAAACTTTTCACCATACTGCCATTGCATCAACTAGGAATCATTAGGATGAAGAACATAGCACAACATTTTTAACTGTACATATAACCATTTCTAAAACTACCACATGCAAAATAAAAGTTTTTATAATTCTACTCCAATTGAATACAGACCTGCAATATATTCAAATCTACACAATCTGTTACTTTTAACTTGGCACTTTCCAATTTTTAAATGAAGCTCCTTTATAAGTACTCCAACTACATGGAACTCAGCATCATCTTACTATCCAACGCCGAAACGAATAAAATACCGCCAACATCTGATCTAAATCTGTTTCAAACTCTCCACTTGAATATTTATGTTACTTTAAGAGTGTCTAGAGTTAGAACGTGATCTTTTGAAGTTTTGGGGGTCTGTCCGTTATCCAACTCAGTGAGCTTTCTTCTGCGATTTCATGGGGCATTATTGATGTTGTGGCCGAGAGATTTTATCGACCGCATTTGCATGTTTCTGTAGATAACGGTTCTGCCAGAAAGTTTTTATTCACTTTTCCATGAGCTTTTGCTGTGCCTTGATAACAGTATTTCAGATTTAGTTTATTTCCTTAAAAGTGAATTATTGTATTGGTGATTTTATAACTAATTTTACATAAATAAAAACAATTATTTAATTAAAATTAATAGAATGAAATCAGCTGTATCGTAAACAAAAGTGTGTTTTTGACAATCACACCTGGCTTACTTTTGTAGTAACTTCAATCCATATAGTCACTCAGTAGCCTTGTTTAATTTGAGTTAAATTTAATTGTTGGTTGCTTTGGTGATAAAATTTGGAGCTTATGCCCTCTTTGTTATGAAATATTTCTTTCTGTGCCCATACAGCTTGAATGTTTTCCAAGTAAAAACATTTACTTAAACTTTTAGGTTGTATTGCTCAACCGATATTAAAACATATATAGAGATTAAATGAGTAACGTATGTTACTAAGCTAATTTAACAAGGAACCATATAAAAATAATGCGCAGATTTTTGCTTAAAAACTGAAAGAAATGTCCTGAAAAAGAATAACTTTAGAGAACAATAATATATACTCTATAACTACATATCCTCGCAATATAACCTTTCTCCAAGAAGATTCTACGAATAAAATCTGCCACAGGCTTTCAAATATGAAATGTGTAGCTGTCTTCGACCTTCTCCGAATTCAAAGATGACAAAAAGATTCTTTTCTATAAAATAAAAAGAAGAAACTCTTCTCTCACTACTCGGTCGATTTGAACAAGACAGCCGAACCCCCAACGGCTCCCCATATACAGACGAAAAGGAGTCGCGAAGTTGCGTTGTTTCAAGTGGCACTGATATATTCCTTCTTTTATATACAGGCAGCCCCTATCCACTATCGGCAGTGTTCTGTTTTAACTTTCAAATTTCTATAGAGTTCCATCCGTATCGGAAGGGATAGAGACATGCGCATCTTGAGGTCATTTGCATATATCCGCTGGCTGAAGAACATTTTTTTTGCAATGCGTTCTATGTAGAGGTTGTGGGAAAGTTTTGTTTCAATAGTGGTTCAACTGCGCTAAAAAAAATGTAACTGTATAAACAATGTAAAGCTTTTGCAATTTATAAAGTCCTCAAACTAATATTGTGCATTTATATACAATGATTACAATATTGAAAATTGTATACCACTTATATACTCGCAGAAAAATCTTTTTTAAGCCATGCTATTGCTTCTTGATAATTTACTGCGATTCTGAAATCATGGCAATAACCTTCAAAAAAGTTCAAAGTCTTGTTTACACTCTTCGTTTGCATTTCGTAATAGAGTCAATAAAATACAAAAAAAAAAATAATTGATTTATTACATTGCTTGTGGTTAAGATCTGGTTGTAAGAAGATTCAACGAAACTGTCTTCCAAGACACATATTTCCTATACCTAAAATTTTATGTATATTCAGAATTTAATAGCAATAACTTAATGAAACGTCTCCAGTCTAAAGTTAGTGAACTCTTTTTGTTTTTAACTATGCTAAACAGAAAAAATGAACGGCACGCGATTCAAAACCATTGAATTTGTATTAAGTTGCCAAAACCTAATTTTGATACAGTGACAACATGAATTGTTAGATGCCTTGTCATTATCTCTACAGAATCACCAAGGTGAAACTCTGTATCAATGGAATGCAATGAAAATGTACACAATTCGGCTAAATTACGCCATCTTATGTCGAAACTTCACAAAAAGTCTCCACATACATCTCTTTCGCTCACAAGAATTTGCCAAATATATGCACGAATGTCAAGCATGCATACTTAAGGAGAAATTCCCTGATATCTCCTGGGAGAACTTCATTCGGACATTACAAAGGAATTCTTTCGATTTCCAGATAGATACAAGAGAGAGAAAGACGACATCAGTGATCTTGGTTTGTGGGAGCTTTATCATACGTAATGGTTTCTTTGGTGGTCGGCCTTTCTAAACTCCTCTGAATGGCAAATTTCGGGCTCCGTTAGTAGCGGGAAATGTTATTTGAAAGCCGGATGTAAATGCGAGATTGAAGAAAAGGCAGAACACGAATCCTTATTCCGTGAAACTTTCCCGCTGCAGAGGGGATATGAGGTCGTAAATCCGAAGTGAAACTTGGAATCTTGAGAGGGTGCGGGATATTCAAAAAGCTGACAATCTTGGAGGGTTTTATATGCGTATATAAACCGAGTTTATGTGCAATACAATGCAAATGTGGACGCCATAAAAGTTTTCAATATATACCGTAGGGTTTGAAGTTTATAAAACATGAAGCTTATGTTTCCAATTTATTGAAATTTTGTTTGAGATCCTCTCAACTCAAAAATTATATTTCATGCCTCAAAGTTGCTATATTTCAGCTGTCAATGCTCAAAGAAAGTGATGGTATTTATTCATTTCCTAATAACTCGTAAAAGTTTTATTTTGAAGACAATGACATCAATTGATAAATTTCATAATACAGAAATACTTCTAAATATGTAATAATACTAATCAATTTAGAAAGTTTTTCTTATTAGCTTATGAAATTATTCCAAAATTAAAAGAAAAACACAAAAATACTATCTTCAAAAGCAAAATACTCCATCTGCTTATTTACTAGAATGATTATAAAAATATCTTACCTAAAAGACACAGAAATTATCTTATTTGATGCAATTGTATCCTGATTAATTATCAATTGGAAAAAGACTGTCCCCGCAAATTCAATACATTTGTACTCCTCGTATTACAACAAACTTTTCACTTTTAATCATTACTTTCACCATCTCCTCCGAAAAAACTTACTCTCTTTGGATGCCACCAAAGAAGCCCACTGAAAGACGCCGTTACAAAAAGAACCCTTCAATAATGTCTAAAAACTGTTTTTAAAGCTAATCACCTTCAACATTCCCGCCCTTCCAATCCATTGTCAAAAAATAATCTATTATTCAAATAAAAGAACACTTCTCCGGCCGAAAAAAGAACCAAAAATCACCCGGTCTCTTCCCAGTAAAAATCAAACTAGATACCCAATAAGAGCCCCTTTGAATATAGCCATTGTATGCAGATAGATCGGAGAATAGATCCGTCTGTACTGATATACATATATGGAGACCTTAGTGAAAGAACGTGGTAAGTGACAAAAGGGTAAAAATTAGAAAATTAGCTTTAAAGTATTTCATTTGCACTTAGATCTGTTGAAAATGGTACTTGAAAATCGTAAAAATTATACTAAGTCAAAGTTTATGAAAAAGGAGAAACTTGTAATCATTTAGGAAAAAGTAATATGTTCATTGACGCAAAAACCTAAATTTTTTCAAATATGTCACTTAGCACATTCTCCCACTAAACTCTTCATATATGCACATAGTGCTATCATCGTCTACGGAAGTAAATTGATATCGATTGGAGGGATGATGACCGGTAATTTCGCATAGTCAGTCGATTCTTCGACGGTGGACTGACTGACTATGGATATCACTATGGATGACAGAGGGGAGAAGGATTCATCACCTTTTCATCATTTCGTCTTTCGAAAACTGGTGAAAGATGAAAGTGGAAGGGGATTTTTTTTTATTTATTTTTTTATCTATCTCTTCCCAAAGCTGATAATGACAAATCGATACTAGGTCATTCTGCTTGAAATGGGATACGGAAGAGAGGACTGTCTCCTGTCCAGAGCCGGTTTCAATTTTTCTCAATTGGGAAGATTGGGTTATCTAGTTATTGGGTGACAAAGTTTAGATAGGATTGATTTTAAAAATCGATAATTTATCGTTTTGAAAACAATTTAAGCTGTAATTAAACTCAAGGGGCCAATTTTTTAAGATTCTGTCTAGGTTTATGATTATAGATGACTTGGTATTGTGTTTGCAGTTTACTAACCTTCAATATTTGGGTGTGTTTGAATTTCGCCAAGCACATTTAGGAATCAAGTTTATTTTAATTACATACTTTATGGCAAACTGATTAAGCCAAATCAATTGATATCATTAATTATGAGCCTCTTTCTTTAAAAGAAATATGATCAATATAAACCCATTACATTAACGGTAGAGCTAAATTTAAAGCGCTTTTTCTAATAAATATGTATTACATATATTGTATTATTCTAACGTTTCAGCAAATTTTCGTGTAGTTGATTCGACATATTATTAGAGACAATCCTGAGGTTTTATTGTATACAGGTATTCCTAATTTTTTAATTATTTTTTCTTTTTTTTACTGTTGATTATCTGAAGCTATCCTTACAGTATATCCTATATCATCACCTATATGCATTACTTTCCTTAACATAAGACACGTATAATAACTGACAAAATATTCCTATACAATATAGCATCACTCGCACAAAAACCAATCCTATATTGAATTAAATATCCCCCATATTAATACCCCCAATCCCATACAATCCCCACAATATACCTACCAACCAGATCTTTGAATAATTCATGCGATAATAGCAACAATAACACCCGACACCGAAATCATTAACTGCGGACGACGAAAACAAGCACCAAAAACGAAACAAATCCAAGGAGATCGGGAGGTGACAAAACAAAAACAGAAACACCGTTGCAAAACTGTGTCTCGTACACCTTCAGGCATTTTGGTTCGTTTGTATGGCTTAGAATGAAACTAGCTTGAGTCTATTTCGGAAGTTATATATTGTCTAAGAGTTTGTTTTGGGGAAATTCTATAGGAATTTGTTTTGGAAGTTTCTTCAGAGCGTTTAACGAATTTGCTTAAGTCTATTTTGGAAATTATATATTGTCTAAGAGTTTGTTTTATGGCAATTCTATAGGCATTTATTTTGGAAGGTGCTTAAGAGTGTTAACGTACTTGCTTAAGTCTATTTTGGAAATTAAATATTGTCTAATAGTTTGTTTTGTGGAAATTCTATAGGAATTTGTTTTGGAAGTTCCTTAAGAGTGTTTAATGGACTAGCTTAAGTCTATTTTGGAAATTATATATTGTCTAAGAGCTTGTTTTGTGGAAATTCTATAGGAGTTTGTTTTGGAAGTTCCTTAAGAGTGTTTAACGAACTTGCTTAAGTCTATTTTGGAAATTATATATTGCCAGGGTTTGTTTTGTTTAAATTCTATCGGAATTTGTTTTGGAAGTTCCTTAAGAGTGTTTAACTTACTGGCTTAAGTCTATTTTGGAAATTATATATTGTCAGGGTTTGTTTTGTGGAAATTCTATAGGAATTTATTTTGGAAGTTGCTTAAAAGAGTTTTAAAAAAAGTGTCGGATTTCATTGCTTTGTTGAACAAAACTTGGATTTGTATTATCCTACAGATACATAAATTTAAAGAAAATATAATTTGATTATAAGACTTTCTGAATTTAACTGTGCGACACTTTTGCTTATATAAGTGTATGAAATATTTAATATTCAGTTGAGTAAATCTCCAGACTATATGATTTTCAAAGATTAACTGAAATTTTAGTTGTTGGAGAAATTTTTCTGAAATGTGGGTATTTATTTATCTTGAAAATGTTGATAAAAAGTAGTGAAACATATATTTAAAAATATTACTTTTGCTTCAGTTTTTGTGTTAAGCTTAGAATTTTAGAATTTGGTAATTTTGTCGAATTACAAGCAAAGCACATTTTGAATTTTAAAAAACATTTTTCTAAAACAATTTGTTCTAATAGTTCTAATAAACTGTTTATTGCGAGCAATTATAGATTTTTACCACTCTTCTTTTTGTAATTAGAATGAAATTAAAAGTATTTACTGCCATGCTAGAAATGTGTGTCTGTCTATTTGTAATTCCGAATTTCTACTACGTTTATTTATTAGTTTTTTTCACATTTAGTTCTTATTCTAAAGCTTAAAAAAATTTTCGGACTTAAACCCTTTTACCCCTTTTCACCCCAGAACCCCATACATTACAGAACAAAAAGTATTGCCAGGGAAAGGTGAGGGTAGGTGATGCACCCAATAACTCCGGGAATTGTTGGGCCGAAGAAAGTGCGGGGATAATATTGGGCCCCGAGTTATTTCTTCGCTTAGGCGCAGATGAAGAAAAGGGGAAAAAACAAAAAATATTAGCGAATAAATAAAAGGTGGGCACAGCATCAGTGCCAGGCTCATGACCTTGCCTATTGACGGTCTTATTAAGGGAAGGAAATATTTGAGATGCTATGGAGGGGATTTTTTTTCCGGGACTTAATAAAAGAAGTATGCCCTAATACAGTGAATATTGTTTTCGGAGATAAGGGGATAATCTGTATTAAATTGGTTTGTGTGATGAATAGTATTAAGCTGTCGTTTTCAATTTTTTATGGTTAAGTTTAAAATTTTATCGGAGAACTACCTATTGATGGCCTTGTGGGAAGGAAATATTTTAGATGATGAAGGTTTTCTTGGGACTTTATAAAAGAAGTATACCTCATACAGTGAATATTGTTTTCCGAGATAAAGAGATAAGATTATTTGTTAATATGTGTTAAATTGGTTTATGTTAAATTGGTATTAATAAGGAATTTTCATTTTTTATGATAAATTTTAAAGATTTATTAGAACGTGTATTGTAAATAGCTGTATGGATTTTTAAGGCCTTATAGGGGCCTCTGTAAGGCCTTATTAGAGGAAGGAAAGATTTGGGATGATGAAGGTTTTTCGGATCTTAATAAAATAAGTATGCTCTAATAAAGTGAACTAGACGGACCAATGTCCAAAAACCTTTTTTTTTGTAGTCAGCATTTTCCAAAACGTGATGAAAACGCAACATCCCTATTTTGTATTACCCCATCGCAATGCTTTCATTACCTTATATTACATAATACGCAATTGAAAGTAAAAATAGGAAATTATTTTCGTAAGCACCCAAGTTAAATTGACAAGCACCACACTTTCTTTTTTTTTTTTGCAAAACTGTCTAGTGGTTTGTTTATGCTAATTTTTTCTTACGAAGTTCAAATGGTATTTCAGATTCGCGACTCTCATTTCAATTTTAGGGTCTGGAAATGCATTAGAAGTGTGTTATTACTGAGAATGTGGTGTTACTGAATTTGTAGTGTTATTGGACAAACGGTGTTTAAAAAAAGTCATAAAGTCTTTAACGATCCATCTTTTTTTTACCCTAATGCATTCGCCACATGTAAGTGTGTTTTACGTCAAATTGCAGTTTTGGGAGGCAATTTAATAACTTATATTTAAGTTATAATTAGTTGAATTAAGGGTTAGTTTTAAAAATGGTTTAGAATAAATAGCATAACTTTATATTTCTTTATGTATATATGTAAATAACCGGTTGTAGATAACGATTAGAATTTTAAATTTTATTTTCGGAATTAAATAAACCGAAATGGGTAATTTAGTTTGTAATGCGGCTCAAAATTAATATGCCTGTCACGAATAGCCTTTGTTTTGCTCTAATTAATTTGACCATACCAGTAAATCTCTATATTAAAAGAAACAGGGTTTTTAGTGAACATTGACATTGAATTGTGTAAATATTGTGTGAGAGTACTTTTAAATAGTTTGTTTTAATTAACTTACTTGAGGTATAGAGTTGATAAATGCCTAGAGTTTTATTTTTAGTAACCAGAAATATCTTTATTTCTTTTAAAAAAGGAACATTTGTCATTTCTACACTATTTTGCAAGTCGGGCGTTTACGGTAAATAATAAAATTATCATAAGAGGAATTAAAAAATAAATTAATCAATTATAAATTAAGAAATTACGCAGCCAAGTGGCGTTTAAAATTTTTGTCGGAAGAATAGCTATTTAAATTAAATTTAAAAATCAAAGTTAAAATATTTGTTTTAGGAATTCAGTTCCCATATTGTGTGCACTAACTATTCCAAGACGTTATCTATTTCCAGAACATATACTATACATAGAACGTTATTTGTGACCAGAAATAGTAATAAACTACTTCGAAAGGATCTTTACTTTTTTTCTTGTGCCGTCGTCCAGGTACAAAAGTAGTAACTGGATGAACTGATGAAGCCAGAAATAAACCATGATGACCTTGGCTAATGCCCATTTATAATAGTTACCAATCTAAAATTAGGAAAACTAATCCAATTATCTTTCTCATGTCATAATTATAGCAGTTATCATTACAATTAGTACCATGTTCACATATATGTTATTGAAGGTCAAAGCGCAGTAAAACCTTCATAAAGGTTGTTTTAAAGCTATTCCATTCCTTCCAATACTGAACTTTTCATATTAAAATAGCGTCTTTCATGATTCATTCGTAAAATTTGCTATCGCCAAAACATTTATTTACTTGAGAAATCCTTAATGTGTCTTTTTATAGATGATATTATAGATTGCTGTAATTATTCTAGAAGTGTAATGAAAAGTAATAACTTTTCACCAAATCAATGTTTGTTTTGCTGAAATTATTTAAAATAGATTATGTTAAAACACAACTATTTAGTATTAAAGAAAATTGGCATTATTAAGTAGAGGCATAACAATACATATTTTCCTTAAAAATGAATAATTTAGAATAGCTGTTGTTACAAGTACTTTTATAAAGTGTAAATATGATTTGAAATTAGTTTTAGATCTAAAGAACAATTCCTATATTTTTTTTTAAAGAAGGTTTATTTAAAATTTTATTGCAATATTTAAAATTCAACGACACTTTTTCTTCAACAAGATTTCTTGTGATATCTATGAATTTCTTTAATGTAGCATCACACATTCAAATAAAATTCATCAAGTCATACCCCACATTTTTGTAAGTTAACAAACCATTACTTCATACCTCACTTTTTGTAAGTTAACAAACCATTACGTCATACCTTACTTTTTGTAAGTTAACAAACCATTACGTCATTCCTCACTTTTTGTAAGTTAACAAACCATCCCGCACTCTCATCAAACACTAATTCGACAACGAACACTAACGAGGCATTCAATGGATAACTACTTTTCTAAAAACTAATTTAAAACTTCAAATAATAAATGATAAAACTATCTATTAAAACTTTCCATACGGCACCAGCAGAACTTCAAGCCTATCTGCCCCTCAGCTATCTGCCGATTCCTGCTCCTGCCCTCAGACACATTTGACAAGCGAATAAAACAAATGGTTGTACCATGACTGATGGTGGGCTAACGTCAGGAGGGACGGAGATATATTTTCAAAAAGCCAGGAACGTCCGGTGTGTGCTTTTGCACTGATGATGAAGAAAAGAACAGATCGTTATTTTTATTCGTTGTTCGCTTAAACAGTATCCGCAGGGTTTTAATCTCCATTTTAAGAGGACGAAGGAAACGAAAAATTATACCTCTCCCGATCTTAAGTTTGCAGTATACAAATGTTCTACGAGAAAGGGGGTAAATAGTTCTCATTTTTGAGGACGAGAATCGAATACAAAAAGGTCTTTAACATTCAATAAACAAATTTATTTGTTATTTCAATACATAAATTTATTATTTTTATTAGTTTAGTTTCAGTTAGAGTGTTAGTTTAATTATTTTTTTCCTTCGATTTCGACGTAACAGGGCGCACGAACATCAGGGTCAAATTATCAACCAATCGGATCAGGCGAAGCTTCGGCGCCAGACGCGTTGTTTACGCAAATTCCTCCGCCTAGTATATTTCTCTGCTGCAAACTTAAGGTCGGTTTTGGTATAGAATTTAACTATTTTCTTTTTTTTTATTCGAAGATCAAATGAAACAAAACATTAAGAAAAACGGCACTGAACGTTTTTTTTTTTACTTCGGAGAAAACCACAAGATCTCACATGATTCGTCACTTTTAATTCAATGAAAGAGGAGGCAAGTGTTGGATGATTTATAACGTCATAAAAACGGACGTGTTCAAATTAATTAATATTTCTTTGAAATCATAATGGTATTATCAAACCTAAATTCCGTTAATTACAATTACTTTTTATTTATAAAAAATCTTGTAAATATTTTTGTAACAAGAAATTCTGAAAATTGGATTGTAACATAACAGTACTCTAAGAAGAACTGGAAAATTTTTGTCCTTTGTATGAGCCGTGCAGTTGACTTGTGCCCGTGCTTTGGGTTCCCGCTTTTGGCGGATGGCCAGGAGTTCCAATCCAGCTATGCTTCTAGTCCATGGAACACGGATACGTATATCCGTTTGCATTAATTAATTTGTTTAATCATCCGTATTTAGTTATATTTTGTGTGGGATTATTTAATGTATTGCTGAGGAATTAATTGAAGAAAAAGGTATGGCAACTCTCTGATGATGATGGAACTTTTAATGTGTTTGTGTCTGTAAAACTAAAACATACATTAAAGACGTTAATTTATATAAAAAATACCTCAACTTTTTAAGTAAAGTAGCTTTAAACTTCCGAACTTATGCTTGAGTGCAGTTTAACGAACATGAAAGGTTTATATTTAAATAGTAGAAACAATTTCAGTTATACACGCTGCTGTAAGTTACCTGAATTTTGTTAGATTCAAATGTATTTTTAATCTATATAAAAAAATGTTTTAGAAACCAGCCATTTGTGTTAAAGTTCTAATAAGTATTTAAACTTTATCATTAAAAAAATGAACTAACAGTATTGAACTAACGAAACAGACATCCAGAAACCTTGTCCTTTTTTGCTACCTACAGCAGGGGTTCCCAAACTTTTTGCACGTATTCTGCTTACATGTTTATTTTTTATGTACAAGAATTCGAAAAATTAACTCTAACACAAGCAACTCGTAACAAATAGCATCAAAAAGAGTAGAGCTTGCCGGAAGACCAAAGGGTGTTGGTTTTGCTTCCGATCCAGATGTTAATTAAAATTTCCCTCTTTAAAATAATGTTAATGTTTAAAATAAGGAGTAATATGTTTGCGTTCTCACTGCTCATTCGTACAAAAACTATTAATAGCATCATATTACTCACATCACTCTCGCGTACCACCTGAAATTTTACCACGTACCATGAGTGGTACACTCTTAAAACAAAAGAGTGAAATCCACTCCAGTTGGAGAAGTGCATTTTCGACACTGGAAAGGATTGAATATTAGCTCAGGCTGAGTTGAAATCACTCGTTTGGAGTGATCCTGTCGTTGGTTTAACACACAAAGAATCCACTCCTTCCGGGTAAGTGCATTTTCCAGTCTGGAGGAGTGAAATTAACTCAGACTGAGTTCAAATCCACTCTCTTGTTTTAAGAGTGTACTCGTACAACCGGTTGGTTGGTTGGTTGGTTTGACATATATTTTCAGGCTTGTGTGCTTGGTCGCAAGGACCCGCTTATAAGCCATCGTCAAGTAGGACAACACAAGACACACACATACACATATGACAGATGTTGCCATCTGTCGCCACCTCCACAATTTAGACATGTCCCTGAAGGGGAGGGAAATTTTCTCCAGGAACCTGTACCCATGGTGAACTGCGCAATGACCGACCACAGGACTTTCGGACCCAACAGATTTTACGAGCACGTACTCCGCATATACTCGGTAGGTCTTCAGTGGCGACCGGGTCTCGAACTCTCAACCTTCTGATCTCAAGCTGAGACCCTTTGACCACTAGGCTCCCTACAGCCCTCGTACAACCGGTTGAGAGCCACTGACCTACAGTATACAGTTACAACACTTCTACTACAATTCCTTCTTTATCTTCCAGACTGCCTCCATCTCCAGCTGTACCGCGACAGCAAAGACCGATGCAAGAACGGCCCCACAAAAGCCTCGCTGTCCCTGGAGGGATTCCTGGGCCTGGAGACGGGCTTCACCCTGGACAAAGAATCCAACACCATGGCTCTCATCTGCACGGAGGTGGTGGTGGTGCTGGCGTTCGACTCCAGGGAGCTGCTCATACAGTGGCAGGTCAAAGTCAGGGCCAATCTTGTGGAAGGTGAGTGGGATAGAAACTTTTATAGTAGATTTTGTTGCTTTTCCTACGTATAAAGCCCATTTCACACCTTGTCACAACTACTTGCAACTCCCATAGGACACCGTGCATTGAAAAGTTGCACTCAAGTCGTGAGATTTTTTCGTGCGAGCGCGAAAAAATCGCAGTTGCATGTATCCTTAGCCAATCAGAACTCAGGATTTCGTTGGCTGCATTGTGGCGAACTAGACTTCGCCAACTGGTTGTTTGTTTACTTTTTACGACGCCAACTTTCCTTGCTTACAAAAATCTGCGCAATTAAAAATGGGTAGTAAATGGATGGAAAAAATTGAAATTGATCTAATTAAGGAAGTTCGGAAACATAAATTTCTGTTTGATGCAAAAGATGCCGATAGTTTGATTAAAGTTTGCTTTCTAAAAGATGAAACTTGCCAAATTGTGAGATAAATAATTTTTTGTGGAACCCGAAAAACCAGGTTACCACAAGTTGCGAATTGCAGTTGCAAGTAGATGTGCAGGTGTGAAATGGGCTTAAGGGTAATCAAATTTTTATGAAACAGGTTAGTTTTTATTTGTGTTTTTACGTGCACAGTAAAACTCCAATCATCCGAAGAGTTGCTGATTTACCGAATTTCAGAAGAAAAAAAATGCACCCAACTTATCTGTTGCTGTTCATCTTTTTTTGTGTGAACTTATTTTTTAATGGACCAAAATAATTACTAGGCATTACATTCAACAAAGACGGACAGTAACAGATAGACAGTGTATAAAAACTTATGTATCAAGCATAAACTTTTGAACTAGCATTAACTGTTCTTAACTTACGTACTCATCTGTTATTTACGTACAAGTCAATGAAAGTTTCAATGAAATGAAAATGCTTAAAACTACGTATTGAATTTTTCATAAAACTCCATTAATAAATCAGTTTATCAAGAAGAAAATAAAAAATGGATGCAGTAATCTATGAATTAAATATATTGTGCAATCAGTGCCTAGTCTTTCTAACTGTTCAATTACACATTTACGAAACATGGGTTTAATTTAAGCCATTATTAAGAAATTCGTATCAAACAATGGCTTATTTTCGTTTAATTTACTACCTGTTTCGTTTCAAGAAAGTTTATTAGGCCGAAGACGCTCGCTCAAAATACCCTGGCATTATTCTGTGCGAATACTACAAAACTACTTGCATGAAAAACTAAAATTTAGAAACGAAAGATAATGAGATGGTTTTAAACTTGAATGTGAATAAATTATCAACAGTTGGTAAACCTTATCTTCTAAGAAATGAGAAAAACCCTTTACAATTTATCACAATCTCTTTCACAAAAAAGGTGGCAACGAAACAGGCTATCAAACCATATTGCTGAACACGCAAAAAAAAATCACATTTGACTGTAGACATTCGTTCTAGCCAACTCCACCCTAAGAAATATTATTTCTGCAAAATGCCTTCACAAGAGATGATCGATAACAGTTCATTACATTGAGTGGTGGGCAAAAACATTTAAAGTAATGAAAAACCCAACGGCCGACGAAGGATCGTGGATCAAAAACGCCGTTTTATAGTGGAAAGTTTTCATTAATGCTTCGAGGTATTGGAGCGAGGATAATTACAAAAATACCGTCTCGGTTTTGTAGTGCCGGTGTCGAACATGGATTTTTTAGATACCAAATGTTTTCTGTATCTGTATTTTTTAAGGCCTCCTTTTCAAAAAATTTCAAATATTTGATCGAGGAATTTTATCAATAGTTTTTCCTACTGTTCATCTTGTTAGCTTGTAAAAAAGTGTTGGTCATTTTAACTCACTGAGATATACAGACGTACAAACCTGTCACCTGGATGTCAGGTTTTCCAGCAAACACGTGTTTTATTTTAACAGTTTACAATATTTTCAATTTAACTAAATATTAAAATGTAAAGCAAGGAGTAGTTATTTATAAGCATCTGCTATAAAAAAAAAGAAATTTATAAAATTGAAAAAATATATATTTTTTATAAAATGTGAAAATTAAATTATCATTTTAAATTTAAATTTTTATACCCCCCTGCAGAAAAAAAATTCATTCAATGTGATTATACGTAAATGGTTAAATTATGAATTTAGCCGTTTTTGCACTTATTTTACAAATCTTATATCTTTAAAATAGAATTAGTTATCGTGATGATCTTTGAAAAAACATGTTCAAGATAAAAAAAAAAATTTGCCAAAACATACTATTTAAAGTGTTTAAGGCTCAAAAAATTATTTTTGTGGAAGAAAAATAATCTAATTTATAAATTTAAATTAATTTTCGAAATTTCCTATTCTACTTTGCCAGCTACCAAAAAATCTATAAAATATCAAGGTTATATTCACTACTCCTTAGATATATTTTTTTTATTTTGTTTGGGTTTATGTAGTTAGAAAGTTAATTATAAAATTGAAATAAAAAATTAAATTATGGTGATGTTTAGTTTTCATATCCCCAAACCTCTTTCAAAGAATACTAATCGATATATACTGGCTTTTAGAGAATTTAACCCGTAACAAACCAAATATAATAACATGGTAACTAAAGAAAGTTATAATCAATAGAAACGTTACGCATTTAAGGGCCACTAAAATATAGATGGGTGGGCTAAGCCCAGGTAGATTTGGGAAGTTGTGCCACATAATTTATCTCTTCGCAGTTTCTACCTTCACTTAGCCTTCTTATAAGTTGCTTTGGGTATAACAAAGTAAGCCAATAGCACTTGTGTAGCTTAAAGGCAACGATAATTTAATCAAACCAAAATAGTAATAGATGGATCTACACATACACCCTAGGAGGATGGAAAGAACAGGAGTAGTCACGCGGATCGAAACGTACGGGAACTTAGTGAAGCCAGAGGTGGAGGGGAACCGGGGGAAGGCTGTTATCAATATCTACCCCTAGTTAACATGGGGTTCTATGGGAGAATTTACGATTTTTCGTTTTAAATGAAAAAAATGTTATCACATAATGAAAAACGAATACACATATGTATATTTCTAATATGCTCAGTAGATATATATGTATTATTTAAAATACAATTACAAATAAACACCCAAAACTAGGCGATATTAATATTGGTTCCTCTGGAAATCTTAAAATTATTTAATTATAACTTGGATTTTTTTAAAAAATCCTTTATTAAATCTTAAAAATCTGCTGTTCGCCATTAAAAATTATTATTTTTGATCGAACAGATTGTTTAACGAATATATAACAGAACTTTTATTTAAGTTGCATATGAAATGCGAAATAAAGTAATCTTATTATTATATTATATTCGTATAACTTGTGTATATTCTTTTTATTTAACAATTTTAATTAATGATAACCAATAAATGCTTAAAACTGATTTGATTACTGTTTTGGTGTCTACTTGTTATTTTAAAAAAGCTAATATATTAAGTATTTTTTTACTAATTTGAAATAATTACTGCGATACTTATGCTACTAAATCAACTTGTAGCTATTTTTATGAATAAAATAAAAAAAAATCAACTAATAATTTTTTTAATCAAAAATATATTAAATGGAATTTTTACAATTAAAGTTGCTTAAATAGAGTTAATTAGCAGGTTTTTATGTTATGTTTGTCACTATTTTTATGAATAAAATAGAAAATCCACTAATAAAGATTTCTTTCTTTTTTAAATAATATTCTATGATACAATGTTTACAATTGAAGTTATATTAAAAAAATATTCATTCGATTTTAAATCTATACTGGATCTATAATAGTTTAAATTATTTACTTAATTCCAAGACGGGATTCTTATTAGGGACTTTTACTAGGGTTACCAGACGTCCGTATTTAGCAGGACACGTCCGTATTTAGAAGCTCGGTCCTGCTGTCCGTATTTATTTTTAAAAAATCCCTAAATGTCCGTATTTTTGAAAATTTAATTAATTTTGAAAATCTTTAAAGAAAATTTGTATACATTTTAAAGTGTAATAGTTTTAGTTTACTCCAAAGCAACTTTTTCTAATATAAAAGCCCAATGGACAAAATAAATAGACTACAGATTGATCGCGTTAGAATGTTGACTGCAGTTTTAAGACTATATATCTAAAGGCAAGGACTTATTGGGAGGAAAATTGGCTCTATAGAAAAATATGCTAATAATAATGTTTAAATAATATAATGTAATAATGTTTAATGTACTAATAATGTTTTGTCTCAATTTTAAATGTGTCCTGCTTTTTCTGCCTTTGTCCTGCTTTTTGAAACTTAGTGTCCTTGTTTTTACCTGGTCCTTGTTTTTACCTGGTAACCCTAACTTTTACAATATAAAAAATTTAACGGAACGTATTTAATTGAAGTACTCAAAATCGATTCAATGAATAGATTTTACATGTATACACTAATTAACAGGAACATAAATAAATTAGTGTTTTGTATATACCTTATATTTTTATTAGCTATGTTACAAGCATTAGTGGTTTGGTAGCATAAGTATCACAGTAATAAATTGTAAATTGGTAAAAAAAAAATACTTAATATATTAACTTCATTAAAACTAACACGTATACATCAAAAATAGTAATCACATCAGTTTTAAGTATTTACTGGCTATCATTAATTAAAATTGTTTAATAAAAAGAATATACGCAAGTAATACGAATAAAATATAATAATAAGATTACTTTATTTCGCATTTCATATGCAACTTAAAAGTTCTAATATATATTCGTTAAAAAAATCTCTTTTATCAAAAATATTAAACATTTAATGATGAACAGTAGATTTTTAAAATTTAATAAAAGATTTTTAAAAAAATCAAGTTATAACAAAATAATTTTAAGTTTTTCAGAAGAACCAATATTAATATCGCGTAGTTTTGGGTGTTTATTTGTTATTGTATTTTAAATAATACATGTATATCTACTGAGCTAATTAGAAATATACATATGTGTATTCGTTTTCCATAATGTGATCACATGTTTTTCATTTAAAATGAAAAATCGTAAATTCTCCCATTGAACACCATGTAAAAGTGGGGTAGATAAAGGTCCCTTTCTCCCAAGAGGGAGGGGAAAGCTTTTTCGCTTCACGCCGAAGGCCACATGACTACTCCTGTTCTTTCCATCCTCCTAGACATACACCCTCTTGTTCTCCCCTTCAGGGACATGTCTAAATTGTGGAAGTGGCGAGCGATAGATGGCAGCATCTGTTGCGTATGAGTGTGTTGTGACTGTCTTACTTGACGAAGGTTTATAAGCGGGTCTCTGACCAAGCACACAAGCCTGAAAATATATGTCTCCCAACCAACCCTCTTGTTCACTTAATCTACTCCGCAAATGATAAATAGGTATAAACGAAAATTTCATTGTTTTATTTATCATCCATGGTCTGAAGTTACAGCGCATGTAATATGTTAAAACTGATCGTGGCGATTATTGTATACAGTTTATTACGGAGAAAGCAAGCGGGTTGTTATTACGTCAAATGCTATTGCATTGAGCTCCTTTGTGTTTGAAAGATATGGTAATTGGATTTTCTTGAATTATGTTAAATGGTCTATAAATTGGGTGGATGAACTCATATCAAAGAAAAAGGTTAACACTGACATGCGATGTTGGGATATACATTTGACAGTTTCTTTTTCACTATTTTTTAATTAATAAAATTTGTAGTTGGCTCCTTATAACAGGTTCATGGGTATATAAAAAAACATAACCTAATAGTACAGTCGAATGAGATAACTTTGACCCAAGCATAAAAACCTGGTGGAAACTTTGGTATTAAGTATTTTTTACCATAGATCAATTCAGAAATGCGACTAATTTAAAAAGAGCATATATTTTTAAAGAGTATATTCAATGAGAAGTTCTTAACTTAAAAAGGTTGGGATAAGGTTACTCTCTAAAACCAAAGTTGCCCCATTCGACAGTACCAAAAGCTCTCAATTAGTTTTTCAGAAAGTTTTGTCTGACTGTTTGGTTGAATGCATGTTGATAGAAAAACTAATAAATAAAGAATATTATAAAAAAAAAATATTTAAAATATATTAATGCTCTCTAAGAAAAAGGAAAGTCTAAAAAAATCTCTTTTAGTTTTGTATTATCCTGTTTTCATTCATATAACTTGGTGATTAGGAGGAAGAGAGAATTGATAAAACTTTACATTTATTTTCTTAGTTGTAAGCAAATAGAATTTTCATTAAAAACGTTACCGTACAATGCATATTTGATTAATTAAAATATGAATGTACACTCATTAAAATCATTTTCATAAAGTATATTCTTTCGAAAACATTTCGTAATGGAATGCATAACTTGTTCTTTCCATTAGTATTCCTTTTTATATCATCTGTTTTTTTTTCCTTTTGAATATTTCCAAATGGAAAGAAACTAAAATAATAGCTTCTTTTTTTGCAATGTAAATGATATGCATAAATAAAAATATTTTTTTTATTTTTAAACAGTTTTTTCGTATTTTTAACCAAGATATGTCCTTAGAAAACCATTGTTTTGAATTCAGATAAGTACGTGTTCGACATTTTCAATAAATGATATTAAAAATATATTTAACATAAAATAATGGAAAATCTCCTTTCTCATATTATTTAAATGATCACTGTGTTAATTTAACTGTAAAATATTCTTTAAACGTTTTGATGAATAAAATAAAACAGTTAAGCTAACAGTTTCCATAAACAAAAAAAATATTTAAAACTAATAATATTTTTATGCTTTTACAAAAAAAAAGCCGTTCTTCCATTACATGCATTACAACAGAAAGATTTTCTCATACAAAAAAGTAATTGTAGGCAATTTTTTCCATAGAGATATTTTTACCAGTGATATAGAGTAACGTTACACCAAGGTTTTACATGCTATGGATTACAATAAAAAAGGAGTATAAAGCAACAGTTCCCTGAATGTGAGAAAGAAATATTTTCCATGAAATATAAAATGGCGTGGTATTAATTATTGCAAATTTGAGCTTGGGAGCGTCATGCGATAATAATCAAAAAAAACCTAGAGAAAAATTACGAAAAAAATTAAAGAATTGTGATAAAATTCTATATTTTCGGGGAAATACAAGCATAAACTATTTTAAGTTGAAAGAAATATATTCTAATATAACAATAAAAGCCAAAACAATATTTTTGTAAGTAATACAACACATATTTATGTCTTTTACTATTAAAACAAATTATACAGTGAAATTAGGTCTCATTTATCGAACTGAGTAAAAATAGTTAGATAATATTATTTGAACTAATCATTCTTTAGTTGATAGAAAATTCCCTAAATAGGCCAATTATATGTATATATTTAAATATAATTATAAGCAGTTTATTTGTAAGTATTTTTTTAACAAAATCAATTAATATCAGGAAAAATTATAAATTCCCTTGTGAAATGCTTCATGTCATCCAAAAAGTATAAATTAATAGAAATATACAAATAAATGACAATGAATATTAATTATTTCCTTACTAATAGTGTCTTCATTTGCATTCATTAAACCTAGCCATATTTATTAATTGTAATTACCAGCATTACCAGTGCAAGGAATATTTGTGTAGTATGCTACTTAGGGAGTTAATTGCCATAACTAAGCCCAAAACCTAAAAGGCTTCAATATCTTGGGTTAATTTGAAATTAAGATGTGCAGAAAACTTGTATTCCTCAAGGTTTAACGAAGTTTCTTTCATTACGGAGAAATTTTGCTGAATTAAAAAAAAAAACGTTTAAACGAAAATAAGCTCCTGCGGGGATTATATGCAGATTTGATTTTAATTGAGGCATATATTACATGAACTTTAGCTACTAAATAACTTTAAAATGTTAAAATAAACTTAGAATTTATCCTTTCAAATAAAGGTGTAAAAGGCTAATAATTCTATTTTTAAAAACTTCAATTAATAAACTCGAAATTTAAAGCGAAGTAGGATTTTAATGAATATACTTCAATCAGTTTCTCAAGTAATTTAATTGAAATAATTTAAATTAAAACAAACAGAACCAAATTGTTGAGTCGGATATAATCTCACATATCATAAGATACATTTAAAAAATTAGACATTTAAAAGGGTTTTTAACATGGAGGCGTTGAATTAGTGCAAGCATTGATTTTTAATTTGAATCAGTTCTTCCAAAGTAAGCACTTAAGCTCTTTTCGTCATTTAAAATTAAGTACATTAATTATTCATTCTCACTCTTAAAAATCCCCTCAAGAATTTGATAAACCCACGTTAGATTTCTCTCAAGAATGTTTCGATAAAAATTATAGTATCTGCTTTAATATGGAGGTTCCTGTTTGCAAATCTATTTTAACGAGTTACAGATATCTTCGTAGTTTTGAAAAAAATTAGATTTGCAGCTCTTCGTACGGATATTATATCGAGGTCTAAAATGACCATTTTGTTTGAAAAAAATTTAATTGTATATGTATTGAGATTTTGGTCCAGGTAAAAATCTATTTCTAGGTCTAGATCTATGCTTAAATCTGGGTCTACACTGTTCAACATGAAAAATGATTCTACTGAATATCAAAAATATGGTGAAACATTTTTAGGGTAAACCAAAAAATGTTTATCGAATTTCCAATGCTTGGGAAAATTTCCTTATATTATTATTAGTATGTGTGCAAAATATTATTGCACAGGTGCTAATAATAACATAAAAATTAATATATTTTGACTATAAATACTTATTCTAAAAACTAATAAAATTTCTATCCTAATACTTTCAGTTGCTTTTAATTCCAACCATTATGCAAATTTCGTTACTTTTACAGTTTTTTGTCAGTGCTTATACATATTTTTACTTATTTTCAAATAATTCAAAAGTTATTTTTGTATATTTAAAGACAATTAAGTTTTCGAGAAGAACGACAATAAGACACTATCGGCGTATCCTGTCTAATATAAACATGCGTCTGAAGAAATGTGGCCTGCCATTATCGTAGTAAACTAAATGCAAATCACTTTTCATATTATTTCAGTAAAACCCTTTACAAGGTAAAATATTGTACTCTTATCTGTATATTGATGATGCCATTCAATCTGCGGTGGTTCACCACAGATGCCACAGATTCAGCGTCAGTGCGCTAGATGGAATTGAATTACTACTATGTTACTATATACCAGTCATTTACATTTTAATAGTAATTGTAGTATATAAGCCGAAGTAACCCATCTCCACCTTGTGGATCCTTTTGATGGACCATGGGTTGCCAAGGCTGGGGCTATGGCTCACTTGCAAGAGGTGCCAAATTAAAACCGGGTCACTCTCGGCACGTCCGTGGCTGAGTGGTTAAGGCATCAGCCTCAGGATTCAACCTTCTCAGGTTCGAATCCCACCTACTGCCAGTCATCCTATAAATTGGATATCTGTACTAGGAAAGAGTCTCGTGACGAATGGGCACGAGTACACTGAGACAGACGTGCTCGTTAAATCTGTGGAGTCCAAAGTCCCGACGGCGTCAATGTGCGATGTCGCTTGAAGTTCTCTGGTATGCCCGCTCACGTGTCGACCTCGTCACTTGACCAGGGTTTTAAATTACGAGGCGTTATTGGCTGTGTTAAAGATCCAACAAAGAGGCTTGAAATAGGCAGCCGGAAACGATTAGACTACCACTACCGGGTCACTCTATACCCCTTCAGTGGTGACTCGGGCGTACTAACTATCCCATAACGTGTACTAACTATCCCATACCCATAGTCATACTGTTTAATCCCTCTTTTCAGAACACCAGTTTCTGGTACAGATCGCATACGTGCCAGCCAAGAGCAAGCTGACCAGCGGACCAGCCCGACTCCACCTCCTGGACTACATGTTCTGCCTGACAGCCGGCGTCCCGCCCAAGCTGCTGGGCATCTGGCCCCTCAGAGAGCTCAGGAGGTTCGGGGTGGTGGATGGCAAGTTCTGCTTCGAGGGAGGCTCCAGGTGTGGGAAGGGTAAGTGACACTTTTACGAATGGACAATGGGGGTTGTGTTCTGAATCGGCAAGAGGGAACTATGTTGCTCATAATCACTTAGACAGTTTAGAAAGCACTGGACACCAGCACTGAGGATGCAGTTGCTCTTACTCTATAGTCAGTAATTTTGGTACAAGATTCACAGTCAATAATTTTGGTACAAGATTGCACTGGGTAAAATCCTGGAACTTTTATATCTTATACCCCTATATGGAGCTTTGATTTGCCACTTTTGACTTTTGCGGAGTACAGATGCCGTGGTTTTAAAACAAAGTTAGTAAATTCATGCTATAAATAGTAGTGGCAACTACAAAGATCCAAGATTCTACTGCAATCTGCAATAAACTTTTTTTACAGCGTGAGTTTAGTTTAGTTTAGTTTAGTTTAGTTTGAATATCATCGCACTAAAGCTACACGACAGCGTATGTGAGACTTTCTCAAATGAACAATAGGGCTCCAAGTCACGATCTGGATAATGACATGGGGGAGTGGGGACCAACAAGGGTGAACCGAGAACTGGTATGAAATAGTTCATCAACAGGAATGGACTATGTTTCCGTCCAATCACTTAGGCATTTAGACAGTACTGGACATCATTAGTGAGACAGCATTTTTCCAGTACTAGATATCACCGAGACCCTTACTTTATAAACTAAATAAAAAATTGCATAAAGAGAGTCATATTAATTTTCTGACGATACTGAGGTTTCAAATTAAAATAAGAGTTGAAATTGTAAAATATATTATATGTATAATATTAAAATAAAAGTTCAAATTGCACTATGCCTCTGAACACAAGCAGTAAATATTTTCTTTTGTTGATACACCTAAAACATAATAATTATAAAGCTTCTTTGACCTTAAGATATTTATTTTCGTATAGTATTATATAAAGCATTTAATTTTCGAAAAATATTATCCATAAGAAATATGGATTTCTAAATAATAAAACTTTAATAAAATTAATACTTGATAGAATAAGTTGATTTATTCATAGAAAGATGAATCAATAATTATTTATATTTCGTGTTACATAAATTGATTTTATCCAGAACAATTAGATAAATACCGCAAAAATGTATATTTAATGGTTTTCGGATAATTTAATGCTAATATTTTAATAAAAACTAAACTATACACCATCATTACTCCCCTTTAAATATTACACTGAAAATCAATTATACCATATTTGCGTAAAGTATTGAAAGTTAATTATTGACATTACGGTTCCATTAAGCTTCAATGGCACGAGCAAATGATTTTCGATGGTCCACAAAGTATCATTCGCCCTAATGTAAATCTATGATCTGAATTATAACTCCATTAATCACTTTAATAGGAATTGTAATCTTTAAATGGATTGTTTACCAAGTTTTAGATCCAGGATGGCTTTAAATACTTGTGATAGCTGACCCTTCCACGTGAATTACGCTTGTTTAATGGTACGGTTAAACAAACGTTGTGTATGAATAGATCGTTTTCACTCTTTCACGGTATGCAGATAATCCATTCAGTAGTTTAACTATGAAGCAGAAACTCAGCTGAAGTTTAATTACAGGACTTTATACGTGATAGCATGAATTTTGGACAATCATAGAATTACTTCATGGTACATAGTTTAAATTATTGTTTGTGAATTCGTTATATTAAATAAACAAGTTTTGCATGTTATAATTTGATTTTTGTAAGCAAAGACACAATTGATTATTCATTTTTTTAAATATTTTATTCCAAAATTATCACTATCTTTGTAATTAATGAGTGAGGCCCAGCGGCTTAGTGGTAGTGCTTCGCATTGCCACGCCACAGGTCCGGGGATCGAATCCCTGATTGAGTGAGGTTGACCCATCTTTTCATCCCTTGAGTGGGTCGATAAAATGGGTACTAAGCATGCTTGAGAACTAAACTAATTGGGTTCCGCGTGAGGGTGACCACCTTAAGGGGACGTATGCCTAGCACCCCAGAGCCGTAGGTCACGAAAGCTGAAATGGGCACGGCAGGCTTTGGCCCAGTAATTGGCTGTTGAGCCGAGGAGTTTAATTAGTGAGTAAGTACAAAGCTTTCATTTAAACAAAAGAAATAACGGTATATATAAAATGTGGGTGCGTTTAAGATTTATATATAACCTTGAAATCGTCTAGTGTGAGTTAATGATGAACACGATTCCAGTTGTCATCAATAAACAAGTTTTTATTGGGTAAATTGATGAACAAAAATAATCAACTATTTTTAAAAGAGTAAAATAAAACCATATATTTTGAATTAACTATAATTTTTCACTTTTAAATTCAGCTACTTTTAGTCAAGTATCTTTTATTCTAAAAAATTAATTTTAAAAAATTGTGTTGAATGTTTCATGGATATTAGACACTTGCTTTGCATTATTTTTATTGCAATGAATATTAAATTTTTAATTAGACACTCAGTTATAATACTTTGCAATAAAGTGCTCTAAAAAGAAATGTTACTCTTCAAAGAAAGCATTTCTATTTAATATTTTTGCTGAAAATAAGACTATAAATTTATCGTAACGTTTATGGGAAAATGATCCGTCAGACAAACATATTTTTTCGTGTTATGAATCCTATAATATTCAAAATTTGACTACCTAACAATTAGAGCAAATATTAATTCAATTGGTAGACGAGTTGGTTTACACAGTACGCGAATCCTTATAAGACCCGAGCAAAATCCTACCCGTATATTCTTAATTTAAACATACTTTTCATACAAATATACTATGCTATTATAAATAGTATGTTTTGCAAAGAATTTTTTTAAAAAACTATGTTTAATAGTTACTGGGACACACGCCTTAAGCGCTAAAAAATACACATTTTTGTGCTATAGATGCAAAACAAAATGCCGTATCAATTTTTTGTATTTAGCAGTTTATTTTAACATTGTTTTTAATGCAAAATGCCCTTAAAATTGACTACTAAAACGACTTTATGAAAAGTTTGGCAAAAAACTTAAAATAAATGTTTTAAGAACTCTAATATCATATTGACCGTCGTTCAACTTCATTTTTTTATAGAAATAAATTACTGCTACCTGTAATCAAAGGCTAAAAACTGATATTTGAATCTTCTTCTTTCGGACCAGATTGAAACTAATTAACTTGTTAATTGTTTGTGGCAGGGTTTTAAAAAATGGCCCCAAATAGGGACGCCAGATCGTAAAAGGATAATGAAATAGATAATACAATAAACTTCATGTGATTTTTCTGAAAAACTAGCATTATGACGCAGATCACTTTTCCGCGATATTAAAAAAAACTGGTGTTACTTATTTTTAAAAACTATTCTTGAGTATCAACAATTCTGGTTATTAATTCACGATCTCATTAGCTTTTTGTAGCATTATCCTATTTACTGATTCATTTTTCAGCACGTGTCTTATAATATGAAAAATTCATGAGTAAATTTTAGACTTCATTAATTTAGTGTATTGATTGCTAATGAGGGTTTTGCATGTATTGCTTTAATTCTACACTTACTCATACTCATATAATGTAATGTATTTGTGAAGGCGGTTATGATGTAAGTGCGTGATGTACAGAGGCTGTTAAGGGAAAAAGTGGGCTTTATAAAGTGAAAAAAATAGTTTTAGCACGTTAATAAATCTCACGTTAGTTTCATAAACACCACATTTTTTAACATTGAAATAATTTTCGTACACATTATAAAATCATTTTGGCACGATTTCAATGTAAAGTTACTATTAATTGTTAAAATAAGTAACTTTCGGCACGCAGATGGGCCTTCTTAAAAAATGTAACATATATTAAATATTTTTTTTAAAGTGCACTTGTTTTCAAAAGCGTGAAAAATTTAAAAACTACAGATTCATACTTAAATTATAAATTAATACTTAATGCAAAATTACAAATTAATACTTAATGCAAAATTACAAATTAATACTTAATGCCAAATTACAAATTATTACTTAATGCACAATTACAAATTAATACTTAATGCAAAATTACAAATTATTACTTAATGCAAAATTACAAGTTAATACTTAATGCAAAATTACAAATAAATACTTAATGCAAAATTACAAATTAATACTTAATGCAAAATTACAAATTATTACTTAATGCCTGAATGAGCTGGATGGAACACAAAAATATCTATTCAACTTCAAGTACGTTAAATGAAAATCTAAAATTTTTATCTTTATGAATATTCTAATTTTCAAACTATCTGTTTAAACAAGCTCTTTCGTTCAATCGAATTATATGTCATTCGCATTGAACTGAACAAAAAAAGCTAGCAAACATTAAAGCGAAGTATACTTTAACGAATATTCTTCAAACATTGGTTCAAGTACTTTAATTGAAAGAATTTAGATTCAAAATATTAGAAAAATCGGATAAACTCTCACTTGTCATGAGATACATTTTAGAGATTAGATATTTTAAGATATTTCTAACATAGAGACGTTGAATTATGGCACTTTATTATTTGAGTCAATTCCTCAAAAATAAGCCCTTAGGCTCTTCTCGTCATTTTTAATTTCTTAAATTACTGTTATAGTCATTTGAAATTGCTGATAAATATATACGCTTTAAAGAAATGTGCTTCCAGTTTAATATTAAAGTGTATCTAATTAACTATGCTATTAAGTATTGAAGTTTATCTAATTAACTATGCTATTAAGAATTGAAGTTAATCTAATTAACTATGCGATTTAATATTATAGTTTATCTAATTAACTATGCGATGTAATATTTTAAATTTATAAGATACTTTTTACCATATAATTAAAAGTTATATTTCTGATATTTTATCTCCTATCTATTTTTTATTTGTGTCAAAACATATTTTCAAAATAAAAAATTATAAACTTAAACTCCACTTTATTTTCAGGTGAAGGGCTGCATGTTCTCTTGACCAATCAAGCAAAAGATCTGGTTCAAACTTTCGACATGGCGTCTCGTGGGAGGTTACCGGGGAAAAGAAAAGTTTCTGTGAGGAAAAACACAAGTAAGAAGAAATTAAAGGGTTATCTCCTTCAATTTACAACGTTTTTTTTTTATAGATAAGTGCATGTTTACGCGTCGATGAGTGCTGTTTCTGGTTGAAGTATTTTTGTTAAATGCTCTTTTCGTGAAATGATAAATGATTGTTTTTTAATTGCACAATTAAAATTTTGTAAAAACAGAATTCTAGTAATTCTTTAAGTATTTTAATAATTACTAAATTTTAAAAAAAAATGTTAATATATGATCCTAATAGCGAATTACTTTTTTTCAGTAATTTAACTTCTTTCGGTTTTACTGATAATTTGTATAATTTTATAAATTTCTCTCAAATCTTCACTAAGATTGTGCAGATTTTGACTAAAATAAACAATTTAACTGACAGAAAATCCTGTTAAAGAGAAATTATTAACGTTATGAATGTAATACAAAGCTGTTAATTAAAACATGCAGCTTAAATAGATGAATAAATTAACGATGATAAAATCCAATCAAAAAATAAAACGTAAAATTTAGGTTCAAAGATATTCTTTGGCAGTATGAAATTTTTTGTAAAGTATACAATGCTGCAACTATGTTCTGCAAACAACGCTGCAATTTAAGTTCTGCTTAAATACAGTTCTGCAAGCAAAGTGCAATAGTTCTGCAAACTATGGCACATGAAAAATGTATACTACGGATTAACCCAAAAAAGATATAGCATTTCATAAACTATAAGGAGGAAGAAAAACGAGGCAGGCCTCTCGAACAAGATGGCTAAACAATGTTTAGAAGTGCCTAAGAGGTCTTGTTGTTAGCAAATGGACAGTTGCGGAGTCGGATTGTACAAGATGATTTAAACTGACTGAGACAGCCTTGGCTGGAAACCGAATGTAGTTAAGAGGAAGACGAAGATAAAAAAATACAGATTATTTTAATTTAATATTTCAAACTGACCAATGTGGGGCTCGGTTGGCTTAGTGGATTTGATCGCAACCCATTGCGCTAGCAGTCTGCGTACTGTACAAGGTGTGGGATCGATTCCTTCGACTTGGTGTATTTTCTCTCTCTGTGTCCGTCTTACTTGACGAAGGTTTATAAGAAGGTCTTTGATCAAGCACACAAACTGGAAAATATATGCACCAACCCCTATGATACATGTATCACAGACACTTTAATCTAAATCTAATACATTTGTTCCATTATCTCTCTCCAGGTGGCGCAGAAGGCACAACCAGCCGGTCCTCACTAGCCGGCAGCCGGCCCTGTAGCGGTGCAGGACCACCCGAAGCCGAGAAGCTGTCGACATCTGGAGACACCTGCAGCTCAGAATCATCCACAAAGCCACTTCTTGAAGGGGGCAACGAATTAGGGAAAGGGGTGCGACCATGCCACTTCCACTACAGATGGCCATCGTGCATAGTTCCTTGTGGCTCCACCAGGGGTGAGGGTGGCGCTGCCGAGGAGGGTGCCAAGACCATTGCTAGGTCCACTGTTGGGGGACATGGAAGAGAGGGTCAGATGATGTGGTAAGGAAACTTGATTTGGATTTGTGCGTTGCATCAAAAGAATTTTTTTGTATTTATCACAAGGAGACTGGGGCTAGTTTTTCCACAGATCTTTTCATTTTTGGCGGACTGCGAAAATATACCCCGTATATGGGGAAAATTTTGCAGCTTAACACATTTGCCCCCTTACTGCCAAAAAGTATATCTTTTTTTTATAAGTATAGTAACTTTGTAAATAAAAGCGTGAAGCAATCATTGAGATCAAACTTTTTCAAAATAAATAAAAGCAAAAAATATAATAAAAAATTAAAAATAAACAAGGAAAACTATATCTCTGGCATCCCTACGTTCGTTCCTTATTACATTTGGTCAGTAAAAGTCTCTCATTTGCTTCTTTAAACTAAAGGAAAATTTTACCTGAATTTTGATGTTCTTATTCATAGCCATTATCGTAACAAATTCTTTAAAGTTATTAATTATTTTCGTTTTTAATGAACATTCTTTAATGGTTCAAATAATTTTTTTAAATATGTTTCAAATCTTAAGAAAAATATATTGTAAGAGGTAGTTTATTCCTAACTTTCGCATTAAAGCTCCTTCACCATCAATTTCAGGGCTGTCGGACACTGCCAAGGCTGCGGTGTGCACTACTGCAGACGCAACGCGGGCAACAAAGAAAACACAGCTCCAGGTCCAGGCGAGGACCCAGCAGGGTTCACTCCCCAGTGGACCATGGACCTAGGGATCGTGTCTCCATCTGCGGACAACACAAATGTGCAGACCAGGACTTGCTCTAGGAACAAGACAACCAAGGCGTCTCCCCACGACAGGTCCTCACTGTGTTCTCAGAGCAGCCAGAGCAGTGGTACCAGCACAACTAGCAACACCAGTTCCAGTAGTGGTAGTAGCATGTCGGAGTACTCAGTGCCTAAGAATTGCCTGGATTCCTTTTATGATAGGTAATTTTGGAGAATTTGGATGATGATTCTAATTCGCGTGTTATTATGAATGATTATTTTTTTAACCTTCTTCAAAAATTGGTAGGCATAATTGTTTTGCTTTTAGTAATAGTCAGACTGTAGGTGAATACTTAGGAATTAATTTTTAGATAATAAACCTACAGTAGGATTTTGACCGTGAAACAGTTACTTTCCTCGAATCAGCCGAAGGATTCTAATTCGCGTGTTATTATGAATGATTATTTTTTTAACCTTCTTCAAAAATTGGTAGGCATAATTGTTTTGCTTTTAGTCAGACTGTAGGTGAATACTTAGGAATTAATTTTTAGATAATAAACCTACAGTAGGATTTTGACCGTGAAACAGTTACTTTCCTCGAATCAGCCGAAGGATTATGTAGATAATACAATGATAGTAATAGACTAAAAACGTTGTTGAACAAAAATAAGACTATTAAAGTTATTGAATCTGTTTATTTTTTTCTTTAAAAGCATTATGATAAGTTATCGACACAAAAGCAATTATAAGTTTACCCTTAGAATGCTAAATCCTCATTGTAATGCCATTTCATCATTAGAGTGCTAACTTATCTTTATACCCCCCCCCCCCTCCATAGCAATATTAACTCACAATCTCATCAGACATTATTGACTCATAAGTAAGCTGAAAACAAATTGTTATGCTAATATAAAAGAGTTACATTTCAGCTGTGTGCCTGTGACAATTCCTTAGCATCACTAATAGCTCCAACTTTCTGACAGGCCTAAAAACATCCACCACCAGAGCACCCCCCACGCCAACCGCCTCAGTCTCATCGAAGACAAAGACAGGCTGGGCCCCATCCGCGAAGGGGCCCCTTGCACATGCTGGAAGCAGCAGAAGACCTCGGACCCTGCCTCCCACGAACTTCTTCTATTCGGCGGGGGCCTACTCTGTTCGTGCTGGGGGGCCCAGAGAGGGCCACAGGGCCCCGATGCGGACATGCCCTCTGTGAGTAGCAGTGGGAGTAGCAACGCTTCGCCTCAGACTTCGCCACAGAAGAAGCAGATGCCGTTGGTCAGCGTGCCCATTCTGCTGCCGTGCACGTGTGGCAAGGTGGCGAATACGCAGTTCCAGAATAACTACGCGGTGCCGAGACCTGGGACACCGGTTAAGGTAATATTTATGAAGAGTGGTGATCAAAAATTCCATTAGGTGAAGATAAGTGGAGTAATGTAGCAATGTGGTTGGGTTAAAAATCCATTGATAGGTATGGCTATAGGCAGGTCAAACGGGGCACGTGCCCAGGGCCCCCAACTTTAAGGAGACCCCAAATTTTCTTCATGAACATTTATTCTCAATACAACAGTCCCAAACTTTTTAATCTGAAGTAAGCAAAAAAAATTCATGAACAAAATTTTACTTTAAAATTGTCTTTAATAAACTCTGAATTAATCTATTTACAATAAGTTACTTTGGGGGGGGATTTACCATGCTTTACAAGCTAATTACTTCGGCTATTTTTTTTTTTTTTGGTAAATACTGTAAGATAGGAAAATACACGCAAATATTTTATCGATGTATGTTTTGGGGCCCCCAAATTTTCTCGTGCAATAGGCCCCTAAAGTTGTAAGTCGGGCCCTGGCTATAGGTATCAGTCAGTCAGATCAAGAAAGATTTCACATGGGAATATAAGAAATATGACGCCAAAGTTAGTTCAGGGTGCAATATTTTTGGGATTTGTTAGGCCCATTACATTGCTCCTTCATTTTATTACGAGTTTTTTGCTGAATAAAATGCCATATCTCTATAAGAGTGTCACTTTAAATTGTTAATAGTATTTATCCTTTTTTAATCATTCTGAATAAAAACTTATTACCATCACGTAATGAGAGAAAAATTTTAAATAGACTTTGTAAAAAGCTGTTTTAAAAGTTTAACTACCCTAAGCAATTAACAATTTAACTTAACTAAAAACAACCAAAATGCAAATCAGCAGTTTAAAAAATAGAAAGTTTACTGAAATGAAAAATTTAGTAATTAATGTGTTTAGATAATTTGTTTGTAAAAATGAAAAAAAAATAATTTTGGAGAAGCTGATAAAAGCATGGAAACTTTGCCCAAAAGAACTGTAGTTAAAAACATTGAACGTTAACAACAAATCTGAAAAAACAGCTCTTCCTACGTTTTTTTTTTAATAAATTTTTTAACTTTTTTCCTTCTAATGCATTGGAAGCTAATTAGTCTCAACTTTTGAATTCCACGTTTTAGATAACCGCAAACTTTTCTTGCAACATTGATAATTACTCCCGAATGTAGCCTGTTCTTAACTATCTAAAAGATACGTTCTAATTATAAAAACGCAATAAAAGCCACCTTAAGGTACAAAAATATTTTATGTTGACTTCCATAAACAAAAAAAAAACATCGCAATAAAAGTTGGTAAAAGGAAATAGAATTCTGTTTTTCAGCTTTAGCACGTACCGTGGCGCGATACAAAAGGATTTCCGAAGTAAAAGAAAGTTATTTCGTGCGTGATGCGATGGCTTTCCAGCAGAAAAGAAGTTTTGATGTAAATAAATAACTGAAAAAGCCGAAACGTGTAACTAGCAGAAAGCAATTGATCGTAGTTGTTTCTACAAAAGGCAAATTGAAATTGAATGTTGAAACGATAACAAAAAAAGGGTGAGAACTTACAAAAATAATTATAGCCTACTCTATGATTGAAATGAAATTTCAGCTCTAGGAACGTCAACATTTTTCTTCGTGCGTTGTTTTCTAAAGATATGGGAGAAAGTCGGAAATATTGGAAAAATTTGTTTTGGTTATTTCTTTTTCCATTTACTTTCACAAATACTCTGGAAGTTTCACTGAAATTGAAAATCAATCCATTGATTAGGATTCCACGTTTTCCATCAGCGTTGATGGTAAAGCGTCAACTTGTGAAAACAAGATATTTTTCATAATTAAAATGTGTAAATCTGCTGTTTACGATTAACTTTTTTGTGCCTAAATTTTTGATGAATGAATTTTGGCGTTTATCTTAAAAAGTTTACGTTTTAAAGGCTATTAATTTTAGGGATCGTAATAATAGCTTGTTAAAGCTGTTTTATTTAAGCAATATGCTTTACATTAGTTTATTAATACTTGGTTAACTTTAGATAACTTTTAGATTATATGATGGTTGGTGCTTGTTCAATGGTTATGATTTTCCTTCTTTACTACAATACATTTTTTCATAAAATAGTTTTTCAATACGGAGTGAAAAGTTATTTTAACTAAACACATTTTCCAAAAAGTCTAAGTTAAACAAGGTTAAAACACCAGTTATTTTCTATGGAAGAGTAGCAAAGCAAACAGAAACAGTTCGTGGAACTTAAATAACACCAAATATTTCAGCCACAGTTTCCCACAATAATTAGAGTTTTCATCCATCTCTACCGATATCAGTAAAATCTGATTATTTTTATTTTAGGACAATAGATTTCTAACTTAATTTTAAAAAAAAGAACTAATGAGTTGTACAACTTTCTAAAATCAGAAACCCTCAAACAACCATACAAAAAAACGCTATGCCCAACTATGCCCTTCTTCAGCAAAGCGAGTGTTTACTTCAGGATACTCAAGGATCAAAAAGATCCCCATCAAACAAACTGTATTCTTAACATCCCAAAAGAAGCGGGAACTTTCTTTCAGCCTATTTGCACGCCCTGTGTACAACGTCAAGAAGGTCACTCAGCTGTGATGTCAGAGAGTATGCCTAAGTTGAGTCAACACCCAAAGATCACTTGTTTGCCCTCGACCCCTCATACACGGCCTCGGTTTGGCCAAGGTGTATGTGTAACTGCATGAGTAGCATTCTCCAAATGTAGCTCGAAGCATACAGCTGTATCTCTTTGGGAATACGCAATTTGGTTTAAGTTTAATCTTGTTTTCATTACACAAGATTAAAATATGAAATATTGACTGAAAAATAATTTTTTAACCCTTTAAGACCGGTGATCAGATGCCGCTGTTTTAAGTTTATGAGACTAAATTTTGGGATTTTTATCGAAAAAATGCCTTAAACAGCATCAATGCCAGCAATTCCGTAAAAACAAAGTCATTTTTTATACAAATAACTAATGGTACAAGTCAGCTGCTTCGCTATCGATATTTTTGAAAAGCTTGAACATTATCTTTTATACCCGTATGATCGTGATAACTCAGTCTTAAAGGATTAATCATTTCAATTTTTATTTATATATAAGGGGATCACAAATGAAGGTTCCATAATTTTAAATTATTAAAATTATATTTTTTTTTTAAAAATTGCGCATTGATGGAAAACCTGACAGGATAGCAGCTCTGTACCTCTCAGAGAGATATATTTATATACAATATGATCCGTTCATTAACGGTTTTTGGTGGTTATAAAAAAAAACCTATCAAGCTGCACCTATCAAGTTGTATTGAAGTTGAACTAAAATATTTTCCAGGTGAATGTTTTTTCATTGCTTAGCAGCATAACAGAAATCAACGAATCGAAGCTAGTCCTTTTATATCACAGTTTGTTCCCAAAACTTAATAGAGAAGTGGATGTTGATTTTCGGAGATAGACCCCTCAACCAATAATAGGTTGTTTTGAGCATCATGAACTGGAAAAAGATAATTAAAATGCATGTCAATGATAATAGAAAAACTTAGTGCATTCCAAATCTTATTTTTTCAACATAACTTACCATTTTCTGTTAGACAAATATTTACCATTAACCTAAATGGACAATTTTTTCTAAAAATGTGGCTATTAAAGCAATTTTATCGCTTGATATTAACTTTTTTCCAAGCTTCGTAATCTAAAATTCCTCAAACAAAAATCTATTCTTAATCTAATCTAATCTAAACCAATGTTTACTTGATTATTGACTCTTCACAGAACGCACCATCTAATGGACCAAGCCCTTTCGGAATAGTTAAACCTATTTCAAGAGAGTGGCTTTAGTTAATGTTTACTACTTTCAAAGTTTTAATATTTTCAATAAATTTCAATAATGCTTCGTCTTGCAAATTGAAATTTAAGCAAGTAAAAGCTTTCATACTCTGGAAAGAGTTCCTCACAAGTTCAAACGTTACCCCGCTGGACCATGCCTTGTTTATGGAATTAAAATTCAATACAGTTCTATCACACCAAAGGAACTAAGTGTAGGGAAGGGAATGTCAATATTTTGTGGGGAAAAGTCTACTAATTTGTCCATGAAAGGTAGTAGTCTGTTGTGTAGTAAGAGATAAAACAGTGTCCCTTTTTTGTGCGATTAATTGGGTCAGTATAATGCGGGAGGGGCGCGCCTGGTTAATGATGATAATTGAATTAACACTTTTTTAGGCTACCAGTGCTAAGGTTGTTTTGCTATCTTTCTTGGTTAGGTCTCTAACAACTGTTTTTTTAAGGAAGAGATGTGAAAAATAATGTCTTTCTTTTGGACATTAAGGGCAGAAATAACGTGTAAAATAAATGCTATTGTATGTCAGAGAATTTTTTTTTGGCTGGGAAAATTGTCCCCTTTGACTTAATAACACTAGATTTTTTCGGGGCGACTTTTTTGTTCGTTTTGCTATGAATGTCTGAAATCTAGTGAATGTTTACGTTCACCAAACTGCTGGCATTTGGCGCAACTAGATCATAGCTCATATTTCCAAGTCAATCGTTCAGTGTCGCCATAGAAACTTTTTAACGTTAGCTTATTTGTCCTCTTCTAACTTCTTATGCAGATAGTAGTTAACTAGAAATGATAATTTAGTGCATCTTTAGGTAAAGTTACTTTAATTTTTAAAAAAAACTGAAAATAAACACTTTTTTTGTGTGTGTGTGTCGATTTCTCATTTGTTGGTTCAAGCCTTTGCATACTCGGCAACCAGAACTGACCAGAACCCAGAACTGAGACCCATTTTTAAGGAACAGCTAGGCGCTTAGATTATAAGGAATATGGAGCTCCCTGTGGATATTAAAGTATTCCAAGATATAGTTTTATGATTTTTCTATCCTGAAAATCCTATCATTTTTTTTGTGGCTAAAAAAATAACCTTAGAATTTTTTTTCTTTGACCTAATACTGTTAAAATTGAACTGGTTTGACTTTTAATAATATCAAAAGTGCTTATCGATAGAACTTTTTATGATAACATGTGAAATTTTCGTTTCGTGTATTAAAGTAATGAAAATAATTTTCTTAATTATTACAGGTAATAAAAGAAGAACTTACAGATAAGAAATCGGATGCAGGAACCGGTACTATTGGAGACGTTCAAGAAGCTAAGGTAATTGCATTGCTTTTAGTTTACAAAATGTTTTTAAAAGAAAATTTTTAAACGAAAAAGGCTCCAAAGTGATTGACTATAAAATGCTAAAAATTCTTTAATTCCTAGCAATCGGTAGCTCTTTCAATAAAACAACTTATTTTCAAAACATATTACCATCATGCTTGCAAGCGAAAAAATAAAATAAAAACACTTATTGGGAATCGAAAATAAGTTTTAAAAAGTGTTCAACACTTTATTTTATCCATTTAAAAAATCAAATTCAAATCATATCACTTGAAACAACTGTTAATTGAGAAGTAGGAATCACTTTTATATAAAAAATAATAATAATACACTGAACACCGTTTTCATTTTCAAATATCAAATTTTATTCACGTTTTCAATCATTTTTTTTTGTATTACTTTTTTTAATATTTTCAGCTCATTAAACCATTTTTCAAAATTTTATCTAAGAAACACATTTAAGTTGAATTCAATTATCTGATACATTACGCGATACATGAGTAATTGAATGAAAAAACGGAATCAGTTTTTGTTTAATTGAAAATAGAAAGCTGGTAGATAACCCTACTTTTCCAATATCTCTATCTCGAAAGCGGAACGTAAAACATCCCCTAAAGCCGTTTGCTTTGACTGCAAACTTGATTTCCCTTTCATACCGCCCAGGGCTATGGTTACAAGTACTTTGACTGAGCGACATTTACAATTATATCGAGTGGTGAAAAAAAATTGCCATGGTTCGAAGATCATGGCAAAATCATGCTTGTAAACGAAAAAATAAAATAAAAATACTTATTAGCAATAAAAAATAATTTTACCGAAGTGTACAGCACTTTATTTAATCCTTTCAAAAATTCAAATTTTTAAATCATATCAGTTAAAACAACTGTTAATTGGGAAGTAAGAATCACTCTCATATAAAAAAAAAAATAATAATAATACACTGACACTTTTTCATTTCCAAATATCACATTTTATCCACGTTTTCAAATCATCTTTTTTTTTTTCGTATTATTCTTTTTCAAATATTTTCAGCTCATTAAACCATTTTTCAAAAATGCATCTAAGGAACACATTTAAGCTGAATTCAATTATCTGATACATTAAGCGATACATGAGTAATTGAATGAAAAAACGGGATCAGGTTTTTGTATAATTGGAAATAGAAAGCTGTAGATAACCCTACTTTTCCAATATCTCTATCTCTAAGCTGAACGTAAAAACATCCTCTAAAGCCGTTTGCTTTGACTACAAACTGAATTCCCTTTCATACCGCCCAGGGCTATGGTTACAAGTACTTTTGACTGAGCGACATTTACAATTATTTCGAGTGGTGAAAAAAAATGTGCCGTGGTTCGAAGATAGAAAAAAAAAACATTCGTTACACATAATGACTGCAAAGGGACACAAGGGGAAAAAAGAACCACTTTAAAAAAAAACTATAAAGAACTGAAGCGAATGGAAGAGGGGGTACATGACGTAATTAGCGTTATATCTTTTTACTTTTTATAAAAGAGGCGAGTTTGAAAGAAAGGATACTTGGAGATTTCGTTGGATATCATTGACGTACTGCCTTTAGGGCTATAAATAACAAGTCGATGTTAAACATTTTTTTTTTATTTTAAGTTTTTTTTCTGCTTAAAAGAGAGCAATTGTTATTTTTTCCTCTCCATAGAATCTTTTGAGAATGAACGCATATTTTTCTAAAGATCAGCAACAGATTTTTAAAATAAATAATATTTTCTTTAAAAAAAAGTTTCTTGATATTTTTTTTGTGTTTTTGATATACTTGTTGATGTAATGTACAGAGAAATATATTTATTTTCAAAGATAATTTAATGAATAAAAAAAGCAAATCATTTGTATTGATTCCCCACAAAAAAGTCAATAATACAATATTTATTAAATATAATATTTAGGTTTAATAATTAGGATAATATAATTGATCTGCAATAATTTATTAGTTACATTAAGAAATTAATATTCTAGTTTAATTATGTTGTAATTAATGGTAAAGCTAAATTTAAGATTGTTTTTACTTATCGGGGGCGATATTTAAAGTTGTTTCAATAATTATATAAGAAAAATGTCAGCTAAATTTTCATAGAGCTATTTTAAAATAAACACTATACACTAAGGATCAATGTAGTACCTATTTAGGTCTTTTTATGTGTTACTTTTTTAATCAAAAAAACCTTGGCATTTATTGAAGTACAAAAACAATGGTACAGCATTATGAAACCAATTGTAACAACACGACATTCATTTTGTGTAGTATTTCTACCTTTTATTTGCTGAATGATGCTAACGCTTGTTTGATATACTTTTTATAAATTGCAAGTGAGTGCTAAAAATGATAAATTTTATGCAAATATCAAACTGAATATAAAATGAATTTATCGATGTATTTCTTTAAGAATAAAATGTATCTTTTTTTAGATTATAAACAAAATGGATAACGCAAACATTCCAACGGATGACAAAGAAAGCAATGGAAATGTAGTTGGTGGTACAGCTACAAAAATCCAACCAGTTCAACCAGGATATTTCCAGCAACCACCAGTATGCTCTTGTCAGCGCCTTCTTCTATGCCCGGGCAGTCTCTTACCCCAATTTACTCAAACAACACCAACTGAAGCTGCAAGACGAATGCTAGGTCGCAACAGCTCCGAATACGGGTCTGTTAAGGCGGCACCTTCAGCTTCCACCTCCAGCGATAGCGACTGCTCCAAAAGACGACTTGGAAACGATCACAATCTCAACTGCCGCTGCAGACAAACCCCAGTTGTATGTCCAATTCCTGCACCCGAATGCTGCTGCGGAAAGATTGCAACGTTGGGGATGCCCTTCGGAGCCCGAGTTGGCCGAAAAGATAACGCCAACCACATTTATGTAAATCTGAAGTACCTTCAGGAAACTGCTGCGGCTGCCATGACAGGTCAGACAGTGCCAGGCAAACTTATTCCATACTATGCAAACTTGCATTTTCTACAAACACTGCAACTGTATGAAAATGCAGAAATACTGGATGTTAGGCCATCACACATGATGCCTAATCCTTGTCCTGATGGCACTATTCCCGAAGACAGTGAGACAGTTACGGAAGCTGTTCCTAAAAGACCCAAGAAAAGAATTGAGACCCCTTCCAACAACGGAGTTTACGAGATGATGTCGTTCAACCAAACAGCGTTCTCTGCTGCTTCTGGTGGAAATTACTTGCTCATGCAACCAGGAACTTCCGAAACAAGAGAGTTGACTGTGGCTGATGCAGGCACTTCGCTGCCAGTTCCCTCACAAAGCAGCAGAAGTGAAAGCTGCGCTGCGTCAACTTCTTCGGCTAGCTTACCTTCTAGTTCGTCGCGAGAAAGTGAGGTTTCGGCAGGAACGGATACCATATTACCATTAAGACCCTTCATGCCAGTACTACTGCCTTTCCATGACCACACGTGTGAGGTGAAGGGGGATTCCGAATGTGATGGATCTTGCAAATCCACTTGTGGAAGAAAATGTGGAGGTGAATGTTGCCGATCTCCTAGATCCAATTCACTAGGGGATATCAAGGTATCACTTTTACGAAAAGGAAGATCCAGCTCAACTGATGGGAGACAAGAAGGTGCAGATGAACTGTCAAACTGCCCTCATGCCGCAAGCCCAAAATCTACACCCAGAAAACACCCTCTCCTCACCAAGCTAACGCTTAGGTCCAAAGAAAAATCCTTCAGTACTGATGAAATTACTCCCCCTTCATCAGCGCCGTCATCACCAGATAGCCTCTTTTTGGAAAGTATTCAAAAATACCCATTCCATCGTTCGGCTGACTGCCTGCAGCTGAACGAAGAGTATAGACTTTCGGAAGAAGATTTGTCTCAAGACCCTGAAGTCATCATGAGTCAGAGCATGGACAAAAGTGGACTCGCCAGAACATCCATGAGCATTAAACGGTCTTCAAGTGTCCCTTGCAAAGCAAATCCCAACAATCAACAACAATCGCATTCAGCCAGTTCGACGGATTCAGGAATCTCTACGCATTTGCCACCAGCACTAGGTGGTCAAGGGGCTGTATTCTCACATTTCATTGCTTACCACGGTTCATTACCAAGGAGGCATTCGGGAAATGCTGCCAGTCGACATCCTGTACCAGAACGAAAGTTTTCTTCGGGAGTCGGAAGTAAACCTCCACCAGCTCAACCAGATCCAAATGCAACTCCTGATCAATCTAAAATGATTCTTATATCAGGTAAGTATGTGTGGTATAACGATAATTACTCAAAGCCATATATTTCTTAAGTTATTCTTTACATTTAATTTAGTTCTATAGTTATATATTGTATTTTGTTAGCCACTGGGGCTGAATTTTGACCGATGAAATGATTGAAATATTTTTGTGTCTTTTAAAATACATATAAGCACTGATTTTAAAAATAAACTTTTTTCAGAATGCAAACAATGCTACCAATTCGTCACATCCCCTGACGGAGTTTTGGTCCTGGATGCCAAAAGTATGACCTCTAGCTCGTCGTCCGACATGTCTGACTACATCGAGTCTCTGTCCCTGTGTTCCCGTAGCAGTAGCGGCAGCGCCAGTAGCGGAGGGGTCGGATCCGGAGAATACATCCGGACGGATGACTTGTGCAACGCCCTCATGAAGATTCCAACCTCTTGCACCAGCTCTCTCAGACCCAGATCAGGGAAAGAGTACCACTCCTTCGACAGAGTCCTCATTCAGGAAGGTTGCCCTTACATCCCACTGACAGACTGTCTCCAATGCAGCAAACCTTTCGAGGAGGGCAACCCCACCCACGAATCCTCCAACAACGAAAACGTTCTTCTTCAGCCGGAGAACGGCAACAGCAACTTCATCAACAACAACAAGACGAACAGTCCATCTTACATCGGGTCCCCCGAGAAGACCACCACCCAGTTCACCTTCCCCAAGGACAGCAGCAACAAGGAGCTGAATTATCTGGAGGTTGTTTCTGTTGGTGAGTCGGAACCAACCAGCCCGGTGGTGAAGCAGCAAGGGACAGTGCAGTACGCGGTCATCGACATGGTCGCCACGACAGCGGCCAGGAAACTCAGCACAGAGCGGGCGCAACTGCGGGAGGGCAGAAGCCCGACCCCCACGGAATCGAGCCCGAAACATTCCTATATAGAAGATCCAGATAAAAAGTGAACAGTTGCAAGTGTGAGAGATACGTTAGATTATTCGGTGTTATTCAGTACTCTGAATCGAGAATGAGCTGCGAGCGATTTTCGAAGCATATCCTTTAGACCGATGACATAAAGGCTCTTAAGCTGAGATAATTTATTTTTGTATTTACCATCATGCAAGGCAGTCCTCCGAGGTTGAGGAAAGGGGATACTTGAAAAAGACGAACATCGTCTGTTGAAAGCGGTGGAAAAGACTTTCCATCGGGGATATGAATATGAAGTTGTTAAAATCTGGAGTTGGATCAACTGAAATATCAAATAGTTGGCCTTTCATAAACAAGTGCATTCAATTGCTGGTAGCGAAACCATGAGAAGTACAAGGAGTAAAGTCAAGTTGTTTAGTGTTGGCTCAAATGAATTTTACAAATAGAATGGAAAGTTCAGTCTGTTATAGCTGTTTTTTCCTTATGTGTAAAACTTTATTTAGCAACAATCATTAATTGAATTTCGATGGTGCCTAATTGTTCTTTTTTGAAGGAGTCAGTCCTTTAAATCCAGTTCTTCATTTGTAAGTTTTTATAAATTCAAAAGAACACTCTTTTACGCTTTCTTGTAAATATTCTATTCAATTGTAATATTGGTACTAATGCGGTAACCTTTTTATAATACTTTTGTGTATAAATTTTCAATTTAAAAAGTGCAATATTAATGTCTTTTTCGTATTATTTAACTATATTTTTTGCATTGTATCCTTTATAAATTATTTTAAACGTGTCTTTTGATCTGCTAACTCTCATGGACAATTGAAATATTATGTAATAAGTAATGTTAATTATTTAGCAATCGCGTAAAAATTTCTCTTAACCTACCAATACAAAATTTAGACAACTTTTTGAAGCTCAATGCATTATCTGAAATGTGATTGATAAGTAACTGTTAGATGTTTCAGATTTTTAGCGTGCGTTTTGTAGCAAATGTATTTTATATAAAAGGGACCATTTTTCCCTGAATTAGTTCTTTCAATACTGGCGCCGAACTCTGGTCTTTTAAAAAGATCTTAGAGTACAAATGAAGTTTTTAATCCGGCTAAAACATCATAAGAAATTAATGAAAACGCAAATTCTAACCTCATAACTTTGATTTTTACATCGAATACAAAAAAAACTCCATTTAGTTATTTACAAAACCTTATTAATTTTGATATTTCTAAGAAACTTTTTATGTATTCCTAACATTCATTCGAATTTTTTGTAAAATTTAAAGACATAAAGTTTTTTATATGATTAGTTATTCAACATGAATAATCATCAGCAAAATTTCAAAAAATATCTAACCATATATTTGACATTTAATGAACAATTTTTTATACAACTATTTCAACTCTTAAAAAATGTCTCTCAATGTATTCTTTAATAAAAAAAATTATTGTATTTTAATGTACATTTAAATTACATCACTCTGTATCGAATACATGCTTAAAAATTATTTCAATGGTCCTGAAAATTTTATTAACATTTTCTTAAAATGAAAAGATCCAATAAAGTGTTTCTAAATTTTATCTATATAAGTAATTTAAATTAATCAGATTAAAAACAGTCAAATATTTATCTTAAATTTAATTTTTTTTCCTGTGCTTCACTACTACTATTTTCTAAGCTTAATTTTATTATGAAAATTTGTTTTTGCTTTAAAATTTTCAAAAAAATCATATAATATTTTAAGTTAATAAAAACTAAATTATTATTTATTATTATTTGAAAACACTCTCACACAAAAAAATATGTCAGTTTTGAAAATAGATTAAAGTATTTCGATTCTGAAAATCCAGTGAAAAACAAATCGCCATTTCTGTTTCTAAACTTAATCTTTAAAAAAAAACTATGCAATTTACATCCTTTTTGTAAAGCAATAACAAAAACACTAAGCATCTAACCTGTGCATTTGTGTTCAAAACATATCACTGTTATGCTTATAAACCTTATGTTTTACTCACTTGTATCATACTAGTGTATATACTAAGATTGTTAAATTTTTGTACTTAGCGTGTTTTTACGTGTCCTAAATTATTGAGAAAAACATTCAATACTTACTGAATACTTACTGTATAAGCTCATATTCTGATATTTGAATTTTCGGTGCTTATATTAGCTATTTATGTTATTTTCTATTTATAATGTGAATTGTATTCGACACATAATCTTGGAAAAAACTCCTTAATATTTTACCTTGTATGCAATATGTTGGCATTTATAATAAGAGTAACTAGCATTTGCATATATCAGTTACGTTTAATGTTATTCCCGGGCATACAAATGTAAGTATAAAATAAAGGCTTGATTTCACGGTCCCTGTCCAAGTGGATGCGGACAAATTTTAAAGCATATGATTTGTTAGATGGAGTGTCAATCTATCAACCATCCAATAAGATGTCGTAAAATCTGTCTGTATCTTTGAGGATTGAGACCATGCAATCAAGCTTTAAAAGTTTGCAAATTTCTTTAAAACATTTTTAGGATAATGAAAAAAATATTGTATCAAATAAAAATTTCACTTAGACAGTAAATGATTAAAAAAAAGTAATATTACTTCAAAATAATATTGAACCATTTTTTTGGATAACTGAGCATAACTCATTCACCTTATAACATTCAGAAGATTAAATCGTAAAATTAGTTTTTTTAAACAACATATCTTATTACTTACTTAAAAAACTAAAAATATCTTGCTTAGGAATGAGTAAAATTGAATGGATTCAAGCCCTTAACAAAAATAAAAGCATGGACCCTTTAATTTTTTCCTAATAATAATGACTTAATAATTCAAGATTATGTGTCTACGGATCATGAGCAACTGATTTGAAATACATATTTCTTATATTTTGACTTTTAACTATGTGCGAAATTCTTGAGTTGTTTTTTTTTACGTGTGTTTACGTATGATTCATGGGATCGATGTTAGATTACACAGCACAGCGTATTCGAAAAGTTTCTAAAAGGAAATGGGATCCAATACCTAAACAAAATTTGAATGAATACTAAATTATTAATAACTAATGTACATAATTTTTAAAAGCTTTATTAATTTGTATGCATTTTTCAATTTTAATAATCATTTCATAAATAACAGTTATTTGTAATTTGACGTTGGTTAAATTTGTATTCAAATACACAGTTATTCTATTTCCAAAAAAATAAACCAATTTTAAATGAAACAGTTGATAAAAACCTTTTCCATTGAACAAATGTACGTATAAAGTAATTCTTTACACTCAGAAGTCATTCTTTTCTCAAAATATTTCGATACCGGTCAAAGATTTTATTACTCTTAAAAATCCAATGTCATGAAAGTACTATAAAAAAAATCTTATATGCCATTTATATTGTGAATAAAAACCAAATTCAAATTTTAAATATTCAAATTTAAAAACAGAAGTTATAAACTTCATTATACCATTTGTTGCTATAAAAGAGTCTAACAATCCCAAATTAATCAAACGACTTTATGAAAATCATGTGGGATCTCATTTCCTGTAATCAGAAAGCTACAAGCGGTGGTCAGATATTAAATTTTACGGTGTGGTCGTAATTAAAGTTGCTCATCAAATCAGCTGAACTATCTACAAAGTTGGTAAATTCACAATGATGGTTTATTTGGTCGTAGTAAGAAATCGGAATGGCATTTTTCTTAGCCAAGGCCAACGAAAAATTAAATAACTCAGTAATGGAGCAATTAAATGAAGACAAAATCCACAAAGGGATATCATTATAAAGAAACATGTCATCATAAGTTTAAAAGTTCATAAGTAATTATGTTCCCTTATGGATTAACGAGTTAAGGATTAATTAAGGAACATAGGTAAGTATTGATTAAAAATTATAAGGATTGATTATGGTCCCTCATGAATTCATGTGCTTATAAAAATAGTGTCCCATATGGAATGGAATCATGAATTCATAGATTGATTAGGATATCATATCAGTGAGTTTATAAGGATTGATTATGTTACAACTGATTATGCGGCATGTAAAGAAAAGATCCTTTGAAGACCCATTTGGCTTGGATTCTCTCGGCATAATTCAGCATCTACCTAGAGAGCAGATTTACTGCAATCTGAGTATCGTCGAAAGCCGCCTACAAGGTACCACAAAAAAATGGCTCTCAGTTCTCGGGAATATGCCGAGTCTGCAAAAAGATTAATTTGACAAGGCCCGTTGGGAAAAAAAGTTCCCACATTATGTATTCACGTTAAATAAGAATAATGGTAATAATTAGCTCAATAAATTAAGCATTTATTTCCGATTCAAAATATCCATTGCTCTGCCATTCCATTACCCGATTTCTCTTTGCCAAGTCGAATTTCATTACTCAAAAAAATTAAATTTATCATTCAAAGTGTATTTTTCGTGTCTTTCCCATTTTGTAGCACATTTGATCGCAACTTTAACTATGACCACCCTTGTAACAACCAAACACGTGCAGGAATATATTTATAAGCCTCCGGAAGATTTTGAGTAAAATATTTGGAGCAAAAGGGCATCCTGTACAATCATTAAATACATTGCACTTAATTGTACAGATCATTTGTAGAGGAACGAAAGCTTGTAGTAATATTATTAATAAATGTCTTGTAAAATGATATGAAATAAGTGTCTTGTGTGTTTTTTACAAAATTTTTAACAAATATTATTTAAGTTACCTTATAAAACAATCTATGGTATATATGTTAAATTTCATAAACATCAATTAATTGGAGTGTTTTTAAGGAACACAAAAAATGATATTTTTAAAGATTAGAGAAAATTTACTCACAGCGAACTTTTATACGATTAGTAATCATAAAAAATTGTCATTTTTAAATGACATTATGACTGTCATTGTAGCTTTTAGGTTAAATATTTTTTGTATTTTGCAGATAACATTTACATTTTAGAACAAAGTTTCAATTTTATTAAAATTACAAGAGGTGACAGATTACACAAATTAAATACAAATTCTAAATTGAGAAAAGTATGTTCTTATTAGAATGCATTGAAAAAGAATAACGTTGACATTTTATTATCTTTATCAAAATTTCAAAAAAATTGAAAGGAACGGCATTTTGAAGTATCAGCATAAAAAAAATTAATTACCACAAAACCTTAACGTTGGAGAGTTCAATATCTCTACGAAAATTTAAAAATAAGCGCTTCCAGAAATATATTTCTTAAATAACTATGTTATATCAAGGAATATTTTCTAAAATTAAATAATTATTATTTCCTTTTCTTTAATAATTCGAAAAATCTCCAAATTGGCAATTTTCCTACCAGCTAATAAAATGGTCTCTTTGCCCATTAAAAAAAGTAAATAGCTAAGCATTTTCTCGTGTTCCTCATTAATTGAAAGGTTCTTGAACCCAACGTTAAATGAAAGCTGCCTTATTGTGTTACTGTCATCCAAGCTTATTTTACTTTAAAACCCATTTAAGTACGAAAAATATTTTAAATAAAAGATATTTGAAAGTAAATTTCATTATATGCTCATAATCAAATTTTAATGTTATTGCTTAGATAATCAGTTTTTGATACAATGTATGTATTTAAAAAAAATTATAAGGCTTATAGTTTGTAAAAACAAGAAATCATTTGAAGAAATAGAAACACCCTAAGTTTGAAATAAATTATAATTTTCGAGTATAAAGTATTTTATTTGCCATAAAATAATAAATTGAAATATTTGTTGAAGATGTATTTACCTTAGAATGACAAACTGAAATCGATATTTTCCCATATATTCCTTTAACGTTTTTAGTATAATATTACGTTTTTATGATGGTAAGTGACATTATCGGATACTATTTCAATGAATTTTTCATGAACTAAACTTTAAAAAAACTGAATTTGGTTATCACGTAATTATCCTTATATTTGATAAACACAAAAGTTTATATACTTAATGAGTCAATTTCTTCTTTCAGGACGATAGTACACGCAAAATTCTCTAAGGGTTAGTATTTACTGCAATTTCTAGTTCATATTAAAACTATTTTAACTTAATGATAACACTTATTTCGGCACTAAATCCAAAATAATAAGTAAAAATACTCCCTTGTTCTTACAGTGTACTTAAACCGAGACAAAAAAAAATGCACCAAAAATTTTGACATGTACACACTTAAAGTTTAAAAAAAAGTTATTACACCTTTTCTTTTATATTTTCTTTCACAAAATAAAAACAATGAAAAATACCAAAATATTGAATTAGTTGGAGCTGTTTGCAATGGCGTTGTTTTTTTTTATTAATATAATTTCATTAAATAACCCTATTCTCTTACAAATAAAATAAAATTTTATTTACTAACTCCATTCCATCAAAAATCAAATAAAAAAATAAACCAAATATCATCGGGTAAAAAATAATCAGACCGTACTCGGATGATTTTTTTTTTTTTTGTCAAATGTTCCACCGCTGACAAAATAGAAGATCTAATCTCTTAACCCAATCTTCGCCAACACGACGTAGGTGGGGAAGATTTCAAGACGTAAGACGTGCGTCATACGGTACGGAAGAAAATTGGGTGCTGTGTTTCATTCAAACCCGTCCCTAGAATACCTCCCAGGTCGGAAGCATAGTTTGAGAAAAATGTAACGGATATTTTGAATTTTAATTTAGCGTGAAAATTGTGTTTGATTAGGCTTCTCCATCGAAGTATATATATACTATATTACTGGAATGCTTCTGCGAAATCAAGACTTTTCACCCCTTCTTAAAATCAAATCACGTGTTCAAAAACCAAATATTAAGCGCCCGGATGACCGAGTTGTTTGGACCATTACGCCAGCAGCCAGCTCGCTGTAACGGGTGCGAGTTCAATTATCGCCTTCACCCTGGGTGTACTTCCTTTTTCGGTGACAGTAAAAATTCTTTCTGTGTCTGTCTTACTTGACGAAGACTTATAAAGTGGGTCTCTGATCAAGCACACAAGCTGGAACATATATGTATCCCCCCTACCTAATCTTGACATCGACGGGAAAGCAGCCACCACTCTCATCAGACTAAGAACGAAACATCATAAAAACATGAAAATCTCCATTGATCGGACAAGAAAACATTAAAACTTTTGGCAACTGTCCTGGAGTATAACTTTATCATGTTTTTGACTGCCCTGAAGTCGCTGCAGGTCTTCATCTCTTAAACTACCCTAAGAAGGAAGATCTATAACGATGGCAAAGACTAGTCAAACACACCATAAGTTATAATTCAATAGAGGACATGACACCAACCAACTATAAACATATACCCTAGTACTAACGTATCTTAAATTGTGCGACCAGCCAAGCTCCAGCCAAATGGCTCATCGCAAGAAAAGTACAAAAACGCCACTTTTAGAATGTTTTTGCTAAACTATAGCATGAAGCTCTGATGAACATGGATGAATTGTTAAAAGCATTCTCAAAAATGGAGAAGCCAAATAATTAACACCGGGTATCTGTCATCGGTCGAGCTTTCTTAATACTTCTAGTAATCCGTCAAATACCATCCATGCCATTATTCTTATTCACTCCAGAGGTCCTCATTACAAATGCAGCATGAATTCCACTTGCAAGGAATTCACTTCACAGCTTTCTTGTAGAGTTTTTCTTGATAATGTTCAAACTTTTGAAAAATGCCAATACCGAAGCAGCTGACAAGTATCTTTATTTTATTTGTAAAAAATAACTTAATACAAAGGTTTCAAAGGTCTTGCAAAAAACTTTTGTGAGTGGTAAATTTATAAGACCTTTTTCATTTAAAAAGAAATATTAGAATGACTCATTTATTACAAAAATATCTGATTAAGTTAGTTTGTTTAATTATAGCACACAGAAATATGTTAATTATTAATGGCTAAAGCCTTAATTTCTACTAAAGTCGTGCCCCTAAACAAATGTTGAAAGTAATTTCTTCAAAATTACAATCAAACGATTAAATATATAATTCTCTAAAAAATAAATTTTTATAAAGAAAATATATGTGTAGGATTTTGTTTATGAGGTTATACTCACTTTAGGGGCCCATTTTAAGCAAGATCAACTATTGTAAGTAACATCTTTTTCAACCCGATTCCTAGAATCTCTCTGAAGATGAACCGGCTTCTAAAGATGGGAACTTTATTTTCCTTTGGATGAAGTCTGATAACCTCTTTGAAAATTGAATCTGGGATTTCCGTGTCGGAAGGAATTTTTACTCGATAGAGAGAGGGATTTGTGAGTTAACGCCAATGTAAAGTGTTTGAGTTTCAGTGTTGCTGAATTGCCCGTTTATAGAGTCAGATACTCTTTATATATATTTAAAGTGTATAGCAAGGATTTTTCTGTTACTCAAATAATAAAATAGATACATGATGTGCCTGATACTGAACACTTTCTACTGGTTGGTTGATAAAAAAATACAAATAGTAATATAAGGTCAAATATTTAGAAAGAATAAACGAATAATTAATACGAAAAAATTTAAGTTTAAATTAAGTTAGACATTTGATTACATTCTACAATTAGATGATAACATATTATGTTCTAGTACCAAAAATAATTAATATTTAAATATTTTCGTTTTTAGAACTTATAAAAATACATTAAAAAGATATAACGATGGTATTTTTAGATGAAGATTAATAAACCGATAATAACAAAAAACTGCTGAGGATTTCATTTCAAAATATAAAAATTTAAACTTTCATTTTTCTCAACTAAAATTTACCAACAAATTCCTAAAGAACACGTCAAGAAACAATAAAAACTATTTCTCCACTTACAGGTACAGAAATACAAAACTTAAACAACTCCAAAACACGACTTTAATGATAAAGAACGTCCGTCCAAAAAAACACCTAACATGCAACACCACTAAACCAAAAGAAACTTCCTTGACAAAGCGTTTCAGACCTATTATTTTAGTATCACGGCATCAGTTAAATTTCTATGGCGAGTAAATGGCGAGAGCAGCCAAACCGATATGAAACAAAGAAAAGAGAAAAAAAACGTATTTAGTTGGGTGCTAAATGTAAATTAATTTCAACAAATCAAAATCTTAAGACCTTTAATGATTCAATCATAAACTAAACTAAAGTTTTTCTACAAAAATACAACACACCATTAATAAAAATATTTTAGAATCAATCATCCACTTAAACTGAATAATCATTGAAGCATTCTGCTGGACACATTTTTCAAGACACGGAGGGAATTGCTTTGATAACTAAATGAAAATAAATTTCACATTTTATTAACCTCTCATAGACCAAAAGCAAAAATTTCCCAAAAAATACCAAACCAACAAAAAACTACAAGAACTAATCTTAAAATTAAACACAGCAGTCAAAAAACCGCGCCCAAAAACCCAAAACGACTCCATAACACGACTTCAACAATAACGAACATCCGGTTTATAGCTCGACAAAACCGACATGTCACACCACTCAACCCAAGAAACCTGACAAAGCTCCTCAGACATAACATTTCAGGATCACGTCAGAAAGCATTTCTTCATTTCTGCGGCGACTTTTAGCAACGGATATGAAAGAAAGTGGAAGGAAAAAAGGTCTTTTAGTTGTTGGCATGGCCCCGGAACTATTAAACAACTGGCAGAGACGCCGAGATTTAATTATACACGGGCAGATTTGTCGCAGTGAGATGCATAATGTATCGTGACCACTTTCCAGGCTCGCTGTGAGTCGCCACCAGGTTTAGATCTCATGCTGGGAATGGAGATTAAGGAGGAGTGGTGTAAGTCGAGGTTTATGAACATTAAACAAGCCAAGATACAATCAGTGGAATATGGTTTAAGGTAGGCGAATACCCAAAATTTCCCAAAATTCTAAAATTTTTACTATTGCTTTAATCTTTTCCAAATTTGGAACAGTGATTTCAATTATAATAAACAATACTATTTAGGCATTTTTTCTTATTTAAATATAATTTACTTATTTTAAATGGTGTTTTTCAACTAAAAAAAAGAGGTTTACGAAAACAAGTCTACCACATTGAATTTTCCTCCTATGAACATTAATTATGTGTTTAAATTCTTCGCTTTGAACTGATACATGCAATGACCCTCTAGAATAACATACAAATTACAAGAAAAAAGTTATTAAGAAAATGTTATGAATTAACTAAAAAAAGATTTTTTTCGATTAACTTACACTTGGACATTTAAAAAAAACTAGTATATTTACAGCAGATGTTAGAGGTTCATGGCACAGATATATTGAAATAGGATCTGTAAAAAAATTTAGGTAAATTAATGTAAAAAAATTTAAGCTAGAAGTGTTAGCGTAAACCCCTTTTTTTAGTTGAAAATCACCGTTTAAAGTAAATCAATTATATTTAAATAAAAGTAATTGCCTAAAAAGCATTGCTCATTGTATTTCAAATCACTATGCCAAATTTGGAAAAGATTAAACTAATAGTAAAAATTTTAAAATTTTGGGTACTCGCATACCTTAATCTCTTGCGACCTGGCGTCTCCATTTGAGGACATTTTTTAAAACTTCACCACAAACAATAAACACGTTAATTAGTTCTGAAATTGACCTGGTCCGATAGAAGAAGATCCAAGTAACAGTTTTCAGCATTTGATTACAGGTATCAGTCATTTATTTTTATTAAAAATAAAGTTGAATGAAGGACAATACGATATTGAAGTTCTTGAAAAAAAATTAAAAATTTCAAAAAGTTCTTTAAGTAGTTAATTTTAAAGGCATTTTCCAGTAAAAGCAATGATAAAATAATTTGTAACTACAAATAAGTGAATAGGTCTTTTTTTCTTGCGTAGCACAAAATATTTGTATTTTTTAAGGCGTGTCCCTAAGTAAATATCAAACTTTTTTTTTAAATTTCTTTGAAAAACATACTTTTTGGCATATAAATTTATACAAAAAGTATGTTTACATTAAGAATATACGTGTAGGATTTTGTTTGGGTCTTAAGGGGCGCATTACCCAAAATATTATTTCAAGAAATAATAACATAAACTTGTAAATTATATTGGTTTTGTATAATGTTCACTCTAAATAAAAAAAATTCTAGCAATAAAAATGAATATTTACAAGTAGTTTTTCATTTATTAAAAAAAAAGTCAAAATTTTGAACTTTTTTTTTTAAACCCTACTCCTCCTTCAATTTTAAGAATAACTTCACCAAACTTTTATGGAACTTTTATTTTAAGAACTGTGCATGGATTTTAAAATGTGAGGGACAGTTAAAAAATAATATGCATTTACAGTTAAAATCACAAAAAATACAAATTATTGAATTCAACAAAAAATATCATTATGAAACTTTCAGTAAATGTTCAGAAAGATATTGTAAATAATAAGAAGTAAAAACTGAAAAATTAATATTTTGACCAATTTTTGGGTACTGTGTCCCAGCAGACGAAATACGTATTCAAACGTATAGGAATGACTCCAGAAAATATTTAATAACTTTTTTTCTACTCAAGATATCATTATGAAACTTTCAGTAAATCTTTAGAAGAATATTGTAAATAATAAAAAGTAAAAACTGAAAAATCGACATTTTGATCCATTTTTGGGTAATGCGTTCCCTTAAGAGGTTAAATATACATGGTTAAAAATGATAATTCAGGAAAAACCATGAAATTTTATGAACATTACAAGCAAAGATTTTCTGTTGGGTAAGATTAAAATGCATGGTACTGCGAAAAAATATTTTTTAGGAAAATGTTTTGTTTTCTACCTAGATAATGGTTTCTCATGAAGTATGCTTTTTAATTTACTTGCTTCAATAGAGTAATTCCTTCCTCTATTCATTCCTGTACGTCTTTAGTTCGGTTCTCCGATTGATGCTGTGTTTCCAAGTGACATTGATTCACAAATCATGGCACGAGGAAAAAAATTTTTCATTTAGCATTTTGGTTGTCACTCGAGGCCTGAAACCTGCCTGTTCAAGAGGTATAAACCTCAGGTCATATGTTCAGACGTAGATTATCAACCATTCCAAATTGAGAAAAACAGAAAATGTTAAAGTGATAAAAAAATAATAGCTAAGCATTTTAAATAAATCACTGATCGAAATTAAGAAAATGTATCTTCAAATTTTTTGTTATGATACAATTTTTATTATGATACTGTGTGTTACCATTTAGATTATACGTAATTCTCTGTCCATGTTTTTACTCTCATAATAATTATGCCTAGTCTCTCAATCACACTAAAAACAGGAAATTCAAATATCAAATTTACTATCCGGATGACAGAGTTCCTGACTACTTCACAGAGTACTTGAAAATACAAATGTCAACGGAATAGTTCACTGGTTGAGAAACAGAATAATTAATTTTTAGGACTAAATAAAGAAGCTTTAAATATTTAAGGACTTAAAGCCCTACGAAAATTGTGTTACATTAGTTATTCTATTACACCTTTTCCTTAAGCTACGATGTTGAAGGTTCTGCAGAAGGAGACTACTGAAGTACACTGTTAAAAATAATAGTTCAAGGTTGAACCAAAATATGGTTCAAATTTGCTGCAACCATCTTTTGGTACTACATTTCACCATATATTGGTGAAACCGCGGGCACCAACTTTTGGTGCGAGGTCGAACCAAGTTTCGCGTTTTCGTTCCCCCATATTTTGGCGAGAGGTTGAACCAAGTTTCGCGTTTTCGTTTCCCCATATTTTGGCGAGAGGTTGAACCAAGTTTTGCGTTTTCGTTTCCCCATATTTTGGCGAGAGGTTGAACCAAATTTCTCGTTTTCGTTTCCCCATATTTTGGTGAGAGGTTGAACCAAATTTAACGTTTTAGTTTCTCCATTATTTGGTAAGAGATTAAAACCAAATATTACGTTTTTATTACTCCAAATGTCAGAGAAAACTTGAGCCACAAATTTTCGCAAATTCGTTACTCTAATTCTAAGAAAGTTTGTGAACTTTCTAAGAATTAGAATTACGAATTTGCGGATTAAGTTTTCTCTAACATTAGGAGTAATAAAAACGTAACATTTGGTTTTAATCTCTTAATCTTTGAGTTGAGTTTAAAGATTATATCATATATATCATGCATTTTAAATGGTGGCAATTCACAAAATTATTGCGTTTTCTGTAAGTTTACAGTTACAAGGTTAAGTTACAGGACTTTTATTTAAAAATAGTTTACTGAAAAGTAAAAAAAAAAACTAAGTAAAGCCTTTTCTTAAATGATGACACTGTTTTTGCCTTTTCTAACACAAAAATAATTCTTTTTATTTAAAAATGAACTTATTTTAACTATAATTAAGTTTTTAAATGCTTAGAGTTTTAATGACTTAGAAATTAAAATCTATATTTACCTATGGTTCCCCAAATTGTACTATTGACCATGTAAATTCTTCATTTACTACTTCATCAAACCTAACACAACACCTTTGAAATAAAAGTAATATTCTACAATACACAGTATAAAACAGTAATACCAAAACTTAGTTTTTATTAACAACAAATTACACATATTAAGAAATAGCCATTTATATCCTATCCTTAGGTTATCTTGATAACAACTGGTAGGCTAGCAATAGATTCTCCTCTTGGCTTTAGGTTGAGACTAAATCCTGAAAAACAAACAAAATTGTTAGAATACAATGATAATATGTGACTAAATTATGAGCTACATGCAATATAATTGTGATAATTTGGGACCAAACATGCAAGCTTCATTAGTGCTAAATAGGTTCTAGGGCTGACCGATGGGGAAAAAATCAATTGGCCGATGGGCCGATTATGATAGTATAAATGAAATACAAGGTTCTACTAGGTTCAAATGTATAGAAGCATGAAACTTGCATTCCATGACTTGTTGGTGTATCAGTGGCCATTATTAGGTTATGGCCATTATAAGTGACTATATAGTTTCTTAAAATCCCAAGTTATACCCACATACATGAAAAACTCATATTAAACTCATTTATGTGTTATATATTAAAATAATAAAATTTCACTTATATCCAGGAACAACCAGGATCTTTGAAAGCAAGACCTAGGTTTTTTGGGGCAAAATGAAACTTCTTAGCTAAATGTAAACATTCTTTTGGAGATTAAGTTCGAGCACTAATTTTTTTATTTAGTTATTCTATATAGAACTTACACTTATAGGACAGATGCCTAAGTGTGCACATTTTTATTAGTTATGAAAATTACATGGAGAAAAATCTGTATGATTAAGTTATGTAAGGTATTAATTAGGAAGAATGTACTATGTAAATATGAAATGCGCACGAGGATGGGATTCAACAAGTAGGAACAGGAGTTAATTTTTTAATATGGAAAACAAAGAAATAACGTTAATAACTAATAAAATATGCCCCATTTTGAAATCCTATGATTTTCAGGAAGTTTCCAACTGGAAAAGTAGATGGACCACAAAGTAGGATTTTCCCACATTTCATATATCGGATAACTATTGAAAAATAGGTTGTTTTGATGTACAAAAGTTTAATATGGAAATAAATGCTGAATTGGCACTTTCATTTAAATGACTCAAGTTGTTATATTTTATGTGGAAGCTGTGTGTTCATAAAGTAGGGGAACCAGGGACACCTGACCAAAATTGTAGCTTTTGGCTTGTAACCTTTTAAAAACACTTTATGGATTTGCAAATTCAGGCAATTCTTACTAATATAAGTATTACTCTGTATAATAGTATTCCCAAATATGGTAAGTATTCCACATCATATATATTTTCTACAACTCGAAAGGTATAGCAACACTATATTACATTTTCAAGCTCGGCAATAAACAGACCGGCCATTATATCATAGCTGCATACAAAAGTTCATGGTAGTCAACCTGCACATGAATTACTATGTAATAAAGGTGCATAAGTCCACCAAAAGCCCTTCACTCAAATGGTGAAAAGAAAGAAAAAAACAGTAGAAAGTTCTCTAATAATATTCATCCTGTTTTTCATTCAGCAATTGTTATACCAGTAATTTTTATAATACCAGTAACTAATATAATATCTGCACAGACAAGCTATTAATCGTTTAAGTCAATAGGAAAAAGTATAATTTTTAACAAAATATCAGACTCAATGTTTATTAACAAGTAGAGCTCAACCGATGGCACTTATGAGCCGATGCCAATTGTTCAAAAATACCATCGGTCGAATATTTTTATCATGGCCAATTTAAGATAACAAAAACCAAATTAGGTTATCTCATGTGAAAACAAATAAAATACGATTTAACCGCGGCACACTACTATACATATATATTATTTTTTTGCATACTTTATTTATTAATTAGGGAGTTCGGAAGACGTACGTAGCGGACCCTGAGGTCATAACGTCGCAAATCGCACAGTAACATCTTTCCACCTTTAAATTAATAAAATACCTAAAGGTTTGATTGACCGATATCTGTTAATCACTAGAAAACGGAATCTAAAGCAACAAGAATACGAAGCGTCGTGATTTGGTTGACTGATCCGTCCTGAACTATAAAAATAACGGCCACTACTGCGATTTTGCCGCAATTATAAGGGTACGATACCCTGCAGCATCAGCTTAATAGAATTTACCGATCTTTAAATTTCAATAAGACACAAAAATATATATTACAAATAAGTGCTGCAACTATATGTAAACAAGTCTGTTGGAACAACACGCATGTGTACACGAGAATTCAAATTCTACTACTTTCATGTGGTCAATAGTCACACATACACAGTACTATTTAATGCTATATAAGATAAATAGAAAGGTGTTGATAAAAAATAATAAGCTATTTTACTTACTTTGATTTCAAACAGCGTAGTCAGTCAGATTCAAATTCAATATGGCGCCGGCCCGGCATTAGAGTAAACAGTTAAATATTATACGGTTGCAGTTGGTGAAGACCCTGAACGAAATTTTCGTACTAGGTTGAACCAACTTTCGTGAAAGCAGGCAACCTATTTTTTTCCAACCTACTTTGAACCATTTTATGGTTCAACTACTAAGAGTTCTTCATTTTGCACCAAATTTTGGTTCAATGTTGAACTGAAATTTTTAACAGTGTAGAAGGATTGTTTGAAATCCGTTGAAATGTGCACGAATTTTATATTTTAAAAACTACTTGCTTGCTTTTAGTCAAAAAATAGACTTAAGACAGAAATGTATCGTGATAGAAGAAATGTAACAATGTATCCTATACTTTAAAGTGCCTTTGATGCTACGTTTGGCGAAAAACAATCGTGCGTGCCAAAAGCCATTTTAACGATTTTTTAAATACCATAACAATTCCTACTCTACGCCCCACTATTTTCCTAGTTTACGTTTGAAACAAAGTCCAAATGTTTACCAAAGTTTGTTCAACAAAGTTTATTGCTTCGTGTTTTAACAAAGATATTTTTTTCGGGATTCAGTTTTCTTCATTCACTCCTATTCTATTCCAATTAAACAATAGAATATTCAACAGGGACAGCACTTCACTATTTTGCATATCTGGTCAACTACATTGATTGTTTTTTCTAACTTATAAGATACAAATGCAGTTTAAAATAAACCATCGAACTATATTATGTATTTAATTTTTTTTGCAAATCAGCTTTATGTGTTACGAAAATTGATTGATTGCATATATGGAACTGGTATAATTGCATACATTGCAGCTACATTTGAACCTAAAGAAGAACTATCAAAAGATTTCTACCAAAACAAAAAAAGCGATATTTGCACACATCGACACTATAGGAATACTTCCTATTCTATTCCAGATAAACAATGGAATATTCAACAGTGACAACACCCCACTATTTTGCATACCTGGTCAACTACATCGATTGTTTTGTCTAACTTTAGAGATATAAATGCAGTTTAAAATAAACCATATAACTATACTATACATTTAAATTTTTTGCAGATCGGCTTTATTGTGTTACAAAAATTGATTGATTGAATACATGGAACTGGTATTGATTGCATACATTGCAACTACATTCGAACCAAAACAGGAACTATCCATCATTTTCTACCAAAACAAAAACAAGCGATATTTGCACACATAGACACTATAAGAACACTTCCTATTGTATTCCGGATAAACAATAGAATATTCAACAGTGACAACACCCCACTATTCCCTAGAACCCAACGGAATGGTAATAGGACGTGAGGGGGACTGCCAGAAACGAAAACAGGATAGCAAACACCGCGTTGTACCTCATCCGTAATGCCTAAATTCCGTGACTGCAAAGGTACAGAAAACGCATACGATTCCGAGCCGATGGCTTTTCCGTGCTGGGTCCCTCCCCCTCTATATACATATAAATATATGACTTAAAGCCCCAGGAGTACTTGGTAGGGAAATGGTCCCCAGGGTGCGGGTCAGTTTGCCAAGGTTCAAAGTCATTGCTGAAAAATTAGATTTTTTTAGTATTGCCTTATATAGGAAATGTTATTCAGAGAGAGAAATAGGATGCGGAAAAGTTGGGCAAATATAGGACAGGATAAGTTTTTTCGCAATTTTTTTCTTCAGTTATGGTGTTCTACGTTTAAAGGAATATTTTCTTAGTAGGGTTCTTTGGGAGAATAAAAGTGAAAAACGTTCAATTTGTATCTAGAAAAAGAGTATTTTTGTTTACAATGAAAAGGCATAAAAATTCTATGGGCAATTTATTATATTTTCTTATGGTAAGACATTTTTATGTAGCCAAGTCGAAGCTTTTGTGGTTTCGTTTTTATATTGTAGATCAAATCGTATGAGATTAGAAAAACGCAGAGAAAATACTTTCAAAATCGAATGTTTAAAGAAAATATTTATATTTATGTTCGATCAACTGGAATGCGTTTAATTGGGAATGAAAATTTTATGCGCATATTACGAAAAAATAAAAACTATTAGACTTATGTAAATATGAATGTTCGATATAAATATATAAATATTTCCACATTCAATATTAGTTGCGCTCACTTATACTTTTTTATGTTAAAATTAACTGTAAAAATTAAGGCAACAAAAACTAATATCTATTTTGTACAACTACAAACAATGAATAGTTGCAATCAATACAGATGAAATTAAATAAAATTTATTTATATATTCAACTGAATATTTGTAATATTTGCTCTGCATCAATTAATAAAACCAAACAAATAATTAAGTCGTAATTTCATTCATTATTCTACTCATTACTGCACAAACAGAAATAAAAAATCTAATTTACTCACTAAAAATATTCCAAATGCTGACTTCCACTTATAAAGTACAATTAAAAAACTTTTATGAATACGTCTGTTCCTTACCACTTCAAAGAAAAAAAGTCCAATCTCCTTTGAAGGCACCCCCAAGATCCCAAACAAAAAGTACTCGAAAATTTGATCAAAGATCTTAGTTTTCTCATTTCGGCCTCTCCCTCGGCGCATCAAAAAGGTAATTTTTATGCATACCAATATTTACCTTCCCCTCCCGAAATCTTTTCATAACCGTTAGAATAATGAAACCACAGCAGCATCTGTGCCAGCAATAGCGAAATGTGACATTTGCATATACCCCTCCCTGCCACAGCGGTTTTACACTGGGATGTTAGATCGATGTCAATAGATTATTTTAACTCTGTTGTTTCTAAAGTTCAGGACTGTGTCGGGACTTCGGACTCAAGATTTAACGAGCACATCTGTATCAATGCATTTGATAAATCCAGTGCACTTTTTTAGTGATAGATACCTGTCTAAATAAAGTTTAGAAAGTGTTTTGGGCCCTGACAATTCTTGCTGAGAGACCGAAGTTCTGACGACGAGGAGCTATGCGGTTCAGATTACATTTTTTTTAAAAAATATACGATGTAAATCATTTTAGATTAACTATGTCAGCATTAATATTTCAATTAATTATTCAATTCATTAATAATCCAGCATTAATAATTAATAGTCAATTGGTGACTTTGTACGATGGGAATTTTTCAGATTTTGAACAGTAACAGAAATGCTGAACGGAAATATTTTTTTAAGAACTGCAATTGGTGAATCAATTTCACTTGAGTACAGATTACCAAGCATTAATAATTAAATTTAGGAATTCATTCACCATTAATAATTCAGTTTAGGAAAGCCTCTTATTAAAGTTTTTAAATTTTTAACATAAATTCTGTATTTGTCTGTTTGCTTCAAGCATTGTATACATTGTGAATTTTTCATCTCATTTTATTTATAGTATTGCATTGTGTTCCTAGCAATTAGTTTTTAGTTACTAAGGCAACAATTGTGATTTTTTTTGTTAATTTATTATTAAAAGACGGTACTTATTCAATATATTTATCAATGTTATTAATAAAAGACTACTTATTGGATTAAGTGCTAAGTGGTAATGTTTGAATAAAGAACAAAAATAGGAACAAACTAGCATCTCCAGAGAACAACAATGCAACCTTATTTTTACACACCAGGAGGACACTTAATGACATTTCACCACCACCAATATGGCGATGCGTGTCAAATAGCGCCATCTGGCGGTCGGAGTATATCATTAATGCCGTGAGTTGCCTCTCTACCTCCCTCTCAGTATTTATCTACATTTTTTTCCCCTTCTTCACTTCTTCACTCTGTGTTCTTTCGAGCCTCCTCCGTCTCTTTTGCATATCAAACGTCAGTCCTTATTAAAAAACGAACTTGGGTGCTTTTGTACGGCCCGGACAACTAGTTACGTATGCGAGGCACTCAGAAGCAAAAAGGGGCTTTTTAAGATGTTCTTTTTTTAAAAAGTTCCCCTCCCCTGCTCTAAAACATCCCATTATTTTTATTTTCTTAAAGATGGGGACTTTTAAATATATCGTCAAAGTTCCTCTTCCATAAACATATAAATAAATGATATCTTTGCTTTTATAAGGTCGCTTATACACGATGTCTCACAACGATTCAAAACATGGTCCATGAAAGGTTGGAGGACTAAAATTTGTCTCTAGTTGCTAAACCCACATTCTCCAAAGTATAACTAAGATATAGAGTCCGATCCGCTTATTGGCGACTTTTGACGAAAATCCAATTGGCTTGTTTCAGGGGGGCGTAGTTCCGTTCTGCACTTTATTCGATCGGTATATTTCCCACGTGACATTGATTCACCAATTGAGGTCCTAGAAATAATGTATTTTCATTCAGCATTTCTGTTATCACTGTAATCCTGAAAAATTCCCATCGTACGAATCCACCAATGAACGGGCTGGAAACTAATTAAATTAATTCTTGTATTCTTTGAAGCTCTTTGAAACAAAATTGAACATATTATAACTTTTTTAGTTATAATTGAAGAAATATTTTATTTTATAAAGGGTTGATCAAAACCAGTCCTACTTGGGATTTTCTTTTTGAAAAACTGTAATAGCAAAACAATATGTCTCTTGGACAAACAATACTTATAAATTTTTGACACTTAAATCTTCGAATCCTTCAAATAAAGGTTTATAAAAAAATTAAGTGTTTGATGGACCTTTCGCGCATATCATAGCAACAGATAGTAACAAGATGGAAACACTGAGATCTTAATATGAAATTCCGAATCTTTAAAGAAATTGTTTGTATTTTCATTTTGTAGTTTTTTTTATTGACATTCAAACTTAAAACAAGTACTTATAATCGTATCCTTGGAGAATTCGTTGAGTGTTATAGCTAATTTTCTTCTCTCATTTTAAACTTTTGACAGTTTACGACAATCAGAATTGAAAATTTGCAACAACAAAAAAACTGAAAACGTCAGCGACATCGTCTTCCGAAACAGAAGCCAAGTGGGCAAAGACAAAAGACGCGCAAACAATGCGTCGCGGGCTTTGGCAGCTGTCATCTAACACCAGAACCTGATGACAGCTGCATACTAAACAGTGGTCTGTGACAAATCGTCCGCAATCCTCCCCTGCTCAGTAGTATGCAGCCAAAAGACATCCCGGATAGAATATTTATTTGGCTGGCAACATGGAGGACTTTTAAAAATCCCCCAAATGCCCTTAGTAGTGTTCTTCTTCTTCTGTCTTCTGCCATTTTTCTTCATTGGACAGAAAGTGGGTGTAGTGGGGTGCTGCCAACGACCTAAATGGAATAGACGCCGGAGCATCCAATAGAAAAAAAGGTTGGTCATGGAGCTAAAATAAGAAGGAGATGAAGACGGAGAAAAACTAATGGAAAAATACAGTTTGCCAAGTGAAGCCATGATCGCCTTTTTAATGCTAAAAAAAAACCCTTTTTGGCGGATGATTTGGCATACGTTCGCTGGGTAGTGGGTATGTAATCGATTCCGGCTGCATATTTCTAGTCTCCCTTAGGAACTTAAACACAGCCAATTGCGCTTCGTAATTTAGAACCCTGGTCAAGTGACGAAGTCGACACCTGAGCGGGCACCCAACGGAACTTCGAGCGAGATCGTACGTTAACTCCGTCGGGACTTTCGACTCCACAGATTTAACGAGCACGCATATCGCAGTGTACTCGGTCACCCATTTGAATTTTAGAGGATTTTTTCCACCAGCACGAATACGTCTATAGTAGGTATGGCTAGAACAAGGACAGAACCAAGAACCTTCTCGGTGTGAGGCGGCTCGTCGTTTACACTTCTCGACCACCGGGGAGCCACACGTTCAATGAAATTAATAAACAATAATTGAAATGACTTAATACACACGAGACTTGTCGCCAAGTTAAATACCGTACAAGGGCCCTTTTAGGTTTGCCAATGAACATGGATGATAGAAAGGGAATGATCACGTGTCTTGATAGCAAGTCACGTGACTACGTAGTTACCTTTTTAGGTTTGCCAATAAGTCTATTCTATGCAATGTCTCTGGTCATATCACATTATTCTGAGGTGTAACCAGATATATTTTATAGAATTTTGTTGAATATAGTGATCGGCCTGTATGTTACTGGAAGTGTGTTTTGTAGGGCTAAAGCATCTCAAAATGTAGCTCTAGCAAAATGCACATGCCCAAAATAAAAGAGCGACATACTTTGGTGAAATGCTTAGAACTTAACTACTAAATGATAGTGATAAAGTTCTGAAGGAGCATTGAAGAAACTAAAAACTTATGTTAAAGTTGGAGAAGAATTAGTAAGCCAAATAGTTGCCCTCAGGTATCTGTTGAAGGTAGTGTTTTCCTAATATTGAGAAGTTTATCCAGTATGTATTATAGCTTGCATTAGATTGAACTGCGAAAAACGCCAAGACATTGCACCAAACCCAAGTGACTTGGGTCATTCACTGCAGTAGTCTTTGTTCCTGTTTAGATAAGACGATGCTCAGACGCTACTTTTGAGAAGTCTTTGGGTGTTCTGAAGTGGAAGTGATAGATACCACGATTGGAGTCTTTTGTTTATACTGAAAAAGCGAGGATGGGATAGAGTTAGAGCTGGTAGTGGTTCCTTTTGTTTTCCGTGCCTCTTTCCAAGGAAATTAATATACTAGAGTTATATTTCAATTTAATAAGCTTTTTGTAAGATTTGCTGTAGATATACATTTATAAATGACAAATGACTCGATATTATTTAAAATTTAAATTGGGATTTTGTGTGGGTTTGTAATGTCGTAGGATTTGTCATGTAGAAGAGTTATGAATAATGTCTTATTCTTTTCGGAATTCTTGTAGGGATCACATAAATCATTGTAGCTTAAGAAGTGAAAGACAAATTTGGTTTTGATCCTCATTTTTGAAATCAACATGAAAAACCTAACTGTACAACTTTAATACAAAAATTTGGCTGGCTAATGTTCCCGAATTTCCGTGCCATATTATAAATATTATTCACATGAGTTAAAAATATAAACCCATGAAACTAGAATAAAAACTTTCAAATATAATATTGAATTAAAAATATACACTTTTGCGATGCACCATATTTATTTTTATATGAAAACTAGCTTCTAAGAAATGCTAATTACTTAATGTCCGCCTTGTAATGAATGAAATCATAATCGATAATAGTAATAATAATAAATAAGGAAATTTTGCAGCTGTAATAAATTCCTAAACAAGCCAAACAACTTTGTGAAACTAATACTATAAAAAAAACATTTCTATGAAACTGATATAATAAGTGTTTCACAGTTTGGTGGGTTTACTTACAGAGAACAAAACATCAAAACAGACAAATCTCTATAAACTCCAAATCCCAAGGGCGAGAAGTTATTTTATTGAATCGAATTTCTCCACGAGTAAAAACAAAAACTTAAATGAACGTCAAGATACGACAAAGAAACAAAAAAAATAATAAAATGAAGGAGTGTTGTTGGGAGTGAAATAACACACTGCGGACCGCACACCTTCAAACAAGAAATTTTTTTATCAAATACCTTCCATGAAATAGCCAAGAAAAATAAAGAAATAATAATAATAAATAAGGTCCGAGAGATGCCCAGACAGCGCGCGAGGTACAATACCCGAGGGACGAAAAAAAAGTTGATGAAATGTAATTCAAGGAGTCCTCTTCACCAAAGGGAGTGGAGGAAATGGCCAGAAACATGGCTTTGATTCCTCAGTCCAGGGAATAGGAGATGAATAGGACGGGACGGCGGCAATATAACGAGATTATTTCTTGGGATGATTTTCTTTTCGCTTTTTGCTACCGTGTCTGCGCCTGAAGGAAAGAATGGCACAAGTCTATATGTACACAGTTTAAAAAAAATTGAGGCAAGATTGCAACGCAATCCTGGAACTTTCCAGCTGCCACCTCCGTTTCGAGAGTTTATTCTACTTTTGTGGCATCAAAGCTATGGTTTTGCCACAAAATTGGTAAATTTTGTACATTTATGCTCTAATTAGGGGTGGCAACTAGAAAGCTCTAGGATTCCGGGGAAATCTTGAGCAAAACATTTTATCAGTGCGAAACTATTATATCTATTAGGTAAGGCTATGATATAGTGGCTATGACACATGAGTATTTCGTAATGCTGTGTAAATACATCTTCTTTTCGTGCAGCTGATCACACATGTGCACTAATTAACGCTAACTTATATTTTTGTTGAACCGACTAACACAGGACAGGAGCGTGGTTTGTTTGTGGGAAAGATTACAATGATTGACGTAACTGAGGCATCATTGTCGGCGTGACCGTACTACTAGTTTATATGAATTATATAGGGTTTGTTTGTCGAGTTTAAGACAATGGTTGACGTAACTGCTAGGAAACTGGTGGCTGGAAGCGCAGCCATTCCAGTTCCCCATTGAAAACTGGCGGGAAAATAGGTCAAGTTGTATCCTCTTAGTACATGTCTCCAATGACGGACCAGTCAGAGAGTAGTGTTGGTTGGTAGACTTATACTTTCACAGGCTTGTGTGCTTGGTCAGAGGCCCGCTTATAAACCTTCGTCAAGTAAGACAGACACAACACACACATACGTGACAGATGCTGCCATCTATCGCGTGCCACCTCTACAAATTAGACATGTCCCTGCAGGGGAGAAGGGAGGAGTGTGTGACGTTTAGAATATATTGTATTTTACCTGCTTCAATATTACAATAAATTGCTGACATGAACGTTCCAAATATTTCTAAGTTTTAATAGTTTTTACCTTTGTCAATTTCGGTAAATACCTATTAAAAGATATTTTCAAAGAAGCTTCTTTCGAAATATGCCGTGCTCAGAAATATCAGACCGTTTTCGGGTATTTTTTATTGATACCGGCAATTATGATCAACCAAAAATAACTCTTACCTCAAAAGATTTTATAATTTTTTAATAAAATCCTCTTAATATGACTTATGTCACTTTCAGTCTCGCAGGCCGACTTGCAGTATCACGAGGCCAAAGGTAGCGTCCAGAATGAAGAATGGCCACTGGCCACCGGCTGCGTTTGGGGAGTTTAAGCGTATTAAAACTCGTGAGTGCTTTTCCAATGTATTAAAGGGATTTATTGCTGGGTGTTAATTCGCTGGGGAGTTTTGGGTGGCGTCTTAATTAAGATAAAATGGGTGTTTTCTATCGGGGGTTATTGGAGAACCTTTTAATGGTTTTTTATTGCGTTATTTTTAGATTTAAAAAAAAAACATGATATTGGACTGCTTTGTACTTTATACTGCTTTGCGGAAATTTATTCTAAATTCTCTATTTTGTGTGGTTCATTTTTAATGGGTAGTCGCTTACTTATTGCAATAAGAAAACCGCAAAAAAAGTTATATTAAATGTTTAATAACTATTATTGTTATCATTTTTAACTCTTTATCATGCATAACTTCAAAGCATAAGGTCAACTATAGAGTAGGTACTCTAAACTTAAGGGTAATAAATGTGCTCAAGGACACTAGTTTTGTGTTTACCAATTTTTCATTTTGTTTTATTTTATTTAGCCATCTTTACTCTGTATTAAATAGGGATTTTTATTCTGTATCATACTTCAGCTTAGTTTATATTACTTTCCTATATTTTATTTACGAATCAACGTGTTAAAAACTACATAATATTTACTTCATGTATTTGAAAAACGTGCAGCAATAATATAATTACTTTTTTATCTTTAAAATAATCTTAGCTACAAACACTAATAAAAAATGTTACAATATCCTTATCCAAAAAGTATTTACTTTTCACAAACAACTATTGTAAATTTCCAAATAGCTTTATTCATTTACTAAATCAAACACCTTGCGTTCAACGTTTTTTTTTTTTTAACCTACTCAATTATGTTTTCATAAAAATGTGCTTACAAACTTGAACTATCTTTAGAACAAATTAATTAACAACAAATAAAACTGGCATTCAATACAATGTTTTCTCAAACATGATTTTTAACTTTTTCCGATTTGATATAACATAAAGAACTTTTCAGCCAGTAACTTTTCAATCACCAGTGTTTATTTTAAACAATTTTCTAGTTTTCAAATAAATTAATTCACAGCTAAACGGCAAAAAAATAATCCTGACACGGAGCATTACATTTTAAAGTAATCTTTTCAAGTGTTTCGTAAACAAGACAACAATAGTATTATATCCACAAGCATGGGCCTACAAAGAACGTTTACCTAATAGATGGTTTAAGAAGGATTACAAAGCACACACTGCCAAAGTAAAAAAATTAAAAACCTAAGATGCTTTTTAGATACTGTATTATATCTCGTTCCCCATTATTCAAATTTTCTCCCATTATAAATTAATTAACGCACGAACCTAATTAAGGTTGATAAATTAAGAAAGATATGCTCATATCACTAGCTTAAAAATAAGCGCGGCGAATATTAAAAAACTGCGAATCAAGTGTTTTAAATAGTTCCGTTTCTTTCCTGCAATGTTTTTGTTTTTCGATTTACTCGGCTGCATTCGCTTAATTGTGTAATTATTCATCACTTTCGGGAAGCAGTTTTTCTTTAAAAATACACTCTTCTCGCCGAAATATTTTATAATTGCGTAAACGTACCTGATTTTTTTTTAATTTATAACATCGCGCATGAAAAGAGTAAATCTTTTATCAACTGCGTTTTATATCGTATTAATTTCTAATGTGTTTAATAAAGTCATTTGTTTTCATTCGGTGTTCTTTTTTTCGTGTTTCTTTGTTAAAGGAACTAGGAAATGAAAAATTCTGGTTTGTTTGCCTCGATAAGCTCTTTTTCGTTTGTAAAAAAAAAAGGGTATTTAATGTTTGATGAATGAGGCTGTGGAAAATTAAAAAAATATTAGAATAAAGAGAAGTGGTAATAGTTTATCGTAAAACTCATTAAAGTGTAACATCGCCAAAAAAAAGTAATTTTCATTTTTGTGCAAACCTTTTAAATGGAGTGTAGCCAATATGTATTTTAAAGTTTGCTTAATGTTAAAGTTCATTCTAAAGTAGTTTGATTAAAACTCATTGAATATTTATCAGTTAAATAATCGTTTTTTATGTTTTAACTTTTAGTTTGTTTCAATATAGGGGAAGATTGGAAACACATAAAAAAAATCAGAAAGCTTTTTGTACCTTTGCTGCGTTTCTAATTGCATGGACTAAATTAACAAGTTCAATTGAATATTAAATATTTAATTGGTTTTTAATACTTAAATGTAAAACATTTTACTACAAAAAAACGTGTAATCAATACAGTACTTGTAATGTTAACACATTATTCTATCTAGTTCAATTGAGTATTAAATATTTAATTGGTTTTTAATACTTAAATGTAAAACATTTTACTACAAAAAAAAACGTGTAATCAATACTGCACTTGTAATGTTAACACATTATTCTATCTAGTTCAACTGAGTATTAAATATTTAATTGTTTTTTAATACTTAAATGTAAAAAACTTTACTGCAAAAAAAATTTCAATCAATACTGCACATATATTCTTAACACATTATTCTGTAAATTTCATTCATACTTAAATCTATATTATTATTATTTTATAGAACATTTTATGAATAAAACAAGTAGGTTTGTTAAAGAATCTGTCACCTAAGCCGCTTCCACACAAATTTATGCTCATAGGAATCACACTATTTATGCATATCAGAAAGAAATTCGACTAACAGGGACTTCTAATTCAAAATTTTAAACGCCAAAATTAACTATTTTCATTTATCTTCTTTCGCAAATTAAAAATTACTCGTTATCGTTTGCTAAATTTGTTTGAAATTCGTAGAATAATGATGCAATTTTTTTAATAAATATTTTTTGTCGCCGCAATTTAATTTACAGTTCGAAAAATATATAATTAGTAAAAATTATGCCTTAAAAATAAAAGCAAAACGTAATATATTTTTATGCAAAATTAGAATTCTCTGTATACATCTTTCTTCATACATATATACACTGTAGAAAAAAAATCCTTGAATTAACGGAAAAGCTACTGGCAGCAAGTTGTCGGGATTTTTCCGTTAATTTCAGGATCTTCTGTTTTGGCATTTTTCCGTTATTTTCAGGGTCTTCCATTTTGGAATTTCTTCGTTAATTTGAGGATCTTTCATTTCGGAATTTCTCCGTTAATTTCAGGATCTTCCATTTCGGAATTTCTCCGTTAATTTCAGGATTTTCCATTTTAGATTTTTTCTGTTAATTTCAGGAATTTTCGTTTAGATGCTTCCTGTTAATTTCATGAATTTCTAATTGGCATTTTTCTCTTAAATTCAGAAAACTTACATAGTATTTTCTAGTTATTTCCAAGACATGTTTGCTTTTTTTCTTGTCAATTTTGTTTCTATATACTATTTAACCATCAATCATTCGAAATATATCCATTTATATATGGTGTTATAAATATAATCATAGGGAAATTTAAACCTGTTTGTTATATAAAACGTAAGCAAATAATGTCTTCATACTTCAACCTTTAATCTATTCAAAACTAATACATTCTAAGCCTTTTGATATTTTTTAACCATATTTGGTGAATAATCCGAATAAAAGGGACATTGTTCACATTTTTGAAATTTAAAAATTACCAATCTTCATATATTTAAAACAATTTTAATATGACAGAAAAATTTTAATATTTTCTCTAATTTTGATAATTTTTCTATCATATTTTTTATAATGTATATATTTAGTATTGTTCTGTATCTACACAAATGGTATTGTACTTTTCAGTAGCATATCCAGGGCAAAATCATGGGTAGGGGATAATGAGTCGGGTGTCTTAGGGGTTGAACACCCTTTTACAGAGAAACTATTTTAGACAGAAAAATTTGTAGTCAAAAACAATAAATCATTGTCTGCATTTGTACTATGCATACATAAATTTGTATAGTCTCTGATAGTAAAAAAACAACAAAATTCTTTAGTATATGGGGACGAGAATTATCCTCCTCCCTGGATACACCACTGCTACAATTTAACAAGATATAAATAACAAAAGAATTACAGAATATAATAAGGTTTTATTTTTCTTTCACGATTGAAAAAAAATTGTTGTGGTTTTCAAATCCTCAACTAATTAAAAAATTTGTACAGGAACTACAGATTAAGTTTTCTTCTTTTTCTGAGCTTTCGAAACTCTTTGGAGATTTATGATAAACAAACACCTAAAAAAATAATATATTAATATATATAAATCCAATTTTGTATGAATATATCTAATATAAAGAAGCAACTGGTAATCAGGCGTTAACCAGACAAAATCTTCTTAAGCCTTCTAAAATCAAACATTTTGTCAATTTTAGGCTTTTTTTTTTCGAGCAAGTTTTCCATAGAATCTGCCCCGTAATAATTTAACATCAGAGTTAGAAACGCTTTTTCTCCTTTTTGTGGCAGACAAGGCATGGACAAGGCATTTTGTGTGGCAGGGGGCAGACAAGGCATGGATCTTAGAGTACCTTTAATTAATTGATTTATCCAGTCCAATTGACTATTATAGTACACTCTAAAAAAAAATCTGTAAGGTTACTAAGAATTCTCTAGGAAACTCAGCTTCCATAAGTTTTTTTAGTAATGTTACATAAGAAATATGTGTATATATTACTAATTAAAGCTTAGTATCCAATACAATCATTTAAATTGCAAGCATACTATAAAAACTTCAGTAAACGTTACAAGATATATTCTAGTAATCAATACATCCACTTATGTAGTATCTTTACTAGGAAAAAGTTAGTAACTAGCAGTTTCAAAAATGTTAAACAAGAGGGCGCCACTAATTTTCTTTTAGTCAAGAATTATTTCGACTTTTCCGGAGCAGGTCGCAGGATTCGAACTCACAACCTCAAGATTAGCTCGTCTTTCAACGAGAAGTAGCGCGCTTGTCCACGCGGTCATCGGGACATGCAGATCCTTTGCGTGTAAATAATGAGGTTAAAATCTTGATCGATATAAAGCTTTCGGATATGAAGTTTTAGAAATAATTTAACGCAATTTGCATGGATGTACTAAAGTAAAAAAAAACACGTTTTTCGGTTTCTCATCGTTGCGATATTGATTCGTTATAATTTTTCGATGAAAAACACATTGATTGAATTTTCACCTTTGACCGATATCGAATCAGACTTTTATCTCTTAGTCTCGTACACTTTCAATTTACGGACGCGATCACCGGTTAGTTTTTGCTAAATCCGATTGCCAATCGAACAAATTTCGAGAAACAAAACAATGCAATAAGGGAAACTACTCATCTCTCAAAAAGATAGCCAGGTGGCGCTGTAAGCGTTACAACAATTTACTTAGTATTGCTTAGTATTACTACAGTAGTTTCCTTAGGTTACAGATGATTTTCTAGTAAATGGTGAAAACCTGTTAAGTTACTAAGTAATCGTTAGTAAATTCAAGCCAAATTTTTTACAGTGTAGAAACAAAGCAGAAGTGTTCTTGAATAATGTATATCATTACCCAAAATACAATTTTATAATAGTATTTAGTATAAAATAATAATTTTAATGTAATTTAATAGTATTTATCTATAGCAATAAAATACAATTTTATAATTAGTATTTTAGTAAAAGCTAATAACAATTGCTTTTTGAATATCACCGACATGTATACGGTGAGCCGAAAATGAGATATCACTTAGCAGCTATATCTAAATAAACACTAAAATAGCGTTCTCAAATACTTGCAATTCCTAAATTTTGAATTCCGTTAGAAAGTTTGCATTTAAATGGAAATTGTGTTTTTCTTAGTAAGGACTTTTCAAAACAAAGAGCATTGACAATAGTGTATGTAACCTCTGAATCGAATCAAAGCATGTGATCTGCATACATCCGTAATCACTAATTGATTCTTTAAAATCAACAACAGAGTATTATTTATTAAAAAGAAAGTTTACGTTTATATACTTGCATAGTTTTTAAAATAAACCATGCTGATAGAGACAGCGTAACCGTGCTTTTCAATCGAGGTTAGGTTTTGAATTATCGTCGCACTAGAGCTACACGAGGGCTATAGCTTTTCAATCGAATTTAAATGTAATAATTTCAAATCATTTCATTTTTTTTTTATTAATATGAATTTGTTTGTTGGTGAACTTTGTTTATTTCATATATTTTACAGCTTTTTTAAACATTTAAATCAAATTTACTTTGTTGCGCGCGTTGGTAAACAAAAACGGAATTATTAATTTCTGGAGTCACCAAACGGTCAATTGTAGGACTATAGAGATTACAAAAACAAATAATAAAGAGACAAGAACGCGCGCGCGGAATTCTATAGATAGAAAAGGAAGATAGAAAATATATATAATCTTTAAATAAAATCTCATTTTATTAAAAAAATGAACATACCTGTATATTTATCTTTCTTGCTTCAGATGTGGTCAAAACAAACAACCAAAAAACATGGTGGCTGAGTCTGTCGGCGTATGTGTCGAGGCTAAAAGCTGTTGGGTGCGAGGTTATATGGAGAATTTACGTTCATACGGGTCTTAAGTGAAATTCTTCACGCAGAAATACGGTGTTTTTCCGTTTTCGCTTGTCAAGCGTTTAAGGAAAACGGAAACAAGCTGTATATTTCAGACAAACCGTCTGTTTGTTAAAGAAACGCAATCTTTCCGTAAATTCCCGAAAATAATCACAGAAATACGCACGTAAAATTCAGGGTTTTTTTTTTTTTTGACAGTGTAATGAACCATCAAAAGAACTCAATTGTGATATTACAACAATCCAAACTAAATTATATCACATAAATAAATATTCTTTAAAGGTATTATTTTTATTTTAAATTAAGTTTCTCGTACGTTTGACGAAATGGCAACTGTGAAAATATTGAATGAAATTGGAATTTGCATTTTATTTTAATGTAGATTAGATTTTTAGTTATTTAAATTTTAAATATACTTCTAATATAAATTTTTAAATGAAATTTTGGATTAACCTAGCCTGATTTTTTGCTTTAAAATGAAGTATCCCACTTGTTTGTGCCGCTTTCGGTTCGTTCAGTGAAAGTGGGTGACGGACAGGCGGGCATACAGACGGACTGAACGATTATAAAACCTTCCACTTTTTACGTTATAAACGTAGTGTGGAAGCTAATAAACTTATAGAACTTTTTTTCAAAAGAAGTGTAATATTTTCATAATATAAAAAGTAGGTTAATGCACGTTTTCTGTTCACTCTTTCCAGCAACTTGTCAGAAGACCGAGCTATAACAAATTACTTACGCTTCTTAATTTAGAGGCGAGCCTTAGAGACGATTACAAAATGCATGCATTAGTTAACTACTTTAAATTCGTTGGAAATTACTTTCGTATTGTAAAAATAATACAGTGGTTCACTTTTTTAACGGCAAAAGTGCGCGAATTGATGGGCAAACGGGTCTGAAAGGCTGAAACATGAATTTATGCTGATGCGACAGTCAGCTCGACGAGTTGACGAAGGGTTGGGTAACTAAAGGAAATTACAATTTACAACTGAATTTATTTATTTTCTTAATATTTGTGTTTGTCATAAACTTTTAGGTAAGCGTGCGCTTACTATATTTTTTTACATATTTATGTAGAAATAGACAGGTTTCAAGGGATGAGTTTCAACACAAATGCTGAATGGAAATAAATTCAGTTCTTTCTCCATCCTCGATATCTGAATCAATTTCACGTGAGAACAGCACCGATCGAATGAAAGCAAGAATGAAAGGTGGAAGGAAATAAGTAACCTGAAATTAGCCAATATAGTTTAGTTTGAGTTATCGCCAGGGCTACTCGAAGGCTATTGGGCGTCGTATTAGAACCACAGTCAAGTGACCAGTCTGCCAGACACCCAACGCAACCGTTAAGGGCGACATCGTACGCAACGCTGGGACTTTGGAGCATATTTAATGTGCACTACCTATACACGCAATATTAATCGTCGGACATTTTTGGCTCCGCCGTTTATAGGTCGGCAGTTATTTTAGCAATGTCCGGTGAACCTTTGATTTTTTTTCCGAAACTGGGACCTTCCGCATGAAAGGCGAACGACTTAACCTACTTAGATCCCCAGCCCCCCAGCCAATTTAGTAAATCCTTCTCAAAGAATGTTCACATATCTTCAACTAGTAATAAATGCCTTTAAACATCTACAAACACTACCTTATACCACACACAAGCTACAAAATAATGTCTTATATTCGCTACAAAAACTCCTAACTCGTCTCGACACCGACATGCCTCCAAGACACAGTTATGAATGAATAACAAAAGTCACGCATTGTTGCACAGATTTTTTTTTAAAAGGCCCCGTTATACACCATAATCCACCTTTGTTGATGCCTATGCCCACCAGGGAGACAGTTGGGAGCAAAGATTGCAGATAAGCCCGTCATGATTGATCATCGCGACATTGTGGATGTCATCTGGCGGACCGAGGACAATGGCAGCGCGTGTTGTATAAGCATGCGACGCTGGTTTGAGCCCGCATGATTACCAACGCAAGGCTAAAATGTTAGTTCTACTATTAAAAGCACAGGAGGATTCTAACATTTTTAGCCTACTTTGGAAAGATTTTTTCTTAAAAAAGTATATATTGACGTTGTGACCGTTTAGATTCTCGTACTTCCGCCTGTCTGTCTACCTTTTAAAAATTCCGCACGATTAGGTTCACAATTTCTTTTTTTTTTAATTAAAATAATATGACATCATCACAGATATAGTTTTTACACTTTTTGTGTACCTATCTTTCGCAAATCATCAGAAATATAGTTTTACACTTTTTGTGTATCTGTCTGTCGCAAAAATTTAAATTGTATATAAAGCTATTACTACAGGAATTTATATGACTAAAAGTCAAGTAGCAGGAAAGTATGCTATTCCATTTCTTTCATATTTTCTTAATTAATCTTAGGTTTTTACGTATTGACAATTGAAATAACCATTAAAAATGGATAGAAGAGTTGATATTGAGACTTAAGGGCTAAACGTGCATACCCTTCCTGAGAGTTGGCAGCTGAATCATAGCAATAAATGCCAAAAAAGATCCTTTTTGGCATTTTGCATTGAATAACATTTCCATTGGTTCGTTTCAGCTTGACTGAAAATCAAAATGTACATTGTAAATCTTTAGGTTATTGTTATGAATTATTTTATCAAACTAGTACATTGTTTTTTTAATTTTCAAGAATTAAATTTAAATGCAATTAATCGGTAATTGCATTCATTGATTCAATAGCAATCAAAACTGAAGAATCAATAATGGAATTACCAGATGATATTATACTTATACCAGATGACTTTTATTTTATTCTGCTGTTATGATGATCACCATACACGGTAAAAAAATGCAAACATGACAAAGCAATACTTTTTAAGACGTTGCTATTTCAAAACTAATGCTTTCAACTCTATGGTACTCTTAATATGCCAAATATATAATTACATAAGCTTATGTTTCCTTCTTGTCTTTGAAATGAGCCCATTAAATCCTAAAGTGGAATTAATATTTAAACTTCTAGAATGGAAGTATGTAATAAACAAAAAGTTTGTTGTATAGCTGTTTGCGGGTGGTAGTTGATGAGGTAATGTGAACGGTTTCGGGGGAGTTTTGCAAATGAAATTGTCTTGGCGTTTCCTGTTTTTGTTATTTAAAATAGATTATTTTATCTGAAAGCATTTTAAATTTTTGTATTAAAGTCCGTGGCATTGAAATGCATATACTTTTTTTTCATTAAACGCGTCAAAGGAATTTTCATTCAAAACATGTCTTCTACTTACGTGTTACACTCTATTTAAATGAACAAATGTAATAAGATGTGTTATGAATGTAAAACTGGGTGATTAGCTATTTAAATTAAATGCTAACTATAATATTTTTTGTAGACCATTTTATTTAACTAAAAGTACACATCATAAATACACATTATTTTTAAAAGAAAAACCTATATTTAATTGTTAATGTTAAGTCTGGGTTTTTTTTTTCAGATTCATATATGTAGCCAATATAATATCACCAAGAAGTAAATAAAACCTACACAAAAGAAAGTACAGTAATAACCCTTAAGCCCCCCCCCTCCCCCTGTTCGATTAAATCCACACAAAGAATACTAATAAACTTAACTAAAATAGCCGAACCGGAATAATGTAAATTACAATTTATTTTTATCAAATTTCTGTACTAAAATGTCGAATTCATTGTCCATTGCGGATTTAAACACAAAACTTATCTGACGCCCAACCACCAAAAATAGTCTCCGTTTTTCTGAGCGGATTTTTTTTTAGCTTATTAAAGTGAATATACACTTAACTGGGGCGAAAATACGGCAAACTAAATTCCCTACCGTCTTTTGAGGACGAACAAAATTCCCCAAGAATATTTCCATGAACTTTTTCATAGAAATTCCCAAAACTCCTCGTTTACTTTTTTCCCCTTTCTTTTTCCCTAAAACCAGCAAGAAATAAAACGCCTGCAAATGTATAAATTTACGGCTTTACGACAGCCGACATCTTGCGCTGTTAGAAAAACTCAAAAGAAGGAACAGACCAAGTAAGAAAAAAAAGGAGGCAAAGCGGTATCAGAAAGTAAAATATAAAACTAGAGATTTGTGGTTTGGCGTTTGGAAATATCTTTACAGATCGAGCCGCCATCTTTAAATCTATTCGCAAAATGGAAAAATTATGGAATGGAATAAGGAGGGATTTACATCTTTATGCGGGTTTTTCGATGTTATAATATTTGAGTGTTTCTGGCTGAGAAAATAAAAATTTAGGACGAGAAAATTGAATCAAATAGAAGTTTTACAACCTTCCGTGCACTAAACTAAAGAAGGATTAACTTTCAAAGCTCTTTTTACAATCATTCAAGGAAGGTAATATTTCCATCAAAAAGATAATATTTCTACATTTCTTGGAGATACATAAATTCGATTCTTATTTGCATGAATTAGATTAAGTTTCTGGTCTACGTAAGAGTAATAAAAATTTGAAAGTTTACAAGGAGAATAGAGTTCTTGTCGAAAACCATTTAGACATGTCTGCAAATATTATATAACCAATAAACACTGTACTTATGAGACTATTTTATTCAAAAAAAATAATATTTAAATGTAAACCATTGAATAAAAAGGAGAAGTCTATCTATCAAACAAATATCCGTTTTACAAAGTAATCAATCCGTCGACGAAGCAATGGCAAAAACCAGAGTTTGGCACTTAAAAATCGTCTGTTATCACCTTGCTTAAAGAAATTAATAAGACTTTTGTACTATGCCTGGACGACGAATCTTGTCGCCAAAGGCATAGAAGTACTTAAACACAAGTTAAACGAAGTTGATAATCCATTTCTGTGAGCGAGTTAGTTTCTTTTAGTTTCCTTACTGGTAAAAAAGTTACATTTATTTACAATAATACGAAATATATTCCATTAAAAAAAATATATTTAATAAATTGCGGTATAAAAGTTTTTGTATTGTTGTACTTTTATCTTTTAACAAACAAAATTATCTAAATTACAATATGTTCAAAAATCATTGTTGCTTTTATACAAAAATACAAATTTTCCGATTTTTCGTTGTTTTTGGTTCTGACTGCATGCGATTATCTTGCTCCCGAACTGCTCTCTTGATTTTTGATTCAATTTTCCACATTTTTGGCTTTTTTTATTTTTGTTATTGATCAGCTGGAAGTTCTTAAAGTGGTGTTACCAACACTACTGGCCTAATGAAGTAGGATGCAGACGTCGCCATTGCAGCTTCTGGTTGTGTCATAGATTTAGAAAGTAGCAGATATGCCCATCGATTGCGCAATCCCGAACAACGCAATGCAAACCGCGCGATTGTGTGATGAATCCACATTTCGCTGTTTTGTTTTCGCAATGCATCACGGGATACTGGTTCACAAAAAAAGCTTTTGTCGAAGAGTTACATGCAATAAAGACTGCATTTTTAATATGTTTCTTTTATGAATATATACCTCATGTCTGCCAGAAATTATCAATACATACCCAGCTATAAACTTATGCTAGCAAAACTGGTAAAAAGTTTTAATTAGTTAATATTAAATAAATATTTTTATTAGTCGAATTATCTCATGGCGCCATCTGGTGGGGTATGGCTTGCCATGTGCTAGTGCTTGCGAACTGCCTTATGGGATACTGGTTCACAAGTGGCTTCACCTTTCTCCCTAGGTCTTTCTAAGTCTATGGATTGTGTTATGGCGCAGCTGTAGACGCATTCAAGACGTCGCCGTAAGTGGCCGACAGAATGCTGCACCAGCAATCTGTCGATATTTGGGTCGAACATTCTGTTGTCTGGCAAAAAAAAGTTGGGATCCTTTGGACTGCCACTACCAGCCAAAACTCATCTCTTGTTCACTACCGACCTCTTGCCTTCTAAATTTGGGGGTCGCACAACTGACTACCTGGCGGCCAGCACACCTAGGCCGCCAAATGGAGACGAAGATAGGTTGGGCCTCCTCGTGACGTCTCTGGAAACGGCTCCAAAAGGAACCGGCTAACTTGACCTATCGTAAATATTAATGAATGCATTCTGTATTTTCATAATACAATCGTCACCAAAAAATAGAAAATTTAAAATTTACAACCGATCCATAACTTTGTCATACAACTTTGCCATAAACTCTTACAAAATGAAGGGCAAATGAAAAAGTAGTAATTTAATAAAAGTATGCATTTCTTTTTAAACAACAACAAAAACTAGTAACCGATGCTCGGAACAAACATTTTTAAAATTACTAGCAAATAAATATTGGTTCATGACATTTGTCGCATTAACGTGCCGATATCAATGTTTAATGCGACATCCAACTTATTCCATTCTATCAATCTATGGAAGGGTCAAATTTACTGCATTTTGTACTTCAATTTAGTTTGTTACTCAACTATCTAGCATTATGAATGAAGCAAATAATCTCCGTTTAATTTTTTAAATGTTTTTTCAAACAATAACCTCTTAAATAAAATATGGTTTATGAAGACTTACTGATGGAGGAAAAGTCAATCACCTAAATAAATCTGGTCAGGCTAAATCAACCATACCTCCAATCGCTTCAACCAGTTGCATAAAATCATTCTTTCACTGCATTCTCCCAAGAGACTTACTTCCACGCGACAGCATCGAAAAGGGCATTCGCATGATCTAAAGTTACTTAACCCACGTCCCCCTTACTTTTCATTCAAAGATCTTTCATCCGCCTCCACACAAAGGCATGCCGCCCAGGCAACAAAGGGACCAGTGCCCCCTCGGGTTATAAAACGGGCCCGACTGAAACGTGATCGCAATTCCAGTTTGGAAGGTAATGCCGGGCGTTGACTGCCTTTGTGGCAGTCCGCATTGTTGTGCGGCGGAGCTGATGTCTGGATGAAGCATGGAACAGTGCCGTATTGTTATCCAAGTCTTCAGTGGAGTTAGATCTAAACTTGTGTGACCATCGACCATTAAGATTGAACAGGAAGCTCTGTGAAATAGCAAAATGGACATTAATTGGAGGCTAGTTTAGAACTTGATCGCCAAACGAGAAATTATTAATTTTATTCATCCATTATGCGTTTCAATGTGAGAATGTTAACGCTCAACTCCCCCAGTTCAATCTGGCACTCGTCAAACATCGTGGAATTCGGCAAATACACATTGAATTTTAAGAACGTGTAAGATCTCAAATCTGAGATTTCAACGCATTTTTCTTAGAGAATATTGTTCTCGTTTTGAAATGAGAACATTCAAGAACTCCTTTTTCAATTTTATTATGTAAAGAGTTTCAATTTTAACAGTGTAAAACAGACTGTTTTTATATAATCTAAATTTTTGAAAAGCAAACTTTTTCTGATCATTTAGAAATTTTTTCATAAAGCAGCGTAAAAAACTATTTAAAAAAAGTCAACTTTTGCTGTTTGCTCCATTTTTAACAGAGAACGTACTTCAAAAATCTCAAATCCTAATAACCTGTCACGAAACGAGATTCCCGCCGAATTTTCAACATGTCCGGGCAGCGTTTAGTGTCATCTGTGAAAACCTGTCGGACACTCAGTTGAATCCGGCACTCGTCAAACACCGTGGAATCCAGCAAAGAAAACATCAAAGAACCCGGTTAAAGGAGCACCGGATATTAAAAAAAGTCGGTTAAACGAAAAAAGCGACGCATCTCATTTTCCCGTTTTGTTGTCCCTCTCTCTTCCTATTAAGTTCTTTCCCGGAGATATTCTGGAAAACTGGATTTTCCACCCAAAACTAAAAATTTATGCAGATGCAACCGAACTAGATATATATAGTTGCGACTCCCCCAACCAACTAGAAAAAGCTTTAAATATTGATTCCGATATTTTTAGACGATTTTTTTCTTCATGGAATCAACATCCAGCTGCGGAGATGATAGCTGTGGATGAAGAAAACCATTTTTTCCAGTTTTTTTTTCTTCTTTTCCATGGACTGTTTTTTGTATAAAAAAGGGGGAAAAGAGACTTTTCCAGTTTTCTTTCCTGGGGTTATGGAGGGGGGTGGGGGTAGATCATCGTTCCCGGGCTCTAGGGGCTTATTCGATGCTTTATTATCGGCTGGCTTTTGTGATATTATTTTCTTTTCGGTCGTCTTCCTGACTTTAAGGGGAATATCTTCTGCTGTCGGGGGTTTTTCTGGGGTGTTTTCGTTGGGAATTCCGAAGTGAATTAAGGAGGTGGAGTGTTTATGTGCCTGCGAGAAAGGTGATAGTTTCGTTTTATGTGGTGAATTGTAAACAATTTATTTGAATAAGGTTGTTACGGCACCTTTTCTTATGTTATTGTGGGGCATTTCACCCCAAACAATGTGTACAGATACTGTTAATTTCGAAGTGGATTTAAAAAAAAAAAGAACCTTCGCGTAATGCTGTGCTTCGACCAAGTAGATGTGCTTTCGCGCGGTTCATAATTCCCTGTGCTAGAAGGTAGGTTATAGATTAAAAAAAAAAGAAAAAACGTAAAATTATTCTTAAAAAAGATAGAAATTATTCTTTAAATCATTAATTTTACAATTTCAATTATTTATCAAAATATCAAATTTTTCATAAATGTGTTTTGAAACTAGGCACTGATGTATTTGGGTATTGGCTTATGTTAAATAAATTATTGAAACCATATCAAATGTTTCTATTGCTTGGATTTAGATTAAATATTAAAACTGTTTACTTATATTTATAGCACCGGATATTAAAGATTAATAGATTGATACGGAATTCTTTAAAAGTAATTGTGTTCGAGAAATCTATTTATCATTAATAAGTTAATTCTAAAGGTTTTTTTCTTTTTATAACCTTATTGTTTTATTTATATTATTCTGTGTTTGAAGATAAATTCTTAAGCTTAATACCGCTTTTATTTAATAAAATTTCAGCATTTTAACCCTCTAATGCATGAATTTTTATTTACATCCCAAAAAAGTATATATGTATCTTTAATACTCACACATAATGGGAAAAATACTAAAAAAAATTAACTGCATTAGAATTTAAATAATTTCAATTTTTTAAATTTTTTCCATATGACAAAAACCAACTGCAAAATTCCAAATTTGATAATAATGACTAGAAAACTACTAAAAATATTTCAAAATAAACCTTTTTAAGTATGATTAATTTTTCAATACAATTTATCAGTATTTAGTACTAATATTATTATTCTTTGAATACTGCCAAAAACGTAATTTCACAAAAGTTAATAACCTCACTCTTCAATTTTGAATACACTTTTACAACTGTCATCCATGAGGATTATTAGTAACTAAAACTTTAAAATTAAATGTAATAGATGAAAAAAACACAGATTTGTCTAAGAGGAGCTCGAATTTAATAGAATAAAGGGGGTTATGTTACTTGTTACCGAACGGTAACAGTATGCATAAGAGGGTTAATGTTGTCTTGCTTCTAAGGTCACAAATTTAAAACTATAATAAATTACCACGCATTTGAGGCGAGGCATTAACTATTCTTCATAAGTCTTTGCTGTGTATACTTTACGAATCTTCAACTCAAATGGCTGTGATCTAAGATTCTTAGTTTACATAATAATGTATAAATGAAAATTAATACATAAACAATCAAATAAAATTTTATTATTTTGCGCTTAAGAATAAAGCTTAAACGAGTAAAGACGAATGCACCAGCATGTAAAGACATATGAATAAAGCTTAATAAATAAACAACAAAAACTAACATTACAGTAGTTACCATGTTAGAAAGGTATATTTTACTAAATTAATATAACATACATTCAATAAAATTTCATTGATATCAAAATTATGAACGTTGAAAATGCATCTTCATTACCATACATATAAATCATATTACAGGTATAAGACTTTATCAAAATTCACTACACATTCATTATAAACAACGCATAAACGGCGTGTGATGACAACTTCAAATACACAATTACATTAATCAATAACAAATTTAGACTTTCTCCACTAAATTTCATATTCATCCAGGCACCCCCCCAAATGCTCTTGGGAAAAACTCATCCAATTAACGCCATCACTCCGAGACCGATGTTGAGGAGTATTTCTAATTAGGAAAGACGCGTCTAATGAACGACGTACGTGACGAATGACAGCCCAACACGCGCCTCGTAATTTTAAACTGTCTTTTAAATTATGAAGTGTCCTGTCCCCTGCTATGGTCCCCTGGGAGGAATAACACGCAAGCTGAGAAAATGTAGTCAACGCCTTGGCAAATTAGGAGGATAAGTTCGGTTTTTCGGTTAAACAAAGTTGGAAGTGATAGGTTTAATGGATTAAGCTGGACAGGTAGCCTAAGGCTTGGTTCACATGAAACGGTGCCGGCACGTCCGTGGCTGAATGGTTAAGGCATCAGCCTCTGGATTCAACCTTCTCAGGTTCGAATCCCACCTACTGCCAGTCATCCTATAAATCAGATCTCTGTACTGGAAAGAGTAGAAAAAATCCTACTCGTGACTGATGGGCCCGAGTACACTGGGACAGACGTGCTCGTTAAGTTTGTGGAGTCCAAAGTAACGCCGGCGTCAGCGTACGATGTCGTTCGAAGAGTTCCATTGGGTGCCCCCCTCATGTGCCGACCTTGTCAATTGACCAAGGTTTTAAATTATGAGGCGTTTATTGGCTGTGTTAAAGCTCCTAAAAGAGGCTAGAAATAAACAGCCGGAAACGATTACATTACCATTACCATTGCAATGGTGACGGTAAATTTCTCCGCTAGGTTAGACTGAATATCGTCGCACTAGAGCTACATGAGGGCTATTGGCAAAGGGCGTCCTAAGAACTCAGTCAAATGACGAGCCGACACCTGATTAGGCACCCTTGGAAAATTTTAAGGGCGGCATCGTAAGCAGCGCTGGGACTTTTCGGCATAATTAACGTGCTCTCCCTCTACACGGGGCATTGTTCATCGGACGTTTTGGGTGCACAAACTGTTTATAGGTCGGCATTTATTTTAGCATTTCCCGGATCTCAACGTGAGGCCTTTCGCATGCAAGGCAAACGCCTTACCGACTGGGCTTCACAACACAGTAAATTGTTCGTACTTACAGTGTTGGATGATCGCTGTCACATTTTTTTAAGTAAAGGGGCTCTTTTACATGTGGAGGAAAAAAGTTTTTACAGTTATAAATCAAATTGTCACAATGTTAAAAGGTGGTATAGTGACAATGTACTGCGGTAAATTTCTCTGAAAATTTGCTTAACGTTACTGCCACTTGATTAAAAACTGAAGTTGAAACAGTAAGTACGGTTTTCGCTTGTATCGCATGGGGAAAATATAATTGGATTGGATTTCAGTCCCAAAAATTTACAACACTACAGAAACATCTGTTATTCACAAAATAAGCTTATTTTAGGTCAAATATAAGATTTCCCATAAGAAAAAAATCATTTTAATTTTTTATATGGTTTTTGAAATAATGCCAAAATTTTTTAACTGTGGAAAACAACAAAATGAAAAAATATGTATATATTACCTGAAAACCCTTCGAGTTACATATTTTAAGGTATCTGACCATATTATTAAAAAAAATCAGTATTTATTTTAACCGAAATAGTTTAAATTGTGTTTTAAATATGAGGAACTGAAGTGAACTTTTCAAAAATCAGGTGAAACGCTTGTTAGCTATTTTCTGAATAAAAAAAATAGTAGCTCTGATTTCTATTGAGATTAATGTAAAATATTGTCTAATAGGACAGAGTATGAAGAATCGAATAAAGTGTGTTTGGATGTCATAACGGGGCATAAACATTTAGAAAAAAAATATTGAAAGTGATGATGCCAAATAGCATCACTGGGACTGAAAGGGTTAACCTTACTAATTTAATAATCAGGCACCGTAATATCGGCAAATATTACACGATCAGTTGAAAATAAAACAAGCCCATGTTTTACTATACTAAGATACAAGTTCATTTACGGCTGTTAAACGACATGTCATGTCTATTCTTAACTAACCAAATCAGCGAATTGTTAATAATTGGAAGTTAAACAAAATGTGATTTTTAATTAAAATCATATCATTTTCTATGCTTAAATGCATATTTCAGAGGCAAAAATGGAAAATGCTTTAACTATAAAGTAGTATTTGATCAGTAGACCTTTGTAAAATATCTTCATAAAACTTCTGTGAGTTGCAATCTTACTTAAAAGTGTAGCTAACTTTTAGCTATATATAATCAAAATATATCTATATATCCCCCAAAAAAACTTCGTAAAAGTAAACAACCGCCAATCTAAAAAAAAAACTATTTATTTTATTACAATACAAGTCCTTATGAAAGTTGTGGCTAAAAAAGCCGTGATATAAAATGAATGCCAATCTCTTGTGTAAAACTTCCTGGTCATATTAAATAGTATAATTTAAGTTTCCCTGCAATAAAAAAATTGCACTGTTTGAGGTTGGTGCCCCCCCCCCCCCCATCTTAATCACCCTCTATACCTTTATATAAATGTATTGAGATCATACATTTGTCAAAGTTTTTTTAAGTATATCCTTCATTATTCTGATTTAGTAATTCAAGTTCATTTGCCTTGATTTAATTTTATTAGGGGGATTAAGATGGGCACCAACCTCAAACAGTGCAATTTTTTTATTGCAGGGAAACTTAAATTATACTATTTAATATGACCAGGAAGTTTTACACAAGAGATTGGCATTCATTTTATATCACGGCTTTTTTAGCCACAACTTTCATAAGGACTTGTTTTGTAATAAAATAAATAGTTTTTTTTTTAGATTGGCGGTTGTTTACTTTTACGAAGTTTTTTTGGGGGATATCAGTAGTTTTTTTAAAATAACAAAAGATACAGACACAATATGACTACAAAATTGACGACGTGATTTCAATGTTTATAGAGAGTTATATAACCGTTATATAACTCGCACTCGGAAATTAGAACTATTTATCCTTTTCCCCGTAGAACATTTGTATACTGCATCAGCAGTCTGCGTGCTGTAACGGGCGCGGGTTCGATTCCCGCCCTCGCCCTGGGTGTATTTTCCTCTCTTTGTGACAGTAAAAAATCTTTCTGTGTCTGTCTTACTTGACGAAGACTTATAAGCGGCTCACTGAGCAAGCACACAAGTCGGAATATATATGTAAAATACCCATACCCATACCCACTTAAAGTTAAACTGTGGTGAGGTACAGATGACGCGTTTTATTCCCGATACATTGATTTCGACACATTTCGAGATTACATCGCAGCTTTTATTTTTTGTGTACCTCAACCGTCTCTTATGCCTAGTTTTTTTTTCACTTTTATAGGCATATTTATTTTCAATTTTCTTTCATAAAACTAAAAAATATCCAGCCTAATTCAAGAAAAAACAATAACCAAATACGTTTCTTAGGTTACTGTTATGTGTTATAATACAAACATTTAGTAGCAGCTCATGTTAAAAAATGTAACTTTAATTATAAAATATTACTTTGGCATAATAAAATATTCCTCAATAAATTTTAGAAAAAAAAATATCATTTCTTTTCAGAAAAAATAAGCAAAGATTACTTTGACATAATTAAATATTCCTCAGTAAGTTTTAGAAAAAAATATATATTTCTTACTTTTTATGAAAAAAAAAACCCAACAGACTATTTTTTTAATGGTATTGGTAACTGAATATGGCAACCAATTAGGCAAATAAGATTGTTTACAATTCTCGATCAATCGATCAAGTTATTCATAAGTTTTCTAAATAAAAACACCAAAAAGTTTAAAAGAAGCATTTCGTTTATTAATTAGAATTTTTTTTTTCAATCTGACTATTCAGATATTATATTAATCATGTATTTTAGAAGCTGTAATAATAACTTAATAGTTAACAGCGCTGCTATGCGGCTCTTCGATGAAAATACAGTAAACCTTGGCTCGTTTTCGGAGGTACCTGGCCGCTAGGATGGCTTGTTTATCGCACATTCATACCGCCAAAGGTAATATAGATTTTAATTAATTAAAAATAGAACGAGTTCTTTTTGAAACTTCAAACCTATGAAAGGGGCTTAATTGGAGCATTCTGAATCTTTTAGTAAAAACCGCTTCCAGATTAATGGTCTAGTAATGGATGTAGGTCACTTCAAAAATTAGGTCAAAATATGACTAAAACTGCTCGAAAGATTTCATTTTCGAAAATTACAATAATTTTTTTCTCCGCTGTTTTTGACTCTAGAATAACCAAATTTTTTTTATTTAAAGTAATCCACAAAATCCTTCTACTGTATTTTTTTTATTGTTCTACGAAGTTTAATTTGCCTAGCAGAAAATAAAATCAATTTCGCTGTTAACATAGCGAAATGTTTTCTGTATATATACATAAGTGCCGTTTAGCCCTTGGCGTCATTTTGAGATTGGCGGGCGGAACGACCGTTCCGTCTGATATAATAGTGGAATGTAACTAGGTTTTAAAATTTTTGTTTTTAATAATTTTATTATAAAAATCAATTCAATGCGCAAACTTCCAAACAATTTATCAGCAAATGTCTTTAAAAACAGAATTTTGTCTCGAAATGTATATAGAAGAAAAATTAAATTATTTATCCTTACCAATCTTAGGGAAAGATGCAGGTTGGACCCTTCCTCCCCCCCCCCCCCCATGAAATTAAATAATTCTCCTCACATGACTCAATTGATACAGATACTTGCACATTACATGGTACAGTGATGCATCAGAAACACCTGATTTTCACAGAAATCATCATAAAATTTGGCACTTAGAGGTATTAAAATTTTGATCATATGTTCATTATATAGTTTCATAGATTCCTAAGAAATAAAGTGAACAGTGGATCTCAAGATTTTTCATATTTTAGTGATTTTTACCTAAAAAAGAAATTTTGTGATTTAAGTCACTTTTCATCTTATAGTTCGCACATAATAGATTGTATTCATCAAAAAAGAACGTTTCAATTTAAAGACAATCGTTTTCGGGGATTAGAGAACCTCGTATTGCATTTAAAGCAATAGAAATTCAAACAAATTCAAAAAACGGTTTTGTTTTATGAGATGCTGTAGAAACCTTTGCGTTCAATTTTAATGTAAAACATGTTAAAATAAGTGAAAAGATTTCTGTTATGTTATAACGAGTATCATTTTTTAAATCTTAAAATTTCACTGAACTTGTATTTATCAAAAAAAGGAACTTATAAGGTTAATTTATAAGGTTATAATTCTACGTTTACATTTACGCTGTATTTCAGAAGTTCATCATTGTATACTAGAATGGATAAATCATTATTATTGTTGTTGTTGTTGTTGTTATTATTATTTACTTTAGGCAAAAAAAATAAGTAAATTATAAAATTATGAGAATTTACGTTCAAAAAGTAAATCTACCAATAAAAAATTCCCACTTTTTGAGACGGTTTGTTTCGCTGCCAGTAGTGTACTATAAAAAGAAAGATGGTTTTACAGGGAAATGGTTTTACTGGGATAGGGTTCGAATCGTAAGGCATGGAAGTTTGTGTTTGTCAATAAATGTTGTTATTTGTCTATGCGTTTGTGTCGTTCTTTCTATGTGTGTCTCTTGTGCCTGTGTCACTTCTTGGGAGAGGTGTAAAGGGGCTATAAAGCCTGTGCTCCTCCCTTCTAAAGGGCGCATTCCGAGTTAAATAAAGTTAAGCCCTTAACTAAATAGTTATATTACTACACTGAATAACGTGTGTTAAAATAGCATTGTGAACAATTCGAAACCATTAAAATTCGAAACCATTGGTCAGTCAACTTTCTCAACATTGATTAACCATAAAACTCCGATTATCTCCGGTTTTTTCATCATTATCTGTCGATCATCATTATTTATTTCCATTTTGAAAAGTTAAAGCGTCTGTATAACGTATAATTGTATCAGAAAAATAGGCTTTTTATGTCCTTATTTTATAAAATTTACTTTGATACTTTTAAAATTTTAATTAAATTAATAATAAATAGAATCTAAAAATATAGTTGCCTTTGTAATTGAAAATTCAAGTGGATTCTTGTAATAATTTATAGTTTTTTGCTAAAATTATTTAATTTTTTTTAATTGAATAAAAAGGTTTGTTATGGCATGAATACTCCGCATTTATTCTTTATGCAAAAATAGAATCAAGAGTACTTGAACAAGATAATTACTATGTACAAAATTCTTTTTTGTTGGCAAAATTATGCGTGGATTAAATGAAACCCTAAATAATAATTAGAAGGTCAAAAGTTTTTAAATAGGTAAAAAAAATAAGCCCTATTGGGGACGGGCATTGTATTTTTAGAACCACAGTCAAGTGACGAGCCAACACATGCTTCTTACCAAGTTTTGTTTAACAAAAAGACTATTAGTTGACATCGATACTCAACATTAAAAATTCGTTTAAGGGGTCATAGGAGTCTTAAAAATGTGCAAAGAATGCAATTTCATGTAATTTTTTAACTACTCAATATATAAGTATAATTTTTTATATGTAATTCTACAAGATTTATTTATTATAAAACAAATTTTAAAATTTATGAAACTTTAACCAAAACTTAAATTAATGATATTAAACATAAAGCTATTTGAACACATTGGGATTAGGCTTGCGCGGCAAATTTTGAGGTCAAATTTGAAAAAATGACCAAGAAAATGACTTTATATAGTACAAATATGTTCAAACTAGAACTTATACCTAAATTCTCAGCTCAATTTCAATTAGAAATTATTTTAAGAACTTTTTTCAAAAAAAATAATAAAAAATTTTAAATTTTGATTTTAAATTTTTTTTAAATAATTTCTAATTAAAATTGAAAAGATAATTTAGGAAAAGTCTTTGTTTGTACATATTTGTACAATATAAAGTCATTTTCTTGGTCATTTTTTCAATTTTGACCTCAAAATTTGCCGCGCAAGCCTAATCCCAATGTGTTCAAATAGGTTTATGTTTAATATCATTTATTTTAGTTTTGGCTAAAGTTTCATAAATTTTAAAATTTGTTTTATATTAAATAAATCTTGTAGAATTACATATAAAAAAATTATACTTATATATTGAGTAGTTAAAAAATCACATGAAAGATCAAACTATGCTTTGTAGTACTTTCTTTTTTAAGACTCCTATGACCCCTTAACTTACTTTGAATCACTGGTTTAATTTTTAGGCCGTTTTTATTCTCTGGTTTCCCGTCTCATTAAAGATTTAATGCATTTTAATTATTCATTTTCACCTTATCTATATAAATGTAGAATTTCCATATCAACGTTAACAAATCATTTACATAGCTCACCATAGTCGGACACTTAATGTTTTTTTTTATTATTATTATTTGCAAAAGTATGCTTGCAACTAGCTAATAATTAAAACAATATTTTAAAAAAAATAATTACTTATAATTTTTTTTAAATATATTAATTCAGCATTCAGCAGTTCCTTATTTTTTTTAATACGAAATACAATACTTGCACCAAAAGAAGGGAAAATGTACTTGAAGTTATTGAGAAAAAAAGCTTAATATTTTGTCTCTGTAAAACTTATAAAAAAGAATTAAGAATAATTTTCATACTTATAATAGTTACTACTTATTTACTTTAGCCAAAAAAATAAGTGGATAATGAAATTATGATAACTTAAATATAAAAAAATAAAACTACAATAAAAAAACTTCCACTTTGATTAGGCGGTTTGTTTCGCTGCCAGTAGTGTACTATAAAAAGAAAGATCGTTTTACAGGGCAGAAAAATATCGCGCAGTATTTAGGCTAATTTAAAAATGTCGTATACAGAAATCCAATTTATTTCTTAACACATAATGAAAAATTGTTTATCATTCCCTAACTATTTCTAAGAAGTTTAAAATGAAAAATTCGGGAAACTTAATTAATTCCGTTAGTTATAACTATACTTTTATGCGCACTTTTTTACTTTTATAAGTGAAATTGTTAAAATTATTTATCTAAGAATTAGTGATAAAAATGTCTACACTATTTTTACAATTTAAATTTAATTAAACAGTGTTATCTATTTGATTAAGTTTGTACTTTAAAAATTGCATTTAAAAATTAATTTCAAAAGTTGAAACTAACCATTAGTAGAATTTTTATCGTAGAATTTATCTGTTTTTTTTTATTTAGAGTTTTTTTTAATTTCAGAAAAAGAAGAACTAAGAATGGTCGTAATCTGAAAAAGTATAGTTGGTCATCGGCGAAAATATTTCAGACTATTTCTTCAGAAAAATCGACAATCCTAACCGGACGGATATCATTACGTCTGTTCTTATTGGTGCAAATTCTATTTTCTTATTCAACTCTGTTCTTATGTATATCGATGCAATTCTCTTCAATTGCTACTTCTCTTTTTTTTATGTATCGATTCAAATTCCACATATAAATCAATACATTACTTCTCCAACTTGATCTTTACATCACTATCCACCTCATCAATCCCCCCCCACTCTAAACACACAAGGTAAATTATGCAACCCCCAAACAAAAACAGCCCTCCCTCAAGACGTCCCCTTTACCTGCAGACAACCCCACCCACCCACAGAACAATGGGGTCCACAATTGCGGCCGACACTCCACTCTGCCCTAACTAAGTTTGCGGCGAGACACGAGGAAGAACCTTGCGGTTAACTTAAACGCGCCACTCAAGTTGGGGGGACCTTAACAAGAGAAGGAATCTTAGGGTTGCGATCGTTTGGTTTTGGTTTCAGGGAGTAGTTTTTCTATGTTCTTGTTACGTTTTTAAGGGATTAAGTATTTATTAATCTTCTTTTTAAGTTTTTTAATGGAGATAATACAGACTGGATAATTTATCGAGAGCATTTTAAGCAAAAAAATTCTTGCTTTCGTTGATGCTATATAAGTTGTGTAAAATAAAAAAGAATATGTGATGAAAAGTGATTGTTTGATGATATACAGAGTGAACTTTTTTAATTGAACTTTTTTTAACTACCAAGAAAAGTTTAAACGTGCCAAAATTATTTACTTACTTTACTTCTTCCGTCCCTTTGCCTGTCAGCATATCTTTTCCTCTTGCAAACAACATCTACATCGTCACTATTTCGAGTTGAAGCACATCTTTCATCAGTTTGTGATATTTCAAGGAAAAATAATGGCTGAAACGGTAGGTCGCCCCATTCTACACTCTATCAATATTGCTACAATAATTAGAGTCTAAACAAATATTCCTGTTTCGATAACTCAATGATACTTAATAGGTATTTCCTGCCGCTCCGGTGGTGCAATCGTTAGGATGCTAGCCTTTGGAGCTGCTGGGGACGGGCTCAAATCCCGGTCTGGCATGGATGTTTGTGACCGTCAATAAATGTTGTTACTTGTATATGTGTTTGTGTTGTCCTTTCTTTGTGTGTCTCTTGTGCTTGTAAAAACTCTTTCTGTGTATGTCCCACTTGACGAAAGCTTATAAGCGGTTCTCTGAACAAGCACACAAGCTGGAATATATATGTACCTACCATACCATACCATACCATAGGTATTTCAACATTAGTATGTTTAGGATCGCCATAAGTGTCCAATAAAAGCACCTTCCCTTATATCATCCCTTAGGATGCTAGCCTTTGGAGCTGCTGGGGACGGGCTCAAATCCCGGTCTGGCATGGATGTTTGTGACCGTCAATAAATGTTGTTACTTGTATATGTGTTTGTGTTGTCCTTTCTTTGTGTGTCTCTTGTGCTTGTAAAAACTCTTTCTGTGTCTGTCCCACTTGACGAAAGCTTATAAGCGGTTCTCTGAACAAGCACACAAGCTGGAATATATATGTACCTACCATACCATACCATACCATAGGTATTTCAACATTAGTATGTTTAGGATCGCCACAAGTGTCCAATAAAAGCACCTTCCCTTATATCATGCACAAACCACAAACAAAATTCAGGTAATCCGAATTTGTAACTATTCAGCATCTTAAATCGATAAAACTATTTTTTACATTATCTCCAAAAGAACATAGAAATCGTACTCACATATTTCAAACAACAAGTAAAACGTAACAAACCACCATTCCCTAACTTCCCCTCGAAGTAGGAAGGGGTTGGGAGAGTTTACTTGATTAATCGGTTAATCAGTGGAGGTTAGCCGCAAACTCTGCATTCCGCCGGTTGCAGTTTGCACAATGCGAAAGTTAAGGGTTAGTGTTAGAGGGGGTTCCATCTGCTCAGAGAAGTTTTTCTATCTTGTGTGATATGGGGATGTTTGCGGAGAAGGTATTTGGCTAGGACTTGATTTCGGATGGGATTTACCTTGGGAGGTCCGGAGATTTTATTCAACTGTATTACTTGCGTGGCAACAGTTTCAATGGTGTCACATTTTTGCTTTGGACAATTCAATATTTTATGGGCTGTGAGGTGAGGCCCTGTGGTCAGAGTAGCGATCTACGGATCGGAAGGTCCCGTGATTGAAACTTGGTCGCTGAAAACTCACTGAGTATATGCGGAGTACGTGCTCGTTAAATCTGTTGGGTCCGAAAGTCCTGTGGGTGGTCATTGTGCAGTTTCCCACGGGTACAGGTTCCTGGAGACTATTTCCCTCCCCTTCAGGGACATGTCTAAATTGTGGAGTTGGCGCGTGATAGATGGCAGCATCTGTCACGTATATGGGCAATTCTACCATAATTTTTAATTTCATGTCCCTTGGGCATAACTTTTAAAAAAATTAATATTTCTTTACAATTTTTTCTTATTATGCTAAAAGACTGGTCCTTTTATAATTGCAAAACGTAATTTTAAAACAAAGAAACTCCAAACAAATTTTAGAACACAAAACAATGCAGAAAAGTCCTTACCATCGTGTGTCCCGAATGTCAAATTTTTAGTTCAGGGCTCAATCTAATACTTTTTTGAGCAGAAAATTACATTCATTTGGATTTTAAATTGAACTAATACTGTGGCTTAACGATTTCCTTCCATTGAATTTTGGCTTTTAACATTTATAATGCGTTTTTCTCGTCTCCTAACTTTGTCCCTGGGTTTTAGTACATTCACCGACCTCATTCCAAAAGTGGTGAAGAGAAGCACTGGATTGAGCTACAGTGATTCTTCAAACATGCAAACTGTATTGCAGAAAACTGATATTTCAGTTAGTAGCCACATATTTTTGCAAAAATTCACCAATAAGCCCAAAATTTTAAAAAACTCAGTGAAATTGGCTGCGAGGCTTTATTGCTTTCCTTACAGTCTCCCCGGTTTAAGGTTAATTTTTGCTTGATAATTGAAATTTTTTTCTATAAATATGCTTAAGTGGAGTACAAGAAGTAAAAAAATCCATTTTTATTAAACTGGAGTTAGTTTCAACACAAAAAAGACCGGAAAACAGCGTGAATGTCCTTTCCTTCCGTTCCTGACCTTCCGATCCTTACCGTCGTAATGATTTAGGGATGGAATACCGAAACCAGTTTTAAGACTAACCGGTTTTTTGCAATTTCGGTTTCATTGAAAAACAGTCGGTTTCGTTAGGCCGGTTTAGACCGGTTTCTTTAGAATCGGTGTTTTTAAAAAACTGCCGTCCCTTATTATAATTTTTTGTTTTTTACAAATGAGCTTTGCTAAACTTTTTTTCGTAATTCTATAACCCTTATAAACCTTTTGATAAACATTTAAAGTGATTTTGAAAAAATAAATTTTACAAGTTTTTAATACCTGAAATTAAAAATTATGGTAGAACTGCCCATATGTGTGCATGTGTATGTGCGTGTGTGTTGGGACTGTCTTACTTGACGAAGGTTTTTGAGCGGCTCTCTGAGCAAGCACACAAGCCTGAAAATGTATGTATATCAACCAACCAACCAACCTTCAATATTTTATTACCTTACTGAAGCGAATGTTGAAAAGTTTCTTTCAGAACATACTTCATATGAAAGGAATGAAATTTTTCCTACAGTAGAACTAAAACTTAATAGTTCAGTAGAAGGGTAGGGTAGGGGTAGGGTATTTTACATATATATTTGGACTTGTGTGCTTGCTCAGTGAGCCGCTTATAAGTCTTCGTCAAGTAAGACAGACACAGAAAAAAATTTTACTGTCACAAAGAGAGGAAAATACACCCAGGGCGAAGGCGGGAATCGAACCTGCGCCCGTTACAGCACGCTGGCTGCTGGCCTGCGATGCTTACCACTCGGCCATCCGGGCCCCCAGTTCAGTAGAACTAAAAGCTAATTGTAATAGATTCCGTATGCCTATTTTTAGCCTCCATTAGGAGCTTTAACACAGCCAATAACGCCTCGTAATTTAAAGCCCTGGTCAAGTGGCGAGGTCGACACCTGAGCGGGCACACAGAGGAACTTCGAGCGACATCGTACGCTGACGCCGTCGGGACTTTGGACTCCACAGATTTAACGAGCACGTCTGTCCCAGTGTGCTCGGGCACATACGTCATGAGTAGGATTTTTCTACTCTTTCCCAGTACAGAGATCCGATTTATAGGATGACTGGCAGTAGGTGGGATCTGAACCCCGCATTCCTGAGAAGGTTGAATCCTGAGGCTGATGCCTTAAGCCTCGGTTTCCTCGGAGACCGTCAACAGATTTAAGCGGTCGGACAAGTGCGGTGAGTGACGTCATACAAACCACTGACATTGATAGAGTGGTTTCCTCGGGAGCGTCTGTTGCGCGGTGTGCTTGCCAAAAATTAAAAATTTGCGGAAATGACGGAAGACGAGAGTTGTTTTACGCTTTCCGAGGAAGAAATGCTAATTGATTTTGTGAGAAATCATGAAGAACCTAAATTTTCCATTTTTGACATGCAAAGACGAAAACCAAAACAACAACAGAGTTAGTTGAGTGAGTTCACTAGGTTTCCAGTTTCGTGTCAACGTAACGTTCCGTTGAAGCGGTAACCGGTAGGGTGACGTCATCAACGTATAATAGCGGTTGCATTTTTCTGGCGACAGACTCCAAGGAAACCTTGGCTTTAACCACTCGGTCATGGACGGGCCAAAAAAACATCGCATTTTAGTAATGCCACATTTCTTACACCAATGCAGCTACTTACAAAAGCCTCAGTGGCCGAAGTCATAAGATCAATTCTCGCGACTTCACCCACACATATTTGATCGATTGAATTTTTATTATATTTCACACTTGGACACATACGCATGTGTAACTTCGCAGAAACCTGATTTTTGAGTGGCGGCCGGACTGTAATGGGATTTTTTCATTCCAGAATCTCTATACATCTTTTGCGTCACATAAATCTCCGGCCGGAGACATTTATTATTATTTTTATCACCAATTTGTTTCCTTTTTTTTATGTTTGGATGCGTTCGCTTGACAAAACTGTAAGTAATAAACCAAGTATCGTTGTGATAAAATAATATTAAAGCTGAAAATATGGACCTTTTAAAATAAAAATGATCTCTACACTCTTAAAACAAACACTCCTAATTTAAATCAGTCTGAGTGGATTTCACTAATCCAGACTGGAAAATGCACTTCTCCTTTTGGAGTGGATCCTTTGTGTGTTAAACCTCCGACAGGATCACTCCAAACGAGTGATTTTAACTCAGTCTGAGTAAATATGCATGCCTTTACGGTGTCGAAAATGCACTTTTCCAACTGGAGTGGATTTCACTCTTTTGTTTTAAGAGTGTACGCGTTATGCATTCGAAGCAGTCAAAGAAGTTCGTTTTCAAAATGATTAGAATATTTTGTTAGCTTATATTTATATGCAGAACCAAACACTGATTGATATTTTATAAATTGATTAACAAAGAAAATAAATTATCAATTGGATAATTATCCATTAATAAATATTTCAAATTAAGGTAAATTATTCAAAGATTTATCGAAGATAATTACATTGACTTTAAAGCTCAATCGAAAGATTCGAGTACGTCGCGTTGTGCAGGATTTCCTACAATACTTCTGGTCAATTTGAAAGGTGACTCATTGCTTTAGGACTCTTATTATCAATGGTTTTTGCTTGTACAACAGTAACAAATACAATATAAATCTCATTTTAACAACAGTTTTATTTAGATCCATCTCATGAGTATGCCCAAAACAACATTAAACTCAATTGGAAACTCTTGTCAATTCAATCTCCTGAGTATAACAAAAATAATGTAAAACTCATTTTAACGATAGTTTCAGTTACATCTTTTGAGCGTCACAAGAGCAATATAAAACGCATTTAAATAATATAGCTTCAGTTAGATATATCTCATGAGTGCATCAAAAATTTTACTAAGCTTATAGGGAATTAATAGTTTCAATTTTATAAATAACAAACACATTATAAAACTCATTCTAACTATTATTTCTGTTAGATCTATGCCATTAGTGTGATGTAACAATATAAAACTCATTTAAACAATCGTTTCAGAAATATCGATCTTTCCCATAATTTAAAAAAAAAAACATATAAAACTCATATAAACAATAGTTTCAGTTAGATCTTGTAAGCGTAACAGAAACATTGCAAAACTCACTTAAACAATCGTTTCAGACATATCGATCGATCCCATGATTTTAACAAAACCCATATAAAACTCATGTAAACAATATTTTCAGTTAGATATCGTGAGCGTAACAGAAACAATGCAAAACTAAATAAATCGTTTCAGTTAGATTTTCTCATGAGTGTAACAAAACATAATTTACGAACATTAACGATCGTATGAACAATAATTTCAGTCGGATCTCGTGAGTGTAACAGAAACAGAATAAAGCTCATTTAAACAATCTTTTTAGTTAGATCTATCTCGTGAGTATTAAAAACATTATTGAAACTCATCCGAACAATATTTTCAGTTAGATCTCGTGAGCGTAACAGAAACAAAATAAAACTTATTTGAACAATCATTTTAGTTTGATCTACCTCTTGAGTAGGTATAAAAAACATTATTAAAGCTCATCCGAAAAATATTTTCAATTAGATATCGTGAGCGTAACAGAAACAAAATAAAACTCATTTAAGCAATCATTTTAGTTTGATCTATCTCTCTTGAGTAGGTATAAAAAACATTATTAAAGCTCATCCGAAAAACATTTTCAATTAGATATCGTGAGCGTAACAGAAACAAAATAAAACTCATTTAAACAATCATTTTAGTTTGATGTATCTCGTAAGTATAATAAACATTATTAAAACTCATCCGAACAATATTTTCAGTTAGATCTCGTAAGCGCAACACAAACAATGCAAAACTTATTTGAATAAACATTTTCAGTTAGATTTATATCTTAGGTGTGCCAAAAAATGTAAAACATATTTTAACAATCATTTCCGCCTTATCAATCTCATGAATTTAATAAAACCCACCCATATAAGACTCACTTGAGCAAAAGTTTCAGTTATATCTATCTCATGAGTTTAACAAAAACGTTATTAAAACTCATTTGGACAACATTTTCAGTTACAGCTATCTCAGGAGTATAACAAAAACATTATTAAAACTCATTTGAACAACATTTTCAGTTAGAGCTATCTCATGAGTATAACAAAAACATCATTAAAACACATTTGAACAAAATTTCCAGTTAGATCTATCTCAAACCATGCTCGGCGATCTGTCTGGCGGTCAAAATTCCGGCCATCATCGATTGAATCAAAGTTGGAAGACGGATGTCTAGAAATGTTCGATGTCTGATTGCACGTATCTAAGAAATCGTGCTGTGATCAGCAAACAGCTGCGGTCTCGGTTAGAAACGAGAGTTGCAAAAATTGAGAATCATATAAAGACCACTTTCTTTTATTGTCAAATATCAGTTTTTTTGTACGATGTACAAAAATGATGTACCAGACGAAGCTGCATAAAAATATATTGATTTGAGAAAAGTTAGAAATGTATTTTTTAAATAATTATGTTAGTAATTTATTCTGTTTAATTACAGCGAATTCTATTTATTTAGTTATTTTATTACTTAAAAGCCTAAAAAAAGAATTTAACAATTTAGTTTTGATAGAGGCTAGCAATTTACAAATTAAAAAAAAACGCTACAGGTAAGATGCATCATTATCAATGTATTCACGTAAGTAAATTGCAATCCTTAATGACTATTTTTCATTGCCAAATGAATTTACCATTTTTCTAAAAATTAGACGGTCTTATACATTCAATCAATTTTCGTAAATAACTTCAGATTGAAATTGGAAACTGCTATAACGCTCTTCAATATAAATATACAATTTAATGCACAGAATAAATAAAAGCGAATCTGATAACTTCTTAACATTTTGATAAATATCAATTATAATGCATCGGAGCTCCCAAAAGATTCTTTCCATAAAGTTAAAAATGACATTGATGAAATATATTAAGAAATTATAGAGAAATGTATTTGATTTAAAACTCTTAGAACCATCCCCAAACTATATTAATCCTTCTTAACATAAGATTCTAACATAAAAATTTGCATTTCAACTCCATAAAAGCATGGAATAATAGCTAATACACTCCAACTAGGAAAATGTTTTTAAATAAATATGTAAACATGCAGGCAATTCTATTTAAAATTAAATTTCCATCTCTCTCCAGATCCCAAACAATTCACAAAACCGACTCCTGTTAAATTATCTAGACGGTACTCAAGTGGAGCAATCCTCCCTTGCTCATTCATATATGTAAACATGCAAATTTTAATCAATCGAAAGTCATTTTAATGGCAATTTCTTCTGTGCTGTCATCGTCCGACTTGCAAGAAGAACAGGAGATGAAAAATACACAAACAATCAGGTATTTTCACTTGTTTTTTTTTTTAATAAAGCATCCTAATGTTCTTTAATTTGCTTGTTTTTAAAGTGTGGCTTTCTTTTCCATCTTGTAATCATGAACTTCCTTCGATCGATGCTCTGTTCCCACGTGATATTGATTCACCAATCGAGGCTCCAGAACAATTTATTTTCCTTCAGCATTTCTGCTGCCACTCAAGAAATAAAACATGCCCATTAGAAAAATTAATGTTTGTATTCCTTCATATAGGAATTCATATTGTTTTCTTCTACCAGCAATAGTTATTTATGCAACAAGTGTGAAAAGTAACACTTTTTAAAACTAGTGGATTTTATTTCAAGAGCGATGTACGAGAGAGTGAAATAATTACAGGTGTTTTAAAAGTTTACTTTTCGCACGTGTTTCATACGCTATTTTTTTATAATTGTGTGAAAAAAATTTATATCTTTAATATCTTAAACTTATATTTATATCGCGCATTTATATCTATAATAATAAAAGAAAGAGTCTGTCTGTGTGTATGTATGTCTGTGGATCGCAAAACACCTACTTAGAATGCTCTAAAAAATTCGAAATTTTTAATATAGATTCCTTTTAATACCTACGTGTGCACCTGAGGCTTAGTTTTTTCATATTTGTTCTATTTTTAGAGAAAATTCGAAATAACTGGAAAAAAATACACCACTTTCGCTCAAATCCGATAGCTTTTTTTCTTTCGCATTGTCATTGGCTTAAGAAATTAAATTAAGCTCAAAATAATTCAAATTTGAAATGTTTATTTTATTCTTTTGCCATTATATTTAGAAACTACATTATTTATTTAAAAAATAATTTATTCAAGGATATCGCGGCAGGTCTGTTTATGATTATTTAATATCTTCATTTTTTCGCCAAATGCATTGCCAAACTTGCTAAAATGTTACCTAAAAAAGCGCCAGATGGATAAAATTTATTTTGTTTAAATAATTAATCTGGTTGGTTTCTCCAAGATCATCGTGATTGACCTGAAAATGTCAGGGTTTGTAGCTATATCTATATTTTCTCGCCAAATTATTACCAAAAATGTGCCACTGACCTAAGAGTTTTTTTGGGGTTTTTTTTCTGGCTGTTACCAAGTCATCGTGTTCTAGAGCTGTACCAAACTATCAAAGACTGTTGAATCTTCATTTTTGCGCCAAATATGTTATCAGAATGACGGAAGGAGTGCAAACATTTTGTATCCTCAAGTTCTTCTACATTAATGTTCGAATCTGACAAACCACTGGTTTTGCTAAATTTCAGGTAGTCAATCTTATTGAAGCAGAGAACAACTTTTCAATATTCTTTACGACACCCATTTTCCATTAAGTTAACGGGTTCCCAGCAAGGCGGGACCATACTGCTAGTCTTTAAATAAAAACAGATCGATAAATATCTGGATTTTATTAATATTATGAAAAAAAGATATTTTAACTTGAAATGTTGGCATCTTATGAAAAGAGTGAAAAAAAAGTCGTTTTCACTGCATTTGGGTGAAAAAAAGTACTTTTTTTTTTCACTGTTTCAAAAAGACTTTTTGCTCGCGTCTGATATTGAAATTATAATGTAGAAGTCGGATTTTTTTCACGCAATTATAAAAAAACTATTAAAGGTACGAAGGCCAAATTTTACTAGATTATTCCTTTGGATCCGAAGGCGTCAGTTAAAAAGCGATTTTTTTTTAATTCTAAAATTTTGTGAGGTCAAAATGTCCTGACGTATTTAGCGTACGATGTTTTTTGCAAGACGAGTGTTTTGAGTCAAAGTACGACGTCTTTAGCCTGCTCAGTTGTCAGTCTCGTCATTTAACCAGGTTTACAAGAAGAGGCGTTTATAGAGGAAATGTTGGTCGCCGATTTGGTAACCTAATAATGAAATTGCCAACAATAGGCATGTTTTCATATCTTTATGTCAGCATAAATGCTGAATGAAAAGAAATTCTTCCACGAGCCTCTACTGGTGAATCAATGTCACGTAAAAAATGAGCAACAAACGAAAAGCCGATTAAGGGGATTCAATCCCCTAATCGGTGAAAAAATCAAAACAAAAATTATTGGCTTAAAATACTATTACAACCTTTATTAATAATGTCACAAAGTATCAAGACGATTGGAAAAATATTTTTGACATTAAAAGCCATTTTAATGTCACGGCTTCGTAAGGAAATGGGTCAACAATAAAAACTTTAAACGCGTTTTTCTCAGAACTTGATTTTTTGAACTTAGATGCACCTTTTCTCAAAAACTATGCTACGTTTTCTCGTGAATTTTTTTTATATGATGTAATGCATAGTATAGATTAATCTGAGGTTATAAATTTTAATAAAACTAAAGTGACAAAAATTTATGGGGCTAAAAAGTGAAAATTTTCATGATTTTTTTGGGTACTTTAAAACTTATTTTATTTTAAAAAATCTAACAGTTATTTACAAAAAAAACTTTTAACCTCAGATTAATATATAAGGTTGGTAAAACACACAGAGAAAATTTTAAGATTATCTGATCAGTAGTTATTGTGAAAAGGTACATTGCAATTGGCCAATTTAACATTACCGATATACAACATACTGAACCCCCTTAAATGAAATGAAAGAATGGAAGCTGGAAGGAATACATCATCTGAAACAAGCCAATACAAGACATATAGTGGTGAATTATTATAATTGAAAAAGTCGCAGTAAGAAAAAATAAATATTAATAGAAAATGAGCCTTATTGACCACTTTTCCTCAAACCAAAGAATTTTTTAAGCTAGTACGAATATTTATTATAATTTTCAATAAATAATTTTACAAAATATATATTCGGACGAATTCAAAATGTGGGATTTTAGAGACCTGTAAGTCAGATACATTTTCCTAATGAAAAAAAAACGTTTGTAAAATATTCAATACAGCCCGAGAAATGTGGCTTATAAAACATTTTTTTCTATTGGATTAGTACCGAAACATTTGGAGCAGTTTGCAAGATATTCAATACGGCCGTTTGTAAAGTATTCAATGCAGCAAGAGAAATGTGGCTTAGAAAACATTTATTTCTATTGGATTAATACCGAGACACTTGGCGCAGTTTGTAAAATATTAAATACAGCCTTTTGTAAAGTATTTAAAACAGCCGTTTGTGAAGTACTTAATACAGCCTATTTCAAAGTATTCAATACAGCCGTTTGTAAAGTATTCAATACAGCCCGAGCAAATCTCGGGCTGTATTGATTGATTACGATTGTATATTTCTATTGGATTAGTACCGAAACACTTGGAGCAGTTTGCAAGATATTCAATACGGCCGTTTGTAAAGTATTCAATGCAGCCATTTGTAAAATATTCAATGCATCCCGAGAAATGTGGCTTAGAAAACATTTTTTTCTATTGGATTAATACCGAGACACTTGACGCAGTTTGTAAAATATTAAATACAGCCTTTGTAAAGTATTTAAAACAGCCGTTTGCAAAGTACTTAATACAGCCGATTTTAAAGTATTCAATACAGCCGTTTGTAAAGTATTCAATACAGCCCGAGAAATGTGGCTTAGAAAACATTTTTTTTCTATTGCATTAATACCGAGACACTTGGCGCAGTTTGTAAAATATTAAATACAGCCTTTTGTAAAGTATTTAAAACAGCCAGTTGTAAAGTACTTAATACAGCCTATTTTAAAGTATTCAATACAGCCGTTTGTAAAGTATTCAATACAGCCCGAGCAATTCTCGGGCTGTATTGATTAATTATAATTGTATATTTCTATTGGATTAGTACCAAAACACTTGGAGCAGTTTGCAAGATATTCAATACGGCCGTTTGTAAAGTATTCAATGCAGCCATTTGTAAAATATTCAATGCAGCCCGAGAAATGTGGCTTAGAAAACATTTTTTCTATTGGATTAATACCGAGACACTTGACGCAGTTTGTAAAATATTAAATACAGCCTTTTGTAAAGTATTTAAAACAGCCGTTTGTAAAGTACTTAATACAGCCGATTTTAAAGTATTCAATACAGCCGTTTGTAAAGTATTCAATACAGCCCGAGAAATGTGGTTTAGAAAACCTTTTTTTTCTATTGCATTAATACCGAGACACTTGGAACCGTTTGTAAAATATTCAATACAGCCGTTTGTAAAATACTCAATGCAGCCGTTTGCAAAATATTCAATTCAGCCGTTTGTAAAGTATTCAATACAGCCCGAGCAATTCTCGGGCTGTATTGATTGATTACGATTGTATATTTCTATTGGATTAGTACCGAAACACTTGGAGCAGTTTGCAAGATATTCAATACGGCCGTTTGTAAAGTATTCAATGCAGCCATTTGTAAAATATTCAATGCAGCCCGAGAAATGTGGCTAAGAAAACATTTTTTTCTATTGGATTAATACCGAGACACTTGACGCAGTTTGTAAAATATTAAATACAGCCTTTTGTAAAGTATTCAAAACAGCCGTTTGTAAAGTACTTAATACAGCCGATTTTAAAGTATTCAATTTAGCCGTTTGTAAAGTATTCAATACAGCCCGAGAAATGCGGCTTGGAAAACATTTTTTGTATTGCATTAATACCGAGACACTTGGAACCGTTTGTAAAATATTCAATACAGCCGTTTGTAAAATACTCAATGCAGCCGTTTGTAAAATATTCAATTCAGCCCGAGAAATGTGGCTGAGAAAACATTTTTTCTATTGGGTAGTACCGAGACCCGTGGTCATTTGGGCTCATTCGCCCTTAAAACATAGCCATTATCAGCTGTTATGAAAAAATAACGCCCGTTACGGCTGTGATAAAAAGAACTCGTCCCAAGCAGAGTAGAGTGGACGTAGCAAACCTCCACGTTCCATTTCCCTGGCCCTTTTAAAATCATCCTCGGCTTCATCAATATGCAACGCGTTTAGCTCAACTACGGAAATATGTTCATTATACTTTCAAAATAATGCAAAATATCCGAGGCAGCTCCTTCTTCAAGTACTAGTGGTGAAGGGGAGTGGGCTACCTATCTCTCCTCCCTACGTCAAGAAAATCTCTTCACATTCTAACTTCAGCCACATTTTTTTTGTTAGTTTTCGTTTGATGTTTCTGTTTTTATTATCATTTTTCGTTTTCCCTTAAGACTTTCCATGTCAAGATTTCTAACAATAAACATTAAAACTATTGATTGCATGAAAGGTTGTTGCTTTTTTTCTTAGTTTTGTGTTGCAAGGGGTACTTTAGCAGCTGCTAAATGATCACGCTTTTCTCAAGGTGGTTCTCTCCGTTGATTTCTTCGCTAAAACTGTGGAGAAGTTCCTGGTTATCGGGGTGTTTTACGCCAAACTTCAACTTTATCGCCAACGCAAATATAATGCTACAATATTCCACTTATGTTGAAAATTAATTTGTTTAGTAATAGTAGTTTTGGTACTTTTCCAATTTGTGCAAGCAATTAAGTCCCCAAAATTATACAACCACCTCCAAACAAAATATTTCCAACCGTGACCTTTAACTGTGCATACTGTGTTTTGCCACCAAGCAATTCTCTTTTGTTCTTAAAGACTTTGTTTGGCGAGATTGGCGTCCAAGAAATGGAACGTATATATATTTTTTTTTCATATAATAAAAACAATCTATGTTTTCTTTAATTTTAAATAAATTACACGTTAACCTAAATTTCACCAAAAATTTTATCATTTGGCGATAAATCGGAGGCTAGGCGAAAAAAAACAATTGCTTGAAGTTCCCCTAAACTCTGTGGAAATATCGCTAAGGTGGTTTGGTAGTGAAGGAAAACAAAAAAAAAAAGCGTTATGCGGGTGTGATGATGTTTGGCGTGGACGCTTAATTCGAAAAAAGAAGAAGGAGGAATTTGTTGTTATGTATAAAAGATAGGTTATAAAAGATTGCAAAATTCAGTAAAAAGAAATCAAATTAGAGGGTAGATAATCCAATAAAATATTATATCAAAAGCACATATCTTCTAAGAAAGAAAAATTTATTACAAATTTTGTTTTATATATACTTAAATTATTAAATGCCCATTGTTTCACCTTAGTCTTCTTTTTCCTATAGAACTCATAGTTATATATGCCCTAAAATAAGTTGCCAAACAAAATCTAACAAGAAATACTAAAACCTAAAAATATAGACTGCTTTGCTATTGCTTTAATACTCACAGAAATTCTTACAGAAAAAAGTAGAAAAATAAGTATCCGATGTTCAAATCATTCAAGCACAAAAATCGCTCGGTTAAAATGGAAATTAAAAGAGGAGACAGACAAAAATAAGTATATTGTTAACATTTGCGAATTTTGCACTGCAATTATGCTGGGAGGTGGGCTTTTAAATAGATCCCGAGACGTAAGGTCAATTTGAATTTTTAAAATTCCCTATCCAAATCTTTTCAAAAGAACGTTATTGCACAGCGCGTCAAAACACCTGCAAATATTCTAAACTTACTGATTTGATATTAAAAAGTTTTACGAAATAGCAGTTATGCTGGATGGATTTTAAAGAGGACATAAACTCGGATTAAATTTTCCAATATATCTCTAGTCAAATAATTTTATTTTTTATCGCTGAAAAATACCTGTAAATCTCCAAAATTTATTATTTAAAAAATTAGGCAATTTTACAAATATTACGAATTTTTAACTTTAAATTCTTCAAACTAACTCTTTTCAAATAGCTTCAAAAATTCCGTCAAAATACCTGTAAATCTCCTAAACGTACTGATATTTTTAAAAATGAATACGTTTAGAATACTTACAGGTATTTCGACGGAATTTGAAGCTATTTAAAAAGAGTAAGTTGGAAAAATTAAAAAAAAATGACACAATTTTACGAAAAATTCCCTTTTTCAGACTTCACATGTAAAACTTGAGCTAAACACACCAGCCAAAACACGTACTAAACACACCAGATCAATATCGCGAGATGCATCCCGTCCACAACGCTTATAAATACATTAAAAATTTTCCCATCTCCCATGAGATACCGGCTTAATGAAGCGAAGGATGGTGCGATTTTATGCAAATGACACTTAGACCCCCCCCCCCTCCCCCTCCCCCGAAAAGATCCCCGGGAACAAAAGAGACTGTCAGGTACACAGAATCGATCCTGAACCTGGAAGAGGGGTAAGAGTTCTGGATTGGGGATGTTCAATATTAATAACTTCGGTCTCTCCTGTGCCTATTTTTGTTTTTAAAAAATTTATATCTATCTCAATTTTTAAAAATATTTTGTATAAATTGTATTTTGCATTTACTTCTTATAAAGTTGTTTCAAATCATGTTTTTACACCTTTTAAAGCATGGTACTATTGCTTCAAATAGGGAAACCACAATTTTTCCTCCCATTTAACAACGTATTTTTACAACTACTGCATACAAAATTATTTACATGTTTCTAATTGTGTACGCCTATTATTTTTTTAAATCCGTACTGCTGTTGCCATTTCGTATCGTAATTTTTTCATACTATTTTATTTTTTTTACATTGACCTTATTTACACGAATACTATTTTATACCCCTACCATTAAAATCAAAATTGGTACCACCTTTGCAAATGAGTACGCCTACATTTTTATCTCCTTTTTAAAACTATATTTACACCTATTACTTGCACTATTTTTACTCATATCATATTTTACACTCTTATTTAAATTCAAAACTTTTGCCACTGTTGCAAATTAGTACATCTCAATTTGTCTAAGTATTTTGCTGTATTTTTTAAGCCTTCTAATATAACTTATTTACACGTATTCTTTTTAAACTTACACTATTTAGTTTTCCTTTTTTTGTACCTTAAAGCGAAAATGATACATCTATATTTTTTAGAACATTGCCTTGACAATTCGAATATATTATTTCTCCTAGAAAATTTCAATTTTAACTCGTTGTAAAAACATTTAAAAGCCCAAAGTGCAATCTTTAATTCTATGTATGCATATAGTCTGGAAATCGTCTTTCTTTTAATTCTGAAACTCTTAATATTAAGTCCAGATTTAAACATCTCATGAATTGATACCCACGCGTTTTGTGTTGTCTAATATTTTATGATTACGGAATCCATGTTATGAGCAGCCCCGGTGGCTCAATCATTAGGATGCTGGCCTTTGGAGCTGCTGGGGTCGGGTTCGAATCCCGGTCAGGCATGGATGTTTGTGACAGTCAATAAATATTGTTATTTGTCTATGTGTTATTCCTTTCTTTGTGACTGTAAAAATCCTTTCTGTGTCTGTCCCACCTGACGTAAGCATATAAGCGTTTCTCTGAACAAGCACAAAAGCTGGAATATATATGTACCATACTATACCCATGTTATGAACCATATTTACCAAACAAAAGCTACCTATTCGTAAAGAAACTTAAGCGTAAAAATCCTTCAAGCTTATTTTATTATTTATTGTATAATTTTTTGATACTAGAACCGTATTAAAATTGTGTAAATTAGTATGCTGAATTATGATTATTGACTTTTATTCATATTTTATCTTTATTATTTCTTAAAAGTACTATTTAAAGCATGTTAAGTTTTCGTACTTTATCTAATCAAACTATAATATGTTGCTTCGGTGCTTTTAGTGCTGTTTTTTTTGTCTCGTACAATTTGAACCTTTTATTATCCGTGGAGCAACGAAAAACATAAATCCCAATATTATGCAGAAAAATACAGAACCATTAAAAAACTGTTATTCAAAAGACTCTTAATTTCGCGTCTCTATTCCGAATGATTACCCTTTTCCTTTCTTTGATCGTTACTCTGGGTTCTATTTTAGAAGAACAAATGATTGTTGATTTCACTTCACTTCATTCCAGAGGAAAAGAACGCAGACATTCCCTCTTCCAAAATTATTTGTTGGGGGTTTAATCAGGCATGAAAATTTCCCTATTCTTTCAGTTTCCGATTCAAATATTTAACCTGGTTTGCAGAAGAAGTTCGCGCTCTTTGCGCAAGTTAAGCCTTTTTGCTATTCTAAAGTTTGTATGTGTCAGAGAATCTAATTTTTTGAAGAAGAAAACTGTAACTTGAATTTAATTGAATATACATTTTGTCAAATATAGACTGACAATGCATAGATTTTGTTCCTTCGGTAATAGTTTGTAGCAAATGAATTAGTATTATGAATATTGAGTTGGATTTATTGAAAGCTTAGTTTTCGAAAGAAAATACTTATGAAAGTTTACTTCCCTATTATGTATTTCAGAATTAGAAGAATACAAATTAAAAGTTATAGGAACGGGGCTCGGATGGCTGAGTGGTTTGGACCATTACACTAGCAGTCTGCGCACTGTAACAGGTGTGGGTTCAATTCTCCTGGGTGTACTTTCCTTTTTCTGTGACAGTAAAAATTCTTTCTGTGTCTGTCTTATTTGACGGAAGTAGTAGTAGTATTAGTAGAAGTAGTAGTAGTAGTAGTAGTAGTAGTAGTAGTAGAAGTAGTAGAGATATATTTGCTCGCTCGGGTTAAGGCCTTATCACACGAGAGCTCGTTCGTTCAGCGACGTCCCTACGCCGTTTCAAAAACAGGTTTTTCGAGCAGCTTTTGCTGGCTTTAGGCTGCTTGATCTCTATGATCCTGGGTAGAGAAATTTCTTGGGAGTATGACCGCCCGAGTTGGGTTATTTAACCATGGCTCAGGAAGGTGGTGAAGGAGAGAAAATATCAGTCTCTAGGCAGAATACAGTTCGTTGGCTATGGCTTCCACAAATTCGAGGATTGCTTTAGTCTTTGAAATAGGGTCGTCAGAAAGATCGAAGATCCATGAGTAAGAGAGGGGTATACAACCCAACTTTTGTCTTGACGAAGGTTTATAAAGCTGTTCTCTGATAAAGCACACAAACTGGAATATAATGTGTATCTACACCTACCCCAATTAAAGAAAATCGTTTAAACTTCAGAAAATGTTGAGGAAATCCAGAGCTAAATGTTTGTCGATGCATTAATAAAATTTTAATTCATTGGAATTTTTTCTTTTGTTTTTAAGAAAAATTTAACTAAAGGTTAATAGTATTCATCGAGCGCACTTTTTGCAAATAAGACATTTAGCAAAAATCGAGTGTTTTTTGACATTTATCGAATTTTTTATGATGTATAGCTATTGATAGTAGCAGCAACATTCAACAGTGAAAAGAAAACCACCATGCATCAAAACGTGATGATTTAAAAACCCTAGTTTTTTCAACTTCTTTCATAAAATATGTCATTTCCATATTTTTTTTCAATATCAAAAACTTATAATACTGCAAAATCATTTTTGCAAACTTTTTATTAAATTTTGGGATACTTCATCTACTGACTTTTACTATGCCAACTGTTAAACTTCAACTAAACTATTAAGCAAGTCTTTCAAAACAATTGTCAAATGCAACGGTTATTTAAAATAAATATCCAAAACCTAAGAAAAAAGCTCCGATATAAAGTGAAGGAAAATTTATACCGTTTATTTTTTCCTATATTATTTTTCCATGACCTAATTTTGAACTTAACATTTTCACCCCTCACAGCGCATTTGTTTTTCTAGCCAGAGGCAAAATAGTAACTTTACCAACGTTATTTTATTCATTCAAAGCCTTTAAAAATTTTCATAAGCAATGAACCTATCGGCACTTTACTAGGCAAAAAAAAAGGAGCTATGAATAAAAGTGTAAAAATTCTCTCCTGGTTGTGATATGTAAGAATTATTCATGAACGGGCTATCTAATAGATAAAAAAAGTTATAAAAAACTTTAAATAAATCGCTTATACATCCTGGCTAAATCTCCTTCAAGCTAGTAAACTTTGAACTTTTTTTAGTTTTTTCTTTAGAACGCTTTTCTGTTTTATTTAGTATTGTTTACCGGAGGGTTTGTTTAAAAGTTAGTAGCGAGAGAAAATCTTTGTATTTTTTTATCTAGTTAACTCATAATATTTTGTTTTTATAACACGATCAGTTTAACCGTATTAAAGGGTTTGTGACGAAATATTTCTATAGTAGTAAAAACATTTTAGTTTTGAGAAATACACTTAGAATGTGTAAAATACTAGCATAATTTTGATAAAGCTTAAAATGTTCTGGTAATCATGGAGAGAAATGTAAAAGTGACAATTGTTTGGAGGATATCATTTTTTCTCCGAAAAATTATTTGAACTCAAAAGTGCAAGAGGAAATAAAAGTTATTTGGTTATATAAATTCAGTTCCGTATTAATATATAAAAAATAACGATTATAAAAAATGACCTTAAATTAATTGGTTATTAATATTAGAAGAAATTTGAAAACATTTATAATATTATTTACCTAGATATAAATATAAGTTTACTTATTTGGAAAAAAAACTATTTATAAAGTAAAGTTTCAGTAATTAACATAAATTTTTTGTAATTTATCTCACAATCTTAATTTAGCTTTGGTAAAAAAATATATTACACCCACAATAAATTGCTTTACAGTAATTAAAACTTGGGAAATGAAATGTGATCTTCGAACGTTTTGAACGAAAAATTTCTTCGATTTAATAACCTAAGTATGGATTTGTTGGAAATCTAGTCTAATAAAAGATGTTCCAATTTACCATTATAAAGAAAAATCTAAAACAAATGATGTACCCATGAAGTATTATGAAATGTTTTATAGTCACAATGAAAAACAAAATAGCTAGAAAAATTTAAAAATCTATACAAAAAGTAATAAACCATTTAAAGGTTAAAGAAAATCATCTCCATATAATTCTGATCTCCCTAAACATTTCTCTTGGACCATTTAAACGTAAATAAATAATAAACTTATTTCACAAACCAATTCTAGAAAACCCTTTTTTATGGGACTCACAAATCGTCGTTTAATATGATAAAACGCTCTTAAAATCAAGCAAAAAATAAGAAAAGAAAAACTTGAAATCGAGCTAAGGATCAGGCAACAATCGGGCATGAGAATTCCCTGCTATCTAAGAAGCCCTCTCTAAGAGATTGTTATTCCAGGTTAATAGGATGCTATATAAATTAAACACGGTCGGAAAGACTTGCTGAAAGAAGATATGGCCATGTACTTAACAGCTTATGTACTATTATTCCCGGCAGAGATGGTATCTTCTTTTTAAAAAAAAGATGCGCAATTGTTTGTTTGACTTTAGGATAAGGGATGCCAGACTTGGCAAATGATAGCCGTTTTGGCTAGCTTTAACCTTTTTGGCTAATTTTTGGATCGACTTTGCCAATTAAAATACAAATCACATTAGCATAAATTGTTTTGGCTTATTTTGAAAAGAAAACGTACTTTTGTTTTTAGTTCAATCTTGAACATTTTTATGCTTAAAATGCGCAATTGTTTTGATAATGGCTACCAGACTTGCTTAATATGAGCCATTTTGGCTCATTTTCGGTTAGCTTGGCTAATAATAACATAAATCATCAGTAGAAAAATTTTTGGCTAGTGATTTGGAAGATTTTGAATCTACTTCAAATTATTGTTGTTGTTGTTTTTTTTGCTCAATCTTAAATATGTGTAACGTTTTGCTCGTTTTATGCTTAAAAAGATGCGCAATTGTTTGACTCCATGGTCAAGGATTCCCGACTTGACATATACTATTTGCAATGTTGGCTAATTAGCTCAGCTTGGCCAATAAACGTGTGGATTATTAGCCAAATTTGTTTTGGCTAGTGATTTGCCTAGTTTCGAAACAACCTGGTATTGTTATTTCTCTCTCAATTATCAATTTTTTAGAATTTTGTACTTTTTTATACTTTTGATTATGTGTTCAATTGTATTCTAAAGTTTAATTTACCAATACTTGGTCAACCGAGTGGAAATGACTAAATAGACTTACTGCTAAATCATAATGGCGTAATGAAAGATGCTAGTGGCTAATGATAATTTTTGCTATTTTGGGCAGCATCTTGGCGGTATTTTTGAATTTTCTTCTGGCAACCTTCTCCTCGTAATGGGTTGGGTTTTTTTTTGGGGGGGGAGGGGGTAAAGGGGTTAAGAAAAGACTGAGGGTTTGCTTATGCTAACCCTCAGTCTTTAGCTCCTTATGCTAAATGTTGTATAGTGAACTGTGTTTATTGCATTTTGGATGCTGCTCTTATAATAGAAAGTGTTTTCGTTTTTTTTTTCTAAGATACATGGTTATTAGTACTCGAAAGGGAATTGGTTAACGAATTTAAAGGGACAATGTTGTTGAAAGCAAGTTGATTCTTTTCTAAGCTCTGGAGAATTTAAATTTCTTGTTGTGGCAGTAGTACTCGTCTAAAATGCGATACTTTATCGAACCCTCTGAAGGGTACGCCGATTGGTTGAAGTGTAATCTTGTTTTAACTACATGAGATTAAAATTTAAAATTTTAACAGTCAATCTAGTTTCTTTGAATTATTTTAAATTTTATTACTGTTCCAAAAATTATTATAAATGACATCAATGTACTTTTAATTTTTTAAATTTTATAAAATGAAAACATTTTTAAAGTTATGTGTTTTTCTGGAAAACTTAACAGTCAGGTAAGTGGTTTATACGTCTGAGTGTTTTGGAATTCGTATGAATGAAAATACCTTTTTTCACCTAAAACAAAACCTTTACACTTAAAAAGGTTACATGAATGATCGCTAAAATTAATAATTAAACTTAACTTTCTCATATTTTACTACCTCTTTTTAATCTGGGTGATACAAATCTCATAACAACAGCCAATAATCAACTACCGCACACAACTCCACAAACAACTACTTGATAATCCCACAAAATTATCTAATTCATCATCATCGGCGCCTCAATCTTCATTACACCCAAATCCTACAGCCTCTTAAACCCTAAACAAATGCATTTTTTTTTCATAAAGTAACCATATAGCGGTCCATTTTTAACCTTGCTAATTACCTAGCACCTTGCCTATCTAGTACAGTCTTCCTAGAGTATCCACTGATGGAATGGCTAATGGTCATGTCGCCTGTTGGTAATAGATCAATTATGACGCATACACAGCGATAGGGATACATGAAATATTCATCGATTTCATTTTTTTTTACTCACCCCCTTAGGAATGGGAAGAAGTTGTTCATCAATATGAGCAGTTCCTATGCGGTGATGTTCTCATATTTTTTTCAATCAATCGAATGTTGTTGTAACTTATGGCTTTATTTAGGAAATTACACACTCTCAGGCACTTTCATTTTTGACGATTCATAAATCCTCAAGCCTCATTTCGTTAATTTTGAGGATTGTTTCGTCAAACTATCACGTGACTTTTGAGTAAACGCGAATCTTCACTTTTACGATCGTGATTTGACGATTCTGTATCTTGATTTTGAGGAAACTGAATCTTATTGTTGCACTCACAAGCTCAAAAATGACGAAATATTTTTTTAGATTCGACGACAATCAAATCCTCATAAAAATGACGATTCAAATTTCCTCACTTTGAGGAAACGAAAACTCGGAGCATTTGCCAGTAAGGGAATCGTCAAAATTAAGGAAAATTTCGTCGTTTTTGAGCATTCATTTTTGAGAGTGCACCAAGAAGTATAAAGATCTCATCGTCGACAGCAAGGTGAACGTGAGGAACAATATAAACATGAACAACAAAGCGAACAAGGGAAACAACTAACATCAAAAAACAAAACATCAAAGAGTTCGAGGTAACAGGTGAAGATTTTGAAGGCCTTTTCTCATCAATCCATAAGCGCTCTTGCATTCCAATATAATCTAAAAATATCACCTTGTTGCTGGGCTCGGTTGTCTAGTCCTGAGCAATTGAGAAGATGCTCGAAATTCATATGTGCGCTATTGCAAATTGTACAAGTGTTGGTGGGTAGAATACATATTCTATTTAGGTGTTCCCCTAGACAGTCATGTCCTGTCCTCAATCAAATGCATTACATGGATTTTTTCCATAAAATTACATAAAGATGAAACATCTTTTGGAAATTATGATTTAAGAATATGTGGGACATACTCTTCTTTGAAACAGCCGACACTCCAAACAGGCCGCCTCATCAGCCCAAGATTGCGGGCGGGATCGAGCTCCGGCTGAGTGGCAAGTAAAAGATTCCTTGAGTACCCATTTGGCTCTGGTTCCCTCGGCAAAAATAAATCTCGGCATACTCTAACATCCTCAGAGCACCCAGATTCATTGAAATCTGAGCGTCAAAATCGTTTGCAAGAGCCGCCTAAATAGTAGGGTTACCAGACGTCCGTATTTAGTAGGACACGTCCGTATTTAGAAGCTCTGTCTTGCCGTCCGTATTTATTTTTTTAAAAATCCCTAAATATCCGTACTTTTAAAATTTTAATTAACTTTGAAGATCTTTAAAGAAGTTTGTATACATTTCAAAGTGTAATACTAATGTACTTTTTTAGTTTACTCCAAAACGTGTTTTATGCATTGCTCTAAGTTACAAGGCATTTAGTTAGCTGTGTTAGTTCTGTAGAAAAATATGCTAATAATAATAATGTTTAAATAATATAATGTAATAATCTTTAATGTGCTAATAATAAGGTTTCAATTTTAAATGTGACCGGCTTTTCCTGCTTTTGTCCTGCTTTTTAAAAGAAAGTGTCCTGGTTTTTTTTTTTTTTTTTTTTTTTTTTTTTACCTGGTAAGCCTACTAAATAGTGCAACAAAAAAAGGTTCTCAGTTCTGGAAAATACGCAAAACGTCTTCAAAACGCTTGATCCCGCCAAAAAAAGCGGCCCCATTAGGGGAAAAAATTAGCTGTTGCTTAAATGAGCTCATTTTCAAAGAACATGCGTAGAGAAACACGGTTCTCTTTTCTTTCGCATCTCCCTTCAATATGTGGGGTGTTAAAAATTATCTTTTTGAAGGGTGATGTACGCGAGGGATGAAGAAGAAGAAGGGCCATTATCGACTGCGATGTTTGTGATCACCGGAAATTCTTCTTTTCTTGCGTGTGTCCATAAATTAGGCATTGCCTTTTTAATTCTTTTGGGGGTTGATATTAACATCGATTACTATTTTTTTTCGTGTATTTGTAGGGTATTATGTGAGGAATAAGTTTAGTCCATATTTTTAAATGTTAGGTAATGTATATTTTGGCACGTTCATTGTGTTCTTTTTTACTGACCTTTCCTAGGAACAAAATTAGGATAAGTTAAGCCCAGATTTATAGATGTTGAATGTAATTGTAATGATAATAGAACTTCAGCGGATAATAAAATTTCAGCTAAAAATTTCAGCGGCATCTTTCACAAATTTGTTTTGATTTTCTGTTTTAAATAATATTAAATTATGAAATTAACTCTTGCCGTTAAAAAAAACTTTTTAAAAACAATGAAATATTTTAGAAAAAATAGTTTTCTAGGGGGTTTAACAATTTTTAACTAAGCTTCAGCGTTTCAGGATTACAAAACTGATGAATTCAATTGATTATAACTCTGAAGGGCAAGAATAAGTATTTCTTTATGTATTAATTATCTTTGAAAAATTGAAAAATTATGCGGGTAATTTTTTATTGATAATAAAACAGATAATAAAAATGTTACTGAGTTTGAAAGAGATAGCATTTGTAGTGCTGCCATCTATCAGCAAATGTAGAAGTGTTTTGCGTAAAGTACAACTTTTCCATCGCTTTAACTGTGTAAACAGGAATAAAACATGCTTTTCAAATGTCATCCGTTTTAACATCACTTCAAAACTGTATAATTGGATAAATAAGAAAATAAACAAAAATTATTCATACTTTTCACACACATATTTTTCTGTAAATACTTACTACAATTCCGAAAAAAAATACACTTTAAAAAACCCGAAATAAATTATGTTCAAATAACATTTTTAAAAACCCCAAAACAAAATAGTTGAACACGGTGTTTTATTCTATTTAAGACGTCTATGCAGCGTATTTACTTCTTTAAAAGCATTTCTCTCACAAACTCAATTTTACAGAGTGATTACATTTTTTGATATTATACATACTAGCTTTATTGTCTTTTAATTAACTTTTCTAGTCTTCTTGGAGACACTCATATCAAAGGAAACAGTCTCAATTTTTGTATCAATACTCATTTTTGCTGCCAAGTAGCGAATGTCTTTATTTGGTAAATATATATTTGAATTCAATTGTTATATCCTTAGATTTTTTTTTTTAATTTGATAAGTAGAGCCTCTCAACGTTAATTTTTGACCATCCCTGAATTTCGCTAAGAAATAGTCCAGCCCCTTTGTTATCATATCTTTTCCAGCTCAATATGCAAGTTTTCTATTTTTATTATACTCTCTAATGCACTTATTTAAACTCTCTTTTAAATTCTATAATGCCATATGGCAACAAGTAACATAATTCACTTTATTCTATTAAAGTAGAGCTCCCTCTTGACAAATTTGTGTTTTTTTCATCTATTACATTCCATTTTGAAGTTTTAGTTACTAATAACCATCATAGATGACAGTAGTAAAAGTGTATTCAAAATTAAAGAGTGAAGTTATTAGCTGTTGTGAAATTACGTGATTGGCAGTATTCAAAGTATAATAATATTAGTACTAAATTGCAAATAAATTGTTTTGAAAACATAATTATAGTTCAAGAGGGCTATTTTAAAATATATTTAGTAGTTTTCCAGTCATTCTTATCAAAATTGGAATTTTGTAGTTGGTTTTTGCCATGTGGCAAAATTTTTAAAAATTGTATTATTTAAATTCCAATGCAGTAATTTTTTTTCAGTATTTATCCCATTATGTATGCGTATTAAAGTCGGGATGAAAAAAGTTCCTGCATTACAGGGTTAACTTTTTTCCGACAGAACACGCAAGAGGTGTGTTACACCCCCAGGAATTTTTTGAGAACTAATACCCTTATCTATGGCTGAAATACTAATAAAAATAATCACAGCGATTGAGAGGACCATAAGGGCTATTGACACAATATATTGTCTGTTGAAATATGTATGTTAGTAGCCAGAGGGTGCTCCCAGATTATTAATAATAATAATAAATAGTAATAGTAGTAGTAGTAGTAGTAGTAATAATAATAATAATAATAACAATAACAATAATAATAATTTTATTAATATAAATAAAGAAACTATTAATAAAATACAAAAACAAATCATATTAGCTGCTTAATGGATTAACTGATGCCTAACAATACCATTAGATCCGGCTAGCTCAAAAATACCCCAAACTCATTAACTTAACCCCCAACTCATTAAATGTAACAGTTAACCAAACCCATCCTTAACTAATTGCTTACAATAAAAACCTATTGTCCACACACCTAATAAACCTTATTAGCTATTCATAGAGCGGCACGTGAACTTTCGCCCCTGATGTTGCAGAGAGGAGCGGTCATCCCCTGTTGTAGAGGGTCCAGACTCACGTTGTGGCCGTGACACGGAGAAATCCTTGTGGGAGTAGGTCAGCGCAGGAGGCCTTGCACTCATCCGCATATGCTAATTCGGAATCCCGCGACACTGAGGAGAAAGTGGAGACGATGCATACGGAAAAGTTCCGGTAGTGTTTGGTCGGAAAATAGCATTGGCAGTTACTGGCATTGAAAATATTTAAGGTTTAGCGAAAACCATATTTAAGTAGAGCCCGGGTGGCCTATAGTGGGTTTGATCAGCACATTACTGTAGGCGCATTGTTCCGGGTGCGGGTTCAATTAACGCCTTCGTTCTGGGTATTTCTCTCTCTCTGTCTCTCTATATATATCTCTGTCTCTCTCTCTCTCTGTCTCTCTCTCTCTCTCTCTGTGTGTCATGTGGCCGAGCATTTAACCCCCCGACCACAATTTTACCACTCATCGCCAATCGCCAAAAGGACTCGTATTGAAATTTGCAATAATCAGACAACTTTAAAGACATTTAAAGTTGAGTGCTTACTCAGGTTGGGTAAATTTGAATTATCGTTGCACTAGAGCTACACTAGAGCTGTTACACTAGAGCTGTTAGCGACGGGCGTCATAACTGAAACCACGGTCAAGTGCCTAGCCGACACCTGAGTAGACACCCAACGATACTCTAAGGGCGACATCGTACACGTTGCTGCTTAGGTATCGGTCTTGTTACTTTACCATGGCTCCAAATTAAGAGGCTAATAGCCCTTTGTAGCTCTATTGGGGCTTTAATTTAACCAAACAAACGTCTTTTAAAAAAAGCTTCTAAATTTTAAACACCCTTCATAATAAAATAAAGGAAATAGGGTGGACTGACCAGTGAGTGAACAGGCCCTAGTGAATGAACATTTGGTAAATATAATTTTAAAAAATAAGGATTGAAAATCATTCCACTATATGGATTGGTAACACTGACTTCCTCCCATGTAGTAGAAAGTTATCTGGCAATGGTTGGTTGTCCTGGTCATTATATCCTGGTGTTCATTCACTGGCGAACGTGACGCCTTAAACGTTCATTCACTGGTTAGTCTACCCTAAACTATGCAAACGCAAACCACCAACCAAAAACAAATTAACAGCCAACTTTGACTTACGACTTACGTTACCACTCCCCAATTCAAACAATCTGTAACAAAAACCCAGCGGTTTATTCATGAACCTCCCAACCGGTCTACCCAAACCCGGAACCAAGGCCGGACACCGCCAACATTTAAAAATTGCAAACGATTCCCTTCAGAGATCGTCTGAAAGAGAGAGCGAGAGTGGTCCTCCCCCACCTCACACTTTTTTTTTTTTATTCTTGAACGTGTGTGTCCGATGTCGTTCTTATTTGGAATAAATGGCCTTTTGTCTACCCTCTGAGGGTTTGATTCAAGGGGAATTAGCAAGTGTTTGTTCGAGGTGACATGGCCTTCATCCAGGTATGATTTTTTTATTTAAATTTACCACTTAACTATATAAAATGCTCGGAGCTTTTCTGCACACACGTGCGATTTAAGAAAGGACGATACAATCATAATTTTAAAATGCCATATTAATTTTTTAAGAAAAAAAGTTAAAAGCACCAAAATAAAAAAAAAATCGATCGCTAATTTTTGCTTGAATTTTAATAATCGAAGAATGATTTTCCAACGCACAATAAATCGATTTAATTAACCAAAGATAAATATGTTTTATTGCATATACGTAGTACAAAATTATTAAATTCTAGTAAGTTTTATTTTTCGTCAGAAAAATCATTTATAGCACGATCCTACATTATTGTAGCAACTTCATGTATATCTTGATAAAATATCGTTTATCGCTTTGTGGAAATAGTAAACGTGTTTCAATGGATGGAAAATGGAAGTGTATAGATACGCCGAACACACACAATACTTGGTAGTAATAAATAAATCGACAGTTCCACTAATGGTCAGGAAAATAAAGCTTGTTTTCCACACAAATGTTTCCAAAATGTTTGCTGTACTTAAGCGCGAATGAGACTGAATGACCTCGGATCTCCAAATCAAAGTATATCTGTGTTAGCCACAGTTATCCGGCTGTATTTATTTTTATAAATGGTTTTTTTTTATATGACAAATGTAGCTGACTTACAGGTCTCTAGAATCTCCCTTTTGGAAATTGGTTAGAGTATTTTTTTTAATTATCAATAAATAATTTTACAACTCAACAAATAAGATGCAACAAATCAATGATCACAACCACACATTACAACTACGATTTACAACAAATAAGATGTCAAGAAACATAAGTTTTGAAAGAAACGGTTTTAAACAGTAAACTAGTTTAATAAACTGTTCAAGACTGCAGAATAAGCGAAACAGTTTTTAAACTGTCTCTTCGTTAGAAGGCGAAATTTCCGTAAAAGTAACGGGTTTTGTCCGAGTTTAACCAAAAATCTTTGCATTTAAGATGCACACACCGCAAAGAATTTTTTTTAAGGAAAAGCGGTGTTTGTATGCATCCCACTGCCCTTAAATTTATTTAATATAGTTCTGCAACATAAGAGAGTCTTAAAGGAACGTTTATATAACAAAAAGCTCTCTCGATTTACAATATAAAGCAATTTAAGTTTTATTTAATCGAGAATCGCTATATTTAAGTCCTAAACCAAAATTCAATTTTATTTTTCGATTTATTATATAAAGATACGTTCATTTATGTTTTATGTATTTACTAAGCGAAAAAGTTTGTTCCTCAACTTTACCTTCCTTCCTAACAGTATGAAGAAAAGACTCAGCGAACATTTCTAGGGGAATACAAAGAATTTAAAGGATAATATATTTTATAGAATGCTTTATAAATATTTGGAAGTACTTTTCGCAGCAATATAAGTTTAAGTACTTGAAGCTTTTGTTGAAAACTTTTTTTTTGTAGTAAAGTTGCTTACTTCTATAGAATCTTTTTTCGTTAAAATGCTTCCCATTTACTTGTACGAAAAGCCAAATAATAACTTGTCCCTCTAATATATAGTATATAAGAGGAAAGGTGTAAAACAAGTTTCAGCTTTATGAAATTTTCATTCTCAATTCGTCAAATTCAAATAAAAAAATTATATTTCTATAGTAAAGAGTTTTAAAATGATTCTTGATGCTTAAATTTTAAAATTCAATAAAATTATAAAAACTGTAATATTTAAAGTTGTTAGAAAAACTTTTTGATCGTGTGCGAGTTGAAAAGTTCATATTAATAAATGGGTGTTTGTTTAAATTCTTAATTTATTTAAAATAAAAACCCTAATAAACCATCGTCTAAATTATGCATATCAACAAACTTAATACGAATAATAGTAAAACAATCACGTTTACCATTAATTCTCTAAATACATTATTCTTTACTATTTATGGTTCGTATTCTTGAACTGTAGGTACTTTTTTGCATTGCAAAACTGTTCAACCTTTTCAACATTGCGTCGAAGTAAAATTAAGACTTCATCTTAAGGCTTCCGTATAGGAATCAATTCATGTCATTAATCATGAATAGCACAGCTAGTGAAACAAGATCCTCCCTTCACAACTTGGTGCTAAAGAAATCACTTACATATTTCCTCCAAAGAAAGGCCATTTAAATGGTACTTGACAAGGTAAAAACGGCGTGTCAAGAAGCACTATATCAAACTAGTATTTATGTTCTTTGTAGAGTACAGTTGTCCTTTGGATAGTCTGCTAATACATTGTAAAAAAATCTGTACAATTTTAGCAGATTTTGGTGTAATTATTTTACTCCACAGGGTTGTAATGTTTGTTTTGCAGCAAAGTGATGTTTTCTTGACGAACAGGGTCACATGAACAACTTGGTCTAATAGCGTTTAAAACAGAGAAGATGGGTGCATCAAATCAACTGCTATAAAAGCAAACATTTTCGTCGATACCGCACAATCAATTTTCATGACAGGTAAATTCACAATACAAGGTGATGACAGCACGTTTACCATCATACTGTGATGATAAATTAGAGATTTATTCTTTACAACATAAAGAGGTTAAAAAAGGGGTACTCAGTCCCAAGACGTAATCAATTAATTTTGCAGTCCTAACTTACTAACTTCTAATCTACCTTACTACTTCCTAGCCTAACAAAGTATTGCTTTGTTATGTCAGCACTTTCTCACCAGGCATGACAATTGTAATAACAACATAGCTAAACCTGAAGGGGAAAATAATGAATTTTTAAATAACAGATTATTATTGACCGATGGGAGAGACTATTTTTATACTTTATTAATTAATTAACTAAATAACTGGATGGTGTTTGTTTTTAAAATTATTTCAACGTGTTTTGCTATTACGACAAACACACAACATTTACTTGACAAAACACGCTACTCAAATATCCATGTATATATGCTGGGATTCGAACCCTGGACTTTCTGACTGATAAACAAATACTTCCTCATTTTAAAAATTATAAAATTCATAAAATACTAATATAAATTCGCAAAATAATAAACACAGTCATTTCAAAGTCCAAGAACCTCCTTCTTCGGTTTAAAAAAACATCCTATTCCATCTTTAAAATCGTTATCACCAGCAAAATAATCCATTACTGTCTTCAGTCGCCTCTCCTTGACCCACCATTGAAGAAGCCCAACTGTGGCTCATCGAACAGCAGGCAAACTTTTTTATTTCCATTAGGTCATGCTCAATGAGTCCGGGTATCATAAAATCCTGTCATGTCAATGATACTAACTGCCACTTTCTATGCAAATTTGATGGTTTTTTGTGCCTCAGGCAACGTTTGAGATTGGCTACACTAAGATCTTGATGGTATTTTAAATGGAATAAACAACAGTCGGTTGTCATCACCTGTAGAAATGAATTTTTCATGGAACTGTAAAAAAGAGCACCAATGAATAAATTTATTAAAAGGATCCTACTTAACGTAAATTAAAGGAGGGATAATATTGGATCTTAGCGTAGAAAGTACTTATAATTATTTTACGTTAAATATATTTTAAGTTATACCTGTTTATTTTTGTTTATTCCTATTGTGAAGAAGACCAACTGTGGCTCATTGAACAGCAGGCAAACTTTTTTTTTCCATTAGGTCATGCTCAATGAGTCCGGGTATCGTAAAATCCTGTCATGTCAATGATACTAACTGCCACTTTCTATGCAAATTTCACGCTTTTTTTTTGTGTGTGCCCCAGGCAACGTTTAAGATTGGCTACACTAAGATCTTGATGGTGTTTTAAAAGGAATAAACAACAGTCGGTTGTCATCACCTGTAGAAATGAATTTTTCATGTGATGGGAAAAAAACATCAATGAATAAATTTAATAAAGGAGTAATCATATTGGAATTTTAACTCAGAAGATACTCATAATTACTTTTATATTTGAAGATATTATAAGTCAATTATATCTGTTTTTTCTCGTTTATTCACATTTTTATTATAGTTTTTATGTCATCACCTGGAGAAATGAATTTTTCATGTGACTGAAAAGAACATCAATGAATAAATTCATTAAAGGGATCCTTTTTAACGTAAAGGAAAGGAGGGATAATATTGGATCTTAGCGTAGAAAGTACTTATAATTATTTTGTGTTAAAGGTATTTTAAATTATACCTGTTTGTTTTAGTTTATTCATATTGTGAAGAAGCCTAACTGTGGCTCATTGAACAGCAGGCAAGTTTTTTTTCTTTCCATTAGGTCATACTCAATGAGTCCAGGTATCATAAAATCCTGTCATGTCAATGATACTAACTGCCACTTTCTATGTAAATTTGAGGCTTTTTTTGTGTGCCCCAGGCAACGTTTAAGATTGGTTACACTAAGATCTTGATGGTGTTTTAAAAGTAATAAACAACAGTCGGTTGTCATCACTTGGAGAAATTAATTTTTCATGGGACTGCAAAAAAAGAGCATCAATGAATAAATTTATTAAAAGGATCCTTCTTAACGTAATGGAGGGATAATATTGGATCTTAGTGTAGAAAGTACATATAATTATTTTATGTTAAAGATATTTTAAATTATATTATACCTGTTTGTGTTTCTTTATTCCTATTGTGAGGAAGCCTAATTGTGGATCATTGAACAGCTTTCTAGCTTTTTTATTTCCATTAGGTCATACTCAATGAGTCCGGATATCTTAAAATCCTGTCATGTCAATGATAGCAACTGCTACTTTCTATGCAAATTTGATGTTTTCTGTGTGCCCCAGGCAACGTTTGAGATTGGCCCCGCTAAGATCTTGATGGTGTTTTAAATGGAATGAACAACATTCAGTTGTCATCACCTAGAGAAATGAATTTTTCATGTGACTGTAAAAGAAAAGAGCATCAATGAATAAATTTATTAAAAGGATCCATCTTAACGTAAAGGAAAAGAGTGGTAATATTGGATATTAGCGTAGAAAGTACTGATAATATTTTTAGGTTAAAGATATTTTAAATTATAACTATTTGTTTTTAGTTTATTCCTATTGTGAAGAAGCCTAACTGTGGCTCATTGAACTGCAGGCAAACTTTTTTATTTCCATTAGATCATACTCAATGAGTCCGGGTATCTTAAAATCCTGTCATGTCAATGATAGCAACTGCTACTTTCTACGCAAATTCCATGCGTTTTTTGTGCCGTACAAAGTTTGAGATTGGCTACGCTATGATGTTTTAAATGGAATAGACAACAGTCGGTTGTCATCACCTGTAGAAAAGAATTTTTCACGCTACTGAAAAGAGCACCGATGATAAAGATATGATAAGATGATAATTTATTAAAGGAGGGATCATATTAAATCTTAAAGTAGAAAATTCTAATAATTGCTTTTACGTCAAAGATATTTTAAGTCACTAATATCCTTTTTTTTCTTTCCTATTTTTATAACGATTTTTAAAAAGATGGCTAGTTAAAAGCATCACTACGTAACTTTAGTCCGAACAAAAATTATTAAAAACTACATTTCAGGTTAAAACTTAGTTAAGATTAAGGTAACAAGGACTAGGATTTAAGTTAAGTCCTTATTACCAAAAGCATACAACTAATGCTGAATGGATATCTACAAACATGAGTCACAAAATCGTGCAAATGCTTTCCGAAGCAACCCTGGCGACTCACTTAGTACTTAGTAGTAAGTAAAGTTGCGAGAATGTTGAAAGCATCATACTTATTTTTACCCTCTATTCAGATTATTATTTCACCAGGAAACCACGTTTTTGTGGTTATACTATTTGTAATAGCATTTATTATACATTTTTAAAAACCACAGCTTTAAATCAGGAGACATCTTAACGGAAATGAAATATCTTTCAAAAAGGCATTTGAACGTTGATTTCCAATTAAATTAATTAGTATTTAAATGAAAAGGGTTCGATGGTTAACTACTTCCATATTGTTTTTTAATACAATAGTTTCAATACATAATTGTTTAATTTTTCTATTTTTTTCTGTAATTCGACTAGTATTTTAATATCATAAGAAATAACGTACCGTATTTTATTAGTTTTTATGAAATTCGACTGGTATTTTAATGTTATAAGAAATAACGGTATCCAAAACTCTCATCAGTATCTATGTGTTTAGATTTGCGATCAATTATAAACGTTTCCCTTGAAATAGTTACAGTTACAGCATGGTCTACATTGGTACATACATGAGAAGGTAGTTATAATCAAAGTAGCAACTGTAAAACTGATATAAAATAAGAAAATGAACATTTACTCTAGTAATAACGGAGCTATGACATTCCATTCGGAGGTTATCAATTTGAACGCCTGCAAAATGAGTGAAGTTTCGATGAGCACTGCAGTCTTGTCATCGGAAATATTCTACAAATAAAAAACGTCACTTTAACGGAAATTTCACATATGTTCGACAGTTTAAAAAGATTTCCTCCAAAACTTGTTCTCAATTATATCATTTGCAGGGTGTGTAAAGTCAACAACAATACTTCATTTGGAACCTTTTCTCAATTTCAAAAAGTAGAAATACTTAACGGGACAGAACCGTATTTTTACTGGAATTTACCTATTTAATACAGAAATTTTCCGTATTTTTTGCAATTTTTTCGGACAACTCAGTTGCCAGTTTAAAACTGTAAATTTTACTAAGTTACTTGCAGTGCATATAAATACATGTAAAACTAAGTGAGCTCTGATATTCAGTTCAGTAAGTATAATCAATCTGTATTTACACATTTTTATCTTGCCCCATCGCTCCATTATTCTATTACTTTTCACAAAAATAAATTGTTTAAATGTTATTCGAATTTATAACAGTATAACTCTGTCAAAATTGTGTGCTTGGTTTTACCATAATAAGGGTTCCTTGTAGTTGCAACGGCAGTGTGGTAAAATGTTTCACCATATTTTCGGCATTCGGCTGGACTATTTTTCTGATTTTGGAAACAAAAACCAGAGAACTGGTTCAACTAAATACCGAAAATATGGTGAAACCTGCACATTTCACCACACAGCCACTGCATCTACTAGAAACTATATTTTTAGTGAAACCAAGCACCAACTTATTTTTAACAGTGAATACTCAACACATTTTGAGGAACTTCGCATCATAAAACAACAAAAACTAGTGTTGTTCAGTGTACGGTAAAATAAAATAGTATTATAGTAATTACAATTTTACTTTTCGCAGGTGTCTTTGTTAGTATTATACTTTATCAGTTCATGCCTTCGCATCTTGAATGCTGAAATCAGTCGGGGAGTTCCTTGTATAAAACGTCTCAATCAACTATATTGTCCTTCTCCTGGACAGAATTACCCACAGTAAGTATAAAATTACCTGTAAATACGCATCACAATAGAATATTTAAGACGATATTATCCGTTTCACATGCAGCTGTTCCAGTAATGTGCCGCCTCGGTGGCGCAATCGTTAGGATGCTAGCTATCGAAGCCAGTAAATAGTAATTCAGCATCCAGATGAGAAACACATTTTTATTAGCATTTATTTGTGGGGTAAAGAACACTTTAGAATTATATAAACACAAAAACAGAAAGCCAATTAATGGCGGCCAGTTCCCATAGAAACTGGCAGCGGCTCCATAGCATCCATGAGACATTAAGTGAGTCGCCATAGAAACACAAACAACAACGGCGAATACACTAGCATTTGGAGCTGCAAGGGTCGGGTTCGAATCCCGGTCAGGCATGGATGTTCGTGACCGTCAATAAATGTTGTTATTTGTCTATCTGTTTGTGTTGTCCTTTCTTTGCGTGTCTCTTGTGCTTGTAAAAACTATTTCCGTGTGTCTGTCCCACTTGACGAAAGCTTATAAGCGGTTCTCTTAACAAGCACACAAGCTGGAATATATACACTCTTAAAACGAACGAGCGATTTTAACTCAGTCTGAGTAATTTTCACTCCTCCAGTCTGGAAAATGCACTCCTCCTCTTGGAGTGGATCCTTTGTGTGTTAAACCTCCAACTGGATCACTCCAAACGAGTGATTTTAACTCAGTCTGAGTTAATATTCACTCCTTTCCAGTGTCGAAAATGCACTTCTCCTACTGGAGTGGATTTCACTCGTTTGTTTTAAGAGTGTATTGCACCATACTATACGATACCAATAATGTTCGCCGTAGTCGTAGTTACGTTGCCGGATGTTCGCAGTGGCAATGTTAAGTCATTAGGAAATTTCACATGCCATGGCAGAAAAAAACGTACTTACTGTTATTCGGCAAGGCGAACATTACCGCAAGCGTTGCATGGGAAAGAAGCCACTTTCATCAGGATAAAAATGTTACCTCTACTCTGCTAAAAAAAAGTTGGTACAAGACTGCACCGGAATCTTGGAATTTTCTAAATGTTAACTTTATTTGGAGCGCTAATTTACCGCATTTTTAGTGTATTGAAGTTATGTTTTTGCAACAAAATTGATAAATCCACGCTTCAATTAGTAGTGGAAGCAAGAAAGTTCCAGAAAGGAGCAATCTTGCACCAAACTTTTTAACAGTGTATAATTTCTGTTACTTCTATAGGATTCTCCCCAAATTTCAAATACCAAATTTTTTTATAAATCATTAAAATTGCATGAAGTAGGGGAGAGCAGGGGAATCCCGCCACCTCGGGTAATGCCGCCACCCTTGTATCTCACCAGCGGTGTGTGTGGGAGGGGGCTGTGAGCGCTGACCTGTAGCAGGAAACAAAGTAGTTTGTAGTATAGACGCTAATGGCCGTGCGGTGAGTTGGTGTGAAGTTATATAAAAAAAATACGGTTTTTAGTGATTTTCATCTAATCTTGAGCATTCTGAAACTAAGCGATAAGTGACTGCTATCTCTAAGTTAGATAAATCAGTTATATATCGTTTAAAAGAGTAATTATTTGGCTATTTTATCACGTCGTTAGTTTGGACGCTAGGCTAACTACCTTTCTTTGAACAACCGTCTATGCCATTTTGTCTTACTGGGGTAATGCCGCCACATCACTCTGGGGTTATGCCGCCACATGCAAAAGGATGGCGGCATAATCCGTAAAATAGAAATTTCATATATTGGCCCTACAACCTATTAGTTTTCGTTAGAGATGCCACGTATCCGAAAAAGAATAACTGAACTGGTCAAATAGATAAACGAAGCTTTAAAAAAAACCTACATAGTTAGTTGCACACAGAAAGTTAATAAAAGAGCTGTACCCTGTACAATTTACCATTCCAAAGTTAATTGAAACTATTTTAGTTCTATATGTATTGCTTTATTATGTAATTTTCCATTATTTATAGATTATTTGCTTTGTTTATTGATGTGGCGGCATAACCCCAGTGATGTGGCGGCATTACCCCAGATACCGGGGTAATCCCGCCACTGTGCGAGCTTTAGAAAAATACAATTTTATTCAGTTTCTATAAAAAATTTAAATTTTAAAAAATCACTACAAGATAGGTTATGAACTGTAGTAGGCTATAATCATTACAATTTACATTAATTGCAACACAATTCTGCATGAAAATTCAATTTCCCTTAAGGTGGCGCCATTCCCCCTTCTCTCCCCTACAACATGGGAAATCCTTACAGATTTATAAGGAGGGTTCCGGATTTTTCTTCCTTAGAAGACCTTTTTTTCCTTAGACTTACAGAATAAAGTAAAATGTTACCTAGCAACATGTTTACAATTAAAATTCCGTTTCAAAATACTCCTTGAAAACAAACTTTTAAATGTATATTTATTAGAAAAATATATTTTATAGAAAAAAATACAGTTGTAAGATTTTGCTCGAGAGTGAAGAGGTAAGTCTAATAAATCGGAATATTTATAATTATTTCAGAGAGAAAATCGAGACTTTCATCGACGAGAACAAAGCCCTGATCAAGCGGATGTTCGGGGACTACACGAGTTCACCGGTGGACGGGGACATCCCGGACTCGTTCGAAACGTACGACGGGAAGAAAATAAACGTCCGGTCAAAAAGAGCTGCTCCAAAGAACTACAACGCAGCGGCTGCAGCGGCATCCAACAAGTAAGACGTCTTTTTAATTTTGAAAGATGCACACATAGGAATTCGGGTTAACCCTTTCAGTCCCAAAAATTTACTACACTACAGAAACATCTGATATTCACAAAATAAGCTTATTTTAGGTTAAAAAATAAGAGTTCCATAAGAAAAAAAATCACTTAAATTTTTTATATGGTTTTTGAAATAAGGCCAAAAAATTTTTAACTGTGGAAAGCAACAAAATAAATATATATATTACCTAAAAACTCGAGTTATATGTTTTAAGGTATCTGACCATATTATTAAAAAAATATTTTTTATTATTATTATTTTAACCGAAATAGATTTAAATGTGTTTTAAATACGTAGAACTAAAGTGAACTTTTCAAAAATCAGGTGAAAAGCTTGTTAGCTATATTTTCTAGATAAAAAAATAGTAGTTCTGACTTCTATTGAGATTAATGTAAAATATCGTCTAATAGAACAAAGTGTGAAGAATCGAATGATGTGTGTTTGGATGTTATAACGGGACATAAACATTTGGGGAAAAAATATTGAAAGTGATGATTCCAAATGGCATCCCTGGGACTGAAAGGTTTAAAGCAAAGCATACATTGACAGGGGGGAGGGGGAGTATTAAACAGTAATGTTTGTATCCCAAGTATGCAAAACTATATTTATTTCAATTCTAGTATTTTATTTTAGAATCGATGCGTGTGAATCAGGAATAGAAATCGTTACACCGTACTGGGCATCAAATAGTGCTGGAAAACTTAGAGCCATAGTCAATACACAACACTTGCAGCAAGCTATACACCAAGAAGTTTGTCAGTAAGTTAAATTATTAATTTAATTTTATATCTCCTCGTCTGCATTTAATCAGATTCATTTCTTTATTATTTATATTATAATTATAATTTCAATATTGTTATTTTAAAACATTATACATTAATTTTAAATACTTCCTTAAAAAATATGTTTACTTCAAATTTACAAAATAAAATTAATTTTTTCACTAGTTTAATGTTTCGAATGGTAAACGAAGACACAAACTTATATTTATTACCATTTCTTCTCAGATTATAAAACACATCCCCCTCGGAGTAAAATTATAGCTATAAATAATATCTCGCGTAACAGTGCGCTAATCAATACAATGTGTAACAACTTCTCTGCATTGCAATGAACTCTGTACACCGTTCTTTTTAGCAATGTTCTATTTATGACTGGGAAAAAAACTTCACGGGACGAAACGAAACGAAAGAATCGAAAGACTTATCACTTATTCGTCTCTTTTCTTTTCCAAAGTATAAGTTGCCTTTGGAAACTTTACAATAAAAACAAGACCCTTAGACAAATCAAGTCCGTTAGATTTTGCATAGTAGTCATGCAATCCATTTAGAAGGTTGGTTAGTCATATAGAGCTCATGCATTAATTTTTAAATCCCAACTTCGGCGAAAGTACGGTTTCGCCCTATTAGCCTATTTTCACCAGAATCACCATGACAGCAAAATGAAACCAATTTTAAAACAAAATAACAACAGGTTATTTAGTTATGAATTTATAAAGTAAAAAATACGCAATTTTCCGAATATTTTAAGGCATTTTAATAATGCTCTAGACTGGGAATTTTTAATAGTAGCCATTGGCTACCAGAATGGAAAAAAATGGTAGCCACATTTGGATTTTTAGTAGCCAGTTTTAAATTTAAGTATATACGACAAACAAATATAGTGCGATTTTCCAATAAACAAAATTTTATTAAAGAAATTTTTGGTATGAAAATCTTGACAGTAAAAGAAGGCTCCTACCAAATATATAAGTATTATGTGATTGGTCATCATTGAAAGGAGAAATTTGTTTTAAGTATATACAGTGCAACTATTATACTTTAGGAGAATTCTTTCAGTCGCTTCGCCCACAATTGTTCTGTTCATGAAATTTTCTCATATCAAGTTGTTTAAATGAATAGTTGAGATCTTAATAAGCTGTAAATCAATCACCTGTACATTGCCGAGATCGTAAAAGCAAGATTTAAAAACTTCATTTGCATTTAAGATTTTCGTCGCCTAGCTCCATTTACGCCACACAAAACACCGGCCAATGATGAGGGGAAAATGTCACCGATGTCATCAAGTCTTTCTTCAAACAGAATCAAATCGGAGCGTTTTATTATTTTAGAAATGCAGCTTCAGTATTAATTATCTGTTGTAACAAAAAGGAAAAATTATGATCGCCACTTTTGGCGACTGGGGTTCGATTTTTAGGTAGCAACTTTCGATGTAATAGTCGCCAGTTGGCGACTGGCGACCGCTAATCTAGAGCTTTACATTTTAAACTTTAAAAAAAATTAAATGACCACACAGATGTCTCTGATATTTTCCCATTCTTTTTTTTTTCTTCCTTTTTTTTTTCAGTTTTTGGTTACAACGAAACTTATATGCGATACTTGTATTATTAAAAATCTCTCAAATTTATGAAATATATTTCTTTTAAAAAATATATACTAAGAAAAGAAAAACAAATTTCTTGAGTAACAATATATTTATCAGATACTTCAGAAGCAATTTTCAAAATATTTTTATATTCAACTCCCCATACACGTTTTTATGAAATCGCAGAAAAGAATACAAAACTTTTATTTATAATTTCTTGCTCTTCGCTCTTCCTAGGTAAATATAACGACTTCCGACAAAAACTTGTTTGCTGTAAAACTAAAAAATATATAATATAAATGGTGCATTGATTTGAACTTCATTTCGCTGATATTCGTACTTTCTTTTCCTAGGTCAAACCACACCAAGAAATGCGCCGCCGATTGTGCATGCGAGCAAAAATACAAGTGGCACCGGCTGCTGGCCTACGATCCTGATGACGACTGCAAAGGCATTTTCATGGACTGGTTCCTCTTCCCTTCGTGTTGTATCTGTAGATGTTCTGCCCCCACTAAAAGACCTTAAATTTACTCGTGCTTCCTTACTAAGACTTAAATATGTATATACTTGTACAGGGTGAGGCAAACAAAACCGGCCCCGATCTAGAGATGGGAATACGTAGAAATGCGTGGCGAGAAAAAATATTGAAGCCGCCTAAAACCCGTTTTTGCATTGGTTGGATCGGATTAGCTTTACCTTAGAGCTACTCATAGACTAGTGGTGAGTTCAGATCTTGGTTCGTATTGTATAAAGACGTCCCATAATGCAAATTTTGTGTCTTGCAATCAATTTAGAATGATTTGTATTACCAAAAATAAAAAGGTCCGATTCTCTAAAATAAATAACAACCGAAATAATCGCAAGTAGGAACTTTTTTAATCAGCCCACAAACCTTGTTTATATTTTATTTCAACTAGCTTTTCTAACCATAGCGTAGTTGCCGGCAAATAAGTCGCCAAGCGTTTGTTTGGGCTTAATATTGAAGCGAACAAAAGCTTCAGTTAGCAAACCTGTTTTTGTATTGGTTTTTGACTTGGCAACATTTCTGTCGCATTCTTATCTCCACCTCGGGGCCGGTTTTGTTTGACTCACCCTGTATCAAGCGGATATCTGAGCCGTCAACAACGCAACCTTGCAGCACTATCATACGTCACATGCATAGGACTTGATGCAACCTACTCTTACAGGAGCACTTGGGTTCAATTTTTTAACAACACAACAGGAATTGTCACGCCTACGATGATGTCACTGATACGTGAAACGTTGTCTTACATATGCACCACCGGTAGCTAATTCGTCCATATTAGGACGACTATGATTACGGTGACGTGAAAGCTACGTCAAACCTTGCCTTGTCTTTACCCCCACAAACATTCATGCTCTGGATCGTTCGTTTATATTTTCAGAGATCGGACAGAATGTTGGCACACTTGGCATTTTTTGTTTTAATTCCAGTGCTCATTAACTACCCCAAGACAAAATGAGTGAAACATTTTAATTTTATTTCCGTCTCGGAGAAAGTTTTAACTAGTAAAGTATGCGACTCCCAAAAATACCTGAATTTCTAAAATGTAGGGCAGTGGTTCCCAACCTGGGGGCGATCGCCCCCAAGTGGGCGATTTGCGTTATCAAGGGGGCAATAAACAGTTTGGGGGCGATAGGGGGGCGATGAGTATTCAAAGGGGGGAATTAAAATATAGTGTTATATAGCATAGTAAAAACATTCTAATTTTTTTTATCACCGTGACAAGATTCAAACTGACATTCTTACAAGATTTGACCAAGTTAGAAATTCCTGATTCTATTGTCGATCCATTCCCTTTTGAATCTGTGGGTTGTGGATAACCTTGATAACTCTTTGCAGACGGACGGAGTTTGTAGATCTGAAGTATGGCAGTGAGGCGAAACTCATTTCAAGCAGAGAGGTTATGAGTTAGCCTGCGTGAAACCTAAATAAGTAACACGAATCCTTAACTGTGGTAAAAAGCTTAACTACTTCTTATCTCGTTCCATCGATATATTTATTTAAAAAAGGCTAAGTTCTGTTATCCAGCTCCTCACCAAACAAGGAACTCAATTGGACATTTGCCTCAAAGACTTGCGTATGAGCTTGAAAAAATAATTGATATAAAAAAGTGAAAAAAAAATAAATAAAAAAGTTTTCAACGTTAATTTTTTTCTTTCATTTTTATTGTCAATGCTCTTAAATTTTCCAGAATTGAGTTTAAAGATCTTAGTTATTTCACTTTCATTCTTTGAAAAATTCTAATTAAAAATAGAAAAAAATAAACATTTTTATTTTATTTAAGAGTAACCGGATAAAGCTGCTTTGGTTGTTTTTAATTTATCTATGGTAGTAAGTGTTTGAAATTTGCTTTAATAGTTACACTTTAACTCAAATTGTAATTGGACAAATAATAAAAATTAAAGGGGGGGGGGGCGATATGTGTTAGTCACCTTAAAGAAGGGGGCGATGTTACAGAAAAGGTTGGGAACAACTGATGTAGGGTATGATGTTTCTTAGTCCTCTAACAGATTTTTAGCATTTGCTTATTAGCTTTCTTTTATTAAAGAACTAATCTTTTTATGAATTTTTAAAATCAATGTGCTCCTATACGAATTAAGAAATGCAGAGCCCTGAATACAATAAAGTTTAGAAAAAGAAAAACTTTTACACTAACTTTTTATTCTGGCTGTGAATAATTTTACCACTGTTGTTTGTGACAATCCCTGTGAAACTCGAACATTCTTTGCCTTCCTCATTACTAAGGCCACTATACACTGCTCACAACAATTAGGGGAGCGCGCGCGTATGGTTTAAACTCTTTCAACCCAATAGTTTCCATTCGGAATCATGAGCTTGCGATTTTTTTTCTCACTAAGTTGAGCTTGCACTAATTTATCGTTAGATGGAAGAATCATGTCTTTTGAGAATGTAAATAATGTTTGTTTTAATCAAATGAAAACATGGTAAAATAAAATTCACTCCCAAAATTTTTTTTATGAAATAAATTGATCCTAAATTCTTCACTCTTGCATTCTCAGATGTTTAAAAATTGATTTTACCTCTTCTTTTTCAAAATAAATTTGAAAAAATTATTGTTACAATTTTTTCTAAATTTTCGATTACAATCCCCCCCCCCCCTAAATTTTAGATTTAAAAAAATTAATATTTTTCCGCCTGTTTTTTACCATTTCATTCTGGATACATAATGAATCTATTTCACAAATTTTAGATTTTTAGAATGAAAAACAAAGCGCTGAAACTGAAAGGGTTAACAAAAGTACGCAAAGTGCTCCCCTAATTGTTTTGAACAGTGTAGTTTGCCAAAGGGCAAAGCTTAATAAAGTGGTTTCATTATATTTCAGAGATTATAAATTTTGAAAATATCACTATGTTCATACCAGAGTAGAGTGCATATTCAATTCGCACGGGAAGTTACCAAAAGAAATTTGAAATCCAATTGTGAAAAAAAAGCATCTCATTTCTAAAAAAATTATCAAAAATGGACTCTACAAAACCCTAATTTTGCCAAGTTGTCAAATTTTGACTGGTTATTTCTCGTCACTGGTAATATAATAAATATGTAGATAACCTAATTATCCAAGTGTCCACATAAAGATAGCTAAAATCGTTTTAAGCCTATCAAAAAAAAAAACCCGATTCAATTAGTCTTAATGATGAAACAGAAGGGAAAACTATCTTCTAAAGAGATGTGGGATGCCTTCGGACATTAACTATTATCACAATGTCTTAACAGTTATTTTTCTGCAGTGCATGCACAGTAGATTTGTTCTGAATAAAGTAAAGGTAGTTTGCAGGCCCACGACCAGGCGCCTCTTATCAATACTTTTGGCCCTATATAGTTTCATCTATCATGGACACGATAACAAAACAGCAGTACGGAAGAAAAACCAGTTTTTGTCAATTTTTTTTCAGGAAAGATAAAAAATATCAGGAGATGAGACAAGAAAAAAAAAGTCTCATTAGGTGTACGAACCCTGAAATTTCAAATGTTACCTAATTCACAATTTCTTTTAAAAAAAAATTACACTACATTTTCTGATAATTCAATGATTTCTTTTGTAAAAGTTATAATATAAACCGGTATCATTAGTATTAGTTAAATATTACCCTTGAATTATAAAGGATTTTGAAAGTGGGTGATCATAAATTATTAACTCCACTTTTAAGCCCCATAAGTACAATATAATGTGTGGAACCAAGTCAACTGGTTTCAAAACCAAATAAATCCAATTTGGCTAACTGTTTTTGTTAATATGCTTAGCTAAGTTAACTTACTACATTTTTGATTGAAAATTTTTTCAGTACTAAAGTCAAGTGGACTAATATGGTTTTGAAACTAGACGATCCATTTATAACTTATTTATATGTACATAAAAGTCACTTAGTATGAAAATATAATTATCAATCAAGTAATTGGAAACAAATTCACTTCAGGACAACTAAATTAATCCTCAAAATGGTGCATTTGCAAGCTCCAAGTAATTTCAAATAGAATACTCAACAAAAACAAAGCTAACTGTGGCTATGGACAACTATTGTACAGATTTACCCAAATCTTGGTCACTGCTTTTTAGTTTCTCTCTGTCGTCATTAAATGAATTGTGTATTTTAAATTATAAAATATTAACTGCAGAATACTTTCATCAGACGTTTTTTGCTACACCTAAAAGCTAACAATTTAGTGCATCTTTTACTACGAGAACACAGCACCTAATTTCTTGTAACAAAAGAAAAAAGCGAATCACCTCTTACCTTTGGGCATACCCACAACTATATTACTAGGTTAACTAATCAGTAAAACAAAAATTACTTTTAGTCGTGACTTGGCTACTAAGAATAAATTATCCTGGCTAACATTTTAAGCGTTTTCGAACATAGTATGGAGATATAGAATTGGCTGCCTAAATACAGTAGACTCCCTCTTAACCGGCTTAAACGGGACCGATGGTAAGCCGGTTAAACGAAAATCCGGTTAAACCGGAGAAATTAAATAAATTGAAATTTAGATGTTTATTTGATTGCACTTCTATTTATTGATGATAATTGCCTCATGAAATACATGTACAATTGAAATAAGATGTCATTTTTCAGGTTATTTAATATATAAGTATTTTGCATTTTTGATTACATACCTTTAAAAAATTCTGAGGGCTTTTTTTTGTCGAAGTTTGGAAATTCGACGACGTGACGGTCGATCCCCACAGCCTTCCAAAGTCAACAAGTGCCCCCCCCCCCCCCATTCTCCCCAACAAACCACGCGTTTGAAACATGTGCGACACTGAAAACCGACTGAAATATAACCAAAAACTTGTAATTTTAGGTATTTTTAACATTCTAAGGGTGGAAATTTTCAGCCCGGTTAAAGCGGAGATCCGGTTAAACGGAGGCCGGTTAAGCGGGAGTCTACTGTATCAACAAAAAACATTTCCACAACATAATGCAGGCCTTTAATTTACCTCATATGAACAAATAAACTTTAAGAATCTTCATGTATTGGATTTATTGTCCAGTAACAAAATGAGATATGGATAGAAATGATTTTACTATGCACAGTTACATACAATTTTTTATTGTAAAAGCCTGGAGTACATACAACTTGTATTGTTCCATGCTTGTTACTACTGCAAGAGAAAGAAGAAAAATACATTAGTATACACACATAAAAACATGTAAATGCACACACAGAAAAAGGCAAGCAGATAAAGAGCGCACAGTACAGTACCATGAAAGTCCAAATGATGTACACCAATTAACGTTTCTGTAAAAGTAATATATCGATGAATATAAAAATACCAAGACTTAATGTAGGATTAGTTGATCACACAGCATCCAGGTTTAGCTTGGCATTCCAGGTGGAAAATGAGAAAACCATTCAAGGTTAATAACCAGTATCAGGCACAAATCCATGCAGATATTGTTAAATCAAGAGTTCACATGCACTAAAATAGTAATATCACGAAAAGCAATCCGAATTACTCAAAACTCCAGATATTTAATTGGTTTTTGGCGATTTTGGGACTGTAAATATTAGGGCATTTGGTGATTTTTCAAAGGAAAAAAACCTTAATAAATATTAAATACAAAAATTTTTGAAAACGTCACCCATTGTTGAAAATAGTTGACAAAATGCCAAAAAATAGTTGCTTTTGGCCCCAAAGGACTAAAAAAGTTGCTAAGGGTCGAAAATAATAGCAAATAAGTCGCCACTGGCAACCCTGAAACACTGAACATGAATAATCATGTATACAAATAAACAACTCTGAAAAACCAGTCCAACCTAAGGGTTGAACCAAGAACCGATAGGAAATAAGTCTAAGAAACCGACAATGATCAATTTTTAAACAAGTTTGTTGACAATTAAACTTTTAAGCTAAGATGGAAAAAATTGCAACCTAATATGTATAGGTTGATTGCCTAAAACTTTAAACTATGAAACAAGCACATTTTGATTTTGAATAAGCTTCAGTTTTTTCAGTCACTATAGTCGGTATTTACTATGCGAGCCTCGAGGAGACTTTCTTCCCCCATCCCTTTGCTTGGTTTTCTAGGAAACGGGGGGAGCATCGCTTTTCTAAACCTAACGTGTTTAAGGATCTGTAGTAAGGTTGACAATCCGAACAGTTGAAACCCAAGAAGGGTGAAGGAATAAAAACAAAACCATATGCGGGGATGAGGGAGGAAAACGCTTCCTAGGCTTGAATTCTAGATAGACCTACTATAGTTTAGGCTTTGACCATTCATACAAAGAGAAATTTGAGCTTTATATAAATACACATAAGGTCAAGTTCATTGATGAAATTGTACAACACCACGACCCTGTACTCTACAGAGAATAGAGGAACGCCGGTGAGGAATTTTATTTGGCAACATTTTAGTAAACTGCTAAGTACAGAAACTTAGAATTTGGACACAGTTGCTGTCATACTCGTGCGTGAGCAATGCTGATTTTAAGAAATACTTTGAAAGTACTTGGTACTTGGAAGTACATAAATATAAACAAGTAGACAAAAATTACTGCATTCTTTTCTGTAGCTTTGTAACAAAATATAAAGTGTTATCTTGTTGAAAAGGCATAATTACCGTCAACCATATTAGACCGTGGGCCGTATAGGAAAATTGTTCAAATTCGTTTACCAAACATGGGAACTACAAAATTCTTCTGGGAATTTGTATCAAAAGCTTCGTATATGAAGAAAACAAAAAGTTGTCATGCGGTAACTTGCGTAGTTTTTAAATTTTAACTATTAAATTTCGGACTTCTTAACAGGACCGATTTACACCTTAACCTCAGTAGATGGCGCTGCTAACACTTTTTTTAGAAAGTTACAATCAAAAAATAATCTATTAAAACTTTTTTTTTAATTATATTACTTCATTTTTAATGAAAAAAATCACTTTCTGATAATAAAGATTGTATTTTTTAAAATTTTAAACATTAAAATAAAAAAAAACTAATGTATTCTTCCGCACTTACTTTGTTTGTTTACAACTGACACACAGGTTTGTTTTGATTCGCATTTGCAAATATTTTTCAGTCGTTGCCTATATTCTTCAAAATTATTTATGTAAGTCTAATATATATGAAGATTTCTTTCTAAAATGAATCTTTATTCACATCTGTGATGACTCTTTCGTACATTTAAAGCTTATGTCAGCCAAAAATTTCGACAAAATCTCGAGCTGCATGAAACTTTGGTTGACACTTGATGGAAAAAAGAAGTCAGTGATTCTAATATGAATTACTTAAAAGCTTTTCAAGAACTTGGTCATTCATGGGATATTACTGCCAAGACAGCACAAATTGGTACCTTGGAAGAATTTGTTTGAGAACTGTATGGAGATAGTGCCACAAAGAAAGTCAGTGACCTTCGTTATAAAACTTTCAAAACAAATTTTAAATTGATGAAGCTTTACCACCCAACTCTGATTCTCTATTGTTACACGTTTAAAGACAGAACTATCAAGCAAGCATCCACAGAAGGTGTCTTTTACCTAAAATCAATGCCCCTTCTCCTGCAGGTAATGGATGGAGCATTTGTGATGATTTCATAAAAATTGCTTGGAGTACAATTCCCAGTGTGCTTGATGAAACATATTTTATGTTCATGCCTAAAAACTGTGTGCAAAACAAAACAATGTTCATGCAAAGCTAGTAATGTAGAATGCACAGCATCTGCTCCTGCAATAATTGCAAGAATGTTGGTTGTAAAACAGATCATTTTCCTGAAAAAACTGATGAGGAGACAGAAAGTTGATAATTTTGTATGATGATCATTGCTCTGCATTTGTAATTCAATGTGTATCGTAAAATAATTTTCAAACTGGGTTGGTGAGTTTGTTGGTTGAAGAATGTTGGTTGTAAAACAGATCATTTTCCTGAAAAAACTGATGAGGAGACAGAAAGTTGATAATTTTGTATGATGATCATTGCTCTGCATTTGTAATTCAATGTGTATCGTAAAATAATTTTCAAACTGGGTTGGTGAGTTTGTTGGTTGAGGAATGTTGGTTGTAAAACAGATCATTTTCCTGAAAAAACTGATGAGGAGACAGAAAGTTGATAATTTTGTATGATGATCATTGCTCTCTCTGCATTTGTAATTCAATGTGTATCGTAAAATAATTTTCAAACTGGGTTGATGAGTTTGAGGGCAAGGGTGGAGCTCATCTTTTATTTTAAAGTAAATATTTTTACTAAATTAATTAAAATTTTATCATATCAAAGATTGTGCCCATTTAAGAAAGTAATATAAATTTTGTGATCAACTTATGCTACCCTTTTTCTCTTTCCACCAATCCTTTTTTTTTTTTTTAAATCCCTTTATTGATCCTACTCCAACACTTAATGGAAAATTTTCGAATATAAGATTGCTATTTAGCTAGTGCTCAGTAAAAAATATTCAGTTAAAACCAAATGTAGAGATTTTATTGATATATAAAGTTTTGATTAAAAATTCCACTTCAAAACTTAAATTGGACTATTTCGGATGATATTTTTTTAAAACCATTTTAATGTTATTAAAATATACAGTGTTATTAAAAAACTCAAAATAATAAGATTATTTAGTAAGATTTTAAGGCTAAATAAGATTTTTTAAATTTAATACATTAAGTTTAACAATGACATTTAAGAATATGCCTGGAAGCCATGCCACGTGTAATGCTTTTATTTGCAATTTACTAAATGATGCAAACGAGAACTTATCATGTAAAATACTTAACTGAATCAAAGCTGGAAAACTATTAATCATATCCAGGTTAAGGTGAGGTTATCTTTGAATGATCGTCGCTCTCGAGCTACATGAGGGCTATTGGCGACAGGCATCGTATTTTAGAACCACATTCAAGTGATGAGCCGACACCTGAATAGGCACCCAACGCAACCATTAAGGGCTACATCGTACATAACGTTAGAACTTTGAAGGATATTTAAGTGCACTCCCTTACACAAGGTATTATTTGTCACACACTTTTGGCTGCATGGGCCGTTTATAGGTAGGCAGTTATTTTCAGACCATTCGCATGCTAGGCGAGTGCCTAACCTACTGGGCTCCCCAACCCCTTTAATCAAACAATGAAGATTATTTTGTAAAGTTGAGTGCAATCTGTATAGTTTTACAGGAGCCTCAATTTAATAGTAGAGGATCATACTCTTTTGATTAAATATTTTATTATTCTAATTTTATTATTATCTCTAAAAGTTAGCTTTTCTAAAAAAAGGCGAAGAGAATTATAATGAATGATTTTGTATTTGTTTCAATGTGACCTTTATATTATGAAGGATTTATGATTTCATTATATTCTTAAATTTGAGATACCCCTTTTTTCCCCCTCCCTGGGGGAAAATGAGGGTATGTAACTATGTTCTCTAAATTTCCAGATATTAAAGCATATAGTGGGAAAAACTAAAAATATCTATATATTTGAAATCTAAACAGTTCAAATGCATATTATATACAAAAAAAATCCATGAAAATAAGTTAAAAAGCAGGTTTTTAATAAGATGATTTTGAAAATGCTTGATTTTACCCCCCCCCCCCCCTACTCAATTATGAGCAACTATTTTCATGACAACTTTTTATTTTTGTGTTCAGAAGGTCTTAACGTTTCAAAATATTAATAGTTTTCATAGCCACCAAATTTGGCAAACGAAAAAAAAAATAAAGCTTATTTTCACACTACGGCCCACAGTCTATATAGAGCTAGGTCAATACACAATTCACCCTTGGCTAAATTTCCCCAGTATTTTGATCTTTATATAATTACACATAAAATAAATTGCATAGCATTTAGATTGTACGACACCACGACCCTGTACTCTACAGAGAATAGAGGAACGCCGGTGAGGAATTTTATTTGGCAACATTTAAGTAAACTGCAAAGTATAGAAACTTTGTATTTGGACACAGTTGCTCAGTATTCAATTATCTTTAGCCTTAAGAACAGAACAGAATTCCACACAAAAAACAAGACCAAAAAATCAACAACTGAGTTATGGAATCGATAGTCAGTTTGTATTCACAATAAACTGGAAATACAAAGATAGCAAACATGGAAAATAACCCAAAACAACAATTGAATCGATGAGTGCAGAAACCACTTCAGTCAAAAAAATCCAAAAACTCGTTTTCAATGAAAATAAACGTAGAAAGGCAAGATGCATGTTGGGTGCAAAAACTATGTTAGTCTGTTGAGTAGTTCGTAAATACAGGTCGTTTGTTTAGAGTAATTTAATTAGTGCAGAAATAGAAAAGTTAGTACAATTTTTCTCCCTCCTGAAAAATTTGAAATTTGTGACTGACGCTGTTTCTGCACTCACCGATTCAATTTATAAGATTGTCAATACATTTCTTGATAACCTTTCAGTAAGGGATTGGACAGTTACTTTTACAATGTAACTTTGCCAGTTACTATAAAAAGTAAGTTATTATAAAAAGTAACTGTTGCAGTAACAAGTAACTGTTCTCCAATCCTGCTTTCATTCCGAATAATAAAATATGGTTAATGCATGCACATAACACATTTTGACTTGCGTGTTCACTAGCACACGGAAATATATTATTAGTTACCTTCTTTCCTGCCGCCGCTCCGACCTTTGCTTTCTTCGTACCCCTCACTTTCTTCATTCTGTTTTTCCTTTCTTTCCTCTGTTTTCTTCCTGTCCTTCCTTTTTCGCCAAATCCATTCTGAAAGACGCAACAAGACATGAGACATGCAAATACTTAGTTAGGAATTATTTATAAAGCAATTCTATCTATGAATTTTAATCTGTATATATCAATACAAAATTTAAGAACAGATGGACATTTGAATTTACAAATGCATGTATTGTTCTAGGGTCGATCAACACTAACGAAAATTAGTTTTTACCAGTGGGTTCATATGAATTGAGGTTTCTTGAAAATGCTAAATACAATGCTAATAAAGAGGTTTCTCAATTTTCGTACTGAAAAATATATTACAAAATAAGCCCACTGAAACACAAGTTATTTCCCCTCTGATATGGGAAATTACTTGTTTATCCCTATCTTAAGCAAAGCTACAAAATGATATAAAATGTACAATAACAATTTGTACCACACCACGACCCTGTACTCTACAAAGAATGAAGGAACGCCGGTGAGGATCATAATTTTGCAACATTTTAGTAAACCACAAAATATAGAAACTTCAGATTTGGACACAGTTGCTAAGTAGAGATTCGGTTCGGTTGAATTAAGGGGGCATAGGAGTCTTAAAAATGTGCAAAGAAGGAACTACAAAGTATAGTTTGATCTTTCATGTAATTTTTTAACTACTCAATATATAAGTATATTTTTTTAGATACTATTATATTTTTATATTTTTCTATAAGATTTATTTAATATAAAACAAATTTAAAAATTCATGAAACTTTAGCCAAAACTAAAATAAATGATATTAAACATAAAGCTATTTGAACACAGTGGGATTTGGCTTGCGCCGCAAATTTTGAGCTCAAAATTGAAAAAATTACCAAGAAAATGACTTTATATTGTACAAATATGTACAAACAAAGACTTATACCTAAATTCTCAGCTCAATTTTAAACAGGGTTGTTATGTTTAAAACATTTTGTTTAAAACAAATGTTTTAAACGTGTTTAAAACATAGCAATAAAAAACATGTTTAAAACAATTTGATTAATTATTATATGTTTTATAATTTATTGGCCAAATACAGTTCATTTAAGGAAATAGGTTTTATTTTAGGATATATGACCATGCTGTGTATTACCTTAAAGATTAAGATTGTGATAAATAGTAGACCCTGGTGGAATGGTAAACCTTGTATGAGATACTTTAGGTCCCAAATGGGACACGACTGACATTTGTTAATATTCATTAATTTATTATAGCCCCTAATTTGTGAGATTTATGCTAATCATCAATGTGATACATAATTTTAGTTCATCAAAATAATACCAAACATAAACTAGTATTACATTATTAGTTTATAAATTCTTCTATTAGCCCATCCGATTTAATCAAAGGAAGACACCGAATCGCCAGATAATTGAAGGATTTCTTGTATTCTATGATTTTTCGACAAATAAAGATGTAAGGCATATGCCTAAAATTATTGGGGATGGAAGTAAATATAGAAAACCAAAATGCAAAAAAAAACATGTTTTTTTAAAACCTAAACAACTTGTACAATAACCAAATATTAATTGTTTAAAAAAACATGTTTTAAACAAAAAAAACACGTTTAAAACAAAAAAAACATGTTTTTTTGTTTTATTTAAAAAAAACATTTTTTCCAACCCTGATTTTAATTCGAAATTATTTTTAAAAAAATTTAAAATCAAAATTTTAAAATTTTATTTAATTATTTTAGGAAAAGTTCTTAAAATAATTTCTAATTAAAATAGAGCTGAGAATTTAGGTACAAGTCCTTATTTGTACATATTTGTGCAATTATGTCATTTTCTTGGTCATTTTTTCAATTTTGACCTCAAAATTTGTCGCGCAAGCCCTAATCCCACTGCGTTCAAATAGCTTATTTTTAATAACATTTATTTTAGTTTTGGCTTAAGTTTCATAAATTTTAAAGTTTTTTTATATTAAATAAATCTTATAGAATTACATATAAAAAATTATACTTATATATTGAGTAGTTAAAAAATTACATGAAAGATCAAACTATGCTTTGTAGTACATTCTTTGCACATTTTTAAGACTCCTATGATCCTTTAACACTGCAACTATGAAAAAAGGTATACATTATATAAATAAGCAAATAACGCAATATTATAACACCATGTCAAAAACCCTATTAGAGCTAGGTATAAATTATTGTGATACCTTCATATCTTTTACAAATGAAATACAGCCAAACCTCAATAACTTGACTTCCTATAAGTCGAATAATCTGCTAACTTGAACTTTTAATCAATTACCAAATCATCTACCGTATATACTCGTGTATAGCCCGACTCCGTGTATAACCCGACCCCCTTTTTTTTAACCAAATATCCTTCCAAAATCGTTAACCCGTGTATAAGTCGAGGTAGAAAATAAGCTAGAGCCTTCTGAAGAAAATACTAGCAGAAACCGGTTCATGGCGGGACCATAATTTTTTTTTACTTGCAAGCAAAATTTTAACCCCAATAAAAGCAAAAACAGGTTTCCGCCTTGATGTCCTTGATATTGCTGACTCTGAATGGAGAAGCTGAGTTGAAACTGTGTTCAGTGAGGCGTGAAGACCACGCTGCCAAGGTCACGGATTGACAACGTTTCCTTACACCTCTTGAAGACTGGTTGACTGAAATGCCTTGTGCCAGAGCTACGCGTGCAAATACGCATCACGCAAAAACAGGTTTCCGCTTTGATGTCGTTGACATTGCTGACCCTGAACGGAAAAGTTGAGACTGTATGTTCAGTGAAGCGTGAAGAATCCGCTGCCAAGGTCACGGATTGACAACGTTTCTTTACACCTCTTGAAGACTGGTTGACTGAACTGCCCTGTGCTAGATCTACACATGCAAATACGCATCATGCGGAAGAACTAACAATTAAGCATCTATATGGTGGATATTGTGAATAGATACTAATCTTATTTCATCTTCAGAATTTAACTGCTTTTGTGACTTTATTTTTAATAGTTAGTAGTTAAACCTAAAGTTTGATTGAAATTTAGTTTTAGTTTAAGGATTAGGGATTTTTCCCCCTCGGAAATTTGATGTCTCGTGTATAAGTCGACCCCGTTTTTTGCGGCACTAAATTTGACCAAAATTTCTCGGGTTATACACGAGTATATACGGTATATACTTTTCTTGAAAAAGTGTCTCTATAACTCAGAGTGAACAGCTTCTAAGTTGAAGTTTTTATGATAGATTTCATCCAGGAAAATACACAAGTCAGTACAGGCAACACTGTGTTAAATATTAGGTGACTTAGTGAATGCCAACAATCTTAAAATAATACAAACAAAAAATAACTGCTTTTTTTCAAAAAAAATTTACATGGTATGTATACTAATTAATATATAATGAGGCCAAATTTTGTAGTTTCTATAAACATTTTGACCTTATTCATCTCTTGTTGTTTACATAGGCTATTAAAAACTTGAAATGCTTTCTCGCATATATAAAACCATTTCAAACATGCAAAACTCATCTTAAGTGCTAGTAAAGAGGATGGGAGGTTACTTCGATAACTCGAAATTCGGACACGTCGAATATTTTTGGAGGTCCCCTGGGACTAGAGATATCGAGTATTGACGGTAGCGTAGAAAAATGCTACTTCATGTTTAAATAAAAAATTATAATTTAATCACATTGAAACAAGTTATTTTCATCATCATATAAGTATGTTAAAGTTGAAAACAGTACAATACAATTTGTACCACACAAGGACCCTGAACTCTACAGAGAATAGAGGAACGCCGGTGAGGATCTTTCTTTTGAAACATTTTAGTAAACCACAAAGTATAAAACTTTATATTTGGACACAGTTGCTTAGTAGAGACTTGGTTTGCCTTAAGTAATGTCCCAACTAAAGCAATTTGCAAGCAGATAGTTCTTAAAACACAATTACAAAATTTGAAAAACCATTTCATTGCGATAAATATAAATCTTAAATTATTACATCAGCGCACTACATTATTTCTAGTGCGCTGATGGTAAGATAAATGAAACTGATTGAAGTTCACGAAATGATTCATGATATCAGGGTTCAAACTAATTTTAATGATGAAATTCGAGAGTTTTAAGAAATTTTAGGAGTATAGTACAGTAACCCCTCGCTATATCGTGCCTCGTTGTAACGCGCATTTGCATATATCGCGCCTTCTATCGTGTCTCACAATTTTTTCAATGTAGTTTAAATTAGTATAATATTTATCAAGTCGCCCTTTATATCCCGCATTCGGCTATATCATGGTTTTTTGCTTGTCTCCCGGGAAGCACGACATAACGAGGGGTTGCTATACTGTATCCCAAATTTAAGAGATAACAAACACAAATATTGTTACAGTATGCCCTCAGAATGAACAATATTTTATGTTAACTAAATTTCCTTGTAAAACAACTGATTTTTAAAACATGATATCAATATATCATGTTATGATTGAGCATCATTTTAATGATTGATAATTTAAGAAATCTGTATTTTGGGGAAAACTCTTAACCAATAAAAAATTATAATGTAAAATTAATATAACCAATCAAATAGCAGCAATAGATAGCTACTTACCCTAAAGAGGCGGTATTTGGGTTCAAATTTCTTAGCATAGTCTAATGTGTCATAAATAAGTGCAAAGCCAGATGACTTGCCGCCTCCGAACTGCGTTCTGAAACCGAAGCAAAATACAACATCTGGGGTGGTTTTGTATATCTTCGCTAGTTTTTCTCTGATTTCAGTTTTGGGTACAGAGCCTTTGCCTGGATGTACAACGTCAACCACCTGGAAAAATAAACAGCATTTAGAAGTATGAAATAAAGCATTTGATATATAAATGGTAGATATTAATAAGTAAAATAAACTGACATTATGGATAAAATAATTAACTACCATAATATAAGAGCATGACTAGCTGAATTATCAGATAAGAGTGACGGCAATTGTAAAAATCATATTATTAATTGTTTTATCATAGCAGTATGCATAGTTGATATTCCCCAGGATGAAAATATAGTCTTAGTGAATCTAATGCAAGATAACTTGACACGGGAATTAATTTATTTCTGATACTCAATAAAAAATAAAATATGATGAAACAATGTATTGTATAACATCATGACACTATAATCTACAAAGAATATAGGAAGGCAAGTAAGGATATTTTTATAGCAACATTTAAATTGAATTTACAAAAGCCTTAAGTACAAGTTATAAAGCCTTCCTTAAGTAAATATAACGTTATCTTGCAAAAAAAAGTATGAATACCATCTATCTATATTGTCATTACTTAAGTTTCTCCTGGTTAACGTTCACCAGAATTTTAATCAAGATATATTCACACACAAGTACATTGACAGTTTGTACAACACCACGACCCTGTACTCTACAGAGAATAGAGGAACGCCGGTGAGGAATTTTATTTGGCAACATTTTAGTAAACTGCAAAGTATAGAAACTTAGAATTTGGACACAGTTGCTTACATAGAGAATAATGCTGATTTTAAGAAAAAATGTTTCGAAAGTACTTGGAATTCTTTTTAACCTTCATTCATACAATGCCTGTTACAAAATATTAAGTGTTATCTTGCTGAAAAGGAATAATTACCGTCTACCATAGCGCAACACTCTATGCCTACCTAAGTTGGGTAAATAGAAATATGCTATGGAGAAGGTCCTTCCGCGGATGTAAAGAGTTCCATAAATTATTTGTGAATCCATCCAGACACATGTTTAAAACATTAATTTCGTTAAAGGTCTAACAGATTTGAATATTATTTGAGAAAATTTGCAATTGTATCAGAATGAAAAGTATTTTGGTTAAATTGTACTCAAATAATTTTTATGTAAATATTACCTTACAAGAGTTTCCAACTAACGGACCAACCGCGCTTATCCCGCTGCTTTTTTACACTTTGTTTTTACCCAAGTTTGGTTGGCAAGGAGTGTAGGTTAATACACAAATTACCCTTGGCTAAATTTCTCTAGTATTTTGATCTTTATGTAATTACACAAAAAATAAATTGCATAGTAGGAATTTAGATTGTACAACACCACGACCCTGTACTCTACAGAGAATAGAGGAACGCCGGTGAGGAATTTTATTTAGCAACATTTTAGTAAACCACAAAGTATAGAAACTTTGTATTTGGACACAGTTGCTTTTAAAACCATAACATTCTTTAAGCTATTAAGACATGTTTTACACACAAAATACCAAACCAAATTCATTAGGAAAGCAAAACAAAGTTTGTGACAAAAAAGGTTTGCTGAGGCAATTTTAATGAATCATAGTTTAATAAGAAATTGGGGGTCCATTCCCATTTGGAAGTCAGCAGCAACATTATGATTAACGATATCCCGGAATTCTTATCAGTCTTAAGTTTTCAGGGGGGAACCCTCAACACAACATTGGACATAATTATTTTATTTTATAACAATAATTATGCCTAATGCGGTGGTCTTTATTTTATAACAATAATTATGCCTAATGCGGTAGAGACAGTTCCAGAGGACGTATTCAGTCAACACTATCTGATCGTTATTTGCTAATTTCGGTTGAGTTTCTGTTCTGGAAAGTCGCCAGAATGCAGACTTTTGGATCGATTTCGAAAAGTTCACCAATGGTTACTGTACAGTAAATTTCTAGCTTTGCATTCAGCACCTCAGACCACACCATAGGGATTATAAACAGAATTTGGGACTGTGGGGAGCCTTGTGGTTAAGATCTTGTTCTCAAGATCAGAAGGTTCCGCGATCCAGTAGCAGTACCACTGAAGACCCACGGAGGATATGCGGAGTACATGCTCGTTAAATCTGTGGGTACGAAAGTCCTGTGAGCGGTTATGGCGCAGTTTCCCACAGGTACAGGTCTCTGGAGACTATTTCCCTCTTCTTAAGGGACACGGACATGTATAAATTGTGGAGGTGGTGATAGATAGCAGCATCTGCCACGCGAGTATGCGAGTCTGTCTTACTTGACGAAGGTTTATAAGCAGGTCTCTGACCAAGCACACAAGACTAAAAATGTATGTCTACTAACCAACCAAACTATAATATACAGAACTTTCAGGTAGCATAAACACAAAACGCGAACACTTAAACAATATTTCATATAATTATGCCAATTAGGTTTCATGTAATTATAATTGCTTGCAGCATTAGCAATTAACATGTTACATAATCAAGGAGTTTCAAAACAGTTTCATAGCATTAGGACTAGATAAATAAGGTTACATAGTTTTAATAAGTTATGCATTAATAAATCTCATTAGTTTCGTGAAATTTTAAAAATAGTTGCAGAGAGAAACATATACAAACTAATTTTGTTAATTTTGTAACCATGTAACTAAACATTTCTACTTATGCATTATATATATTCATATATTGGTCGTAGTGAAAATTATACTTTCGTAAAACAAGCCTTATTAAATAAATGTTTCTTTGAAGTTAACAAACAGTACAATAATCATTTGATATAATAATAGAATTGTCAGTGTGTACACGTATTTCTGGGTAACAGAAAACTTTCGGTATGAGCGATTACAGAAAAAAAAAACTTACCATTTGTTTCCGACATAATAGCCGATTTGACATAAACTTTTTGGTTCGCAGAGTTACAGTGCTTTCCTGTAATAAAAATTATATGTTAGAGCAACGTGTTTATTATTATTGGACAGCAAAACAACCGATCGTTCAGAGACAGGATACATGTTGACGACTTGCATCCGGATAATCAGAACTTCATAAAAACAAGCAAAATGACACAATACAACAAACAATAACACTTCTGGGTAGCTGTTGAAACAATTAATTTATATTTTTTAATTATTTTACAATAAGATGGACAAGGATTGCTTACCATGTTGATATTTTGCCTAGGATTTCACCCGCATCAATTTTACCTGCGAGCTGACATTACAAGAGATTTAGTTGTTTTTTCCTGCTGCTGCTCTGCTCGAAATGGAGTTGCCATTTGAATTGATTAAATTCAAACTTTAAAGAAAAAACACTTTTAAACTAATTTATTTACGAATGTGAATTATTCTTAAGAAAATTAATTTATCGACTAATATAAATCAGATACTAATGTAACATTAGAAAAGTAGTGGATTCAGAGAAAGGGCTACGGGCTTCAGCCCTTTTTCAAAGTTGGAAAAGCATAATTTTTCAACCGAAAACAAGTGTCAATGATTATAAGGGAAAACATGGATAATAATTTAAGTAAAAGAATAGATTATAATGTTAATTTTCAGTAACAATAAGTAAATCTCAAGCATCCCCCATAATCAATTTTTAGATCACTAGTTTGCTTTCTTATAAAATAATTATTGAGAATTTAAACGTCAAAAATGAAATGAATAATACTTGCATAAACTTTCTTTGAAGTTAAATGCTTAAATAGTTTAACTTTTCAACATTTCCAGAAGAAATAAAGTTTTTTAATCAAAGCTGATTGTAATCAAATCGGTCTCTTTTACTTAAAGTTGGTGGCGCCATCTCTTGACACAAATACTTACAATTCAGATACTCAACTACCCATTTCATGTTTTCATTAAAAAAAAATGTTTTTGCAACAGCTTTTTGCTTATGAAGGAAAAAATTACCCTGCACTGATCATTAAATTGATGTGCCCCTCAGAGCCTCAGCAAAGTTTAAGCGGTTTTTTTTAACATTATTTAAAAATTATATTTGTTTGACAATGGACAATTCCCGTATTTTTTAAAAACACTTCAAAACTATTTTTCTTAATAGACAAAACAACGCTGATTCCAAATATCCTGGTTAAAATATCGAAAAAAATTTGTTTAATTTGATATTGAATTTTAAAAACTCGCAGAAATTAGTTCTTGTTTTAGCCGTTCTGCTATTGGTTGGAGCGGTTGTGACGTCACCATTTATGTTCGTGGGTTTGCTTACTAAAGTTTACAACGGCGTGCAGACGACCTATCTAGAGTTTTCAATTGATTTCTTATTAAATTTATTTTGTTTCTTAAACGTTCGTATTTTTATTCTTTATTTTTAATTTACTATTATTTTTTGTTCTAATTGTCTTTTTTCTTCAATTTATTTCGATGGAACCAGGCTTTTTCAAAGCGCAGAGCGACAACTTACCCAAAAGCTGCGTTATTATCTAACACAATTGAAGTTTTGTAAAATCATTGTATCTAAGTTTATATTTTTATTTAACAACTCAAATACATGTACCATTTATACATTCTTTTTTTCAAATTAATTTCAATTGAAAAACCCAAAAATAACTAAATATAAAGCTATTAATTAATTACTTTATTTATTTAGAACATTGATTCCAAAGCACTCGTGCTGCCATCTATTATTTAATATTTAAACTGTCGCTTTTTACTATAACTTTTTGAACAACAAACAATTATGCAATTAATAACTCAAACATTAAAGAAAAGTAGCTGAAAACTAAAAAAAAAAAAAAAAAACTCTCTTTTGTTTCTAAACTTTTATACAATGAGCTATTGCAAAGCAAGTTGTCTACAGCTTACGATTTAGGCGAAACAGAGGATCACGTTATAGCCTTTATCCATTGTTTTCTTCTTTCAGGACAACTTGGAATATAAAAAAAATCTTTTTGGGGGTAGTAACCGTAGTATTATGGCACTCAGGAACTATGCAATACCGATATGACATATTAAAATAGTTATAGCAAACGAAACTAATTGCATCGCATTCTTCACAGTTTCACACAAATGTCAGTATCAATCAGAGCAGAGCTGATCGGCCATGTCAACGTGACTGTTTTGTAAAAGCTGACGTCACAGCGCTTCCGCGCGCTTTTGAGTTATTTTACTTTTTATGTTGAAGTGTAGGATAAAAAAGCAAACGAATGAAAACTTTAAATGCGTTCTTCTCTGTGTTAATTTTTTCTTGATGACAAGTTTTTCAAAGCGCTAAGGCTTTTTTAATTATTTATCAAAGCCTTAGGAACTTTGTATGCAGTCTATTAAATATTTTATCAGCAAGAATCGGCATTAAAATTGTTTTCAAAAGTAATAATTTTTTTATAAAAAAAATACTAGTCGACATTTTTCAAATAAGCTAAAATAATTTGGGATTTTCTAGACAAATATATGTTTTTTTTTATAAAACAATTACTGAAAATAATTCAAATTTAGATGCCAATTCCTATGTGAAACAGTTTAAAGTACATGAGAAAAAAAAATGGTTTGAAATATTTGTATTTAAAAAAGCCTCAGCATTTTAAAATAGTTCTTTTTTTAATTTTTTTAACAATTTAAAAAATTAAATTAATATTTATTTTCTGTCCTATATTGTTTTTAAATATAGATTGAATAAATAAAACATCAATTTTATGTTAAATATGTTAAAATTACAGCCTTTTTTTAAAAGTGGTACTGTGTCCCCTTAACTTATAAAGTGTGTAGAAGAGCATTTCTTACTTTTGTCCATATTATCACTATCATTATTCTCTTCCACTTTGTATTTTCTATAGCAAAACAATAGTAGGGTTAGTAAAAATTATGTTTATACTCATACCAGAATTCTTTATATTGTTATTCAAATGGCAAAAATTTTGAGTATTATTATGCAAAATTTGTTTGAAACTGAACTTTAATTCTTCCCTAAATCACAAACTTATATTATTATATCATTATGGGAGTAATAAATCATTAAGCTACACTGTAAAAAAAACCTGTTGTTTTTACAGTTAAAAACTGTTAGCTTTGACACCAGTTAAAAACTTTATTTTTACAGTTTAAAACTGTCATATTTTACAGTTTAAAACTGACATTTTTTTTTCAGGAATACTTTACTTTTAACATGGAGAAACTGTTTTTTTTTAGCATGGAGCATGGAAAAACTGTTAAATTAAACTTCGTCGCAGGCGGATCAGTATTGAGCTCGTACACAAGAGGTTACTGGATCAAAACCGGGCCAGATCTATACCTCTTGCATGCGAAATACTGTGCCGCCTGCGATAAAGTAATCACTTGGTCACTATAGTACAGGGTATTTTAGCAGGGAGCTGTTAATTTAGCAGGGGAAATTAGCAGAGGGACCTGTTAAATTAACAGTTTCTCCCTGCTAAAATTATAGTTTTAAACTGTTAAAAATTACAGTTTTAAACTGTAAAAAAAACTACGGTTTTAAACTGCTCAAAATTACAGTTTTAAACTGTAAAATAAACAGTTATTAACTGGCGTCAAAGTTGACAGTTTTTAACTGTAAAAACAACAGTTTTTTTTTTTTTTACAGTTTAATGATCGAGCTCCATATTGGGATATCTTACCCTTTAAGTATAACCCCTTTAATAACTATAGTGTTTCATTTTATTGACAAAAGAGTGTCGTTTTGTAGCCAAAGAGAGGAAGGATTCCCCCCCCCCCCCCCCCCCCCCCCCCCCCCCCCCCTGCGAATCCCCCCAAATACCCTTTTCTTAAGAAAACCCGTCTATTGTCGGTGCATGAAAAAGGGGCCATTGGCACGGTAACCTTCAAAATATATTCTTTAAATTCATTGACTCTGATTTTTTTTTTCTTCCCTTCCTCTGAATAACCTACATAAGAACTCTTTGAGGCTAAATATTGGATTTAGTATACGCATGAGTTTCATGTGTTAATTAAGGACTAAAATAATTTTATTTACAGGTTTCAGTTGTAAGCATTTCGTTTGATCAAATACACATGATTAATTAATGTTAAAATTGTTTTAAACAATGCTACAATGTTAAAAATGCATTTGTAGGATTTAAAACTCCTTTCAATCAAAACCATGTAAAATTTTAACAATTTGACTGGAGTGTCTGTACTATTTTTGTTTATATAGATTCTTTGATAATCATTATAAAAGGTTTTTTCGATAAAAATTTAGGAATTGCATATAGGAATTAATTCTTTTATCAGTCTAATTTCATTCTTTTTTTAATTCCAGAAAAAAATTCAAAATTTATATAATATTTATTCATTTTTTAAAAAAGTACTTCAGACATCAGTTATAATTTAGATTTTTTTTTCTCTGATGGGCTGCAATATCGGAGGTCAGCCGGCGAATTATTAGAGAATTATTTTTATTAAAAAGAAGTTATCCTAACAGTTTTAATCTGTTTTGATTAAAACTGTTAGGTACTACTCATATTAATGCAAATTTTACTACAGGACACTCTATGCAGTTGATTAAAGCAGGCAGACTAATATATTTTCATCTTTTTCTGAATCAAACCTTAAAAAATATCGTAAAAAGTTTTGTCTCCAAAAACTTTCAAAATATATAAAACCGATTTCCACACATAAAAAATCTTTCTATTACATCTCTACCACCTCACCAAATTATATTTCTTAGTCTATTTATGTTCTCTCTTTTTTTTTCTCTCCCAGTCTCAATTTCAAAACCCCAACCTGATTTCCCTAAAATATAAGAGCTCGTCAACAACAACAAGAAAATAAATAAAATTTTATATTTCCATCGCGGTGAATACAAGCCAAGAATCGATCTTGTTTGTTCGGCCATGGCCCAACAAAGCGAACAAAAGGCTCTCGCCGTAAAAGTTCTCTTCTCTGGATGCTCCGAGATTAACATCTTCTCTTCTTTTTCTTTCTTCTTCCATTCATGTCGTCGTCACTTCCGGTCTGACCTTTCCACGGCCTCTTCGAGCTTCAGTCGCGCAACAGCTGGCGCGCCTCGTTACGTCACGTGGGGTTGCCGGGTATGATATTCGCCGAGTTCGCCAAAGATTAAACGCCAAATAAAGAAAATTTTATTTTTAGAAAATTAATCTAAAAATTATGTAATTAAATAATTTACCCAATCAATTTGTGACATGCAGAAAAAAAAATATTTTGCAAAAGCTAAAAGTGCATAACTTTTTTGTTTCAAATTTCTTATCGAAAATAAATGTATGTTTCATTTAAATGGCGTGGAATAGCAAAATTATGAACAATTAATCCCCTAAAATTAATCGATGGCAATTAAATGCATGGGTTGATTTCTTAATGGACAAATAGTAGTTATAAAATCCTCAAATCTACAAGACACGTTCTTGATAGAATATACTAGATAAAATATTCGACAATATCTAAAACAGTATTATTTTAATAGAAGAGAAAATTTCAAAACAATTTTTGATTATTTTTAATATTTGAGCATTGTAGCTCAATTAAAACTGTTGACTGAATATTTGAATAACTGAATTCCTGTGACTGAATAACTGATTGCTAAAGAGCATTTAATAAAAATATTATTTATATTCAAATTAAGTTTTTAGAATAACTTGCCAATCGAGCAATTTCCTGCCAAATCTAGTCACGCTCTAAATCTACCGTGGTGTGCTTTCCGACGAATCCGGCGGTAAAAATAAAAATATAAAAAACACAAAACAAAAAAAAAGTTTCAAAAAAAAAGTATAATAATATAGCGTTATAAGACCGTGTGCTGTGTGTTATGGCAGAGAAAAAGATATTTTTAAGTTGTTATATTTTTTTATAAATGAGATTTTCAATTAGTTTGGCATTCTATTTTTTCCGTCGACAGTTGGCTGTTAGGAAAGGTTAGAGATTAAGGTGAAGCGGATGATGAGAGCATCTGTTCCTTATTAAAAGTGTTTAGGGATATGGGAAGAGACAGTTTAACGGAGAATTATTAGCCGTGTTTTTCGGCTGGACAGAGCGGATGATTTTTCTCTTGGATTGGTTTCAGAGGGGGACCATATCCCGTCAAAATTATTCAGAATTTTTTTAAAAAAATAATTTTAATATTTACAGCAGAAATGAATAAAAAAATATTTTGTTCTCATGAGTTTTTTAAAAATATTTTTAAATGTAAGTTTTTTTTTACAAATCACTCATTAGAGAGGGAGGGGGGGGGGATGGTGACTGTTCTAAGGTTAAGAAAAAATTAAGTTAAAATAGAATTAATAAAATATATTTTGTTTGGATGAGTTTTTTAAAAATATTTTTTAATATAAGTTTTTTTTTATAAATCACTTATTAGTGGGGGGGGGGGGGGGTTAATGGTGAAACTTCGAAGTTTGGACAATACGTAAATACTTTTTTTTTTTTACTTTAAATGTCAAATTGCTTTTAAATTGCGAAAAACCTCAATTTGTTCTATCTGTTTCTTCAAAATCATAATGAAGGATAAGGGACTATTTAAATATTTATTGAATTAATATATTTTATGGATAATTGTTGTTAGTTAGTTTCATTTAAAAGTGACGTTCGGGTTTATACCTTAAAAGAGTTTTAATAGCTGTTCCAAAAGGAAGTTTTGAAGAACATATGGCTAAAATTCCATGTAACTGTAGCGTAAGTCACGATTTAAGAGGAGATGAAAAGCTTTTTAAATTTAAATATAAACCAAATTAAATAAAGTACATTACATTATTTAGTTTTTATAAGTGTTGGTCAATTATTATAAAAAATTTTTCATTAAATGTTAAAAAATTGTAGTGATAATCACTTTTTACAAACGTGACTTACACTACAGACAGGATAATTTTGCATGGAATTATAAATATGAATGCACATTCATTATTTTGTTCAATCTTTGTCTTACTTTAATAGCATATTTAAATTTTCTAAAAATTTATACTTCAAATAAATTTTCCCAAATATATTTATGGAAGTAAACATATTTGTGGGAAAAACTAGTATATAATTTAAGTTTTCGGTACATAACTAGCATATATAATATATACATATAATGCAATGGATATTTATTTTTCTTGTGAATTCGTATTAAATTTTTCCTACAGAATACATGCGCAGTATTTAAATTTTAAAAATGATGAATTTCGGTGGTTATTATATTATGTAACCAAATTTTTATTGTTCATAAGTTGGTATATGTTTATTTCAAAAGTGTTTTTGCTTTAACGCAAATCGTTAAAATTAAAGAACGGAAAATAAGCTTTATTATTTTTTAACATTTGATATTTTGTAACATACCAAAATTGAAGGAAATTAAGATGAAAAAAGCTGCAAACCACATATCACATTTTGAATCCTAATTTGTTATGACTCGGAGTCACTATTGGTGTAATTGATCAATTTAGTAACTTAAAACGTTCATAATAAACAAAAATTACAAATCGTGTCCTTTTTCGGTTATTGAATCTGACGAACTTCACTATACGTCTGCTGTGTTTCTGTTTATTTACTCTCTAACAATCAAGCTCTTATTTAGTCGAAGTATTAAGACAATTCAATTTTTCAATGTCGCTTCGCATAACAAGTGCTTTGTTTTCTTATTGAACTATAGCCTTTGTTCTTTATTTTTAAAAGGTACATAACACTCATCTGGTATTGTGTTTAGTTGGGGAAAAACAAAATAATTAAAAAAAAACGCATCGTTAAGTAACATTCATTTTAAGTAGTTTAGTTGGGCTAAAGCACTAGTTCGAATTCGATTCATCGAAGAGATTATTCCAGATATAATTTAAATTATTGTGGAGTGCCGATTAAATTGTTGATTCGAGTTACGATTGAGCACAAATTTTATGTGATCTTGGTTGAATTCTTAAAATGGTTGGTCGTCAATAAGTTTTTTTTTTAAATTTTACGAAATTTAAAATTCCATAAATATAAATTATTACGAATCTATTTTTTATTTTTGTGCAGGTTTGCCAGTTGAGTTGGCAGTTGTTTCCTTTTTTTGGATGGGTGTTGCGGATCTGTTATTGACTACTTTTGGTAAACAAGACAAATTAAAGTAAGCTTACAGCTTACTATACTACTCAAATATTGTGGAAGTAAAATGTTCATCTAATTTGTCAGATTTGGTTACTTGACAACGCAAATCATCAAATTTAGACCTGTCGCTACATGCTTCAACCGCTATATGCTTCAATAGCTGTATAGTGCATTATCAAAAGTATGCCGGGTTTGAAACAGGTCTACACTCTTAAAACAAACACTCCCAATTTACCTCAGTCTGAGTGGATTTCACTCCTCCAGACTGGAAAATGCACTTCTCCTTTTCGAGTGGATCCTTTGTGTGTTAAACCTCCGACAGGATCACTCCAAACGAGTGATTTTAACTCAGTCTGAGAAAATATGCATGCCTTTAGGGTGTCGAAAATGCACTTCTCCAACTGGAGTGGATTTCACTCTTTTGTTTTAAGAGTGTACTTGGAAACCTTACTTTGTTTTGATAGTTGGCTGTTCTCCGAGATTTTTTTTAAAGGCTCCCCTTTTTTCCCCTTTATTTCTGGGGGTCCAGGGTGGTCGTTCTGCTCCTGGACAGGGCCGTCCCGTGACCGGGGTGAGCCACTCATCCTATTCGCCCGAAAGCCCTGTACGTTAGGAGAATATGGAAATAAAAAACAAACAATAAATATTTGAAAATATGCAATTTTTCCTAGAACATTACATCACCATACTAATCCTTTCAACATTGATTAAGAGGACTCTCTTTGGATTCCACATCTTGAAAATCGTAATGTTATTCCTATGGAAAACATTCGCAAGTCAATTACCGCCACAATTTTATTTAAAGGTTACTAGTTTCTTGTATCGTTGTAAAGAACGGAACTAAAAGGATAAAACTAATTTGTTTTGTGAAATCACATATTTAGTATTTTTAATATTTTTTTAAAATTAGAACTTAATGCTTACTCCATTTTTTACTAACTTCAAAAAATTATTAAAAACACTAAATATGTGATTTTCACAAAAAAAAATAGTTTTATCCTTTTAGTTCCTTTCGTTCTTTACAATGATACAAGAAACTAGTAACCTTTTAATAAAATTGTGGCGATAATTGACTTGCGAATGTTTTCCATAGGAATAACATTACGATTTTCAAGATGTGGAATCCAAAGAGAGTCCTCTTGTGGAAGCCCAGTTTTTCCTTTCCCCCCAAAATCGACCTTTTTAAAAATAAAAAAACGGCTATCATCGATTGCTTTTTGATATTGGATTAGTTATATAACAATTTCTTGCCTTGGTAATGAATTGGTAAACGTTACCTTAAATTTGGAACCCAAAGTATCCAGAGACATAACATAGAGTGGACTGCGCATTGGCAAACCTAAAGTGTCCTAAACATCTAACTTACACAGTCACATGACTGTGTCGCGTTTGGCTCGCTTCTATGGCGAGTTTACCATTTGGCGAGTTTTTCCACAACGACCTGAACACAGAGGCCGACAATCTAATGTTATGATAAAGAAGCTTAGAAAGGAACAAGGATGAATCGCTAGGTTTTTTTTAAAAAAGATCTTGGTAATAGATATCAGATTATTCCTTTGCTTTTGTACGTATGTTTAAGATTACTTGAACAATTGAATTACGTGGACTCTTTATTAAAAATTAATTTAAAAGAACATTAGTAGGTTTATGTAGAGTGTTGCTGTAATATAAGTTGGTTATTGACATGGTGAATATTTTCTGCCGTCTCTATAACTTTCGTTCTAACGGTCCGATTAAAAAAAAAATCATATAAATATATATATATATTTTTGAAATATTGCTTCTTCGTTTATTTCACCTGGAATAAATCAACTTTCTAAAACACATCAATATATTCCAAATTCAACAAATGCTCTACTTTTTAAATATAAATAACTCAAAAACCAAATTGTTTTGACCAAATTGTAAAAAAATTATTCTACTTCTAAGCTGTCAATGTTCAGACCATTAATTTAATTGACTTGGCCCAAAATATTTTTTATGATTAGAGTTCTAACAACGTTGATTTAATCATGAATATGATTCTTCAGTATAAAAGAGCTTTTAGAATAAATTCCCTCGATAGAAATTATAGTTTAAGAAGAACAACAATTACTAAAAGTATGCAGAACTAAATAAATTTTACCCGTGAAAGTGTGACTAATCCTTTTTTATACCCCTCTTTACAATTAGGAATTCACAAGCATTTGGCATCTTGCACAAAACGTTACTGAATTAATAGTACAGCATTCACGATTGTTAACATGCTCAGAGATTAAAAGAATGTAATTAAATATTTATTATAAAAGCCAAAAGAGAAAAATACCAACAATGCTCAAAAAATCGTCCTGCAAAAACAATTTTAAAAAATTCAAGCTGCCGTGATTGGTAGAAACCCATGTGACTTGGGCATTGATGGTAGTCTCCACTTCGGTTTGCTAGCTGATATTCAGGTCTTGCGACAATTTGGAATAGTTCGTAACGAAACAGTAGCGTTAAGTTGCCATATGTAGCAACCTTTCCCCTCTTGGCGATTTATGATGTTTAGGACACAATGCTAATCTGCAAGGGATGACGGTTTTTCAGAAAAAACCGGTTATCCATTTTCCATCAGTTTTTCCCTAAAAAACCGGTTTTCGGTTCCGAAGGGCCTCATACAAAAAAACCGGTTTTCAGTCAAAAACGGGACCACCGGTATTTTGAAACCCGGTTTTGGTTTTCCATCCCTAAGCTGCTTTACTATGAATGCGCAGTCCACTCTATGTTATGTCTCTGAAAGTATCTGCAGACTTATAAAGGACTTGTGCAGCCAAACAATGTCTGACAAATAATATCCCGTATAGAGAGGTGCACGTTAAATATATTACAAAGATTCAACACTTTGTACAATGTCACTCTTAAAAATTTAGCTGGGTGTCTACTAGGCACTTTACTGTGATACTAAATTACGACAGTACCCAAAAGCTCTCATGTAGCTCTGGTGCAGCGATAATTTACTCTTACCCTTTCCTGTTATTTGATAAAAATTGGTTGATATAATTTGTATATTTGCCGATTAGTGCCACTGAACTGAACTGAAACTCTGGAAGAATCATCCCATGATAAGCTGGTGAAGCTTTTTTTTGGGTCACTTGGCGACAGCTTTAGGGAGAATATGTGCCATATTTGGCATAATCTCGCCGATCAAAATGGACACTTGACTTGCAGTTTGCATTGGATGTCGCCAATCGCTCGCCAAGAATAGTACTCCAAGGAATTTAAGTTTTAAAGATTGTTGCCGCAATTCTATTTTTTAAAAAGTACATGTTTCCAAAACTTCATTATGTAAAGAACCTCCTAAAGCAATAACCTATCAATTTTCTGCTTAAAAAATTCTTGAAAAAGTTGGTTTGAAATGTCTATTTTAACAGGTAAAGTATAGGATTGGCGGCAAAAGTTGGGTTACTCTTACAGGGTTGCCGGGCTTCACCGACCCGTTTGACGAGTGTTTCGATACTCCTTCCAGAGTTTCAGTTCAGTTCAGTGATTAGTGCCCTTGTAGTAGCCAGGGACGCTGCTGGAAGGCTTCAACTTTACCCCTTTTAGTTACAGTGATGCCATTTGGCATCATCATGTTTCTGATCATATTTTTTTTTAATTAATAGGGCTGACAACTATTGGTATTAATAAAAAAGGTTTTCTAGTAGAAAAAAAGTTTAAAGAATCGAATGATGTGCTTTTGGATATCATAAATGGCTATAGACGATCAGAAAAAATATGATGATGCAAAATTTTCATTGGGACTGAAAGGGCTAATGCAGGTTTCCCTTGTGTCGTGTCTCAAGTGAAGATAAAAATCATCTTGGCCCGTCCGTGGCCGAGTGGTTAAGGCATCCGCCTCAGGATTCAGCCTTCTCAGGAGTGCGGGGGTTCGAATCCCACCTACTGCCAGTCATCCTATAAATCGGATATCTGTACTGGGGAAGAGTAGAAAAAATCCAACTCGTGAAGGATGGGCTCGAGTATTCTGGGAGAGACGTGCTCGTTAAATCTGTGGAGTCCAAAGTCCCGACGGCGTCAGCGTACGATGTCGCTCGGAGTTCCATTGGGTGCCCGCTCAGGTGTCGACCTCGTCACTTGAGCAGGGTTCTAAATTACGAGGCGTTATTGGCTGTGCTAAAGCTCCTAAAGGAGGCTAGAATTAGGCGGCCGGAAACGATTACATTACCAAATCGTCTTTACACTCTCAGAAATAACACTTTCAATTCTGACGATTCATGAATCCTCAAGCCTCATTTCGTTAATTTTGAGGATTGTTTCGTCAAACTATCACGTGACTTTTAAGTTAACGCGAATCCTCACTTTTACGATCGTGATTTGACGATTCTGTATCTTGATTTTGAGGAAACTGAATCTCATTGTTGTACTCACATGCTCAAAAATGACGAAATATTTCTTTAGATTAGACGACATTCAAATCCTCATAAAAATGACGATTCAAATTTCCTGACTTTGAGGAAACGAAAACTCGAAGCATTTGAGAGTAACGGAATCGTCAAAATTAAGGAAAATTTCGTCGTTTTTGAGCATTTATTTTTTTCGAGTGTACGGGGATCAACAACCATTCCGAGTCCTCCCCCAACAGATCCGTGTATCGCACCCACGTGTCTTCCAAGAAGTCGAGAGGGGCGAGGAGGGACCCCTGCTATCTCCCACACCCCACAGAAGCGTCGAGCAGTCTGCGAGCGCAGCCCCGCCGCAGGATAGTGCCACCGCACTTACCTGTCAGACGATAAGCAGAAGGGGGCGGCACGCGACCCACACATTCCCTCAACCCCTCCAGCAGGGGCGGCAGGACCACCCCACCAAAAGACCCCACTTTCAGACGAAAAAAAATTCCCGAGGATCCTACTTGGAAAAGGTGGGACTACCACCTATAAGTGGTCCCCCCCCCCCCCAACAGTTACATAATCAAGGGTGTTGTAATAACACCAGGGGGGAGGGAGGCAAATCAGAGGGTTAGAATGAAATGTTCTACTACAGGGGATGGAAAGTGACACCGTTTGACTCCAGGGCACCACCCATTACCCTCCCCCGTGGTGATATCAGGTGTTTAGTGGGTGAGGCCAGAAACAATGGGGGATTCGAAAGGTATCAATGCAGGTAAGACGAGCTTCCGTGTATGTTGCATCAGGTACACTCTGAGGAATTAGTTCCGGAATTTTGAAAATACGTACTACATGATCACTCTTCACGTCTTCACCGTTTCGTCAAATTGAGAAGAATAATTCAGTCAATTTTTAAACATTAACTTTTTTAAACATTAACACGCTATTTAAAAACCAGTACACTAAATTTATTAATATCTTAGAGTACTTATTCTCATTCGCAAAAAAAACCACGCAGATATTAACAAGAGTGAGACATTAACCAAATTTTGAAAATAAAAGGTTATATTTTTGAGTATAAAATAAAGGTTTTTAAACATTTCAAATTATTTATTAACGAAAGCAAAACATTTTTAACAAAATAAAAAGTCAAAGCAATAGCAAAATCACCTCAAATTTTACTTATAAGAACAAGGGTTTGTCTAATTTTTGGATATGGGTTGAATTAATATCACACTACAGCTACATAATGGCTATTTTTCACTTGAAAATCTATTTTAGATAAAATACTTAAGATTTCCAATTTTTCTCCGACGTTTTTATTAAAACGAAATTTTTGCATAGTACAAAATTTTCAACACTTTTATATAGTATTTCTAACCTTTACATTCATTCTTTATAATTCACGTATGACTCATATGAGAAATGGATAAGCTATTAAGTTTAATCTCCAAGTTGTGCATTCTCGGTAAACCAGACAGCAACATTCGTACAAGCCAAATTTTGCTTCAATTGAGTCGTAATCTAATTTTTAACTTTATTTTTCTAACTAAAATTACACGTTTAATTTTCTGAAGCCCAAATTATTTTTAATTATAAACGATCAAACAGAGGCAGAGGCACATATATTCGATTACAATAAGAGAACAGAAAATTAAAATTTAGTAAAAATAAGGGAGAGTGGGGGCTAATGTGACATATTTTTATTAACCTCTTTATTTCAGCCAAAATATAAGAACTTTAATTTTTTTTTAACAAGCTCATAAACTGAACACTCGTTTACTTAAAAAGTCATCCGACAGATGTTAAAATATTATCATATTTTAGTTGCAGAGCATTTTAAAAAAGCACGAAAATGTCCCATTAGCCCAATTTAGTTTTTTTTTTTTTTTTTTTTTTTTTTTTTTTTTTTTTTTAAAGAATTATTTCCCATTGAAAGGTGAAATATCAAAGTTAAAACTCAAAATAGAACATGTGCTCCCATAATTTTTGTTGAGTAAAGTTTTGTAACTAAATCTTCTAAAATTTATCCCTAACTTGTAATTTTATTTCAATTATGTGAATTTAAAAATACCATCTTTATCTTCAAATAGCTTACCCGGAATTAATAGGAATTAATAGCTTTCTATTTCAGAAATCAATCCAACGTAATAAAGAATAGTTTTCTTTCTAGCAAATTTTACCAACAACAAATCATTTATCTCCACCAGGACCTGTTCATATGTAATTAATGAAATTGCCGTCGAGGAAATATGTAATCAATAAAGCTACTTGAACTTTCCCTTATTATACCAAGAAAAAGTTCAAATTTTTTAATTAAAGTTTAAAAAAGTTTTTGGCAACTTGACTGAATAAGGTATTGGTGAAGATTTATATCGATTCTCCAAGAAAAGCATACAAAGCTAGGTTTATTCGTGTCCCATTAGACCCCATGGTGTTATTATTTATAAATGATACAACGCAGTACCACGAGTATTTTACCACAGTATTTGACATATAATATCTTAATCTATGATGTGTCTTCTACCTAAAACTATAGTTTAATTCATTAAAAGCTTTTTTAATACTTTAAAAGTGTAAAAAAGATACACTTTTAACTTTGGACACTTCAAAACAACTATTCTTCTCTCCACTTTAACACATTTTAATAGCTTATCTTTGGTAGTTAAAATGTGAATTCTAACAGTTTCTATATTGTAGCGTAGAACTATTTACAAAAAGGTATATTTTTCTCCTCAATTTTTTACCTTGTCCCATTAGCCCCCATTATCCCGCAAACAATGTGGTAATATGAAAAAAAAAGTCATGATTTTTGTAAAATACAAAATTCCTCATTATAATTAATAAATTTATTTTAAATTATAAGTTTGATTATGGTAAATTCTTCTTCTTAAACACTGTTCATATCATAAAAATACGTATGTTATTTTTTAAAAACTTTTAAGCAAAAAAAAGCTTTAAATTAGTTGAATTTCTTTTTAGTTTGATGAAAGTAAAGTTTCTGAGAAAAAAAATACAATCTCGTGTCATCCTTACAATCCCGTGCCCCGCCTGCTTATGTATAAAATGTTAATATGATACTTCAGTTCTCGGAGTTTAATGTATTTGAAACAACTAACTTATTCTTAAACAGCATCAAAATAATACTTAAAATCATATTAATAGTACAAATGTCCACATAAACTAAACTCCCCAGCGAAGCAGCCCATTACTGGGCCAAGGCCTGCCATGCCCATTTCAGCTTTCGTGACCTAGGGCTCTGGGGTGCTAAGCATATGTCCCGGTAAGGTGGTCATCCTCACGCGGAACCCCCAGTGTTTAGTTCCCAAGCATGCTTGGTACCCATTTTATCGACCCACACCCACTCAAGGGATGAAATGATGGGTCAACCTCGCCCAATCCAGGATTCGAATGCCCGGACCTGTGACGTAGCAATGCCCAGCACTGCCACTAAGCCACACTGGGCCTACAAATGTCCACATACTGAATTGAATTAAATAGTATTACTGTTACCAGCTTTAGCCTGGATACTACATAGGATATATAATATTTAGGATACCCAGCCGTCTTGGTTTCCTAAATATTATAGTTCCGATGTTTCCCCTTTGTATAAAATGCAATACTATTATTTACTGGTGCTTATTGACGACTCAAATGTAGCAATACTTTACATGATATTAATACTTATAGAAAGTATACTTTATCGTGTAAATATTTTGCTGCCTACCAAAATTTTGTTTAAGGTTATATTGCTTCATTGGAATAGTCTAGAGGAACTTGAAAAAATTATGAATTAAAGTTTGAATGATCATCTATTTGTTACCCGAGGCTGTCTAATAATTACCCCAGCCCTGTGTAATTCATCCAAAACCTAATCAGTTTCAAAGGTTTAAAAAAAAAAACGCTCATCTAGTAAACTTTAGTTTAAATCTGTAAATACTATTCTTTTGTTTACAAGGCTTTATTACAAAAATATCAAGGTCCACTGTTTCTAAATTCACACGTTTGCTTTGCAAACATAGTGTAGGTAACTATATCGATAGACGGGATCCTTATCGAAAACTCTTTTCTTATCAATATTTATTTTTAGTGTTTCAAGTAATAGAAGTCTATAGACCAACGCGAAGAAGAATCGATACTTCATTGCCGGAACGTACAATTCTTTCTCAAAATGGTTAATTTAATAATAAATTTTCTTTTATTACACCACTGCTGCATTTCACTTTTTTTGCATTAACAATTGCAATTAAATAAGTTTTTTGTTTTAAAGTTTCAGTGAAGCCAAATGGCCTCATTCAAATTTGATGTGTAATTCCTATTAGGTCCTAATGGTTCCAAACGGCATTTAAAACTTTAACTAAAAATTAAATATATTTTTGTATTCAAAGGGGTTAAAGAAAGTTCGTGATAACTTTACTGTTACTTAAATGCTAGTAGAATTTCTTATTGAAAAACAAGTGTTCTTGGGACAGTAACTGTCTCCTAAAATCGCTTCCACACAAGATTTATTATCCTTAAGAAAAAAAATTATAAACTCAGCCATTTGGTATAAACTTTTATAAAAGCCAAAATTTTCTATTTTGAGTAATTTTCTGTCGTAAATTTATATAATATTCATTAGCACTTTCTGAGTTTATTGAAAGTTCGATGAATAATTATGTAAATTGAGTCAAATTCGAAGATCAATTCTGGCGCCTTTTTAGAAAATGGATTTATTGATCCAATTCATCAACAAAATGGTTCAAAAATTTTAAATAAGTTTTTAATATACAGATTTTTTAAAAACTTTTTCTGTCTAGTTTACTTGTGCCTTGTGCAGATATCATATCAATGAATTAAAGCTAATTTTTGTTAAACAAATACGACATTGAACATAGTCGAATCCGGATACCTTAAACATATTTTTTTAAAGAATTAATTTTAGTTGTACCATTTCTCAAAAAGTATGACAGATTGCTTATAATATATGATTATGAAACTCGGCACATAAAAAATTGAAGTAGACGCTCTCTATCCATTCTCCAAACATTTTAAATAGTGCTTACTGGCACGCCAGAACCTTGAGATTGAGAGTATTTCGGACAGTTGGAAGATTACCAGAAAATGTTCCTTGGATGCGTGCTCGGATCCAATGGATGGAAGATTTGATGAATGCACAACAGATTGATGGAGTTCGCTGCACACTAGTTTAGTTTCTACATGATTTATACAGTTCTCTCTTAACTGCATTTAAAATACTTAGAACAATTCAAAATTACTGCCGACCTATAACCCGCCCGTGCAGCCAAAAAATGTCCGATGAATAATTCCCCGTGTAGACGGAATGCACGTTAAATGTCTCGCTGCGTACGATGTCGCCCTGTGCGTTGCGTAAATTTTCAGGTGTCGACTCGTCTTTTAACTGTGGTTCTAAAATAAGGCGCCTGTCGCCAATAACCCACGCGTAGCTCTGCACTCTTAAGAGGGTTCACTAGACGCCCCCTACCGGTCGCATCTCAATAGTAACTCTATGGTAAAATCGACATGGTTTTTTGATGATATCACAAGTAATTATTGGAATATTTTCACGTGGTTTGTGCCGTTAGACAGATTTTGACTTGAAGATGCATTACCTTTTCGTTATTTTTGTTGAAACTTTTGTGAAAAAAAATTACATGAAAGTTAAACTTTATCTTCATTTTGTTAAAATTGAGAACAAAGTATTAAAAAAGTGAATACGCAGTTACTGAGATTGAACATTTCTGTCTTAAACTTGACTTTGAAAATTGAAATTGGATAATTTAAACTTGAGATATTAACTGATATGTGAAGACAAGTGTCTAAAAATGTGTGCAAACCCCGCCTCCTACAAGTCACGCCCACGTCCATTAGGTCATTAGGGGACAAGTAGCGTTATCATGGACACGGGTGATTTCCCTCTTCTCTTTCTTCCTACCGATAGCGTCTCAGGTTGACATGTGTTCTCAGGAGGGGGGGATCCTAAACCACTTTCGAAGGGGGATTTCTACGAAAAACCGCAGTCGCTGCTAACCTGTTTATTGCGGGTCCACGTTTATTTTCCATTTCTTCACTGCTTTGAGAAGAGAACCCCTATCTTTACTGAATCTAGGTCATACGTCTGAACTCGCGGAGTAATAATATGGATGATTGGTTACCCTAAGATTTTATTAAAAAATTATCAAATGCCAATTTTCTATGGGCATTGCCTTTATTTTGAACAAGTTGCATTAGAAATTATCGTCTCAGGTTGAAATTATCATAATTACTTTTCCATTCAGTTATATTTTTTTGGTCATGGAAATAAATGGTTTATGTTTGGAAGCGATGATTTAAAATAAAAATTGCAATTTTATATCTAGTTGAAATAAAGAGGTTTTACTATAATATATTAAATGTTGGTAAGACAAATGACTGTTTCAAAATCAATATTTTACTTCACTCACCACAGACAATATTTTAGTTACATTTTAAAATTTGAATGGAAAATACGGATAATATACATATTTTTTTTTAACAATTCTAAAGAAATGTTTCAATGTTTAAAGAAAGACAATTTGAAGTGAAATGTGTCATAAGTAAGGTCTGGCTCAACTGTGTGTTACATGATTGTAAGATATTGCTGTTATAAGAAAAAAAATAATGAAAAAAAGTGTTACAAAATAAATTTAAAAAAATTATACAACAAAACAAAAAGCTGTGTCGGAGCGTGAGAATTAAATAATTTCCTTTTTACAAACATTAAAAACAATGATGTTTTTTGTAAATAAAATGTATAGAAAGTGGCTTTGAAAGTCTGGATTAAAAAAATGTACGTTTGTACTTTGTACAAATCTAAAAAAGGAAAAATCGAAGCTGGTAGTGGGACTCAATAACTTCACAAAAAAGCATTAGTATAAAGGGTTCACAAAATGGGAATACAATACAAAGGGGAAAAGCCGAATTTTATTCATCGCCTTTGAAGTCTGCCTTTCGGAGGAGAACCACAGACCAAGATTTTTAGTCGACTAAGTAAAAAAAGAGAGCATCAGTTAGAGTATTAGTTGGACAATAGTATTATCGGTGATCTTTGCAGCAAACAGCATCAAGGCAAAGAGCTCACACAGTAGGAATATAAAGAAAATGCCAACTTTTATTTATCACTAGTCACACTTTCGTTTTAGGAAGGAAAAGAAACAAAAATGTGATGAGATGAGAACCAAGAGCTGCTTTCTTGTCCTATATATTAAAGGTTTAAATGAACGTATTTCCTCTATTGTATTTGCACCGTCTTACAAAGGGTTTAAAGTTACATATATGCGTATTTCATATAAATCGATAAATAATGTGATGTTTAAAAGATCCTGAGAAGCCAAATCATTATTTAAAAAAAAATAAAGATTCTTGTGACTATTCCGAATAATATATGAAAGACCAGATCATATATAAATGACATCATATTTGATAATTTGCTTTTTGTATCTAACTTACTCCTGACAAAATGCTAGTGTACAGCTCTTATTCGCTGTATATTTAGTTTTTACGATGTACGAATATGATCTGCCTTGTAATGATTTTTCAATCTTTATTTTCACAAACCTATAAGGAAGTACAGGGTGGTTATTAAATAACGCTCCCTATTCGGAGTGGTCTGTAGCTTGAATGAATAATCCAAATGCATCAAAAATTGAGACACTTGCTATTCAAGAAGGGGGAAAAAGAATGGAATCATAAAAATCCTAAAGAATAATCATAAAAAACAAACTCGTCCTTTGACCAGAATTTAAATTACGAGGCGTCGTCAATTATGGCCAATTACTGCCAACACAGCTAATTACGCCTCGTAATTTAGAACCCTGGTCAAGAGACGAGTTTCTTTATTACGAAAAAGAATGAAATTATAACACAGAAACTCGTCTCTTGACCAAGATTATAATTACGAGGAGTAGCCAATTATGGCTAATTACGGCCAACACATCCAATTACGCCTCGTAATTTAGAACCGTGGTCAAGAGACGAGTTTGTTTTTTATGATTCCATTCTTTTTCCCCCTTCTTGATTGGTAAGTGTCTCAAAGTTTTCTGCAAAGTTTTTTAGTTCGAACTTCAAAAAAAAAAAAAAAAAGATAGCAAACGATAAAGATTAATTATCAAATCTGCAGAAGAAGATTAAAGAAAACTATTAATTTGTGCTTATAAAAGTTTGAATTAGAACTAGCCAAAAGCCCTGTTTGGCGAATTTCTTTTTGAGGTGTTTCCTGTTGAGCGTAAAATGTTGTGTGGAAGCGGTATAAGTGACAGATTCTGTATAACAAACCAACTTGTTTTGTTGTGTAATTGTACCCTACTTTAATGTGCTTGGAGATTTTTATTTGCATGCATTATGTGTAAATAAAAAAACAACTTGATATTCAAAAAAAGGTTTTGAAAAAAAAAAATCATGATTCAAAAACAAAGATCCTAATAAATCATTATAAGAAAAAATATATCGATCACGCATAAATTATTATATTTATTAGTTTTTCATTTATTCTTTCACATGTTCCTGATAAAGCATGTAACAAATATCTAGATTTCTTTTGTAAAAAAATTTCATTTTTTCATGTTATATATCTTGCAATTTGATTCGTTTTCTTTTATAAAAAGATAATTAGCTAATAATGTAAATAGATTTTGAGTGATGCAAGGATTTTTGTTTTGCTGCTGTTTTCTTCCCTTCTGCAAAAAGGACTTGTAAGTAATATTTATTATTAGCTGTGAAATAAATATTATTACTATTGTTTACAAAACCCATTTTATTTTAAAATAGTATACTGTTCAGCTGCGCTTCCTTAGCTGAAAATATTAATGAGAAAATTTACTCTTTGCAAACTTAATTTATTTCTCAATTTTGCTTCTATATGTTTTCTCATTTACTGTAATTGTTCGCTGATGATAATCTGCTGATGACGAGACTAATCAATCTAGCAATTTGAACAATTATCAATATCGTTCACACATAGGGGAGACCGGGGCACAATGGACCACTTTTTCATTTTTTGCACTATAAGTACAAAAATATTCATCCCACTTGTTTGGAAAAAGGTATATATATTACGTATATATCCTGGTTTAAAAATACATTACCTAAAAAATAAATTTTCAATTACTTTTTTCGGAATTAACTTTTTTGTTACATGTGAGAAAGTGGTTCATTGTACCCCAGGTTCGGGGTACAATGGACCACATCACGGGGTACAATGGACCATGGTATTTTTTTGCTGAAAAAAATTTATCTACACTTTTTAAAGATTAACATACATATAATATGATGATTTTATTTGAATTTTAAGTATCCAATTGCATTAAAATTTCTTATAGTGAGAAAATATACAGTCAGTAAATATTGAAAAGATGAAGAAAACAAGAAAAAAGTACTATAGAACGTTAAAATTTGCAAATGATATCGAAAAAAGAATTTTGTACTACTAAAAGTCTGCTACTCTCTTAAGGCAAACTACGACCAGGAAGCATCATTACATTATATTCAATATTAATAAATGATTCATCAACATTTTCAGGAAAAATGAAGATATTATTCTGATTTGACTTTCGTCTCATAAATCGAATAAAAACACAATTTTCATCAACACGTTCTAGAACTAAACCTACATAATGATCGTAGTTTCCTTTGTCAAAAACTTTTACTAAGACATAACCGCCAACCTTTCCTTCTGCATTAAAGTTAGTGTTGGGTTTTATGACACTTTCTGTGTCACTATATATGGACATATCAGAATCACTATACATGGAAATATCAGAATCGCTAGAACTATCAGATATTACTGTGCTTTTTTTCTATCCCCTTTGAAATTTTTTATTGATCTTTATATGCAAGGATCAGTTAGGCTCTTTTCTAATTCTGTTACTTGGCATTTCGAAAAAAAATTGTAAAAGCATTAAATTTTATCTTCAAAATTATAATAACACTTTAAAGTTTTAGCACTTTTTTTTATTACTATACAAAACAACACCAATAGTGTAGGGACAAACTGTGGACCAAAGAATCTTCGTTTTTATACGAGATTAATTTTTTAACCTTTTTAAAGTCTTCCCTTAATCAATGTGGTTGAAAATTTTATTTACTAACAAAATTTCAATTTTGTGCATTTTACCAATTCTGAGAAAGTTTGTTTACTTCTGGTTTAAAAAAAAACCAAGCACTTTTAGTGGATGGGGGAAAATCTATTACATTAGGAAGTGAATATTAGAATAAATATTAAAATATTTTACTATTATAGCAAATTTAACTTTTAATAACTAGGAAGGACTAGCGTCAACATATTTTTTTTAAACTAAAAGTATTTCTAAGGTTGCATGGGGTACAATGGACCATGGTCCACTGTACCCCAGATTTTGTGGTCCATAGTGCCCCATATCGTAGTTGAACAAAAAACAAAATTAAAATATGCTGTATTTTGATTTCAGAATTTAATTTATAGATTATATAGAAAGACAAATATCTTGCCTTTCAACTATGTTAAGCCACTTTGTCCAACTAATGTTACTTTAATGATGAGAAGATAATTTCTAGAAGAGAGCTTTTTTACTTTCACCTGGTTAATACACATCAAGAATAAAAAATGGCAAGTGTGCGAGTTAAAAATATGTTTTTTCATAATAACTAGATGAAGACCATTAAACCATCTACGAAATATAATAAGAACTAATTTGGAGAATATACAAAATAAATAATAGGGAGTGGTCCATTGTGCCCCTAGGTCCATTGTGCCCCGGTCTCCCCTATCTACAGCCTTTCAAGTAGTTTTCTGAACACCCCCCCCCCCCCCTCAGTCAAAATATCATTTTTATTTTGTTTTGCTCTTTCTTCAAATTACACTAAAAAACTGCTTTTCAGATGAAAACAACTAAAACAAATTACCGAAAAAAACAACTATATTTTTGCGAAATTTTTTTCTTAGAAACCAAATTCTCACGTGTAACAGATTATATTTTAATAACAAAATCCCACCTAGGCCCCCTCTATGAAAAACGACTCTGTTACCCTGACTCTTCTTTAGGCCAAGAACCACTGAACTGAACTGAAACTCTGGAAGAATCATCCCATGATAAGCTAGTGAAGCTTTTTTTTGGGTCACTTGGCGACAGCTTTAGGGAGAATATGTGCCATATTTGGCATAACCTCGCCGATCAAAATGGACATTTGACTTGCAGTTTGCATTGGATGTCGCCAATCGCTCGCCAAGAATAGTACTCCAAGGAATTTAAGTTTTAAAGATTGTTGCCGCAATTCTATTTTTTTAAAAGTACATGTTTCCGAAACTTCATTATGTAAAGAACCTCCTAAAGCAATAACCTATCAATTTTCTGCTTAAAAAATTCTTGAAAAAGTTGGTTTAAAATGTCTATTTTAACAGGTAAAGCATAGGATTGGCGGCAAAAGTTGGGTTACTCTTACAGGGTTGCCGGGCTTCACCGACCCGTTTGACGAGTGTTTCTATACTCCTTCCAGAGTTTCAGTTCAGTTCAGTGCCAAGAACTGAAGAACTGGTTTTGTTATCTCGTAAGTTCGGTTGCTTGAAAGTAAGATAGGTGAAATGGCCAGGATCATTGAGCATTGAGGACCAGATGTTCCCCCCGGCAGGTCACCCCTCACTTTCTTAGAATCGGAGGGGTTGAAATCCCCCTTGTCTACAGTCATGTTTGATTGACGGAGTCAATCATTAAGTTCAGTTATGTGGTTGGTTGGATTCGGGAAAGGTTGGGTCTTAGTGAGGTCAGTAGCTCCACCCACTGAAAGCGTGTTTCTGCTGGACTTGTGGTCATATCTTAGTTTCGAGATCACTATATAGCCATCTTAAAACAAACGAAGGATTTTAACTCAATCTGAGTTAATTTTTACTTCTCCAGTGTCGAAAATGCACTTCTCCTACAAGAATGGATCCTTTGTATGTTGAATCTGCGACAAGATCACTCCAAACGAGTGATTTTAACTAAGTCTTAGTTAATATTCACTCCTTTCCAGTGTCGAAATGTACTCTTCCTACAGGAGTGGATTTCACTCCTTTGTTTTAAGAGTGTAGTGGGGCGATAATTCAAATATTTTATCTTGCCTTACACAGAAAAAATTATGTTTCTTTTGAATTTTGAAGTTAACACTTTGAGGCACTAAATTATCCTCTTCGCTCCAGAGTTCGCCTAAGTGAAACTTTGTAGAATTCGCCTCACAACTTCAGTTTACAATTACTATTCATAAACTAGAATACAATACATAAACTGGAATATTCAATCTTTCCAAAAATACTGATACCAAAGTCCGAAGCAGCTGATTAATTACTAAAATTGAACACTGGCGTAAGAATTCAAGCAGATTGCGGAGGTTTTAGGGAAAAAAATCAGCAGTCAATATATCGGACATTTTTGAACAAATCAACCCATATTTCAGGCATTTAATTTAAATATAACTTTTCAAAAATATCATAAACTTTTTGAAATGACAGTAACTGTTATTCCTTTAAAAGCTTTTAAATAGGTTTCTTAAAAATTTTATCCTTAAATTATACATACTTGTTAATTAAAATATCTAGCGTCTCGAAGTTACCTCATAAACTGTTACCTAAGAATTACCACAAGAGCAACTTTCTAGTGTCTTCTACTTTCTCTCTTCCAACCCCAAACATTAGCTACAAAATTCTTCTTCTAAATTTAAGTACATTTGAGGAAGAAATTATTTTAACTTAATAAGTTTTAAATAATCCAGTAGAACAGTTTTGGTTTCTCCTTGATAGGTTATCTTAAAACAACTACAAAAAGGCTGGGAGACAAAGCATTTTATTTATCTGTAATTTTTTGGGGCTTCCCCAAATTTTTATGGTCAGTACATATTTATAAATAAAAATTTAAAATGGATTTCAGTATGACAAACGTATTTTAATAATAATTAAAAGGGCGTCAATGTATTACTCCAAGGAGTGTCTGCCAATTACCCTAATATGAAATTATAAGTTATTTAAATTATTTGTATTCAATGTTTTGGGGATTCTCCAAATTTTGTATGGATAGTATTTATAAATACTAATTTAAAATGGATTTTAGTATGACAAAAGTATTTTAATAATAATTAAAAAAGCGTCAATGTATTTACTCCAAGGAGTGTCTACCAATTACCCTTGGATTAAATTATAAGTTATTTAAATTATTTGTATTCAATACTTTTTGGTAAAAAGTTAATGAAAGAAAGATAAATTGAACTGCACTCTTCTAACTCTAAAGTATACTTTTTTTTTGGAAAATAATTTAAGGATTTTTCTCACCAAAAAAACATAATAATCATGATGAACATGTTTCATGTATGAAAAAATAAAAGAAATACGCAAGGAATTTTTCTATTTTCGCAGGAACTATCTGGTGCTCCTGCTTTACAATCATCAACGTCAGCTTGAAATCTAGAAAATATTTTTTCTTCAATTATACCTCGAGTTAGTGTACCAGACATCCCTTGATGCATGCGTCTAGCACTAACTTTCACCTGCCAAAATAAAATGGTACTGGTCATGGTCTGAGGATCATTATAGAACTGGTTTGGCCGAAATTCCTCTGTCACAAATCTACGCCCATCGAACCAAATTGATGGCCATGGGCTCTTTTGAAGTTGGCGGAGCCTATTTGCTTCTCGCCACGGGTTGTCCAAGCGATTTTCGGACGATAGTCATAGTAGCAGATTCTATTTTTTTTTTCGTTAAAAGAAAATCGAATTTCTTTTTACTTTAAACGGCTGCGTTTCGTGTAATCTATTAATAGAAAGAAGCAATTTTCTTTAGCCCAAACACTATATATTAATCATATTTTTTTTATCAATTAACACAACTAAAAATAATTATATATTTTAACGATTGTATTGGTTGTTGGCTAAATGATTTTTTTACGATATATTTTAATGGCCATATCATGATATAGTGAAAAAAAGAGCTAAAATTTGATTGGGAATAACTTTTCGAAACTGAAACATAGGAAGGACCTAACAATGATAAAAATAATTTTACGTCGTTGAAAAATATACGCAAAGTTAGACATTTATTGGTGGCAACAGATAAAAAATATATTATTATTTTAGAAATAAACAGTTTTGAAATGTCTATTAAATGGAATCATTCTAGGCACTTTAAATTATTCTAGAATTAAAAAATAATTGGGGCTGGGGAGCCCAGTCGGTTAGGCACTCGCTTAGCATGCGGAAGGTCCCAGGTTCGGGTCCGGGCATCGCCAAAATAGCTGCCGACCTATAAACGGTCCGTGCAGCCAAAAATGTCCGACGAATAGAACCCCAAGGGAGTGCACGTTAAATATCCTTCAAAGTCCTAACGCTGCGTACGATGTCGCCCTTAACGGTTGCGTTGGGTGCCTATTCAGGTGTTGGCTCGTCACCTGACTGTGGTTCTAAAATAAGACGCCCGTCGCCAATAGCCCTCGTGTAGCTCTAGTGCGACGATAATTCAAATCTAACCTAACCTAGAAAATAATTTTTTTTGTTACACTTCAATTTTTTTAAAAATTCGTTAAAGACCTGTGATTTTTGTTGTTGATTGTTGAGGTAGTGTTGTGTAATCGTTTCCGGCTGCCTATTTCTAGCCTCCATAAGGAGCTTTAACACAGCCAATAACGCCTCGTAATTTAGAACCCTGGTCAAGTGACGCTGATGATTGTTGAAAGGATGTTATGCTGAAACTACACCAGCATAAATGCACCGATTTACTGAGAAGTAATTGAAAGTCCAATAGTGTTAAACCAGTTTTTACAAGTTTAAATACGCTAAAAATATTAAGTTGTATATATTATGGTATAGAAATAAAACGTAATAAAATAATAACTGCGCATATTTTTTTTACGTCAATAGGCTTTCGACGAAGGTCATGAAATGTGGATAACCAATTTTAGAGCAGTTAATTAAGTTCATTTAAAATGTTAAAAATCGTTACCAACTAAAGTCTTAAAAAACAAAAAATATTGTTTATCAAAATAATTATTTTCGCCTCTAAATTTTCAATTTTGCTCTATGGGGGTATTAGTATAAGATACATTATTAATTTGATACGAAAGGATGTATATATTCATTATTCTAAGGATTACTCTCAGATATTACTTGATTATATTTGAATATGTTTTCTGTATAAATCAAATTTATGCCTTAATTAATTTAGAGAAAACCAATAAATAAAAGAAATTTTCTTGCTTCAGGTAACGTATTCCTTCCTGTTTTCATTCCTGCATTTACTTTGATCGGTTTTGCGTTCCCACATTATATTGATTCACCAATCGAGGCTCAAAAAGAATTTATTTTTTATTCAGTATTTCTGTTGCCTCTCTAGACTTGAAAAATGCCCGTTATATTTTTCATTATTTTGTTTGTAGAAATTAGATTTGTTAATTACATTACGTTTTATTTTAACAAGGTAGGTAACGTAAGGTAAGAAGGCTATAAAAAGTTAAAATAACAAGCTGGTTATTTGGTTATTAAATCGTTTCCGATTGTCTATTTCTAAATGCTTATGGCATAAAAAAAATCACTTTTCCCAATGTACCAAAGCATATTTTTTGTTTACCATATTAAAACGAATGCTTTGCAAAACAAAAAATTACGGTTATCGTTTAATAAACATTTTCGAATATTAATAAATAATTTTTCCGAAGAATAAAAAGTTTAAGCCTTGAACCCAATCCACTCTAGTTGCAATTCATTTTCATGACACTATCCGATGACGCGTAATTCAAGAAGTTAAATTTAGTTTACAAACTCGAGCTCCCCAGACCGCAATATAAGCGGGCTTCGCAGCTGTGTCTGCGCGCATCAAAAAAAAGAAAGAAAACACCCAAATTTATCTTTTTCTGCGATAGCCAGTAAAGAACATCCAGAAAACTTCGTCAAATAGGTGAAGAACCGGAAACAGAAGAGAAGAGAGCGCGGGTCACGTGACCGAACGTAGGTTCAAACCAATTTGCTCGCGGGGAGAGCAGCTAGCAGCATCCGGATGGGATCGATTCGGGACACAAAGGAGCATGGGAGAGAGAAAAACTGAAATGGCGACATGGTGAGTCTCTTTCCTCCAAAACATCTTCTTTATTTATCTTCTCAGCATCCTTAATTTTTTCCCCTTTTTCGCAATGAATTGGATTTGATAAATGTCTGAGTGTGTGCCATGCGCGCCGGAGAAAATTACTAATGATATCTCGGGCTATATTTAGATCGGGCTTCGTCACATTCGCCATAGCGTTTTTATTTGTCCTGCCCTCTGGATTTTTGAAGAGAAAAACTCTCGGAGCGATGATGAAGAGGTAAACCAAGAAAACATGTAAAAAAGCAGACGATTTTTTAAAAAAAATTCTTTGAAACTTTGTTTCTAGTTTGTAACGTTTGTGTTGTGGTGTTTTAAAAAAAATGGCGAGTGTTTTGTTTAATTCCCCCCCTCTGGGATAACGTCTCGAAACGCGACGGGATTCCGAAAAGCTTCGGAACTGCGTATTGACAGCCATGACAGCTTTCTTTTAGTAGCTCACTGGAGTACTTTTTCGATCCCTTGGGCTATTTGGATTTTTTTTTCCTGTCGCTGATGCCGTAAGCATTGACCGCATTGTTTGGGAAACTCTTTATTTATCTTTGCATTTTGTCGGCATTGTTGTTTGTGTTGTCAAGTCTTGCAAGCATCTTATTGGCTGTTATTTATTGTTTTTTTGATTTCATTGATTGGTTTGGTGAATCATTCTGTGTGGTAATTATTGATCGAATTGGTGATTGCCGATGGCAATTGACAATTACTGCAAATTGACGCTTCTTTTAAATTTTTAATGAGGAAATTTTTAAAGCAAAAAAGCAAAAGGGGTAAGATTAAAATTAATTATGGTGTGTTTGTATTGCATTATGATAATCTTAAACGTTTTATATTATTGGTATACTTGTATCTGAGAATTATTTTCCTTTTTAATTTGTGCATTTTATAAGGTTGTTTTGCCTTATTATTACAATACATAATGTGTTAGATTAGCCTTCCTTATTGGGAATAACTATTTATTATTATGCTGGCTAATTTAAATATATATATATAAATAAATTTGCTAGATTTTTTTGAAAAATCCAGTTCTTTGAAATCTGTGTTTTAATTGTATCATTCATGTAACTAATTGGTTGGGTATCTTATATACGAATGACATAATTAAGTATATTTTATTTCAAAAATATTTTCCACTGTATAAATTATTTTTAAATATTTTAATACTATTTTTCTTTCCAGATGTAAATAAATTGCAAAAATTCCATTTTCTTTCCATCCCTTGATCCTTTATAAACTGCTGGCTGATTGAAGTAAGTTGGTTATATCAATCTTTTTAAAGTAAATAATGTTTAACTTTAAGTGTGTTTAAAATAATTAAAAAAAACTTATTATACCTGTTAATCAATTTTAAAAAGCATACTAAAGGTTTTTTTTTATGTCAGCCTAGATTTGCCTTAGTTTCAGGTATTGTTTTCTTAACACTTTTGTGGAGAGATGCTCACATTTAATAATATAATAACTAACACTATAAATAATTTTTTCAATATAGTAATTTTAATTGCCATTATCAGGTACTTATAGTAATTAGGTTAAATAAACTTTGTCTGATATTTGGGTATTTGTGTATTTTTCTTTGATAATTCTATAGTTTCCAATGTCAATCCTTTGAAATCTTTTTTATCATTCATATTCTATACAAAAATGAAGGCCTGTATTTTAAACTCTGAAAGAGTAATATTCTAGATTAATTATTTGGTATGGATTTATTGGTCCTAGAGTAAACCACTCTTAACATATGAAATACACTATCTAGGATTTCCCCTCATTGGATAATCAGATGTTTTACGTTTAAAAGATAACTAACCAAAATTTTAGATGAATTGTTTGCATTTTTTTCAATATGCCTTCTTAATTTCAGATGCTTGCTTGAAAATGAACGAAAGCGGCAGGCAGGGTTCGGTGCCAACTGCTTTGCCTGGTGGGTATCCATCAGCCTCAGTTATTGGTCCAGGATCGGGAGTTTTCTTAGGACAAGACAGCTGGATGTCTGCACCTTCTTCCCACTTAGGTGGTGCATACACAGTCATTGCGTCCTCATATCCATCAGAATTTACTCTTCACGATGGGATCAGGACAGGCCTTTTCGCCCCTGGTCCCAATGCATCCTCCCCCAGCTTCATACACAATCCAGTCAGTGCTCAAGGACCATTATTTGCCAAGACTATCGGTGGAGGAGCTAGTTTTCCAGTCACTTTCACCACTGCGCCTTCCCTGCAGACGGCAGTCTTCACTGGGCTGCGGAATGCAGAAGTGCCCGACCAAAGGATAAACGAGAATAACTCTTCTGTGCCAAACAACGATGCCTCAGCCGAGGGACTGTCTGCCCGTCTGTTGTCCAAAAGTCCAAGTAATGGTAGCATAAGGAACGTGCCCTCCCCCAGTCCCCCGTCGAGAGATGGAACCCCTTCTGGTAATGTCGGATATAGGCCCTGGGAGCAGATGGGCGGTGATTATCCCCACAGCCAGCCTTCGACACCACAGTCCATGTCCGAGATGCCCAACGAGTCCTCTGTGCACCGATCGCCCAACTCGCCCTCGATGGAGAAGTTGTCCAACATGAACGAGGCAGAGAGGGCTGCCTACTTATCAAAGGCAGCCCAGATGTCCGACCCCATCCAGCCTCCGAGATCTGTCGAAACTCCTGGGCGGCCGCCATCCTGCATTTCCTCGGCCCCCAGCCCCGTCAACAACGGCCACGTGATCGACGAGGTCGAACAGGACATCCAGCACCTCTCCTCGTCCCACGCTCAAAACTTCACCAACCTGGTTCCATCCTCGCGCCTGAGCAGCATTGGCATGCAGGTAAACCACGCATTGCGGCCCTATCCGGGGGTCTACATCCCCAACAACCACGCTCAAATCCCCTCCTACATCCCCCCCGGATCCCAAGTGATGACGGTGGGTTACCCCGATGCCAAGCTCCTGAAGCTGGATCCAGATCTGGACATCCGAGGCGGCAACACAGAGAACACGTTTCAAGTGCCTTCGGTGTCTTCCACGACTCCCCGCCAGTCCATGTCCAATGTTCCTCCTCACCAAGCACAGATCGAGCAGTGGGACAGGATGAGCCACCACCAGCCCACCATCCCCAGTATGCCGACTGTCCCAGAGACGGAAAAGGCTACCAGAAAGAAGAGGAAGCGTTGTGGGGAGTGTCCTGGTTGCCAGACCAAGGCCAACTGCGGGGCTTGTGGGCCTTGCAGGAGTGTGAGGAGCCACCAGATATGCAAAATGCGGAAGTGCGAGCAGTTGAAGACAAAGAAGGAAAAGGTCAGTTACGATTTGATTGATAAAATTAGTAATACTTTTGATGCATTACCTTGCTAGTGCGGTTACCTTTTCAATAAAGCTATTGATCCAAGTTTATATTCAGGTAGGATATCTGGTCCTGGGTCCAATCGGTCCTTTATCTTTTCCAGGGTTGAAAATTATTGATATTTAGTCACAATATCCTTCCTAGTTATTCAATTTCGCAACAACAAATAAAAATTTAGTTTTCCTGACTAGTTTTATCATAATCGTTTGCATCAATTTTTCTCGTAGTGGTTTTTAACTTCCGGAAATAATAGTTTTCAGATGGTAATTTCAGTGATCCGAAATATTACTAATTCCTTTAATTGTAATCCTAAATTAAATATCAAAAATTTGACAAAAACTGTACAACCCTGACTACCTATGAGTTTTGAAACCCAAGCAATCTGTACATTTCGAGGCTACTATAATTTGTAAATTGCAAATTTCTGGCAAGTGTAAAATCCCAAAAGTGCAGCAATCGGAACACCTAGCGTATCGGGGCCATAATGCTATTTGGCGAATTCTCGGGCCGTGATATTCCTTAAAAAAAACCGCTGGTACCCCTCCGGGCCGTCGATTGTGGCTATTCGGCAATCCTCCGGGCCGTCGATTATGGCCCCCGAGCTGTTATATTCTTTTTTAAAAAATAACGCAGGTACCCCCCGTCGATCTTGGCCCCGATACGCTAGCTGTACCCAGCAATCTTACTGTTCAGTAATTTCGGTGATCAAAAAATAAAAAAACTTGAAAATGTAATATCCAAGAAGTCCTGTATAGTAAATTATTGTGATTTCTATACATAAACTTTTGGGATTGTATAATTTTGTAATTTCAGTTAGATGGTTATGCTTACTATAATCATGAAAATTATGATTTAATTACAGTAGATGTTCAGATGCTGTGGATAAATTAAAAAAAAAGCAGTTTTTAATTAGAAATATTTTCTCGGAAATGATCAGGATTATGTGCTATTCCCAAAAATTTTAACCTTAAATTTCTATATCGAATTTCTAATAGGGATAATCGATAAATTTTGCACCAATTTTTACAGCAAGCAAATTGGAGGTTCATCATCAAACTAGCCATTTGGAAGATGCTAAAGAATATTTATATACAGTACAGTTCCGATTATCCGAGCACCGATTATCCGATTTTCCGCTTTAACCGAGCTTTGAAATATTTCTAGGATTTTTCCGACGACTACCGAAACAAATTCTGAACAGAACATGATCTCACAAAGAAATCCAACAATAATTCCCCCTTTACTTTTCTTACATTGCTGCCGAGAAACGCCAAAATAACATAAAACAAAAAACAATTAGACTTTTTAATTGAAAGAACTATTGGAGTGTCCTGCATATGAATTGCACGTAATCTGTATGACATTTGTACTTGTTAAAATATACACTTAGACATACAGAATTGTTTTATTTAAATGTTTCGCTTTAACCGAGTTTTTCGGTTATCCGAGTTAGTCGCGGTCCACATTAACTCGGATAATCGGGGTTCTGCTGTACATAAATTTCTACATTATGTAGAATTTAGTATGTATTGACTAGAACTAGAATATTTTAAATATATATAGTAATAAGCTGCATAAAATAAGAACGTTTTAAAACCTGTATAACTTTAAAGGGGTAAATTATAATTAAACCCAAGATCTCAGTTGTATATTTTTATGCACGAAAGGCAGCATGTTGATAGTGAAGTTTTAAGCAATATATAACATTTAAAAAAATCTTCGAGATTCAACCGACTCCTATTGATCAATTTTAAAAATTGGATGAAGAAATTTGGGAGCAAACTGTGCTACCATATCTTAAGAAACTCGGAGCAAAGGCACTTTATCTAGGAGGATCTCACTTTAATTCATCCACTAATTAGACAACTACAGTTTGACTGAACAATGTTTAGATTGTCAGAGTTGTGTGCTTATAGAATCACTCGGAATATTAAAATTTTTGGATGGGTGGAATTTCTGGATATTATGGTGGCTTGATTATTATCTGATTTTTTTTTTTTTTTGGTTGTCAGATCTTCTGAATTTTACAATCCAATTTTTGGTATTTAAAGAGAGCTGTAGTTTTGTAATTTATAGATCACTAAAGTTTCCCAATTTTAGGATGGCTGAAGTCCTAAAATTTTAGAACAATTTTTCGGTTGCTGGAGTTTCTAAATTATATCTATGTCAGCTGCAATTTTGGGATTTTACGAGCACCATAGTTTTGCGATTTTTAGGTCGGCAAAGTGTATGAATGAAGCGAATTATTGATGGTTGATAATTCACAATTTATATTTAACCAAGTTTTACAATTTAGTAATGCTGAGTTATCTATTATATAGTTTGCTTTGAGTTAGATTACAAGACACAAAGAAAGGCTTATTTACCATGACTTTAGTCCTAGTTTTAAATTTAAGATTTCTAACATTGTTTCTTTTTGTTAATGTGACCAGATTTTCAAAATCAAAAATCAGGACATACCCTCCCTATCCGCTCAGCGGGACATTTAGACAAAAAGCGGGACTGTCCCTCCAAAAATGGGACGTCTGGTCACATTACTTTTTGTTAATTAAATTTTAATCTTTTGGCTTATGCAAGTAAATTCTTTTGTTTGAAATAGAAAATAAAGATCAGTAAAGAAAAGGGTGCTGGTGCAATTTCATATCAGGTATGATTGTTCAAAGTCAGGTTAATTCTAACTGTACCTGAGTTTTGGTTATTTTAAACCAAAATACTAATGCTCATTATCTTTTTAAATGAATAGGAGCATTGCCTCTTAACCAATCGTTAATTGAGACAACAGCTCATAATTCATATATTTACTAATTTTCGAAACCTGCTTTTTCATTTGAGTCTAACCCACTTGCCTATCAGCAATAAGTAGACCAATTTGTATCAAAGACTAACAAATTTATGATGCATATGAATCCTGAGTTAGTGAATACGCAGCTTTGGTGAATAAAAAACTCATGAAAAAAGAGGACTTGGTTTTATAATTTCAGCATTTAGGCAGTTATTATGACCACATTCTCTGGACACTTATTTTTTTTTAACACAAAAGATTTTTTTAAAATTCACATTGCAAGAAGAAAAAATGTCACAAGGGAGTAAACAAGAACCCTGTATATGTGACCAAAATAATCAATTATAATAAATAAGACATAAGTTAATAACAAAAAAACCCCAAAAATTAGATTTAAATACATAAAAGGAAAAAAAAACAAAATGTGACAATGTTTTTTTTTTTTTTTTCAAAACAAATGTCTAAAAATTCTGGACAGCGGGGGAAATATATAAAACAGGGGTAAATATATATTTTACTTTCAAATATCAAAATCTGCCTACTGTAAATCTGCCTACTGGACTCTTGTAAACAGTAGAAGTAGAGTATTCCATTACATTACATGGCCCAAGACGAAGAACACAAGGCAAGGGAGCCCTGTGTAGAGAGTATTCCATTGAAAATTTCCACTGCTATGCTAAGGCAATCCCTAAATGAATAAAATGTTAATAAACCTTATAATCAGCTTTAAGTAATTGAATAGCCCTAGCACCAAATAACTGTTTTCTTATTTCTATCTTCTTTAATAAAACAGTACAGTATTTTGTATTAGTTTGGTTTGGTTTGAATTATCGTCGCACTAGAGCTACACGAGGGCTATTGGCGACGGGCGTCGTATTTTAGAACCACAGTCAGGTGACGAGCCACACCTGAATAGGCACCCAACGCAACCGTTAAGAGCGACATCGTACGCAGCGTTATATTATTATTTTGTATTAGAGTAGATAGCTACTTAATAATTTTAAGTTCATTGTGTTATTTTTCATTTGTAGGCTGCTGCTGCAAAAGCAAGTGGACAACTTTTGGTTGATTCTGATAGTAGTCAGCTGAATGGTCAAGGTTCATATGGAAATGATAATGACTCTCTTCAGCTACCTGGCACACCCACTGTATGTTGAGTTATTAATTATACATTTAATTAGATAATAAAAATAATCATTTAAACCATTTAAATTTATTTTTCAAAAATTAAGTAAGATTATAAGTTGATATTCTAAGAATAATAGTAAATTCATATGAATTTATGCGCAACTTGCTTTTTGGACAGATTTAAATTTATCTAACATAGTTATTACAAAAGTTTCATTAATTTGGTCAAAAGTCTGTCGCAAGGTTGTATTTTCTTTGTTAAGATTCTTGTTTTATGCATACTCATTATCTAGAATCCATTAATTTTTTAAATAGTTTTATAATTGGCAATCTTTTCTTTTCAGGCATTTTATCAGTTAATGTTAAATAATGATATCTAGACTACATTATATTTTAATTATAAAATTTATTACAAATTATCAACTGAAGACATAAGCACACTACAACCTATGGATTATTCCGCTTATTATTGCTGTTCTAAATGTATTACTTTGATGAATGCAACTTTCTTATTTGGTTTTTACCATGGTTTATTTTATTGATTGTATTCATTTAAGTTAAGGTTCTTAGTCGAATATTATTTAATTACAATCTTATACAGTTAACTAGTCCCAGTTAATCTTTTCTATATTTGTATCTATTTAAACTAGCACAGTCTCTTATATATATATTTAATTTCATTCTTTTATCCTTAACTTTTTTCAGGGTTTCCAGCAAAGTGATTTTTTAATGTCAGGCCAAATCAAGAGTCTCAGCCAATCCCCCAGCTCTGGCAGCACCAATTCTTTATTTGACATCAACTCCTCCTATCCAGCATTTCCTCCTCAGCACCACCTGATGCCCTTCAACGGCCAGATCACCCCAGTGGACCCTATAAAAATGGAACAAGAGCACATGGAATTCGGCAATAGCCCATCCATGCACGAAGTCACCAACACTCGCCTGAAGAATCTCATCAACAGCCGCAAGAGCCAGAAAGAGCAGATGCAGCAGAGTTTTGTGAATGCCCAGGTTGCCGGAAGCATGTATTCAGACCCGCCTGCTAGTCCGGTGCAGAATCGCCCACAGTCCACCGAGAGCGATACTTACGGACAGAGGCCTCCCTCTACACCAACCTCCATGAGAAGCAGGGCAGGCAGCAACCCTACTGACAGCGGAATACCAAGTGAGGATTCAACCTACCTAGGGCCAACTTACGAACCCCTGAGAAATCTTGCCCCACCGTCGCCGGATTCGGACATGTCGTGGAGGAAAGCTGAGTCGCCCGATTCAGAAATCCAGAAGGGGATGCAGAATGGGAAGTCTGAAAAGGGCGCCAAGTTCGTCATTGGAAACGGCACCCATCCGGATGGATCGCTCGGATACACGGCATTGGAGCAGGATTCTTTGAATGGGTATGGTTATCGATCTTTCTTTGATCCTACTAACGGTGAGGTAAACGGCACCAGGGTTGAACCCTACGGCTCAGATAATTCTACTCCCCAAAAGTACGCAACCCAAAATGCACAATCATTGTATGAAAATCAGTACTTCCAACAAGCTCCTGAACTAAATTATCAAAATGAGGTAGCAGTTTCTCGTTCTGGATACACCCCTACTTCCACTGGGCACACCAATCGCTCATCTCCATACCCTTCCCAGTCACCCAGGGGCGAGTCCTACCACCAAAACCGAACTACCGATACCCCTAATTCAGTCAACAACTCTGAATCCAACAACCCCAGCAATGATGTGGCGAGTCGAATTCCCAACAACAACCCAACCGGGGAGCAGGAGCATTTTTTATTGAGTACGACCACGTCTATGAATACATACACAAATACTATCAATTCCTATAACGCAAACTCTTCCAACTACACCACTTCCAACAATTCTTCCACATTACCCGCCATAGCCTCGCTCTTCGGCCCTGGGGGACAGACTGTGATAACAAGTGCAGCAGACGGTGGCGCCACCCAGCTGAAACTGGCGTACTCCAGTCAGCCAGGCCTTCCCGCCACGCAGCAATGGATGGGCTCCAATGTCGATAGTGGTCGCAGTGAAGTGCTCTGTGGGTTGGATCCGGCCTCCCTCAGTGGCCTCTATTCTTACATACAGACCACCGAGAGTGCCATAGATGCCATCAAGAACGGCATCAGTGCCGTTGGGCAGCAGGATTCTAATTGGTGGGAGCAGATGAAAAACACGGTCAAGTTAGAAGTGCCTCCGACGTCTCCGGAATGCGAAGTGCGGGAAACCCAGCCTTCAAGTCCATCCAAGGTATAGCTAGCCTACGTCAATGTAGTTTGCATTCCGTTGTCCTACATAGGGATCACTTTTGGAGACATTTCTATGTTGCTAGTTTCATAAAAAAAAAGTTCTCTCTCAGTGGAATATTTTTTTACTGAACTGATAATTATTTTCTTCACATCTTTTATAACCTGTGACTGACATTTCTAAAGTAACACATGAGGAAATTTGTAAAATTTTCATGCCCTGGATCTTATCAGTATCTACTTCTTTGATTAGCGCAGTTGCAAATGCGCTTGAAACATTGTGCCGTATTTTGTGTTCTACCTCATTTGTTTTACTTTTATTTGCTTTATTTTTTTGTCCTATGAATTGAATTGTCAAAGTCAGAAATTAGCTTGTATGTGATTCTTTTCATACACTCTGGTCCTTTTTTTATACATGGATCGATTGTGTATAATATTGCCTTATTTATTAGCTAGTTTATTTATTGATGGCATTGTTACTTAATTTTTTTATTCAATAATTTATGCATTTTAGATTTTTTTTGCCAAATTACTGTATTGCATTTTATTTAGCCATGTTTTTAAAAAGCTAATACCTTTTGCCAAAGTTGATTTGGAATTATGGGTTTTGATGTTTTAAAATTTAAACAAAAGAATTCACTTAGGTTACTAAAGTAAGAGTGAAATGAATAAAAGTAGAATTATTTTTAATACCAAATGAACTCTTCTTGAAAATAAAAATGTTTCTAATTTATTACTTAAAATTAATTTTCATGTGGGAATTACTTCCATAATTTATTGTATTGTATATGAACGACTTAAATTTGAATTTATTATATTCAAAACACATTGGCAGCTTATAATTTGGTTGCTGTTTTTAGCTAATCAGTATTAGATTTTAATTTATTGCTACAAACCATTGTTTGTAAGTTTTGTATGAATGGCCTCATCATTTGCATGTGTGATAATGTGTTCCTTTTATGCTAATTTATTATCTTTATTTTTAGAAGTGACCAGAAGCAATGTGATAGATAGAATACAATTTAATTTTAAAAATCAATTATCTCTCATTGGTACTTACCATTTAAAATTCAAAAGAATATACATATAGTTGACTGGTAGAGATAACCAAAATTATTCAGTAAACACCTAATAATCCATATTACGACTTACTTACAAGTCTTAACATTTTAAAGTATTGCTTTAAAAATGAATTAAAAAGAGGACTTATTTATTATATTTAGTTGCTTTAAAAAGTATAATTGAAGTACAGAAAAGGAATGTATCTGCCCCCCAATGTACAACCAAGTTAATTTAGAGATGGTACCAATAAACTTCATCATGGTATGCAGCTGTTGTTAAAAGATTTGAAGTTAATTTACTTAAGTTTATTGATTTGAACATATTTTTATTCATAACTTGGCTTTTCTTAATTTCTGAGAAATGCTCTATAATTCAGCTATTTTTGAGACATATTTTTTTATGATTCAGCTATTTCACTGATTGAAGTTTGTTGAAAATTGAATTAATGCATGTCTTAATATGAATTTTTCTAAATCCAGGTGTGGCAAGTTTGGGAAGTCAGCAAGCCGAAAAAATTCACCCACCTGAATAAACTTTCTGGGGGGTGGTTAGTCTCAGAGAACTTGTTAGGTAATTTCTTATCCCATTTTACCTCAAGGTTATTTTGATGTAAGTAATGGAATTTTTTGCTTACATTCTCTATCACTCTTTGAGAGCCAAATTATTTATCTAAAAGTTAAACTTCTCATCTTTTAATAATTAACAGAAAAAATTACCATCAGAGAAAATATTTTAACCAGGATCACATACCCTTTTCAGTATTCCTTGGTAACAAAATTTTTACCATTATTTCTACTCAAGTTTATTCAGATATTTCCACCTCATGTAAAGTACATTAACTTTCCTTTAATAATTAAAATTATTACATTTCTAGTTAACAGAATATTTGAAAACTAACCCAAGTTACATAATTTTCAATGGTACAGTACCTATTTAAAAACGAAATATGTGTACCTTTTATTTCTAGTGTTGTGCAAATATATATCATACTTATTTTTCATACAAAGACTTTAATCATAGCAATAAAGAAAGAATGTATTTTAATATGTAATTCAAATGTGCCTACATTTCATACTTGAGTTTTTGTGTGATATTTTTCTGGCTGTATAACGACAGTCCCATAACAGCACATGATGCTGTAAATTCAAAGCTTTATTTCTTAGTTGTAGTCAAGAGCTACTTTTTGCCATTTGTAGTGTTTTAAGTACAAACTGTACATTTCCACTAGTCACTACCAAATGTACTACTCAATACTAACTATGACGAATGATCTTGAATGCATGTTTGAAATGACTGACTTTTGTTTATGAATTAACACTGTGAATAATATTTTTTTGATCTTTGTGTTCTTAATTTATTTATTGTACATTCATTTTAAGTATTTATAATGTAATTGTCAATTGTACATTTTTTAAAAACAAGATGAACGATTATGAAGAATGAAAATGTTGACAAAATTTGTTTGTCAAAATTTAACTTGGTAACTAAATTATTTAACTAAATTGCAAATTTAAATTCATAAAAAGATGTGTCAAAGTACATTCTACAAGCAATAAGATTTTAGGGTTTGGTTAAGCTAATCTTTTTAATTTGTTGGGTTTTCTAATCACAAATTAAAATATGAATAAGTATCAAAGATAAATTAATATGTTTTAAGTGCAAAATTAAATTTATAAAGAACAGTGTCTCTAAACTTTAGGGCCATGTTTAAAGGTATTGAAGTTTCAGTTGGAAAGTTCCATCAATTTTATTTAGTAAACATTTAAGATAACTGCTGCTTTTGATGAACACTCATAATTTTGTAGGAAAATGAATTTTAATTATTGACCCTTTTTGATAAGATTGATATTGTATTCGATCTGTGGCTTACACAGATTATTAAACTTCTTGGATCGATTCTAAAAGCGGTTTTTTATCTTTTTGCTTGATGTGTATAATCTCATGAGTTTTGCCCGAAAGAGGTGCAAAGCTTAGATTTCTATCGGGTAGCTAAAAATGCTTACTAAAATTACAAATTGATGGCTATTTCAAGAATCTCAGCTAAGGACTATAGTTTGGATACCTCTGTTCTAATGGGTATATTAAATAGTATTAAAATTTATGACATGCTTTACCCATTTAATTTGATATGAATTTTATTGACAAGCGTGTGAACTAACCGTGCATGTACATTTTAAATAACTTGTCTGTATTGACGAATGAAAGAAAAATATTGCAATTATTTTGTCATTATTATTGTAGCTTTAGATTATTTTTTAAACGATTGATCTCGCCTATCAGTAGACCAATCTCATGAAATATATATAAAGTATTTATGCATAAATATATAAATTGTAAAGTTTTGTATAAATGATAATGCCTTGAAATAAGTGATGCACTGAAATGTATTGAGTATTGACTACAATTTGCTATTTGCAATGCACACTTCTCAGAAACATATTTTTATGTATAAAACCAAAGACAGTGTTAGAAAAAATATTTAGTGCAGTTATTTTTAGTTTTGTGTAAAGTAATGTGATAGTTAATCAATTGATCCCACCTTCTTTAGTTGCCAGATTCAAACCATAAAAGACGCCTTATAAACAGTATTAATGGTTTTAAGTTTAATAAATTTTATACTGTACAAACTATAATTAAATCAGCTGTTTGAAGACATATGAAATAGCCTTGGCTTTTTCCTTTCTCCAAACTGCTTATTACATTAGGGTTTCGATTTGGGGCATTTTTATTCGAAAATATTTCCCTATATTTATTAAAGTTTTGTCAACGTGTTTTAATTAAATAAGTCATGTAGATATGTAATATGTTTTCTTAGAATTTTTTTTTTTTTGCATGTGTTTCAAATCCCGAGATGATCCATATATGATCATTAGTATTTAATTTGAGTATGATCAGAATAAAAATTAAACATGTTATTTAAATCCTTTTCTTGAAGAACTTATCTTTAGCAATTTGACATTTTATTTTCTAATTAAGCGAATTATTAAATAGTAGTTTTTTTCAAAGATTCATATTCTTTTTTAATTTGAACTAAGTTTTAAATGATGTGGTGATAGATAAAAAAGGTATTGAATCACGGTGTATTTTTCATTCAAAGTTATTCAATTGTATTTTGTTTAAAAATAAGAATTTCTTAGATTTTTCTTGTTCAAATAGATGTGTAATCAAGCATTGGTCCAAAACAAAGTTTTCATTTTACCCATACCAAAAGTAAATAGCTTTGCATATTAATTGGAAAAGTGATATAACAGCAAACATCTTTTTTTAAACCAGGAATCTTAAGTTTCTTTCGATATAAATGATAAAACTTATCATATCTGAGAATTTTTGTCCGAAAGAATTTTAATTAGTCAAGATTAGCTAGAATTTCAAGAATTGATACATTTTCAAATAATTAGCATTTTATTTTAACCAAAATAGTCTATTTTTATTTAGTTACATCACTTTTCCGAGTGCATTGTAGTTTCATGTAGCCCTCCTCTAGATAATTGGAATATTAGCTTTGTTATTTTGTATTATTAAGATAGCTTCAATTTAATGCAAATTTTTTGTACAGTGTGGTTTGAAAGTATAGGTAATAGTACTTAAATTGCTATTCATATTTTCATACGAAGTTTAATTTTTCGTAAAATTGGTTTTTGAGATATATCATTTAATAACTATTAATATACAAGTCCTACTTATCAGTGGCTTTATAACACAATTCTTAAGCATTTTAAAGCCATTTATACTTGTCTTTACAGAGAGGAATGTTATTTTTTAATTAATGTGGTCTTCTATATGTGTACTATTTTTGTCCAGAGAAGTGACCTTAATACAATCAGAATTAGTAATGCATAATTTTTATACAGCTTCATACACTAATATTTAAAACTATTATAAAAATCAGTACTTCCTTTGTACTGAAGGCTTAACTAACCTTCACTTCCATTGTAGAATCTTAAGTGGACTTAACAAGTGTTACTTGTAGCATACCAAACTTGTGCCAGTGTTCGAGAGGGGTTCGATGAATGAAATACTACTGTAAAATATAGTCTGTTCACTAGGAATATAGGCCTCAAGGACAGTTCTTTCCCCTCATGCAACATAGGCAACCTTTTGGTTTCTATGACAACTGATTAGAGGGGAAAAAAGTGACCTTCTATAACATGTGGGCAGATTATAATGTGAGCTGATTGTCTTTAGTAACTTGTGGATAAAGTGTTTATATAACTTATATTTAATATGTATTTTGAGAAGTCATTTGAACGATGCCAAACAAAGTATATCTAGCTTTAGTTATTGTGATTAAGCGTGATGAGATATTTTTATAGTCAATTTCATTCTTAAGTCATTTTTTAATGTAATGAGTGGTAGTTTGAATTCCTAATTTTTTAATCGGAGACTGAAACCTCCATTCGAAGATGTTTCGAAACTTACTTTTAAACTTTATATCGATAAAGTCATTAATGAAATCAATTGATAAAAAATATTTTATAACAAATGAATGTATTTGAACTCAGTTCACTAAAAGTATTTTAGTTTAATGCTTATTAAAGATATACTTTTTCTTATTAATCACAATGTTTTAAAGTTGTATTAAATTTTACAACTTGACTATTGTGATTTGATGGACAAATAATTTCAATGATTGTAAATCAAGTGTGACATCCATTTTTGTTTTACTGATTGTCTGTTTGATTTTATCTCCAGAATTTAAAGATTGTTTATATGTTTTTCCCGACCTTGTAACTGCTGGAACCAAGATATATTTCTGATATGCACCATGACATATATGTACTGTAGCTTTATAAAACTTGTGCCATATTTGATCCAATGATTATTTTTCTTTATATGTATTTTAAGCCTTAATTGTGTCAACGTGATTGTGAAAAATCATTAAACATTTTTGAGAATTTTGTTTGTTACTTATTTCTACTTTGTGTTAATAGTAGGTTACTTAATTTATTACTCACATTTTTACTAATTAAGCTATCACACTGATTGCATTAGGTTTTGCTTTTGTTTAAATATATTTTCCAATTCAACCCTGTCCCTCACTTTTTATTAAGGATAAAACAAAAATTTAACTATCTTCTTGTGCAACTTTAATTTCCTCAAAACCCCAAACCAGCGAAGGATATTTAAGTATTCTTTTGACTGGAAATTAATTGAAACTTAGGTGGATTAGTGGTAACATCATAATGTAACCCTTCATATTAACAAGCAATGTATCTGACGTTACAAAGTATCCAGTGGTTCTAAAAAGAATATTCTAGAGAAAATAGTGCCCTAGCAATGCAAGTAAAACTTAGTTTTATTACTTGCTCTATATCTATATAATCACAAAGCATAGAAACATTTGCAGTTATAAAAAATATTAGAGGGTAAAACAATGAATTGTCATGTTAGTGCTTTTGTCTACAGGGACAAAAAGTTTTCTTGAATGAATCAGGATTTAAAAAGAATCCCCAAATGAGACAAATTTCATATCAATTATAAAATGAATTTTGCCAAGGTGCAATTTTATTATCAAAGTAATACTTCTACGGAAGTTTACAATTCCAAAACTAATGCAATTAGCTATGTGGGCCTTATTTTTAATCCTCTAATGCATACTGCTATTATTTAGGCAACAAGTAACAATCCATTTGATTCTATTATAATAGAGCTATCTCTCGACAAATGGGCTTTTCATCTAATTCATTCCATTTTGAAGTTTTAAACTAATAACCATCATAGATAACAGTAGTAAAAGTGTATTCAAAATTAAAAAGTGAAGTTATTAGCTGTTGTGAAATTACGTCTTTGGCAGTATTCAAAGTATAATAATATCAGTATTAAATACAAATAGTTTTGAAAAAATAATTATGGTTCAAGAGGGTTATGTTAAAATATATTTAGATATTTATAATATATAATTATATTTTTATATACATTTATGATAATTTTTTTTTCGAGATGAAAAAAAAATATAAAAATTCATGCATTACAGGGTTAAGAGGGATTGTCAGACCCATAGAGCTGATTACATTAGTTTTGGAATCGCAACTTCCTTAGAAGTGTTGCTTTGCCTTGTGTTAGCCCTTTTTCCTAGGTAACAATAATAAAACATTGACATGAAACAAATATAAAACTAAAATGTTGTCTAGTGAATTATATATTTTTGAAGTTTTAAAATGCCAAAAATGTACAGCATATGGCATATTATTTTAAGGCTATCAGTTAGTAATTAAATAACGGATGTTAGTTTCTTTTCTATTTTTTTTTAAATTGATGTTATGACAATTCCCATACCTATAGAAAATGGGATAACATGGCAAAGCAATTTTTTTTTGCAAACATTGAGCTTTGTGGGACTGACAGTCCCTAATCCTCCCCAATAGATAATCGTATAAAAAAGGTATTTTTACAAATATATACTATTTTTATAATTCTATAAGGGTCCATTTCCAAAGGTGCATATAGTAACAAAATTTGTAAAGTTTACATTTCAATTTTAGCACACTTCAAGTAATGCACATTTTATAGTAAGTAAGTTAACAGTTGAAAAAGTTTTTTTTAAAAAAAGATCACAAGCCATTCATTTTCCCAAACTTTCTAGTGGCAAATTTTGATACTGTTCGTAACTACCGACTTGCTAATGAATTCGTTTCCAAAACTCCCTCACTTTAAAAAAAAGTTCAATTTCAAAAATGCTTAATTTAATTATCAACTCTAAAACTGCCTAGTTGCATATTAAAATAGCGTTTACTACTGCTTTATATGAAATAATACAACAGAGATCTTGTAAATTGGGTTTCTTGTTGGTTCGCAGATTTTTATAAACTTAAATGATCAATAAACCCCAGAGTTTAAATTTTATTAACCATCCTTTCCTGAAAAGTTGCTTACTACAGACAACTCAATATTTTTAAGTAAGTGCTAAGAAGATGCATCTTAAGAAATTAAAGTTTTTAAACAATAACCAACAAATGAGCAATTACTAAAAAACTTTCTCAAAGATTTTTCTAAAAAATTTACTTCCTTTCAATGGACCAATAATTTCCTCGTTGTACTCAGCATACTCTTAGTTTAGTATAACATCTACTATAACCTTTGTTAATAAACAGCACGAGGGTTCTAGGCAGAGGGGAAACATATGAAAGTCTGGTAATGAAGAAGACATTTTCTAAAGGAATGTTTATTAATTAAGATAAATTGCACAAATAACTAACAACAATAATTTAACTATTTCAAACTTATGCCTAAGATCCAAAGCATTTAACAAATTCATAACTAGTATTCTATTTCGCATTAACATAAAACTTGATGCTAGATTATCATAAGAAATAATTAAAAAATACATATACTTTCTCTTTAAATAATCTCTAGGGATACATTTAATAATTCATTGGCTTTTTTGTGCCAGTATGGAAACTTAAAACTGGCAACATTTCCAGTCTTGAGTGGCAACAGAAAATAAATTCCTTCACAAGTTTTGGTTGTTGAATACATGTCACGTGAAAACAGAGGACCAGTCGGAGCACCGATCATAAGAAATCAGATGGAAATTTCATCACCGAACCCAAGAGGAATTTGTTACTTTTCTACACTTAAAGCAAGTTATTTACTAAAATATAAGATTGATTGGCTCCAATATGCATTAGTATCAGTATTACATTTAAAACTTGTTAGTCAGAAAACTAATTTGATTTAATTACTAATATATAAAACAAAGTTTATTTCCAAAATGCTGATATTTACACATGGACAGATAATTTAATCTTCCTCTTCATCTTGATAGGTTTCAAATACTTTTTCAGTAGGATCGATTTGAAATGATATATTTGGCTTTCGCATAGCCAAGAGTTTCTTCGAGTTTATTTTGTCAACATATTTATTTTTTACTTCGGCTTTAAGATTTCTTCGATGCTGAAATAAAGAAAAACATGCAATGAAATGGGATTATAAAATAAGTGCTATGAAAATGAAGTATCTCCTTAGAAATCTATAACCCCGCATATAACTGTCTTTGTTTCTGATGGATATTTCATAGACTATATTAAGAGAAGTAAAACCAGATTTAAAGGATAAAAAAATGTAACCGTAATGGAACATTTGTAACTGGCAATTACAAAAAATAATGAAAGTGATTGAACAAATATTAAACTGTTTTGCTTCTCCTAAATAAATAACAACTCAGCATATCATACATTTTGTTGCTGAATAAATTAAAAACATAACACCAACATATGTTACTGTGAAACTAAAGTTAGTATAAAGTAATTTATTATTATAATTAATAGTAATGATTCAACTTATTAATAAAAAAAAATCAAATAAAATCCAGCAAATATTAAAAATAAGAAATAACTAATAGTGTCTTTTGAACTTTAAACAGAACTTACCATGCTAGGCGTCACATATCCTGTGTTTGTATATAAAACTGATCCACAAAAGCTTCCTTCAAAGATCTTTATCAAGTTCATTACAAACCTGGGGCCTGTTTTTAAAACATAGTTGTAAACGCAATTAGAAAAACTTAAAAGTTTCAAAATAAAGAATATAATAATACAATTACTAAAATATTTCCTATAATTTTTTTAAAAAAATATATATAAAAAAGGAACACTTTAAAACTTACCTATTTCAACTAAGGAAACACCATCTTCTTCAATTTGATAATTTCGGAACCATATTCTATTATCCAGGAACTTGAAAGTGAAAACATGGTCGAAAAATGGCTGACTCTTAGGGTGACCCTTGGGCGTACCAAACACCTACAAATATAAATAATACTTAAAACTTGCTTCTTTCGATAAGAAAATAATGATACAGAAATTGGCAGTTCAACTGAAAAAAAAAAGATATTCGTTACCTTGTGTCACAATCTAATCTAAAGAGAATATGCAAAAGAGAATATTGTGTAACTGTATAACCCTTTCAGTCCCAATGACAATTAGGCATCATTATTTTAGATTTTTTTTTTTCTGATTGTCTATAACCCTTTATGATATCAAAAAGCACATCATTCGATTCTTCAAACTTTTTCTATTAGTATTAGAAAATATTTTTTTATTAATCCCTTATAGATGTATGCCTTGTTATTTTATTAAAATTATGATCAGAAACATGATGATGCCAAATGGCATCACTGGGACTGAAAATTATAATCGGCCGCCTCCTGCCTGAGTATCTAACTTGCGAAACTATGCTCATCTCTGGTTAGAAGTCGGGCATGATAATCACCATGACAACCATTTATAAAATTTTATTAACTGAATCAAAAATTAGTTAAGTCATTACTTACAGAGTGAAAACTATTATACCAACAATGAACTAATATTACACACAAATACAACTTACTATGGTTTTATGACATGCATAAACAAGATCATAACATAATGTAACATTCATGTTGCATTCTTAAATTAAGATATAGTGAAATAGAAAATAAGAATATTTTTCTTAATAAAACTATTAAACTTTATTTTATACCTGAATAAATAGTTCTTTGAGCAGCATTAGATGAGGTTCCTTGTCAAAACTCTGAAACAAACCAATAATTATGTAATTTTTAAGCATTTGAAATAAAAGCAATTAATCTCTTTTAAGCAAATATAAATCTTGCAAAGAACTTTTATGGAAAAAAAAATCAAACAATTTAGAAAAACTACAAACTTTTTTTAAATTTAAGTACTGTTAATTGTTTTTTATTACTTAACTAAAGTAACTAAAAAGACTTATGAATAAAAAATATACAGTTAATTAAAAAAAATAATATTAATTAATGCACTCTATAAATACTTACACTATCGAATGAAAGAATAGCTCTAGATGCTTTAAGACAATTGCCTGTCAGTTTCAATTCTTCCATAGTGTGTACTGTGAAAAAAAAAATTATTCTGCATTAAGAAGTAAATACGGTATAAAGTAGTGGCATGAATTAAACATTCAACTAACTATTACGACCCATACAAATAAAAAGTTCTCCTGATATATAACAGTAATTTTCTTACCATTCTCAATTAAAAACTTTGCTGAAGGTCCACTTGGAACTTTGGAAACCCTATAAAAATGAAGAAAAAAAGACATAAAACATATGGTAAACTTAATATTTTGATATTATCAATAGAAAATTAATGTCAATAACAAAAATATAAATTCATTTTGAAAAAAAGTTAAGCAACACTAATATGCTTTCTTAACTCACTAATACCATAGTTTTAACCTTTTCTTTAAAAATTGTTTTAAAAAAATCCAAAGTAAGTATTGGCATGCTGAAGATGTCCGTTCTTGAAAGTAAATTAATGAAATATCCTCTTTTTGCTTTTAAGATCCTAAATTTCAACTAAACAAAAGTGTAATTTTTCCTCAAAGTTGCAAAAACCTTACAATGAAAGCACTTCTATATGACCGCTATTGTTGCAAATCACTTGTTAGATAAGAATTTCAGTGAGTAATTAAGTAACAGGAAAGCAGGATATTGTAGTTCCTTTACAACCAGGGTTTAAAAAAAAACTTTTTTTTCAAAAAAACCAAAAAACCAGTTTTTTTTTGTGAAAACCAGGTTTTTTCAAAACTATTCCGGAATTTAACTAGTTTGTGTATTTGCAAGACTCTAATGATGTTTATATTAATTTCAAACTTCATTTTATGCTTTACTTCATAATAAGATCACCATATATTTTTTAAATTTGATATTTTATTAATATAAAACTAATTTTGGAGCATAATATACTCCAATTATTTCAATTTCCACAGTCATAAATAACAGCCGTTAAAATTTGTAATGGATGTCAATTAAACCATTCATAGTACTATAACCTTAATTGAAATAACTAAAGTAATAATGAAGTAATGATTCCAAATTTTTTAGATACAATTTATTATGATCAAGGACCATAACAATTCAACATTTTAAACAAAAAATTTGCAGCTCTTTTGATCCCAGGCTTATTATCAATTTAGACTGCACTAGACCAAAAGAGGAAAAATTTAGCTCAACGTTGGCTTTTGTTGCCTTAGCAGTCAGAATGAGACTAAAAACTTTACTGTTAAACTTTTTATATCAATTGCTTTGCCTACACCAATATATTGCAGATACCTCTTTTACATAATCACTCTAAAAAAAATTTCTGAAAGTCACTACAAGCTCTACCAGAATATTTCATAACAAGAGTAATGCCGAAGAGTTATTAGGGCATCTGTGCTTTGCATATTCTAATGCTTCTGCTAAAAAAAATTTAGAAAAAAACCATCTTTGGTTTTTTTGAAATAAACCATTTGGTTTAAACCTTGGTTTAAACCATGCCAACCCTGTTTACAACATCTTGACTTAATTCAATTTACACAAATGAATTAATTCCAACAATTAAAACCCATATCGAAACAATTGCTAACCAAGTTATCAAAACATTTTCATAAAAGAGTTATTTATTAAAAGAGTTTTTTTCAATTCTGCACGATCTAATTTCACGATCAATTCAATTTACACAAATGAATTAATTCAAACAATTAAAAACCAAATCGAAACAATTGCTAACCCAGTTATCAAAACATTTTCATAAAAGAGTTATTTATTAAAAGAGTTTTTTCCAATACTGCACGATCTTATTTCACTTAAAAAAATTAGAATAATTTTTTAAATATTTGATTGGTCAGTCGCAGTTTCTGCAATTAATCTTTACATTCTCCTTAAATTAAGTCTTTAAATATATCAATATAACCATCATGTCAGACTAAATGATTATAAGCTGCACAACTTTAAAGCAGCAATGCACAACAATCAGAAACTGAAAGCTTATGTTTTAGTAGAAAAGATTTTTTACATGGGGAAAATATGGTACATCTGTCTTGCGGAAAAAAGGAAAGCGATATTTTTTCTTCCCGAACCATTGATTATAAATTAAGATACTAAATATCACTGTAGTATAAATTTAGGTCCTTTGTGGGTTTCTTCTTAGTTTTTATAATTATAGGACGATCAAAACACTGTTATCCCATTTTTTCCGGTTTAATCTTGACATTACACACAAGATGAGTTTTTGAAGGTTATGGATTCAAGTGAAAATCTATATTAAGATAACCAATTAACAGCAAAACCTCTATGTTAAGGCAAGCAGGTATACAAAGCACAATAATAAAATTATACATAATAACCAGTTGAAATACTATTTCAAAGAAAATTACCACATATATAAGTCCTTGTGTTTTTTGTTTTCAAAGTAAATACAGTGGTTGCAGTTCTTCATTTCACATATCTAGAAAAAAAAAATATTTTTACCATCATACAGGGGTTAACATAAAATAATTATAAGACTAAGTTTATTTTTTAAATTATTTTGTGTGCTGCTGTAGCCACACATAAATGTGTGCACTGACACAGCTGGCAAACAAGTAAAGAAGAATGAGTGAGAAGAGTAGAACATCATGTTTCATTGTTTAATCTTGCTTTGAAATTATTAGAACTGCAGGCCAAATACTAACTAAATGCTATACAAAGTGATTAACAATTAAAATTTGCTCCCATTAAGTTCTTTTAAGCATTTCCATAACTTAAACATTGTTTAAGCATGTTCAAACATTGTTTAAGCATGTTCAAACATTGTTAAACATGTTTAAACATTGTTAAACATGTTTAAACATTGCTAAACATGTTTAAACATTGCTAAACATGTTTAAACATTGCTAAACATGTTTAAACATTGCTAAACATGTTTTTAACAAACATGTAAACAACCTTGTTTAAACATGTTTAAAACATAGCAATAAAAAACATATTTAAAACAGTTTTTTTTGTTACTGCAAGGAGAAGGAAAATATGATATGTGGGTAATTACTTTGTGGAAAAAGAAGTCTAAAAAAATTTATATGGGTTTTGTTTTAGGATATATGACCATGGTGTATTACCTTAACGATTAAGATTGTGATAAATAGTAGACCCTGATGGAAGGGTAAACCTTGCATCAAGTGTGATACTTTAGGTCCCAACACTATTGACGTTTGTTACTATATATTTGCATCAGGTGTGATACTTTAGGTCCCGGCACTATTAACATTTGTTAGGATTTAGTATAGTCCCTATTTGTGAGATTTATATTAATTATCATTGTGGTACATAATTTTAGTTAATTGAAATAATATCAAACAATCTATTACATCATTAGTATATAAATTCTTCTATTAGCTCATCTGATTTAATCAAATGAAGACACCAAATGGCCAGATAATCAAAGCATTTCATTGTATTTGATGATTCTTTGACTAAGAAGGATGTAAGGCACATGCCTAAAATTATTAGGGATGGAAGTAAATATAGAAGACCAAAATACTTGTTCAATAACCAAAATCTAATTTTTTAAAAAAAAAGTTTGAAACAAAAAAAACATTTTTAAAAAAAGTTTTTTTCCAACCCTGAACTAGCACATACAACTATCAACTTTAGTGCAGTAGAAAAACCTTAAATTAGTTACCTCGTCACGAAAAAAAAAGCAACCTTTGAAAAAATAGATTTGTAATATTTTACACTGATATAATAACAGCAAAGCAAACCATTTTCAAACTATTAAGACTACTAAGTATATTTTTAAACAAAAAATATTTATATGAGTCACGGAAATTGATGAAGGAAAGGTACGATATTCATTGCATCTATAAAATAGTGTATTACATAGAAAATAATAACAATCTCAAAAAAATTTACCTCATTAATCATAAGTAAAGGGCATTTCTTATCCATTTTAGATTCTGAAAAAGAAATGGTAAATAAGACATCTTAAAGTCAAACTTAACAAGCGTAGATCCAAGATCCTCATTTTCGTTATTAATTATTCCTCATTTTATTTATTAGTTAAATAGTATCCATAATTGTATTTTATTAATTTCTTGTGTAAAATTAGGTAATTTTTATGAGGGTTTTTCCTCTTTCCTGGATTTTATACTGGACTTTAATTTATTATAACAGCTTAATTTGTTAAAAGGAAGAAATAAGAAACTGGCATACCTGTTTTTGAATGTGGTAGCAAAGTTTTTATATTGTTCATAAGATGACGATCCCTGAATGCTATGCCTCTTGAAGCAAAAACTAAAATCCTCTGTCTGTTTATCCATTTACTCTGATAAGAAGAAAATATAAATTAGTAGAAAGTATGGGTCAGTATAAGTGAACATTGGAAAAATGTAAAAAAAAAAAAAAAAAAACCACAATATACAATATTGCCTAACCAGATGACATGAGCCAGCTATTCTGGTTCTTTTACATTGATCTAAAAGGTTAAAACTTAGTTCACTTTACTGTTCTAAAGAAGATTAAGATTGATAAAGATTAAGTTAGTCAGAGAGTAGAAATTGAAGCAATATCAAAGAAACAGTTGCTTTTACATGCTATTACTTTATTCCGACTGATATGAACAAGCTGTTTGGGAGTGCTCAGATGGCACTTTTTGAAAATGCTGTCAATTGAGGTACGCTTCAGGTCATATCGTGTAATTTACATTTTAGTTTACGTATATCCTTATGTACTTGTGCACACACAGCTTTAAATTATATTAGTTTTATTCATTTAATCATTTGTTCTGACAATCGCTGCCTTTTCATACATACTCTGGAATGGTCTACCTTAATTCAGCGATTTGTGTTACGAAAGCAACGAAAATTTCCAAAAGTGGTAAACTGTCTACATCATATTTAATACAACTCAATAGGTATAGCAACTACATTACATTTTCAAGCTCACCAATAAAGAGAACGGCCATTATATCATAGCTGTACAATTAATAGTTAAAATTTTCTAATTGTTTAAGAAACTTTAAAAATAAAAATGTTTAAAAAAAACTCGCAGAACCAAAAATTTACTTGCATATGCTACATGTCTTACAGAATAATTTATAAAATTCCATTGTATAGAGTGTATAGACATACCCGCTTATTGTCCACTTCCATCTCCGAACCGTTGGCATCGTTTTCACTATGCATTTTCTAAAATAAAAAGCACAACTACATGAAATTGCAAACGTAATACAAATGAAAAAAAATATTTTTTATAATTAAATATACTATGCTATCATAGAAAATAAGGTAATTTTAATAATTTATTTTTGGAAATACTAACAACCACGTTTTTTCGTTTTCTTAATGTTTTTCGAAGTAACAGACTCGGCTACTAGCTACTTGTTTCGGCACGAAGCGATATTTCGATAATTCTCAAGCATCCAAATTTCACAATCGACAGTAGCGCCACTGGTCTATGCTGAATTCTGATAATAGCGCCATCTGTTGAAATTAATGGAAACCAATTAATGGAATAACGGTTTGGTTTCGAATTCGTTGTTTTGAACTAATTAATCTGGGCGAACTTTTAGTGCTTAGTATTATTGGAGATTTTTTTTAAAAATCAATTTCATCCTCTTGGAGTCTCATATTTGTTTGTTTAGTTAATGTTAACTTAAGTGGGAATGGGACGCTTTTAACTTTTTTCTTTAATATTGCAGATATCTTTTAAAAAAACATTTTTACATAAGTGTACACACTAACTTGTTACTTAAATATACTAACACTTTTAGATAGTCAAATGATTAAAAAAAATATTTTTTGTTTTAAAAAAATAAAATGTGTCAAAAAGTGACGTTTCATATTTTTGTTGTAAGTTAAAAAAAATATTTGTTGAAAAACAAAAATTTTGCATTTTTATGAACAGGAAAATGTACTTAACAAACGGTCTTTACCGATTTTTGTTATTTGTCAAAGTTTTTCTTTAAAAAACTAATGAAATTTATTTTAATAATTTCACCGGATCACTATTTTTTTAAAAAATAAAAAAAATTATTTACAACTAATCCCTAAAAACAAATTAAAGATTTATGTTTGAAAAATATGTGTGGAAAATTTTAACGCTGTATGGGCAGTAGATTTTGAGTTATACCAATTTGAAGTCGAAAAATCATCGAAAACATGATTAAGGAGAAAAACAGCTTTGAAGTTTATAAACGTGGTTGGCCAACACAGATGTCATGACACAAGAAACTACACATCTTGCGTTCTATTGCAGATAAAAATAAAATTTTTGTCTTAAATTATTCCAAAATATTTCTGTTATTTTTTAAGATAATAATAATTTTTGGGATTTTCTTTTTTAAGATTTTGTGTCCTATACCCCCTTAATAATTTGTAGCAAGAAGAGGTTAAAGGAATATTTATGAAATTTATTCTTAATATAATACTTAGTTCTTTATATGTCTCTATGAAGAAACTCGCTAGTAAATCTCATTTCATTTACTAGAATTAAAATAAAAACTAGTAATATGCAAAAGCAAATTTCATAAGTACAAGAGAAAACTAATTTTATTATTGAGGTTTGTATAAAACAATTGTATTCAGTAACATTATCAGTTGCACATATTATCAGCATTTTATAAAGTCGGATAAATTCTTTATAGACGAAACAAATTACAACACATTATATCGTGTTAAATAATTTTTTGACTTATAACAAAAATATGAAACATCACATTTTGACACATTTTATTTTTTTAAAGCAAAACAAATAATTTTTTAAAACCTTTGACTATCTAAAAGTGTTAGTATATTTAAGTAACAAGTTAGTTTGTACACTTATGTAAAAAAAATTATAAAGATATCTGCAATATTAAAGAAAAAAGTTAAAAGCGTCCCATTCCCCCTTAAGTCAACATTATGGAGTGTATAACTAGCATAGGGCTTAGAGTAATTCATGTAACTAAGCTCGGACAAAGGCCCCCCTCCCGATCTTCCAAGTAGTAGTTGTTCGGACGGGCAACTACAAGGTCTTATTTGAACAAAGCATTCTCCTGGTTAAGTAGGTCTCCTTCGAACCATACAGGAAGATTGCCAGAGTTCCCCAATGTTATAACTGCCAGGGGTACGGCCATGTGAGCAGTCTCTGCCATATGGACCCCAGGTGTAGGTATTGTGGCCTCGGCCACGACTCTCGTGCGTGTCCCACCCGAGAGGTCAATCAGACCCGCCGCTGTGCGAATTGTTGTGGGCCCCACCTCAGTTCCTCAGCGGCCTGCCCGGAGAGGCCAAAGCCCCCCAAAAGGGAGCTTCCAGAGAGTTCCACCAGGTGGCAGAACCGACATAAGCCACGCCTAGAGGAGGAAGGTCCTACCTCCCTATTGGCTGCCCTGAGATCCGTCAAAGACGCCATTGCTGACGTTTTCGGAGATCTAGAGGCGTTCAAGAAAAACGCAGCTGCCCTGGCAGCCTGCTCCAGCAAGGAGGAGAAGATGTTGGCCCTGTTCAGCATGCTTGCTCCATAGACTCTCGGCTCGTGAGTTCTAGTTTTCGTCCCAGGACTCTCGGCTCGTGAGTTCTCATTCTCATCTTTTAGACCAGCCGATGCACAGATTGTTAGTTTATGATTTCAGTAATTCATGTAAGGCAAGGCATTCTTTTTGGGTTTACCCAAATTAAAACAAATATAAGACTCCAAGAGTATAAAATTGTTTTAAAAAAATCTTCAATAATACTAATCACTAAAAGTTTTGCCAGATTAATTAGTTCAAAACAGATTTCGAAACCAAACCGATATTTCATTAATTGGTTTCCATTAATTTCAACAGATGGCCCTATTATCAGAATTTAGCTTAGATCAGTGGCGCTACTGTCGAGTGTGAAATTTGGATGCTTGAGAATTATCGCTTCGTGTTTCGGCCACTTCTCTACTCTATTTGGATAAAGCTTATCCAACTAACACTTCGTACACTTTAAACCTAATACGTACTCTGTTTTCATTATTTAGTAAATTTGTTCCCAAATAAAAGTAGACAAGATGACAGAGTAGAAGGATCAAATTTTTAACATCACTAGTGGTAAAATTTACAAAGATTTTGTTTTATATATTTTTTCTTAACTTACCACCATTCAGTTCGGGATTCGGTAAACGGTGAATGCTCCTTCACATCTTCGCCAAACCATGACGTCAGATAGGGCATAAGCGAATTGCAAAAATTATGGCGCCATCTATCTCATCGATACTTAAGCAGAGACCGATTTGAAAATGTTCGATTTAAATGAAATATATATCCCTTTATTTACACCTACTCTCAAGTATTGGTTAATTTAAGAAAAATTTAACTGTGCAAATATATTTTAAGTAAAATATTTCTAAACTAAGTATTATATAAAATACTGGAATTTGTTTTCAATCAATAATTATTGTATTGCATATTTAGAAAATATATATATCAAAATATAGTGGAATGAAGGATTCTACTTAAAAGTACATTAAAATTAATTGGAAGCATTTTACAAATTTCTCTTTGAAATCGATATTTTTTTTAATTCTTCCATCTGTTTGGAATTAAATGAATAAAACAGTTTGCATATACAAAAAATAATTTATTTTAGTTATTTAATTTCTTTTTTAAAAATAAGAAAATGGAAATTGTACTAAAAAAATGAAGTTATAAAAGATTCATTAAATTTGAGTAGCATTGTGCTTGCATAGTGTAATACATTTTATTTCCTACAGCTAAATAAATTATTAAATGATTGAAAAGCCAGATAATTTTCAAGCAAAAATGGTACACAAAACTTTAATTTAAAACAAATTATATATATATTTTTTGCAACGGAAATATTTTCATGATCTTTATGAAAAAAAAATTAACTGTTCATGAAAAATACATATATTTCAGTAGATTCGTTAGTACAATAATAATATAAAATAAATATAGGCAGAATATGAAGAAACAAAGAAAATTTCTTTAAAAAAAGGAAAGAATAACATTAAATTGATGGCCTTGTAACAATTAAAATGAAACTTAACAATCTTATCTAAATAATTTTAATGAGGCTAAAATTTAAGTTTTTTTAAACTGGATAGGGATAAATGTCACGCTTGAAGTTGGTGAAAAAAAATATAAAATGTTACTACGTATTTATGTATATTCATGATTAAGGTAGGCGAATACCCAAAATTCCCCAAAATTCTAAAATTTTTACTATTGCTTTAACCTTTTTCAAATTTGGCATACTGATTTCAAATAAATGAATAATACTATTTAGGCATTTTTTAAAATTTAAATATAATTTATTTATTTTAAACGGTTTTTTTCTTCTAAAAATGGGGGTTTACGCTAACAAGTCTACCACATTGAATTTTCATCCTATAAACATTAATTACGTGTTAAATTCTTCGTTTTGAACTGATTCATGCAATGACCCTCTAGAGTTGCAAGCAAATTACAAGAAAAGAAGTTATTAAGAAAAATGTTATAAATTAACCACAAAAATAGGATTTTTTTCGATTAACTTACACTTGGACATTTAAAAAAAAAAAAAAACTTATATATTTGCACCGGATTTTAGAGCTTCATGGCACAGATATATATTGAAATAGCATCTGTAAAAAATTTCAGGTAAATTAATGTTAAACTTTTTTTACTAGAAGTGTTGGTGCAAACCACTTTTTTTAGGTGAAAAACACCGTTTAAAAAAACAATTATATTTTAATTAAAAAAATGCCTAAAAAGCATTGCTCAATATACTTGAAATTACTATGCTAAATTTGGAAAAGATTAAAGTAATAGTAAAAATTTTAGAATTTTGGGTATTCGCCTACCTTAATTATATAAAATGGTATATAATACATACTATATTACAATTATATACCATTTTATATAATAAATCATGAATATACATAAATAGTAACATTTTATATTTTTTTTTCACCAACTTCAAGCTTGACATATATCCATATCTAGTTAAAAAAAAACTTAAACTTTAGCCTCATTAAAAAATTTTAGACAAGATTGTTAAGTTTCATTTTAATTGTTACAAGGCCATCAATTTAATGTTATTCCTTCCTTTTTTAAAGAAATTTTCTTTGTATCTTCATATTCTGCATATATTTATTTTATATTATTATTGTACTAACGAATCTACTGAAATATATGTATTTTTCATGAACAGTTAATATTTTTTCATAAAGATCATGAAAATATTTTCGTTGTAAAAAATATATATAATTTGTTTTAAATTAAAGTTTTGTGTACCATTTTTGCTTGAAAATTATCTGGCTTTTCAATCATTTAATAATTTATTTAGCTGTAGGAAATAAAATGTATTACACTATGCAAGCACAATGCTACTCAAATTTAATGAATCTTTTATAACTTCATTTTTTTAGTACAATTTCCACATTCTTATTTTTAAAAAAGAAATTAAATAACTAAAATAATTTTTTTTTGTATATGCAAACTGTTTTATTCATTTTATTCCAAATAAATAGAAGAATTAAACAAAATATCGATTTCAAAGAGAAATTTGTAAAATGCTTCAAATTACTTTTAATGTACTTTTAAGGGCCCTCATTCGCCCTCCAATTTCGAGCGTGGTTTCTTCACTTTACTTCACCTAACTGATAAGGGGGGGAAGATTCCGACTTTCCTTTTGGGAGTTCTTTGGCGAGCTTACTGGTTAGTGGAAACTAGCAACCCTAGGGGGGCGGGAGAACAACCTTGTGTTGGGGGGGAGAGGGTTGGTGACAGTCGTAATTGATGGACGCGGGCGGTTCCAATGACGCTTTGAAAGTTCTATTTGAAAAGGGACCTTTAGGGGTATTGCTGCTGTGTCCCTCTTTTCATTGCCCAGTCCAACCCAGTAGTCCAACCAGACGAAGAAATGTCTACATCATATGGTTTTTCGATGATATTACAGTTGTGAAGATTTTGTGGTTGCGCACGATATAGAAAAAAAAGAACTGTTCTGCATCAAATTCTTTTACAATTGCATTTCTATGATGCATGACTAATATTACTACTGTTTATTGTTAGTAATATTTTTAAAGATAAGTATAAAAACATTTAGATTGAAAGAACAGGGTTTTATAAATTAACGCTCCCTATTCGGAGTGGTCTGTAGCTTTAATAAATAATCCACTTTGAGAAACTTACTAATCCAGAAGGGGGACAAAGAATGGAATCATAAAAAACAAACGCGTCACTTGACCAGGGTTCTAAATAACGAGGCGTAATTGGATGTGTTGGCCGTAATAAATAAGCCATAATTGGCTATGCCTCGCAATTTAAAACCTTGGTCAGGAGACGAGTTTCTTTTTTATGATTCCATTCTTTTTGAAAAAAAGAAACTCGTCTCTTAACCAGGGTCCTAAATTACGAGGCGTAATTAGCTGTGTTGGCCGTAATTGGCCATAATTGAAGACGCCTCGTAATTCAAAACCCGGTCAAGAGACGAGTTTGTTTTTATGATTATTCTTTTTTAAGATTTTTTTTAGGATTCTATCTTTTTTATGATTCCATTCTTTTCCCCCCTTCTTGATTAGTAAGTTTCTCAATTTTTGATGCATTTGGATTATTCATTCAAGCTACAGACCTCTCCAAATAGCGAGCATTATTTTATAACCACCCTGTATATAAGAAGAAAAGCTAGTACCATATATCAACGGAGTGAATTAAGAGTAAGACAAAATTTAAATAAATTTAAAAAAAAAAGACAAATTATTCTAAAAATATGAATTGCATGTCCTAATTACACAATTGATTTAAAATTAAAATATATATCTATAAATATAACAAACTGGTGTTTCAATTTCTCTTTTAAATCTAGGGCGAATTGCGTCAATGATCGGAAAATCTAAAAGTTTTAAAATAAAATTTCTAAATTGAAGAGCTTAGTGGAAGAACGTGCTAAGTGACAAAAATGTGAAAAAGAGATAAAATGAGCTTCAAAGCTTTTAGTTTGCAACTTCTCTCTCATTCACAAAATCATAGTTTTTCTGTATGATATATTCGTATGGTTCGTCAAAATGCTTGGTGGCTTTTGGCTTAACCGTAATTTACGTAATAACACGAAATTTACAATTTGGCAGTCATTTAGTGGAAGTGGAAGAACGAGATAAGTGACATTTTTTAGGTAATTTTGGTCTATAATTGTTTCATAGTTCCTGTACCAAACTTCCGACTTTCAAAATTCTTTTTTTGCTTAGAAGATAGGACTTCATAGATATCTTATTTAATACGTTTGCCTGTCCGTCCATATCCCTTTCAATTTCAAGAAAGTAAAAAATTAGAGGACTACAATGCATATTGCATAGTGTTTGGCCACCTGTCTGTAGGTCTGTAATTTTGTTTCTATCCGTACGTCTTACTGCCCCCCCCCTCCCCCCCCCCCAGTTTCCTTTGTACCCGTCCAATTTTTGAAGTTGTTATAAACTTTCAATTACCTAGAATAAAATATATGGTAGTGAAACTATTTGTGCCCTCTACACGTTTTTGAGGGTGCTCATACTAAAAAAAAATGTTGTTTTCTGCCTTGATCTGTCTGTCTGACTGAAACTACTTAACAATTCGTAATAAAAGATCTTCAGACTTCAAATTTAGTGCACGGGTTCCTAGTTCCTGTTGGACGTCATAATAAGGTTTTCGAGAAAATTGCGCATGCGCTAGTAGATGCTATTATACACTTTTTTTGGTTTTAAAGGTATTGCTGAATAACGAAATAGATACTAGGGATGCATCGAATACCGAATGACGAATATTCGGCCTTAGTCTTAGCCGAATATTCGGAGGAATACCGAATAATCAGCCTACCTAAACCAATTATTTTTTGTGAGATCTAAGTAAGTTGTATTTATTATTCATCAATTTCACATTGTGTGTATAAGTATATATACAATCACACAATAATTTTAATACAATACAGCCTTTAAATTTTTACTTAAAGCATCACTCAATAAAGTAGTACTCGTTTGTTATTAAAACAAGCCTTTTAGAAAGTGTAAACTGGTACAATCACAATACGAAATCAGGAGTATGAAAACAAAAAAAAAAAAAAAAAAACAGAAGTAGGTGGATCTGATGTAGAATGAAAATTAGAAAAAAAAACGCGTCCTACAATATTATTATACAATTACAAAATTAATTTTGTGTATGTTTTATTGAACAACATTACAATTGTGATAGATACAACAATTATTGTTTATTTAATACAACATGAATAGAGTTTGGTTTAACATTATAAATAAAAATAGCAAAATCTTAAGTATTTGAGTCTATGAAAAAAGAAAAGAAGTCCTGTTTGGGAATTTTTCGATGTTTCAGAAGATGATAACCTGAAGAAATTTGAAATAATAATAATAATAATTCCACTATTCGGCCAAACCGAATATTCGGCTAAAGTGCCCGAATACCGAATATTGGTAACCTATTATTCGGGGCAATAGATACAGACTTCAAATTTGATACTTGGTTCCATGTACTAGTCGGACGTCAAAATAAAGGTTTCTATATTTTGCATTTGCAAGGAGTAGCTGCCATATAGAACTTTGTAGGTTTGAAAGTTATTGAAAATACTTTATAAGGTATATAATAATTTTTAAATAATAATCAGTAATTGAAAGTCGTATAATGTTTACTTCATTTACAGCATTTCTACAACAGTAGAACATGATCGTTTAAACAATTTATTTTTACAATCGTGATGCATAGTCATTTTAGGAGTTTAGGACATTGCACAAAATGCGTTCGATAGCTTTAGAGATCAAACGTAAAATGGCTTTGAAACGATTTTTGTACCCATAATTCATTTTTTTAACAAGTCAGATGCTTTGAATGTTCGGTGTAATGTTGCTTTAACGCGAAACTGCGATCTCCATAGAACAGGTGCAATTTTGTTTTAATTATACCATCTGTTCACTGCTGAGTTATTTATGTTTATTACAATAAAAATCAGACGACATCAAAATAGACTTTATTTTATAAAATGTTAAAACCTTTAACTCCGTTTAATTTAAAAATGAAAATGCATTTTTTCCTTTCTTGCTAATACACATTTTAAGATAGATATAAGATAAGTTAATTTTAATTATAATAACTTTAAAACCTAAAAATTTTAATGGCAGCTTGACCCTAATGACCCTTGCTCATGCGCAATTTTCTCGGAAACCTTATTATGAAGATCGACAAGTACTGGGAACTCGTGAGCCACATTTGAATGAGTTTATGTGAGCCACGTAAGTACTATACGAAATTATCAAATTGAAAAATAATGCATTAAATCTCAGGGTCGTTTATTCCTCACTTCTAAGGTTTGGGCAGCTATTCGTTTGTATCTTTGTCCTTTGGTCCTTTTAGTATGGCCTCGATGCTTGATGCTTTTTACCGTTTCTTAGTAGTTTTCATGATAAAAAAAATGGTACCGGATTTACTCCTTTAGGTACTAGGAAAAATATTCAAAACCAGCCTTTTATTACTCTTGACAGAAAAAAAATCCAAAATTAAATTTTAAAGGACAAGACCACAAGACACTTTTTGTATATGCCGTAGATGACACAAAAAAATACAATCGTCCCTTGAAGCAAAGCGAAAAAAAAATGACCCGTCCCTTTCACGATTCAGAAAATCAGCACCGTTTACGAATCTGAATCTGGTCCAAACCAAAAATAGTAAACGAAGAACACCTCTTATCTCACTTTCCAGTTATCTATACCTCTCCCATTTTCTCTTCCCCCTTCCCCCCCCACATACGTCTCATATTACCCCCCCGCCTTGGCAGAACGACTACATTTGGCTACATCTCCCTTTTTTTTCTAATCACTATAGCCAACATCGCCAAACTGCTGGGAGGGGGGGGGGATTTGCAAAAGAATTACATTTCGTCATCAACTACTCTTAAACTAATTAAAATTATGCTTCCAAATTTTTAGGAAGGCTTTATCACGATTGTAACTTACATGAGAAGAAATTGCAACGTTATCGGACGGTTATTTTCAAAATTGTGACCCCCTAAAATTTTTTAATTTTTAGACATTTTTGATAATTTTTAAATAAAAATCTAATCATCAAATTTGTTTCATTTTTTGTCTTTTGTTAAGTGAACTTGTTCTGTGTATGAAAAAATTTACTTGGAGGAATTCAGCGTTTTTGGACATGTGTTATTCTTGACACAAAAAACGTCTTTTTTAAAGTTTAAAACCCCATATCTCCCTTAAAAATTAAATGTCAAAGCCCAAATTTTGGAATTTCCTTATTTTCAAAATTAGGCATCGAATGGTGTGTTTCTTAAAACTTGACTTGATGTTTTAATTTTTGAGATGAGGGCCCTTAAGTAGAATCCTTCATTACATTATATTTTGATATATATATATATTCTAAATATGTAATACAATAATTATTGATTGAAAACAAATTCCAGTATTTTATATGATACTTAGTTTAGAAATATTTTACTTAAAAAATATTTGCACAGTTAAATTTTTCTTAAATTAACCAATACTGGAGAGTAGGTGTAAATAAAGGGATATATATTTCATTTAAATCGACATTTTCAAATCGGTCTCTGCTTAAGTATCGATGAGATAGATGGCGCTACAATTTTTGCAATTCCCTTATGCCTCTCTGACGTCATGGTTTGGCGAAGATGTGAAAGAGCATTTACCTCGGTAAACGGTAAACAAGAGAAGCCAAGTTGCAAGACGCGGCTAGAACGTTGCTCGTGTTTGGCCTTAGGGTGTTGAGTTTGACGTCGTGTCTCCAGCCGCCATTTTTCTTCTTGTGAAAGATTGTCACCAATAATAATTTAATAAGCCTTTATGCTTTATACTTTAACATAAAAGGTGTCCCAGTACAGCAAGTTCCTGTGTTTACTTTAAGTTTGTCGTAGCAGCTGCTGCCTGTATTTCTTTTCGCTTCACGTTTAGTTTCGAGTGCCAGCCCGAGTTGGACTGCTGACCTCCCTCCTGGAAGCTCTTTTCCTTTTTTTTTTATTTCTACCCGATCCCCCAGTAAGTGCACTGGCGGCCGGCGGTCTACTGAGACCTGCTTCCTTCAACGTGGAAAATTATGCATCATCAACAATGAATACCGAAAATCTCATACTCAGGAAGCTAGATAATAATGTAGCCATTTCTAAGGCCTCTGAAAACGGATGTAACAACTTCGTCCTCTTCCTAGAAACCAGTTCGGGAGGAGTGCCAAAGAATAAACCCAAGGAACTAAAGGCTGAAATCACCAGAAAAATAAGCGCCCATAACCATATTGAAAACCTAAAATTCACTAGAAACAACAAAATCGTGGTAACCACCGCGAATAGAGAATGCGCCCTGCAAATCAGCAACCTAAACAGCCTGCTTAGCGTCCCTGTCTCTGCTACAATTCAACGCGAATGCATGACGAAAAAATTCGCACTCAGAGATATCCCCACCAATATCCCGTTGTTGGAAGTCGTGGACGAAATTGAATCGTCTAATAACCTAACCAGACGCGCAGCCAGGACTTTTTCTAGGTGGGGGCTCAACTTTAGAAGGGCACTTTACACGAATAAATTATTTTTTTAAAATTAAGTATTTTTTTTAAATTAAGTTCTAAATTTACAATCATGTTTTACAAACAAGAATGCTGAAATTTTTTTTAAGTGAGTGAGAGCTTGATAAAAATTTCCAGAGGTAACTAAATTTACATTAATTCTGAAAATTGGCCCAAAAATAGTTCTTACACTGGAATTGGAAAAGTAGGGAAAATTATCAAAAACAAAAAAAAAATTAACATTTGTGAAATTGGGTGAAAAGGAGTAAAATAATTAAAATCAATTCTCTGATATCTGTGTCGTTTTTTGACATACGATTCCGAAATTTTTGACAGCGATTTTTTTAAAAATATGTCTATCTAACCCTTTTCGACCAGCAGGCAGGTGGCTCTGATTTAAAATTATGAAACTAAATTTGGAGTTTTATAAAAAAAAATCACTAATCATTTCTAGATCACTAATGATTCAAAATAAATGCATGTAATTGTTTGCCTGAAAATTATTTATTTTGTGGGCTTCAAAATGGAAATGGATATAATACAAGTAACATTTTTTCCGGTATATTGAAATTCACAAATAAAGAATGATATAGCAAAGTAGCACTACACAAACTCTTGTTACTATTTATCAAATTACAAAATTCGGTCCCATTTATTTTACTTGGTGCAAATGCCCATTTGTTTTACTTAGTGCCCTACTTATATCATCAAAAATAGCCTTATCACAGTTACATGGAAGTAAATACTGAATATTTTTTTAATGAAATAGCCATACCTTACCTTCAAACCTCTTCTCCTACTAACTAATTATTTGGTCTATGTATGGAATAAATATATTCTGTAATATGATTCGGCAGTTTCAGCAGGTTGAGTTTTTATAATTTTTTGCCGTTTGGCCATTCGGTTAGGTTAGGTTTGAATTATCGTCGCAATAGAGCTACACGCGGGCTATTGGCGACGGGCGTCGTATTTTAGAACCACAGTCAAGAGACGAGCCGACACCTGAATAGGCACCCTACGCAACCGTTAAAGGCGACGTCGTACGCAGCGTTAGGACTTTGAAGGATATTTAACGTGCACTACCTTGCACGGGGTATTATTCGTCGGGCATTTTTGACTGCATGGGCCGTTTATAGGTCAGTTATCAGTTAATAGAAATCGTTGGCCATTCGGAGGTCATAGATTTCAAAATCGCGTTTAAAAGTAAGGGCTTTTGCCTTTTAAAGATAGATGAAATAAAAAGTTTCTAATGCCTTTTCGCTAATGTCTAAAAAAAACTTTTAATACCCTTCACTAGTTCTACAGCCTGAATACGTTCGAGAGACTTCAGTTGTATAAGCCTAGGAACAGGCAAAAGCAACTTTTTGCATAGCAATGTGATCATGATTCATTTTGGAAACTTGATTATGAGCAACGTTTTTAGCTCCTTTTTTACAAGAATATTGTGCCAATTGACTATGTTTTTCATTAAAACACATTTTATAAAATTATAGAAATTCGGGAACATTAATTTGGACAAAAGGGCACATTGTCACAGTCAGGGAGGGGGCTCGAGCCCCCCGAGCCCCCTCCCTGGCTGCGCGCCTGAACCTAACGGTATTCGAAATTAGAAGGTTTACTAAGCGGGTCGGCGATAGCGTCACACCAACTGAAACTATCCTTGTAACTATTCTAGGAACTAGGCTACCAAGCGATATCAAATTGTGGTACTCTATCCACAGAATTTCACCATTTTTAGACAAACCCCGTCAATGTGCTCGTTGTTTTCGCTTCGACCACGTAACTAGATTTTGCACCAAAACCCAAATTTGCGCAAACTGCGGAGAAGTAGGTTGTCAACCTCAGTGCAATAAACAGCCCTACTGTTCAAACTGCGGTGAGGGGCACCCTGCCAATCATGAAAAGTGCACTGCTCGACTAGAGGAATCCCAAATTCTAGCGTTAAAAGACAACCACAATTTGTCCATCTCGGAAGCTAGATCGCGTTTTAGGCTTTCCAAAACTAACCGTTCGTTCACGGAGGTCATTAAATCTACTCAGCCTAGGGCTGAGGATCTACGTGAACAAATAACCAAAGTTATCGAACAAACTGTTGGCCATACTCTCAACCAAATTACTTCATCCTTAAAAGGTATTGTCGAACAACAAGAACAAAACACAAAGTGCCTCGGCATTCTGTTCACCCAGTTGGGACGAGTGCTGGGAAACCTAGAAAAGAACCAGCATCCAATCTCTGACGCCCATAACCCGGAAAACCTTCCACCCACCAGCAATAACACCCTACCTAATATCTTGGGTCCCATTAAAAACACCGCCCTTAAAGAAAGCCTAGCTCTTCTAGATAAACAAAAAGCTACGATTGAACAGCAAGGGTTGCCTACAATCTCTACTCTCAAAGAAACAAAGTCGATATCTCTTCTAGCTAACCATAAAACTAAGGTCTCAAGCCCCACTGACATTCTGTCACCAAATAAAAAAACAAAAACTGACCCACCGCCCCAAGGCGCTCCCTTTAATAGCCGTGATGAATCCCAAATGGATACATCTTCCACTCCGTGTGTTGAGGTGCCAAACCCCGGGGATGAGGGGGGCGGTTTGGCCTAAAACCGTTCATCCATGCCAGGATCGGTTTCATTTAATTTGGTTTTATTTTTTCCTTTTCAATTTCCTAAACGTTGTCCAGTGGAACTCCAGAAGCCTCACAAATAAGAGGCACTGGATCCTTCATCCGTCTTTTCCCCCGTGTGATATCCTGGCATGCCAAGAAACATTCCTCAAACCGACACGTACCTTCTCTATTCCCAATAAAACCATTTGTAGACACGATAGAGTCGGACCTCAACCAGGCGGCGGCCTTCTAATCGCTATCAACAATAAGTTTAAAGCATCCCTTATGGACTTCTCCCACTTACCGTCTCATGAAAACGAAATAATGGGCGTAAACACGTGTTTCAAGGGAAATGATTTATCCATCATCAACATCTATGCGCCAAAAGGCAAGTTCTGTAATACTTGGTTGCAGGAGATTTTGCGTTCTGCCGCTCCCCAAGTCCTTATCCTGGGTGATTTTAATTCCCAACACTCCTGTTGGGGTAGCGAAAGAGATTCTCAAGGGGCACAGATCCTTTACGACTGGATACAGGACAACGACCTGATCCTGTTGAACTGCTCCACGCCGACTCATATTTCCTCTAGGGGTAACACTTCACTAATTGACTTAAGCTTGTGCTCCCCTAATATTGCCTCAGTTTCAACCGCGCTCGTTGCCCCCGATGGCTTTGATAGCGACCATTTCCCTATCCAAATCTCCGTCGGTAACCCGGGCATTTCGGAAAGTTATAGATTGCGCTACAACTGGCCCAAAATTGCTGAGGATCTTGCCGTAGCAGGCGGTGGTACGGAGATGAATCTGAGTGAGCTTACCCTAGTAGCATTGCTTCTCGAAATTTGCTCGATCGGTCATCGATCGATCATCCGTTTAGCGAGAACTCACCGGTGATTGCACCCGTTATCCAAAAGTGCTCGAGACGAGATCGGCAATCGGTGATCGAAATCCCATCGAATAAAGTCATCGATACGATATCGGTCAAAGGGGAAAATTCAATCAACGTACGTTTCATCGGGAAATTATTTTCGAATCGATATCGCAACGATAAAAATCCGAAACATTAGACTTTTTTTTTTATTTTAGTGCATACAAATCGCGTTAAATTATTTCAAAAACTCCACATCCGAAAAATATCATGTTCCAACTGGTAATAGTTATTTTTCATTCACTTACACACACCATGTTTAATTACGTGCAAATAGATAAATATTTTTACTGTGAACTTATTTCTTTTATTTACTTCGAAATTAATTTTTAACTTTTTTTTTTGCCATGATTAATTTTCGATAAACTTAACATAAAGTAAAATAGATTTTTGAATAAATATTATGAACCCAAAAAACTTAAATACGTAAGTTACCAAGAGTTATTTATAAATTTAACATATTTCTATTAGTGTTGTTGACTTAAATAAAGTAATATTTAAATAGAATTTGCAATTTACAAAAGAAAAATCAAAATTAAAATTTCTTAATCAGTAACATACAACTTCATTAACAAACATCTTTTTCACCTCTTTATTTACACGCATTCCCACTGCAAGCTTCAATGGCCGAGTGGGTTAGAGCACGGTTCCCCGATGCAAGATCAACGCGGGGCTTCAGATCGGTGGTTCGATCCCCCTGATATCCGATATTCCAAATAATAATACCAACAAAATAATTAGTGTCGCCCTCTAGTTTAAGAATTTTGTACTAACATGTCGTAAACTGATCGGAATTTTATCGGAAAGTGTTCGAAATTCCATCGGACGATGAGATTTCGATTGCTGCTCATCGGATTCTTATCGATTTCTTATTGACATTTGATCGGAATCTCATCGAAAAAAACTCATCGATGGATCCTCGATCGAGCGGACATAACCGAGCAGTTTTCGAGGAAACGGGCACTTTTCGATTGAAATCCGATGTTCGAATTCTCATCGGCTCACCGGCGAACGATGAGTATTCGATTATCGGTCGATGAAAAATTGCTACTAGGGTATCGACATCTGTAAATCAGCTATCACGGGACACAAAGTTAAAATCAAACGCCCACCCTACCTTGGCTGTCCCTGGTGGTCGGCTAAGTGCTCTCATCTCCTTGACAAAAAACAGAGATTTCTGAAATTGGCACGTAATCATGTGTCTTCTTCGGCTTACATCGCATACAAGAAAACTAGTGCTGAACTCAATCGCCTTATTAGGTCTCTTAAGAAAAAGCACTGGGACATGGTGTGCAACGAGGCTGGTACCTCTGGTTCTATTTATAGTATTTTAAAATCTTTCAACAAACGCGACACCAGCATCACAAGATCCCTTAACTTCCTTCAAGTAGGTGGTCTTAGCGTCACATCCCCTCTAGCGCAAGCTAACTGCTTAGCTACGACACTCCTCAAACCTAAAATCCGTATAGGCATCCCATTGGACATGAGCGACCCCAATGAAAATCCCATTGGAATGCCGTTCACCCTCTCTGATCTGGAAAACGCCATTTATCGTTCACGAAATACTTCACCGGGGCCTGATGGCATCCCTGCCAAAATGTTCAAAGTATTCCCTATCCATCTGAAAGTGCAATTACTTGCTATCTTCAACCACAGCTGGCTAACTGGTACCGTCCCTGACAGCTGGAAGGAAACTACAATCATCCCAATCCATAAAAAGAACAAACCCAAGGAGTCTCCATCGGCTTATAGGCCAATCGCGCTAACTCCGGTGATCGCGAAACTGCTAGAAAGAATGATCCTACAACGTATCCTCCCACTAGTTATGGCGTGTCCCAAAATCCACCCACGTCAGTCCGGGTTCCTTCCTTTTCGGGGTTGCGACGCGAACCACTCTATCCTCATGCACGACATCAACCAAGCAAGGGAAAACTCTGAATTCATTGCTGCGATCGCCTTGGATCTAAAAGCCGCATATGATCATGTATGGATCGACGGGCTGGTTCTTAAATTATCCCAAATTGGAGTCCGTGGAACCCCTCTATTATGGATTCAAAACTTCCTACTGAACCGAACTCTTCGCGTTAAATGGCGTGATACCTTCTCCTCCCCCATCTCCAGTTACCGTGGCGTTGGGCAAGGTTGTGTGCTCTCTCCTGTGCTATTCTTCGTGTACATGTATGACCTTTTTAAAATTCTCCCGTATGGCGTAAAGTGTCTTGTTTTCGCGGATGACATCATCATTTACCAGCAGGGTAAGAGCTGGGACTTGGTCGAGAGAAAATTACAAGTGGCACTGCAGTGTATCAAGCGCTGGTGCGACGAATGGCAGATGGTTATAGCGCCGGACAAATGCGAAGCTATCAATTTCTCCAGAAGGCGTGTGAGACCTATGTTCCAACTCACTTACGACAACAACCCAATTCCCTGGTCCTCGTCTATCAAGTTTCTCGGCATCAACCTGTCCAGTAACTTATCCTTCAGAGCACACTTCCTAGTGCTCAAAAAGAAAGCTTTCAAACGCACACAAATTCTTCGAATGATCTCGGGAAAGAGTTGGGGTACTAGGTCCCACCACCTCATAAGAATCCTCAACTGCACCATCCGTAGCATCTTTGATTTCGGCTGCAAATCTTGGACCCGTGCTTCCCTCACGGACAAAAAAGCCATCGAAACATGTTACTATTCTGCTCTTCGGGCCGCAACGGGCCTGCCCCGCTGGACGCCCATCCCCGTCCTCCTTGCAATTGCTGGGTCGACTAAGATGATCGATCGACACTCCCTACTTACTGACATCTTCTGCATCAGGAGTTTTGCGTTGGACAAGGCATCCCCTATGTCCATAATCTTTCGGAATATCAGCAACATCGGGCCGGGCCCATATACCTCAGGGTCACTCCTAGATAGATTACACCTCATCCTTGAAGATAACAACATCGAGAGCAGTAATATTATCAATTGCAACTACTTTACCCAACTACCACCTAATATTTCCTTCCATACAGACATTTATGATTTCCAGAGGCCCAATTTAACCCCAACTGCTGTTTGCTCTCTTTTCGAAGAGCATAAAAACACCCACTGGAAAGATTCGCTGATCATCGCCACTGATGCTACCAAATCCGCTGGCGCAACAGCTATCGCGGCTATCAGCCTAAGTGAGAAGGCACTTATCTCAGGCCAAGTCCCTAATATCAACTCAATCTATACGTGTGAAGCTCTTGCAATTGTACATGCTCTGAACCACTTTTCCCATAGGACCAAACCGATCATAGTTCTTTCTGACAGTAAGTCGAACGTTCAAGCTCTCCAGAATGTTAATATGAAATCCCACTCAGCAACGTTATTACTTGGCAGAACAATCAAGGAATTCTCTGAAGGAGTTACATCTTGTGAATTCGTATGGGTTCCCGCACATGTGGGAATACCAGAGAATGAGCAAGCAGACCGGTCAGCAAAGAGTGCTGTGTCCAAAAATTTTATTAGCCGCCTTGTTGCCCCAGAAGACATAATCAATGGTCTAAAGAAAAAATATGCCAACCACGTGGTGGAGTCATGGCTGCAAACTAAATATGCTAAATCTCTTCCTTGGATCAATCCAAAGTTAAATCCTATTCACAAATTCTCCCCTAATAGGCAAATGGATGTGCAACTTGCCCGTCTTCTATCCAAATCAACCACCCTAAACGCGACTTTACATCGTTTCAAGCTCACTGCTTCCCCAACGTGTTCGTGTGGGAAAGCCGAGGAAACCCCTGAGCACGTGCTTCTGGAATGTGTTCTCTACGAGGACCAACGAGAGACTATGAGGAACCTCCTCGGTAGCATCCCACTTAGCTATGGCTGGATTATGGACTGGTCGGACAATGGCCTAAACAAAATAAAGGCTTTGTGTAGGTTCTTAAAGAACTCTAGGCAGATGTGAGGAATATAAAGTTATCAACCAGTTGAATCGAAAATAATAAACCCTTTTTAGCTTTTACAGACTAGCATAACGCTATTGATTCTCTACAAGTTACGCTATAGCTTTTATACAAGATTATGCAACTCATTTCCTACAAGTTACTCTATTGACGTCCTACAAACTACGCTATTTGATTTCCTACAACAGGATCGATAAAGGAATATGACTGGTATAAGCACGCCGTCGGTGGAGCAGAAAACCAGCAAAACAACCAACCAACAACCAACCAAGACGCGGCTATTCGGATATTAAAATTTAATAATTGTTATGAAATAACCAGTTGAAAGCTTTATTTGATTGTCTTGTGTAAGTAAATAAAACCATGACGAGTTTTCCGGATCTCAAATCACATATTTCTGTAAGTTTTTTCAAGGCAATGTTCCTGTTACGATTATGCTGTGCGTTCAAATATACAGTTATATATTTATGAACAATGTTATTATTAATTTTTTTAGGTATCTTTTAAGGAAGCTGTTCAGAAAAACAGTTTTTCTGAATTTTTTAAGCGGTCTAAGGCTCCATTGTCCCGTTTAAAGTAAGTATATGCGGTGTTCGGTCAAAATTTTCTGATTGTTATATAGTTTAATAAATATTGTTAAGTATAGTTTATTTTATTGGTTAATACTCGACATAATTTAGAAGTCAAATTATTTGTTTCTTTAGTAAACTGCTGTGTGACTTGACAAGTTGTTCTAGCATTGGGCACAACACTATTAACCATAACATAGCTATTGAGTAGCACCTCTTGACTTTGGATTTATTAACCCGGTTGCCCACTCTACTTTAGTATATAAGCTGTAATATCTCTGTTTATATGATGCTAAACTATGCATGTGCCTTATAGCTGTGTAGTGAGATCCAAGTCTAAACCATGTATAATGTTGCTATAAAATTAAGTTGAGAACAAGCTCATTTGTTGGCTTTGTTACTTTATCGGGTTTCTAAATTACTAGGCCAGTCGGTTGCAATAGCCCTTGTGTTAGCCATAGTTGTAATAACCACTGCAATTATGAAAGGCTCCAAGAAAAATTTAAACATTTAAAGATTCATATTTAGTTAAACTATATTCATGTTAATCACAATTTTTTTGTAGTTATTAATTAAAAAAAATTAGCTAAAGATTAACAGGTAAAAATGAATATTGATTAATTTTTAGCAAAATTGCAACAACTCCAGTACTACATTTTACATAGGCAGAATTCGACTGTGGCCGTTTTCTTGCTTTTTTTCTTATTTGCATTATTAATTTTTTGTAGTGCAACTGATGTGAAGAATATAGTAGAGATAACCATCCGAGAAGTGCTCATTGATCTAATTGTAAGTATTGTGTATTTTAATATTTTTTTCCATGTCGAGTATTTAAATTTTATTTTGGTTTTTTATTATAGCATAACAGTATATAACAGTTTATTATTCTTCAGCATCAAATATCCTTTGTCAAACTTTCAAAGTAATTGGCCCACTAATTATAACTTAAGTTTTTCTATAAAGTACTGTATTTTTGTTTCTATTATATATATTTTTATGTGTTTAAATTAAACTTTTGTGGTTGTTAAAAGGAAACAATGTCCTCTTAACTATCCTGTTGATGACCTTTTTTACAGCCCCGTCATAACAATAGCCATTTAAATTAAAGCTATGTAAACATAATTCTGTGTCTCTCCTTTTCTTAAAATAATCAACTAGAGCCAAGTGGCATTTACTTTTCATCTATTTTGAATAAATCAGAATTTTTTTTTGTTCAATGTAAAAAAAAATCCCTCTTCCCTTCTTAAATGATTAGAAGAAAAAACTGATTTCAGTTTTTGTTGCTTGTTCGAAATTAGACCACAAGAAACATTAATTTATGTTTTTTTTATTATCCTATTGCAGAATATAAGGGCCGATAGCACTCTCTTGGAAAGAGTTCTTCAATTTTCAATTGATGCTGCTATGCATGGTATGCATATATTTTATATATTTAATGCAAGATAACAGGGTGGTAACAGAACCTGGAAATCAGGGAATTCTCAGGGAACATTTTAATTCTGGAAATATCAGGGAATTCTCATGGAATTTTACAAATTTTGCCAAATATCAGGGAATTTTTCCTATTTTGGATTTCTTAAACAGTAGGTTTAGGTTCTTGTGATCACTACTAACGGGCACTTGATTTAAAAAAATCTTGTTCCGATTTGCCTGCAGAAAAAATCTTGGAGGAAGGATCAATCTCTCTCACGAAATCATGTATTAAATGATTTTCTGATCACATGATTCCTCTAAACTTATTCATATTTTCGGTAATGTAGAAAACTTAGGTAGGCTAACCCATAATCCGGAAAGTTTTAATTCCCACGATATCTTAATTAAGTTGTGTGTATTGCATGTTTTCTAGGTAATTGTAAAATCGGGGAAATTTTTGTGAAATTATCAGGGAAATCATGGAAATATCAGGGAACTTTTTTTCTAGAATTTTGTAACCACCCTGGATAAAATTAATTATATTGTACAATCATAATCTACTTTTGGCATCATTTTACAGATATTGCTCCTGGTAATGTACCTGTTCTTATATTGGGAGACATGTTTGAGTCATCAACTATTGTTGAATGTGAAAAGTACTTCACTTTTGTGGAAAGCAGGGTAGACACATTTAAAAAAGTATGTTTTTAATTCATTGTAATGGGAATTTGTTTTGTTGCTATTACATATGTTAGATTTACATGTGATTTTTTGCTAAATACAATATTATTTACATTTTTTTTTTCAGGATTTGTTCTTTAAAGCTTGTAAAAATCACTTGTTACGATCTTGTAATGGTAAGTTAAAGCAATTAGGATTTTAGGTATTTTATTCACCAGTCTTTCTAACAATGCACACAAATTCCACAATTGTAAAAATAGTGATATTTTAAATTTATTTTAATTTTGTTTATTTCTGATTTTCTACAAATATAATTTTAAGTGTAAAAAAAATGTGTGGGGAAAACAATTAAAATGCATATAATATTTTTTACTTAAAATAACTAGCAATTTACAGTTTTACTAATTTGTTGTGTCAATGCTTGGAGGTATAAACCGTACTCTATACATTAAACACTACATATACATCAATTGATAAATCATTAAATGACCATGCACAAAGTTGGTTCAATGTGAAAAAAATATAAGTTTTATGCTATACCAATAAAACCAAAATTAGTTAATATGTTGATTAAATTATAAGCTAATCTATTGCATCTGATTGCCAACTTCATTCCAGAATAAAATTCTGAAATATTGTTATATTTATCAATAGCTTTAATTGATAAGTTAAATTGGCTAATTAAATATGTTAAACTTGTTAAACATATTGAGGGGGAACCATGTGTACAGTTTAACTGATGTACTAACCAAAACTTTTAATTTATATTTTAGATTTACTGAAAAGATTATCCAGGTCCCAAAACACAGTATTCTGTGGACGTATTTTGATGTTTCTTGCTCACATATTTCCTTTATCCGAGCGGTCTGGTAAGAAACTTATTTTCATATGATATTGCATCAAGGAGATAAATATTATATTAGTATAATGATTAGCATTTTAATGGCTTTATTGTAAAAATTACTTTCTAAGCATATCTGTAAATAAGTAAGCAATGATTTAAAAGTAAGTGGCTTTTTTTTAGGTCTGAATATCATTAGTGAATTCAACTTGGAGAATACTACAACATACAATACAAGTGATGACACATTTCCTGATTTGATTCATGATAAAGAGGACATAACTGAAGAAGGGGAAATCAATACAAGTCAAATGTATGCCTCTGATTATTGCTTTTTGCAGAACTTTGTGTTTTATGTATTTTTTGCATTACAGTATAATTTATTTTTAAAAATAATTGCATTTATATATTTTTCTTCATAGCCCTATTGTTGTGGACAAAAATTTGTATAAGAAGTTTTGGTCTCTTCAAGATTATTTCCGTAGTCCCAACCTTTGTTATAATAAGTTACAATGGAGAAATTTTTCAAGTGTAAGTACATACATTAAAACAATTATTGAATAAATATCGTGTTTTGTGAAATAAATTAATATATATTGGCATGGAATACTAATTTATGTTGCTTGGTGTTTTTTTTTTTGTTTTTTTTTAATTTTCCAGTAGGGTATGCTGTTTCATAGTAATGTTCGACCAAGTAATATCAGTGTCTACAAATTTTATATTTAAAATAGTTGCCATAATGTCTTGCCATCTGTTTCAAAAAATAATTGAAGGAATAAAATCATTCTTTGGAACTTTAAAATGCTTATTAAGTTTAAAAGAAGTTAGATTTTTTTTTTATTATTTCTGATAATCTTACAAATTGAATCCTTTTTTTATTTAGTTATTTGCTTAGTAATTTTTTCTAGGGACCTACATTTTTATAAAAGCTATTTTGTTTTTAGTGTACGAGTGACATTCTAACGGTCTTCGGCAGTTTTAAGTCTGACGATGCCAATACTTCTAAATGGAAACAGTTGCCATCCGCCAATGGAGGTTGTGTATACTTTGCCAAATATCTGACCAGCCCAAAGGTATGTTATAATGAAAATCACTATTTTTAATAATATCTTAAATAATATATCTAGAGTAGTAAGGTCACTTGTGCATTCATTAATGGATATTTAACCTTCTTGAGAGCTTAGTGGATTGGCTGAAATGTAAACAAGTATTCACTACATGCAAGTAAAATTTATATTTTGTAATTTAAAATTTTATTTCTTAAATTATTTGAAAAATTATTTCTGTAGCAGATGATTAGAAATGAAATCTTCATTCTTTGACTTAAAATTTTTTGTAAAATTAAAAAAACTTATAAATGTTTAAGAACTAAGGTGTTGCTGGAAAACCTCACTGTTAGGTGACAAGTTTATACGTCTGTACCCCCCAAATTTTTAATTTTTAATTCTTATATATTTTACAGCTCTTGGAATTGGAATTAAGTGACAGCCACTTTAGACGCTACTTCTTGGTGCAGTTCCTAATTCTGTTTCAGTACTTGAACTCTACAGTCAAGTTTAAGTTGTAAGTTGTGTATTTCAACATTTCTTTGTGGATCGTATTTTGTTCCATTCACATAGGCTTGACTATTATTATTCTAAATTGTGTGCAAGTGTTGAATCAGTCTATATGTTTTCAGAGAATCTTATATGCTAACAGAAGATCAACAAAATTGGATTAAAGATACAACAACAACAATCTACCGAGTAAGAATGTCTAAATGTATAGTTTTCATGTTTTCTATAATAATAAAAGAAAGAGTCTGTCTGTGTGTATGTATGTCTGTGGATCGCAAAACACCTACTTAGAATGCTCTAAAAAATTCGAAATTTTTAATATAGATTCCTTTTAATACCTACGTGTGCACCTGAGGCTTAGTTTTTTCATAGTTGTTCTATTTTTAGAGAAAATTCGAAATAACTGGAAAAAAATACACCACTTTCGCTCAAATCCGATAGCTTTTTTTCTTTCGCGTTGTCATTGGCTTAAGAAATTAAACTAAGCTCAAAATAATTCAAATTTGAAATGTTTATTTTATTCTTTTGCCATTATATTTAGAAACTACATTATTTATTTAAAAAATAATTTATTCAAGGATATCGCGGTAGGTCTGTTTATGATTATTTAATGTCTTCATTTTTTCGCCAAATGCATTGCCAAACTTGCTAAAATGTTACCTAAAAAAGAGCCAGATGGGTAAAATTTATTTTGTTTAAATAATTAATCTGGTTGGTTTCTCCAAGATCATCGTGATTGACCTGAAAATGTCAGGGTTTGTAGCTATATCTATATTTTCTCGCCAAATTATTACCAAAAATGTGCCACTGACCTAAGAGTTTTTTTTTTTGGTTTTTTTTCTGGCTGTTACCTAGTCATCGTGTTCTAGAGCTGTACCAAACTATCAAAGACTGTTGAATCTTCATTTTTGCGCCAAATATGTTATCAGAATGACGGAAGGAGTGCAAACATTTTGTATCCTCAAGTTCTTCTACATTAATGTTCGAATCTGACAAACCACTGGTTTTGCTAAATTTCAGGTAGTCAATCTTATTGAAGCAGATAACAACTTTTCAATATTCTTTACGACACCCATTTTCCATTAAGTTAACGGGTTCCCAGCAAGGCGGGACCATACTGCTAGTATGTAATAATAATTGGCATAGTTAAAATTTATATTTTCATCTGAATGCAGAAAAAATATCAACATTTTGAACGTTTTTAATGATAATTGGTTTTGTTGATAATTTATTTTTCATTCAGTTTTTTTTTTTGTATTTTACAACTTTTAATGATCTTTAAAGGCTATTTCGATTCTTTTCTAAAAATATATCATTTGCAAAAAAAGATAAAATTATAACATTTGTTTTTCATTTACCATCTTAATGAAGTTAAAAATGATATAGCTGAACCAGAAATGCCTAGTGATCTAAAAACTGCTAATTCTTTAAATACATATATTTTTACGGCTGCCAAAATAGTGAAGTTGTTAGTTGTTTTGTAAGTGCAATGCAAAAATTACTTATCATTATAGAGTACATTGATTTTAAGTAAAATAAATATGTTTAATATATATTTTTTAAAAAATTATATTGAAGTAAAATGTTATTCTTGGACCTTTTAATTCAATCTAATTATTGTTTATCTTGTACTTCTTAAATCTCCATAACCCTAAAAAAGCAAATTTTTTTCTACAAAATATTACAGTTTCTTCAGGACCACATAGGTTTTTTTTTTTTTAAATAAAAACTATTTTGTATACCATTAAAAATTAACCAACCTGACTCTTGTATAATATTAAAATAATGCTTCAAAGGTTAATGAAATACTTATATTTTTCTGTTTTCTTTAGCTGTTAGAAGAGACGCCTCCAAACGGAAAAACATTTGCTCATGATGTTGTTGTAAGTGATCTATTTACTGAACTATTACTGAAATGAAACTATTACTGAAAATATAAAGATATAATTTTTTTAAAAATTATCTGAAGTAACTTATGGTTTTATAAAACTTTTTTAAAAATATTCTTGAAGTATTGTATAACTTCCAGTTACTTAAATTCACTTGAAATTAAGTGCTTTAAATTTTCAATTGTGTTTTGCAGAAAATTTTGCTTAGAGAAGAATATTGGAATGCCTGGAAAAATGAAGGATGTCCAGACTTTAAAAGTTTGACAGATAAGGCTGATATCGAAAAGAGGTACACATAAAAGGAATAAGAAATTAAGTATTTTTTGTGTGCAGAAAAGATTATTAATTAATCTTTTAAAAAAAGGCTATAAATTCTCTAGGTTTAAATATTGCATTATTGTGCTCAATCTAACGTAGCTCAAAAAAATTTCCTAACTATTAAACAATTGTCTAATCATTAAAAAAATGAGAATATGATCTTAAGGTAGGCGAATACCCAAAATTTCCCAAAATTCTAAAATTTTTACTATTGTTTTAATCTTTTCCAAATTTGGCATAGTGATTACAAATATAATTAATAATGCTATTTAGGCTTTGGTTTTTATTTAGATATAATTTATTTATTTTAAACGGTGTTTTTCGACTAAAAAAAGAGGTTTACGCCAACAAGTCTACCACATTGAATTTTCATCCTATGAACATTTATTATGTGTTAAATTCTTCGTTTTGAACTGATACATGCAATGACCCTCTAGAGTTACATACAAATTACAAGAAAAAAAAGTTATTAAGAAAAATGTTATAAATTAACCATAAAAAAAGGATTTTTTTCGATTAACTTACACTTGGACATTTTTTAAAAAAAAACTTGTATACTTACACCAAATGTTAGTGGTTCATGGCACAAATATATATTGAAATAGCATCTGTGAAAAATTTCAGGTAAATTAATGTAACACTTTTTATGCTAGAAGTGTTGGCGTAACCCCCTTTTTTTAGTTGAAAAACACCGTTTAAAATAAATCAATTATATTTAAATAAAAAAAATTGCCCAAAAAGCATTGTTCATTATATTTGAAATCACTATGCCAAATTTGGAAAAGATTAAAGTAATAGTAAAAATTTTAGAATTTTGGGTATTCGCCTACCTTAATGTTTTTATTGTATATAGCATCGATTAGATGATAATAAAGACATTAAGATTTAAGACAGTTGTTTTAAACAACTCATTAGTTCCTCTTAACTTATACTTCTTTTTTTCTTTAAATATATTTGTTTGTGTTGGGGTGGGGGGGATTGAGCTATTAACAGGTGTGTGCTATGAACTTCATTTAGTCCTATGAAGTTAAATGTTTTTATTAAAAAAAAACATTCAAAAAGTTATCAGGACCAATTTACATAAAACATATGAAGTTGTTGTTCTGCTTAAAAAGGTCTATATGCTAAAAAAGTGTTTTATTGATTTTTTTAGACTAAGAAAACGTCCCGCTGATGACATTCGGGTGTTTCGCAGCAAGAAAACTAGGTATGCATCCAATAAAATCATGTCTAATTTTTATAGTTAATATACAATAGAGACTTATGCTTTATAAAAATAATTGACACAGATCAAGTAATTACACTATTTTTTTTTTTGTTAATTTTATTTACTTCATATATTTAGTGCTGATACAACTAAAACCTGGAACTCGGTTACCAACAACTGGGACGCTTGCCGATCAGCAAAAAGGTAACTGTTAAAAATTGGTACTTTATATTGTAACAGCTACGTAAGGAAAACTATTTTTTTAGTAGTGATGTATTACCATAATTTTGTTTATTAGATTTTCATGTAAATTATAATAATTTCCTATGCATACTGATTTCAATGTGTTTTTCCACCAGGAATTTTGTACCTTCTTTGGAGTCATTCTTTGGAATAACTGTTAAAAATGAGAGTGGGACTACAATTCAGAAAAGGTGCTTAACTTTCTTTTTTAAATAAGAATTTTAACAATTCATTTTAACATTTAAAAAAACTAATTTTTTAAAAACTTAAATACTGTATTTCTTTAATCTATTTTTTAGTAGATTTATGTAGTTTAAGAATGTGCAATTTTTTCCTATTTTTATACTTCATTATAGTTAATTTATTGGGGGGGGGGGGGGATGAGAGCAGTAATTAAAAAAAGCATAAGCCAGTTTTATTTGAATTAAATCACCATTACCATTCACAACAATCACTCAAGAAACTTTTAAGTAATAAATTTAAAGCAATTTACTTTTTTTTGGGACAAAAATCAGTTTGAAATGATGTCATTTTTTCATAAAGAGATTCTTATTGATATGAAATGTTTGCTTGTATTTAAAAGTGAGGAATATTACATGTTTATTTTTTGAAATATAAATTAATTTAACCAACGATAATTATTGAATTTTATCAAATAATTATTGCATTTTTTAAAGAAATAAATGAAATGCCAAATTTGGCATGTAAATATTTAATATAGAATTAATAATGTGTTTGGCACCTTTTTTCCTGTTGAACACAAATGTTGTGTGGAAACAGGCTAAGTGATAGATTCGTTACAAACCTTGTTATTGAAGTAGAATAATTGTTTAACTTGTGTTAATAGGGATATGAGTGATAGCAAGTATCAGTGGAAAGCACTGCGACTTCTGTGCATGAAATCCCCTCATATATTTACTGCTAATACTGCACCAGCAAAGAGTGTTCCTGAATATCTAGAGGCAGTTATTGAAAAATTTGCAAAAGAAAAACCACAAACTGTAAGTTTGATGTTATTGATATTTCTTTTTTTATATTTTGATTGTCCAAATATCAAAAATTTATAACTTAGTGGATAATTTTTTCTTAAAGTATAAAATGTAAGAATTAGCAAACAACAATGGTTTAATTTCTGTATGGCAGAAGCTTATCATTAGTTAATCAGAATGTCTTTTAGAATTCTACGTGTTAAAATGTTTTGGAAAAAATTTAAATTAATATAAGATTATTTAAAAAATATATGTATGTATATAAATAAATATATGCTTCGCGAAGTTAACTAAATTCTGTGTGTTAATGTTTAAATGCATAAGTGGCCAAGTCAAAGTTGGATAAATCAGGTTCTGAATATTTGCTCCTCATATAGAAAATTACAAATTATAGGAAAAACTGCAATACTATATTAATTATAATGCAATTAGAGCTACATGCTAATAAAAATTGTATGCATAAAAAAGTTAGTATTAAACCATATAACTATTTATTAATAGCATTTCAAAGTACTTTTATAATGCTGTACATTAGTTTGTTTAGTTATAAATGGCAAAAGAGCAAGTGGAAGGTGAAATTTATTTCTGATAATTTATATGAAGATTATATTCTAAATAGTATCCACGGAATAACTTCAGTAGTCTTGAAACAGAAACATAAATTTTCTTAAAGTGAAATTACCAGTTGAAAAATGTGTTAGGTTTTTCTTCAAATCGAAAAAGTAGAAATCAGATAACTTCTTTGCTGCTTGCCTCTCAATTACTTGAAAAATTCGTATTATAAAGTGCAATGGACATTTATGCTATCATAGTGGATTAGTATGAGTGAATTGTTAATATGAATGTTACTTTACTTTGCTAGCATCAAGAAGTAGTTGTTGAAACAGCAGTAGCGGATGATGAAGCCATGGAAGATACCAATGATGAATTTTTCCCTGCTTCAGAGGAGGATTCAAAAGAGGAAGGTAAGAAAAAAACTAAATTTAAATAATTTGTTGTTAAATATCTCTGTTGTCCTTAAGTCCTACTTCTTGGTAGGAAAGGCATATTTTAGTACGAAATAAAGTGTTACCTTTTTAATATTCTTAATTTTTTTTAATGATGTTGAATATTCTTTTTTCAAAATGTGGCTGCTTTATTAATGGCTAAGCCTTTGTAGACTACTTTACTCTTAATTTAGTCAAAGCCCATCGGTGGCGGTTGAGCAATTAGACGAAATAGCGAGAAATCAAGTCAGGAGAGAAATCGTGTCCGATGGCCATGCGAAAGCGGGCGACTGCAGCACTCCTTTCCAGATTGTGGGGGATGAAGCCGGGTCCTTTGTAGACTTGCGAATTCCCCAAAATTTATTGTGGCACCATCAAGGCAGCTCTCGCTACCAATTTTGGCGCTCTGATTACCATGAATCCAAGCTCTCTAAGGATTTAAAAGTATGCCGAGATTTAATTTCGAAAATCAGAAATAGAGATGTTGTGTTTTTTAGCTGCTTGGAGGGTATTGATTCTAAAGAAAGTGGCTTTGAACATTGTCTATTTGAAACCACTCTACAGCTCAAACTAAAAACTAATAGAAGAAATAAGAAAAAATATGGGAATTAATATTTTCCTGATCGTACAACATAAATGTATGTTCCTCTTCGAGTCGTTGATTAACATGGCTTAAAATCAAACTGAATTAATGGAACACTACCTTTTAGAGTGATTAAAAAGATGTCCCTCTTAAATTGAATAGTAACTACCTTGTGTCGAGGTGACTTAAGGTCTTTTGTTTGAATTTGAGTTTTTTTTAAACAACTCCCTGACACAGTTATGTCATTCTATAATTAGATTACTAACATGCAACTAATTTTTTTTTACTTTTCTTGTTACAGTAAAAGTTAAGAAGGACGTTTTGACAAAAAGCATGATTGAGGCCGTAGCAGGAAAGCTACAAAGCCACTGGCAAGCGCTTGCCGTAAAATTTGGTTTTCAAGAGGACGAGATTGAATACTACACAACTTTTCCAGATGCAAAATCTCAGACTGTTCAAATGCTGACTGTGTGGATGGAGCGAGACGGAAGCTTGCCAGTTTTCACAAAGGTTCTTAGCAGCCAAGGGTTGCTGAAAGTTGTTCAATCGCTTATTGTATCTTAACGACCATTCTTAAGGAAGTTTCATGTGGTTGTGTAAATAAAATTTTATTCTCATGCATAAGTTTTGTTGGTTTATTTTTTATATTAATAACTGAATTTCTGTGTATTAGTAATAAACTTGTTTTTATTTTATTTTAAAAGATAAATGGACAATGTTTATTATCAGGAAATTAAGTTAAAATCTATTTGAAAGCCTGAAACTTTTGAACAGAGGTTATTTAAATATATTAGAAATGGAAAGTTTGACAAAGTGTCAGTTTAAGAAAAAAAAATACAAATGCTTTGTAAGTCAAAAATAACATAGATATAATAATAGTAATAAAGTAATTATATATTTTTTATTAGTACCTTACCTATTTATTAAAACGTTAATAATCTCTTCATTTCTCAGCAAAAACCTACATCTATGTACTATCTTCTTTATTCAGCTGAACCCCGTTAACGCAAACTTGAAAAGGTCAGGAATTTTTTATCACATTGAACCAATAAATAGTTACAAAAAAATTGCCCCAGATCATATTTTGACTTTTTGCACATCGCATCATGCAATTTATGTCTTCATTCCAGTTCTTATTCCTTTTCTTGCATGTTTAAATTGGTATACTGCATGGGCTGCAGTATTAATTCAGGTTGAGTGAGATTTCGCTTAAAGTGATTTCATGTTAGATTTTTTTAGCATTAGATCATAGCTGTAGAAAATGCTGGGCTGATGTTTTCAGTTCATCTTAAGCGAAATTTCATGTTAACGGGGTTCGGCTGTATAAATATTCTTCAAAGAAATATTGATTTTAAGTGTTGTGCATATATAGAATAAAAAAAATATATATTTGCTGGCAGGCACATGAATTTATGGAATTTGAGGTTTAAAGGCTTAAAACTAAAAATTTTTGGGCTATGAGTAGACAAACGAGCTGTCGGTTTTTAAAAAAAATAGTTCATTGTAACATTTCTTAAATCCAAAATGTCTGATAAATTAACCTCTTGAAAACTTTTTTGCAAGACCTCTGAAATGAACAGCTTAGTGGAAGAATGTGCTAAGTGACAAAAATATGAAAACGAGAAAAAGAGCGTTAAAGTTTTTTGTTTGCACTCGAATCTGTTAAAAATCGATACTTGCAAACCGTACAAAATATACTTTATTTAAAGTTTATAAAACGGAGGAATCTTGTCATTTTTTTAAGGAAGGAATAAGATGTTCACTGACACAAAAATCAAAATTTTTTCAGAAAAGTCAATTAGTAAAAAAGCTTAGTAGAAAAACGTGCTAAGTGCTTGATCATTGTGCCACTTCCATCTTTTTTTAACAAACTACTGCTACTTGTCTAGCTGTTTCGGTAAAAGTACTTTTGAAAAGTTTGGATATTCTCATTTATAATAAAATTAGTTCAGTTAAATAAAGTTGTGAAGTGAATTCTACATGCATGTATACCTGGGGTGAAGAGGATTAAAAAAAACATCAATTCACACACATTTGATAGAATTTTGAATTTTATTATTTAATATTAAGCTAGAGTAGTACAAGAACTGTATTATAGAAAGTTGAATTTAACAAAATATCCATGGTCCATTTTATGTTAATCCTAATAGAAGTGGTATTCCTGCAGCTATAGGAGGGACCATCTAGAAAACTCGAATGGGAAAACCAAAGTAGCAAGTTGGCATCAGAGAAGTTTCTCAAAAGAGAATTAGATAATTAAATACATGATTAATAATGAATAAGAATAGTATACACACATAAATTCATAAGCTATTTTAGTTAATGAAACCTAATTTAGTTGCAGATTTAAATGGCGAATGGAAATCATTTGTGCTAAAATTACATATTTTAATATACAAAATCACAAATTTGTAATAACTTAACTTTTCCAACAATCGTATAATGATGACCATTATACTATTTCTAGCCAGAATGTAAGCTTCGAAAAGACCCTTCCTACATCCCTTCACTGGGTTTTCTAGGAAAAGGAGGGAACATAGCCTATCTAATCCAAGCGCGCTTGAGGTTTACAATCAAAACAGTTACTATTTCCCCATGTAGGGTGGGGGAAAAAACGAAACAGCTATAAATCATCCCATTTCCAAGAAAACTGCACTCGTGGATGGGGGAGGAAATGCTATCCAAGCTTACATTCTAAACAGACCTATTATAAAAACTTTAGATACATGTAACTAAAACAAAGCAAAAATAAAAAGAATTGTTTTATGTTATGAATAAAGTCAAATATGATGTCAAGTTGTCAATTACAACACCAAATAACACAAACATATATTTATACATATTTACAAAGAGTATGGAACAGCTAATTTATGTATCTTCAACTTCTTCTTCATCACTGAAATATTCACTTTTCTTGTAAACTTTCTTTTTCAGATCCACATTTTGAGTAGTATCATCGTATTTACCTGTGGCTACTTTCAATCTGTATTCTTCTTCCTCTACTTTCTCTTGCTGTAATGGTTTTCAGTTATTAAAGTTGAGAAATTGAATTTATTTTTCACTATAATTTTTATATTTATTTATTAAAAACTGATTACAAAGGTCAACAAAGAAAAAGACTTGATTTTATTGCTTCTTGTTTTCAGCGTTTTGAAACCGAATATGAAAAAAAAATATTAACCACTATTGTCGGGCAATTTGAATAGAGAAAGCTTGTTGGACTTTGTATAACTGAAAATAAATTTTTAAATTGGCAATGTGACTAAACTAAGAATTCTAGAATAAAACAAGCCAGATTCGCATTGAACACAGAATATACTAAAGAGTTATTAGTTTTAATAATAATTTGTTTTCATTTTGCTGATGACGGCTTACTGTTTTTTGTTTATGGTGCTTAATTTGTGCAAAAAGTATATAAAATATTTAACTTGAAATGGGCTTGTTTCAACACTTTGCCACAAAAAACAACCAATGAAATCACAGAATAGGGAGCATGATGTCATAAGAAATATTCCCATTACTAAGTTCATTTAATTATGGAAGTTTACCTGATATCGAATGGCAGCGCTAAGGCTTTCGAGTCCAGGATCTTCACCTACTTCTTCCTCTGATTCTTCTTCTTCACTTTCACTAAAAATGCATTGAAACTGATTATTTTCATGCGCAATTGACTATTTAGAACATAATAAATTGTGAAATTTGTCTTGCATACCCAACTAATGAAAAAAAATGACCCGAAGTTATGCTTTTTATAAATTTATTCATAATATATATATTTTTTGTAATTGGAGACAACTCAAGGGCTTTAAAAATGCTAAAAAATTTGGATCCTTTTTTAACAATGTGTATTTTTAGCTGAAAACATTTATCTGGTTACATGTATAAATGTTTGAGTGAAAGCAGCATAGTTGATCTATTTATTATAAGTTGTTATGATAGATATCCAAAACCTTCACTTGTTTAGGAGTAGAACATTTTGTTGCTGTCTAATGATATTGTGTCCCGAATGTGTTAAACTAAATTTAATGATGGTCTTGAGCAGAAAAAAAGCAAAATTAGCTTCATTGAGCCCCAGTAAAAGTTGAATCTGAACTATCAAACCGATAACTAGTTTTTCTAGTTCATTCCTAAAAGCTACGTTAAAATAGAATTTTGTCATATTTTTTTAAAATACAAACATATTAATAATGGAATCCCAATGACAAAGGGTAATTAAGTAAAAAAAAATTCTAGCATTATTCCCATAAATTCTAGTATAAAATGATAAAATGTGGTTCATTCTCATATTACTAATGTCAATGCTAGCAATACTTACTAATGTGTTCCTTCTTTTTCGAAGTTCCTCTTTTTCTTTTCTTTTTTGACTGGTTCTCTATCACCAAGAATGTTCTTTGGACAATGATAGCTTAAATGACCAAACTCCTGGAATTCAAATGTATGGCATTAATAATACTAATAATATAATATGGTATATTATAATCTTAATACATAAAAAAAGAAAAAGTTTGCTGATTAAATTCCCGCATGAAGCTTTAGATGATACAAAAATGCACATCTATTTTGTCCGGGGACTTTTAAGCCCAAAATATTCATAATATATCTAGCCACTGACTCATCATGAAAAATACTTGGTGCTTTTCAATCTTGCTAAACAGAATCTTTGGTGACAAAAAAAGTATATACAGTTAAGGTTACCTTTGTAAATATTCCTTTTGATGGCAGTTATTAATTTTTGTCTAAAATATTCATAATATATCTGGATGCTGACACACCAGGAAAAATAATTAGTAAATTTCCGGAAACAAATCTTGCCAAATAGAAAGACAAAAAAAGTATGCACAATTAAGGTTGTCACTGGAAATATTTCGTTGAGTGGCAGTTGTACATTTTTAGCAACTTTATTGATAGTGCCCCAATGAAAAAGCACAACTAATTCAAAATCAATGGTTTGATAAATAGACTTTAAATTTAGAAAAAACTCAAACTCTTACCCCACATTCATAACATCTTGACTTATCCTTGTAGTCTTTACGGCGAATGAACTCTGGAGCCCTACCATTATCACGGGCAATGTGACACTTCAAAGTCCTCCCAAACAGCTCTCTTCTGTTCAAAGCCCGAACACATCTTTGTGCTGATTCCTTATCGAGAAATAACACAAATGCGACTCCTGTGCTTCTGTGGGTTTCTTTATCTTTTACCAGAGTTACTCTGAAATAAAACAAAATGTTCACTTTATTTGAAAAAAAATGACAATTTTTTTAAAAATTTTATTGAAAATATTACCTTAAAATTAAACACTATATTTTCATCATAGTGGTTAAATATACACTTTTTATTTTTAAAGATAATGACTTTTTTAGTGTTTATTATTTTATTTACTTTCAATCTGCAACTCTGTTTTTTTTTTAAAGTTAGCTTAACCCTCTTTATTTTGAGGACGCTAGGCATAGCCAGCAAAAGAATTACACAAAAGGATTTATTGAACAGTTACAAGGTTTATACATTTAGCAGTCTAACAATCTCAACCTCATACCGACATTAGGAGTGATTTTGGGAATTTTTTTAGCTGGGTTACTGTTACTTCAACTGTAACAGTCAATAAACGCATCGCAATTTAGAACCCTTGTCAAGTGACAAGGATAATACCAGAGAGAGAAACTGACAGAAGTTTAATGGTGACATTATATTTGATGTGCGGGGGGTATTATTTGAAATTTTTTGGCTGCCCAGGACGTTTATAGAACTAAACAAAACTCCCCGGCGCAACAGCCCATTACTGGGCCAAGGCCTGCTGTGCCCATTTCAGCTTTCATGACCTAGGACTCTGGGGTGCTAGGCATATGTCCCAGTAAGGTGGTCAGCCTCACGTGGAACCCCCAGTGTTTAGTTCCCAAGCATGCTTGGTACCCGTTTTATCGATCCACTTAAGGGATGAAAGGCTGGATCAACCACGCCCAGGCCGTTTATAGGTTGGCAGATATTTTGCTGATGAAAAGACCTGTGACCTTTTGTGTGCAATGCTAACACATTAACCCACAAAGCTATAGCCAACCCCCCATAACGACATTGCAACACTTTGGCAGTTTTGCTGCTTGACAATGCAAATCTCCAAATCGAGACTGGCCCCTATATCACATTTTGCCATATTCGGTCAGGCATTGTAAAATTCCGTAGCACTGTGCTAATACGACACATACGGAATACAATGAGGGCTACTTGCCTACCTTAACAAGGTAGGGCCATTATGTCAGTATGTCTATTAAATACTATAGAGTTTTACAGCAACAACTACTAATTTAAAATTAATTTTTATTTTAATATGTATGTAAAAATATCAATTTTTAGTTTAAACTTTTTTTCGTCTATTGTAATCAACCAGTTATTGTTATCAAATCACGTTGGTCTCGATGTGATCACATTAAGCGGCGTCTACTGTAATAGGTAATTTTATTCCACTAAATTGACAGATTCAATTTGCACTAGAGCTAAGCATACATTCTTCTATTATAAAAATAAGAAGCAAATAAGAACATTTGAGCCCAAGGTTCCCAGGTAATAGAATAACTTGAAAATTAAGGTTTATCTTGCATGCCATGTCTTGAATAAAAAAAATAAAAGGCATGTAAATATGTTTCCAGGAGTGGAAAGAAAAGATTTTTTTTTCATATGCAGATGTAATAAAGTCCTCGGAAGATACATAAATATTGTTTGGTTGTTATGAATAGTTAACATGCAAAATATTTATACTCACTTCACTACTTTACCATACTTTTCAAGTATTTTATGAAGATCATTGTTTGTTAAAGAAAATATCAAATTTGAAATGTACACAGTACTTCTACTGGGACACAAACCTCCGCTCATGTCTTCTTAAACTGAGAAAAAAGCACAGAAAGATTTGGATGACAATGAATAAAAGAATCAGTTATATTTTGTAGTAACTAAAAAAATAGAATCATCGGCAATCAATTAATAAGTTAACTAATGAATTTTTGTTGCTAATGCATTAATTTCTTCGGCTTCTAGTTCTAGCCTCCTTTAGGAGCTTTAACACAGCCCAATACATATTGTAAATTAAAAACCTGGTCAGATGACGAAGACAACACTTGAGCTGGCAAGGGAATTCTCATAGCCTAATTTTAACCTTTTTAAAAGGCTTTAATGGAGCCATTTTTTTGTTAAAATTAAAATGTTTGAAAAAAAAACCCCGATAAAAACGTTGTTATACTTTTTGAAATAAAAGATCTTCAAACCAAAGTCACTAAAAATCTTTAAAAATCTCAAAACAGCGATTTCTAAACAGCAAATCACAAAGATCCAAAGCTTTTATAGTAGGTTTTGTATTTAACCTAATCGACACGTGTTTGGAGAGCTGGAGGATAACAAACCAAGAGCTGTTAGACAACAAACCGTGGGACGACACATGAATATTGCCCATTCGAAATTGAGTAAGAATAGATTATTTCAAGGGGCTATGGGAGCCTTGTGGCTAAGATCTCGAGCTTTGGATCGGCAGGTCCCGAAATCGAGTCATTGCGCAGTTTTCCCACGGGTACATGTCCCCTGGAGACTATTTCCCTCCCCTTCAGGGACATTTCTAAATTGCGGAGGTGGCGTGCGATAGATGCCAGCATCTGTCACGTATGTGTGTGTTATGTCTGTCTTACTTGACGAAGGTTTATAAGCGGATTTCTGACCAAGCACACAAGCCTGAAAATATATGTCTACCAACCAACCAACCTGTTTCGGTAATTATTTTTTAAAATCACAACTTCTTGCTATGCTGTTGATTGTTTTAATCATTTGTCAAGGAAAACTTCTTTGAAACAAGTTGAAATTAAAAAAAAATAATAATAACTAAATAGGGCGCAATTTGTCCTCCTAGTTTTAAAACTCATTTTTCTCAATTTTTATGGGGTATTTGAAAAAAAAAAAATCGAATCTAGTATTTTGGCATAAGAACATTTTAGGCCAATAAAAAAAAAAACTTAAGTTAAATACCTTATTGGCGATAGGAAACCGGTTTTTCTTTAGGTTCTTCTTCGGGTTGCCGCGAGAGAAAATCCAAGTGAGTAACCGGTTTCCTTACACCAATTTAGGCGTTGACTCGCTATTGCTGTCAAAGAATCCTGATGCAGACAGATTCCTATGCAATGAAGTTCTTTTTCCCCTGTGCTCTTCATATATACAGGTTTAATTATGAAATTGATTTAATTAACTATATCTGATATTTAAATCCATAACGACGTCTGCACAGAAGGGGCAAATAAAACTTAAAAATATTCTGTATATATTTTTCTAATCTCTCCAGAACATGATAAAGTATTGCAGTAATATAGTTTAATACATAAAACTAACTAATTTTACATGTTTCATTATACAGCAGAAACCAACATAATAAAACATGTAAAGTGCTCTATAATTGTCTGGAATTGTCTTCTTTTTTAACGTCATGAAGCATACATCATATTGTTAGTCTGGATTTATTAAAATTAACACAATTTAAAAATTAATAGTTTGTAGTTCCATTGATGATCCTTCTGCGTTAATGTTCTGTAAATTTCATTTCCATTTCTTTTATATTGTCATTAGTTTCTTCTTTAGAACTTTTCTTCCACCATCGAACAACAGGGCTTAAGCATATTGAGTCACTTGGAATAACATTTTTGTTGCGATCTAAAAAGTACAAGAAATATCTCACTGAAACAAAATTTGACAAACTAATTTTAAATAATCAATCAATCAAACATGTACTCAGCTTATTAAAAGCAAGTTAACCAAAAAATCAAAATAAGATTCTTTTCTTGTAAAGTGAAAAAAAAAATGTTTCGAACAATTTTATTATTTCGTTGAGGAAATAAGTAACGTCAACGATTACTGATTATAAGGTTTTTTTTAAAACGGATATCGTACGTTAAATGTTTTTTATATTCAGTTCAGATCTTTAATAGCGTATTTTTTTTAAATTTTTATTAAAGTACTATATATCATTGTGATTTAATTAAAAACAGAAGTGGTCTTACCAAAAAATAAACTGGCAATGAATACTGATAAAACTGTACCCAAGAAACCCAATACTGGAATCCAGTTGAAAGAAATTTTGTACAATGGAAATACCTCACTGAAAAATAAATGTGTAGCAAAGTCTTTAGTTTGTTATAAATTTTAAAATTTATAAATTATTTTAGGACACCTTCAACATGAACAGCCAACATGAAAATATTATTTAAAAGTAAAAAAAAAAAAATACTTATAGGATATTGCACTGTTATGTTACGGTTAAAGAATTCTTTTACGTCAATAGGTTTAAAAACATCTATTTTATGACTGCGTGAAAAAAATTCCGACTATTACATTATAATTTCAATATCAAACGCGTGCTAAAAGTTAAACTTTTTGAAACAGTGACAAAAAGTACTTTTTTTCACCCAAAAGCAGTGAAAAAAAAGCACTTTTTTTTCACTCCTTTCATAAGATGCCAACATTTCAAATAAAATTTCGATTTGATAATACCAAAAAAATCCAAAGATTAATCGCTTTGCTTTATTTAAAAGCATTATGCACGTGAATTATTTTTGAATCAATGAATTTTTTTTTCACGAGATGGGAATATTTAAGTCACTGCTCTTAGAACTGAGAGTTCATTGGTTGTTTTCTTTGACATATCTTCTGGAACCTCAAAATTCATTTGTCTAATTAGCACGTGAATTATTTTTAACCAATAAGATTTGATTTTTTTCACGCAATTATAAAAAAATATTGTATGCAACAAGTGTGAAAAGTAATACTTTTTAAAACACGTGTCATTATTTCACTCGCTCGTGAAATAAAATCCACTAGTTTTAAAAAGTATTACTTTTCACACTTGTTGCATGAATAACTATTGCAGATGTGGTTAAATAAGCTGATATACCAAATTAGACGGCGTTATTTGACAGTTAATTATAGCTACATGGTGAGAGGATTCATGAAGGAAATAACGTAAATTATTTGACCAAATGGTGTGGTATGCAATACAAACTAACAGTTCACTGTTGGTTATTCACTGTTATACCTTGTCTATCTAGAATGCAATCTTCAAAAGCATTCTCGCCATCCCCGCATGTAGTTTTCTTCGAAACGGCGTGAGCGTGTTTTTCTCCCACCCTACTTGGGTTTGAACTGTTGGGATTGTTAACCTCACAACGGAACCTCAAACGCGTTAGGTTTAGAAAAGCTATGCTCTCCCCATGTCCTAGAAAACCAAGCGAAGGGATGGGGGAAGAAAGTTTTTCAAGGCTCGCATAGTAAAAGACAAACTATAGTTTGCGTTGTGTGTCTTTCTGATGAAGGCGACGAGTTTTGGTCTCGCCGAAACGGGCACATGTCAACTGCACGGCTCATACAGTGGACAAAAATCTTCCAGTTCTTTTTGGAACACTGTTATTTTACAATCCAATTTTCAGAATTTCTTGTTACAAAAATAAGATTTTTTTTTATAAATAAAAAGTAACTGGTTTTTTATGGAATTTAGGTTTGATAAAACCATTATGATTTCTAAGAAATATTAATTAATTTGGACACGTCCGTTTTTATGATGTTGTGAATCATCCTACACTTACCTCCTCCTTCATTGGATTAAAAGTGACGAATCATGTGAGATCTTGTGGTTTTCTCCGAAGTAAAAAATACGGTCAGTGCCGTTTTTCTTAATGGTTTTGTATAAAAATTAAAATTTTTTTTGCTTTATTTGGTCTTCGAAACTTTGAATAAGAAGAAAAAAAGAAAATGGTTAAATTCTATTTTTTTTGTTTCTTTCGTCATCTTAAAATGGAGATTAAAAACATGCGGATACAGTTTAAGCGAACAACGAATAAAAAGAACGATCTGGAAAAAGTTAAATTCTATTTTTTTTGTTGTTGTTTCTTTTGACATCGTAAAATGGAGATTAAAAACATGCGGATACAGTTTAAGCGAACAACGAATAAAAAGAACGATCTGTTCTTTCCTACAGACCAGTGGAGTTGATCAGTGCAGCCGACTAAATGCCGCCGAAACATGTAAATTTCTACTAACAAATAAATTATTTGCGCCATATCTACGTTGTTTACCTGCATGAATCCTTCCATATACTACCATATGCAAAGTTGAAGATATTTTCTAAATATGGGCAGGTCCATAGCCAAAATAAAACGCAAATTAACTTCGAGCGACATCGTGAGTTACCGTCTATGAGAGTTAGGACCCCCAAGGATTAGTTGAGAATTTTAGTCTCTGGGTATATTCGTAGACCCAGGATTGAGTGAATTTTTATTGAATTATTTCTAATAGTACAAATTTGGTACCACGATGGCTTATATTTGAACTCAAGCTTTTTGACGCAAAACGGGTTAACTACCAACTAGGCCATCGAAAGTCGAAACACTGGACAATTATGTAGAAGAAAGCAAACAAAATCTTTGTTCGATTCTAATTTGGATGAAAGTGCTGTGGCTGAAATATATTATGGTATACATTCAGAAAATCATTGGAATCAGGGGAAAATTTATTTTTCTTCTTGTTCTTGGTGGAATTCAATATATTTTTTACGGTTATTTGGCTGTTTTAGACGAATATAATAAAATAATAACAAAATAAGTTAATTTGACTATTTTTAAACTGAAATTTCTAACAGTGTGATCATAATTATTCGGCAATTAGTGCTTAAATAGCTTTTTGTTTTAATTAAGGAAAATTTTATGAAAATAATCAGCAGTATGGTCTATCTCTGTAGAACTATGTAACAAACCAGAAACATTTTCTCGTAAAACAACAAAAAATAATCGTTTACAAAAGTAATACCAATTTTTTTTATGGATGTTAGGTGAAACTCTATATACATATTCACTGTTCTTTGATTACGGATTAAACTCTTTGATTACGGATAGGGTAGACTGACCAGTGAATGAACATGCAAAGTGAATGAACAGTTGATTTAAAAAGTAAGGATTAAAAATCATTCCACAGGATGGATTGGCAACACTGACTTCCTCTCATCTAGTAGGAAGCTATCTGACATCTGGATTGGTTTTCCTGGTCATTATTTAAAATCCAACATGTTTATTGACTGGACATTTTTGTGTTCATTCACTGGTAAAAGTACTGTTCATTCACTTGGCTTTTATACCACTTTTTATTTGGACCCCCAAAAGACCCAAAGCAATGCAATATTAAGTCAACTCCTTTTTTTTTGTCGAATGTACATATAATGACGGATGTGTTCACATTGTCATAAACCCACAAGCTATGTTTTCGTAAAATTTATGAATTTTCTTAAAACAAATTGCGCTTAAGCGTTCATTCACTGGTTAGTCTACCCTAAATATATTTTTGAAAACAAATCCAAAATAATAACTCACAAATCCAACTCACTTGTTCTTTGCCAAAAGCTTTTCAATGTAAACAGTCGAATTCGAAGAGAAAAGAGCTGTCCCATTCTGATGGGCTGGGCACCCGCTTGTCCCGAGTGGTAGGGTTGGATACTGGAATCCTCCGTACATAGTTCCTAGTCCGAGCCACCCTACAATACAGACGCCTACCAGAAGACCCACAAATGCAGCCTGCGTGGTAAAATAATTAAAAAATGTTTTTTTAGCAATAAGGATTTAAAGAGTGCAGGTAAAAAAAAAACATTTACTTTTTAACCGCAAAAACCAGTAAAATTGCGAGATAATTGAGTTATATTCAAATAATTTTTTTTTCTTGATATTCACTATGGAAAAATCTATCACACGACAGATGACGACTCAGTGGCTGAGAGGTTTAACGCGTCCGAATCGTAAGCCCAAGATTGCGGGTTCAAGGCTGGGTTTTCTGGATGGGAAAATCCTGGGCACGCATGTTATATGATTTTGTGGCATGTAAAAGATCTTTGGAGGGCCCATTTAGCTTGGGTTCTCTAGACAAAATAAAATCTCGGTATACTTTAACATCAACATAGCTCTCAGATTCATAGTAATCTGTGCGTCAGAATTGGTATCGAGACCAACCAGATGGTGCCACAAAAAATGGCTCTCAGTTCTGGGGAATATGCCAATATTGCAGGTTGCAGCCCCATTGGAGGAAAAAAAACAGTAACATACTCATCAATGCAGAAAATACTGTTAGGCATGATCGCATGAATATTTTCTGAATTGCTTGGCGTGTAGCTCTAGTGCGACGATAATTCAAACCTAACCTAGCCTGAATTGCTTGGCTAAGTGAAAATTCCGTCAACATATTTGGTCTGTAGCATTATAGAAGTTTTCTGGCAACTTTTCTACCAAAAATTTCTGTAACACAACATGATTTTTTACATTGATTGAGCTTTTTTTTTGTCATCAAGGAGTACTTATATATAAGAAAAGTTATAATATGTATTAGTTAGATAAACTGCGAAAAAAAGAAAAATTACTTTATCACTCGCTTTTCTCGTGAGTACTCCAATGAAGAATATTGCTAGAACTGGGCCTTCTGTAAAGCTGCTAAAAGTTACAGCAGTTTGTAAAATGCTGCGAGTTTTTGAGATGATAAACGTTATACCTATACATAGCAGTCCATAGAGCAAACCTAAAATACGTAAAAAAGGATTCTTATAGTTATGAGTGAAATTTTTGTAAAAATTTGGTAGGTAGAAAAATGTTCTGCTTAAAATATAAAATATTAACTAAAAATTAAATTTCTTTAAATTACTTTACATTTTATCACTATAGCAGATGATTACAAGTAACAGCTTTATATTTTGAATTTTAAATTTTTGTAACATTATAGTAACTTTTTTTTAAAATTATGTGCGTTGTTAGAAAATCTGAGAGTCAGGTAATAGTACTATACGTGTCGATCCCTCAAAGAATTAATACAGTTCATACCATAACAAAAAAAAAAAACCTTATTCGTAATAGAAATAAGTAGTATGTATATTTTATTATATATCATAAATCGTACTTACAGTACGGTTGAAAAGAACGTAAAATTTTATAAAAAGATATTTTAAGATGTGGAATATAAATTATAACAACCAGAATAAACTACTGTTTCCGTTGCCATTCTTCTGGACGTGGTCACGCTAAACGTCAGTTGAAGTCATAAAAAAAAGAAGATAAGTATTGTAAGAGGACTATCCTCTATTTGTTAAGGCCTATTTCAGCATCACTTAGCTAGCGGAAGCAAATATTCCTAGTTTGATTTTTTTTACTATGGCTTTATTAAACACTTATCCTTGCCTAATAATTTGCTGAGTGTCACCTTCCTGGCTTCGGTCAGTGCCGGAAATGCGGGCTGTACGAAGTCCACCATGGTCACTGTGTGGCGGAGGACATGGTACTAATGAATGATGCACAATGTAAGACCAGGAAACTTTTCAGAAAATAAAAAAAGAAAAAATTTTTTTTAAATTAAAAATTTTTTCATCTTCTCAAATTATCCAATTATATTATAATTATATCGTTTAATTAATATCAATATCATAAATCTAGCTTTAGTATAAAAAATCTTTAATGCTTCCGGAAGGCTTCTCTGATTTTATTTAAAAATTTTCTTCCGGAATCGGGGAAGTTGGAAACGTGTTTTGTTGCTTTAAACTACAAAAAACGCGATTTTGTTTTTGATTTTCACACTAAAACTCCTCTTAAAACGCGATTTTAGTCTTTGATTTTCACTCCTCCAGTCTCAAAATGCACTTCGATCTTTTTCAGTGGATTTTTTTTGTTCCAGAGTGCACTTCTAGCAAGTGGATAACTCTTTTGTTTTTTTCATGTCGTTTTTTTTTCACTTTTATCGGAAAGCTATAAAAAAAAAAAAATATAAATTTTTTTAAAAAATCTATAATAAAAAAAAAATCAAATGCAAATGCAAAGGTATCTGCCTTTTTGAAAAAAAAATTAAAAATTTTACCAAATAAATTTTTTAAATTTAAATAACCAAAATCCTGACCACTTTTTTTTACGAGTGATTTTACTAAAAGAAAAAGTGGTAGTAGTAACTATCATTTCAGTTTAACTGCTCGAACGCTATTGGTTCATGTAAGAAAAAAAGCTTCAAAAGAGTGATTTAGTCTTGGTGCACTAGATCCTGACTTAAACGAGCGATTAAGGAGTGATACCGTTGTGGCATCAGAACTAAAACCGGTTAAACATGATCGTGTAATAGCTTGTGGATATGACCGTCGGTCAGTGGATTAATTGCGGATCGAGTCAGGATCAAAGTGCCCGAGTTTAGTGAAATATCGTCGCACTAGAGCGACAAAGGGAAACCGGCAGGGATTGTTCGATCTGGAGGTAAAAGTGGGACATCTCGAAGAATAAAGTGTTAATGTTGAGGCAAATGTACTCAGACACAAATGTTTATTTTTTTATAAAAAAAATAAAAAAAGCTTTGAATATTTTCCAAAATATTATTCTCGAAAAAAAGTTTTATCCAATGTAAGTTTTAGTCTCATGGGAGGAGAAAAGCGAATTATTTATATCCAATGTTTGTTTGAGTTTCATAAATCACCACTGAATTATTTTATCACAAAATTTCACCTACAAAATCCACCAAAATGACTATAAAAAAAATGTAAATGAAAGTAAGGGTCGAAATCGAAAACGCGTCAAAAAATTTTATGTCTTAATGTAAGATATTCTGGATACCACAAGTAACATATTTAAGTAAAAAAATAGATGAAAATTTGTTAACGCTGTTGCTTTAAGTAAAACATGAACGCTATTATTTTTGACGATTCTCAAATGTTCATTCCTTTGTTTTTGCTATTGATCAAGGAATTTTTGAAATTGTCATTTTTCAGAAAAAGCGTAAGAAACTGAGAAATATCGTCTAGAAACTTTGAAAAATAGCAACAAACATTTTTTTACATAAAAATGTTTTTTAAAAAAAATGAAATTTATTTAATATTTTATTTTTGAAATTTTTTTTTTCAAATACCAAATAGCAAAAAAATTTTTTTACCATTAGTCCAAAAATGAACATTCAAAATTATTTATTCCAAATGTAATAACAAAGATTTTTTTTCAAATATAATTTTATTCCAAAATATAATTTAAAAATTTCAATTTTTCATATTTTATAAATGAAATTTATAAATTTAAATAGAGAAAATAAAAAACAAATAAAACCCTTTTTTTTCAAAAATAAATAATCAGTAGAAAAAAAAATCCCGATTTTTTTGATATTTCAAAATTTTTGTAAAAGTTGTCATTTTTGAAAATTAGAATAGCAACAACAATTCTTTTTACAATAAAAAATTTCAGCACCTCAAAATACTCCATGTATAAAAAAGAATTATTTATTTTGAATCTTTTTGTTGACATATAAGCATTCAAAAATGGAAACCTATAGTGTTACAAAAAATTTCTCTAACTTTTATTTATGCTTCCACAAATGAAATGAATATAACAAAGATTTGTTCATTATAAAACTTCTTAATCTTCCCAAAAATAAATCACACAAGTTTTTCATCAAATTTTCATTTTTTGATATTTTTTGTATTTAAATTTAAATAAGAGAGAAAATACAAACATGGAATTAGCAACCCCATTTTTTTTTACATCAATGGTAAAGTAGATCAAGTAGAACCATAATCCGATCCGATTACAAATTATTGATGTTTGTTCCAAAATATCTAAAAATCTTCTCTTGTTTTAAGTGCATATTATTAACCGTTACCGTAAAAACCCGAAAATCATCTTACGAAGAACTAACACTAGACATTACACTGTGAAAAAAAAAAAAACATCTGTAACCATTACAAAAAAAAAAAAAAAATTTGTAAAAAAACTTTTCCTAGAAAATTTCTAGTAAATAATTACGAAAAATCAGTGCTGTAAAAACACATAAAATATTTTTTTGTTAACATTACATGTTTATTATCATGTCGATCGTAGATTTACAGGACTATTTTATGTATCCCACACAAGTAAATGTTTCTGTAACCTTTACCTGTAACTTTACAATGAGAAATTTTATGGGGATATACTGCATTTTCGCGTGCAATTGTAAAAAAAAAAAAAAATGTATGCTTCCCGGTGTCCCGGTGGTATCTAAAAACCCTCAGTCTCAACCCCCGTCTCCGCGCGTGACAGACGGGGGTACCTGACCACATGACCACACACAACTAGCGAGGAATAGCAGGACTGCCGAAACCCGGGATCGAACAGGAGGAGGACCTTTGGATGTCCGATCGAACGTTCTCCCAACTGTATCATGCGGCACAACCAAACAGAACTCAAATCTGCACACAGGCATCAGATACAGATAGTCAGGAAATGAGAGAAGTGAAATTCAATTTGAAACAATCAACTAAGTTATAAGTTTAAAATAGCGATTGGTCTTGAATCACGATCGAGGTCAGACTTTAGTTCGTGTAGCTCTAGTGCGGAACGAATAATTCTAAACCTAACCTAACCAAATTTTAGTGGCAGATGCACGCGACAAGCACGCGACACTTTCATGTAGAAGAACATGATTGGCTCTGAAACAAATTGCAAAATGTACTAGAAAAAAAATTGTAGCTAGCAGAAATGGAAAATTTCTGTTCAGAATTACAAAAACTTTTTTTGTAAAATTGGTTATTTCTGTAACATTACTAAAAAACTTTCTGTATGTTTTCAGAATTTTTTTCTCAGTGTAACTAGCGAAAACTGGATTTAACTGAGGCCATTAGTTAAAACTCATTTCCACTAGCTAAAACCAGTTATTGCCAGTTAATACTAGTTTTGACGAAATACATTGGTTTCATCTAGATTTTAACTATAACACACTTATATCAGATAAAACTAAAATTAACGGAAAATATCCCGATGTAGGATAATAATGTGGATTAGTTTAGTTAATTATTGGGCTGAAATACAATGAAAGCGTTTGGATATTGGAAGCATTCCACTAAGAATGGTACGTCGAGTTTTTTAGGATTCCTTTGTCTTAATAAGATTGTAAAATACACGCTTATAAAAAATAAAAAGTCAAGCATTCGCAGTTAATTCTAGCTTTATCTGAAACATGTTACACAATTCTAATTTTGGCTAATTACAGCTAGTTTTAACCAATGCAATTGTTCAAAACCGGTATTACCTAGTGAGATCTAGTTTTAGATAGAGGAAACTAGTTTTCACCAAATGCTTTAGTTCGTCCTCATTAGTTAATTCTAGTTTTAGCTGATTCCGGGTTATAACGGTAGCATATATAAGCAACTGCTTTTGAGAAAACTCCCTTTAGTAATTAACTCTCCTGTATCAATCAACTTTCAACTCCAACAAAAACTTTTCAAAACCCATAAATTTGGTGAACCTACCTCTGAGCTCTATTGCAACTGCTCATACTAAGCCATCTCTGAACCTCAATTTGATTGGTTCCGTAATATCCAACTCCATACGTGAAACCGCGAGCCAAGCAGTTCCAAATTGTGTATCTCGTTACAAAATCAAAACTGAAGCTGTTGCAAAAAAATATGATTAAAATACACTGAAATGAGCGAGTAACACTTAGGGGAAAAAATAACAAATGCAAGTATTCCCTTGTAATAAAGTTAACAAATATTAGGAGTGAGGGAGTTCATTTTACACTTTTGTAATGCTATTTTTTCTATTCCAGAAGAGTTGTGGGGCGGTATTTTTGATGTAAAAAACTTTTAAGTTGTTACTTAGGATGTTTTATAGTTAATCTGTATATCATAAATTAAAGCTTACAGTCTGTTCATTTAGATGTATCCAGGGTCTGATCAAGGAAACGTTGATTGGAGAATTTAATAAAATTTATTTTAAATAACTGCGAATTTTAACTTAATGAGAAAAAAAATCGCAAGCTCATGATTTAAATTGGAATTATTAGGAGTATAAGGGTTAATATATTAGATTTTTCCAGATACTTTTAGTAACTTCTCAATCCAATACCAAGTAAATATAGTTTCAAACGAATCCCATCTCCATGGTTAAAGAAATGTCATAGTTATAAGTAATATTCTTATTTTTTTAAAACTTTATTCTATAATTATTAAATTTTTCTTCATTTAAGACTACATAAATGTAATTAGAAATCATAAAAGTCAAGAAAACAGATTAAAAAGTTAGACTTTCGTCTTCATCGCACTTACAAGCCATTTTTACCAATACCACCAAGATTAGAAGGCCGAAGAACTAAGCAACACAACGTCACACTAGTGGACCAATTTCAAATTGTTGACCAATAACGTTGTATCTTAAGATGACGTAGCATCTTGATTCATCTTATCTTAAAAATTTATTCAAATACAAGATCTAGTCACGAATGATCATTGGTCATAATCACAGGATCTTTCCACTAATATGACGTCAAGCATTTAGTTCGCCGGCCTTCTTATCTAGGTGGTATTGGCTAAACCAGGCCCCCGCATGTCTTACTCGAAGAAATCGAGCCTCTGTCCTGCGGATGCCCTCCTCTTGACCTCCCCGAAGCCGCCGACTTCAGAAATGCCCACTGCATACACCGCGATGAGACACGCGAACATCAGCCCGGACTGGAAGACATCGCCCCACATGACGGCCCTCAGACCACCCTGCAAACAAGGCCCAAAGCAAAAATATACACTCTTAAAGCAAAAGAGTGAAATCCACTCCAGTTGGAGAGGTGCATTTTCGACACTGGAAAGGCATGAATATTAACTCAGACTGAGCTAAAATCACTCGTTTGGAGTGATCCTGTCGGAGGTTTAACACACAAAGGATAAACTCCAAAAAGGAGAAGTGCATTTTCCAGACTGGAGGAGTGAAAATTAATCAGACTGAGTTAAAATCTCTCGTTCGTTTTAAGAGTGTACACTCTTAAAACAAACGAGCGATTTTAACTCATTCTGAGTTAATTTTCACTCATTCCAGTGTCGAAAATCAATTCCTCTATAGGAGTGGATTCCACTCCTTTGTTTAGTTAAACCTCCGACAGGATCACTCCAAACGAGTGATTTTAACTCAGTCTGAGTTAATATTCATTCCTTTCCAGTGTCGAAAATGCACTTCTCCTATAGGATTGGATTTCACTCTTTTGGTTTAAGAAAATTGAGTCACAAAATTTCACTGAAAAGGTTTGATTGACAAAAGTGGTGGTAGTAAAGATCGGGAAGGTATAAATAATTAAAAATTTATGATTAATAAAGAAAATAATAATTTTTTTAAAATTGATAAAAATAAAATTTATTGTTTATTATTTTTCTTATGACTCGCGATATTTTTAGTTACCTATACCTTCCTTATTCTTACTACAACTTCTTTCAATTAAACCTTTTCACGCACACATTGAAATTTTGTGACGTTAAGTGTTTTTGTCTAAACTTTTGAGACGAACTATTACACGGTTCTACATACATATAATACATAAATTTATAATTTTTTTGGACTGGATTTTATATTCTCGTAAGAATGGCGATAATCTTAAATTATGTTGTACGCTGCGGTAGCACTGCCGATTAATTGAGTAAAATTGAAATCGTAGTGCTCTTCTGAGATGTTTTTTTGGAATATAACAGATTTTTAATTAAAAAAATTTGAAATCTGGCAAATTTTAGAGACGTAAAGATTTGTCCTTGCGTTAGAGCCAAAGGGGTTAATACTCTGCATTTGTTGAAGGTACTTATAAATACTTAAAGTTATTGCAACATTTTACATCTATTTGTAAAATGATCATTTACATATAATTGTTTGAAAGAAATAAGGAACGAAAATTTAAGTATATCATTGTTAATCAACTTAACGCTATCCTAATTAATTTTTTTTGGGAAACGTTACGTACCACAACAGAATAGAATGTGCAAACTGCCCCTAAAACAATGATAGCAGCCTCTACGGAGAACTCAGTGACAGTATTTAGAGCAAGTACTGGTCCTAAGTTCACGGTACACATGTAAAAGACCTAAAAAATGTATTCATGTTAAGTAAATTTTCTCTTTTCTTGTACTTGAAGAGAGATAAATTTACAATTAGAAAATTTGGAGTAAGATTATATCAGAAGCAAATAATATATTATGCTGGGTTTACATGCTTCGAGCGCTGTTTCCAACATGAGCGTAAGCACTTTGACCTTCATCGATTCGACCTTAGGTTGGCGAGAAATTGGCGAGTGAGATTGTATAGCGCGGCGATTTGATGATGTGACTAAATTGAATTCACGATGTAGGATCAATTAAAAAAGAGAGAAACGGCCAAGATAGTTGCCATTTACCTTATGGTAACCATTTCCTTTGATCTCGGGCAGAAAACCGAAAAAAGATCGGTTGGTGGCCTTGACAGCCAACTTCAGCGGATGTTCGAATAAATACGCATAAAGCGGTTACATTGAGATAATCAAGGCCATGCTGAAATGGCTGCTCGAAGCAAACGCTCGAAGCATGTAACCCCGGTGTAGAACTTAGAACTTTCTAGCTGCAACTACTATTTGGAGCGTTGATTCACAGTTTTTGCGGTGTTTCCAAGCTGCGGTTTCACCGCAGAAGTGGCGAGAACACGCCCCATATAGTAGTGGCAGATAAAAAGTTCATAGATTGTGCTGCAACTATGCATCAAGAAGAAGTGTACATTTTAGTTTAGTTATAATTTTACTATGTAAAATGTAAATGATGTTGTAAAGTTATCTATTTTTGAAATGTAGATAAGAAACTGAAAATCGCATGGTATTTATTATTTTTTTTTTACGTTTTTAAATTTCTAATATTATGTCATTACAAATTTCCATTGGCTTCTTACCGAGTATTTTAAGAGACTTTCAAAACCACTTCCAGCATTTCAAGCTGCCAACTCAATTGTAAATTAGTCAATTATTTAAGTTTACTATGAATCGAGGTGGCAACTTGGCAACTTACCCCCCCCCCCCCAGTGCTTACCCCCCCCCATTTATTGCACAGTGTTACGTTCGTTGTGATCATCATTTGTTACTCATATCTAATTATTTTATTTACCAGTTTTGCAATAGGTCAAGTGGGGTAAGTGTGATTGGGGGTAAGTGTGATAAACAGCTCTTGTAACTTTGGAAATCATTCTAAAAATCTGAAAGTTTTCAATATATAACATTAGACCATTTATAATTAAACTAAAAAGAAATATTGACCTTATTTTTTGTTTAAAGAAAGTTTTGAGCTTTTGAATTTAAGTGCAACTGTCTTCTTTTTATGTGGGTTTTCCTATGTGGGGTAAGTGCGATAAAACAGCAATGGTATTTGAAATGCAAATTTTGTACACTTAAAATTGGAATTCAAACATATAATTTTTTTTTCTACATATGTATGTTTCTTATAATAATTCACTACCAATTTTAGGATTTGGAATTTACTTGAAGCAGAGAACGAATTTTCTTAATGAAAAATGCAGAAACCCTATCACACTTACCCCACTTGACCCTAATCAATTTTCACATAATCATTGTGTAATTATACACGTAGTATTTAGTACTTTAAAAATATTTTTCTACTCTCAATATTCCTTAATATTTCAAATACATTACTTACCATTTGTAAAAGGAATACAGTAGAGATAGCGTACCTCGTAAACTTTCCATACCTTATTTCCAAATACTGAAAAATGGATGTAATAATATCAAACTCAAAGTACATTGGTGATGTAAGTTAAACACAAATGACCGTGTGTATAAATTACGAAGATTTTTTCCCTCAAAATTCTATTGTGCATTCAAATAAGTAGTCACCTAAAAAATTAATTTTAATTATTTTAATATTCTTTTGAAATATTTCTTAAATGGAACTTTTTATAAAAGCCTTTAAAAATCAACATTTACCCACTATCATACTACATGAATTGTGAAATGCAAAAATTTGGTTAAAAAACCTTTTTTAATGTTTTTAGGAGAAAAGAAAAACTTTCATGTTTCTTGAGACCCTAAAAAAAGGAACACAAATTTTACTTACAAAAGTATAGCAATTGGAGAATTAAATTGAACTGCATTTGGCTTTTTTTCCAATTAACGATTTTACATATCAAATTTAATGCAAGAAAAGTATCTGGAAAATACATAAATGAACAAATACGGGCCATTCCTTACAAAACGTACAAAACCATGTCCCCGCAATATATCTTTTACATGAGGGAAAGTTATGCTTCCACTTGAATTATGTTAATACAATGAATGTTTTAGCTACTGACTACTATTGATGAACAAATTAAAAATTATATATATTTGTTTTCTAAGACTATGAAAAATCTTGTCCGTATTGTCCGTGGACTGTTTTGGTTAGTGAATCCCAATTAAATCTTCTTACGCTTTTTTAATTAATTGCAAAAAAATAAGCTAGTCACAAAATGTGTTCCATTAAGTTAAGATAATTTTTGTGGGGATAAGGAGAACAAAACTCGAGAGCATGACAAGGTATCTCCTACAATCATGCCACAATGCAAATATATTGGGATGTAAACAACAAATAAAAACTTAAAAAATCAATAAAAAGAGTTTTAATAAATGTGAACAAAGCTTTTGCTTTCAAAAATGTATTGTAAGCATTGTACAAATGTATTATATTCTGCATTACTTAAATTGTGTCACATCAATTGTAAAATTAAATCAAGTTCTCAATTCTAGACTATTGCTAATATGCTAATAGACAATGTGATGGAATTTCTAAATTAATTTACAGGTAAAGTAAAAAAATGTAAGTTTTCAGGTATTTCCCAGTTTTCCCTGTTATTTACCAATTTTTCAAATATTTACTAGTTCTTCCCAATGGGATGGGAAATACAGTGAAAACTACTCCACGACCGACCACCTCCATTAAACGACCACCTCTACTTACGACCACTTTTTCAAGGCACCGATTCAATGTTAAAGACCACTCTGGGAGAGACCAGATTCCACTCCCCAAGCAACCGGTTTCAAATGCCGTTTCATGAAGAAAAAAAATACTTTTGTAACACTTTTTCCGATTTAAAAAATAAATTAGAAAAAGAGGGAAAAAAGGGAAAATTGAAAAAAAAAAATGAAACAGAAATTTTTGCTGACATAAAAACGATCAAATATAGTATATTTTTTTTACATACTACAGTTTGTTCATAAGTAAATTAGTATAATTCTGTGTACATCATTTACGAATTAATAAGTACACGTAATGATAAATAGATTTTTTGTAATTTCGTAACGGTTAATAATATGTTGTAAAATGAGATTTTAACTTTCTAGCAAATTCACTTTTTGTACTCTAGGAGCGACCAACCTCTATTTACGACCGATTTATTAGGGAACGGGCGGATGGTCGCTCTTAGAGGTTTCACTATTAGTTTTGGACGGGAAAAACCCAACCCTGGTTTCTCCTCTGTACTCTTCATAAAAATGAACAAAAAAACCACATGTAATTCATAAAATAATGCAAAACAATACCTCATATATACTCGAAATTCCGCATTGAAAATAAACGGGCACAAACACGAGACCAGCAGTAATTTGACCAAGTGCCATGGAAAATATTCTATAAATATATATAGGTCCATACTTATACACTTCGGCTGGGCTTCCTAGAATCAGAATGGCTGACAAGCAAGTTACCGATGCAGACATGACCACAGGGAACATGCCCGCTTTTCTTCCCGCTAAAAAATATTCACCCACTGATGCATGTTTGCCTCCTGAAGTTCGAAATTTCAATCCTATTACCACAGGAATGACGAGTGAAACACCAAGTACGAAATAGTCCGTGTATCCCAAAAAAGGTCTAGGACTCATCGCAGCTGATTTCGGAAGCAAGTGAGCTCTTTTCGATTCTCTGCTATGTTTAATCACTCTGTCTAGCTTCCATTGAATATACTTAACGCGAAAAGAATGTCCATCACTCTAAGACAATAGATTCATTAAACCCATAAATATGGCATTAATTTTTGTTATTGAGATTGAGTGCCTTCTTCGGTTGTTCGAGTAAGGTGACTTGAAGTTTGACCTTCTGCAACCTACAACTTATTAAAAGGAACTAAATCTGTCAGCTTATATTTACGGGGATCACTCATGGTATTAAAGCCAGACTACAGAGATTATTTGTCACGGTCCCGCCTTATAGTTGTGCTATAAAATTATGTAGTTCATATAAACTATGTGCCCTTCAACTACAGTTAGATATTTTGTTTTCGTCTGAAAAGCTAGCTTCTGGTTGTTAACCTCACAACAGAACCTCAAACGCGTTAGATTTGGGGACGTACATAAATTACGTCACGCAAATGTTTGACTTTTTTGACCCCTCCCTCCCCCATGTCAGCTGCGTCACATTTGGTCGAGTCCCTCCCCCTAAAATTACGTCACGTTTGTCGCAACCCCAAAAAAAAGTTGATTTTAATATTTCCCTTTGTGTTTTTGAAATTTAAAAAAAAATCATAAAACGATATTTTAAAATTAACTTAGAAAGAAAAAAAGTAAAAGTTGTCTTGGTTAAATAATTTATTTATAGGAATGGATCGACATTGTACTTACATTTTCGTTGTTCAAGGATAAACTAGCCATTCTCAAATGTCTTCTAAAAAAGGGTGGGGATGTAATCGGATCTGGCAACTGTTTAGTTCTGGGTCTTTTTGGTATTCGTCCATGTAGCTGCTAGTCCTCCGATTCCTCAAGGTAGTGTCACAATTTTGTGCGTTACTTCTAAGTTCCCTTAGGAAAATGTCTGTAAAATGTAAAAAGCTAATAATTCCAACGTTGTGGCATACAATAATCCCCCACCTTCTTTCTGATATCAAGTTTTTCTTATGAGGATCTTACGATGAAAAAAGATTTCAGATTTCTCTCTAAAAAACTTTATTTTATGTAAAACAGATTTTCCTTGCGAAATCGAAAATTTTTAGTCGTTACGTCACGCAAGCGATTAACCCCACCCCCCATGTCACGATCCGTCACGTTGTCGCATACCCCTCTCTCCCCCTCTGAGCGTGACGTAATTTATGTACGTCCCCTTTAGAAAAACAATGCTACCCCCCCCCCCCCTTTCCTAGAAAGCCAAGCGAAGGGATTGGGGAAGAAAGTCTTTTCGAGGCTCGCATAGTAAATATACAGACTATAGTAGTGGCGGTGACCTTTATGAAACTGAGGGAATTGGTTGTCCTGTTGGGGGAGACGATGAGATGATTCATCTCTAGAGTTCTAGTGGATCGAAACTTTTGAATGAGGTGAACTCTTTATTATTGATGAATTAAGAATAGTTAATGTATTTCAATAAGAGTCATCACTTAAGAGGTAACGGAATAAACCCCAATTGCTGGTCACTTTTGATAATGTTTTTAAATGTAACAAGAAGTTCTTAAAGAACTAAAATAGCCTACTTTCCTGTTACTTAAATACTTACTAAAATTCTTATCTTGAAAAAACTAGGTTCGTAACAGTAAGTGACATCAACAACCGTTTTTCCACCTTAAATTCTAAAATAAATTTCACTAAACACAGCATCTAACTAAACGCAGTATCTTTCACTAAACACAGCACTAAACAGAGCTTTACTTGCAGTTATAAATAAATATTTAATTTTTCGTAGAACAAAAGCCCAAAAACTACTCCTCAATAAGCATTTACTTGTTAAATTCGGCTAGTTTCGTTTATTTTATTTCGAAAATTAAATCATTATTACTTAAATCGTTTGCAAAAATTTATATTTCAAAGAATAAATATGTAATACTCCTCGCTTTTTAATAGAATGAAAACAATTTATATCAACATACAAAGATCTCGTTGTGAAATATATATTTAACGTCATCTAATATATATTAAATATGTAATAGTTCTCGCTTTTAAATAGAATGAAAACGTTGCATACCACTATACAAATACACTCGAAGTTAAATATATTTGACGTCATTTCAAATTGATCGATGTATCAAAAATAAATTTATTTTCGTTTATTGTCTAAAAGAATTAAGGTTTCTCAAGCAATTGTTGCTATGGCAATGGTGATTTAATTCTAATAAAAATGGCTTCCTATGCTTTTTAAATGAGCATTAAATTTGGAAGTTTTTTAAATAATTGAATTACTTAGAATTCGAATTCTTTTCTGAAATTTTCAATGTATTCTAATTTCGATGCGCTGAATTTTTTGACGTATCTCATTTGTCCGTAGCATTTGTAGTTAAATTCAGCGATTTAAATGACTCGAAATTGAATTTCAATGCTAATTCAATGGGAAATTCGTCGTCAAATAGTAGATTTATGTCCGTCCTATCGTACAGACAGACGGACAAAAAGTATGAAAGTTGGGTGTCCTGAGGTTATACCTTTCTAATAAAAAAAGAATTTTTAAGATCGGCTTGATAGAACTGATTTTGGAAGGGGGGTACGGACGGACAGACAGACAGACGGGCGGACGGACATCGACCGCATGTCAATACCTACTTTTTCATTTTTTTTTTTAAATTCTTCGAATTAAAAAAAAAGAAAAGTAGGCTAAAAATTGAATTGTAATTGTATGCGTCTTATTTAAGTTTCAGGATTGAGGTATAGAGTCCGGATGAAGGCGTCCCGTCGCCAATAGCCCTCGTGTAGCTCTAACAATTCAAACTAATTCAAACCTAACCTAACCGGATGAAGGCGTCATCTTTGTTTCGTCCTTGTATTTCAATTGTTAAATTTAAAGTTATTTATTACAGTTTTTAATTCAAAAAATTTCTGGTGCATTTTGAATTTTTAAAGAGGGAGGGGATGTGTTGGACCTGCCTAGTTGTGCTCTAAACAGGGTCTAGGAAATATCAGACTATATAGGCACAACGAATTGTGGGGGCCCCTTTACGGAAAATGTTGTTATGATTTCCAGTAATGATGGTGCTATGTGACCTATGTATAAAATTTTTGCTACAATTTTATATATTTCCTTATAAACATCGATCAAAGCAATCACATTAGGTCAACTTCTCAGCGAAAAACCAAGTGGAGTATCATATTTTTTAAAGTTTACTGATATTTTGGGGATTTACAGTACTTGACATAATAGAAACTGAAATTTAGAGGCCCTTAAAAAGTGATAGTTCCGATATTCTCTTGCAGTTGGGGGCACAGGAGAGTACAAAGGTCAGCCATTTACTGTTGTTGTTTCTAATGCCACTCGGTAACCAAGCCCGGAGTAGAGGACTACCCGATTTGAGGCGAAGAGGGCGGCTTCCGTTTTTATTGAGCGCCACAAGGGAGGAAGTCCGACTGTTGCCCATCAGCATGACGCATCCGTTTTACAGAAAGGCCCCCTTCACACATCCATTCTCACTCACATATCGGAATTTTGATCCAGATCAAAGGCCGATAACCCCCTGATCAGGCACCCCCAGAGGTATTAATTTGGTATGGAAACACGGAGGACTTTGTGACCACGACATATTTAACGTGCCCCAGCCACCATTAGTCAACACGGCTGTCTTTAGCCGAGTATAAGCGCCGAACCAGCGACCAGCAGAATTGCGAGCGCCGCCGAGGACAGAACCAACAACCCTTCCGATGCGAGCACGACGCTTCACACGACTGAGCTACCGCGGCTCTACGTGCTTTGCTACAACGTGTTACCGGTTTTTCCATTTTAAGCTTAGTTTATAAATGTCGGGGAATCCTTACACACCATGTATACAAGGATGAAGCATGTTATTTGTCAAGTAGGTGATTTTTTTTTTCTGGCCACGGACATGATTTTTGTATCCACGAACATGAAGTTTTAATTATATAAGAATAAATTGATAAATTGGAAGGCAATGTTATCACATGTTCTATAAAATAAATAAAAAAAAATAGATACAAGCAAAAAGAAAAAAAAAACGTGTAAAACTAGCCCCGGTATCCCCTTATTAGAAATCGTTAAGAAAATTAAAAAAATTAAGACGATATTTGAAGATATGGAATCGATAATAATAAATGAAACATTAGCACTCGAAAGTAAATTACTTTTTACCTTGCCCCCCCCCCCCCAAAAAAAAAAAAAAACTTCCGCAGATTAAACCACAGTTAAAGTCATAAAAAAAGGGTTAAATAAAGTAAGAAAACTACGCACTACAAGCAATTTTGACTGTTTACAGCGTCACCTATTCTTAGTTAAATTTTTCTTCATCTGAAAAAGAGTAAAAGATAGAGACTAAATGATTCGCTGAATATTCACGCAATGTACTCTCCCGTGGGCGTCGGCTGAAACTTTACATAATTTCTTTTGGGCTGTGAGGAGCTCTGTGGTCAGTGTCTCGAGCTACGGATCGGAAGGTCCAGCGATCGAGTCTTGGTCGCTGAAAACTCACCAAGTATATGCGGAGTACGTGCTCGTTAAATCTATTGGGTCCGAAAGTCCTGTGGGCGGTCATTGCGCAGTTTCCCACGGGTACAGGTTCCTGGAGACTATTTCCCTCCCCTTCAGGGACATGTACAATTTGTGGAGGTGGCGCGTGATAGATGGCAGCATCTGTCACGAAATGTGTGCATGTGAGTGTGTGTGTGTGTTGTGACTGTCTTACTTGACGAAGGTTTATAAGCGGCTCTCTGAGCAAGCACACAAGCCTGAAAATATATGTTTTCCAACCAACTAACATAACTTCCCAAGCAGAAAGAAAGCTAGTTTCTCCGTTTTACCTTTAAAACCGATACTGTGATTAGTTAAATATGAAATCTTCGAGATCAACTAATAGTTTGTATTAACGCGAGGCTGGTTATTTATCCAGCTTCTGCATAACGTTTGTGATGGGAGATGCATTGATCAATGTCCTTTTTCTCATTTATCTGAAACATAATTACAAGACGGAAGATAATCAATTTATATCTAGCTTTCTATTTATAGTCAATTTATCCATCTCCTTCTATTGCTAAGTGCTTATTAATGTACATATAACTCAGACATCACCTTCTATATGTCTGACTGATATGAGTTATATGTACATTAATAAGCAATTAGCATTAGAATGTTGCGGATTGTTCATGCTATCAAGATTACTATTTTTTAGATACGCAGGCAGCTAGTCACCCGCAGATAAAACTAAAAGTGTGTAACACTGCACAACTTTCAATTATCACTCAATAAAACTATAATTGTAAAAGCAGTTATATTCCCGAAATGTATTTTCAATAACTATAAAACCTAAGAACATTTATGAGAGAAACTAAACTTAATTCCATTTGCACATGCACGATTTTTCATACAACTTTATTATTACATCCGTCAGGTACTGGACACTTGTGTACCAAATTTGAATGCTGTATATCTTTTCGTTTTTCAGATATACCTTTAAAATTAAAAATGTCCTATACAGTGGTGGAAATTGGTTTATGAACTGACATTCTTTTCCCCATATATCGCTTTGTATTAAGTGCTAACAATTCAAATTTTGTGCGTTGGATATTCAGAGCACAATAAAGGAATTTCACACATAATTTTTTTCAAAAAATGATATTAAATAAAAATATGTCTAATTTCAGTTTTTAAGCATGTCAAATGATGGAAATTGATTTATGAACTCAAATTTATTTTGAACCCAGGCACCAAATATTTTAACTAGTTCTTCATTTAAACTTCAGGGGAGCTTACTATCAGTGTTTATAAATAAGATTAAGGCCAAATTTGTTGAAATTTATCTGTTTTATTCCCATTTTACTAAATAAGAAAGCTTGCGGGATTGCCTGAAACCAAAAAGGTAAAAAAATGACCATTATATAATATTGTAACAAATCTGTAAGAGAAATTAGCATATTAATTAAAAGATCAATAAATATAATTCATAAATATTTGAAGAATCATTCTGACTTCGGCAAAAACCATCATTAAAAAAGGTGTGAAACCCTCGTGGGACGAGGGACAAAAGCTGGAATATTGGACTGGTATCCCAAAAAGTTACCATTTGTGTCAGCATTTGTGCATTACAGGGCGAATTTGTTATGAACAATCACTTCCTGTAACTCCCAGAAGAGTAGGACAAATATTGATATCGTCGTCGAACTTGAAATGTTCCAAAATGAAGGCTGGTCCAAAGCTTACTCTTCACCATAAGAACAGGCTATTAAAATATAGTCGTAACTACATGAAAATGGATTGGGTGGGAGTGGAGGGAAAGAAATGGGGAAAAAGTGACATTTGCTGATGAAAAAAAGTTCAATTTGGATGGACGTGATGGTTTAAAATGTTATTGAAAGGATCTTCGGAAATAACCAAGATCTGTCTTCAGCAGAAATGTTAGTGGTGGAAGTTTGGTGGTTTGGGCACCGATATCTTATGATTGAAGAAACAAGGTTATGTTTCCGAATTGTTGACAAACATCACTTTATTGCAGATTAGTTCTAGAAAATTCTTTAATTCCTTTTTTCGTTGCAAAACTATGCTTTTGATTAGATTTTTATGCATGATAATGCAAGTATCCACATTTCAAACGAAATTAAAGACTGTTTAATGAACTAAGTGTTGTTCATTTTGATCATCCTGCTAATAGCCATGACTTAAACCCCAAGAATAATGTCTGAGATCAATTGGTTTTAATAATTTACTCAAATGGAGTATGGTTTTAATGAAGTGTGCATCAGTTATGGAATAGAAGCACTTAATCATTAAAAACTGCAAATTGCTTAACCAAAACTTGACCCAAAGTTTTGTGTTGTCTATGAAAAACAAAATCAAGGAAGCATTAGCGACAAAAAATAGTTTTAGCAGTTATTAATTGAGATTGAATGCAAAAGTTCATAAATCAATTTCCCTATGCTAAAACTAAAATGTCAACAAAATAATTTTTTTACGAATTTATATAAAATTTTATTTACGTGTATAGTTTATAATGCAAAGCCTGTATAGTATATAAAATTTAAATCGATAAAAATGCATTTAATAAAGAAATACTGTTAAAAAACTGTCAGTTCATAAATCAATTTCCACCACTGTAGTAACTACCCTTTGTTCATGCTCGATTTTCTTAAAAAACCTTATTATAACATCCGTACTGGGAACTCGTGTACAAAATTTGAATACTGTTTATCGTTTCGTTTTTTAGCAATACAATGAAAACTAAAAACGTCCTATGGCAACTACCCTTTGCTCGTGCGGGATTTTCCCTATAAACTTATGATGTATACCGACAGGAATAAAGAAATCAGGTTCCAAAGGAACCAAATTTGAAGTCTGTAGGGGAGACCGGGGCTAGTTTTCCATGTTTTCGTATTTTGGATTATATATAACTTTCATTTATTCTGTAGTAAATAAGATGTAATTGTCTTCCTTACATGCTTATCTAAAAATTAGCATTACTATTTTCCCAAAAAGTAAATGTTCTTTTTGGCCTCAAGTGGTTAAATGCAAGCATATTGAGCTAGAAAATATGCTCCATATGCAGGGTAAATTTTCACAAACTGGCAAAAAGTGATGGGGCAAATTTTCCAACTATTTTTTTTTTTTGCAAGAATGAACACATTTGAAAAACATTTGTGATTTTTTACATAGATTTATTGTAAACTAAACTAGCTCAAAGGAGTGTACCCAGAATATAGTTTTTTTTATTAAAGCCAGTTTATTATACCAAACTATTTTAACTAATTTCATACCGTTCATTATCATCTGGATCCCTTTAAACTTACATAAAATTTTGCCATTTTGTGTAACTATACTTTGGTATAATTTTGTACACAGTTGTCTAAATATTGCTAAAGATTATCAAAAATTTACTAAAAATTGGAGTGATCGTTCCCCCCCATATGCAGGGTTAATTTTCCCAGACTTGCAGATGGGAAGACCCAGACCCAGACTGAGTGATGGGGGCAAATTTTCCAACTATTTTTTTTTTTTGAAAGATTGATCACATTTGAAAAGCATTTGTGATTTTTTACAAGATTTATTGCAAACTAAACTAGTTTAAAAGAGTATATCCGGAATATAGTTTTTTTTATTACAGCCAGTTTAATATACCAAACTATTTTAACTAATTTCATTAACGTTCATGATCATCTGGACCCCGCCTTTAAACTTACATAAAATTTCCCATTTTGTGTTTCTATACTTTGGTGCTATTTCCTACACAGTTGTCTTAATATTTCTAAAGATTACCAAAAATTTTAAAGATTGTTCCTCCCACCCCCCCCCCCTTATTTTTTGACCAAGCCAATTGACTCAAAACTTTGGGTGCAACATTACCCATTACATTACTACTTTACAATGTAGTTATTCACGATCCGTGGGAAACTACATATATTCCTGGCAGTCTTTAGAGTGGCATGTATGTTGTTTCAGAATGGTAGTACAAGTTCATTCAGCTTCCCTTTTCATTACTATGCAGGCAATTTTGAATCTATAGCAAAACTTTTTTTTTTCGTAACTTGTTTAGGCGATAAAATAAATTGGTTTGGGGAATATTTAGCTTAATTTATAAAGGTAGGAGCACGTTTTTCTAAAATACATTGTTGGAAATCTTGCCCCGTAAAATTTTGGAAAACATTCCCTGTCGTCGTAGTTGGACTTTAATACACTGCTCAAAACAATTAGGGGAGCACATGTTTTAAACCCTTTCGCTCCCAATGATTCCATTGGGAATCGTCAGCTTGTGATTTTTTCTGACTAAGTTAAATTAGCAAATATTGTGTCGTTAGATACATCATTATATGGAAGAATAACGTATTTTGAAGAATTTAATATATTTTTTTTAATATTAATGAAAATATGAAAAATATGGTAAAATAAATTTCACTTTAAAACAGTTTTAGAAAATAAATTAACCCTAAATTTTTCATGCTTGCATTTTTTATATGTTTAAAAATATATTTCAACTATTTTTAACACAAAAAGTTTTGAAAAAATTATTGTTATAATTTATTAAAAAGTTATTATTCCATTTCCCCCCTTTAAATTTAAGTATTAAAAACTTAAGATTTTTTCTCCTGTTTTTTACTATTTCATTTCGAATGCATAGTGAACCAATTTAAAAAATTTCAGATTTATAGGATAAAAATTAAAAAAGTTGGAAGTGAAGTTAAAGTTGGAATCAAAAAGTGCTCCCCTAATTGTTTTGAGCAGTGTTGTACCTTGATGAGTATAATTTTAAATTATTTTGGAAACGAACGTATAGTTAAGTAAAATGAAGAGCCACGTTTTAGTATACGCAATGATAAATCTGTAAGTTTAATAAAAGTACGTTTGATTTAGGCTTAAATGTAAGCATGAAAATTCACTCAAGATTGAAAAAATAACAAAAACAACTCTGACAAAAATACTACAACAGCAACTGAGCAAAAATTTTTGTGGAAGACATAAAACTGGTTGCTTCACAAACCAAGTAGAAATTCGGCGCCTCCTAACGGCTCATTTCTTGTGTAAGGCCTGATGGAAGATTTACCCATGTTAAAACTAGCCCCGGTCTAAAAAGTATAATAAAAAGTATAAACAATTAAAAGTTATAAAGAAATAAAAAGTATAAACAATTAAAAGTTATAAAAAAATAAAAAGTATAAACAATTTAGTTAATTGATAATTGCTAAAATTTAAAAATAGTGTGGCAATCTGTCAGTAGTTAAGAGCAATTTTAAACTTTAATAATTCAATAACCATATAATGGTTTCCCTTTATATCTATCTTTAGTTTATTATAATTTTCGTTGCCTAGTGGAAAGGAGCTTAGATTTTGAAGTAATATTTTTATAAAAATTAGAATTTAAAAATAAAGTAATATATTAAGTCTATTAGACTGAATACCCCGCTTAATAATCGTTGCTTTGTTTATTCTTACTGGGAAGATGAGTTGCTATTTAACGAGCTAACTTTATTTTGCAAGTGTCATTTTGCACGGCTCGGGCCAAAAATTACTTAGGATAATTGTTCATAGATGGCGACACCACAATACATAAGACGGCGGGTTTGTTTCTAAAAAATTATCATGATTCAATCTAAAATGTCTGTACAACTTGTCGAGTCTCTTTAGAAACCTCTAAAAAAACCGAACTGCTATATAAGAATAAGAACTTTACTGCCATATAATAATAATATGTATTTTTTTGATCATGCAAATCAAAGTAAAGAGCCACCAAGCAACCTTTCTAGTCATTTACAAGAGATTCTTCGTGGTCCCTCCCCCTTCATTTTTTTTAAAAATCAACTTATTTTTGTTCATTCGAAAGAATTTATTTGATTAATTACATGGTGGAGATTTCCGTCCGCCTGTACGTCTGTCTTAAAGTCATTTTGTAACCTCTTTCGCAAATTGTATTTTAAGCATTATATTTCAAACATTGTCCATCAGTTTATAAAAATTGAAGTTTCTGTTTCAACAATTCTATTTTCAAAATTCTTTCCCAATTTCAAATTATTTCTTCAAATGTATAATATCCGAGACCTAATATTTTTTTTGTCTATTTATCCGTCAGCTATTATTATTACCTACATGACATGCATCCCATTCGATTTACGTTTTATCCATCTGATTTCAAATACACTTTTTTGTGCAGGATGTTACCCTTGCCTACCCTCCTTCACTTTCCTCTTACTTAAATACCCACTGAAATTCTTATTGAAAGCAAGTTTATTCGAAACGGTACCCCTTACCTATAGACATTTCCACACAAAGTTTATAGGGGAGAGCAGGGGAATCCCGCCACCTCGGGTAATGCCGCCACCCCTTGTTTCTCGCCAGCGGTGTGTAAGGGAGGGGGGCTGTGGGCGCTGACCTGTAGCAGGAAACAAAGTAATTTGTAGTATAGACGCTAATGGCCGTGCGGTGAGTTGGTGTAAAGTTACTTAAAAAATACAGTTTTTAGTGATTTTCATCTAATCTTGAGCCTTCTGAAATTAAGCGATAAGTGATTGCTATCTCTAAGTTAGATAAATCAGTTATATATCATTTAAAAGAGTAATTATTTGGCTATTTTATCACGTCGTTAGTTTGGACGCTAGGCTAACTACCTTTCTTTAAACACCCGTTTATGCCATTTTGTCTTACTGGGGTAATGCCGCCACATCACTCTGGGGTTATGCCGCCACATGCAAAAGGATGGCGGCATAATCCGTAAAATAGAAGTTTCATATATTGTCCCTACAACCCATTAGTTTTCGTTAGAGATGCCACGTATCCGAAAAAGAATAACTGAACTGGTCAAATAGACCAACGAAGCTTTTAAAAAAAACCTGCATAGTAAGTTGCACACAGAAAGTTAATAAAAGAGCTGTACCCTGTACAATTTACCATTCCAACGTTAATTAAACCTATTTTAGTTCTATATGTGTTGCTTTATTGTGTAATTTTCCATTATTTATAGATTATTTGCTTTGTTCATTGATGTGGCGGCATTACCCCAGTGGTGTGGCGGCATTACCCCAGATACCGGGGTAATCCCGCCACTGTGCGAGCTTTAGAAAAATGCAATTTTATTCAGTTTCTATTAAAGATTTAAATTTTAAAAAATCACTACTAGATAGGTCATGAACTGTAGTATGCAATGCTCATTACAATTTACATTAATTGCAACACAATTCTGCATGAAAATTCAATTTCCCTTAAGGTGGCGCCATTCCCCTTCTCTCCCCTACATCTTATTAAAAGTAATCATCAAACTCAGCATTTAGTTGAAATTTAAACTCTAAAAAAAACGCAAATTAGATATTTTAACCTAGTTTCTTTTGCAAATTTAATTGATATTCTTTATCGTTTGCTAAATTTATTTGCGGATCGAGGAGTAATTGTGTAGAATTCCTAGGGCCAAATCCCATTACCATTCCGGGGACAAATGTCACCAAGTCCTTAAATGACGTAAGATTCCTATTCTTAGACAAGTATTGACATAAAAAGATTTAAGAACCCAAAATGACCGAAATATGCACTCTTAAATCAAAAGAGTGAAATCCACTCCAGTTTTAGAAGTGCATTTTTGACGCTGGAAAGGAGTGAATATTAACTCAGACTGAGTTAAAATCACTCGTTTGGAGTGATCCTGTTTGAGGTTTAACACACAAAGGATCCACTCCTTTCGGAGAAGTGAAATTTCAAGACTGGAGGAGTGAAAATTACTTAGATTGAGTTAAATTCGCTCGTTTGTTTTAAGAATGTGTAGCATTAACAAAACATAGATCAAGTCCAATTTTTTGTATACATGAAGAAATAGATTTTTTTTACTACCGTCAAAGCGGGTAACTTTGGCCACGGAGGGTAACTTTGGCCACGCGTCGGAAAAAGATTTGTTTCTTAATTTCTCTTCATAAAATGATCTAATCTTCAATTGTTTTACATTTTTGGAAAGGTGGAAACATCGCCTTTCATTTCATATAAAAAAAGTTCGAATTCTAAATCTGGCAATACTTCAAATGCTGTTTTCATTCTTACGAGCATAAAATTACAAAAATCTATCTCTTCCAACTTTTGTCTGGAACACTTAAAAGAACACTGAAAATATTTAAATAAAACACTCTTTTCGATTCTTTTATTTATGGGGAAGAATATTACACCGTTTGTTTGATTTTAAGTTGAAAACTTTTTATGCTATACCAAAATATTTGTAATTGGGAAGCTTTTGCCGATGAATGCGGGTAACTTTGGCCATAGATGTAAATATTTCTTTATGGAACTTTGCTTTTTAAAAAAATTATGTAAAAGAGAATTCTGTTTTACTACTTTTGAAAAATTCTTACTTTTATGATTACTCATTTTTTAGATATTTAAAAAAAATCTCACACTTTTAAACATTAAAAAGATAAAGATATAATGCAAAAAACGTATACCACTCAAAATCGCAAATGTCGAAAGGTAAACATTTCAGATTCCTAATTATGAATAGATTATTTCTTTTCCTTTTCATAATAAAATCGTTTGCTTTTTATAAAAATATTTGTTATTAAATCTTGCTTCAAAAAAGTTCTTTTTCCTTATTAAAAATAGAAGTTTATTTTTCTTTTAAGCGACATGGAATACTAGTATTCATCGTGTAATGCCATTTCACGATGCACTGCAATGTAAATGTTAAGTTATATACAATTTTTAATAACTATAATGTCTTATAACTTTGTTATTTTTTGGTTTAAACGTTTTAATATTGCTATTTAATTCGGTAACACAGGCTTTAATGATGTTAAAAAGTATGTTTCTTATGTATTTTATGGGTGGCCAAAGTTACCCGCCCGGCTCTTAACAGTGTCCTAATTTTTTAAAGCAATGCCAATTTTTTATTAATTTATAAAATTCAACAAAAATTTTCGAAAATTATTCCTAAAAGTACAATACTTAAAATGCATAATGATTTTTTTGTGTTTAAATCGTTTTTGTAGTTAATTTTTTCTTCTTTTGTAAAAAACCCTATGATTTTGGCCAAAGTTACCCGCACTGACGGTAACCTTATTTTCAGGCGGGAAAATGGAACACCTTTGCCTTTTTTATAGTAAAGAAATGCAATACATGATAAGAAATCAAAGAATCACATTGTGCTACATTTTACGACATTCTTTCCAAACTGTTTCAAATGATTCAAATAAACTTTCCTTCAAACATTAATTTAAAATTATTTAATTTTTGATGTGGCGACAGCGATTCAAATAGCTTAAAAATAAATTTCAATAACGTTTCTTAAGTTTGATTAAATGGATGGTTCGTCGACAGACATCCCCTGACGTATATTATACAGACGGACAAAAAGTATAAAAGATAAATAACTGTTGTCACGTCTTTCGAACAAAAAAAAAAGAATTTTTAAAATCCGGCGGATAGGAACGATTGTGGAAGGGGAGAAGGGATATGGATGGACAACGAACAATTCCAACAATACCTACTTACCATTCCTTAAAAATTCTTCCGATTAAAAAAAAATAAGGCAAGTAGGTAAAAAAAACTATTTTATGAAATGATTAATTAATAAAATTTGTATGTCATAGAAAATACTCATATTTATTATGAATTTAAAAGTAAAAATTTAGTCTTACAAATTCGAAAAACTTCGGAAAAGCAGGAAGCCTTGTCAACAATTCAAATTTGAGTGTTTCAAATCAATTTTTAAAGTTATTGATGTATATTTTTTATCAAAGTTTAATCACCATATTTTGCTAAATACTTTCTTTAAATTTATTCATAACAGTTTAAGCTGCTGTTAATTTAATTCAAAGCGTATTTTATGTCTAACGGTAATAGAAAAATAAATGCAATTATGACTTAATCTAGCATTTATTCTCGTTCAACCGCCTTACAAAATAGTCTTTATACACGTAAAAAACTACCTATACTTGGCCACCTTTCCACCCACCTCTTCCTTTTCCAATAAACAAAGTGTCACTCCGCAGCCTTACGAGTGTTTCAGCAATACATAGCAATGTGTGTCTTCTTCTGGTCGCCTATTTTAAGTCACGCGATTCTTAAGAACCCTTAGGAACAACATGGAAAGTGGGTTATAAAAATGTGTTAAACTTGTATCAAAGAAAGTTATGATTTCCCATTAGTGTTGCATTTACGGCGAATCATACTGTGTGTTTGAACAGGGCAACTAGGCAAAGATGCTTGGCTTAGAAAAATGTCTCATACAGATAAGACTTAATTTATAATTTTTAAATTGGAATGACAGTTTAATGTTTGAAACTGCAATTAAAAGTGATGTGGTTTCATTATTTTCAAGCTTAACTTTCCATTGGCTAAACTTTTTATTAAGATGTCTCCACATATCCCTTGTGCCAATGTGCCTTTTCTGTTCAACACATTAAATCGTGGTTGTCTTTCACTGAGTAAGAAAAACTTTTATTTTATTGCATGCCCAATGGATATTTGTCCTACGGCAACATTTATTTTATCCATGGTGTTAAATATTCCTCAAAAGAACAATTTAGTTGGATGATGAAACTCTTTTCATTTATTCCAAATATAAAATGCATACATGAAATTCCCTATGCGAGTTACATCATCTTTTTCTGATGCAATTATTGAAGAACATTTCATTTTAATTCAGGAACGGATGTGTTTGTTACCCGTTTTATTTTTGTCTCAGTTGCTATCTGTCTTTAGTTGAGATCAGTCACATAAATGAAAGGAAGCCTAACTTCGATATTCAACTTACCTTAGGATTGAATTCTTTACTAGATAAATAATAAAGTATGATTCACATAGTAAACATTTCCAACAAATGCAGAGTACCCGTCAGAAATACGTTAAGTTACTATAATGTGCAATTAAGAAATGGCTCCCAATTTGATTATCTTCTAAAACATCACCAAATACTAAAATAAATTTTCAATCTTCAGTGCAAATGTATACATTTAGTAAAGTTGTAGCGGCGATCGATTGTGTTAAGACGTTACTGGGTGTGTTCTTTATCCTTCAAAATCAGAGTGACATCCTACTGACCTAAATCTGCTAGGACGCTCTTGTAAAAGGTTATCGATTTTTTGGAGAATAAAAAAGATTACATTACCATGGAAACTGCGAAACTGATCCTAACTAAACTTTGAAAAGCTAACTATCATGCATTTCAAAATAGTTAGGAAGATAGAAGGTCAGTCTGAGCTTCCGAGGGAACAATAGCGCAAAATAATGTTACACATCTTAGAAAAGATTGTATTAATTGTTTTTTTAGGAAATAATGGAGCTAAGTAGAATATAAAAGAAAGTTCAATATATATGGATTAAATAAAAAAAACTATTCAGGGGTTTTGAAACGAAAAAAAAATAATTAAATCTGTTATCAATAAAAGATTTAATGTAAATTTGTAAAAGAAATGTAAATTTAGAAATTCTGTAATAGGGTCAAGTGGGGTAAGTGTGATAGGGTTTCTGCATTTTTCATAAAAAAAATTCGTTCTCTGCTTCAAGTAAATTCCAAATCCTAAAATTGCTAGTGAATTATTATAAGAAACATACATATGTAGAAAAAAAATTATATGTTTGAATTCCAATTTTAAGTGTACAAAATTTGCATTTCAAAATCCATTGCCGTATATCACACTTACCCCACATAGGGAAAATAATATAATAAAATAGCATATTCAAAAGCTCAAAACTTTCTTTAAACAAAAAATAAGGTCAATATTTCTTTTTAGTTTAATTATAAGTGGTCTAATGTTATATATTGCAAACTTTCAGATTTTTAGAATGATTTCCAAAGTTACACTTACCCCCAATCACACTTACCCCACTTGACCCTACCTTAATTTTTGTAAAAGTTTTTTCAATGCTTTCATCAATGTTGAAATTTACTGTGTGTATTTAACTTTAGCTCTTTTTTGAAAAATAATGCAAATAAAACAAACACACAATCAATCGAATCTCTATAGAAATTTATTTATTCACAATTCAAATATAATCTGAAATATATATCTTTATACATCATACACGAAAGTATTCTTGAAAACTTTTTTTATTATAAAGCTAGCAAATAAGCTCAGCAGCAAGATTGATGAAACACCACAAAAATGTAAAAATAATATGAAGCCAACCCAAAAGCTTCATGAAGGAATGTTTGGCAACAAAAATACAACTACACCGATGACACATAAAAAGCTAGTCTACAGATGGTCGCAACGAGCAACTTCTATATTTTTTAATAATACAATAAATTATTCAAACACGATACAACAAGACTGTGTGACAAACAATGATATTCGAACTATGTACAACAATAACTGCATTTGAAATTCGGAAAGTTTGATTTTACCAAACATTTATTTATTATTTTCAATGTGTATGCATTGTAAAAGAAATTTTAAATAATCGAAAAGTACTAAAAAATGATAAAAATAACGAGAAACTACCAAAGCTACAAATCTTGCTTTCAGCTTTGATTCAACATATTTTACACCCAAAATTTCTTTGTTTTAGTTGCTCACAAACGAAATTGTTTGGTACCTTTCAAAGCAAACATCATCATTAGGAAATTTAATTTAAATATATCATTTGAAATTGCCAATCGTCCAAATATTGAATTTTATTTTCTGAAAAGAAATATAAATGATAAAAAAAATTTGTAAAATGCATCCATCTTTTCCCTTTAAAAAGCAATTTGATAACTTCACACAGCCTGAATAGTACCTTTTAAGCAGATATTAATATAAATAATAGTTTTAAGTACATTATACTACAAATTTCAAGAAAAAAATACACAGTTCTGCTGAGTAGTCATCTAAACAACATATGCTAGAGGGCAGAGTGACACAAGCAGTCCTTAGAACTCTTACAAATTACCATACTATTTATAAAATAATACGTAACACAATAGTTTTATTAAAAATTGACTTAGAATTTGGATTTTTAGAAACAAATTTATAAATTATTAATTATAAAGTAGTGACTGCGACGTGATAGTAGTCAGCAAGACTGGCTTCTATGCCGTATACCCGAGTTTGTGGTCAGAATAATCTCCTTATCCTTCTGGGGTCAATAACTGAGTACCAAGCTTACTTGGTAGATTAACTGATTCTACATCCTCTAATTAGCCACTTGCATTGGGCAAAAGCTTACATCTCAGACCCAAAGGCTACAGAAAATGAGATGGGCGGCACTTCACTTGTCACAAACTCGGACAAACGAATTAACTTGAACGAATTACAAAATATTAAAACAAAAAATAATAAGTAATGATGATTAGTTTTTTTTAAAATAAATTTTAAGCAATGGTTCAATTTAAAACAAAATAGCTTCCCTTTTATCGGTGGACTTGAAACAACTTTCAGCGGATGGTCCTGCAAGACTACTTGTGTCACCTGAAGATTCTATATATACAGCCCAAACGTGCTAACAACACATTTCTACAACACAGTCCTCATAGAGTTATCACTACCAATCGTTAAGACAGATAGTAAGAAGCGGAAGAAAAAAAAGCGTCTAGCACTTGTCTATGGGTATGGTGCGCTCTCTGAAGTTCTCGATCGCTGGCAAGGGAGCGTCAATGGTGAGGACCCCGTCTTTGGAGAGAGAGGACTTGATGAGCTCAGGGTTTGTCCCGGCGGGGAGCATGAACTCGCGGTTGTATTCCCTGTAGACCGTCTTGTTGGGGGACTTCTCTTCGTGCTTGGCGCTTACCTAGGGACAAGATAATATATATATTTAATATTATAACGTATAAATATATTTCGGTTCCAAAGTTATTATAGAAATAGAATGTGTGAAGTACACTCTTAAAACAAACGAGTGAATTTAACTCAGTCTGAGTTAATTTTCACTCTTTTCAATGTCGAAAATGCACTTATACTATTGGAGTGGATTTCACTCTTTTGTTTAGTTAAAACTCCGACAGGATCACTCTAAACGAGCGATTTTAACTCAGTCTGAGTCAATTTTCACTCCTTTCCAGTGTCGAAAATGCACTGCTCCTATATGGGTGGATTTCACTCTTTTGATTTAAGAGTGTAAGGTACAAAAAGCCGACCCGGCGGCGCAATGGTTAGAGTGCTAGACTATGGACTTGTTATTAGTCTATGTGTTTGTGTCGTCCTTCTTTGTGTGTCTCTTGTGACTGTCTCTTCTGGTGAGCAGGGAAATGGGCTATAAAGGTTATGCTCTTCCCTTCTAGAGGACGCACTCACTGTCATTTGTCAAGGTACAAAAAGATGAAACCCAGAAAAGGAATGGGCCAGAATTAGTATGTAATAAATATGTATAGCATAATTTTATTTTATTCATTTAAAAAAAACAAAAGGACGAAAAATAAAGAAGGAAAGGACATCTATCACGAAAATTATTCGATAATGCTCTTGTTGTGTCGAAAGACCTTTTATACTACAAACAGACTGTTATGAACTGTACTTCCAATAACTTTTATTTAAAATTTAAGATTGAAAAAAAAAGCATAGCCTTTTTTCAAACTTAATGTTTTTCATTACTAAACTCATCTTAAAACAATTCGATGTGACTGATCCAAGCAAAAACATCTAATAAAAAGTACCTTCGATTTACTGATGGGATAGAAATAAGATAAGGCATTACAATTATTAAAACACGATGAAAATAACCGATTAAACAAGTACATAACAATGGAGAAATCTTATCGCTGATAATCTTATAGCACTGATATTTTATAGCTTATCCGTACCATTACAACTTTTATATTATCTAAAAATATCTAAACGTTTAAATGTTCTGAAAATGATAATTTTATTCATGTAAAATAGAATGATGTTGAGTCACAATCAATTTGATGAAACAATGTTTACCAAAATAATGTATACTTGATTATCGTTTCTCTGCAATTGGCTACGCTTATGAGACAAATCGGCTTATACCACATATTTATTATTACTAACTTAAAGTACTATAAATTATACCACTGTAAAAAAATACAGTATTTTGGCTCCTATACTAACAGCTCATTTTCCTGTATTTCTTAGCAGCTGGTGCTGTAAACACAACCTTGCTGCAATATCTTACCTAGCGCATGCTCAGACGCCGTACCTTTGAAGTCAGTGTTAATCTATATACATAAATGGCGACTTCTGTTTGTCTGTTTGTTTGTATAGGACGCAAAAACTTAAGAACCACGCAACAGATCGTCACGAAATTTGGCACAAAAATTCATCTAATCTCCAGAACAAACATAGGCTAAGAATTTTTCGAATCGGACCATTCCTTCTATCGGTTTCGAACGTTTTAAGGGGAAAAATACACCACTTTCGCTCAAATCCGATCATTTTTTCTCTTTCGTGATGCCATCAGGCAGAAAAATTTAAATAAAACTTTTTAGAAAACAATTGAAATTGAAAATGTTTAATTTAATATTTGTTCATTACAGAAACTAAATTAATAATTTGAAAAAATAATTTATATGTTTCAAGTGACGTAATCCTACCAGTCTCCATTCTATTATTTTATTGTGCCTATATGATTTTAATTATGAATTTTTTAAAAGCTAAAGCATAGTTAAGCTTTTACTGAACTATGTTGTTTTTTGAAGGCCGTCGCACTACGGATGTACAGATGCATATTAGAGTTTTATGTCTTCCTTTTTTCGCCAAATACTTTGCCAAACTCGCCAAGTTATTACAAAAAAAAGCGCAAAAGAGCATTTTTTTAAATAGTTGGTTGGTTGTGCGATAGTTTTTGTGCCAGAGCTGAATGGGTGTAATATTTTCTTCACCAAATTTTTCAAACACGCCAAATGAGGTAAAATGTTTTTATTCGGGAAATTACTATGACATTATCTGTTAATTTTATGGCATTTTTTAAATTTTGAATTTTTAAGGTAATATAAGTAAAGGGATTCTGTACTTTATAACGAACGGTAACAGCAACATAAGCTTATTATTCTATAACGGATTAAATGATGGATGAATTGAACTGACCTACATAAAAATGCAAATCGTTAATCGTATTTTTAATTATTAATTATTACTGATTATTTTTTTACTTAAATATGTATTCTTTTTAATTTGAGCTTCTTATAAAAGGCATTTTTTTGAAATTAATATTTATCATTACTTTATCCAGGATGGGTAATTAAAGGGAAAATTACTGGGTAATCTTCATATCTTATGTAACTCAAATGAAAGAAAAAAAATGGTTAAATTGACTATTAGATTATTTTTTCACCTCTACCCGTGCAACGTCGGGTATAACAGCTAGTCTATTATATTTAGGAGAACCTTCAAAAAAGTTCTCGGGCGAGTCCAAGTGCATGAAAATTACGCATACGTAAAATACCGTGCACGGGTGCTGTATTCTGACTTTCAAATTGTTTACAGTACATAAATTGGGGAAAATTACCGGGCTTTACTTAAAATTTTATTAAAATTGTGCAAAAAAGATAGGGAAAATTTTGTTTCTTAAAAATAAAGAATCAAAAATAATAGCATGATAGAATGATACAGTATTTACTTAATACCAAGCAGCTGGTAAAATAATAACTTTATGTCCTTCATTCAATATACTCAACAGAAAAATATTTTGTGTGCAATAAAAGATAGTAACAATATTTTGTTTTGATACGGAGTCTTTGACTATTCTGCCATTCTGTCTGGATTGTTTCCGGTAACATATTGTAACAAATACTAGTAAAATATTATTAAATGTGTTTAACAATGAGTTTTTAGGAAACTATTTAAATTTAATGTTAAATGAAATGTTAGAATTATGAGAAATCGTAATCCTCTTAGTAAAATTTAGATTAATATCGAGACTATGTTTATTGTTCACGTTTTATGTAGAATCAAATATTTTCTTATGAGGATAACAATGTCCTGTAAATAACATATCAAAAATCTAACGGTAAACATTTATTGATGCTTACTAATTTTTATATTAAATAGTATAATAAAACCCAAAATGAATTCAAATATTTTCGTACTTGTAATAGATATTTAACAATGTCATAGTACGTGATAACTAACTTATCTGCACTGAGAAATACATCTTGTCTTTTAAAAAAATGGATTTTTTTTGCTAGGGCAAGCGACAAAGTGGTCAAAGTATACAACCACTAAAAAACGAAATATTTACAAAGGTAAAAATTAACAGTGCATGGTGTGGTCTTTAAAGTATGTACGTCGCTAGAAAATTCCATTTATCGAAAAAGATTGTTGGGCGAGATTAGTGGCCGCTTGGTGGAACACTACGAAAATAATAATAATAATGCTAAACTACATGCTTTAGAACTCCAATTATCCGAAGTAGTTGGGACCTAACAACATTTGGATAATTGGAAATTCGGATAATTATAGCTAATCGGAAGAAAATGTATTATCAATCAGTACCATTTTACATAATGGATGATTTCCTAAAATCCAATAGAGTTAGTACAAAAGTTTATATGCTAATTATAAACTTTTATTCCCGGCTTCTATTGTTGTTAGTTTGTGTTGAATATCAAGCCAAAACAATTACTGGGCATGACATCCAACAAAGACGAACCGTGACAAATAGAATGGGTGCAATTTTTGCTGAAATTCGGAAAATCAACAGTGCTACGGATAATTGGAGTTCTAGTGTAATTTGCTTCATAGGGCTACTTTTTCCCATTACTTAAACCGAGGCTAGTGGGTAATTAAAATAAATTAAACGTAGGATCCTATTTAATAGCTGCACCTACACTGCTATTCAACCTTACATTTTCATCATGAAAATTATGATTGCCTTTCATTCCAATTTCCCTGACGTCTTCCTATATTTGTGATTGAACGTGAATGTAGCTTTGACCTTCCACTTGATGTCGCATCTTCCCACAACAATGAAATTTTCAAGGCATTCATATTCTGAGCACTGTTGACATTCCAGCGGAAAAAATGCCGGCAGCAAGCAGACGTGGAGAACAATCGAACAAAATAAATAAAATATAGCCCAAAAAAGTCGTCCTTTTTCACCAAACCGGAAGAGATTATGAGCTGCCAAGGTGAGATGGGAAAGTGTAGCACAGGGGCAACACCGGCACTTGTTTGTTTTCGCGGTCAACGAAGTGGAAAGAGATGCGACATTCGTTGTACACTTGAAACACGGAAAAGTGAAGTAATTGACATAGTCTTTGTCATTCTTTCAAGTAGAATTGTTTGATTATAATTAATCCTGTAATGCATGATTTTTTTTTCATACCGAAAAAATCTATTTGTATCTCGAATACTCATACATTATGGGAAAAATACTAAAGAAAATTAACTGCATTGGAATTTAAATAATTTCAATTTTTGTAATTTTTGTTTGTGGCAAAAACCAACTACAAAATTCCATTTTTAATAATAGTGACTAGAAAACTACTACGTAAATGTATTTTAAAATAACCCTCTTGAACTGCAATTATTTTTTCAAAACAATTTATTTGAGTGTAGTACTAATATTATTATACTTTGAATACTGCCAAAGACGTAATTTCACAACAGTTAATAACTTCACTCTTTAATTTTGAATACACTTTTGCTAATTATTAACAACTAAAACTTCAAAATGGAATGCGAAAGACCTAACGATAGTTCTCTTAGAAATTAGTGCAACCATTAAGACTACAATTAAACTCATATTCTCCAAAATATAGCTAAGATTTTGGGTCCGGTCCGTTCATTGGCGAATTTGGATAATAGTATAGGAGACCGAGCATAGGCGCCGACTCCATAGGGTCTGAGGGGGCCCGAGCCCCCTCAAAAATTCGTTTAGGGGGGCAGAGCCCCCCCAATAATTTAAGAAAATTATTAGTTATATTATGCAGTGTAAAATCACAAAATAATAAGTTGGTGTATATATATATATTTTTATTTCCATTGTTTGACGATAATTACTGTGATATTATTTATAGTGTCAGTCAGACGGTCAACATTTGCACCTTTCAAAGACACTCTAACCCTAATGATGGTATATAGAGCCTATAGAGCAATATTAAAAATATTTATTAAATAGAGAAATAAATACTTACAGAATGTTGAATTTTCAGTAGTAATTAATTGAATTAGTTTAGTACTGTGTTACTATATTACTGTATTAGTTATTTTCAAATAATAAAATACTTTTAGGGAGTAAGACAACATTAAAACCCGCTATTTACATACTTTTTGACTGAAAGTATTAGGCACTCTGTATTAACTGTATTAGCATTAACTTTGACATATTGTTTTTATTTAACGAACCCTAAACCTTATTCAAAGTAATTAATTATTTCACTTATTAACCTTCTAGTGTCTAGTGCCATATGGCAACAAGAAACATAATCCACTTTATCTCTTCAAAAATATCTATACCAAATCAGCTGACTTGTACCATTCACTATTTGTATAAAAAATGACTTTGTTTTTAAGGAGTTTCTGGGCATTGATGCTGTTTAACTCATTTTTTTTTCGATAAAACTAAAAATTTAGGCTCATAATTTTAAATCAGCGCCATCTGGCCGCCGGTATAAATGGTTAATACATACAAATTACAGTAGAACCCCAGAAATTCGGGACTTGAAGGGTGTTGAGTTTGACGAGTTTACAGGAGTGATGGTATGTACGCACAGTAATAGTCTATAGGCATAATTAGTACTGTAAATTAATTTAGCTTTTTACGAAAATACTGTGCTTGTTTATGTTTTATTTCGTTTTTTCGCCAAACAAATGAGTCATGATTGTCGAGTTTCGCGGAGTGTCGAGATTTTGGGTTCCTAATGGATGTTCAGCATATGACTGTAAAATGCTTAAAATTGCTTTAAAACTAGCTATTTTTCATCTGAAATTCGGAAAATTTTCTGGGATAAGACCGCCGGTATGGGCCCCCTCAATATTTTTGATAAGTCGGCGCCTCTGAGACCGAGGCTTCTTTTACAATGGGAAAGGTTTTCCCACCAGGACTTATTGAAAAACAGAAGTTAGGGGGCGCCAATAGGGGCTTGGTTAATAAAGCAACACATCATATGTCAACAAAAATAAATTAGGTGTGTGAACATGTTTGTATTTAACTACCTACTTCAAAAATCACTATGTCTACTTTTTTTAAAAAAATAGTAAAGCCAGTTCATAGATAAAATTGTAAGAAATGCAATGATATCCCTTTTTTTCAACATAAATGTAACTAAAAAAAATATACAATCAAAAAGAAAAAACAATGAAAAACTAACAGCGATCTTCCCTTAATTCAATTAGATGAATTCGCCAGTAAACGGACTGTACCCGATATCTTAATAATATTTTGGCGAATGAGAGTTTTGCAATTGCACTCTTCAATCAGCAAATCCTTTAATTTTTTCTTATAATGGAATGTAATGGAAAAGCTTAAACTTCAGATGATTCATCTGAAAAGCAAATTTTTGGCCGGTACCCATTTTATCGTTCATGGTGAAAGGTCAAAACTAATTCCAAACAAAATTTGTCGGAAAATAACGAGAAATTTTAATGAAAGGCTCCATGAATTTCAAAGGAATGATTATTTTCAGATGATGATAGGTTGGTTGAAGAGTTGCCCACATAGATCTAGGTTGAAAAATTTAAATTAGGCTTTTTCGTTCAAATCAGCGGCGAATATCAAAGGAGTTTATTTTCAAGGGGAAAATTGTGTTCCTTAATGGTAGTTATGTAAACATTTGGAGAATAATTACAATATTACTTTCAATTACGATGGGGGTAAAAAAACTGAAATGAAGATTTTGTGTTTTCTTCGCGTTTTGGAAGGGGTTGATTCTAAAAAAATGGTTTTTTGTGACTATTGTTCCGTCTGTGTCAGGCTATCTGTTTGAAACCAGCTAGAAATAAAAGAGTTACGAACTTCAAAATTTTGTACACGAGTTAATATACTTGTCAGATGTCATAATAAGGTTTTCGGGAAAATGTTGAATGCGCAAATGGTAGCTGCCATAAACCTTTTCAAATTTTAAAGGTATTGAAATTACCTTATAGGGTATATATTTTTTTATTTAAGTGTATTGATTTATTGCGTGGTCATATTGAAAACCGTGTGTAGCATCAAAACAAGTATCCCAAGCGTTTTAAATAAAATTTGTGCATACCTTAATGTAGAATTTTGTTTTCAGCAAGAGTTTAAGTTTTAGGAATACATTTGATGTAGTAACTCATTTTAGAAGGCGAATAATATATGCTAAGAAAAAAATATGTAACAAAAATTGTGAACTGGTATCAATACATGTGCAACTACGGTTTAGACATTTTAGGAATAGCAGAAGCCCGTTGGACTGGGTTTGGAGAAGTTAAGACCACCGATAATTACAGCATCGTGTACTCAGGGCATGAGGAAAAACATGAGAGAGGTGTTGCTCTGATCATGAGTAAGAAAGTTAGGGGCAGCTTGATGAGTTGGGTCCCAGTAAGCGACAGGATAATAAAAGCTCGGTTCTACTCAAAACATGCAAAACTATCAATCATACAAGTATACGCCCCCACAAATGATGCTGACGAGGAACAGAAAACAGGATTCTATGACCAGCTACAAAGGATATTGGATGATACTCACAAACATGACATACTATTAGTAATGGGTGATTTAAATGGCAAGATTGGTAAAAGAGTGACCAATGAGGAACGTGCAATTGGCAATGAGGCTATTGGAGACCGAAATGAAAATGGAGAGTTGTTTACAACGCTATGCGAGATGAATGATCTCAGCATAGGTGGAAGCTTTTTCAAACATAAGGACATTCACAAAATAACGTGGATTTCACCGGATGGTAAAACCGGAAATCAGATTGATCATATCTCAATAAATGGCAAATACAAGAGATCTTTGCAGGACGTACGAGTTAAAAGAGGTGCTGACGTAGCATCCGACCACTTTCTGCTTGTAGGGATTGTAAAATTGAAATTATCCAAAATCCCAGGGCACAAAATGAATAAAAGAATTAGGTACAACTTAGAAAAATTGAAAGAGCCAGATTTAAAGCAAATGTTTTCAATTGAGCTACATAACAAATTTGCAGCATTAACTGACCTTAATGAAGAAAACGAAGAAGATTCTGGACAGGTTGAAGAGACTTGGAAGAAATGTAAGGAAACATACAATAATACAGCAGAAGAGATCTTGGGCATGAATAAGCGGAAAACAAAAAGAGAGTGGATATCTGGTGAAACTCTCAAACGTGTAGAAGAAAGAAAAAATTTAAAGGGCAAAATAAATAGCACAAAATCGGAAAGAATAAAACAGATGGTAAGAAAGCAATACGAAGAAGTGCACAAGAGCGTCAAACGATCCGCCAGAACTGACAAAAGAAACTTTTTCCGTGCACTTGCAGAAGAAGCTCAGAGAGCTAATGATGTCGGTGATATCGGAGAAGTTTATAAAATTATTAAGAAACTGGGCGGTGTTAAACCAAATAATGATTGTGCTGTTAAAGATAAAAATGGCAAACTCCTCACTCAAGAAAAAGAAATCGCAAGTAGATGGAAGGAACACTTTGAAGAACTTTTAAACGTGACCACCACTTTAGGTGAAAGTGAAGTTGAATCTCCCTTTGAACACCAAGTTCAACTTGATATTGATATGGAAGACATTACTATAGAGGAAATTAAACTAGCAATAAAGTTACAAAAGAACAGGAGGACTGGTGGAAATGATTTCATCACTGCCGAGCTCATAAAAGCTGATATCGATGTATCTGCGGCAGCACTCCATAAACTATTTAACCTCATTTGGAAAGGAGAAAAGGTCCCTTTATCGTGGAGGGAATCTCAAATTGTAAAAATTCCAAAAAAAGGAAACCTCACGGAATGCAACAACTGGAGAGGAATCAGCCTCCTCTCAGTACCCGGAAAGATTTTCTCGAGAGTAATCATTAACAGAATTAAGAAGAAAATCGATGACATCCTTAGGGTAGAACAGACTGGATTCAGAAGTGGAAAGAGCACTGTGAACCAAATATTTATTCTTCGAAACATAATTGAGCAGTGTGTCGAACGAAATGAGACAATTTATTTAAACTTTATAGACTTTTCTAAGGCTTTCGATAGCATTAACAGAGAAAGTCTGTGGAAAATATTGGGGTTCTATGGAATTCCAAAAAAAAATCATAAACATCATAAAGGATATGTACAATAAAAGTAGTGCCCAGGTACTGGTAAATGGTAATATGACTGAAAAATTTGAAATTAAAACAGGAGTACGACAAGGCTGCGTGTTATCGGGGTTATTGTTTATCATTGTTTTGGATTGGGTAATGAGAAAAACTGTAGGATCCATACATAGAGGAATAAGATGGGATTTTAACACATTTCTTGAGGACCTAGAGTTCGCAGATGATATTGTTCTGATGTCATCCAGATTCCAAGATATGCAGGAAAAAACTAGTCATCTCGAAGAGAATGCAAAAAAGGTTGGTTTAGCAATAAATGAAAATAAAACCAAAGTTATGAAAATTAACAGAAAAAATAGGACAAAAGTTATCATCAACTCAAAAGAAATTGAAGAAACAGATAGTTTTACATACCTCGGTTCCATTGTTGACACACTGGGTGGAACAGATGAAGATCTCAAATGTAGGATTAAAAAAGCGCAAAATGCTTTTAGAATGCTTTTCAAGGTTTGGAAGTCGTCAAACTTAAACATTTCTCTTAAACTAAAAATCTATAACGCAATTATTAAATCTATACTACTCTATGGCAGTGAAACTTGGAAAATTACAAAACAACAGGAAAATAAACTCAACGCATTTCATACTAAATGTTTAAGAAAGATCCTAAAAATTTATTGGCCAGAAAAAATATCAAACCATAATCTATATATTAAAACAGCTGATAAACCCTTGACCATAGACATAAAGAGAAAGAGATGGCTTTGGGTCGGCCATGTACTAAGAATGAGCCCCGATTCTAATGAACGGATAGCTTTAACTTGGTCGCCAGACGGTAAAAGGAGGAGGGGACGACCAAGACTGACGTGGAGAAGAAGCATCTTAAAGGAGCGAGACCATCTTGGTTGGCCAAGCTGGGCAGTTGCCAGGGAGGCCGCACTGAACCGGAGGAACTGGATTTCATCAATTGCGGCCTCATGCGCCTATAAGGCGTGACGAGTCGCAAGCAAGCATCAATACACACTTACACATAAGAAAAGAGATAACAAGAAAAATTTATGCTAAATTGTGTCGATTATGTCAATCATTTGTATACTTTATCAGGAGTACTAGGTTTATCAGGAGAAAATATACATTGAACTTTGTGTTTTTCACCGGCTTTTTATCAGAAACTTAAAAAAATGTTCCATAAGATTTCAATTTGTACATGAATCGTATTGTCGGTTTGCATCATTGTAAAAACATCATTGTGAAACATTACTGGATAAATTGCGCAGCAATTAAAAATATGATTATTGCCAGATACTCAGTGAATTTATTTTACATGTTTTTTTACTCAAAGAAATAAATTTTTTTCATATTAAAATACTAACTAAAATTTCATATAACTTTTTTTTCTAGCATTTTAACCTTCCTTAGGCGTGCAATTTTGTAGGCTGTATTCCCTCTAGATCTTGCCACTCACTATAAGTCTTTGAATGTATCCCTGATTGGTAAAATAGAATCTGATAGAATTTTACTACTAGCAACCGCGAATTTCAAACCCTGGTCGTGGCAGCTACACTGTTAAAAATTGTGTGCTTGCTTTCACCATAACAATGGATCCCTATAGCTGCAACGACTGTGTGGTGAAGTCTTTCACCATATTTTCGGTATTGTTTTGAACCACTTCAAAGGTTTTTGTTTCCAAAATATGAAAATGGTGAAACATTTGGAAATAATATGGTGAAACACTTCACCACACAGCCGTTGCAGCTACTAGGAACCATTATTATGGTGAAAGTAAGGACAAAATTTTAACAGTGTAGAAAGTTCAAGGATTCCGGTCAGGGCCTGCTCTAGGAAATCTCAGACTATAGGCACAATCTATTTTGAGGGCCCCTTTACGGAAAATTTTGAGTACGATTTCCTGAAATGACGATGCTATAGACAAATGTATAAAATTTTTGCTACAATTTCATAGGTTTCCTTATAAACATCGATCAAAACAATCGCGTTAGTACAATTTCTTAGCCAAAATTGAGCGAAAAACAAAGTGGAGTATCAGTATTTTTTTTAGTTTACTGATATTTTAGGGATTTACAGCATTTAACATAATAGAACCTGAAATTTAGGGCCCCCTGAATTTTGGGGGCTCTTAGGCTCGGGCCTAACGGGCCTTATGGAGGAGCAGGCCCTGATCCCGTTGCAATCTATCACCAAACCTTTCAACAGTGCAAAAGCACCCACCTTCAGCTTGTTGTCGATGGTCTTCACCAAGATCTCCTCCGGGGCGTAGTCGCTGACGTCGAACCTGAGCTTGATGCTCTTGCCGTCGTCGCCGTTCTGCGTGATGAGCGGTGAGTTGAGGTCGTCCGTCCAGTTGGTGGAGCTGTGGTCGGATGTCTTGGACGAGGACTCCTCCTTGGTGTGCATGCGGATCGAAGCGCTGGACTTGAACGGGTGCACTCCTGGATGGGGTTGGGAAAGCATTAATTTAATGTCATCATATTGCACTCTTAAAACCCTAGAGTGAAATCCACTCCTATAGGAGAAGTGCATTTTTGACACTGAAAAGGAATGAAAATTAACTCCTAAATCGCCCTAAATCGGTCTTGGACGAGGGCTCCTCTTTGGTGTGCATGCGGATCGAAGCGCTGGACTTGAACGGGTGCACTCCTGGATGGATTGGAAAAACATTAATTTAATGTCATCATATTGCACTCTTAAAATCCTAGAGTGAAATCCACTCCTATAGGAGAAGTGCATTTTTGACACTGAAAAGGAATGAAAATTAACTCCTAAATCGCCCTAAATCAGTCTTGGACGAGGACTCCTCTTTGGTGTGCATGCGGATCGAAGCGCTGGACTTGAACGGGTGCACTCCTGGATGGATTGGGAAAACATTAGTTTCATATCTTCTTATTACACTCCTAAAACCATAGAGTGAAATCCTCACCAATAGGAGAAGTGCATTTTCGACACTGAAAAGGAGTGAAAATTAAGTCCTAAATCGCTCGTAATCGCCCTAAATCGCCTTAAAATAGCTAGTTTGTTGTTAAGATTGTTGGAGGTTTAACATAACAAAAGCATGAAATCCACTCCTATAGGAGAAGCGCATTTTCAACACCGAAAGGAGTGAAAATTAACTCAGACTGAGTTAAAATTGCTCGTTTCTTTTAAGAGTGTATGTTTATATATTGTCCGGCAAATAAAAAAACCACTTATCGGGTAAATCTAGGGATTGACGACTTTTGAAAATGGTGGCTTAAAAGTATCCAGTTTTCCCATCTCTGTGTCTTTTGCAAAATCGGGGTTCGTAAGTTGACCGAGGACTTAGAACTTAAATTTGCTCAGAAAAATACTGTTAGGTTCATTAAACAGTTATTTGCTGTAAAAATTCGTTGTTTAAAGTAAAAATAATCTTTTTCTTTCCGTTTTTAACCGCAAAAAGAGTACAAGAATGAAACTGAATAAGCTTTTTAACAGTTTGTTGAAACTCGGAGTGACGAAATAGCTCAGTTGGAAGAGCGTTTGATTGGATATATAAAGTTTCGTTATTAGAGCGCAGAATATTATTCTTCAGGAAAGAGTATTGTGGTCATTAATAAATATTGAGACTGATTATTAATGTCTGCATAACTCAATCTGAGATATATCTCGCGAACAAGAAAGTCGAAAAAATCCCGTTCCTAATGGTAATGTTTGTCCGACTGCTTGTACCTTCCTTTTATTTGAAGCACGCGCTCCCTTGTTAGACCAAGGCGGGCCCCCATATTTTCTTAAGTCAGCATTTCTGAGTTGTTAAGCCCCAAAAAATACCAGAGAATATCACGTTCTCTAGTAGGGGTAAGCATGGCCAATGAATGTGGATTTCTTTACACAAAGAAGCATTCATTCAATTTTATGCCAAAGTGAAGAATTGTTCATCTACGATAATTTTCATTCAATTCATTGCCAATTTTATCTTTTGACTTTGTTTCTTCCCTTAAACCTTCATCAGAAAACGATAGTATAATATCTAAATAATCTATTATATTTTATAGAATACATTCTTAAAACAAAAGAGTGAAATCCACTCCTGTAGGAGAAGTACATTTTCAACACTGGAAAGGAGTGTTATCACAGACTGAGTTAAAATCACTCGTTTGAAGTGATACTGGCGCAGGTTTAACATACAAACGATCCACTCCTATAAGCGAAGTGCATTTTCGACACTGGAGAAGTGAAAATTAACTCAGACTGAGTTAAAATCGCTCGTTTGTTTTAAGAGTGTAGGTTTACGTCACGATATATATCATCTTATAAATATCACGACAGCTTAGTTTTATCTCCTGACAGAGTTTCATCGCCTACACTCTTAAAACAAAAGAGTGAAATCCACTCCAGTTGGAGAAGTGCATTTTCGACACCCTAAAGGCATGCATATTTTCTCAGACTGAGTTAAAATCACTCGTTTGGAGTGATCCTGTCGGAGGTTTAACACACAAAGGATCCACTCCAAAAGGAGAAGTGCATTTTCCAGTCTGGAGGAGTGAAATCCACTCAGACTGAGTTAAATTAGGAGTGTTTGTTTTAAGAGTGTAAAGCTTCATCATAAAACGATAAGATAATATTCAAATATTATACTATACATAAAGAAAATGTTTACATCACGATTATATCATCTTACAAACATCAGAAAAACCCACCTTGTCCGTCCTGTTCCTGCAGCTTCGCCCTGAGCCTCGCCATCTCCTCTTCCATCTTCTTCATCTCGCTCTCGAACCGACCTCGGACCGAGTGGAACTCCTCGTCCAAGACGTGGAAGTCCGACTTGTGGATGGGCACTTTGCGCTCAGGCGCCATAGACATCGGGCTCGGGGCTTTCTCTTGTCGAAATTCTGGAATGGGAAGAATGAAAGGTTGGAGTTGATATGGTGTAGTAAGTCTTGTAATTTATTACACTTATTATGTCGAATTTGGTTTCTCTCAACCGGCTTAAATGTCACCGAGCGAAAATCAGGTTAACTCTTTTACTACTGAAACGGCCCAGGATGTCCATCCGACTAAGGATTCGATATTGATATTCCTATCACATATTACGAGGAAACAAAAATCCTTCGTAGCGAAAGGGTTAAAGCTGAGAAGTGAAATTAATAAAGGTTTGAATATAAATTTATGGAGTTTCGTTAAACATTTATACATTGACGATATTTTCTATCTAAATACACAGAGTTAAATAATGCGCAATTTTATTAAATGTATTCAAGTATTACAATTTACATACCATTAAAAAAAGCATCATCATTATCTCGGTTTACCTCAAATAATGTTTAGACAGTTGGCTTTCATGATTTCAAACGACTTGTTGCAAAGTTATATTGCACAAAAAAATTCTAACTTCAGAAATTAAAAATTGCATGATTTAAAAAAAAAATATGAAAAAAACATATAAATTGTATGTATAATAAAAAAAATGTGTGTACACATTACATAAACAGATATTTCCTAATCGAATACGTGCCAATGCACTCCACAAATGGATCATTGAATGATGCGTTTCGTAGACAGACATTCCAATACTTGGCACTGATGTATTCCTTACGATTTTTTCAGGCGTTTTGCTCGTTTTTATGCGCATTATTCCCAACTTGACGTGACCAGACATCCCTCCCATTCGATAAAAAACGAGTTTAGGGCACGTGACGAGCAATCCCCTCCGCCATCTTGGCAAGGTCAAGCCTTAATTTTATGCCCCACAAAAACTATTAGGATAAGCTTAGCTCGAGTTGAATGAGGAAGAAAGACGTCTATTGTATTTTGTGAGCTATTATATCAGGTGGGAGAGATTTTTTTTGGCCACTACTTCCTGGTGTTTTGTTGCATGGACATTTGTTTGATCACTTTATCTAGCGATTTTGAGACTTTATTTGAAAAATATTTTGGGAGTTGAATTTGAAAACTTGGCTTCATTTTAATAGGAAGGAAATAGAGGGGTTTTGCTTTGCATATTGGTATTAAAAGTTGTATAAATGCTTCAACTAAAATGTCCTAATATTCAATTTCAAAATTTATTTGTGTAAAAAAACTTATGAAGTGCTGTTTCATTTCAATGCCAAAGACAAAAAATATACAATATTTACTAAAATGTGGAATTAGCCCTTAATCAATACCAATTCAAATAACGAATTATTAGAAAATTCGATTCCTAGACAAAAACTAACTAACATTGTATACTTTATTTCTAACTTCTTCATCAAGTATCAACTTACCAATTTTAAACAATAAAATAAGGAATTATGTTCATCTATATATATACAAAGGAAGAAATCGTGACTCACTCGCGTATCAACGCCCAGCCTAAACTATTGAAGTTACAGATACAACACTTTAGAATATTGTTCTCTTTGAATTGAAGGTGTTCTTTAAGAAGAGATTTTTCGAACCCAAACAAGACTTGGCCTACACATATTCCTTCCTATCTCAAAGACGAAGACAAGTATTCGCATGATTCTTGCTTTGAAATGCAAAGAACACGATTAGCTAAAAAAAAAATTCTGTTTTTTTCAAAATTGGTAAAACGAAGGGGCAATACGCGTTTACCAAATTTCTTCATTGTGCATTGTTGAGAGTACAGGATTTATGGAAATTTTTCATTTTCAATTTAAAGAAATTTCATCGCGTGACCATATTAAGTATGAGCACGTGAAAGCATGTGGGTTTAATTTGTATGATTGTAATTTAAACCATATTATTTTATTTTTTTTTTAGTTCAAGTCTTTATTTGAATTTCTAAGGCTTAGATGATTTGCTCAACTAATTTTGATGTTTACAAGTGATAAGAAATGAAAATATTGGGAAATATTCACCTTGAAATTTTGAGTATATACAGATAATATACCATATTTCAATAAATTAATTATGCAATTATACTATTTTCAATCAATTAGTGTGATTGCGTTTCGCTTGACTAAAGAACTAAAAAGATGTACTTTTTTTATTACGTGTGAGCAAAACTCGCCAAATGCTTCAGTGACAAACGGAACTTTTTGGCGACAAAACACAGTATACACAGTTATAGGATAAAAGTATACACAGTTAAAGGTTATATCGGTTGTACAGTTTTGACGGCTTTATCGCATGCTCTCGTTAAATGGAAAAGTATATATATATTTTTTAATAAATAAACCTCAGTTACCATTACTTGGTAACCAGATACACCCACATAAAAAAACACCCTTTTTAAAAAACAGATTAAAATAACTTGGAAACCATTGAACTTCTAACGTTCCTACAAAAAAAAACTATTTTAGCGGTAAAAAACCTATAAACACCCAACTAACTTTGGTTGTTATCGCAGAATAACATCTCCTGCTCAGCCTTAGCCGGAAGTAAAATCCTATCTAATGGCGGGAGTTCTAATTAATCTGAGTGAAAATGCATATTGATGATACGGTTGAGGTATTTTTCATGACCCTCAACGTTAGAATCACTTAATGAAAAAAAAAATCCTAGTACATTGGGGAATTTCCCTCTAATGCTTCTCCCTTTGGATATTCAATGAAAGTAAAAGCATGTACGGAAATCGCCCTGTTAACTTTATTTCTTTTTTACATTTAGTGATTCTTTTACTATGTGGTATTTTTCAACCGCTACGCTTAATTAATTCTCTACGTGAAAAAAGTTTTTTTCTATGAATGGGAGGTGACCAGGTAAAGTTCATCGGAAAATAGAATTATTTATTCATTCAGTTTCGTTCATTGTTGCGTGTTTTTATGACAACATGTTATGAGCCCAAATGGAATTTCTTAATTAAAAAGTAAAGCACTTAATATCAATGGACACAACCGGATTTCTAATAGCATTAAAAAAATACTCGATTCTTCAATTTTAGAGACAAATTACATGCTTTTGCTAAGGTAAAAACAATTAACCTATTTAGAAAAACAAAAAAACAAAATTAATGAAATTTTAGATAGTTCTAAAACCAATTAACCTTAAATTTTCATTACGTATTCTATATTAATATTTAAACTGAGGGATAAGCAAGTGGGAAAAACGATGTAAATTTGTTTGCAAAGTTTTAAGTTTTCAAAATTTAAAGAAATATATTTTGCAATTATATATTTGTAGTAAATGGTTGTAAACAACTCCTCAAGAGTATGAAATGAAATATATTTTTTTGCATTATTACTTTTGTAAGTTATAAAAAAATGTTTGTTGGGGGGGGGGGAGGATTTCAAGCTCAGACGAATGTATGCGAATATCTCTCAAAAGGTTAATTGCAGCTGCAACATTTCGTAATTTCGAGGGACCATCAAACTGACTCACTTGGCCTTGTACTGTAAAAATTTAAAGTGACGTCACTCCGCAAAGCTGGAACTACCAGTTTTATGGAGTATCGTTTCACACACTAAATTGTTACAGTGTGCACAAGAAATTTCATGATAAAACTTTATTTTAAGTAGTAAATGTTGTTTAGGTGGACATTAGTGGACCCACTATTAAATATATATTCTAATTTATTCTTTTTCTCAAACAAAAAAAAAATTAGACTACTCCTTACATAAAATTAGTTTCAACCAGTTTTATGTAGAAACCTTACACTAGGTTACACCAAAATTTTGAAGTCTAGCTTTACTGTCTTATAATTCCTATGATTCAGAACACGATTTTGAGAACTGCTGATTGATAAGCTCTCTGTTCTATGACTGGAAATAACAATGCCAAAGAATAACAATCATTTAGCATTTCGGTTGCCACTCAAGACCTGAAACATGTCCATTTCTTACTAAATGCACTTGTGCCAAAATATGTCATTTTTAGTGGCAATACTGTATTAATTAAGTTTAAATAAAGTAAGTTGGAAAATTAGACGCACGTCTTTAGGTTTGAGGACGGAAGCTTGAAACATAAATAAACAACATCCAAGATCAAACACTCGTCTAAACCGTAGGGGAGAGGAGGGAGGATTGGGACATTTTCTCATAAATATTTTTTTAATCATTATCCCCTGCTTATTCATAGATTCAAAGGGTTAAATAATAAACTTACATGTTTTCTATTTTATTTAAAAAATACACCCCATTTAAATGTTGAAAAATTTTATTACTGTTGAGAAATTCAAATTACAAGAATTTTGTCCCATTCCTCCCTCTTGGGTGGGAGGAGTGGGACACGAGTATGGGAGGCATGGGACGCATTTGAAAATTAAAGAAAAATTATCGAATATCATAATGAGAAAGGTTAACATCAAAAGAAAAGCAAGACTGAGCTCTACTGGTCCCACCAATCAATTGTGGCGGCAGCAATTTCATGATAATATCGTTTTTTTCTATTATACTATAGTCATCCCGTTGAGGAAAATAAAAATTCCCGTTCGTATCCCTTCTCAAAAATTTTACATTGTAACAATCAGCATTGTCAATACTCTACACCATTGCAATGTAGAAAACAATTGACTGTTTGGTGATGAATTTGACAAACACAAAATCATATTTGCCTATGTTAGGATTGTCTTTTAGCCAGTCAATTTTCATGTCATCATCTAAACTGTCATGTAATGAAAATAATGACCCTTCGCTATCACTGTATTCATATCTTTGAACGGTAATTTTCTTTTGAATGTTTTTAAATTTTAGGCTTGGCACCTTTTTCTAGGGTCTGGCAGCTTCTGCTTCTTCAATTTCCTTCTCAGGGATATCTGCTAATATTCTTGTTTTGTTTTTTTCCCTTTACTTTTATTCAAAGGATTCCTAGGTTCTGCTTTAGGAAATGGTCGTATGGACACTAGGAAGGAAGAATGGACTGGAAGGAGGAGGAATGGACATGTCCCATTCCTCCCTCTTTCAGTGTGTCCCATTCCTCCCTCTACATAATGCTTCTAAAAAATACCTTCCCACATAAACCATGCTGACTTTTGGGTTAAGCAAACTGCTGATAAGCATACATTGTATCTTTAAGAGTACTGTTGCACTATATTATGTTTGTTTTAGAAATTACATGAGTAAAGAAATAAAACTAAAAAAAGATTAAAACCTTTCTCTGGAGGTGTGAAAATAAACTTTTTCCAAATGTAAACTGAAAGTTGAATCTGGATAAACTAGAAATAGGTAATAACAAGAAGCAATACATATGCTATCTGGTGGTGAGACTGGAAATAAAATTAGTTCATTTATTTTGCTGAAATTTCAGCTGTCCCACCCCTCCCACCGTCCCAATCCTCCCTCCTCTCCCCTACAAATTACCAACAAACTAGGCGAACCCATTGAAGAGAGCCATCACAAACAATTCCGCAACACAATTAGAGGACGGCTGATCCTCAAAAGACGCAACCGTCAAAGACGTCCCTTGATTGATAAGCTCTCTGTTCTATGACCGGTAATAACAACAATGCCAAAGAATAAAGAGTGTTCATCCATCATATGGGATTAGTGTAACAAGGCATACTTTGCCGTAGGAACCGTACTTTATCTACGGCATCACACACGCCTACTTTTATTGCGTCCAATGCAGCAAATGGGCCCGACGAAAGCTCTCGTGAGTCAGATAATTTTTGTTTCTTTGCTAACAATTTAATTATGGTCACTTATATGGACTTGAGATGGAATAGGGAATGAGTTGGAGGGAGTATTATCGTGGATTATTAAGATGCGTTTTTGCTCTACTAATATAATAATGTTTCAATGTATTCTTGGGGTAGGAGTTGCTAAACTTTTATTAAATTAGTTATAAACATTCTATTTCTGCATCAGTCATCATGTTTGACGGTACAAAAAAAAAAGGTTAGGTTCCCTTCTGTTTGTCTATTTCTATCCTCTATGGAGCTCCGATTACGCCTCGTAATTTAGAACCATGGGCACGTGACGAGGGTAGCTTGTATTTAACCTTTTTAGTCTCAATGACAATTTGGCATCATCATTTTAGAAATTTGTTCTGATCTTCTATAGCCATTTATGATGTCTAAAAGCACATCACTCGATTCATCAAACTTTTTCGATTGAAAAATATTTTTTATTAATCCCAATAGATGTCAGCCCTATTATTTTTAAATTATGATCAGGAAAATGATTATGCCAAATGGCCTCACTAGGATTGAGAGGATTAAAAGTGATTATTAAAACTAAGGAAAGGTCTTTAATTTAATTTGTAAAAATTATATACTCTAGTTATTAGATTTTTGCTCTTCCTTAGTCATAGAATTGTATTTGAATTTGAAAATTTGATCTTTAGGGATTCGTTTTTAAGCTGTTACGTCTAATAAAAGTTTATTAAGTGGCAATATGTTTTACTATTGTGTGGAAAGTTGAGATAATATTTCTTTAATACTTTTTAAAATATGAAAGAGTATTAATTTTCTTATCTTGTAAAGAAGAGAAGAGCATTTACGACAAATTGGGCTGTGTGGAAATTCACGCCAATGTATATATTATTGAAAAGAAATAACTACGTAACAGCATGGCATGCGCATTGTATCCATAAATATCACATCACAATTTTGCCTATTAGGATCAGTAGATTATTGAGTGAAAATTATGTCGATGTCAAAAAACGTCATGGAATAAACCTTGACTTGAACATGGTACAGGTAAACTGAAAAAAGTAATTATACACTTTTCAGAAAATAGCAAAAATGAATACATAAACACTGGGAAACTAGCCAAAGAAACATCCCAAATCAAATTCCAACTCGTTATTCAGTTAGTTTCTACGCCCCCCTCCCCTTACCTATGAATAACACTCATATTTTCAGGGCCATGACGTCACACAGCGATTACACACGGTTATAATATTCTGCAATAATATAGGTTGTTTTTGTTGGACAGAAGCCCACAAGGATTATTGATTTTTTGTCCCATCGAGACCCTACGTCACAAAACAAACCGCTTCTTCTTGATAAAAGGTAATTCTAAGGAACAAGAAAGTTCCATTTAGGGAGTCGTGTTTTTTTAAGCCTTAAAAAACCAAGTCGCAAATGAACGGGATTTAAAAGTTTTTGGTATTTCGCAAGCCCTATGAGACCAATACTCTGCTTAAGATTAAGGGCTGAATTAAGTAGATGAAAGGAAATAAATGTCCAGGGGGATATTACTTTCGGATAACAATAAATCAAGTATACGTTAAATCGAAATTCTTGCTTACGAAACAACAGATAAATTTGCAACTTTTAAGTGTGTTTTTTATACTTTATTTTTTTAGCATTCTTATGGGTATTACTGAAATAGTTCTTCACTAAAATGTTTTACGTGTTACTAATGAAATAATTTAATAAATCTTAATTAAAAGATATTAATATAAAATTTAACAAATAAAAATCTAAAATTATAAATGAAGTTTAGTGTTTAAAAATATTTATGTAATACAATTATAAATTGTAAAGCATATTTTTTATTAATATTATTATTTTTTAAAAAAAATTCAACATTTTCATTTTATAAATAAGTAGTAAATTACTCTCCTTGCCAACCTAACTTGGGTAAGAACAAAGAGTAAAAGGGCAGGAAGAAAAGTGCGATTGGTCAGTTAGTTGGAAAATCGTGTAAGGTAATATTTACATGCAAAATGATGTTAATACAATTTACCCAAAATACACTTTTCATAATGATAAAATTGAGAAATTTTCTCAAATAATATTCAAATCAGTTAGATGGAAAACGAAATTAATGTTTTAAACATGTTTTTTGGATGGATTCACAAATAATTTATGGAACTCTTTACATCCGCGGAAGTATCTTCTCCATAGTATATTTCTATTTACCCAACTTAGGTTGGCAAGGAGTGTAGTTATTATTTCTTATTAATTATATATTTGTTTGACAATGAAGATTTTTAGAAGACAATATATTCTAACGACACTTTTCAAGTTAAATAAACCATTCTGTTTGGAAAAATAACTTTCATGTCTGGACCGTAATTACCCCTGTCTATCAAAAACCCAATATATTTTAAGAATTGTTGCATTAAAGTGAATCAACAAGTAATGAACATTGTTTCTCTTAATTTTTTTTTGAAAATAAATATTTTACCATATATTTTGAGGAAAGTTTATTGCATTGTATTTAGTTTTATTCAGAAATGCAGTGTTTCGATATTGGGTTATTTGGAATTATGTTATGAAATTTCTTGGAACATCAAATTTTATTTTACCATTTCGAAGAAGCTCGCTTTCTAGCGTGCCGTGGTTGCACGAAAAGATTTTAGCGATAACGATAGATAATAAAAAGGTAGGACAAATGTAATTTTCATGGTTATGTAAATTTCCTTGTAGTAAGTATTTCATAAATTTAAAATGTAAAATTAAATTTCCTTTATTAACTTTCTTAAAGAGTAGCAAATAAAATAGAAAATTTCAACTTGTTTTAACTGCTTGGGATTTAAATTAAAATTTAAAAATAATTAATTAAACAAAATGTTTATACAATTTAATTTTTTAATAAATTGTTTTAAAATGTTCCTAAACTCTTTAAATGTAATTTTATAGTAATGTGTGTTGTGAAAAAAAATGTGAGTTAGAAAAACTAATACCTGCTGTTAACACTGCCAACCGATAAGGTAAATACGTCTGCATCCCTATTTAAAGAAATATTTTTTTAAAGAACCCAGACTAAACAAATAACATAACTCTTCGGATACTGTGACCAATCAATTGTTTTTCAAAATCTCTGCGTTTGTCAATCCATCAGCATCACAATTCCTCTAAAAGCTTCCGCTCCTCCTAATGGAAAAAGTGGGCGTGATTTACATTCCCCTGTGCAAACACAATTTTCCACCTTGACAACTATCTACCTCGTTGTTATAAATTTTTGTGGCTCCTACTTTCCGGCACATCCATTTCCATGTGTCAGAGTAGAGATGAAATTTCTACTTTCATGTCTACTCCGACATGAAAACCTTGCTTCCATTCCATGTGTAGAATTAGAGTGAAATTTTTGTGGCTCTAATGTTTCTTGTAAATCCGTTCAACTTTTTGATGTACATCTTTTCCATGTGTTAAATTAGACATGATATTTTATGGGTCCAAATTTTTTTTGTGTATATCCATTCCATTTGTCGATTTAGAGGCGAAATTTGTGTGAAATTTCCATTTTTCATGTCTACTCTGACACGAAAACCTTGCATAGATTCCATGTGTCGAATTGGAGGTGAAATTTTTGTGGCTCTAATGTTACTTGTAAATCCGACTAACTTTTAATGCACATCTTTCCCATGTGTTAAATTAGACATGATATTTTATGGGTCCAACTTTTTTTGTGTATACCAATTTCATGTGTCGATTTAGAGGCGAAATTAGTGTGAAATTTCTATTTTTCATGTCTACTCCGACATGAAAACCTTGCTTCCATTCCATGTGTAGAATTAGAGTGAAATTTTTGTGGCTCTAAAGGTCTAATGTTTCTTGTAAATCCGACTAACTTTTAATGCACATCTTTCCCATGCGTTAAATTAGACATGATATTTTATGGGTCCATCTTTTTTTGTGTATATCCATTCCATGTGTCGATTTAGTGGCGAAATTTGTGTGAAATTTCTATTTTTCATGTTTCATGTCTACTCCGACATGAAAACCTTGCATCCATTCCAGGTGTAGAATTAGAGTGAAATTTTTGTGGCTTTAATGTTTCTTGTAAATCCGTTCAACTTTTTAATGTACATCTTTTCCATGTGTTAAATTAGACATGATATTTTATGGGTCCAACTTTTTTTGTGTATATCCACTCCATGCGTCGATTTAGAGGCGAAATTTGTGTGAAATTTCTATTTTTCATGTCTACTCCGACATGAAAACCTTGCTTCCATTCCATGTGTAGAATTAGAGTGAAATCTTTGTGGCTCTAATGTTTCTTGTAAATCCGTTCAACTTTTTAATGCACATCTTTCTCATGTGTTAAATTAGACATGATGTTTTATGGGTCCAACTTTTTTTGTGTATATCCATTCCATGTGTCGATTTAGAGGCGAAATTTGTGTGAAATTTCTATTTTTCATGTCTTCTCCGACATGAAAACCTTGCTTCTATTCCATGTGTAGAATTAGAGTGAAATTTTTGTAGCTCTAATCTTTCTTGTGAATCCGTTCAATTTTTAACGACATATTTTCTATGTGTCAGATTAGACATGACATTTTATGGGTCCAACTCTTTCTGCGCATCCATTCCATGTGTCGATTTAGAGGCGAAATTTGTGTGAAATTTCTATTTTTTCTGTCTATTCCGACATGAAAACCTTGCATACATTCGATTTGTCGAATTAGACGTGAAATTTTTGTGACTCTGAATGTTTCTTATAAATCCGTTCAATTTTTAATGCAAATCTTTTCCCTGTGTCAGATTAGACATGACATTTTATGGGTCCAACTTTTCCAGTGCATTCATTCCATCTGTCGAGTTAGAGGTGAAATTTGTGTGGTTCCAATCTCAAACAGTCAAACCTATGTGTCAAATAATACATGGAATTAGTGTGGCTATATCTTTTAATGCACATCTGTTACATGTGTTAGATTAGACATGAAATTTTTATGGGGGCAAATCTTCCCGTGCATACATTCCATGTGTCGAGTTGGACGTGAAATTTCTGTGGCTCCAATCGTACTTGTACGTCTATTCCATGTATGTCCGTGTGTCCATGTATTCCCTGTTGTCGAATCAAACATGAAATTTTTGGGTCCTAATGTTTCTTCTACACCAAATTAAGCATGTAACAAGTAGCGAAAAAATTTTTGCAACTGCAGTAGAGCTTTTGGATTCTGTCCTCACCCAACCTTAGTCAGGAAATCCGGCAGATAGAGAAGATCCCCCAAAACTTTCTTTTTGTTTTCGGGTATCAGGGGTTTCTCTTACTTTTAGCCTGTCAATTAATAAAATATTTTTAATGAAAGCGATGATTGAAAAAAAAAACGATGATGTTTATAAAAAGATTTTTGTTGTTCAGAAGTATTGCGAATTTATATGAATTTAAAATTATTATCAAATTCTTTCCAGTGATTAATTTGTCGACTACAAAATCACTATTAAATTTATTATAAATAAGTTTACTTTGGTTTTGTTTGAAACGTTGTTTGAAACAACGATGAAAAAATAAAATGGAAAATATTTGCAAACTTTTTTATAGTAAAATTATTTAATAGAATATTAAACTGTACTGTAAAGTGCAGAACGTCTGGTCACCCTACATATGTAGAATAACAAAGAAAAAACCGATTACAGTAAAAAAAAATTAGTTTAATAACCTTTAAAAAACATGTAGGGTTTTTTGTAATTGTTTTTTTTTTTAAGAATTAACGTTACATATTATTGCTCAATTGCCCTTCCAATTTCAAAATTCTAATTTTCTACACATTAAAAACATGAAAGATAGAAAATCTACACAACCATCCCATAACTCTATTTAAAAGTATTTCTACTAATATTCCACGAACCCCGGCAATATGACTTTTTCTTTCATTTGAATATTCATTTCCCGTTTTTAACTTTCAACACATTTCCAACTCTTTTATTTATCGCAATTCAATTGAACTTTTCGGAGCCAATTCCGCACGTTCTTTTATGAATAGAACTATATTTTTTCCACAGACGAACATCAATAATATGGAATGCCCCCTTTTCCAGCTCCCACCCTACGGTTCGAATGAAAAGAAAGGGCCCACGATGCAAACGATTGCTTCTGACAAGTGAATGCAATTTCACCACCCCCTACAAGCGAACCACTTTGGGGGGTTTCTCTTTTTATCGGCTGCTACCACCCCACTGGGTTCGTGTGTCTGTCTTTCTTTGCGCCCCCCCCCCCTCTTACCTATATTCACTGCTTCGGCTAATTTATTTTAAGTCGGAGATTTTTCTATAGAATAAATATTTTTGGGGTTCTATTCGGAAGTAAAAATAAATCAGAATAAATACTTAAACATTAAGTTTTAAAATAAATGTTTTTTATCAATAAAACATTCGTACAATATACCATTGGGAATTACGCATCAATTACCGAGGTTTGCAAAAGGTTTTTATCAATAATATTCAATAAATGTTTCGTTTAATAATTTACAATGAATTTTTTATCAATAATAACAAATGTTTTTTTTTTTTCAGTAATATATACCAATGGGAATAACGCATCGATTCCCAGGGTTTGTGGAGTGTTATAAATGTTTTATCAACAAATATCCAATAAACGTTTTTATCAATAATATATAATATATACCAATGGGAATTGCGTATCGATTCCCGGGGATTACGGAGTGATATAAATCTTTTTATCAATAAACATACAATATACCGATGGGAATTACACATCGAATCCCGGGTTTGCGGAGTGTCAGTGGAGCAGAGGGCGTACTCCCCTAGTTTATTACAAAACGTTAATTTTATAAACAGATAATTGCATAAAATTTAACAAATACTGCTTATCAGAATAATAATTAATATTTTATTTTATTTCGAACTTAAAATTTTCAATGATAAAGTTAAAACAAAATAGTAAATGGCCCAGAAGCAACACCCACTAAAATGTCTTTTCATTACACGTCACATTATCGTAATATTTTAACACAAGCATATAATTGCATGCAATTATAAAATATATACATTTTTTTGCAACATCTATTAATGTAAAAAACAACATCAATTTAAATGTTTGCAAAATCCATCGAACTTTTCCAACAGCAAATTCTCTTGTTCAATTGAGTGCAAAATAACCTTATCCATATCCCCAAAACGCAGTGATATGTTAGTGATGCCATTTCCAGACCTATAATTTAATCCATCTCGATTAACTCCTGCAACTGAGGTTTGAATTACTTCAGCTCAAACGAGCATTAGATTGTTCTAAAAGCAATTATTGACACAAAAAAGCAGTTTGTCCAATCCTTAGAAAGAGCAGTAACCTCAAATGCAATGGATGGTTTACTGGCTTTTAATGTTTGTTCGTTTTTTTAAGATAATTTAGACTAAATTACCTTTTTTTAAGTAAGGATTTGCAATGAAAAACTCTTTTAACTTAAATCTAAATCTTAAATGTATAGATTTTTTAAAATATATTTTAGATGAAATTACCTTTTTAAGTAAGGATTCATATTGAAGTACTCTTTTAACCCTTTCATGTTCCAGTGATGCCATATGGCATCATCATGTTTCTGATCATAATTAAAATATAATAATAGGGCTTTCATCTATTGGGATTAATAAAAAATATTTTTTAATAGAAAAAAGTTTGAAGAATTGAATGATGTGCTTTTTGATATCATAAATATCAAAAGACGATCAGAAAAAAAAAATCTAAAATGATGATGCCAAATTGTCATTGCGACTGAAATGGTTAATTTTTAATCTGAATTTTGAATATATGGATTTTAATTCTAAGAGTTATAATCAGTTTTTATATTTTTAACATTTAGAACTGACATTATTTGCAAATTAATCTAATGTTTAAATTAAGTAAATCATACAATGCTGGTTACAGTTGGTTTTCTGTATGAATAACTAAAAGAATTTATGTAAACTAAATATAAATAGTAATGTTATTGAATGTGCGCAAAATTATAACTTTGTTTGTCGGACATTTATTGTATAAAATAGGAAAAGTTAAAATGATATCCAGAAACGAATGTGATAACATAATTTGATTAGTTAAGAAATATAAAAGGTTGCCAGATCATAGAAACATAGTATTTAAAACTGAAATTTAATCGTATTAAAATTTAGATAAATAAACTTTCCGAAACATAAGACTGTTTAGAGTAGTAATAAATCCTTTTTAATACTGTTTTACTAAAACGTGAATACTAAAAATTTTTAAAATGTATGGGGTATATTAATATTTCTTAACATTTTCATGAAAAATCTTTTTAAAAATTTACGTCATTAAAAATGTTTATAGTTGCGACTGACAATATTAAAAACTTCATGCACGATTATTGAATGCAATATGCTTGTTATTATTCAGAATAATTTTAATGTGTTCTATAAAGTACAATATCCACCCTTATGTATATAAAATAACAAAATTATCGTTTATTTTAAAATAATTTTATTTAAAAAATTACCGAATATAGATGTATAGTGGGAAAAATCATTGGAAATACAAAGTTTAAATCAATAAAGTATTGTTTATATCAATAAAATAGTTATTATATCATCAATAAAATAGTTATTATATCATCAATAAAATAGTTATTGTATCAATAAAATAGTATATCAATAAAAAATTGGGAGCTTTTTCAGAAATTTTAAGTAAAAGTTTTATAATGTCTGTTTACAAATCAAATAAGATATTTTTACTGAAAGTTATTTTTAATGAACATTTTGTTTAAACTTTAAAAAAAAAATCAACAATATATTTTTTATAATAAAATCCAACAGTTTGCACCAGGTAATAATTTGAAGCAGGGTGCGATAATTAATATAGAGCAGAAAAAATTAAAAAAAAAAACAAATGTATTTGTCTACGGATTTATATTCAACACAAAATGTCGATAAAAAATACCTGATAGCAAGCGAATACTTTGAGAACGAAACACCTTTCTGGAACTTATCGTCTGCTTATCCACACGAGTTTTCGTGCGCACTTCTCATGACAACTGTTCCATCTTACGTCATCGCACAAAGTTTTGACGGGAGGCGAATCGAATAAATTCGTGTTTTGTCCCGATTGGAACACACGTTTCGAAGTGACAACCGAATAGAGGAAAAAAAGAATTCGAACTCACCTGTATCTTCGAATTTATTTTATTCTCCGCAGTTGAGATTCGTTCTTTTTAGAAGAGTTTCGTTCTTCGTGCTGACCTCCGATAATTTGAAAGCGAGTTGTGGCGTCGCAGACATAGCCGGCGAAAAGTAGGGTTGCTAGGTGGATGGAGATCCTCGTGGTGGTTTCACTCGCCAAATGAGGGATCGCCAATGTTATCGCTCCGCCAAGTTTAGAAGATGGAAAGTAAAGCAGAGAGAATGCGATAACGCTAATTTTATATATTTATTAAAAGGATATTTAGAAGACATTTTTTAAAAATCTTTTTTAGATTTACAAATTTTTCGTGATGTTTACTTATAATGATAAGTTATGTCTGGTAAAAATAACTGAGAGTTAAATAGCCCCAACCCCCAACGTTATTGAAGGTAGTTAAAAAAAACTTAATTAGTAAAATATTTTTTTATAATTGCGTGAAAAAAAGTCGACTTTTACATTATAAATTTAATATCAGACGCGTGCACAAAGCTAGACTTTTTGAAACAGTGAAAAAACGTACTTTTTTTCACCCAAAAGCAGTGAAAAAAAGACTTTGTCGCACTCTTTTTATAAGATGCCAACATTTCAAGTAAAATTTCGATTTGATAATACTCATAAAATCCAAAGATTTATCGATCTGCTGTATTTAAAAATATTATGCGCGTGAATTATTTTTGAATCAATGAATTTTTTTTCTCGCGATGGGAATATTTCTTAAGTCACGCCCTTCGAACTGCGAGTTCATTGGTTGCTTTCTTTGACAAAATGTTGAAACACGCTTATTGGTTTTTTTTAGCGTCACGCGCTCCGAACTGCGAGATCATTGGTTGTTTTCCTTGACATCTCTTAGTCTATGTTAGTCTAATTAGCACGTGAATTATTTTTGAACCAATGAGATTTGATTTTTTTCACGCAATTATAAAAAATAGTGTATGAAACACGTGCGAAAAGTAAACTTTTTAAAACACGTGTCTTTATTTCACTCGCTCGTACCTCGCTCGTGAAATAAAATCCACTTGTTTTAAAAAGCATTACTTTTCGCACTAGTTGCATAAATATCTATTTTATAATTGCGTGAAAAAAAGCCGTCTTTTACATTATAATTTCAATATCAGACGCGTGCACAAAGCTAGACTTTTTGAAACAGTGAAAAAAAGTACTTTTTTTCACCCAAAAGCAGTGAAAAAAAGACTTTGTCGCACTCTTTTTATAAGATGCCAACATTTCAAGGTAAAATTTCGATTTGATAATACTCAGAAAATCCAAAGATTTATCGATCTGCTGTATTTAAAAATATTATGCGCGTGATTTTTTTTTAAATCAATGAATTTTTTTTCTCGCGATGGGAATATTTCTTAAGTCACGCCCTTCGAACTGCGAGTTCATTGGTTGCTTTCTTTGACAAAATGTTGAAACACGCTTATTGGTTTTTTATAGCGTCACGCGCTCCGAACTGCGAGATCATTGGTTGTTTTCCTTGACATCTCTTAGTCTATTTTAGTCTAATTAGCACGTGAATTATTTTTGAACCAATGAGATTTGATTTTTTTCACGCAATTATAAAAAATAGTGTATGAAACACGTGCGAAAAGTAAACTTTTTAAAACACGTGTCTTTATTTCACTCGCTCGTACCTCGCTCGTGAAATAAAATCCACTTGTTTTAAAAAGCATTACTTTTCGCACTAGTTGCATAAATATCTATTGATTTATCTAAAACCAATTAATTCTCAAAATGTTCGTAAAATGCAACAATCATCCAAACAATTTCATGTTTAACTGGAACGTAATAAACATATTTCTTCTTTTAAAAAATGAGTTTTAACCTATCGACAATCTATTATTTTAACAAATTAGTTGTAATTGGCTTATGATCATGATGAAGGTGATGATAAAGGATAATTAAAAAAATTGACGCCCATTATCATACAAACAAATAGACTGGAAAAAAAAACTTATTGTAAAACTTCAAATACTCTATTTTTAAATTTCTCTACATATGTAAAGTTTTTCCTTCTAGCTTCATAATTTTTTCAAATATATATTTAAAAGTCATGGAAAAATTTAATTATATATCAAAACTTTACTTGCCAAAAGTTAAAGATCATTTTGACAAAAAAATTATTCTGTTCAATAATTCGCTAAATTTTAAATAGACTATCTTCAATATTTTTAATACACAATCTTACACAGTTTAATGACAGATTCTACCAATTTAGTAAACACATCTTTTTTTAATTATCTGATGATGCATTATCCTGAGTTGTGGTTTGCACCCGAAAAAATTACATGTTTGAACAACTGCGTTTACCGCCTGCTATACAAAGTACCTTAACATAATTGTTGGCAATTAAATTTCAATTACTCATATGAAAAGCATAGAAAGAGGTTTCAATAGAACTCTGCTATCACGCCTTCTTTTCAACATTACAAAGAAACAACCTTCGCAATTCTAAATAGAAATGGCCTACTATTGTACCCATAGAAAAGGTGAAACCTTTTAGGTTTGTATATGCTAGATTTGAAAACATTTTCGAAACAAGCTCATCGTTCACCCGGAGTTACATTTTCGGCTGTTAAGTGTGTTTCCAACTTCCAGAACGTTTTACGAAATGTAATTTTAAGACTTTTTTTGGATGAGTGATGAATTTCCAATTTTTTTAATTGTATATTTTTCAATTGTTTTTATTGAATTATTTTTTAATCGTTTTTATTATATTGTTTATTTTATTATTATTTTAATTTTAATTACTCATTTTTCCAATATTTATTTTTCTTTGAAACTAACATTTTCATTGGAATATTTATTTATTTATTTTAAAACTTACAAAAAAAATTTAAGATCACATCGTTATTGCTTACAGATACGCCAAAAAAATTGTAACAAACTATCCATATTCGTTTCAAAAACTTATATTTTATTCATTACAACAACTTAAATACAACCAATAACTTCATAAAATTAAACAATAATTTCACGTCACCTGACTGTGGTTCTAAAATACGACGCCCGTCGCCAATAGCCCTCGTGTAGCTCTAGTGCGACGATAATTCAAACCTAACCTAAATAATAATTTCATGAAAACAAAAAAATCACCAACCCGGCCAATACGTCGCCAAATATGTTAACCTCTCCTCCATCCCATCGATCCCCGTCATTTTGCGCGGGCGTTCGGCATCCGAGATGAGAGGACCTCTTCCCCATCATCCCAGCACGACACACGACGTCACGGATGACGTCACCTCGGTCCGAAACATGACGGGATCCCTTATTTTTAGGTCTCTTCTCAAGAAATTTTAACGAGTGTTCGAGAAACTACTTATGGATAATGGAACTATTTCTAGGCCCAGTGATTCAGGATAGTCGTAAATACGGAAGAAAATAGTGCGCTTACCCTAGTGAAAGGTAGACTTTTTAGGGTGATGGAATACATGATTTTTTAGCTGAGATGTAGGGTAAAATATATTAAAAATGGGAAATGTTGGTACATGTTTTAGTATGAATCGTAAAATCCACGAGCACGAAGTAGAAAGGGATTTACAACGTTATATTTTTATAAGAAACCAGTTTTTTTTATTTTGACCTAAGAATATGGTCAAAGAAAAGTTGTATTTTAATCCCTAAATAACTCTTTTTAAATGTATTCAGCAATGCAATGTTTTATTGCCTAAATTTAGCAATCAACTACTATAAATACAAATATATAACAAATAATACAATAAGTGTGTAACATAATTTTTAAATATAGTTATAAATCGACCAAAATATATGAAATTTTGCAACGAGAAACTATTTTTTGCCAATTGCAATAATTTGTGATTTTTCAACACAAAAAAATATGTAATTTAATCCAAAATCTTTTTTCGTTTCAAAAGTTCGGACCGTTGTAAAACATTTCATATAGTGTGTTTCAAAAATGGCCTCGTGTAAGATATTGCCAGTATGTCGATTTGTTTAACTACAAAATAGTAAGCTTAAAGAAAACACTACAAAATTTATCATTATATGGAATCCGTAAATGTTTATTTAGTTCATAATGGTACTAATAACTGGTAACTGATAACTTTCAATCAAATAAAGGTTGTCATCGTTTTTTTTTTATTTTTGTATATTAAAGTAAATAAAGCTTTTACCATCAAAACCCGGTAAAGGCATGGATGTTTGTGCTTGTCAATAAATGTTGTTATTTGTCTATGTGTTTGTGTCGTCCTTCTTTGTGTGTCTCTTGTGACTGTCTCTTCTGGCGAGCTGGGTAATGGGCTATAAAGCCTACACTCTCCCTTCTAGAGGGTGCAATCACTGTCACTGTCATACCATCAAACAAATCATTCAAATAAAACAAAACATCATCATCGAACCAACCAAAAATCATTAAAGGATAGCAAAACCAGAATCAAGCAATCTAACAATTATGAAAACATAGCAAAACATCACAATCAAACAATCATCAAAACAAACGAATCATTAAAACATAAAAAAAAACACTAACAAAAATAGCAAAGCACTTTAAATTAAACATCACAGAAATTCAAAGTAAAAACTGCAATCTCTTTAAATTAAAGAAGTTTACCTAAACAACTTTTAATTAATATACACACAAGCTATATGTAAAATATTAATAGTAATATACTGAACAATGCATTTGTAGAATTCTCAAAGCATTCATGTAATTTTCCAATGAGGAATATTTGCCTGACTTAAACAGCTTTGCTGTGCTTTTTGAATCATTGAAAGAGATTTTGGTCGATTAAAAAACAATTAATGTAAACAAAAGAACTTCGTTATCTTCTTGCAGCAGAGCTTTGAAATTACTTTTCCAATATATGTGAAAGATAAAAATAATGATAAACGTTTCTGTATTAACGAAAACATAATAGGTAATCAATGGAAACACACATTTTGCAGAACTACATATTTGTTCATCAATTTCTATTGCATTTCTTCATTTATTTTTGCAATTTTTCCTAAATGATGTGATTTTATGACTTTATGCAATCATTAACATGTGTGATTTGATAAAATCCATATGTCTATTAGAGAAATAGTGTACTGATCATCATTTTTTAAAAAAGGTTTTTAATTGTATAATTATTTAGCCCACCTATTTAAATAAAACATATCAATGAAATGGAAAAAGTTTTTTTTGCCATAAATTTATTTGTGTATTTACGTCAGTATGGCCCCATGTATTTTTATGAGCATTTAAAGAGAAAACGAGATTTTCTTAAAAATCATTCTCTACAGAAAAATAACTAATTTTCTACTTTTTTCTTGTTCGAAAAACAAATTTATAATTTTGCCGATACCATTTTGATTTTTTTTTTCATAGAATCCTATGGTAGCACACAACGTTGCATCATATCGTTTCGATATGTAACCAATATTATTCTGGTATTAAGATATTGAATACATTCAGAGGTGATAGTGCAGCATCAAATACTACTATGGTATCCTTAAAAAGTAATCATGACATGTACAACTCTGTTAACTTTGAAAAATGATCATGTACTTTTGTATGTGAAAATTGTAAATTATCATGTACTTTTGTAAATGAAAATTTAAAATGACCATGTATTTTTGTAAGTGAAAATTTGAAATGATCATTTTCTACTAAGATAAAATTTTAAAATGATTATTCACTACAATGGTAAAATTTAAAAATGATTATCGACAACTATAATAACCTTTAGAAAATAATCATGCAAACTCATAAGAGTTAACCTGAAAGAATGAAATATACTTTGAAGTATTTACACTGAGTCCTGTCAACGTTTCCAAATACACCTTATCTACGTAACCTAACTATAACAAGAGTGTGTTTCTTGGCTCCCCTCACTTGAAAGATACCTGAAGGAGCCGTAGGTGGCGAAAGATTGCACACGTGAAAGACAGCTTAGCCATGGGCTTAGCTGGATGTCGCAACCTACCCTTGGTAATTGGCAAACGGTGCGCGACGAATTCATCCACAAATAAGAGGACGGTTCGAAAATCTATTATATTTGGGGATTTGTTGCTCTTGGTTTGGGATATTTTGGAAATATTTAGTTTTAATGTTCTTTTTTGGGATTTGTTGCTCTCTTATCATTGAGGTTGCTTTATTCTCTTATCTCTTTGTTCTTTTTATCTTATCATGTTTTATCATTATTATTTTCATCAAAAATCTGATTCCATTTTAAAAGGTTGTATGTTATATTTTTAATGAAAAATCTGAACTCGTATTCTGAGTTTAAAAAAGTAATTTGAGGATCATTGCTGTTTTTTTATTGGAACCTTACAAAAGTCATTTGCTTCGGTCTTTTGAAAGAAATCTATTTTTCAATACTTATACTTAACAATATTAATTATAACTATATCTAACTATTATCAATAGATTAATTACGCTATATATTTTACCATTTTTGTTTAAATTAATGCTTCTTTATTGAGTATTCGGGTGATAATCTTGTTAGGGGATTGTTCTTTCTATATGACTTTAATTGCTGAACTGGTTTATGAGTCATTCAGTGATGAAAATATTAAAAAAAAAACATCCTCCAAACAGAACTCCAATTATCCAATCCAATTGTGACCCGTTTTCATACGGTAAATCATAGTGTCGGATAATCGTTATTGTTCCGAAGAAAGTATATTTTTATGAATTATTGTTTGCTTGTATAGTCGTTGAAAATCGAAGAAAAACTACGGTTCAATTGCTTTTTATTACATGAAAAGGCGACACTTTTACATGTTTAGCGTTGGATGCACGAGTGGATCCGGTAGAATGATGCCATTGAAATGCGATTACTCGTGATTTGGACAAATTAAGTTCTCTACACTCCGTGCCAACCTAACTTGGGTAAAAACAAAGATTAAAAAGGCAACGGGAAAAGCGTGGTTGTTCCATTAGTTTTAAACTCTTGTAAGGTAATATTTACATACAAAATGATCTAAATACAATTTAACCAAAATACACTTTTCTGATAGAATTGCCAAAATTTCTCAAATAAAATTCAAATCTGTTAGACTTTATACGAAATTGATGTTTTAAGCATGTTTTCTGGATGGATTCATAAATAATTTATGGAACTCTTTACATGCGCAGAAGGATCTTCTCCATAGCATATTTCTATTTACCCAAGTTGGCAAGGAGTGTAGTGTAGTTATTTGATATTTTTCAAATTTTTTCCGAATTGGAGGAAATAATTCACATACTGCCGTTCATCAATTAAGAATATTTCACTTCTTATGGGGTAACACAAATGCTGAATGAAAAAAACTCTTTGTCGAGCCTCGATTGGTCAATCAATGTCAAGTGTGAACAGATCACCGATCGAAGAAAATGTAGGAATGGAACCTGGAAGGAGGTACGTCAAACAGAACAAGCCAAATAACAAGTAAAAAATAACAGCACAAGTTTTTCTTTTATATCTTTAGCAAATACATAAATCTGAAAAGGTGAATGAGAAAACAGTTGCAGAGGAAGGAATGTGACTTCATAGGATAAGGTAGAATCGTAAATAAATCGAAGGCTTTTCATGCTCCATGATGTAATAAAAGTTATAACATTCTGTCTTGTAATATAAGTTTTGGGTTCGCATATTTAGTTATTTCACAACTTTAACTATACAAAAGGAAATGAATTATGTTGCCCGTTTATTTTACATATATTTTACATTTTCCAGGAAAGGAGTTGGACTTTGCAATATGTTTGAAATATGTGACATTTTTATGGAAGGGTGATGTTATGCTAAGTTTGGGAGAAAAAATATTATACAGAAAATATTTTCAGCTAAAAGAGTGTTGTTTTAATATTTTATTTAATATTAGTTTTATTGCTTTACTCCATTGCTTGTTGCTTTACTCCATTGCTTATTGCTTTACTCCATTGCTTAAAATTATACATTTTACTTACACAAAATAGGTGAAATTTATAGTAGGGTGGTGTTACACTAAGTTTGAGAAAAAAGTGAAAGTAAAGAAAATACGTTTTGCTAAAAGAGTATATTTTATATAAAATTTTAATCAGAGTATTAAATATATTGTCTTACTACATTACTTTTTAAATTATAGTTTTAATTGATATTAAAAAAAAAATAAATGTAACTATAATAAGTACAACATACAAGCGAATTCATGTTACTAGTTACTTTTAATCTTAAATTGAAATAAAAACATTGACTTTCTTCTTTACATCATTTATTGATCAAATTCATAAAACCGTTGCGAAATCTAATTTGTTACCTCGAAAACACGGGCAAAAAAGTTGTTTCAAATGTATGTTTAAGAAATTTACAAAAGAAACTTTTAGGGAACTTCCTAAACTTTTGTATTTGACTTCTTCTATAAGCTTTAAATTAAATAAAAAGTATTTCTATTATTCCATAACAAAGAGAGTTTATTTAACTGCTTTTTTATTCAACGTATAAGATAATTTAATAATGTTTTAAAGTAATTCAGGGAGTAACGCCCGGAGCATTTGATTAACTCGAATGACTAAGTTTGAAGACCAAGATAAATGAAAAAAATTCAATTTTTCCAGAAAAATATCTACATTGCTGTTTTAATCCACTATAATTGGTATAAAAGTATTAAATGCTTCGGGTTAAGTCTTGATTCAATGCTTCATTTATGTTAAATAAATTATAATTGAAACTTTCCCTTTGTGCATTTTTTCATTAAAATTGCTTCAATAGCATCAAAATGATTAACTATGAATTTTTCAAAATAAACAGTTTATTCTGAATTTAATGTAATTGAAATATTTAATATTTTTCCATTGAGATAAAACCTTAAGAAAAATTTAACTCGATATCAAGTAAGATAAACGTATGCAATATATACCTTTTAAAAAATGGGAACTGTCCCCAGTTAACCAATTTAATATCAAAGCTTATTGTTTTTTATATTATTGTTTTTTTGTTTTTTTTCTTTTTGCAATGGTCACACGACGACAACAACAACAACAACAATATCAAAACTACAAGCGGAACTAAAAGTAAATACAAAACTTTTTATCGTGATAATAAACATACAAGTAAATTAATAAAGTACATAAGTGATTAAACAAATAAATCATGATATAAATGCTTATGAAAAATTGTTCATTTTTTCGCCGGATTTCAATATCTCTTCTCTAAAATATGACCAATTTTAATTTCGTTAATCGTATATACAACTCAATTACGCGATTACTTGCTTGAGGAAACGTATATAATAGCAGAAGAGGCCGGGTTATTTCTTGAAAGGAATCCCCAATCTTTAAATGACAAAAATATTGTTCTTTATTGATTGGGAATCCTCTTCAGCAAATCATACAATGTTTTCGTATTCTAGCAGTGAAGACCATATTTCAGGCGCCAGCACGTCGTCGGAGCAAAATACAAATCGATGAAATAGTGTTTGACAAATAGGTTTCTTCTTTCAGAATATTGCAAATAATAGAAAAGGTTCAGGATATTTCAAGACTTAAAATTGTGTCTCCCTTGAATATGTATTTTAATATTGAAAAAAATTACAGTTTATTTTCATTTTTATTATTCTATTCTAAATATAAAATATACACTTAATTTTTAAAATTGAAAGTGTTTGACAGATATAGGTTTCTTCTTTCAGAATATTGCAAATAACAGAGAAGGTTCAGGACATTTCAAGACTTAAAATTGTGTTTTCCCTTAGATGTATATTTTAATATTGAAAAATTTACAGTTTTTTTACTTTTATTATTTTACTCTAAATATAAAATATAAATAATTTTTCGAATCAAGAGAAATATTTTGTTGGAAATGTTATTTTCGAGATAAATGACGTGCATGACAATGGATTTATGTGAGAGAAATACAATGTGTTGGAGACAATCATGCTACCCATACTAAATGTTCATGCTGTTTCAAGCCTAAGACTTTAAATGGTTGTTATCTTGAGATATTATTTATTTTTAAACTCTAGTTTCATTTACTTCAGAGTAATTTTTACTGACCTTTTTAACTCTGGTTAGTTCTAATAAGCCCGTATCTCCTGGCATTGCGTAGTGTGATAATGGCGAACATGTTATATTTATTCGAATAAAATTAAAAACGAATAAGTTAAGCTTGTTTTACACGTGAAAATCTGTTGGGGATGTTTTAAGTCTTGAGTGGCAACAAAAAAGCTAAATAAAAGTCCAACCTTTATTTAGCCTCGATTTGTGAATCACCAATCTGTGTACCTATCAAAGGAAGGTAGAAATTAATGCTGGAAAGAAATACGTCATCACATCTAATGCAAGACAATACTATAGATAAAAATTAGATTTATAATAATAATAATATACAAGTGAATTTTATTTCGTAGTTTTTCGAATAAGTTAAGATACGTAAGATTTATAATTAATTAAAATATTGCTTATATCTTTTACTTGTGTCCATATGATATTGAAATACATTCTTTTCTTTCCACCGAAAGTTCAAAACCTCGATAATTCTAATCTCTATTAGATTGCTTCTGGTTTAGGAAACTAAAACCACGCTTTATCGTGGTTTTGGGGTAACAAACAAAATACACGGTATCGAGGAGGATTTGATAATGCTATAATTTTTAAATCTAGATTAACATACTCTGTTAACAAAATGTTTGTTATTGTTCTGTCTGGTTACAATTTAACAAGAAAATTTGTCATACAAAAAAAGCTTTATTGTCAATTTTATCTAAATATACATTATATGAGACAAATTTTGAACCATAGTACTAAAACATTTATGTAGGACAAATTAAGTTATACGAGACACACATTTTAAAACCACAAAATTATTATTTTTTATTCAGTAAGGTTGGTTTGTAAATGATATTCACAAGCTGGCTGCTAATGGGTTAATGTTACCAGCAATTAATTTTAATGTAACTTCTTCATATAAAATGACAAAATTGCAAAAAAAAGTAACTTTTCTTTTAAGGTTTAATTTTAAAATATTAAACTATTAAATACTAATTTCAAGGTTGCTTTTTACCTGTACAATCCATTATGCGTGCTAAAACCAACTGACATTAAAAGAATGTTCCTTTTCTTTTAACTGAACTTATAAACTCCAATAAACATATACTCCAGACATATTTGGTCATTAATAACTTTATTTAAAATTATAATTGCTATTCAGAATTTTGCTTATGAGCGTTAAAGCGCTATGCAAACTCATTATGATAATTTAATAAGTTAAGTAGTTAAAAAGTAAATTAAGAAAAAAGTTAAATATTAAAAAAAATATTTTAATCATTTTTAAAATGAAAACTTACTTCAATATAAAAGTTAAAAGTGGTTAATAATGGTGGTATTTAGACTGCAGTTTAGAATTCACCTGCGTTTTATCCAAACTCACGTCGGCATGTTTGGTCTGTGAAGTTTCCTGCTTTCATTAGTTCAAGGTTGTGAGATTGCCTTTTTTCAAGTTTATTATGATCTAAACAAACTCTTTCAAAGTTTTATCTCTTTCTAAAAAAAATAACCTACCTTTTTTTCGATTAAGTTGAAAATTCCACCTGCATTTTCACTGCTTCTCTTTTAAAATTTCCTGGCAAACTTTTTATCAAAATTAGTAGGTTCTTAAAAGTTTTTATCATTTTGTTCCGTAAAAATGAACCTCAACCTCGTTTTGTGTAGCAAGAATTCTTTATTTTCTAAGAAAAATATGTTACAAAACGTTATTTATTTAAAAGTGTTAGACTTTTTAGATAAGTGAAAAAGTGTTTGCGTAGAAGTTTTAAAACAAAGTTCATCAACTAATTTTAACGTTCTTTATTTATATAATTATAGTATAAATAACTAATATCAAAAATTTTTTATATGCCAAAAAGTTTTATGCGCAAAAAAGTTTTACTAAACTAAAAAAAAATGTGTGAATTTGTAATAAAACAATAAACTACTACTATCTAAAACGTCGTATCGCCACCATCAAGCGATTTATCAATAAAAAAGTTAAAAGATAAAAACAGATTTCTTACTGTGCCTGTAACATTTGATTCCTCTCTAACACACGTGATTCTTATTTTCCCTGTCACTTTTTAACACGCGAAATTGCTATATTTCCTGTCACTTTTTGATTGTCAATGTAGCCTTTGTTGCCTGAGGAATGACATTGCAATTGAATGAATCTGCAAACTTAACATTAGTGTAATTATTAAAGTATTGTACTAAAAGTGCGACGGATTTTTATGTGTAAAGCAATATTTTCAGTTTTTGAAGTTTCTGTAAGTTTGTTTTAAACTTTAAATATGTTTGGATACAGTTTGTATACTGTTTTCTCTGTGATAGTAGCGACAGTGGCCATTGGAGTTACACTATTATTAAAGTAAGTGTAATATGTAAGAGTGCTTTAATTTTAAAATTGCAAAGTAGCGAATATGTCTCAGTGGAAAAGTTTGCATATGATTTCTTCCTTCTTCTTTAAATTAGTAATTGGGTTACTTTTTTTAATTATTTTTTTAAATTATAATTTTTATCATAAAACTCATATTACACTGTTAAAACTGAAGGTGACACTTGGCACCCTCAGAAGTGAATGGTTGTGTCCCGTCAAGGACCCTTTGGCGATTCACATGCCTAAGAATGATCGATATAAAGCGATTTAAATCCTAGAGGCGCCAAAGGGGACCACCTTTTCACCCCGAGGTGAAAACTGCTTTCATTTGTCACCTTCACTTTTATCAATATAGAGTATAAACGGATATAGGTTCAGAAAATATGACTGAATGTGAAGTTTATTATAAAATATGTAGGTATTCAAAAAATACACAAAAAAAAGAATCAAAATGAGTTTAAGTCATTTGTAGAGAATTATGGATTGTGAAAAAAAATTCATGAATTATTTAAAGAAGGGTTGCACGAAAAATCCTAGAGCTGTAAAAAAAGTTATGTGGTAAACATCTTTATTAATAAAAGTCAAATATTTTCAATCAAGTACAATTTGATTAGCTTAAACTGTTTTCAACAAATGTTTTTCTATTTTTATTTAAAAAATTACTTTTTTATGCAATATAATTAATAAAACAAATTGTAATTATTTTAAATTATTGCATTAATTTTCGTCAAAAGTAAATATCAATTTTTTAACATTCGGAAAAAGCCTATGAAAAATCACCGCAAATAAATATAGATTGCTTTTAAGTTTGACTTCATTAAGCTATAGATCCCTATGCCAAACTTATCTTAATGCAAATATTCAAAATTTCAGATATCTGGCAAGAAATGACGATTATTGGAAACAACGTGGAGTTCCCTACATTCCGCGACAGAACATATTTAAACTTCTTAAGATGATTTTTAAAGGGGTAAGTTGATGCTTTTGGTTTAGGCATAAATTAAAGTACTAATAAATACTTTTTCTTTAACAAATATTTCATAAAAATATCTGGGCAAATCAATAATCATTGATTGTTTTTATAAACTAATATTTGCAATTAAAAAAATTTTCCTATTGCTTGTTGTATTGTTAACTTTCAATTGTATTATTCTTATTGTAAAAATATTTTTCTTATTGTTTATTGTTACTTGTTGTTTTTATTATCAGCCTCTTCATGAACTTCAACTGGAATTTTATAAAAAGTTCACCAAAACTCATTACTGGGGGTGAGTAGTGAATGTCAGTTTTTATTGGGTACACTTTCTTGATTTTTTACATGCGTTTTCGTTTAAATAGAACTGTTATTTAATATATTTGTACCATACTATTAACCCTCTAATATGCATACTGTTGCCATATGGCAACAACAAGTAGCACAATTCACTTTATTAAAGTAGGGCTTCCTCTGCTCTCGACAAACCTGTGTTTTTTCTTCTATTACATTCCATTTTGAAGTTTTAGTTACTACCCTTATAGATGACAGTAGTAAAAGTGTATTCAAAATTAGAGAGTGAAGTTATTAACTGTTGTGAAATTACGTCTTTGACAGTATTCAAAGTATAATAATATTAGTATTAAATACAAATAAGAGGGTTAGAGGTAAAGCTCTAGATTAGCGGTCGCCAGTCGCCAACTGGCGATTATTACGTACATAGAAAGTGGCTACCTAAAAATCCAACCCCAATCGCCAAAAGTGGCGATCATAATTTTTCCTTTTTGTTCAACAAATTATTAATACTGAAGCTGCATTTTTAAAATATTAATAATATAATGCTCCGATTTGATCCTGTCGGGAAGAAAGACTTGATGATAATTTTTGCTCATCAGCAGTGAAATTTTTCCATCATCATTGGCCGGTGTTTTGTTTGACGTCACTGAGTCGGACTCCGTTTGACGTAAATGGAGCTGGGCGATGAAAATCTTAAATGCAAATTTGATTTTTAAATCTTGTTTTACGATCTCGGCAATTTACAGGTGATTGATTTGATCGGCAATTTACAGGTGAATGATTTACAGCTGATTAAGATTTCAACTATTCATTTAAACAATTCTGATACGAGTAAATTTCATGAACAATCATGGGCCACGCGACGTCAAAATTCTCCGAAATTATTGTGAACTTTATGCACAAAAATAATTTTCTCCTTTCAATAATGGCCAATCACACAATACTTATATATTTGGTTTGATCCTTTTTTTTACTGTCAATCGTTTCATATCAAAAATGTCTTTAATAATTTTTTTTGTGGAAAATCGCACTTCCTTTTTGTCGTATATAGGGGAGAGTTTTGTACCTTGGGACAATTTTTACATTTAATTTTTTTCTTCGATAATTATAGTCAAAATAAAAATTTAAAAGGAGCATTTCAACATACCAATATATTGCTCTATAATATATTTTTTTAAATTCTGGCAGCTTGAAATTAAAAAATTGCCACTCATTTAAAGTAGAGAGGATAAACTGTCCCAAGGTACAATATGATGTTGTACCTTGGGACATACTTTATAATTCAGTCAATAGTCATGCACTTGAACTAATTTGTGTCAGGAAGCAAACTTTATTGTTTTTTCAAGGAAATACACAAATAAAACTTCATAATTCAAGAATAATTTAAATTATACAGCAAAATTGCAAGTCCAAATTATTTAACATTATATGATGATACAATATGCTTTACTGTCCCAAGGTACAACACACTACATGGTTTAAATAAAAGCACGATAGTGGCCAATCTAAATGCATTATCATTATTTTCTCATAACCAAAATATTTTTAAATCTTCTCTTTTATGAAGAAAATAAGATGCAGTTGACTTTTTGTAAAAGTGCAAAGGTAAAAAATTATATTAGAATGAGAAAAATATTTACTTTGGGGTAATGAAATATTTTTTGTCACCAATTCATCAATTCAATGATGCTAGTGTTAAATTTTATTTTGATGATGTCTGTTGGTTAAGGCTACTATTAGAAATAAACAATGAATGAATATTGCCAATAGATTCTTGGAAATTGTCAGTGTCCCAAGGTACAAGCGTCCCAAGGTACAACACTCTCCCCTACTTAAATTTAAAATTGGCTACTAAAAATCCAAATGTGGCTAACATTTTTTTTTTCACTCTAGTAGCCACTGGCTACTATTAAAAATTCCCAGTCAAGAGCATTAGTTAGAGAGTTATTTTAAAATATATTTAGTAGTTTTCTAATCATTCTCATCAAAATTGGAATTTTGTAATTGGTTTTTGCCATGGCAACAGTTTTAAAAATTTAAATTATTTAAATTCCAATGCAATTAAATTTTTCAATATTTTCCCAAAATGTATGAGTATTAAAGATACAAATATATTTTTTCAGGATGAAGAAAAATAATGCATTACAGGGTTAAAAATATACATTTGAAAGAAATAAAAACAACCACATTTTCATTTAACTAAAACAAACATTATATTCCTTAAAAAAACCAAGATATTTACATGTAACGATATAAAAAGAAAATATAACTTTTTAGGAACCCGAACCTAAATGAAGATTTTACAATTTTTAAAATTTTTTATAGGGGATTTGAAATGAGTACACCAGTTCTCGCCGTTGCAGATCCTGACCTATTAAGGGATATTCTTGTAAAAGATTTTCACATATTTCCCCACAGAAGAGTAAGTGTAATAAAGCCTTTCAGTCCTAGACCAGTACACAGTTTTGTACACCTATTTTTAGAATTGAATTCAAAATTTAAGAAATAATAGTTAAACATTTTTATTCAAAATACGACTTTTTGGCACTTAGAAACTACTTAGATTTTTTGAAAAAGAAAATTTACTTTAAATTAGCCAATAATAAAATTATCAGCAAATAAAATGTCTTGAAAATTTAATTAATGGTACAAATTAATTGAACTAAATAGTTTTATACATTTAATAAGCCATCAATAAAAATTATAAAATGAAATTTCCAGAATTGTTTTATATTATAACTCCATAAATTTATTTATCTTCGAATTTATTGAATTTGAACTTATACCTTTGCTTTTATTCGGCAATATAAAATTTAATTTTTGACAAAATTAAAAAATATTCTTAATAGCAACTTCCAATGTTTAGGACATGAAACTAGGCAATACAATTACAGATAATATGGTAAGTCTTCTGAAAGGTGAAGATTGGAAAAGAGTTCGCACAATTATTACGCCAGCCTTCACTTCAAAGAGAATGAGACAAGTAAGTGTCGAAGTGTGTGACAAATAGTATTTTTTTATAAAAAAAAATAGTGCCAAATAGTGTGTGGCACAGTATTTTTTTAAGTTTACAACATTTTCGTAAATATTTTTCATAATTAAGTGTTAGTTTATAACTTTTTAACACTGTTGTTAGTTTAAATTGAATTAGAAAGAGAAATTTAAAATTGACTGCTAAAAAACCTCGACAGCATTGGTAAGAGTTTTAATAAAAAGTTAATCACAAAAGTAAATATAGGTAAAAAAATCACACGAAATCCGATAAATCAATAGATCATTATCATAAAAAGCCAATATATTCAAAAGTAAGTAGTCAAAAGTAGTAAAATTCCTAAGTTTGAAATTGTTTAGTGTCATGGACAATTTCTCATTGCTAAAAATTATTATTTGCAACAGTTAAACTCTGTGGATCATTACGTTACTAAACTCTTACAGTTCAAAAAAATTATAGTTTCGCTTTATAAAGTAAATATATTCAAAACTGCTTTATTCGTTGTTTTAAACGTTTTATTTTCATAAAAAATAACTTAAAACTTTTAAGAAAACTTTAATGAGACAAGTTTTGTTTTTGTATTAGTATATCTCATACCTCTGTAAGGGCCTTAGCTGCCCATCAAGGTGTTTTTGTATTTTGTAATACTTTTTCATTGTTTCAATAAATTATAATTATAATTATTAAAAAAAAGTTTGAATTTTAGTGCAGTTTTATTTAAAATACAATTTCTCACAAACTTTAATATCTAGCTATTTAAAAATAAAAACCATTGAATAGCAACAAATTACAAATGTAACATTTCTTATTTTATTGTTTCAGCATATTCCAATGTAAGTAAGCTAAACATGAAGATAATTTAAGTTATTAAAGTATTATTACATTATATCTAAATTATTATTACATTATATCTAAATTATTATTACATTATATCTAAATAATTTTTACATTATTATATTACATTACATTTAAATGATTATTATTATTACGAGTAGCCTGGAAAAATTTCAAATGACATTCTCTTAAGTCATTTATATATTTTTTTACAGATGAGCTCAATAATCAACGATTGTTCTATGTCAGTTGTCAAATCTTGTGAAAAACATCTTATGCAGCAAAAGCCCATTGAATGCAAATCGTAAATATATCTTGTTATTTATAAAATTAAAAGAGATTTCCTCTCATAACGTTATTTTTTGGGGAGGTGTAAATATATAATTGGGTTATTTATAATTGGGTGTAAATCTGTTAGACTGTGTATCATAATAAATATTATAATTAAAATATTATTTATTATTTATTTTCTTTGATGATTTAGTCGGACTCCAATTATTTAAACTTCAACTTTCCGAAATCAAAAAAAAATATATATGTATATATATAGAACCCAATCCTTTTTTTGTCATGCGTACGCTTAATTTGTGCATTTCATTAAATTCAATTTCTTAAAAAAAGTTTTACTTTATACCATATTCAGCATACATGCAGTAATTAATCAAAAAATTTTAGCATGCATACTGATTTAATAAATCAAAATGTACACTTTTTCGAAAAAATATTAAATTATCCAAATACGAGATTTTTCGAATTTAAAAATAGAAAATTTAAGTTTATTAATATAATTTATTTTACTAAGTTGTCCATTTTAATTTCATTTTTTTACTTTAGAATATTCGCAGCTTATTCTATGGACGTAATCGCAAGGGCAGCATTCGCAACTAAAATTAATTCTCATGATGATCCAGAAAATGAATTTGTTAAAAGAGTTCAAGAAGTTTCTGCAGAGCCCACTTTGAAAATGATTTTATTGTCACGTGAGTATTGAACAGAAATATTCGCATAAAGAATTTTATAATATACAATAAAAAAACCTAAATTGCCCTTAAAATTTATACACAAAAAATATTTTATGTTCAATTATGTGGTGTCATGTCGGCCTTGTAAACTGAATATCTTTCTGAATAACAAATCTAATTGCGTATCTCTAGTAGGTCTTAAATTAAACAAAAACAAACAAATAATTGGTAAAAATTACATTTAGATAAAATGTAATATTTATAATTAATTAAAACATCTTATGTTCAATACATTAGTGAAATCATATATTAGTCGTCTAATTACTAAAACAAATGTCATTTTTTGTAAGAAACCAATTTTGTAATACTTTTTTGTCCGTCTGATGTATGTCCATTTAATGTAACAGGAAAGTAGGATATTTTAGATCTTTCAAAACGCCTTGTTTCATAATTGTTTAGTAAAAAAAGAGAATTAAATGAAAACATTAATTTAAAACTGTAAAATAATATGATATCGTATTTTAGTGATTGTTCCGACAAGGCTGTTTAAGTACTTTGGATTGGGTGGATTCAATGCAATGGAATTTTTCAGGAACGTTACACTTCAAGTAATAAAAGATAGGAAAGAAACTGGAAAGGTAAAAGATAATATCAAATATTATTTGTATGAAGCAAGCGTATTTTTTATGGCCTAATAATTGGTACTATCTTAACTTTCCAAGATGATAAAAACCGAATATGTCTTTACTTAAGTCTTAATTATCAACTTGTATTCCTTTCTGTTAAATTTTCAGTTGATTTCTTTTCGACAAATATTGCGTTTCATTCTATAATTTATATTATTTTATTACTAAAATAATTAGCACTTTTAATGAATGTCTTTATTTAAAATAATTAGAAGCATAATTTGCTTAATTTTTCTAGAGGTATGACGATGTTTTACAAATACTTATGGATGCTGCTAATGAGAACGCGCTTGCCGAAAATGCAGAATTACATGAAGATGAGGAAGACAAATTTGGGAGCATTAACACCGGGATGTCTCCTTTGGCTAAACACTCAAGTAATTCTATATTGCGTGTAATTTATAGAAAGCATTTCGTCACTTAAGTTCCAACATGTGCTATCTCACTTTCCACAACGGATCAGATTCTTTGTACGGTAACCCTTGGCGAACACTCCAAAATCACGCCAAAAGTCCGTATTCTGGCGACTTTTGATGTCACGCTGTCTTTTTTGCGCTAATAAATATAGGCTTGCCGGAAAACGTCATCGTTGCAAAGCCAAAGAATTCGAATCATCAGTCGAAGTCAGACAGGTTTCCGCAAAAAATATAATTTATCGCCAAATCCGAAAAAATCGCGCCGAGGGTTACCGTACAGTTAATCTGATCCGTTGTGCAAAATGAGATAGCACATGTAGGAACTTAAGTGACGATTTATGAATATAAAAATGAGTAAGATTGCGTATATTTGCATACTTACGTATACAGTTTCCGCTGAACGCCTTACTGCATCCGATTTGGTCCGACACCTGCCTCTTATCGGAAATGAATGAATTCATTTCGAATATTATAGTTCCATAGGTAAGCCATATGGTAACCGAAATTGTACCAGAAATAAATAAAAAAAAATCCACACACTCATGGGAGTATATTAAACGGTTTCAAAATTGTTAAAGAAAAAAAAATTCTACTTCCGTAAAGTTTACTGTTAAGTAGATGGATAGTTCGTTGCCGGCTATTTAACCGTAATTTTTCAAATAAATTTTTAGCATAAGTGTGTTAAATTAGATTTATTATTTACTTTATTTCATGTTACATTTCAAATTAAAGTGCATTTTTGGTTGCGAAATAACATTGTTATATCTCATATTTAGGCGTCATCCTTTTTAATTACACTGTTAAAAAAAACCTGAATTTTACGTGCAGATTTCTGTGATTATTTTCGAGAATTTACGGAAAGATTGCGTTTCTTCAACAAACAGACGGTTTGTCTGAAATAAACAGCTTGTTTCCGTTTTCCTTAAACGCTTGACAAGCGAAAATGGAAAAACACCGTATTTCTGCGTGCAGAATTTCACTTAAGACCCGTATTAACGTAATTTCTCCATATAACCTCGCACCCAACAGCTTTTAGCCTCGACACATCCACCGACCGACTCAGCCACCATATTTTTTGTTTGTTTGTTTTGACCAGATCTGAAGCAAGAAAGATAAATATACAGGTATGTTCATTTCTTTTAATAAAATAAGATTTTATTTAAAGATATTTTCTATCTTTCTTTTCTATATATAGAATCCACTTCTTGTCTCTTTCTTATTTGTTTCTGTAATCTCTATAGTCCTATAATTGACCGTGGGATGATTCCTGAAATTAATATTTCCGTTTGTTTACCAACACGCTTAAATAAGTAAATTTAATTTAAAAGTTTGAAAAAGCTATCAAATGCATGAAATAAACAATGTTCACCTACAAACAAGTGCACATTATTAAAAAAAACAATGAAATGATTTGAAATTATTACATTTAAATTCGATTGAAAAGCAATTGCCCTCGTGTAGCTCTAGTACAACGATAATTCAAAACCTAACCTAACCTCGATTGAAAAGCACGGTTACGCTATCGTTATCAGCACAGCATGGTTTATTTTAAAAACTATGCAAGTATACATAGCGTAAACTTTCTCTTTAATAAATAATACTCTTTTGTTTAATTTAACGAATCAATTAGTGATTACGGATGTATGCAGATCACATGCTTTGATTCGATTCAGATGTTACATATACTATTGTCAATGCTCTTTGTTTTGAAAAATCTGCACTAAGAAAAACACAATTTCCAATTAAATGCACATTTTCTAACAAATTCAACATTTAGGAATTGCAAGTGTCCGCAGAACGCTATTTTAGTGTTCATTTAGATATAGCTGCTAAGTGATATCTCATTTTCGGCCCACCGTCTACAACTACAGCAATAGTTATTAGCTTTTACTAGAATACTAATTATAAGATTGTATTTTATTGCTAAATACTATTATAAAATTGTATTTTATTACTAAATACTATTATAAAAATCGACCTAAAATTGACAAATTGTTTAATTTTAGAAGGGCTTAAGAAGATTGTGTCTGATTAACGCCTGATTAAAACTTGCTTCTTTACATGAGATCTATTTATTCAAAATTGGATTTGTATATATAAATATATTATTTTTTTAGGTGCTTGTTTATCATAAATCTCCAAAGAGGGTCGAAAGTTCAGAAAAAGAAGAAAACTAAATCTGTAGTTCCTGCACAAATTTTTAAATTAATTGAGGATTTAAAATACCATAACAGTCTTTTTCAATTATGGAAGAAAAATAAAACATGATTATATTCTGTAATTCTTATTTGTTATTCACATATTGTTAAATTGTATCAGTGGTGTATCCAGGATGGGGAGGGGATAATAAATCTCGTCCCCATATACTAAAAATTTTGTTGTTTTTTTACTATCAGCGACTATACAAATTCATGTATGTATTGCACAAATGCAGACACTTAAAAATTTATTGTTTTTGACTACAAAGGTTACTGTCTTAAAGAGTCTCTCTGTTAAGGGGTGTTCATCCCCTAAGACACCCGACTCATTATCCCCTTCCCATGATTTTGCCCTGGATATGCTAACTGTAAAGTACGATACCATTTAGCCACAGAACAATACTAAATATATACATTGTAAAAAAATATGACAGAAAAATTATCAAAATTCTTAAAATTGTTCTGCCATATTGAAATTGTTTTGAATGTATGAAGAGTGGTAATTTTTAAATTTCAAAAATGTGAACAATGTCCTTTTTATTCAGATAATATACCAAATATGGTTAAAAATTAACAAAGGATTAGAATGTATTAGTTTTGAATAGATTTAAGGTTAAAGTATGAAGACATTATTTGCTACGTTTTATATAACAAACAGGGTGCATGTTTAAATTTCCCTATGATTATATTTATAACACCATATATAAATGGATGTATTTAGAATGATTGATGGTTAAATAGTATATAGAAACAAAATTGACAAGAAAAAAGCAAAAATGTCTTCGAATTAACTAGAAAATACAATGCAAGTTTTCTGAATTTAAGAGAGAAATGCCAGTTAGAGATTCATGAAATTAACAGGAAACAGCTAAATGGAAAATCCTGAAATTAAGGCTGCTCATCACCCCCACACCCCGTCTTCCTTCGATCGGGCTTGCTAATGGTAAGTCTATGGGGGAAAAAATGGGTTTTGTTCCAAAAAAAGCAAAGAAATTATAGGAATATTTTGATGCGGTTTTTTTTTAATTCATAAAACTCCAATAAAGTAGTTTTTTTAGAGGTTATTTTTTAAAAACGTTATTTACTTTTTTTAAATCTTAATTTTTTCTATTAAAAAAGGCAAGTAACGTTTTTAAAAAAATAACCTCTAAAAGCACTACTTTATTGGATTTTTATGAATTAAAAAAAACCGCATCAAAATATTCCTATAATTTATTTGCTTTTTTGGAACAAAAACCATTTTCCCCCCATGGACTTACCATTAGCAAGCCCGATCGAAGGAAGGCGGGGTGGGGGTGATGAGCAGCCTTAACGGAGAAATTCCGAAATGGAAGATCCTGAAATTAACGGAGAAAGTCCGAAATGGAAGATCCTGAAATTAACGGAGAAATTCCAAAATGGAAGACCTTGAAATTAACGGAAAAATTCCGAAATGGAAGTTCCTGAAAATAACGGAAAAATTCCAAAGCGGAAGATTCTGAAATTAACGGAAAAATCCCGGCAACTTGCTGCCAGTAGTTTTTCCGTTAATTCAGGGATTTTTTTTTAACAGTGTACCAAATAAGTATACTAACCTTAAATTATCCTTAACTTCGCGTTTTTAAAGAACTCTAAATAATATGAAATTTCAAGCATGTCTCCAAAAAACCTAATTAAAATACATTTTTTTCTCTTTTTTAGAACTATCGGAAGATGAACTTTTGGCCCAGTGTATACTATTCTTTTTCGTAGGATACGAGACCACAGCTTCGAGTCTTACATTCATGGCTTATTCACTCGCCGTAAACGAGGAGTGGCAAGAGAAACTTATTGCAGAAGTGGATGAAGCTTTTCAAAAGCATGTTAGTAAAAAAATTAAATGAATGGTTTTTTAAAAATTTCGATGGGGTTGTTTCACGGAGGATCTGGTAATAGCTTCGCGGTATTGTTATTCCTTCTCTCCAATTACTTTTGTTTTGGTTGGTAGCGATAATCAGGTTTATGTGCTGACCAAGCACACAAACGCCGGCCCATCGGCTTAGTGGTTAGTGCACTAGGCTTTGGAGCTGCTGGGCTCGGGTTCGAATCCCGGTAAAGGCATGGATGTTTGTGCTTGTCAATAAATGTTGTTATTTGTCTATGTGTTTGTGTCGTCCTTCTTAGTGTGTCTCTTGTGACTGTCTCTTCTGGCGAGCTGGGTAAAGGGCTATAAAGGTTACACTCTCCCTTCTAGAGGGTGCATTCACTGTCATTTGTCAAGCACACAAACCTGATTATATGCCTACCAACTAACAAACTTAACCAAAATAAAAGTAATTCGAGAGAAAGGAAAACAAGACCGCTAAGCTATCGCCAGATCCTCCGTGAAACAACCCCATTGCTTAATAAGAAATATAAAGTAATGAAAGATAAAATTATTTTAATTTTTAAAAGAAAATGTATTAAGCTCTCCTAGCTTGAAAATATTTTTTTTGGAATGGGAATGTTTCAGCTGGTGTAACGCTCTTGTATTCATTTTTAAACGTGCTTCTGATTTTTTTTTTTTCGAGAAGGATCAGAATGCGGAAATAGATGAAAAGAAACTTTTGTTTCCATGCAAGCTTTCTTAAATAAATTATTTGAATAACCAACAGCATAGCAAAAAGTTGGCATTTAAAAAAAATTAATAACTTAAATATTCTTAGAAAACTCACTTTTGAATACCAAAGCAAAAGTATTTCCAGGAAAAGTGAAAACAAGACAGAGGAGATATGAAACCGACGACTTGAATCAACCCCATTAAAGGCCGTGTTGGGCGTTTTTGTTAATGCTGAGCAGTAAATGTTGTGTGAAGTCTAAGTGAGAGATTCTGTTACAAACCTTCTTGTGATATTTTTATAGAAAGAAATGAGCTACGACGCTGTGCGGGATATGAAAATCTTAGATGGTGTCGTATCAGAAACATTGCGCATGTACCCAGCAGCTATTGGGTAAGCATTTGAAAATATTTCGCTTTTTATTTCATAACCATTTCCAATTATATCAAAAAGCTGCTTAAATTAAAAATTAGGTATAGAGGACCGCATTCTTTGTAATAATTATATTTATCTAATCTATCTGATAATTATAAATACATTTTAAAGCAATTTGTTGTTGTTGTTGACTTATTCCTCTTGGTCAGCCGCAGGCTAGACCAAGTCAATGAGCTTAAAAGTCTTCAGGAAATCAAATACGATTAAGGGACTAGAGTAAAAGTCTTCTTCTCCAGACCAAGACAGTGTAAAATGTGATCGGGAGAAGCCTGTGCAGAGTTACACCTCGTGCATATTGAAAAGGTCTTTCTCCCAAGCTCAAAAGCGAGACAATTTTTGCTCAGATTAAATACGATAAAAAGACTTGCGTAACAATTCCATTAAAAAAAGTTATATTTTAAAGGTAGGTATTTAAAAAGAGAAGCAACGAAAGGCATGGCGACCTTTCAGATCAGACCGTTTGCAATCAGGTATAGTATCAGCCAAAAGTTAGCTTTATATAATTTGTTTTCATCACTTTAAAATATTGCAGCATAAAATACAAATGATGCTAATCGAGAACTTTTGTATAATATGAAATTATTTTTGTCCGCAATATCCTAATTTTGGTATATTTACACAGATCAGAAAGAACTGCTGTTGAAGATTATAAATTGGGAAATACCGGAATTATCATTGAGAAAGGAAAACGTATCGCCTTTCCCATTTATTCTATGCATTATGATCCTGAATATTTTGAAGAACCTGAGAAATTCAATCCAAATCGGTAAGATACAAGTACAAAAATTTACGTACAACAAGGTGGCGCAATCGTTAGGACGCTAGTCTTTGGAGCTGCTGGGGTTGGGTTCGAATCCCGGTCAGGCATGGATGTTTGTGGCCGTCAATAAATGTTGTTATTTGTCTATGTGTTATTCCTTTCTTTGTGACTGAAAATATTCTTTCCGTGTCTGTCCCACTTGACGAAAGCTTATAAGCGGTTCACTGAACAAGAACACAAGCTGGAATATATATGTACCATATCATACCATACGTACAACAACAGGCCAGAGACCAGCAAGGTTGGTCCAAAAGAGTAATATTTTTTTTTCAGTCTCCAATAACCATCAAAATTCTTCTACTCTTATTGATAAGCTAGATTGTAAAAATATCATTTTCTTGCCTCCTTAAGATTAGGATTTTTTTTTAATGTATGACCATGTCCCTCTTTTTCGACTATTTAACCTCTTAAGACCCGAGCAAAATCCTACACTTGTATTCTTTAATCTAAACATACTTTTCATACAAATATACGCTAAAAAGTATGTTTTACAAAGATTATTATTATTATTATTATTATTTTTGAAATTATGCTATAGTTACTTAGGGGCACGCCTTAAACGCTAAATATACACATTTTTGTGCTATAAATGCAACAAAAAAGGTCGTATTTGTATTTTTAAACAAATTATTTTAACATTGTTTTAATGCAAAATGCTTAGAACTACTAAAAGAACTTTTTGGAAAGTTTGAAATTTTTTTTTTTAAAGAACTGTAATATCGTATGGGCCCTCTTTCAACTTCCTTTTTGTAAAGAAATAAATGACTGATACCTGTAATCAAAGGCTGAAAACTGATATTTTATCTTCTTCTATAGGACCAGGTCAATTTCGGAACTAATTAAAGTGTTAATTGTTTGTGGGGAGGTTTTAAAAAATGTCCCTAAATTTGGACGCCAGGTCGCAAGAGGTTTAAGTTTAAACGAAGCCTAACACAAATATTTTTATTCAAGCAATCCTAAAGAATAAAGGTTACAGCCTCACACGTTGGTACATTTTTGGTGCACATGGCATCATTTCACAAACTGTTACGTTATTTTCAATCGGTGATTAACGACACACATTTACATTAAAGTCGAATTAATTACTTCTGCTCAAAATTATGTGTCTCAAATAAATATTTGCAATTAAATAACTAAACTTGTATAGATTTATGTAAAAGTCTTTTTTTATTTTAAAATACAGGTGTTATTTTAAATATTAAAGCTTGACATATGTCTAAATTGTAAACTCCCGTCGTAATGAAATTGGATAAGCTTTTACTAATTTGGAATTTTTGTACTAGAAGGTTGACAAATGACAGTGATTGCGCCCCCTAGAAGGGAAGGGCGCAGGCTGTATTGCCCATTACCCCGCTCGCCAGAAGAGACAGTCACAAGAGACACACTAAGAAGGACGCCACAAACACATTGACAAATAACAACATTTATTGACAAACACAAACATCCAGGCCTTTACCGGGATTCGAACCCGAACCCAGCAGCTCCAAAGGCTAGAACACTAACCATTGCGCCAGTGGACCGGCTACTAGAGGGTTAATATAAACTTATGTTCTATTTTAGGTTTATTGATTCCAATCAAATGAAGCATCCTCCATATGCATATCAGCCGTTCGGATCTGGACCACGAAACTGCTTGGGCATGCGCTTTGCTTTGTTGGAAATAAAATTGTGCATGACCAATATTTTGCGTCATTTTCGATTTCGAGTACATTCAACTACAAAAGTAAAATTTATTTTTCATTATTTTTTCCTGCTACACTTCTTCCTTCTCGCGTACTTTTAATGCGGAGTTTCACAAATCTAAATATGTATTTGTAAACCTTTTTAAACTCTAACTTCCTTTTTAGCTTCCACACTACGTTTATAAAGTAAAAAGGGGAAGGGTTTTATAATCGTACAGTCCGTCTGCCTGTCTGTCCCGCCCGTCCGTCCCCCACTTGTACATAGCCCAAAATAACAATGCTGCGAACAAGTGTGATACGTCGAAAAATTCAGCGCATAGAAATTATAACACATTGAAAATTTCAGAAAGTAATTCCAATTTGAAGCACTTCAATTATTTGAAAAACTTCAAAATTTAATGCTCATTTAAAAAGGCATAGGAATTCATTTTTATTTGAATTAAATCACCATTGCCATTTGGAACAATCGCTGGAGAAACTTTAAATTTTTTAGACAGTAAATTAAAATAAATTTATTTTTGCGACATCGATCTGTTTCTCAAATGACGTCAATACATATATTTCATTACGTGATTATTTGTATGTTGGTATGAAATCTTTTCATTCTTTTTGAAATTGAGGAATATTACCTGTTTATTCTTAGAAATATAAATTAATATTTGCAAACGATGTAAGTAATAAGTATTGAATTTTCAAAATAAAATAAATGAAACTAGCCAAATTTAGCATGTATATGTCTATCTTTGGCGCTTTTTTACCTGTTAAACATAACTGTTGCGTGGAAGCGGGTTAAGTGACAGATTCTGTTGCAAACCTACTTTTTTTAAACAGTTGGCGTTTCCTAACATTTAGATGTCAATTTAGAATAGGATTACTTACGTTGCTTGTTTTTCCCGATGCAAATTGCACATACTTAGCAAGTCACTCTTCATAGTTAAGAATCATTATACACCCATTACGGGCAGGTGGTTTTCATTGAATCCCGTCACATCTATCGAAATTCATGACTGAAGAGAAAAATAATATCAGTTTTTATGAGTGGGTTAGTGCTTTCATTTTTTCCCACTAACAGAGATGCGTTTTTGAAATAAATAAATCAGCGTTTATGGTGGTAAAAAAATTTCATTAAAAAAATTGGGTTATTAATTTAATTAGATATTTAGGATGTAGCAAAGCGTGAAACATATTCAACACTTATTTTTCTAGAAAATTGTAATTTGAAATAAAAAAGCAGAATATTTCGTACAAAGATTTGAAAAACGTAGCCTATATAACGATAGGATCCTTAAACGGGAATTTTACATGGTCTTAAGTGGGAACAAAAATATCACGTAGGAACACAGCAACAATCAAACCGCCGATCGTGGAAAGGCTAGAATGCGAAAACTGGGAACAAGCTAAAATATTTATTCTCTTAGTTTTGTTTACTTTGCAGTTTTATTACTGATTTTTTTTTTTTTTTGCAATATAATAATTTACCTGGAATTTATTAACGTTTCTTTACCCGCATCTTTTTCCAACGTATAATATTTCAACTACCTTTTAAATAATAATTGCTTACATACTTGCAGATACCAAATAGTTTTAAAAGATTCCAATTAAATATCTAAATTATCTTTTCATTATTTGCATTCATTTCCATACAGGTATTTTTGTTATTATTGTAAAGCGTTAATTTATATTTGTGAAAATTATCTACCTTAGTAGAAAAAGTTAGTAATATCCTACATTAATAATTACTTAGTCAATCGATAATTTTTTTTCCATAATATATTTTAATCTTTTGAATTAGTTTTTTTTTCTTCCTAATATGACTAAATATTTTTTCAGGTCCCTTTGCAATACAAGATGTGTTCACCATTTATCTCTGTGAATGAACTTCCTTTAGCAGTTGAAAAACGAACTGATATATAAAAGAAAAAAAGATGTTTAGGCTGTCATTCGTCATATTATTCCATTATCACTTTGTATACTGTAATGATTATAGCATTATGTCTTGAATAAAATTTACATAATAAAAGATAAAATAAGTGCATGCTTAGTTATAGAAAAATATAATTTTAATTTTAAAGGTTTCACAATAATTGAATCGATGAGTGCAGAAACCACTTCAGTCAAAAAAAATCCGAAAACTCGTTTTCAATGAAAATAAGCGTAGAAAGGCAAGATGCGTGTTTTGGGAGCAAAAACTAAGTTAGTCTGTTGAGTAGTTCCGTAAATACAGGACGTTTGTTTCGAGTGTTGAGTGCAGAAATAGAGGAGGAGTTATTACGTTTTTTCTCCCTCCTGAAAAATTTGAAATTTGTGACTGACGTTGTTTCTGCACTCACCGATTCAATTATATATGGGAATAAACTATTATTCAAGTTTTATATAGATATTGTTTTTACATTAAGTGCATTACTTGCCTAAATAATTTATTCATGCCTTGAAAAAACTTCTGTATCGAAACTTAATGATGTCTTGTTTAAAATATGTTTTGTATATATAGGGTTATGACCTTGTGTCATCTACATCAACTTCATGTATCATCGTGAGTGACCTAATCGTAATGGCCAGTTGCCAAGTTTATTATTTTTTAATGTATGAAAATTATAGAACAAGAGAAATATAAATGTTTTCGCTATAGTAAAAAATGTACGGACACAATAGAGTTGAGAGTGTAGAAGTTGTTTAAGATTTTTTAAAAATCTTATTTAACTCTACGGTTTAATTTTCTTTGGACATAAACTAACATCCTTGTGCCACAGGGTCAAGTAATATTTGTTCTATAATCAAATAATGTACACGTGGTGCTTAGAATTTTTTTAAAACCCATATTATTTTAGAATAATACTACCAACAAAAAATACAATTAACAAAGTTTATCACTTAAAAGAGGAAAATAACTAGGTTTTCACGATTCTATGCAATGAAAATGACGATTACGCTACACCAAATTTATAAGTGATAATTCATTAAAAAAATATGTGTAATCAATACATTAAAACACATTTGAAAAGAAGCGATTGCTGCTTCAGTCTCCAAGAAAGCGGCGCGTGCAGGGAATATGATGTAAAATCCCTAAAGGAGGGGTATTTTGGGTCATTCAGTTTGAAAAGAAACGTTGTTGAAGTATTTCTTCGAAAAATTTGTGATCGTTCGATTTTGTAACATTATTAGTCCAGTAAAATAAAACATTTTGGTATACAAAAGGTCAAGTAGTTCTGATTTTTGGATATGTTATATGTAATGGAGGTCTAATTAAGAATCCAAGTTTGTGACCTTGGGGCGCCGCCGCTCGCTGCGCCCCAAGGTCAAACGACGGTCATTTTTTAGTTTTTGCAGATTTACTCCCTGAAGGGTTGGTTTTACAACAAAGTGATGAATACAACAATTAAAGGAGGATAAATATGCTACAATTTGAGTGCATGTTGGTGTTTTTAAGCCCAATAGTTCCTGAGATACAGCTCCTCAAAGTTAGTGTAAATTGGGAAAAAATTGTGTTTTTCAAAATTTAGCAATTTTTTTCTGCAAAAGATTTATTTAATAGCAAAGTTATTGCAGTTTAATTGATTTGTTCACGTTACCATAGGATAATTTAAGGTTTCGGAGTTTTTTTATGTTTGTGTTTCATTTTTAAGATCAAGGAAAGCCTAGCAACTGCGCGCCCCAAATGGAAAATTTAGATATATCGCGCCCTAACATTCAGTAAACCTGTCGTAAAAAAAAGGGAGTTACTTTACGCGGTCGGATTTTTTTAATTTTTGGATGTGTTTTATATTTTGGAAGTCTAATTAAGAATCCAAGTTTGTGACCTTGGTTGTGAATCTCCAAGGTTGTGACCACCGCTGGCTGCGCCCCAAAGTCAAAAACTGGACATTTCACAGTTTTTTCAGATTTACTAACTGAAGGTTTGGTTTTACAACACAATAATGAATAAAACAATTAAAGAGGGATAAATATGCTACAGTTACAGGATAAATATGATACTTGGGGCGCCGCCGTTGGGTGCGTCCCAAGGTCAAGCTAATTGTTTAAACTGTTGTTTCACTTGCAACAATGCAGCACTGTTTCATGCCTTACGATTGTATTTTCAGGTACAAAACTGTTGGGGCATGAAAAAATTCTCTCGAATGGGATTGGTATAAAGCTAGGTTACTATGATAGCAACCTCGTTTTTATTTCATGATTATTAGAATTAAAATGACAAAATTCAAGTTAGATAGAATATCAATTTATCCGAGGTTAGTAATTTTTTTAATGAATCAAATACAGTGGTGGAAATTGATTTATGAACTAACATTCTTTTCACCAGATATCGCTTTGTATTAAGTGCTCACAATTCGAACTTTGTGTGTTGTATATTCAGAGTATAATAAAGGATTTTCACACATAATTTTTTTCAAAAAATGATATTTAATAAAAATATATCTATTTTTAGTTTTTAAGCATGTCAAATGGTGGAAATTGATTTATGAACTCAAATTTATTTTGAACCCAGATACCAAATATTTTAACTAGTTCTTAATTTGAACTTCACGGGAGCTTACTATCATTGCTTATAAATAAGATTAGGGCCAACTTTGTTGAAATTTATATGTTTTATTCCCATTTTACTAAATAGGAAAGCTTGCAGGACTGCCTGAAGCCAAAAAGGTAAAAAATGACCTTTATATAATATTGTAACAAATCTATAAGAGAAATCAGCTTATTAATTATACGATCAATAAATATAATTCATAAATATTTGAATAATCATTCTGACTGGGGCAAAAACCATCAATAAAAAAGGTGTAACCCTCGTGGGACGAGGCACAAAAGCACGATTATTGGACTTGCATCCCAAAAAGTTACCATTTGTGCCTGCATTTGTGCATTACAGGACGAATTTGTTATGAACTATCACTTCCTGTAACTCCCAGAAGAGTAGGACAAATATTGATATCGTCGTCGAACTTGAAATGTTCCAAAATGAAGGCTGGCCCAAAGCTGCCACTTCACCATAAATCAGGCTATTAAAATATGGTCATAACTTCATGAAAATGGATTGGGTGGGGGTGTATTGAGAGAAATGGGAAAAAAGAGAAGTTTGCTGATGAAAAAAAATCAATTTGGATGGACGTGATGGTTTAAACTGTTATTGAAAGGATCTTCGAAGATAGCCAAGATCTGTCTTCGGCGGAAATGTTAGTGGTGGAAGTTTGATGGTTTGGGCAACGATATCTTATGATTGAAGAAACAAGGTTTTGTTTCTAAAGGGCTGACAAACATCACTTTATTGCAGATTAGTTCTAAAAAAATTCTTTGATTCCTTTTTGCGTGGCAAAAGTATACTTTTGATTATATTTTTATGCATGATAATGCAAGTATCCACATTTCAAACGAAATGGTAGACTGTTTTAACGTACAAAATGTTGTTCATTTAGATCATACTGTCAATAGCCATGACTTAAACCCAAAGAATAATGTCTGAGATCAATTGGTATGAATAATTTACTCAAATAGAGTATGGTGTCAATGGAGTGTGTATCAGTTATGGAATAGAAGGACTTAATCATTAAAAACTGGAAATTGCTTCACCCAAAGTTTCGTGTTGTCTATGAAAATACAAATCAAGGAAGCAATAACGAAAAAAAAATAGTTTTAGTAATTATTAATTGATATTGAATGTAAAAGTTCATAAATCAATTTCCCTATGCTAAAACTAAAATATCAACAAAATAATTTTTTTGCGAAATTATATACAATTTTATTAACGGATATAATTTATAATACAAAGCCTGTATAGTGTATGAAATTTAAATCGATAAAAACGCATTTAATAAAGAAATACTGTTAAAAAACTGCCAGTTCATAAATCAATTTCCACCACTGTAGAGATCTCTCCGGGAACAACTAATTACTCGATCCCTGTTCTCGTGGACGGTCATTTTGCCGTTTAAGTTTGTGATACTTTTTAAATTTTTGTTTAAACCCCTTTCATATTTCTGTGAAGAAATCTCTGTAAATCATTGCCTTGTTGTAGAAAAGGCAAACGCCATATACAGTGGTGGAAATTGATTTATGAACTGGCAGTTTTTTAACAGTATTTCTTTATTAAATGCGTTTTTATCGATTTAAATTTCATACATTATACAGGCTTTGTATTATAAATTATATCCGTTAATAAAATTGTATATAATTTCGCAAAAAAATTATTTTGTTGATATTTTAGTTTTAGCATAGGGAAATTGATTTATGAACTTTTACATTCAATATCAATTAATAATTACTAAAACTATTTTTTTTCGTTATTGCTTCCTTGATTTGTATTTTCATAGACAACACGAAACTTTGGGTGAAGCAATTTCCAGTTTTTAATGATTAAGTCCTTCTATTCCATAACTGATACACACTCCATTGACACCATACTCTATTTGAGTAAATTATTCAAACCAATTGATCTCAGACATTATTCTTTGGGTTTAAGTCATGGCTATTGACAGTATGATCTAAATGAACAACATTTTGTACTTTAAAACAGTCTACCATTTCGTTTGAAATGTGGATACTTGCATTATCATGCATAAAAATATAATCAAAAGTATACTTTTGCCACGCAAAAAGGAATCAAAGAATTTTTTTAGAACTAATCTGCAATAAAGTGATGTTTGTCAGCCCTTTAGAAACAAAACCTTGTTTCTTCAATCATAAGATATCGTTGCCCAAACCATCAAACTTCCACCACTAACATTTCCGCCGAAGACAGATCTTGGCTATCTTCGAAGATCCTTTCAATAACAGTTTAAACCATCACGTCCATCCAAATTGATTTTTTTTCATCAGCAAACTTCTCTTTTTTCCCATTTCTCTCAATACACCCCCACCCAATCCATTTTCATGAAGTTATGACCATATTTTAATAGCCTGATTTATGGTGAAGTGGCAGCTTTGGGCCAGCCTTCATTTTGGAACATTTCAAGTTCGACGACGATATCAATATTTGTCCTACTCTTCTGGGAGTTACAGGAAGTGATAGTTCATAACAAATTCGTCCTGTAATGCACAAATGCAGGCACAAATGGTAACTTTTTGGGATGCAAGTCCAATAATCGTGCTTTTGTGCCTCGTCCCACGAGGGTTACACCTTTTTTATTGATGGTTTTTGCCCCAGTCAGAATGATTATTCAAATATTTATGAATTATATTTATTGATCGTATAATTAATAAGCTGATTTCTCTTATAGATTTGTTACAATATTATATAAAGGTCATTTTTTACCTTTTTGGCTTCAGGCAGTCCTGCAAGCTTTCCTATTTAGTAAAATGGGAATAAAACATATAAATTTCAACAAAGTTGGCCCTAATCTTATTTATAAGCAATGATAGTAAGATCCCGTGAAGTTCAAATTAAGAACTAGTTAAAATATTTGGTATCTGGGTTCAAAATAAATTTGAGTTCATAAATCAATTTCCACCATTTGACATGCTTAAAAACTAAAAAATAGATATATTTTTATTAAATATCATTTTTTGAAAAAAATTATGTGTGAAAATCCTTTATTATACTCTGAATATACAACACACAAAGTTCGAATTGTGAGCACTTAATACAAAGCGATATCTGGTGAAAAGAATGTTAGTTCATAAATCAATTTCCACCACTGTATGAGGTAATAACTGCTTAAATTTTTCTTTTTGCAGAACCAACCTTTCCTAGAGTAAATCGAGAAAAACTAAATAATTAAGAAAATTTCATCGTTTTTCTGATTTGGCATAGCCTGCGACAGTGCCCCTAGGTCAAAAACTCATGAATTCTTAATTAAACTTCCAATATATAAAACATGTTCACAAATTAAAACTACCCGACCCTATAAGGTTACGTCATACCAATATGACACTCCCTTTTTCTAAAACAGGTTTAGTGAACGTTGGTGCGCGATTTATACAAATTTTCCATTTGGGGCGCATATTTATCCTGTTACTGTTATTTTTACTACTGTTATATTTATCCTGTAACTGTAGCATATTTATCCCTCTTTAATTGTTTTATTCATTATTGTGTTGTAAAACCAAACCTTCAGGGAGTAAATCTGAAAAAACTGTGAAATGTCCGATTTTTGACTTTGGGGCGCAGCCAGCGGTGGCGCCCCAAGGTCATAAACTTGGATTCTTAATTAGACTTTCAAAATATAAAACACATCCAAAAATTAAAACTATCCGACCCCGTAAATTAACTCAATTTTTTTACAACTGGTTTATTGAATGTTAGGGCGCGATATGTCTAAATTTTCCATTTGGGGCGCGCTGTGGCTAGGCTTTCCTTGATCTTAAAAATGAAACACAAGCATAAAAAAAAAACTCCGAAACCTTAATTTACCCTATGGTAACGTGAACAAATCAATTTAACTGCAATAACTTTGCTATTAAATAAATCTTTTGGAGAAAAAAATTGCTAAATTTTGAAAAACACATTTTTTCGTAATTTACACTAACTTTGAGGAGCTGTATCTCAGGAACTATTAGGCTTAAAAACACCAACATGCACTCAAATTGTAGCATATTTATCCCTCTCTATTTGTTGTATTCAACACTTTGCTGTAAAACCAAGCCTTTAAGGAGAAAATCTGCAAAAACTAAAAAATGGTTGACGTTTGACCTTGGATTCTTAATTAGACCTCCATTACATATAACATATCCAAAAATCAGAACTACTTGACCTTTTGTTAGGTAACCCCCCTTTTTCACGACAGATTTACTGGACTATATAAATTGCAGTAAAAATTATAATACAGGACAGGGAAAATTATCTTTTCGTTTGCCTTGGTATTCGATGAATGGAAAGTCCCCCTGAGAAAACTAATGAACAACTACTTCTCCCCATTTTAGTTTAAGAAGACAATTATGTTTAATTTTAACATTTACTGCTCAATAGAATATGAATCCACACCTTTTAACCGCAGAATTTTATTCGTGTTTTATTTCCTCGATTTCTGGTTTCTTTCTTTTTATTTCAATCGAAAACTAGAATAACCACTTCTACTGGGACGTCAAGCCCTGGTGCCCGGTCAAACATTGTCTTCTAGCCCGCCTTTGCCCTGGGTGTACTTCCTTTCTCATTTCCTTCGATCGGTGCCCTATTGCTCAGATTCCAAGCAACGTTCACCAATCAAGGCTCGAGAAATTTATGAGATTTGAGTTTTTTAGAAGCTAACTTCTTACAACTCAACTTAACACTATGCTGCAAACAAGAAACAAAAATAAACAAATGTCGGGGGCTGTAGGGAGCCTAGTGGTCAAAGGATCTCGAGCTTGAGATCGGAAGGTTGAGAGTTCGAGACCCGGTCGCCACTGAAGACCTACCGAGTATATGCGGAGTACGTGCTCGTAAAATCTGTTGGGTCCGAAAGTCCTGTGGTCGGTCATTGCGCAGTTTACCATGGGTACAGGTTCCTGGAGAAAATTTCCCTCCCCTTCAGGGACATGTCTAAATTGTGGAGGTGGCGCGTGATAGATGGCAGCATCTGTCACGTATATGTGTGCATGTGTGTGTGAATGTGTGTGTTGTGACTGTCTTACTTGACGAAGGTTTATAAGCGGCTCTCTGAGCAAGCACACAAGCCTGAAAATATATGTATATCAACCAACCAACTAAACAAATGTCGGCATATTTACAAATTTTTGAAATTTTTTTTAAAAATTTAAATATTTCTAAATGTATCTGAATAATCTCTGTGAGCATATATAAATAAACTGTTTTGCATTTTTCACAACTTTTAAAAATGATTTATTCATCTGCTGTTTTATCTCGATTATTTATTAAGAATGTTAAAACCAGGTTATTTAGTTCGATTGCTAGCACAAAATTATCTGAGGCGGGATCGGAAGAAGCCCTTGGTCATACTCCTGTAATGACAAAAGAAATTTTGACAGCTTTGCGCCCAGAGAAAAATCAGGTTTGTAAATGAATCTACAACCCTTGACGGTAATGAAAAGCAAAACAAAGTTGTACTTCAAGACTATTTTATGTTGTTTAAATATAACTTAAATATAACGTTTCGGTAAAATCCTAGAATAGCTCACCCCTTGGCGACGTTTAAAAAATCGCCAAATTGAAATTATTTGAATTTTAGGTTTAGGAAAAAAGAAATTTTATCTTTTCTGTGATGGTTCATCTTTTCCCATTTAAGCTTCCTAACGGCAGTTTAAAAAAAAAAAAAACTCAATTATGTTCATATGTTTCATTTCAAATAAAAAAAACTGACTTCACGCCGTTATTGCCGATTGCTTGGCAATATTTTATAAGTCGCCAAGAGGTGGGCTATAATAGGATCGACCTATTGATATCATAAATGACATTAAAATATTTCTTTCCTTGAATTTTATTTTTCTTGAATTTCTAAAAGTAACTAATTACAGTTACTTTTAGAAATCTCAGGTTATAACAAAAATATTAATTAAGCCACCATAGCACTTTTCAAAAAGATTCAAGATTTAAAAAAAAAGGAACAACATCAAAAAAAGCTAAGAATAAAAATTCAACGTTGTTAAAAGCTAAATTTTAAATAAAAATTAAACTGAACGCCGAAATGAAAAAAATATCCAAGAAAAGTGGTGTGAGAAAAGTAAATGAAAAAGCAAATTTTTCCGCTACTTCTTTACCTTTAAAAGTAACTATTGTTACAGTAACTTTCTAAAAAATATAATGGCATTATTCAGCGTTTATCTAAAATATGTAACTGTTACAAGTAACATGTTACTCCGATTCCTGGTATTAACCCACATGTACTACAAAGAGAATCCATAATGTTCATCTGTTTGGCAAAAAATTACCTTTAAAAAACCTAGTAAATATTTTTTGGGCCCCTTTGAGGTGTGCCAAAGTTGTCCTCAAACATAGCCTTGCAATTTGGAGGAGGCCTAAGAAATTTAATTTTGTAAACAAAATTGTCTATCAAATCTATTTAAAGGTAAGTTGTAAAAATTGATTTTAGATATAAATACCTGCATAGATAATAAAATTCGTCTTGTAGTGATATGCACGACAAAATAAATTTGTTTCTTAAAAAAATGCATCATGACTATTGAACTAATGTCAAATATTTTGCCTTAAAACTTCATTTTTATCGTTATTGATAGTGATAATAATTTGAAGACAATTTTAAGAAGTATTTTACTGTTTACATTTTGACCTTCATGTTTCAATATTTGGAGAAAAAAAATGCAGCATCTTCTAGTGTCCAGAAAACATTCATAGTTTGAAAATATGTTGTCATTTTCTTAATTGTTTTTTCCAAAGAATTATTTAGGGGTTAATAAGGTATATTAAACTAATTATTTCTTCATAATATTTAACTTACACAGGATATTTTATGTAAAGATTATTAGATTTTTGCCTCCCCCCCCCCCCAGCCAAAAAGCAGCACAAGCCTCCATTATCATGGAAAAAATGTATGAATTTTACATTGTGGTGGGACGGACAGTTATTTATTCCATCTCAGACTTTTTATAAACTTTTATAGTACTTTAAATGGCTTTTAACAGTAAGTACCTGGGTCTTACTATTGTTTCTATTATAGAACCATATTTGTATTTGAAACCTTAATTTTTTGCAGCTATGCAAGAAAAGAATGCTATTGATTTACCTTGTTTCTTTAGGTGTTTATTGACATGACTTTTGGTGGTGGTGGACACAGCCGTCAACTTCTAAATGCGGCAGATATTCAGTTGTTTTGTTTAGACAGAGATCCACTAGCTTATGAAAAGGCTGTGGAGTTCTCAAAAAACTCCAGGTACTACCTATAACTATATGTTTTACCTTATTTTTATACAATATTTAACTAACTTTTACTTAATTGCTGTTTATTGATATTTTGTACCTTGGCAGTATTTTTACGACAAAAAGCAATCACCAAATTTGTGCAAATATACTAACAATAAGTTTTAAATGGTTTAATGTAACAATGGCTAGATGAGAACGCTATTTAAAAAAGGTCATAGTTTCTTAATGCTACTCATTTTTATTTTTCTTACTCAAACTATTTTTGCAATTACATATTTTATTTTTTCATTCTAAATACTTTTTAAAAGAATTGTTGTTTTTAAAGTTTAAATATGCAGGGACAATTTATTAAAAAAAAAATGCAAGTTTCTGCTCTTGTAGCTCTTGTTATTAAATGAAGTGGAGTTAATAATATAATATTAATCCTTACTGAAGAAAAATGTAAACTGTTTCCGAGTATTAATATTTTTTTAAACCTTAATATATTTTTTTTGCTTATGAAACACTTGAAACTTCCATGCATGTTAAATAATACTTTTTTACTATGAAACAATAAATATACCAGTTTAAGTGCATTTTATGTTTATTGTTATTCTTGTTTGATAATGTTTTACTTTCAGTGGATCGGTCACACCACTGCTTGGCAGATTCAGTGAAATGCGGACCCTCTTCAACAATGCAGGTTTGCAACCCGATTCAGTGGATGGCATTCTTATTGATGCTGGATGTTCCTCAATGCAGATGGATTCTTCAGAGAGGGGATTTTCTATAAGCAAAAATGGCCCACTTGACATGAGGATGGATGGAAGCAGGTAAGTTTTCAGCATTTTTTTTTGTTTTTTGCATTCAGACATCTATATCTATAATAATAAAAGAAGGAGTCTGTGTGTATGTCTGTGGATAGCAAACAACCTACTTAGACTGCTCTGAAAAATTCGAAATTTTTAACACCTACGTGTGCACCTGAGGCTTAGTTTTTTCATTTTTGATTGTGATTTTTAATTAATAGAATTAGTTTAAAAAAGCGTCATCCATGTGGGAGTGCAGGACCATAACAGAGCTTGAAAATACATGGACCGGGCCAAAACGGGGGCTTGACGCCATCCTGTATTAGTGTTTGCTTTTTAAGTGTGCATGCGCCAACATGAATTTTTGTTTGGATTTTGAGTGTATTTCAATAAGTAGACAGACCATAACAGGGCTTCAAAACACAACGACCGGGCCGTAACAGGGGCTTGATGCCATTCTCTGTTATTATTTGCTTTTTTCTTGCGCATGCGTCAACACAAATTGAATTTAGTTTAGATATTGAGTGTATTTTCACAGGTAAGCATGCCTCTAAAAGGAAGCAATGCAAAGTTAACAGGTTCCCAGTAAGGCGGGACCATACTGCCAGTTTAAAATAAATATATGTTAATATTATTTCATGCCTTAAGGAGATGAAGTTCCACTTTTTGAACATCATTCAAATATTTTGTAATAAAATTGTTCATTGAAAAATTAATTTTTCTAACTGATTTCAAGAAGTGGTATTATAGAGCTCGGTGATAAGCCAGCTACATTTATCAATAAAAAAAATATAAAAATATTCAATAAAGCCGAGTAATTTGGCTTAGATTTCTTTTCATTGGGTTAACACATAGATAAGACTTTAATTTGGAAACCTGGGTACCACTCCCATTACTTCATAAATAATAAATAGTATGTGATAGGGGATAATTGAAATGTGAGAGTGCTGACTCTGGGTATGATAGTTAAATGTCCTGCATCTAGCGTTGATGTTTGATGCTGTCTTAGTTTAACCAACCAAACGTGACCTCCAAAACGTTACTCTAATAAAATACGCTCTCTATCACACATAAAACCATTCTGAAATGCCTGTTCTAGTTAGTGAGAATTAAAAATTAGTTAACCCTTTCAGTCACAATTTTTTATTTTTTATTACAAAAAAACAAAATTTGCGAAATCGACTCATTATGTATCCAAAATGAAATGGTAAAAGGGAAAATCTTGGAAACATAACTTTCAATAAAATATAAATATAATTTTTCAAAACTTTTTCTGTTAAAAACTGTTAAAACTCAACTTTTAAGCATTTAAAAATGCTAGCATGAAGAATTTTTGGCCCAATTTATTTAATTAAATTGGTTCAGAATGAATTTTATTTTACTTTGTTTTTCATATTTTCATTTAACCAAAACAAAAAATTTTTAATGCTTCAAAAGACAGGATTCTTCCATCTAATCATACAAAAAGAAAATATAACTTTATAGTAAAATGTATGGAGAATTTAATAAAATTTATTTGAAATGAGTAGGAGTTTAACTTAGTGAGAAAAAAAAATCTCAAAACGATTCCAAATGTAATCATCAGGAGTGAAAAGGTTTAACAAGGCACTGATAACTTGTAACTTTTAAAATATTTTCTTTACATTGGCCATGTTTTAAGTATGGATAATAAATATCCAAAAGAATTTAATCATTTAAAAAGGAAAAATATTTTTTAAAGAAAAATATGTAATTACTTTAATTTATTTTATACATTTTTATAGATTTCCTGACCAACCAACAGCTTCTGATGTCTTGAGTGCTCTTGATGTTCCTAGTTTAACACGAATTTTTAAAGTCTATGGTGAAGAAAGACATGCTAAGAAAGTTGCCCAAGCTCTTTTTGATTCTAAGTATCTGTTGACATCTATAAATACTACACACGAGTTGGCTTCACTAGTTAAAAGTATTTTGGGAGAGTAAGTGATGAGTATTTAATGTGTAACTTTTTTCATGGATGTAAAGAGTGTATTCCAATAATAATTGTATGTTCTGAAGTTTCTTTAAAAAAAATCGCAATAGGATTGCTTTGGGGGGATTAGGCTTTTTTAAGTCGTTAAATTCCCCTAAACTGAGTCACCACTTTTTTGTGGTATTATATGGGTGGCTCTCACTATAATCAGATTACAATAAATCTGATATCTCTTTTGGAGTTTGGATGTTGATGAATGCCAGGATTTAATTTTCAGAAAGTACTCATGTCAATTATTGTACTTAAGGGAACTTTAATGTGGCACTAAGTCATATGACGTACATGACTATGATTTTCACGTCCTGAAAATCTATCGTCTCTGGTTGAAGAATTGAACCAGCAATTTCGTAGAGCTTGAAACTTGTATTTTATTTTTTAATTAAGTGAGTTTCAATTTGTAAAATTTAAATTAATGTAGAATTTGATTCTGCATGGTTAAACAGTTATTTGGTAAAATAAGAAATAATATTAAATTTTTTTAATTAAAAAGAAATGGTGCTTTCAATGTAAGCACCATTAATTTAATTCAACACATACCATTACTCATAATGACACAACACATACCATTACTCATAATAATACCAAAAGTAGTAGCTATTCTATTAAGCAGTTAAGAATATACATATAATTTTATGGGGGAAATAGTTCTGAATATTGCTGGTAGGATATATTTGGTGATGCCGTTGTAAGTATGGCATTGTTGTAAGCAATGAATTTAAATCCAAGCTAAAACTTTAGAACATTAATTATTGATAAAGTATTTTTTGAGATTAAGTTTAGCATGATTGTGGCTATAAAATGATAGTTGAATTCCGTAGTTGTTATTTAAACATACAGATTTTGGAAGTATTGAATTCATCTGCACAAAACCTTTTTCTATCTTGGTTTATGAACTTGCCTCTTTAGTATTTAAATGTTTTAACTACCGATTTTGTTTATATTCTCTCTACAATTTTCTATCCTGACTTATAATTTTTTCTTCAGAGCGTCCTGAATGTCCTTAGTGGTAAAAATAAAAACTTTTACAACTTTTGGCACAAAAGTTGTATTCACTTTAATAAAAAATGATTGTCAGCATACTCCGCTTGCAACAGATATTTGATAACTTAATATTCAAAGCCTTTTTTAAAAAATAATAATGAAATTATTAAAATTTATGATATAAATAAACCCAAACCCCTTTATGTTTGTTGTATCCATTGATATTTTCCCTTTATTACAGCCAACAGAGATTTGACAAGTTAAATCGAAAAGCACATGTTGCCACTAAAGTGTTTCAGGCTCTGCGAATATTTGTCAATGATGAATTAAATGAGCTGAATTATGGCATAGAGCTTGCACATAAATATCTGAAACCTGGTGGTAGGTTAGCTGTGTTGACCTTCCATTCTTTAGAAGATCGTGTTGTCAAACGACAAATTCTCGGAATGGACATGGATGAACCAGTCAGTAATACTCTCAGCCAGAAACTAAAGAATGCTTCAATTTTCCACTCAATTCAAGATGTTGATAAAGTTCTTCATAAGAAATGGAATCCTTTGTATAAACATGTTATCACACCTTCAGATGAGGAAATAAACTCAAATCCTAGAAGCCGGTCTGCCAAACTTAGAGCAGCAGAAAAACTTAATGAACATTCTTAGCCTGTAGCTGTTTCGATGAATATAGTATAATAAAATGTTGTGTTACCTACCAATGCCTCTGTGTGTTATCTTTTATAACCCATGTGCTTTTATTTTGGTTTTTTGTGCATCATAGTAAATACTTTTGTTTGACATGATTTAAATAAGAAATCTCAAAACAGTAGTTTCCAATTCTTGATGTATTTATGTCAAATTATATAAACTGAATTTCTTATACTCTTTCACAAAATATGTACTTCTAATATAAACAATAAATTTTAAATTTAAAGTAACCTGCTTTATGCATAAAAAATTTTCTTTGATGTTAGTTTTCAACCTGCTAATAGAAAAATCTTTGTTTTATAAAAAAAAAATTACAATGTAGTGCTGGAAAAGTACTTTGACCTTAAGTTTTGCACTCATTTGATTTTATTTAAATAATAAGATGCATTCATATAAAGATTTAAAAATTTTGTGAGGAAATTTCATATTAGTTTGTTCATTAATAATTATCTGTTCGCCATTGAGACATAATCAAAACTTTGAAAAAAATCTTTAATGAAGTAAACTTATAGTAAAATGTATAAAGGGCTTAAACAACTTTGGCTCTGGAAGGTAACTTTGGCCCAAGCATAAAACCCTAGAACTGACTTTCTTTTTAAATAATTTTTTCTGTTAATTGTTCAACGCAGAAAGGCCATTTATTGAAAAATGCAAGCAAGGCAGAGATAATACTTTTTACAATTATTTTGGATTAAGTTTTTTTTTAACGTTTAATACAACGTTTGGAGAGATAACTCCATGCTACTAATTTGATGCAAATAGAAATTAGAATTGAAGGTAAGTTATGTAGTTTAAATAATTTGAATTATCTAATTTCCATTTAGAATTTGCTAATTTATGCGTAATATTGAGAGCTTGACTAAAAACATTTCTTAAAACTAATTATGTAGTTTTTTCAGCTTGCTTATGCAGTTGCATAATAGCAGTAGCATTATGCAAGTGCCATAATAGATTACAAAATTAAAAAACTTTCAAATATAATTTTACTTTGTCGTTTACTCTAAAAAAACTAAAAAAATTTGATGGTTATTATAGTTCACTTTTGTTACGAGAGCCCTCTAACTTGTATTTAAAGAGAGCTTTATCATTGATCTGTTCGCTCAGGTTTTAATGCTTGGGATATGATTTGTGTTGTATCATTCTTAATTGATTGGTTATGGTTAATCACTGATAACTAATTCTACAATCTTTCGCAAAGAACAAACTACTTGTGATGTATTAACTTGTTGCACATAACAAACAAATCTGCCCTGCTTTCAACCAAACCAAACAAAGGTAAGAATTGTTTGACGTCATGAGGATACAGTTACATTATTACTGTCACCTGGCAATTGCATTCCGAAATTGGCAACAATTCCGTTTTGTTATGAAAGTAAAGTTTAGAAATGTGAAACTAAAATATTGTGTTTAATTTAAATTACTTATACTGTTCAATATATTCGCTTTTGATTAAAATCTTCTGTAAGAAACCATTTTAAACCTTGGGTGAAATGGGTGCACTCAAATCGTTCCTCCATTTTTTCTGTAACATTTACTTAGAGACATTTCGTTGCTTAGGGTAGAACATCAAAATGCCGGTATTTATCTTTTCGCTCTTCTAAAAATTACTTCATTATAAATTTAAATACTAAAATTCAATTATATAAAGAAAAATTGCATTTTTAAGTTTTACTGTATTGCATTTTTAAAACTTCGTTATTAAATCGTATCGTCGTGCATCCAAGTTTTATTGATTTTAAGAACATTACATCTCAAGCTTAGTTTATTAATCTTAAAATAAATTTTATTTTAGAAATATATACTTTAAACAGGCAGTTTTATGTTTTACTTTGTGCGTACAAGTACAGTTTTACGAGTAAATGCTGTAGGTAAACGATTAAACATGAACCTAAAAGTGTTAAATATTTTCTAATATTTGCTTTTAGAAGAGTTATTATTTAAAGTTTAATTTGTGAGTGCGTTCAATAATTTATTTTAGGTTAGAGTTTCCTTAAGTTGGACTGAATTCTTAAACATCAAATATTCCGTTGCATTAAAATGATAACCTCTTAAAGTTAAGCAAATTATCTTAAAAATAAAATCATAGATGTTTTTTAGAATGAAAAGTATATATTTATTTAACTGTACTGTTTTCTGTGTTAAAAGTGTCCAATAAACACTAGTGAGTGGCAAGTTTTAATAAATACATTTTATATTTGTTACCATGTAATATAGCAGACATAAGTTCGACTTAATTTAACAAAACAGGCTCAAGTAACATAAAAATCAAAATTAACGCACACACAAACATAGAATGCAATTATAGGTTTTGTTTTGATTTCAATAAGAAACATGTAGAATTATGCATGCATACTATGTAATATATTTAAATCTTGCATTTAGAGAAAGTCGAAACTAAATTAGACTTGTACATTTTTGTTTGGAAGTTCGTCACATTAGCGTGCACATTGATCTGAGAGTTATCAGTTTTGTCATCTGGAATAATGCTACAGACTCTTTTGAATCAACCTCATCAACCTTTTCATTTGATCAACTGAAATAGGCCTTCCTGCAGTGAAAAGCCTTAACATGTACAAACTATAATTTAATTTATCTATAATTGTAAGGTTTACACGTTAGTAATATTTTACCAGGTTTCATATTGAATATATACTTTATTGATATATTTCTTCCACTATAGCAATCATTTAAAAAATATGTTTCTAATGATAAAATGGATTAATATTTCTGTATATTAAAAAGAGTAATAAGGGTTTAAAATTTGTTACTTTAATTTTAGGCACTGTAATATATTTCTAATTTTATTTTTTAAATAATAGTATTTAGCTTCCAGAGTTATTTGAGATGTTTAGTAGAGGGAGGGGGGAACTTCATTCAATAGCTTGAGAAGGAGAGTATCTGGTCGAATTCTACATATTTTTTTTCTGGTACGGTCAAAGCTGGTATCTTTGGCCACGGAGGGTAACTGTGGCCACGCGTCGGAAAAATATTTGTTTCTTAATTTCTCTTCATAAAATGATCTCATCTTAAATTGTTTTACATTTTTGGAAAGGTGTAAATAACGCCTTTCAGTTCATGTAAAAAAAATCTCATTTTAAATCTGGCAGTACTACAAATGCTGTTTTCATTCTTACGAGCACAAAATGACAAAAATCTATCTCTTCCAACTTTTGTCTGGAACACTTAAAAAAATATTGAAAATATTTAAATAAAACACTCTATTCGATTCTTTTATTAATGAGGAAGAATATTACACCATTTGTTTTATTCTAAGTTGACTACTTTTTATGCTGTATTTAAATATTTGTAATTGGGAAGCTTTTGCCGATGAATGCGGGTAACTTTGGCCATGGATGTAAATATTTCTTTATGGAACTTTGCACTTTAAAAAATGTATGTAAAAGTTTATTAAGTTTAACTATTTTTGAAAAAATTCTTACTGTTATGATTACTCATTTTTCAGATATTTTTTTTTTTAAAATCTCATGATTTTAAACATTAAAAAGATAAAGATAGAATGCAAGATACATATTCCACTCAAAATCGCAAATGTCGAAAGGTAAACATTTTCAAATTCCTAATTATAAATATATTTTTCACCTTTTATAATAAAATCGTTTGCTTTTTACAAATATATTTGTCATTAAATCTTGCTTCAAAAAAGTTCTTTTTTCCTTATTAAAATAGAAGTTTATTTTTCTTTCTTTTAAGCGACAAACAATACTAGTATTCAACGTGTAATGCCATTCCACGATGCACTGCAATGTAAATGTTAAGTTATATACCATTTTAAATAACTATATGTCTTATAACTTTGTTATTTTTGGGTTTAAAGTTTTAATATTGCTATTTAAATCGTTAACACAGCTTTTAAGGATGTTAAAAAGTATGTTTCTTATGTATTTCTTGGGTGGCCAAAGTTACCCGCCCGGCTCCTAACAGTGTCTTATTTTTTAAAATTAATACCAATTTTTTATTAATTTATAAAATGTAACAAAAATGCCTGAAAATTATTCCTAAATGTACAATACTTAGAATGCATAAGGATTTTTAAGTGTTTAAATCGTTTTTGAAGTTAAATTTTTCTTCTTTTGTGAAAAAAACTATGATTTTGGCCAAAGTTACCCGCACTGACGGTACATTAGAAGCTTTAGATTCTGAATTTTAGCTTTAAAAATTCTTAAAGGTAACTTTACATGTAACCTGTACGTCAAAATTTCACAAAACTTGTATGTCATTTACGTTGTTGGACATTTTTCTAAAAATTGTGCTACTGTTTCCATACACTTCATTAAAATGAACGCCACAACCTTTGCGAAACGTTCTGTTGAGAAGAACAAACTGCTAATTGAACCAGTGGAAATTAATTTGAACAGCCTGTTATTAGTATAGCTGTTTATAGTTTAAAATGGTCAGAACGTGCCATAGATAATTTAGGTCTAGTCAACTGTTACATAAATCAAAATAATCAAAGGAAATCTATAAAGTTTAATTTAAAAAACTGGAACTTAGAAAAAATGTGCTCCCAAAAAGTAATTTTTCAAGTCTTGAGATCATTTAAGGTACATTTCGTAATATATTGCTTTATCATACAGAAGTGTGTTTTAGGGGTAAGCGGCACGGTAAATTTAACCAGGAGTTATAAAAGAAGGGGTTATTAATAATTAAAATAGTTATGTCTGTCTAATGTATAGTATGTGATATGTGTACAATTTTATCAGGTATTAAAAAGAAAATGTGATGGGCCAATCCTGTGCAGCCATGCATCATTGAATTGGATAAAGCATCCGGCTTCCGCAATATCTTCTCAAAGCACACTCTCTTGGTTATATCCTGAGGACAAATCTCAAGCATTCTAGGTAACATGTATCTGAAGTTCAATGGATGGCGAGGACCACACAACAGATTCCTTGTTGAATAGTGAGAAAAACTCCTGGGAAGAGACGACCGCCAAAGCTATTAAGAGCATCGAGGAGCGCTGCCTCAGGAAAGAGTATGAGGGCTCCACCACCAAGTTTGGGGCCCAGAGTGAGTTTGCCAGACCCTGGTCTACCCAGAAAGTGCCTCGGAAGAGTCAATTGAAGACCCCTGATGGGAAAGGCAAGAAGGACAGGGAAGATGCGAAAGTTTCCTTTGAGGCACGAAAGCCAAGTTATTCTTCCGAAGACAAGGTTTGTATCCTTGTGTTTTAGTGATTCTTACTTGATTGCTCAAACAATTCTTTTCTTATTTAAATTAGTTATGTGTTTTCCCGAATATATCTGCTCTGTAAAATGATCTGAGGCAAGCTCACTTTGACAGCAAAAAAAAATCTTAATTCTAAATTTTGTTTTGTAATTTATAATGAAGCCAAAGTAAAAATTTTTTCTTAGAACCTCTGCCCTTAAAATAAGTTTAGGCCATTCTGGTTAGAAGGGAAAAATAACTTTCATGTTGGTACTTATTATTTTCTGGATATTTAAGTTATTTTTTTAATTACCTTACTTGCAACTGTAATAGTCAATATTTGGCATGCAACCAAAACAAATTATACTGAAACTAAACTGCTGAGTGTTTAGTGTAATGTTAATTTAAGATTTGTTAGCTGTAAAGCTTTTATTTTTAATCACTTTTAAACACTTTTAATAAGTACTTGTTAAATAATCATTCATAAACTTTTAGATAGGTAGTATATTTTTAGAATAATCTATCCATTCAGTTTCTTATGTTCTTATTTTTCCTGCACAGAAGTCTTTGCGAACCCTGGACGACAGCCAAGGTTCTGCTTCAGGTACACCTTTGGAAGTGCACATTGAAGACATCAAGTACATTGATGACAGTGCCAAAAGTTCTCTCTCCACCAGCCTCCAAGAACCCCCTCTGCCCTCAGCGGCTCCCCCAGCCCCCTTTGCCCCCAGTTCTCAATCACCGCAGTTGCAGCATTTAGAGAGATCCTGTGCGTCGGTTCTGGAGGAACGCTACTGCCAGGCCTTCATTAGTTCCAAGAATGAGCACATAGCAGATAGCTGGAATCGTCACTACACCTCTCCACGACTTCCCCCTAATCACCACCTGTACACGCCCAAGTTCAGGCATGAGCCGCGGCTCGTGGTTAGTCCCCTGCCTCCGGAGAAAGCGAAGTCCGAAAAGGATGGAGCCCACTCGGAAACGGACTATTATTCGCGGAACTCGATTGGGGAATCGGAGCACCAGGTCACTCAAATTGTTGAAAGGGATTTTAGGTAAGTTTTTAATTTATCGATTTGATGTAAGGTTACCTTTGTAGATTGGGACACTTTTTCTAGTCTGTATGATTACAACGCAAGCTTGGCTTCTTGGGGTATTCCGCGAAATAACATATGAGCATTGCCATTCTAAACCTTCCTTCAGGGTGGTAACAGAACCTGGAAATCAGGGAATTCTCATGGAATTTTAAAAATTTTGCAAAATATCAGGGAATTTTTTCCATTTTGGATTACTTGGACAGCAGGTTTAGATTTTTGTGATCCCTACTAACGAACACTTGATAAAAAAAATATTATGGTTTGTAAAATCGGGAATTTTTTGTGAAAGTATCATGGAAATATCAGGGAACTTTTTTTCTAGGATTTTGTAGCTACCCTGTACCTTGTTTGAGGCTCTGCTGTAAGGTAAATTGTTACTGCTCTTTACTCGCAAGTAGCTTGGAGAAAGATCAAAAAGAGCGCCGCTCATGCTGTTTCCTGGAAAACCAAACGAGAGGGTAGGGGAAGCAGGTCACAAACTACTCCACTTTGGCTACTCCAATTTCATTTTGTGGACGCTTTCAAACGTGCCACTCTGTAGTTTAAAACATTATCTGTGAAAAAGCAGCTTTCTTGCACAAAAATTTTTCATGGAATGTCACTTTTTAAAAAAAAAACCTTGTATCTCCAAGGAGACCGTTAAGTCACGTGATATAAAGTATTTTTAAATGCTCGTGCAAAAAACAATTAAAGTTTATCTCAAGGTAGGAGGAGATGTGAAAAAGCTGCTTTTTTATAACTAAAAATATAAAATGCTTGGCGAACCTGTGGTTAAAGTGTTAAAAAATAAAGTAAAATGACGTTGTATAAGTGGCATGCAATCAAAGTTGTTTTAGCTTACTAAGTGAAGATTGTAATTCCATTAAGAGTTCATATCATCTATCATTATTAAGGACAAATTTAAAATACAAAAGTCTTGTGACATAATACATCATTTGTATCTATCTTTGATCTCTAACTCTTATTCTAACTTTATTTAATTTCAGATACTACTTTCAGCATCCCTACTCTCGTCTCTTTATTGCCTACTTTGTTATCTTCTGCAATTTCTTGGTGTTTGCCGAAGACCCTGTCTCCCATAGCTACACCGAGAGTGAAATTCCTTTTGTCGGTCATGTGTTCTCATTCGTCGCCACCAAGTACCCACCCCAGTGGACTTGGTGCCTGTTCAAAGTTATACTTTGGATTGTAGCTATCATAAGTGGATGTTTTTTCGGAAAATATTTAATTCATCATTTGTTACTTAGTAAGTGTATTTAGGTTATTCTATGTCTATGGATGGCTTGGAATACAAGTGAACGAAGTCCATAAAATGTTTCTTTGAACTTCAGAGGTTTAAAGTTAAAGCTTTATATAACAAAGTAACTCTTAGCCTTTTTTTAAATTTTACTTCATGGTGCTAACTAGGAAACTATAGTGCTGCTAACTAGAAAAAGGCAAAAAATTCCATATATGTGGGTTCTCTTGTATTCTGAACCCTTCATACATAGTAGTAGAAAAGATCCTTTGGTTCAGATTTATTTTGGTATTTATGTTGTATTTTTGTAATGGGTTTTTAAGGAAAATCAATATTTTATTGTTAGGTTTATTATTTTATTTTAATAACATCAAAATAAAATGGTTTGTAGGGATGTTTTTGTTTATTTCTTTAATATTTATTTGCATATAATGTATTTGAAGACCAAATACTATTATTTTGTATCTTCCTACACAATATTTTGTTGAATTTATTTAGTTAAAAGCAGTCAAAATTTAAAAATATTTAGCTCTTTCTTCAGATAATGTATATTTAATTATTATAGAATGATACTCCAATTATTTAAAATATTGCTTTATTGTGTTTGTGAACTACTTGTCTAACTGAAAAAATATTATTAAGGACATTAATTATTGCAGACGTTTTATGTAAAGCCTTAATTTCAATCTTTATTAACTAACTTATGGATTATTTAATATACCACTACTTACGGCACAAGCCAATATAAATTATAATTAATGAATTATTTGAAGTTATAAACACATTATTATTTAAATTTTCACTATTTTTCTAATGTGCTGTTTTGTTACTCAGGCAGGTTTTTCCGTCTGAAAATGTTTCGAGATGAGCAAGGCACTTGGATGATAATGTTTCTGACATCACTCATGTTTATTTTCATCTTTTCAAAAGTGTACAACTGGTTCTTGCAAGTCGGGCACCCCCAATTCAGTGAGTTCCGTATAAACTCTCACATGGGGATCACAAATGCAAATTTCATGAAAGCTGCTGCTTCGGGTACATGGATAGGGGATTTTGTTACTGCTTGGATGGTAAGTACGAAAAGCTTAATTTTGTGTGTTTTATTTGTTTATATTTTATTTAACGTTTTCTGAACTTTAAAATATATATTATCTGATATGATGAATTATTTGATGATTTGTGCACTTTATGATAACTTTAAAAGGAATGTGCAAATGTGATTTTCCTAAAAATCAAAATTTAAAGTTGTCATATTATATGACCATTGATCTTCAATTGTTCGCAGGACTTATTTAATCTTAAATAATAAGGGTGTAAAGTTAGGGTAGACTAACCAGTGAATGAACGCTTAAGACGTCACATTCGCCAGTGAATGAACACCAGGATATAATGACCAGGACAACCAACCTTTGTCAGATAGCTTCCTACTACATGGGAGGAAATCAGTGTTGCCAATCCATATAGTGGAATGATTTTCAATCCTTATTTTTTAAAATTATATTTAATAAATGTTCATTCACTGGGACCTGTTCACTCACTGGTCAGTCTACCCTATGTGTTTTTTAGTCCAAGTTCCTTCTTTTTAAATTTCAAATGAATAATATAAAAAAAAACGGAAACGTACATGACTGTCCGTACCCCTTCCCGATTTGGTTCTATCATTGGATTCCATCCTTCAGGTCTAGGTGACAGTTACAAACCTACTTGTTTTCTATAAGAATTTTATTGCGTATTGAAGTAACATGAAAGAAGTTTATTTTAATCCTTTTTGGACTTATTTCTTGGCATGTTTCAGATTTATAATCATACCTTTAAAAAAATAAGAAGTAAAAATAATAATCTAAGATAATTTTAGTTTTCAATTTCGTTATTTTTACACTTTATTTTTAAACAGATCTTTACCGACGCATGCATTTCAAAACCCTATTTATACATAGAAATATAGCGCCCAGAAAGGGAAAGGCGTAGACTATATAGCCTGTTACCCTGTACGCGTAGAATGACAGATGTATACTGTATGAAGGGAAATAAAAGAAAAATGTTACTAAACCATTTACTCAACTATTGGGTCATGGTAAGGTGAGTATGATATTGGGAGGTATCATGTAAATATTGCATATATAATGACACGGCATAGCAGCAGATGAGCCACTATCCACAAACCCTATTTAATCAGTATTTAAAAATTGCTTTACATTTCAGGTCACTGACATGATGCTTCAAGACAACTTATACTCAGACTGGGCGCGTCCATACAGGGAATTCTGGCGGTCTCACGGCCGCATTCGAATTGTGACATTCTGGATGGGCTCCATTATAATGACTTCCCTGGTCATTACACTCATTGTCAGTGATTTGATAAGCTGGGATAATTTAAACAGGGATTTTATTGCCACTACTGAGCTTTCAAGAGCTTTTTTAGCTTCTTTCATACTTGTAATGGATTTACTTATTGTTATGCAAGTAAGTGTCACACTTCGTTTGAATTGCAGTTATTTAATTTCTTTATTCAGTTTAACCTGTTTAAATATGTGCTATATTTGAGTGTACAAAAAACATTGTTTTATCTCAAGTTTTTAAAAGAAGTTTTTTTTTTTTAATAATCATTATTGTATAGCATACATTTTAAATAATTTAAAGGAGCATAAAGAATAAATTTAAATCATATTTTCCGTTTGAGCTATATTTGGGAGGTTATTTACTTAAGTATTTAGTTAACCGTACCATCACTATATGGTACTAGTACTTAAAGAAATATTGGAAAACAATATTTTGCAAAAATAAAACTTTGTTGTATTTCTTTAGTATCAAAGCTATTTGGGAGAGGTATTTTTGTTTTGTACTCGATAAGACAAAATCAACAACGAATATTGTTAAAGACATTACAATAGTTTTTGCTCAAAATACAAATTATCCAACTCAATTTCCTACTACAAAATTTACTAAATGTGCTACAAAAACATATCTAGTCTGTGTCTAATTATTATTCCCTAATTGTGTAGGATTGGGATTTTCCTCATTTCGTTAGTGACTTGGATGTGAAACTTCCAGGACTGCATGCCGCATCCTTTAAATTTGATTTATTTGAAAAATATGTAAACCTACCTGATGTCAGTATCCATGTTACAGGTGATTTTCAAGTTTTCTTTCTACTTTCGTTTAACCATCTGGTATAAGCTCTTCTCCTAGGAATAAGCAAATTCGCCTAAGTGTAAACTTGTTTCCTTGAGAGAGGGAGAGAGATGACTTACATTCTGAGACTTAAATTCAATTTTAAAAAGACGATGAGACTTAAATTCAATTAAAAAAAATCTTAATTAAAAAAATATATATTTATGTAGTAGATGGTTGTAAAAAATGTCTTCCCCATTCTTTAAATTTTAAAATTTAATAACATTGTTAAATTTATAAATTTTTAAAAATTATGTGTATTGCTGAGAAACCTGACTGACAGGTGATGGGTTTATACGACTGTAACCCTCAACGGGTTAAGGATCCTCCAGTTAAATAATTATAAATAAAAAAATATCTTTTGTCAGTGAGATTTCTGAATGCAATGTGTTTTTCCCACAAAGATTTGAATACTGATATCAGTCTTTCTCTGTTCATGAATCACTTAAAATTGCTGTCCCACAATTTCGCTGAACCACAATTTAAATGCAACATCACTACAATTAAAAAAAAACAAACACTAATTTTGAAGGTGAAATTGAAACCACATTTGGGGCAAAATTGAAAACAGGATAATTACATCATCTGAAATACCCCAAGGATTTTTTTTAATCTTTTACTAACAAATAAATTTAGGAAATGATAGTATAGTTAATATTAATGGTATTTGTTAAAATAATTAAATTTCTAATTTTACGTGCAATATTTAAACTATAGTAAAATAATATTCTGGACAAATTTTGATTTTCAGATTTAAGTGGAACTCGCTCTCCAATTTAATCTAATTTTTAAATGTTTTTTTTTCTTTCAGGAAAATGGTTCAACTATAGTATAATTGTGTTTGTGATGATACTAGATCTCAACATGTGGAAGAATCAAATATTTTACATTCCAGCAGAGTATGGGCAGTATGTTGGACCAAATCACAAAGTTTACTCGATACAGGATTGGGATCTCTTAGCAGCAAGTATGTTTGAAAAGATTCATCCTTACATAATTAATTTATACTGCATTCACTATGGAAAATCACAATTTCTTCAGATTTAGAAATTTCTCAGTAATAAAATGTATATATCTTGGATAGTACTCTAATATTGTAAATATAATTAATTAAAAAAATCTTTTGTCTTTGTTTTCAAAGATAATTAAAAAATAATTGAAACCTAGTTAACATGAACTCTAGAGGGAGGGTCAATATTTTAGCAAAAGGTTATTTCAACCATCTTCATATTTTTATTATTAAATTTGTAAGTTCTTAAAGTATTTAAAAATTATTACTGATTATTTTTTTTACTAATATAAGGTGCACTCTATACTTATTTGGAAGAAATACAATGGAAAACATTGCATACAAATGAAAAAAATAGTGAATATAATTTCATTATTTTTTAAAGGCTCATCATTGATATATGACTAAAAATAACTCACTTTCCGAAAAGTAAAATTTGTTTAATTTGCACCCAGCTAGATTTTTGTCAAGCGGTTTCATGTTAGGCAAACATAAAGCATTAGTTCAAAGTCCAAGTCAGGAAATGTGTGAAATATCTGAGCTGAACTTGTAAACTGAGTGAAACTTGTTTAGTTTGCTCCGAGTTAGATTTTTGTCAAGCAGTTTCATATTGGGCAAACATAATAGCATTAGTCTAGGTCAGGAAATGTGTGAAATATCTGAGATAACATTGTTTTTCATTGTAATACATGGCAACCTTATTATCTTTTGACTATCCTGAATTATAAGTCATAAACAATTTTAATTGATTAAATTCATAATATTACTTCTAGAAAACTTTACACTATGGACCTACGACATTCGAAACACCCAAATCGATCCCTCCACCAACCGAACACTGCTGGAGGGGGACATCTCCATGAACTCCCGTTACCTGGGCTACCCCATCTCCGTGAAAGGAATGGCCTTCATGCCTTCCCTGATCGGCTTCGCCATGTTCGGAATCCTGACCTTCCTCTACGGCCGATTCCCCCTGCCCACGGAACTCCTCTCCTACGGGGGCCGTAAAAAACGGAAGAAGCGGGAGGTCCCGCGCTCCAGCTGGAGGCGCGAGCGCGGGAATCGCACCACGCACTACCTTATCCACAATAAGGAGAAGTACCCGGAGGAGAAGAAGAAGGGGAGCCAGCTGGCCGAGCTGATTGTCGCGTGGGAAGAGAACGTGGGTCCGACGAAGCAGTGCGAGAAGCCGTTATGACATACATAAGGCGGGTTTTTGGGTGTCTTTTTGCTATGCTAGCTTGGTAGTGTGCCGCGGAATGGTGAGGAGGCTCGAGGTGCTGCTTAATGTATCAAAATGTTGCATTGGGTGGAATGGGGGGGATAGAGTATAGTAGGTTTTCTTTTATGGACTTGGTTTAATTAGATCTCTGCTTTGACCGGAAAAGTTTTTTATTCTTAAAATGTAAAAAATAGTTTAATATGACTTGTTTTGTTTTATTCTCCAGTAATTTGATGTTGGTGTACAAAAAAAATGGCGAAACTGTTGCAAATTTTTGATTTCTTAGCCTTCAATTTTTACAAATTTTTTAAATAGTATGTAAATAGATATGCTTGAATACATAAAAAGAAAGGACACATTATTTTAATTGTTTATTTATAAAGACAATATCTTGGGAAAAAGTAAAAATACAGATAATTGAGTACAGAAAAAAAAATTATACAAGATTTTCTTATTTATTATAATTTTTGTTTTTAAGGTATAAATGTGCAATCCAATGTACATCTATACAATTATTATCACTTATCTGATTTAACCTCTTTTTCCCTTGCCAACTTGCTCTCGGTCCAACTGTTTAATAGGGTATCTACAATATTTAAATGTAGGTATTTTAAAGTCTCAAACTGATCTCAGAATTCAATTATTATATGTTTTAAAAAGCCCTAGAAATCCTTAAGTTACAATTATTATTCTAGACTTAAACGCCTTTAATTGCACACCTTATCCATTAAAAAGTATATCTGTTTACCACTAGACATTAAAGCCTAGTAGTATTTCTTTGTGTTGTCAAAAACTAAATTATTACTAAGTTGATTTCGATTACATTACAACTAAATAGTCATTGATAATACATAGTCATGATGGATAAGGGCTTCTGAACAATAATTTAGATTGTCTTCAAATACTTGGGGTAGATATTTATTTTTCCTTTTAAATAACACTCAAATTATAAATTTATCTAATTAAAATAGTCTTATCTTTATGGTCTGAGCTATTTTTTAAAAAAAAAAAAATCTTCTGTAATGAAGTTAAAAGAATCACAATCAATTACAATCTTGTATAAAGTTCTGTTATAATATTTTTGTTTTTATAATCACATCGCAAAATTTCCCATTATAGTAATTTTTTCGAGCATAACCAACAAGTGTTCAATATGCAATAAAGTATTGACATATCTAAAACTTTGTAAAGTGCCAATTTCTTGTGGAATTATATTTCAAAAAATATATTTTGGAATGTTTAAAATTTTTTGGTTTTTATCTGTTTCCATAATCAAAGTATGAAATTCTTAAGCATTTATATCTGATAAAAATTACATATCATATGATCTTTTTAAATTAACTGGTAGTTCGTTAAAATGGCTATTCAGAAGTAAATTAAAAACATTATGTTAAAGGTGATGGATATGTCTTAATTAGCATGGGATGCAAAATTGTTTTGTTGATTTTATTATTTGAATAATTTTCAATATCACAGAAAATGTTTAGAATTTTTTAAACATACTCTTTCATAAAATGCATTACAATGTTAATGGGGCGTTCTAAACCTTTTTTTTTTTTTTTAATAATGCATAAATGATCATCTAAAGTTGATAGATATCAACACAATGAAAGTAGGGTAGACTGACCAGTGAGTGAACAGGCCCCAGTGAATGAACATTTGGTAAATATAACTAAAAAATAAGGATTGAAAATCATTCCACTAGATGGATTGGCAACACTGACTTCCTCCCATGTAGTAGGAAGTTATCTGACATATTGTTGGCTGTCCTGGTCATTATATCCTGGTGTTCATTCACTGGTGAACCACAGCGTCTTAAACTTTTACTTAAAAATTGTTTTCAATCAATCTGTTATTTATTTTAAGTCTGTAACATTTGATACTTAAGCAGCATATAGAGCTATATTTCTTGAAGCAAGTTACTCTGTGTCCTTATGATTACCTTAATAATCATAAACATGTACATGTTTGTGCTATCATAGTTTAAAAAAAAAGTTATTAAGGTGAGATAGGTTATTCAGCAGTGAGTGATAAGAATATATAAATATATATTTAACATATTTTATCTGCAGAATCATGATTTTACTTTTTTAAAATATCCTTCTGTTGTCAGTATAATACTTTGTCTAAAGTATTTTCATAGTATTTTTGCCTTGTATGTAAATATTGAAAGAGAAAAGGTGTGAATTATTGCTACTGATAATGTGTTATTTATTTTCATTTTCTAGTTATTTATTTTTATAAGGTTTATCGGTTTATGTTTGTTATGTACTGAAATAATCCACCGTAATCAAAACGTTAAGTAGATTTTATTGTTTCAATAGTTTTCTATCCACTGTATGCCCAAGTGTCAATGTATATTTATTTTTAAAATGTTTTTGTTTGTTTGCCAAAGTCTGAGCTTCCATGTGGTTTTACCTCTTCATTTTTGGGAGTAAAATTCGACATTTTCATTGTAGTATTTGCACTCTGTAGTAGGTTTTTCATTAACTAGATGTTAAAATATAGCTAATTACTTTAGGTTTTAGTACATAAAACTGCATTTATAATTAGTAGTAAATACACAATTTAGTGCAATGTTCTTACAAAATTCACAGCAATTTTCAAAAGTATTTTTCTTTTTAATTTAACGTGCCTTTAATGCCATTGGTGTAAACTTTATTTTCTCTTAAAGTTAATTTAAAACATTACTTCCATTGCTGGAAACTACTATGCAATTTTTCTATTTAAAACATGAATTCAAGGAAATCTTAAATCAATTAAGAAATAAATTTACAGAATTTTACTAAAACTAAATCATGCTATCCTTTTAAACTACTTTATGTAAAAGAAATTGAAAAAATGTTATCTACATTTACATAATGTTATTTAAAGATTAACCCCTAAGTTAAATTTTTCATATACTTGAGTTTTGCTTCAGTTTTATAGCAAATGTTCCCAAGTTACAGTCAAATGTTATTTTTAAAACTAAGTAATATCAGATATAGCTTATTATTAAACTAAGTAATATCAGATATAGTTTATATTGGCAAAACATATATTTTTCTAATGTTATTCATTTTTTTACATTGATTGATCAATTTAGTTTATTGATTGAAAGGTATTGATTCAGTCAAGTAAGTTATTCAAAATGACATAAAAAGTTTTAGCAAAGGTAATATATTTTCTCTTTTTTTTATTATATTAAAATAAACCCATAATTTGTGGGTCTTCAAAATAACCTTAACTAAATAAAAAAAATTAAATAAATTATGTCTGATCTTAATCCGTCTATCTGCTCAAGCCCTACAAAATGTTTTTTAGTTTGTGGATGATTAATTCTGGTTTAAAATGTAATTTTTAAAAAATGTTGACTGAAACAATAGAAATTTTAAGAAGAATTTTTTTTTAAAGAAATTTTTATTTCCACTCATTTTTGTATACTCTAACAAAAGGTTTTGCTGTAATCTAAAATTCTGTACTAAAGTATAAAGTTGAAATATAAGTTAGTTGGTTCTTATATAGTTCACTATTACTCTATAATACATGTTCAAAATATGTTTCACATGTTTTCAATGTTACAAAAAAACCTATGCATTGAAGAAATTGATAGGTTCAGTTTCATAAATGTAGTGTATTGTTTTAACCTATATTTGTAAGAAGCTAAATAATCAAAGACAAAGTACAATGTTAGTGCTCTTAATAATTTATTAGGATTAACCAATTGCTATGCAATTTACGATACACTATTTTCCAATATTTTTAGTTGCAACAATTGCAATTAGAATAGTTAAAATCATCTTAAACACTAAAGCATTCATGTATTATGTCCACAATAATGAAAGTGTGTTACATTTAGATGTATTAGTTCTAGAATTATGGGACTTGCAGTATTTTGAAACTGTGCTTTTGATGATATGTATTTACATATAGAAAATATATAAATTACCAAAGATTTCTTCTATGAAAGTTAGACCTATATATTAAATAAATGTATAAACATATTTGCACTTTACTATACTGCCATAAATTGTATAAAATTAAAACTTTTTGAATTGCATGCTTTTTTCTATTATAGAAATTTTTTTCTGGGTCTGAATTATGTACATAAACGACTTGTGTAGGTTTGTATTGTCAAAAACATGCTTTTCTAATTGAAAAATTCATAACCAAAAAATCAATTTCGCTTGTTGATTCAAATTTTTAAAGTATTTTCTCCATGATTCATTATTCATCTCTGCCTAAGATAAATGTGTTCCATAAATTTTGAATCTCACATTGTCACACAACTGATTGTTTATTACTCTGAAGTTGTGAGCTTTATAGTTCGCGTTGTTGTGCAACATAAATAAATATTTTATTAATGTAGTTGTTTACTGTGTGCATTTTCTTTTTTTTCCCTTTAAACTATTTAAATATTTTTTCATTGCAGTCCTATTACCTGGATCTTTGGAATTAAATAGTGGGAAATTTTTCGAAATAGGTTATGATTAAGTAATAGGAAAATTTTACTTGTATCTTCTTAGTTACAGTGTGAACTAAAAGAGAACTACTGTAAAAATTAGACTTAGTAGTTAAAGATTATAGCAAAATTATGTATCATGACCTTATTTTACATTTTTATTTATTCTATTCTATTCTACTTCACTCTCAATTCAAACACAAAAGCATAGTTTTTACAGTAATATTTTAGAAAAAAGTTTTAAAAATATATAAAAAGGGAATGCGGGTTGATGCAAATTTTCACCTAGTTTTATTCATATAGTTATATAGACAATTCAGATCCTTGATTTACAAAACTTAACTCAATAGATATTAAAAAAAAAAACAAGATGGCAATTTAATGAATATTTTATGAACTAAAGAAAATCAAAAACCATTTGACGCAGATAATTTTGTAAATAATTTTACTATAAACCATTATTTAAACTTTTATAGGCACATTGAAAACTAATATCTGTAGTTAAAGTGGTGAGAGATCATTTGATTGTTTCGCTTGACTTCTATACGACCTTAATACCCTATTATTAAACAAGCACATTTGTAAAAGTCACTGTCACCTTTCCATACGATATACAAAAACCTTAGAAACAAAAGTGATAAAAGACATTAAAATTTCGAATGTAATTCAAAATAATTTATTGCAAATATACAAACACACATTCTGTGTATCAAACCTATTAAATTTGTTCTTCATAATTCTACAGCTACATTTGGCTTCATCAAATTTGACTCATCCAATAAATGCAATGGTGGCACAGCAACTGATGTATTAAGATATTTGCTCTTGCACTTTCTACTGCACACAAAATCAACACAACATTTCACTAGTCCATTAATGATACCTGAAAAATATAAATTTTATTTATTGGAAAACTTCTGTAAATGGTAGAGCCAGCAGTCTTAAGTTAAATTTATATGGCTGAGGAAAAGTAATTTAACAATTAAAAAAAAAATTATATGAAGCATTGTCTTCCGATTTATTTAAATTATTATAAACAAAAAGAATTTGCAGGATTTGAAATCTTTACTTTTTAAGATACTGAAATAAACAACAGCATAACTTTTGAATTTTAAAAAAAATAGGACAAATTAAGTACTTATAGTAAAAATAACCCAACAAATTAACTTATTAAGATTAAATTAAAAATGCATTTAAACAATAAAATTATGAAGTAGGTAACATAATATTTCTTTTGGAATATAACTGACTGAAGATTAAATGTCAAAACAACACAAGATGCTGCCTTTTAACTACATTATATTTGGGAAAAAAACAGTAACTTGCACAAAAATGTTATTAAAATTGTTCTGCACTTACCAGAAGTAGCAAAGACACCTCCAATAATACCACACATACGAACAAGGAATCTCCAAATTGAGTGCTTTTCTACAGTAACTTTGACTTTAACAAATGACATATCATACTTGAAATATATTCCTGGCACTCCATGGCTGCCAGATTGATGACTTATGGGACGAGCCTGCAAAGATTTCTTTTATACATAACCATGAAAAAGTTAAAAGAAACTTATAATAGTATTGACTAAAATAATTGGAATGAATGGCCTAAGTCAGAGGTTCCCAACCGATGGTACGCGGGAAAATTTCTGGTGGTACGCGTGATCAACATCATGCGATTAATAGCTTCTGTAGGCATGAGCAGTGAGCAAGCAAATATATTACTCATTATTTTAAACAATAACATTATTTTAAACAGAAATCTTTAATAAACTTCTGACTCAGATGTTCAACCTAGTACCCTTTGATGTCGATTTTCTGGAGGTACGCGTGATCAACAGCATGCAATTAATAGCTTCTGTAGGCATGAGCAGTGAGCAAGCAAATATATTACTCATTATTTTAAACATTAATATTATTTTAAAAAGAAATCTTTAATAAACTTCTGACTCGGATGTACAATCTAGTACCCTTTGATGTCGCAGCAAGCTCTGCTATTTTTGATAATGAGTTCCATTACTCCTAATGTTGATATTTTAATCACAGACAACTACAAGTTTCACACTACAGACTATAAAAGTATATTTTGTATGATGATTAATTTTTTGATGAGTTTATACTATTTTTCTTATCTGTATGATTTTAGACCTATAGGCAATAAATAAAACTGTAAGTTAATACTATTTAATTTTTTTTTTATTTCTGCTTTATTATAAGCATGTTATAAATAAACAAATAACCATTAATATAACCATTAATATGTTCTCTCAGTAATTTAATTCAAAAAGCCTTTGTACACTTTTAGAAGAATAAATATTATATTATTTAAGTCTGGTGGTATGCCAAAATTTCTTAAAAAGTCAAGTGGTATGCAGGTCCAAAAAGGTTGGGAACCCCTGGTCTATGTTATAATTTATGGACATCACCCCTTTTTTACAAAGATATAGAAGTTATTGAGAAAATTTGTTTATAAATAAGCATAGGAAGGATGATACAGGTAAAAAAAAGGTTTCACTACGCTCCAGAATATGCTAATTTAAGAAGTTTGAAACATGATTTTTTTCCTTAAAAGTAGAAAAAAATGTAGTTAGCCAACAGTCTGTATTCCTTTCTATAAAAAAGGCATATTTTTCCTTTATTCCGATTCTGAAAAATGTCTGATAATAGTGTAGAAATAAGATAATTTTTAAACCAAGTTGAAGTACAAATATAAAGGATTCAAATGTAAAAATATGATCAATTTTGCCAACAAAGGGTCATTTAGCGTTTTTTGTAATGCAAAATATCGTAATTTAAAGGTTGAATACATAATAGAAAAAATAAAGTTTAAAAGGACAAGCAATTACAGGATGAAGTTTAAATACAAATGTATATAAATATAAAATTTATATTGCTTATGCACATAATAATGTGTTACCTGTTCTGTAACAGAATATTGATAAGTGTTCTGTTTTCGCCCATTATGTACTATTTCTGTTGGGACCACTTTTAAATAGTATTGATACATATAAAAATCTAAAAAAAGACATTTATCAATATAAAATAAGTAAATGATAATATGATAAGTGATAATTTTTAGGCCCATCAGGAACAAATGATATGGCTTCTCAAAATTCCAATAGAACAAGAAAAAAAAATTTAAATTCATGCAGGCCTAAATCTAGAAAAACTAATCAAATTCAATTACTTAAAAACATAATAATAAACTTTAATGTACCTCTATTTGCTAAAAGGATGTGTTTATTTTCACATTAAAATATGCACACAAAAATTACTAAACTTACTAAAAACAATTGACTGATATTTCAGGGTCCTATTAAATTCAGCATCATACACTAAAAGTTTGGTTAGATTAGAGAAAGATCAGTGTATGAGAGGTATTACATGTCCGCCTCATAAGCTGAAATTTGCAGGTTCGAGCCCCGGCTGAGTTGTCATATTTTCTGGATGGGAAAATTGTGGGCATGTATGTCTTAATGCAGCCCCGTTAGAAAAAAAAAGATTTTAGGCCCTGGATATACTAAAACAGGTTTGTGGGAGAGTTCTTATTGAAACCTAAAATAAGTAGTAGTTGAGCATAAGCTTTTCTTGAACAGATATCAGAGTATGAAAACTTATCATATACTTAGTTTCTTTGCCATTATTTCAAATCAAGAACTATTAAGATCATTTTAATAACTATTGCTTTTAAACGCCTTGATGTAATGGCTGTGTTTACTCTCTGTGCATAAATTTAACGGATAAGCTTAATACTATGAATAGATGACTTAATATATTTCTTTCTCCCATTTTGACCAGAGTTACAATCTAATGGTATAGTCGTATTTGTTCAAAGAAAAGCTTTTTTTGTACTATTGATGGATAGAAAAAGTATACAACAATGATCTTTGGTATAAAAATCCATTACAAATAAAATAAATTACACATATTTTTCTAACAGTGAAGCCTAAATTTAGCAAGAAAAAAATCCTTACTATTATCTGCAACTTTTTCATCCCCTTCTAAGGGATCAAACACACCAGCTGTTGGTTCACCAAATGAGAATCTTTCTATTCTATGAGAAAAATTATAATCTAAAAAAACAAAAAGAGTTGAATCAGAATTATAAAAAAGAACTTGATTTTTTTTTTAATAAACTAGTTTTAAAGAAGTTTTTATAGTATTTTTTAAAAAGTAGTTTGTATTGCTGTTGCGATACCTTGATACCCAAGGAATGCCACGGATAAGATTCACTGTACGGTAACCATTGGCGCATTTTTTTGGATTTGGCAATAATTAATTTTTTGTGGCAACCTGTCTGATGATTCGAATTCCTTGACTTCGCAACTATGACGTATTCCGGCAACCCTATCTGACTGTTATTTGCTTATTTCGGTTGAGTTTCTGTTCTGAAAAGTCGCCAGAATACAGAATTTTGATGCGATTTCAGAAAGTTCGTCAATGGTTACCGTACAGTAAATTTCTACCGAATGCCACTCACCAGAATCCCTTAAAAAGGCTGAAATATGTGCATGGCCAGCAGGGTGAGGTATGTGCCTAAAAATAAAATTATGTGGATTTTAAAAGAGCAAGATATTTATTTGGTATATTGATTGCTTAACCCTTTCAGTCCCAGTGATGCCATTTGGCATCATCACTTTCAATATTTTTTTCAAAATGTTTATGTCCCGCTATCACATCCAAACACACATCATTCGATTCTTCACTCTTTGTTCTATCAGACAAAATTTTACTTTAATCTCAATAGAAGTCAGAACTACTATTTTTTTTATTTAGAAAATAGTCAACAAGCGTTTCTCCTGATTTTTGATAAGTTCACTTCAGTTCGACATATTTAAAACACAATTTTAACTATTTTGGTTAAAATAATTACTAATTTTTTTTTAATAATATGGTCAGATACCTTAAAATATATAACTCAAAGTGTTTTTAGGTAATATTTATTATTTTTATTTTGTTGTTTTCCACAGTTAAAGAATTTTGGCTTTGATTCAAAATCCATCTAAAAAATTTTAATTGATTTTTTTTTCTTATGGAATTCGTATATTTGACCTAAAATAAGCTTATTTTGTGAATATCAGATGTTTCTGTAGTGTAGTAAATTTTTGGGACTGAAAGGGTTAAGATAGTTAATATTTATACCATTAGTTAAAACTACAACTAACACACGAGCTATTGGAAAGGGGCGCTATAATATATAGCCACAGTCAAGTGACATGGCTGACACCAAGTACAACCTAAAAAAATGTCGTATGATAAGTCAGGACAATGGATTTTTAGCAGGATTGTGTACCAGCCCCTTGATCAGGGCTTGTTCTTCCATAAGGCCTGGGTCTAGGGCACCCAAATTTTAAAGGCCCCTAAATTTCAGTATTGTTTATGGTAAATGCTGTAAATCCCCAAAATATCAGTAAACTAAAGAAAATTCTGATACTTTTTTTTGTTTTTTGCCCGATTTTGAATGAGAAATTCGCGTAACGCGATTGTTTTACATGATATTTATAAGGAAACCAATAAAATTATAGCAAAATTTGATACATAGGTCATATAGCACCATCATTACTGGAAATCATACATAAGATTTTTCGTAAGGGGGCCCCCAAAATAGGTAGTGCCTATTGTCTGAGTGTTCCTAGAACAGGTCCTGCCCTTGATATTGTGTTTTGTAGTTTATATGTTATATTTTGTTTGAAAGATGACTGTATCACATGCCATAAAACTCCGGTTACTTAGAATAAATTAGTATCTAGAGGTCATAGTCAAACCAATCTTGGTTACTTTAGGCGCTCCAGGTATAAAGAATTTAAAGCTATTCCACTTATTTCTAGCATATGTTTTAACAGACTTCTTACACTCAGTTCATCAGTAGCAAACATTTATATTAACAGTCTGGTTAACTAGATCTCTTTTAATAAATATATATTTTTAATTAAACAAGTAAATATCAAAAGATTTAAGTTGAAATTAATATGACTTTCAATATACAATAGCAGAAATAAAAAAGTTTTAAATTCTATTTATATATTAATATTATTACTTTCCAGCAGTTATGTGGAAATTTCCAGACACTTTATTGACTTCTAAGGAGCCATGGAGACGGCAAGCATTGGGTCGTCCAGGGGCAACTTCATTGCTGAAATGTGAAAAAACAAATCACTAGAAAATATCAGGAAATTTGTTTTAGAACCAAAGGAACTTGTCGACTATTGACACATTTAAAAAGAATTCTATTTAGAAATTAAATATTACTATTCCAATCTAATTATAAGGTATTATAAAAGCTAAAAATTCCTCGTTTAGAAGAAATATATATATAAATTTTTTTTCCCATAATCAGTGGATATGTAATAGGACTAAAGATGAGCATGAAAGGAATACTATATGACCAATTGAAAAAAAAAAGGATGAACAATTTTGAAATGCATATACTTTTTTTTAATGCAGTTCATGCTTTAAAAAATTGGAATATGTCTAATACAGTTAACTTTTTAATATTGAAAAGATCATTTAAATAATCACCAAAATTGAATCAATATTAAAAAAAACCCTTTTTGTTATCATTTTGAAAATGCAATTTTATAATATAATTTATTTCAGAGATAAAGTCTACATTGTTTGAAAAAGTCTCAGCACTTTACTTTCTTAGCCTGCAATAAAGCATTTTATAACATACGATTTCAACCAAAAATTATATCAACATGCATACAGCATAACATTACAAACCCAACAGGCAATCCTCTCAAAATATTGGTATAGCCATCCTTCCAAATGAGGTCCTGAATCGCGTGGTATTCTTCCCGAATGTATATATTAATCCTCTGCATTGTTTCCCACTGTACCCTTTGTGGCATGGACAGTTCAAAGTGCGAGGGTTCTTCTTCAAGCTCGCCAAATGTTTCAGTGTTCTGATTGGTGACATCAAGTATGTCTGCTCCAACAGCTAAAAAAAATGCAATGCATTTAAGTTCATAAATTCTCTGAGGTATAAGCAAATTGAATAAAGAGCAAACTTGTTTTCCCTGAATATTTAACTAAAAAATTAATTTCTTTATTTTTCAAAAATTATATTCCTGTAGTAAACAATTGTAAAGGAATTATCTATTATTTAAATGTTAAAATTTTGTAACATTTTGAAATTGAATTAAAAAAAATATACATAATGCTGTAAAACCTGACAATCAGATGAAAAGTTTACACATCTGTATCCCTCAGAGGGTTAAAAAAAAGTATATAATGAAAAAACTGTGCAAGAGCAAAAACTTTTATTAGTATTTAATACTATAAATTTAAAAAAATAGCATTAGTATTTAATACTATAAATTTAAAAAAAATAGCATTAGTATTTAATACTATAAAATTTCTACACATTTATAAATAGCTTTTTTAACATAAAAAATGTATTGAATTCTAAAAAATAGTGAAAAATGTATAAAATTAAAAATATACATTATATTTAATAAATAAAGATAAAATTAAAGTATTTTTTACATACCAGAGCACGGCATTGCAACAGTAAGATCAACATTTATTTTCAATTTGCTGTAAAATCAAGTTATGAATCACATAATAGGCCGCTACACTTTTTTTTTGCTTTTAAGTATAAAATACTGAATATAAAATAAGTTAAGGGTGAAATACCAGGGTAACCAAAACAGGTTAATATCCTATTCTACAGGGTGAAATCTCTTAAATCAATAAAAATATTAGTTTGCGAATTAACACACCAGGACTATTGGTCATATATAAAAAGAATAGTCAAAACTAAAGGACTCGGCTTAAAAAAAAAAGTTATACAATTAAATAGGAGACTAAATAATTGCTTAAAGGCGATAAGAAAGATTTCTCTGCCACATAGGATTAGCTTAATGAATCTAAGATCTAAAAGGCTACGTATGAAGAATGCTTATTACTTACCTATCAATGTCATGATCCACACTATATTCAAATTTTAGTTGGCTAGAGCTATAGTACCGGATTTCAGTGACAACAAGGACTATAATGACGATGAAGCTCAAAATAGAAACTGAAAAGGAAAATTTCAAGTAATTTTACATGCTTGGATATCATCTATGAAAATTTGACTTGAAATATAAATAAATTAAAAGTGAATATTTTTTTATGTATGGGTACAAGTAAAAACATTAACATTTTTAAATTGAAAAAGAGTGTGCTATAAATATTATTTTATATAAAATTCAGAGTTTTTTCTTCTTCTTTTGTGTTAGACCTAGTATTTTTACAAAAAGTCTAAGAAACATGCTTTATTACTTGTTTATGTAGTCTTTTTGAATTGGCAATCTTAAATTTTGCACTTCAGAGCCAGAGTGGTAAGTTAACTTAAAGAAATAGAAATATCAGTCTGTGAAATAGTACACATTTTTTATGATAAGGCGATGAAGCAGCCAAGTTGGCAAGTATGTCGCATGATATAAACTACTACTACTATGATAATAAAAGTCTTTTTGGTACATTTCAATTTATTTGCAACAAATACCTCCAATGACAGAACGTGACGAATTCTTCCACTGTTCGAAGTAAATCAGAAAATGTCAAGATTTTTATATTAATTTTGGTTGCATCCCGAAAAGTAGCAATTGATCAGTATTTTATTTGGAGTGGTTCGAATAATTTTTTGGCAACTTTATCCTTTGTGATAACAAAATGGAAAAGTCTTTTATTCGAATTCAATCCACAATAATAAACGGAAGAGTCTGTGTGTCTGTTGCCAAACTCGGCAAGTTATTGAAAAAAAAAGCCAAATAATAAAATTTTTGAAAAAAAATTTATAAACTGGTTGTGTGAATTTCAGCGCACTAGAGCTGAATGTTTGTGTTTGTAGCTATATCTTTTCCTCGCCAAATTAGCAAAAACGCGCCAAATGAGCTAAAAGGATTTTATGTTTTATGTGTGAAATTACGGTGGTATTTATCTGTGAATTTTATAGCTGATTTTTAATTTTGAATTTCAAGGTAATATAAGTAGCGGGATTCTACACTCGAGCGGAAACAATAAACATAAGCTTATTGTCCTATAACGGATTAAATGATACATATACTAGGATCAATTAAAAATTTTTTTAGTCCATGCGAAGAACGAGTATTTATTTGCTAGTCTAATCTTATAAAATCTGTTGACGTTATGCAACTTGCCTGTACCACCAGAAGCAGTAGATTGAGTATACTCTTCTTGGACTTTAGGGAAAATATCAATCTTTTCCACATTCTTAAACCTTCGTCTCATCTTCTAACCTCTAGACAAATAAAATCAACCTATAACAAACACCCTAAGAAACACATGATTTTAAAGCTTAAAATATTAGGCTATTATAACACAAACACAATAGGGAATCCTCCTTATTTACAAGCCACAAAGTCATTAAAAAACTAACTATTAAAGAGAAGTTAGTTCAAAGCACTGTTATTTGTTTTGTTTGGATACATCTATGATACAATGGCCAGTCTCTTCATTGGAGACTTTGGTAAACCTGAACATTTTACGTAGGGTTGCTACACGAGTTGTAAGAAGTATATAGTGTTATGTTTACCACATTTCGTCATTTTCCCAGCTTGACAACTTAATTCAAATCAAAACTGGCTATTTATTTGAAACTTAATGAAAAGCAACAACAAACAGTCTGGCTGAATTCCTTAGGATTTGAAAAACTACAGGTTTACTACTTAGAAAGGAAAGTGGGATGTCAGAGAATGACCATTTTCTTGGTCAATATAGAGAAGAGTTAGATGGTTAAGGAGAAGATAAACATCTTCCTCCCTTACTTACTATTAAAGACTTTTATATAGCTATTGATTTCAAGTTTATCAAGTAGCATATTTTTATTATCTCAGCATATTTCAACGTCCACAGAGAGCCTGCGTTTCATTGAAATCTGGGCATCAAAATTGGTTGCGAGAGTCGTTTAAATGGTGCACAATTAATTGCTCTCATTTCTGGGGAATATGCCGAGTCTGCAAAGGCTTGTCCGCTAATATTGAAGCACCATTAGAAGAATAAAAAAAAAACACTTTTATGAAAGGAAAAAGCAAGAATAAAAAGCAAAAAAGCAAGAATGATTTTTAGATCCAATGCTATTATTTTAGCGTCAAACTTTTATAATTTTCACAGATATTTGTGCTAAAAAAAGCAAGAACTTTCGTTAACTTATGAAATGAATCAAAGTGATTTTTGTACTTACAATTAATTTTCAATTGAATTTTGTTAGTAACGAAAATATCGATGATGTCGTATAAAATTTTATGCTTTGTCAACAATAATTATCTTTAATTAATGTTAGGTTACAGTATAAAGGGACAAATATATAAAGTTTTATATTTACACGTCATTTTACAAAAAAGGTAACTAAATTTTGTAGGAAATTTATAAACGGGTAGTTTAACTAATTTTTTTTAATTCTTTCCTTTAAGTTTATAAATGTCCTTTCTAGCTGAGTTTATAAAAAATACAAAGCAATTCTATTTCTTTTAAAGAAAAAATACTTTGCAATTTTCGAATCCGAAAGTTTTGTTTTGAAATCACTGAACTGAACTGAAACTCTGGAAGGAGTATCGAAACACTCGTCAAACGGGTCGGTGAAGCCCGGCAACCCTGTAAGAGTAACCCAACTTTTGCCGCCAATCCTATAGAGACCGTAAGCGTAGATGCCTGCGCCATCTGCAGGACAAATGGGTAAACGCTGGGATGTCAACATTGCATCGGAACCTGTTTGTTTACCATTTGAGCCATTTCTACAAGTGACATTTTTCATATATTTATCGAATATTTCTAAATAAAATATTCTGAAAATGAGTAAAACTGTGTGCTGTGTAGTGGGATGCCCAAATTCCTACGCGAAAGCTATAAAGATAATACAAAATTAACATTTTATCGTTTCCCTTCTGAAGATAGATTTCCGGGTCGCTGTGATAAATGGATCGCAATAAGTTTTTTTTTTATTTAAAAGTATTTTATTTTAAAAACAATGACCGAAATTCCTTTAGAATAAAAGCTTCTCTGTTAGGGTTGCAGGTTTTTAATGGCGTTTATACATGTCTTAAACTGTTACATCGAAATCTCGAACCAATATTTTAAAAAAAAAATGTAGTTAAAATAAGTCGTAGGCAAAAATAATTATGTTTCGATAATTCTTTTTGTTTCCAATTTTACTGTATAAGTTTCCAAATTAATAAATTATAGATTAAAATAATAACTAACGTTTCTTAATATTCATTGACTTTTGTCATACCAAGAAACCCTACCATATCTTTGTGACATTGTCCAATTTTTGTGTGTTATTATAAAATCTGCAGTATTTTCTTAATTACATTTCTCATTTCTTAGTTTATTAACCAGCTTTAAACCTCAGATTCTTTAAATATTGTGAACTGGACCTAATAACAAAATAATACACAATAATTTGTAGTTCTGAGATTTTATTTATGAAAATATTATTTTGGCAAAGCACTTACAAATAAAATTAACTTAAGATACTTTTGAATTTTATTTAAGGAAAAGTCATTTATACCTGATTTATTTTTAACAGCCCTGATGGAAAAAATTGGCGTACTTCTACTAATAGTAGGAGGATGGGGTTGAATTATTACAAACAGGAACCCTTATTTCAACTTTGTATCTTGAAGACACGGATGTTTCCGGTATCACAAAAGCTGTAATTGAGCTTTCAGATACCATTTCTTTTAGGCCGAACACATGGTTACTTTCAAACTAACTCCGACCTTTTTCCCAAACGGATTCTCGAATTTCGCTTTCGTCAATATTGATTTTATCAAAAAAAAACGCAATATAAAACACAATCCATCCTGACAGAAAGTTTATAGAAATGAAATGAGATTCACCACATAACCATACAACGATAAAACAACTTTAGAGCTATGATTTGGAAAAACTTTTGGCATATGAAATATTTAAATATAATTGATTTATTTTAGCCGGTGTTTTTCAACTAAAAAAAGGGGTTTACGCCAACACTTCTAGCATAAAAAGTTTAAAATTAATTTACCTGAAATTTTTCACAGATGCTATTTCAATATATATCTGTGCCATGAACCTCTAACATCTGGTGTAAGTGGTACAAGTTTTTTTAAGAAAAATGTCCAAGTGTAAGTTAATCGAAAAAAATCCCTTTTTTGTAGTTAATTTATAACATTTTTCTTAATAACTTTTTTTCTTGTAATTTGTATGTAACTCTAGAGGGTCATTGCATGTATCAGTTCAAAACGAAGAATTTAACACAAAATAAATGTTCATAGAATGAAAATTCAATGTGGTAGACTTGTTGGCGTAAACCTCTTTTTTTAGTAGAAAAACACCGTTTAAAATAAATAAATTATATTTAAATAAAAACAAAAGCCTATATAGTATTATTCATTATATTTGAAATCCCTATGCCAAATTTGGAAAAGATTAAAGCAATAGTAAAATTTTTAGAATTTTGGGAAATTTTGGGTATTCGCCTACCTAAATCCCAGAGTTTCGGAATTTGGCCACTGCGAGCGCATTGTCGTTTTTCTCGCTTACTTTACGGTCTCTATACTTTACCTGTTAAAATCGACATTTTAAACCAACTTTTTCAAGAATTTTTTATGCAGAAAATTGATAGATTATTGCTTTAGGAGGTTCTTTACATAATGAAGTTTCGGGAACATGTACTTTTAAAAAAATAGAATTGCGGCAACAATCTTTAAAACTTAAATTCCTTGGAGTACTATTCTTGGCGAGCGATTGGCGACATCCAATGCAAACTGCAAGTCAAGTGTCCATTTTGATCGGCGAGGTTATGCCAAATATGGCACATATTCTCCCTAAAGCTGTCGCCAAGTGACCCAAAAAAAAGCTTCACCAGCTTATCATGGGATGATTCTTCCAGAGTTTCAGTTCAGTTCAGTGTTTGAAATGCTGAAAGCCGAAATCGGAAAAATGGTTTCTCTTCACTTGAACAGCTATTAATTCTATTTTTGAAATTATTTGTTAGAAAATTTTACAACAGCCAAAAGTTAGATTTGAAAAACAAATTCATGCATATATATTTAATTTTTTCTCAAAATGAATGGATTTTCTAATATATTTTTTATGCTTAAAATAATTCTTGTTTTTTTCTTTAGAATCTGGCAACTTTATGATTCAATTCAAAACCATAACAAACAATTTTTAAACGATTTCTTTTCTTTCATCTGCGCGGTTTTATAAGTAAGATTTTTTATGCGTATATTTATATTATTTAATTAGAAATAAAAGAAATTTTTATTGTATACATAACAAATTGAATCTAAAAAAAGATACAACAACCAAAGGAATCACAAATTAACGATATTTTTAGTTTTTTTTAAAAAATACATATCATGTCATAACATGTTTACAACTGCTATTATTATAAATTTTATTTCATATGTTTGAATGTAAATCAATGTTTATTTATCTTCGATTTTTTTATTATATTTTAGGAAGGTACTTACAAGAGATATGCATTAAAATATGCTTTAAAATACCATTTAGTTTTAATAATCTTGGTAATTGAATAAATATTTAATTAAAAAATTGAGATGGGTTTGTTTAAGTGAATAAAATTGCAAAAAGAAAAAGCATTACTTTAATTTCGCATTTTTAGCTTTTACCAAAACCAATTTCGAAAAAAAAAATTAATAATATGATGAAGAAACACATACTAGTGAAATATTTAATAAAGAGATATTTTAATGAAAAGTTATTCTAAAGTAAATTTCCTTTTATTTTTAGAAATCTGTTGTAAAACATGGCTGAAAGCTCCGAACTAAAGCAATCTTCAAGGTTTGATATGCCATATTTATTATTTAACGTAGTGAAAACTTGTGTACAAAAATTATTGCTTAAATTTTTTTGCTGGTCCTTTAGATTTAAACTCTATTTGTTAATTACAGTTGTTCTGTGATAACTTTTGATCAAGTAGGAGTTGTAGCAACTTAAAAATAAATTGAGACATTTTTCCAGATAAAATGTAGACTTGTGTCATAAACTGATGTTTAATTTTGATCATTAATAGCAAGATATGATCTATATGCAATATTACCCTTTCTGTAGAGTAAGTCGTGTGTGTTAAAAAGTGAATTATCACTACAATTTTTTTTTAATTAAATGACAAAAATTCAGTGGTAAGTTGATCTACAATGATTACAACTGAATAATGTAACTTATTTTATAATGTGATATTTCTAAATTCAAAAAAGCTTTTGCAACTGTGAATTACACTTCAAAAATATTCAGTTTGATAGATACCCTAAAGTACATTTGGCTTGCAATTTGTTTTAAGTTATAAGTCCTTTCCTTATATACCTTAAGTTTTGTAATTCTTCCATTAGTGAGAATCACTGACTTTAGTAATAAATGTAAATATTGCCATTATTTAAAGTATATCCCCAATCACTAAAACCATCAGTAAAAATCTAGAAGTGATTTACGTCTGATGAAACAAGCCAATTATGCATTCTATATCACCCTGTATGCTTAAGATTATTTTAATTTTCAAATTATTTAATGTTTTCAAATTCATGTAGAAATTCTTGTTACTTTCTATAGATAGTGATAAATTTAGAATTGTAATAGTGAAATATGCTTCTAAACCCAATATACCAAACTAATTCAAAAATTCATGTTATTCCTACATTGATAAACCACTTAATATTTATACTATTTATTGTGCGTATTGTATAGTTGATAAACTTTAAACCAAGAATTCCACACAAAAAAAAGTGTTTATCGTTACAAGGAGGGAAAAAGAAATTAACTTTTTAAAAAGATGAAATTAATTTTCTAATTTGTGATAATTTATAGCAAATAGTTAGGAACTATAAACAACATATCATGGCTGTTTCAAATTATTATTCATGTTTCAAACTATATTTACACTAACCTAATCATACTTTCTACATACAATTCAATTTGTAAAAGTTTTTAATTATAAATTTTTATGGGTTTTGGATTTTTCCTTGCAGTCAAAATTCTTTTGCACAAACTTTACGTGAGCTTCAAAATATTTTCTTGGAGCTGTCAGAAACCTAAAAACCAACATTGAGAGTGCAATTCAACTTCCATTGAATTTAGGAAAAGTTGTTAGTACATATTTTTAAGGAATTTATTTTTATTCTTAATTTCCTTAATTTGTTATATTTTGTTATTTTTTGTGAAATGCTATGTATATTGAAAATAAATCATGTTTAATTTTATTGTAGGATGAAAGAATTGGGAGTTTCAATTATACATATTGATGATTCAATTGCCGAGCCTTCTGAAGGTTCTCACTATGAAAGCTTTTCAACTGAAAGTAAATATGACAGCTTTCAAGATAGTTTAAATGTTAGCCAAGATTTGAGTTCTTTTGATAAAAAGGCTGCCACCAAAGAAATAAATGCTTCCAATTTCTTATCTGAGCAAGTTTATTTGAATGGTAAAAAAAATCTCATCGATAAAAAAGATCTTGCTGGCCAATTCTGTGACAGTCTAGAGGATATCCATTCTCTTGTGTCCAGTGGAGACAAGTTTAGCTTGTCTGAAGAAATTGAAGATATAAATATTGTGGAAATAAGTCACACATGTGATGATTCTTTAAAGAATGATGTTTGCAGTAGAAATAAGAACTCCAATTCAAATGAACTATGTTTTGACGAGGATTCCCTTGCCATTTTAGAAAATGAGAAGGCTTTCGATGACAGTTTGGAAGATTCTAATGGAGTAAGTCACTTAGATAGTCTTATGCTATCGAAAAGCAAAGCACTTGATGTTGATTCGTTAAATGAAAGAGTGACAGATGAAAACAAAGTGTCTAAAGCCTATTTTGACACCTCCATTCAAATTATTTATGAGAATTTTAAGGACGCTTCTGGAGATGTTGGCAACTTAGAAGACTGCAACAAAGCATCTTCCTCTGACTCTGAGGGGAATCTTTACCGAGATAGTTTAGAAGATTTATCGGACCTTTCAAATCAACAAAGTTCTTCAAGTTCTTCCTATAAAAGTATCCCAACTGAACCTTCTATGGGAAACTCAGCTAACGATTTGAATGGAAATGAACCCGAATCAAAGCCGACTTTTAAGAAGGCTTCTACTACATTTCTTAAACCCCTTGCTGAACTAACTTCAATGCCTTCCAACACTGATATAGATTCAGGTCTAATTATAGATAGAAACTGTAACAGTAAAGTTACCCAAGACAAAAAAGGAACTAAATTGTCTTTAAGTCCTTTAGACGCTAATGTAAAAGAATCTGATGATACCATACTATATAATGTATCTGATTATATAGATGGTTCTTCAAACAATTATTTTGTCAGTATGCAAGTTGATAAAGCTACAGAAAAAGTAGCTAAATTGTCATTGAATCCTTTGGATGCTAATGTAAATGTATCTGACGATACTGTACTATATAATGTATCTGATTATATTAGTTGTATAGATGATTCCATCGTTTCTTCTTCCTTTGTTAGTGCAAAAAGTAATGTCCAGCCCCAATCCACTATGAACAAGGGTGCTAGTGTGTATGTATCTGACGATACTATACTATATGATGTATCTGAATATACTAGTTGTATAGATGATTCAGTAGTTTCTTCTTCATTTGTAAGTGGAAAAATAAGTGTGGAATCTCAATCCAAAGCAAACAATGGTTTTATTAACTTTCCAGCAATTAAAACTAATGTAAAGGTAGAAAAGTTGTCTTTGAGTCCTTTAGATGCTAATAACACCATATGTATAGATGATTCTTTAATATCTTCTTCGTTTACAAGTGCACAAGAAAATTCAAGAAATAATATTGAGGCTCAATCCACAACCAACAATGATTATTTTGATAGCATGGGAGCAGATCAAGCCAATGAAAAGGTAGTTAAATTGTCATTGAGTCCTTTGGATGTGAACAACACTATATGTATAGATGATTCTGTAATTTCTTCATCTTTTGTTAGTGCGCAAAATAATGCTGAGCCTCAATCTACAGACAACTATAAGGATTTTGTTAGTATGGAAGTAGATAAGCCTGATGAAAAGAAATTTAAATTGTCATTGAGTCCTTTGATTGCTAACAATACCATATGCATAGATGATTCTGTAATTTCTTCATCTTTTGCAAGTGCAAAAAATGATGTTGAGCCTCAATTCACAGACAACAATGAGAAGTTTGTTAGAATAAAAGCAGATCAAGCCACTGTAAAGGTAGAGAAATTGTCATTGGGTGCTAACAACACTATATGCATAGATGATTCTGTAATTTCTTCATCTTTTGTAAGTGCGAAAAATGATGTTGAGCCTCAATTCACAGACAACAATTGGAAGTTTGTTAGCATGAAAGCAGATCAAGCCGCTGTAAAGGTAGAGAAATTGTCATTGGGTGCTAACAACACTATATGCATAGATGATTCTGTAATTTCTTCATCTTTTGTAAGTGCGAAAAATGATGTTGAGCCTCAATTCACAGACAACAATTGGAAGTTTGTTAGCATGAAAGCAGATCAAGCCGCTGTAAAGGTAGAGAAATTGTCATTGGATGCTAACAACACTATATGCATAGATGATTCTGTGAATTCTTCATCTTTTGCAAGTGCGAAAAATGATGTTGAGCCTCAATTCACAGACAACAATGGGAAGTTTGTTAGCATGAAAGCAGATCAAGCCGCTGTAAAGGTAGAGAAATTGTCATTGGGTGCTAACAACACTATATGTATAGATGATTCTGTAATTTCTTCATCTTTTGAAAGTGCCAAAGAAATTGAAGTAGGTAACTCTAATGAGAAGTATGCTAAAAAGTCCAATACTGATGATACAATTTGGATTGACAATTCAATAATAGAATCTCAGGATAAACAACTTTGTTCTGAAGTAGATTCTCCTATGGATTTAAATGTTTTAGCCAATAATACATTTGTAATTGATCCAGAAATCTCTTCAAAACCTTTGGCTGATGTAGATGTTAACGAAACTATTTACATTGATGATTCGATTGTTATGCCTTTGGAGACCAATATCAAGATTGAAAAATCTTTCATGGAAGACAGACACACGAAAAAAAATAGGCGTCATGCTAAAAATTTTGAAAAAGACTTTCAAAGGTTAAGCTTAAGTGACATAGATGCGCATCATCAAGGAGGTATTTCTTATCAGGGTTCACCTTCTAATGCCAGAAGTACAATGATTGATATTGTTGTTCAATCTCCAATACACAGATGTCAAAATAAAGTTTCAGATACTTATAAGAGGAGAAACTCTGAAAACATATCTTGTTCCTCTCCTCAAACCTCCGATGAAAATAATGTGAAGGTACATATTGAAGTAAAAAACCAAGGAGTGAGTGTAATATCAGTTTCAGAAGAACATTGTGTTTCTCCAAAGAGAGTAACAAACTACATTCAGGGAACTGAAAAGGAGTTCAAAGATAAAGATTCTAACTTGGAAAGAGTTAGATTAAGGCCAATTGATTCATATTCACAGAGAAGCTCTCTTGATAAAAATAAAGTAAGGCAGAACAGATATTTAGAAGATTTGGATGTTAAGTTTGGAAGACATGATGTTAGTCTGTTTCAGGCCCTTGATTTGCATGATTCATCAATTAATATGAGTAAAAATGACACGTTGCAATCCAGAGATTCATTAATGCCCTTGAATTTATGTGTCAGAGAGAAGACTTTTGAGAGGCCTAACAAAATTCCTGAAAATGAATTTAAAGAAAATATTCCTTTTGTTCCTTTCAAAAGAGTTGATTCTAAAAAGCCAACCACTCCCAAAGCCCACAAAACGGCCTCTCCATGGAAAAATAAAGGAACGCCTCTTAACAATGTCTGTGCAAAACAGCAACTTAATAGCTGTGACACCAAGAAATCTGCTACGAAAATTCCTATTAGGAAACTGAACAACACACCTTCCATTCAAAAGAAGCAAAAGCTGGATTCTAAGCCTTGTAAATCTGATACACCCTTTAAAAGTCCTTTTATTGTTCCGTCATGTCCCCAAAAAGAAGGTTCTGAAAAGACTCCGAAGAATCCTCATCATTTCTGCATGGTACGCAACTCAATATCAAGAGTTCCAAAGTCTTCCCAAAAGATTACACCAAAGAAATTTCAAAACATCCAGAGTCCTGTTGCTAAGGTTTGTATAGTATGCTTTATAATTTGAAATTATTTTATATCTGTACCATCTCTTTTTAAAAAACTGATTAGACCCATAAGGTGTTTGACCCTAAAAAACTTATGTATTTTATTATTTATATTTTGCTCATGAAGCCCTTAAATTAAAGTAAAGACTAAACATAATTTTAAAAAATTAATCTATAGTAAATTCAAAACACATTAATTTTAGAAACTATATAACTAGTATTAGAATTTTGTTGTAAAATACATCCCAGATTAGTTTAAAAAAGGTTTTAAAGAATTCTATTACTGGCTGGTAAATTGATGATTTTCTGAAGGTTTTTAAAACCCTTTACTTTATGAGTAAAAACTCTGTATCGCAATTTTTAATGTTTTAAATACATTGATGAATAAAATCTAATGAATATTAATTGATAAATCTTTTTGGTTTAGGTTTAAATATTTTTTTTTGTCTTCTTTGTTTTATGATCTTATTTTTACAGTTGTTATTTTTTGCTTTATTTTTAAAGTTTTGGTTTATAATTCTGCTTTAGTATATTGGAAGTCCTTTAGTTCAATTACCATTGAAAGCAACTCATCGTCATGACGGAAATTTATTTCCAACTGTAAGTTTATTATTTTATAATTTGAGTTGGATGTGATTTTTGTTACTTTTAAGTATTTTATTTCTAAATTGAATTGATATTTTGTTTTATTTTATCATAACTTTGCAATGTATCTCCAAGAAAATGCAATTTAGTTTTCATTAAAACTACTGTGGGAAAAATAAAACTTGTCCTGCATTTGTGGTTCAGGCTCTGTATTGGGTGATAGATGTTATTGATGTAATACAGAGCAGCTAAAATAATATGATTTTGCTTTACACTCTTTTACATTTATATTAATACTAACTTTATATAAATGAATGTAATGTACGTATAAATTATGTTATCCCTGGTATGTTAAGGGAAATAATTCAAGCAGTGTGCATATTTTTTAGCAGTATGTATATTAAGTTCACATGAAAAATAAGTTTTACATTTTTATGGAAACAATGTCAATTTTTAAAAACCCTATTATGTAATAAGGAATATATACCAAGACCATTGCACATTTTTTCTGACTTCTAATAATAAGAACTTTTTCTTAATTTCAAATGAAACTTCATATTTAAATTTTCCTGACAATCCTAAAAATTAGTTCCGTAGAAGTAAAGTGCAATATCTGATTGTAGGTTCCCGACTTCCTTAAACATTTAACTCTATAGATTAATAGTATATTTTGTTAATTAGTTTGAATGTTGTAAAAAATTGTTTCAATGTTTCTACACTTTTATCCAGTAACTTTGTGATTTTTTCTATAATTTTTATGATTTTTTGTTTGCATATATTTTTCCTTCTTAAACTATGTCTTTTTTATTGAACAGAATGCAGAACCTCCATTGACAACTATGAAAACCCCCAAAAAGATTGTTCCCTCTGGTACTCCTACCTCAGCCAAATCTGATAAAAAGTAATTATTGTTTTTTAATGCAATTTCTTAACACAGTATTAGTCAGTGTAATCCATTTTTTTATAACTAAAGAAGGACTTGAACTGAACTAAAGTTTGATTTTAAAATATGCATTTGTGTAAGATTTAATTCCTTGAATAACAAAGAAACATCTTAGATTTTTGATGTTTAAAGATATTTATATCTAAGCGAGATCAAAATAAACTATAATAAATAGTTCGTCTAATCTTGCAATTGGAGGCTGATTTTGTTAACGAAGTTGTAATTTTGAATGATTGGGATTTCAGCTTCAACGGTTTCATCCCATCAGCAATGATGAGCAGTTCTACAAATTAAACTGATCTTTTTAGTGAATGTCACCCCAGTCAATTATGGCAATTTTTTGCAACCTTGTTTGTCAGTACTAATAAAAAAACCTTTGTTAAATCAATCTAAATATTCATGCCAAATAGCAGAATAATAACAATAAGCCTTATTTCAACTACACACTGTTTTGGGGTTGACAAGAGTTTAAATTTTAGACAGCAGCAAAATTTTCATTTCTGATGCAGTTTTTCTACTAAGATACAGATAGATTTATTATATTTGAACTCACAAACTTCTTTTGTTATAGGTTGTAATCATTTGAAGGAAAACTTCCACATGTATATGTGGCTGGAACACTTCTAATGTATTTTAACATTTTATTAGTCATGTACTGGTGCATAGCTAATTTTGATTTTTTTTTATTGAAAACATTTATATTTTATATAAATCATGCTTTGGATATTTGTTTGTTTAATATTTATCATTATATTTTTGTCAAGCTTGTTTCATAATCATAGTTTTTCATGCTCAATGTTGTATTATTTTTTTTTATGTTTAAAATGTGTTGAGTATTTAAGTTGTCAGTGTTTTATGTTTTCTTTGTATTTCAGACACTTGCACAATGCATATTTTATTTTATATGATATTCTGTATGTTCTTGGTTTTGTAAACAAATTAGCACAATAAAATTGATGCTGAAACTATATGTATATTTTTTTTTTATTATATACAAATGGATCCTGATTAAAGTTAGTATTAAATTTAAAATTTGACTTGAGTAGCAAGGAAACAATAGGGGATTTTCTTCATACATGTTGATTCCCTTGTGATACTATAAGCAATGCAAGTCTTAAATTTCTTGGTAAATTGAAAGCTGTTTTTTTTTTTTAATATTTAATATTTGCTTATTAATGTTGATGATATAAATCCACATATATCATAGATTCAAAATCTTAAAATGAACCGGCAGCGATTTCTCTAAGCGTGAACTATTTAATAAGAAAATAGTCTAATATTTATAATATTTTTGAGAAACTTATAGCATCATGTACAAACGATAGCTGCGATAGACCTGCTTAGGTTAAAAGTTATTGAAATTACCTTATAGGATAGATAATTACCTTAAAATCTGCTTATTGAGTGTTAATAAAAGGACCTGTACAGTGTACTGTTACTCCCCAATAGTTTTTAGCTGCACTTCTTCAGAGTTCATTCTAGAACTGAAAAAGGGCAGGGTGCTTTAAACATAAAAAGGGCACTTGCAGAAGTTTAGGGCACATAGTCTAAGAGCACTTGCAAAAAGTTTAGGGCATCTAAAATCAGGGTTGGGTTTTTACCGGTAAAAACTAGTTTTTACCAAGACATGGTAAAAACTTGGTATTTACCGGTAAAAACCAGGTATTTACCGGTAAAAACCAGGTTTTTACCAGAAAATAAACATTTTACTTCCCTTGCTTAATAACAAATATTTCACAATCTGTATATAATTTATGCTTATTATATGTCGACACAAATGTGTGTATAATTGGAGAGGTGTTGTTCTTGATGTTTATAATTTTTTTTCCTATTGTGGCATGAATATTTTTGAAAAAAAAAAAATCTGGTAATCTGTGTGGAATATTTGTTCTTCAATACATCAATGCCATAATAAAAGAAACTAGAATTCATCATCATTAGCAAGAACATAAATTATTGATTTATCCGGGTTTTTTTTTTGGTAATAAATAGTATAATGTTATTTCAGAAAAGGTGGGAAAACATGTTTTTTTACTAAGAGTGGTAAAAACCATGGGAAAAACATGTTTTTACCAAGGCGGTAAAAACCATGGTAAATACCGGTAAAAACCTTATATGGTAAATACCGTGCCAACCCTGTCTAAAATGCGATAAAAAATAAATTTTTCGGATTTTTAGAAAATACACTCGCATACCAAATTAAATACATATTATTTTACTACTCCATCATTTTATGAAACATCTTTTCTAGTAAGTAAGAACACGATGAGGCACTTATGCCTAAAAATGAGCCAGAACTGCAAACAGATCTACTAAAGCGAAGTGGTGGAAATCATTAATGCTACTAATCAAACAAACGGGTTTTGTTTGCATTCAGCTCTAGCATTCAAAATTAAAAGCATGGGTCATGCACTTTTTTCAAGTGTAGTAGAACTCAAAAAATTCGAAGAGGTGCTGATTATAAGAATGTCAGAAAAGTTAAACTTGGCCGACCTGTTACTGTTCCTCGTTATATTCCATGTCATGTCTTAATTTTTTTGTACCCACAAAAAAATTACTAGGCATGACATCTAACAGAGACAGACAGAAAAAAAATAGGCAGAGTAATTAAGTTATAAATCGCATGTGAAGTTTAGTGCACTTTTTCCAAGATTCTAACATAAGTTGAAAGAAAAAAACTATTACAAAAAGCTCCAACTGAAATTGAAACAAAAGCTATAACCCAAACTACATCTTACAATTTAGATTTGGTTAAACCGAAATTAAAACTTCAACTCATTATGAAACAGCCCAACAGTACATTAAGTAATTGATTAAAATATACCTTTTCTCCAATTAACTCCAATTATCCAAATTTTCAATTATTTATACGAACGTGGTTTGGTCCCAATTCCAATTGCTATGGATAATTGGAGTTCTACAGTACTATTCAAGAATTTTTTTCAGAAAAATTCAAGAACTAGTTAGTACTAACAACATTTTGAATGTATAAGCCAATACTCCATTAAAAATACAACTAAAACAAATCTCAAATCTGAAACCCCAGTATAAGACAAAATAAAAAGGCCCGACAGTTTCAAAAGTAAACAAAAAAAAATCCCCCTCATTCAACCTGCTCTTGCGATCACAAGGTCACGACTCAAAACGATAGATTAGAAGAAAAGATTCTGGTTGGCCCAATTAGTCCTGTACCAGAGCTACAAAAGTATTGCGACACTCTTCCCGATCACGCAAACGCATCAAATCCAGCGAACTGTCAATCATTGAGTATAGGCAATGTGACGTCATAAGTAGATTTCTAAAAAATTACTAGGCCGCAAAATAATCAAATCAAGAAGCATGAACTGCATATTTTTGGTCCTGTTGAAGATGATCCTCTTTCAATAGGGGATTGCACCCGTTGGTCGATATTTGAAGCTATCTTATTGTAATACAATCCTAATTCATCCTTTAAATTTTAATTAAAATTTTTACTTTTATTATTAAAATCTATTATTTAAACTTGTTATTTATCACAATTTAAGTTTAGTTTTCATCGATATAGACCGAGAATGAAGGAAATAATTTTTTTAGGTTGGGGGGGTGTTGTGGAAACCCCTTGTCACGGCATTATTTTTGCTCAAAATTCTCGATCGTCTATCTAATTCTAAAATCGATTATCTTAGGTATTTTTTAATAATTAAGTTTAGAAAAACGGGTTTAAAAGTATAATATAACCTAGGTTAAATAAACTTTTGAAAAAGAAAGTTGGATAAGAGTAATTTTTGAAAAACTTGGGAAAACGCGGACATTTTTAAAAGAAAATCGGCAACGAGGGCGGGATTTATTTTGTAAAAAAGGGCAACGAGGGCGGGATTTATTTTGTAAAAAAGGGCATTTAGGGCGGGATTTATATTAAAAAAAGGCGGGCAGGGCGCCGCGCCCCGTGAAAAACGCCTAGAATGATCTCTGACTTCTTAACAAACTGTTAACAAAAATCTTAACATGAATTTTAACGGTTGCGTTGGATGCCTATTCAGGTGTCGGCTCGTCACTTGATAATTAAAACGATAATTCAAACCTAATTTAAAATTTTAATTTTTAGGAGATGAATAGGCTCCAAAGGCAACGAACTTTTAAAACTTTTGTGACTGGGCTCTGTTGTAAACCTATATCAATAATACAATGATTGCTTTCATTTCGCGGTATCTTAAAATGTTATGCTCACATTAGAGACAAAATACAAATGTAACAACATGTAACTTTACATTGTTTAGCTAAGTTAAAAATAAACTAGAGACATTGGATGAACTAATAATATAATTACTAACTTAAGCACTTAAAGTCAAACTTCTAATGCCGGTGACATTATTTAACGCTAAATTTAAAGTAAGTTACCAAGTAGTTACACAGAATATAAAGTTTTGAAAGAAAAAAGACGTTTATGGAAACCGATACATAAGAATATTTAAACAAATTCCTAACTAAAAAGATTTAAACTTATTTCGTAGTAAAGATTAGAAAAAAAGGAAGAACCTTACAACACTGGTAATTCAGTATGTTAGGTTACTCGTAATAACGATAGAGGAAAAAGGCGAGTTTCTTGACGTCCATTGTCAATTTTTCAAAACATTTTTAGCGTTAAACCTTTGTATATTTGACTTACAGAATTTCAATTTATACCTAGACCAATCTTTAACACGACTATGAAATGGATAACACAAATGTTGAATGGCTCATTTTGTTTGTCTGACTCAACGAAGATCCGCCAATGCTTCCTGTGTTTTACAGTAATTGCCTGGTAAGCCGATTCGTAAAGCCACCGGAAAAGACTTAAAACTACAGAATAAAAAAACAAATTCCTGAAGAAACATCGGATTTCTTATCGTCACTAAGCAAGAAAAACTCGAAATGATTGCTTCACCCAAAGTTCTAAATTGGAGAGGAACGCGAACTTTCTTCCTGGTGTTCTAAGGAGATTTATTTTGACCCGGGAAGCAATATCTGGAACGATTGCTCACGTGCCATCGTAAATAACGAAAAGGACTTACACAACGACGTCTCATAGACGGAGATGCGTTACGCCATGGACAGAAAATCATCTGTTTTTAGTAATTATTGATGTGGCATTTTTTGCTTAAACTGAAGAGTATTTACTTATTACATTTTTCAAAAGCAGTTTTTGCCGAAAGTTTATTTTCACATTTAAAAGACAAAATTATTAAGTTTTATTTATTAATATTCTCATTAAATAATACTTGTAAGGATACTTTTCTAGCATTTTTGTTGGTGATTTTTCTTGTTAATCTGGTGATTTGGTTCAGTTATTCGAGTTCATAAAACAGGGAGACATGGAGGGCTTAGTTTTTACCTTAAATAGCCGGACCAGAGCTATTTGATTATGAACGAGTTAATAGCTTTATCTACCTTGGTTCGATCATTACTGATACAAATAATATTTCAGAAGAAATTGCTGCAAGAATACTAAAAAGAAACAGGTGCTTCTATCTTTATAACTACCTACAGAAAAACAAACTACTTTTAAAACCATTAAAAATGAGACTGTATAAAACAATTATCAGACCGGGGGTCACATATGGCAGCGAGACGGGGACTATGAGCAATAAGATGAAAATAATCTACTTATTTTCGGACGTAAAGTTTTGAGAAAAATAATGATACCAGTTTAAGTAAATGGCCAGTGGCCAGTGGCGAATTAGGACAAACCTTGAATTAGAAAAATTAATCAGAGGAGAAAATATCGTCAGATTTATCAAATCACAGCGCCTATCATGGCTTGGCCACATAGAAAGAATGAAGGATAGTAGAGGAATCAGGAAGATCTTAAACTGGACACCTTTGGGAACAAGACCAAGAGGACGCCCAAAGAAAAGGTGGAAGGGTGATGTGCTGAAAGACATTGACAGTATGAAGATCCGTAACTGGAAAACAACGGCCACACATAGAGCTGCCTGGAAAAAAATTGTGCAACTAGCCAAGGCCCCCACCATGCTGTAGAGTTAAAAGACGAAGAAGAAGAAGCCGGACCAGAGGCAGTGGTGGCGCTAGGAATTTCCCGACGGGGGGGCTGACCTACCCCGACGGGGGGGCTAAAGTATAATTCAAATAAATTACCTTAATTCTTTAATGTAGATCCATAGGATAAAAATGTTTTTTTTTTAATTTGGTGCAAAAATTGTAAAACTAACTTTACATTTATAGAGTATATTAGTATAACCATCGCATAATGTTAAGAATAATTATTACAACCTACACTTTTTTAATTAATAATTTTTTTAATTAATTTTTTTAAATCCTAACTCCTTTTAAGTTACAACTTTAATTTTTTTTTATTTTACAACTGTGTAATGGTGATATTAAAAAATGCTGTTTTTTTTTAAAAATACATACTAGTTTTAATTTTTAATACATATTATATTAAAAAAAATTTAAAAATTGAATTTTCTATTCCAAACTGCTTTTTATAAAAAAAAACTAGACTACTTTACTCAACATTTTTTGGTTCTGTTAAATATGCTAAATGTATTACAAAAAAAATTATTAAAATCTATGCAAATTAATAAAAAAGCATTACACTTTTTTTAATTTGTGACGAAATTAAAAAAAAATATAAGATTTTGATACATAAAGCATTTTAACATAGTGTCAACTGTAGAAATTTCGAAGACAAGGGTTTTTAAACAGCACAATTGGATCGTTTTTCAAACTAGTAGAATTTTGAAATCTGGTATACGTTTTTTGCACTATGTCTATTTTTGGATTATGCAATAAAAATTTTTTTCCCTCAATTCCAAGGTACTGGTCTACCTTAAGTTTATATAATTAACTATCAAATTATGTCAGAGATCAATCAGAAATATGTCAAAATACGTTTCAATTCAATATATAAAATTAAACTTTAACTAGACATAAGTAGAACTACATACATAATATAAAATTGAAATTTTCATTAAGAAATTCACATATTACAAAAATTTACTAAAAAAAAAAACAATTTGTTTTACATGTTTTAATGAAAATGTATCCAACATAAAATCTTCAAAAACCTGATTTTTTTAAAAAATATTTATTGCTAGGAAAACATGAAATTTATTTTAAGTGCCCTGATAAAAAAGAAATATAACATAAAACTAAAAATATTTTTATTTATAAATAATGCAATTTCTTAGCCGTTTTCTTATATTAGTAAACTAATAATAATGAACAATCAATGAATCCATTCCAAACTGATTTATAACAAAAATAAACTTTACTTCAAATATTATATTTAAATAAAGTTTCTTGTGCCATTGGTGATGGCAACAGCGGATTAAAATTAGGTAAAATTACATTTTAATACTAATTAAGGTTAATTCGCCGACAGACAGTAGATAAGTGTCCGTCCGTCCGAGCGTACAGTCATCTATAAAATCGCTAAAAATGGAAAAGTAGTACTGGCATGCTGAGTCCCTTCTTCAGTGTACCTTACAAAATCGGTCCTACCCGCCGGATTCTATTAATCTTTTAATCTATCTTAAAAATTATTTTTTTATTAGTTTGACTAGTTTTATTTATTTTCTTTCGAAAGTTATCGTAATTATTTCGAAATTAATTTATTATTGGTTGCTAGAATAATTTATATTTTAATGAATAAATATGGAATATTGCACGCTTTAAAATAGAAAGAATACATTTCATATCATCATCATACAATCAAAGAATCTTTTTGTGAATAAATTTCTTGCTTGGGCTATGAAAGTGAGAGACAGACGGGCTGAACGATTATAATACCTTCCCCATTTTACGTTATAAACGCAGTGTGAAAGCTAAAATTGGAGAAAAGAATTAAACCATTTTTGTACGTTGAAATAAATACGAACGTTAATGTATTATAATTTTTTTACGTACCTTCGGTTTTAGAGAGATCTTTTTTGATCGTCTTCACTGGATTTAGCGATTCCCATGGACTTTTCCTTTTTTTTTACGCCAACTTCTACGAACGGAATATTCCTGTTTTGCTTTTCATAATCTTGATATTTCAAAAGCTGTGTTTTTTTACATAGTCATTGTCAAATTGTTCTGCACATAAACGACATTCAACCTTAAAACGTGAATCTTTCCCTCGTTTATTATTCATAACCAAATTATTAAAACAAAAAATCTATTTCGAATTCGTGTTTAAAAAGCTGAGCAACCTACTGTATTAATTTTACTGCTAAAATTCACAAAAAATCTACGCAAAATAAAAGTTTATGCACTTTTTTAACCTAAAGAAAACGAACGTCGGATGAACACGTGAACTGGTTCAAAATACTGTAACGTTATTGGATGGTACTATTTTTTTTTTTTTTTTGCATTTTTCTTTCCCAATAGCCCTCTATTCTGACGACACATCTGTCTTCACCAATAGCAGAAGATCACCAAAATGTCCTTTTTCTGAGAATTGTTTACCCCCTTTTTTGGTATCCCTTTAACACTTCGGGTAAAATTACATTTTAGACCGGAAAAAACATGTCAGCATCATGTATCATTGTCGAAAATTTACGATTTCGTGACGAAGAGTTTACTAACGCGAACTGAATCCAGATACCTCTCTACAGTACAATCCCAGATGATCCTAACTATGTAATGTGAAACCACCCTCCCCATAACTAACCAAACTTTCCCAATTAAGAACCAAGCAGTCTGCTCCTCCGCAAACCTCCCGCTGGTTTGAAGATAAGGGTTTAGTTCCCCAATCCCCACTCCATGAAGAACGGTGGTGTGGTGTATGATATCGTTTTCCTCGCCCCCCGTGGAATGGGAAATCTTGTGGAAGGGGTGTATTTCGATAAGGGCTCGATCACACAAACCAGGACTGTGTTAAAATATGCAAAGTAGTGATGAATTTTAAACCTTTTAAAGGGCTTTTGTTTTATCGAGCAAATTTTTTCCGACATTTTAACCAAACTAACATATAAAAATGAAAGATAAAAAAAATTTTAAACTTAAGGACTAATTTTCCCGACGAAATTAAAAAATTCCCCGACGGGGGTGCTGAAGCACCCCTAGCCCCCCTGCTGCCGCCGCCCCTGACCAGAGGACATGGTCAGAAATTGAATAAATCTTGCTTTACAAGGGGAGGTAAGGAAACATTATTTTCACAATAGAGTCGTCAATGAGTGGAATGCCTTACCAGAATATGTTGCGTATTCGAATGGGAGATTTTAAGTGGAATCTCGATAGCTTTTGGAAACTGGTAAGGAATTAGATATATTTTGGACCAACCTTGCTGGGCCTCTGGCCTGTTGTTGGTCGACAATATTTGTATCTATTTAAAGTCCAAAAGCGCCTGCAATTAGCAAATTAAATTAGTTATGCAACGTTAAATCGATGAACACAATAATATATTCGTGAACTAATAATGCGAAAAAAGCACTTGACATGCATGCGATTTTATTAAGTCTGTTAAATTGTAAATTAATTAGATAATTAAGTAATTATATTTGAATTTTTTTCAATACAAATCTTCTTAAGTAGCTTAAAAATTGAAGACGTCAAAAATTTACTGCTATAAAGAGAAAATAAAATGTTAAGAAGTGGGTGGTGAGCACTTATATTGGACATTTTATTGCAGAATAATTCTGAAGGATACATTTTTTGTTATTTGAATAGGAAGTTTAGTATATATATTTTGACCATGCACAAAATACATGAAATATAGTAGAGACATTAATCGTCGTTTTATTATTTTAATTATTTTTTTAATTTGATAAAATGAGGAGTTCTAACCGAAACTTTTTAGAGAAATGTAATTAAATATTGATAGTTAATTGTAATGACTAGCAATATTTTTACAAACTTTATGTTGTATTCATATAGCTTTCATTTAAAAGGTCCGAATTTTCTCCTAACAAGGAAATGCAGACTTAACGTTTAATTTTTTTCTTCATGTCATTTATTTAAACATACCCATGTTTTTAATTGGTTTATAAAATGCCTCTTTTCAATTAAGAACGAGAAATGTGTTTTAAAAAACTTTTAATTCGAATTTTTTTATGATGGCACTCAATAATATACCGCATTCGATATCAATCATCAACTAAATTTGTTATATAAAATTTTATCACCATAAGCATGTAATTGATTTTTGGGTTTTCTTAAATTAGATAAAAATAAAAAAATGTAAAAAATAAAGATTTAAAATTAACCATCTTGTTTTCGACCAATAAAAAGTGAAGGTAAGGGATTGTGTTAGAATAGTAAACTATTTCATTCTTTATATTTTCAATGCCAAACATCCTGATAAATATCGGTAAATATTATTATAGCTTTATTTCAATAGAGTTGGTTAAATTTATTAAAACACTGTCATACATATTCCTCATAAGTTCTTCTCTATAAATAAGAAGAATACTGTGATAAATTCTGTGTTTAAAGCCGTAATACGTATATGTTAACTATGATTTTTAATCTTCTCTTACCTACACAAAATAGAAATTGTGTTCCATTTAGATATTTTTTAAACACGTTTTTTTTATTTTTTTAAATTGGAAATGGAAAACAAAAAGATCACATAAAATTAATATAAAAAAGAGAAAAAGAATTATACATTTTCTTTTGCTATTATGAATATAAATGCTATTTTTATGCTGTAACACATTAAAAAAGAATGATTTTAAAGAAAGATCGAAAATTGATTTTCATGATAAAGTAATAAAAACATGGCACTAACCTGAATTCCCAAACTCTCTTTCCGACAATACGCGTCAAATAACGAAATAGGTTTTTTTTTTGTTTTAGAAAATATAAACAAAAATAAATATAAAGAATACATATTTTTATTGACCTCTTATAGCTATTATACTTAAAATAAAACTTAAATAATATTTTCTGTTCCATAAATGTTTATCGAACGACCCTCACTAAAAATAATTGGAGACGATTAAGAAAATCCTTATTACTTAACTATAAAGTCGAAAACTTATATAAATCCTTCATGAGTGGAAAAAAAAAACATTTTTCTTACAGTTTTTTCTATTGGTTTTCGTTAAACTTTAAGCAATTTAATTTCCAAATGTATGAATACCTTAATATGTTTCAAGATATAAAGATAAAGTATTAGGTCATCGTTTTATTCAGGAGTTGATAAAAATAAAAGTGAATAACAAAAAATAAATAAATAGGAAACATGTCACTGGTTTTCTGCATTGAGTCCTTTAATGTTGTTTTTCTTCTACATGAGTCTTAACGTAGTGAAACAACTTGTACTGGGGTGATTCTCGTAATGTTTGCTTTCTTTAACATAAGTCCCAACGTAGTGAAACAACTTGTACGGGGTGATTCTTTTAATGTTTTTTTTTAACTTAAGTCCTAACGTAGTGAAACAACATTTACATATTTAAGTTTTGTTTGAAAGTTGATATAAAATGGCTATAATTATGTAGTGTATGTAAGTAGATATAAAATGGCTATAATTATGTAGTGTATGTAAGTAAAGTACAGCAGGGTTATTCTCACTAAAACGTACATGTCTCCGCAAGATAGCATTCATATTGCGGAATTTTTTCTTCCAGCTGAAGTAATAAGAATAACGACGATAGTAATATGATAGCGACTATTTTATCTTCTTTTTTTAAAGTTGAACAAAGAAAAAAAATCAAATTTTAAAGTTTGTGTCTACAGTCAATTACTTATCATATTCATGCGCTACCTTACATTGGCATTTTGCGTGTTATTTAGCTAGAAAATTATCAAATCACATTTCTTTATAATATTTTTTAAAATTAAGTTGGTATAATCAAACATATCAAACACAAAATCTAATCTTTATAATGGGAAAAATAAGTAACAAATTCTACGAAAATAAAATGTCCCCCAGATTTTCAACATGTTCGTGTACAAGATATTAATATTATATATAAAAAATCAATAAATATCAATTTCGTTCCGGTTTATTATTGACAGTGTTTAGTCATGCAAATTGAATACTGCGTTAAAGCTTTTGTGCTTGTTCGACAGAAGATAAAAGTTATTTGCAGGTAAATGGGAGAATCTCTGAATCGACCACATCCTACCATCATTTATGTTGCTGAGAAATTGAATAGGCATATAAATATTCTATCTTCTCCCTTGCATTATTAGAAAGAAACTAAGTACCCAAGCTCAGTTTATATGCTTAATTGTTTTTGAATGTAGAACTTGTTTTCTGTGAGCCTTTATTTATTCTTTTGTCATGTCCGTGGATCATTATATTCGTGGATATCCATGTATATTCTGATAAAATGTTGTTAACCTAGATAAAATTATGAAAATATGTTTTGTTAAATATCCTGCAATACTGTCTAATTTATTAAATATGCATTAAAATATAGTATTAAAAGTGTGTATACAAGCAACAAATGCTGTTGATATATATTCAATTGCTGCTCTTTATAAATGTAAAAAAATATTTTAAACTGATTTAAACAGTTTAAAAAGCAAAAACTTTTTGTTATTTTTATTTATATTCTTATTTTTCATTTCCATTATTTTTTTTTATTTACTTAATTTATTACGATTGTTTTTTGTTAGACCAAGGATATAAAAATTGTTTGATATTTGGCTGTTACAGAAGCAAGCTAAAAGCAATTTTCATATATAAAAAGAGGAAGCAAGGGATGTTCAAAATATACAAATTAAATATTTCAACATCGCCAATAAATTTTATAAATATGCTTTACTACTTAACTAGATAGTTTCTTTTTTTATTTGATACAAATCTGCTCATAAAATTCAATACAACCAATTAACCATAACCAACGCAAGGTAGTCATGTCCAGGGACAGTAAATTATAAACACTACGTTTATAGTATGAAAGGTAAAGGGTATTGTAAACTTTGTATCAATATGTCTGTCCCCCACTATCACAGCTCGAACTATAAATGTCATATGACCGTGTGATACGTGAAACTGAAACGACAAAAAAAATCTGCTTGGCTGCATTCTATTCTCGGTTCTATAGTTGACACACTGGGTAACAGTTGAAGATATCAAATGTAGAATTTAAAAAAGCTCAAATTGCTTTTAGAAAGCTTTTCAAGATTTGGAAGTCGTCAAACTTAAACATTTCTCTTAAACTAAAAATTTATAATTATATTCTAAAATCTATGTTACTTTATGGCTGTGAAACTTGGAAAATTACAAATAACAGGAAAATATACCAAACGCATTTTTTCTAAATGTTTAAGAAATATTCTAAAAATTTATTGGCCAGAAAAAATTTCAAACCGTAATCTATATATCAAAACAGCAGACAAACCCTTGACAAATGACATAATGATAAAATGATGGCATTGGGTTGATCATGTGCTAAGAAGGAGTCCCGATTCTAACGAACTGATCGCTTTAATATGTTCTCCTGTAAGGCGTTACTAGTCTCAAGGCTAGGCATTCTATTCTAAGGAAGATAAATCATGTGTGGAAGCGGTTCTAAGTGATAGTTGCTGTTACAAACCTTTCTTTCTTGAGTTAATAGTGTGATATTCGTGAACGGTAATTAGCATGCTAAATTCCTTCTTAATTTAATGCTTGATTCTCTTAGTCTTTTTTTTACACCTACGTATTTAATTGGTTATCCATTATTTAATTTTGTGTGTGATTTTTTTTTGTCCTGGGAAATCGTTAAACATAATCATAACTATAACAAATGCAAAAGTGCTAGATTAAAACCTAAGTATTAGTTAAAAAAATAAATTATCATCCCTCACTCAAACTCAGAGTAATTGAGGATTATCCTTGGTTCAGATACAAATTTCAGTATAAACAATTATGGATTATCCTCGGTTCAGATACAAATTTCAGTTTAAACAATTATTCTATCCTATATATCGTGAAATATGAATAAGGGATAACGAGCGGAGTAATTGCAATGGAAATTGGAAATATTGTTCATTAGTAGGGCATCAAAAGTCCTCTATATATTTATATTGGCGTATTTATCTTATACTATAATACGAGGAATTGGACCCAAGTCGAAAATCGCCCCTGAATTAATAAACTCCGGTAAACTTAGGGGTCTGGGGTTTTTGGCCACGACGAATTGATTGGCAAAGGTTTTGAAGCGCTACGGTCAAGCAGTTCGGAGTTACAGATAGGATATTTTCAAACTTCATTAGTTCGCCATAATGTCTACCTTCGTGATGCCATCTGCTAAAGCTATAAGCCTCTGCTTAAGCTATAAATGTTTAGTTAAGATTTTAAATTTTTTAAATTTAAATAAATTCAACCTTGCTTTAAACTTTATTGAGTTTTACAGAAATGGTAACATGAATATTTTTTTAGTTCCAATCAGCAGACGATTTTAGTTCTATTCTGTTCATTGGCGATTTTTGGCGATCTTGAAAATTTAACGTATGGTTGCTATACCTATCGAGTTGAATGAAGTATGAAATGGAATGTTTACCACATTCCGGCATTTTCGTTGCTTTTCAGCGAAACGCCTATTATCAATTACATTTCATGATTTCATTTCCTATGACTTTTAAAACTTTACCTTTGTATAGAATAGTTCCCTTTCCAAACTCTAACTATGCTATAATACGAGGAATTGGACCCAAGTCGAAAATCGCCCCAGAATTAATAAACTCCGGTAAACTTAGGGGTCTGGGGTTTTTGGCCACGACGAATCGATTGGCACAGGTTTTGAAGCGCTACGGTCAAGCAGTTCGGAGTTACAGATAGGATATTTTCAAACTTAGTTCGCCATAATGGCTACTTTCCTGATGCCATCTGCTAAAGCTATAAGCCTCTGCTTAAGCTACAAATGTTTAGTTAAGATTTTAATTTTTCAAATTTAAATAAATTCAACCTTGCTTTAAACTTTATTGAGTTTTACAGAAATGGTAACATGAATATTTTTTTAGTTCCAATCAGCAGACGATTTCAGTTCTATTCGGTTCATTGGCGATTTTTGGCGATCTTGAAAATTTAACGTATGGTTGCTATACCTATCGAGTTGAATGAAGTATGAAATAGAATGTTTACCACATTTCGACATTTTTGTTGCTTTTCAACGAAACGCCAATTATCAATTACATTTCATTTCCTATGACTTTTAAAACTTTACCTTTGTATAGAATAGTTCCCTTTCCAAACTCTAACTTTGTTTACAATGGTGCACTTTAACTAATGTGACCAGACGTCCCGCTTTTTTGTAAAAGTCCCGCGAAGTCCCGAAAAACGAGGAAATTGTAAATGAAATAGACTTTTTTTTATGAATAATCGTTGTAAAACGCTATGACGTCTTTAGAAATTGTTAAATGAAGCTAAAGTCATCAACAAATTGGTGGAGTATGGTTTTTGTTTGCCTGGAGCCACTGCTGCTGTTGAACGCGCCTTCCTTATCTTTCTATACCAAGTGTGTCATTGTGTGAAGGGACTATTATGTGCTTAAAAAAATACTTAAAAAATACACCGGGGGCGAGGGGGTGATGGAGTGTCCCATTTTTTGATTTTGAAAATCTGGTCACATTAACTTTAACCGTTATCTTTTCACCAATGGTTTCACAAGTTTTCTTATGGCATGATTGTTTTGATAAATCACAATTGAAAATTTAAATCTTCGAGTTAGCTTCGATACCTATTTTCTCCGAGCAGAGCTCGGTCACCCGCTGGTCTAGTAATAATAACTGGACGTTGTAATTCCATAATTAATTTTGATGGCATTCAAAAATCTTTCACGATCAGTTATTATTGCCTTGTTTCACATGAAGTAAAATATTTTGACACAGTAAGTTCCGCCACGACATTGATTAACCAATCTAGCCTTAATTTTCATTTGTGCGGAAGTGTTGCCACTCAAGACTCGAAACATGCCTATTAAACGATATTTTTTGTAAAATCGTGAACATATCTGAGCACAAATAAAGTATTTTCAAGCACGCATTGATGAAAGTACTTTTTTGCACGTAATTATATTAAAAAAAAAAAAACAGCGGTTTTACATTTTATGCCAATTTTTATTTAAACCAATCAAATTCAAATTTTATTCCTCGTGCATAACGTACCACTGTCTCGAGAAGTGAAAGGTTTGAATCATAGACAAAGAACACTCTAGACCAGTAAGTCAATCTGATGCCTACGCACCTAAAGTTACTTGAGGAACTAATAAACTATTAATGGTTGATTTGTTGATTGGCATAATTGCACTTTCCGATTGCAGCGCAATTGTTTCTTCGGAATGTGCCATAATATTAGGTCAGTTTTAAACTGATAATTGAAATTTTCGATTTTAAGGCAACCTAATACTCAGGAATGAATTAATATAAAGCTACCCATTTATTTTTTGCTAGGTATATTCGGGATATCACATCCTAAAACTTTCGAATTTATTAAAATCGAAGTCTGGCAACAGCGAGTAAATTTCGGTTACTATGACGATTGACGATAAAGTTGCTAAATACATTTTAAAAATAGAATAATGTTCAAATTTGTTTATTTTTCGTAGTCTGCAATTATTTTTTGTTAATTTTTATTTAAATACTGTATTTCGAAGAATTTTCAGCAATCTTGAGAATAAACGACAGTAAGTGCATTTCATGTAAATAATATTGCAAATTCTTATTCTTTTTGGTTTTTTTTAAATGACTGTTCTGAACTATAGTAAAATTTTCTCGTTTTTTTTTATAAAAATCGAGTGTCGTCGATTCTAAAAGATAATTCATGTTTATTTCTTAACTTATATAAAAGTTTTGCTATTGTTCCTAAAGTTATAAATCTTTAAAAGATCTTGTTGATTAAATTGCAATAAATTTTACAAAAAAAAAAGTCCCACTAGTTTCTGGCTTTCAACAATAATTTTATTAAGTAAAGAATATCTATTTATTTGTTTTTATTTTATCATTTAGAATTGGTTAAAGAAATGATAGGAACTAATTCTACATGAAGAAATGCTCTGATATTGCTGCCTCTTCACAGAAACTGATAAATTTACCGGCATAAATCGCATACATAAGATACATGGCGGCGTTCTAAATAAACACTGATACACAATCTTATGTTTTTATTATCTAGCAAAATTGAAATATTAATTGTGCTAAATAACTGCAGTTTTTCTTGTCATTTTTAATAAAATATTTAAAGTTATGTGTTGTTTCTTCGTAATGTACATATTCAAAGATTGTTTGATAAGAATAAAAAATAATATTGTAAAAATGATTGTAATAAAAAAGAAATATGCTGATATTTATGCTTTTGAATTTTATTCTTGTATTCAATTTGCTACAATCAATGTCGTAAAAAACAATTTCGCGAATTATTAAAAAAAAAATGTCTTGCATAATTTTTATTTATATTCTAGCACTACATTAAATGCATATGAAACTAGCTTAATAATACTGTCGTTCGAAAAGTGACTTCATTAAAAATAAATAAACTAAGTACAATTTGCTTCCTACTGCCTGTTCTTCCCGAGCTTTAACACAGTCAAAAAGTAGATACTGTCATTACTGTCTAATAAATTGAAATATTATTTTATTCATTAAATTAAATCAAGAGATAAATTTAAGTAAAACTTCAACCATTTTAATTGCAAAAATATGATTATAAAAAAACGCATGGTCCCGCTGTGGCCAAAAATAGTTTCTTTTCGTCACTTGACCTGGGTTTTAAATTACGATGCGTAATAGACTGTGCTTAAAGCTCCTAAAGAGGGCTAGAAAAAAGCAGCCGCGAAACCACAGTAGTTCCCAAAGTAACTATAGGGGCGCTAGTTTCTATGTCAATTTCAATATAGAAATTCTCCAATGCTAATCCAATCAGGGATTCAGATCTAGAGTGTTCTTAATCTATGGTTTGAATTTAATGATCGAAAATCTTTTTCCATTATCAGTTCACTTTCATTTCGCTTAAAAATTCGACCAAAAGTATTTCTTGAAACGGCTCTTTTTCAAAAAATTATTTCCACTCAATTGCAGAAATGGATAATCAAAGTATTAATAAAAACGTTCGATTTGCCAAATCAAATCAAGCTTCTGGACAGTTCGATGGAGCTTCCCTTGGTCATGGAGAAAGCTCAAGTGGATTGAAGAACACCGATGGAAATACTTTCCTGAAAAGCGTTGGACGAGAACTTCTCGCAGCCAACTACGATGTCAAGGGACATGTTGGGCAGAAGCGGAGTACATCTGGGAAGGCCCAAACCAATAAGTTGGTCTCAGCAATCAGGAAGTCTGCTGGAACGAAGACGGCTGCAAGGAAGACGTCCAAGCCGAGAAAAAGTTCTGCTGAGAAGACGCCCAAGCCGGGAGAAAGTTCTGCTAAGAAGACGTCCAAGCCGGGAAAAAGTTCTGCCAAGAAGACGTCCAATTCGAGAAAGAAGTCTACCGGAACGAAGAGGTCCTCCACATCTACACCGAGAAAGAATTCTGCCATCAAGAAGAAACCAAAGAAGTCTGCCAAAGGGGAAGCCAAAGCTGATCCTCATGCATAGCTGAATTCGAAACGGAAGAAATGTATTATCCGGTAATTCTTCATTCAGAAACAGCCATTTTTAATAACATTTGAACAAGATACTACTCGATTTCGAAATTTCAAAGCGTAAATGAACTCATCGAATGAAAGCAAAGCAAATTTCAAAATTTACAGAACAGTTCTAAAAAAGCTAATTGTAATGTGTTATAATGACTTTCTGTTTTAAAATTTATATAAGAAAACTAAAAAAGAACCGGATAATACATTAAAACACAGTTTTTCTCAAAGTTAGATGAAAGTTTAAAAAAAAACGTACATGAATTCGAAAATATTTGCTGTCCTTATGTTTTGTGAATAAAACTCAAAATTGTTAAAATAGTGTAATGAAAAGTAAAATAAAGAAGTATTTAGTATTTATGGATTATTTGTTATTGACAGTGGATTAATCTATAGTGTGTTAGTTTTTATGAATAAGATAACAAAATTAAAATGGACACAAGATTTACCTTAGAAACTTTTCAGTTACTTGCTTTAAAGTTAAGCAGCAGTTAGCAGCTAACGCCAATTACTATGTCGTATTTTAATGTATATATTTTTGCGTTTTTTTAAAAATAAGTTTCTTTGGATTTAGGTGAAAAAAAGAGAGATTTCTTACACCATTTTATATTCCAAACTAATTCTGAAATGGTATGTTTACGATAAGTAAGGTGAAAATTTGAAGTTATATAAGGTTGTTAAGGAATATAAGACTTTAACATTTCTTTGCTTTACTTGATATTCCATATTTTGTTGCCGTCTTATAATAATAAAAAACAATTTTAATTGAAAATATTAAACTTAAGAAACATTAACTTCATATTCTCGTTGATAATTTTAAATGTGTAAAGGTTAGATGAATTATTAAAAATGCTACAGTTTTCGCCGTTTATGGACAATCCGTTATGAATTTCAAAATTCTTGCTAAGAATTAACTTCTTCCGTTCAAAACTGATATGGAAAGTAAATGACCATTGGAGACGATAGAAATTTAATTTTTTAAGAAGGTAGCTGCTTGCAATTAAAAATTAATCATACAAGATATAAATGTTAAAATTGTAGTTCTAAATTTTTTATTTTTTAATTGGCGATGAAGAATGAATTGAAAGGTTTTTGTAAAAGCTCTAGATGGTATAAGCCCGATAATTTCAAACTTGGAAACTTATGCATTTTCTTTTTATAAGTTTGCCAATTTCTCGCCATTTTTTTAAAGAGTTGTAATCTTGGCGTTAGTAATGTGGTTAAACTTATCACAATGACAATACAAACATTGAACTTAATGATCTAGTAAAAGGGGCTAAGGGTTCATTTAAAAATTAATATCAAAGTAAATATTAGAATGTTGTTTAAATTAACGTCAGTAAACTATTTAAGTCAATTACTAATTTACATTTTAAGCAAAAGGCAAAGTGATGCATTAAATATTGTAAGCCGTACTTATTAATAGTCTTTTTTTTAATTATTAAAGTGATATAACTACAATTTTCATTTTATGTAAAAAATTAATTACAATTTAATTTTAGTTACATCTCAAATATTTTTTTAAAATTTAACAGAATATTGGCGGACAAGCATTATAATACAATGAACACCGTCATATAAAGATGGCGAAATCCAGAAGCAACGGACATGAAATTTTGTTATAAAGCATATATAGCTCAACTGACAAAGCGATCAAGCCATTTAACTATCTGTAGATTTAGAAGTTCTGAATGATGGTTGACAGAATTTCTGAGACGAATGTCCGTAAGTTTTTTTCTTCAATTTTCGGAATGATCCGTCCTTTTTTTGTTTTTCCACTAATTTGTTCATTCTTATTTTTGTCGTCCTTCTTTTTTTTCTGTTGTTTTTAGCATAGATTATGAACACTCATAGTATTCTTTATCTATGGTTTTTTAGAACTTCCGTCCCGATTTTTCGTAGTTGCTTGCTTGAGGGTTTGGTGCAGAATTAGGCTGAAGATGATTGGTGGGATTTAAAAAAGTCTCTGGATTAGTAAAAAAACGTTTGAAAATTTATGAAGGAGGTTTTAAGAGTAGGAATTGCAAGGAACCAAATTTTGACGGTTTGAACTAACGAAAACGAATTCAGTATCACATTGATCAAGGATAGGATAACATATTTTTACCAATTCATGATTAAATATTACCATCAGTAGCATAAAAAAACCCCTTCCTTCTGAGAGGTACGAATTTTTGTTCAAAAATTATGGATTTGAGGAAGGAATGGTTAAAAAAAATAATAAAAAATAGCATTATATCTCTTGGTATGCAAATTTTGTTCAATAATATTATTAGTGAATAGTATGGTATGGCACATATATATTCCAGCTTGTGTGCTTGTTCAGAGAACTGCTTATAAGCTTTCATCAAGTGGGACAGACACAGAAAGAATATTAACAGTCACAAAAAAAGGAATAACACATAGACAAATAACAACATTTACTGACGGTCGCAAACATCCATGTCTGACCGGGATTCAAACCCGACCCCAGCAGATCCAAAGGCTAGCTTTTAGTGAAACACAGAGGGAAATCAGAATAATTTTGCACCATGTATTAAAACAACTTTTAGTAATATTTTAAATTTTTGTGTATTATTGTGATGAAGGCTTTATTTTAATGCAATTAAACCGCGTTTTCTTATTCAGGCAAATACCCGTATAAAACAGCGTTTTTCTTAGTTATTTCTTTTTCAGTCTTTGACAGGGGATATTTGGTTGTTTACCTTATTCATTTCTTTGGCGAAGTATAATGGAATGTCAAAGAGACAGCTCAGTGTTAAGCATATCACTTAACTATGACTGAAAACTAGGAGATTGGATTTAAGATCATATCGACGGAGTTATAGCTGAAAACAGATGAAGAGTACACGGGAAAAACCGATTGATTTTGTAGAGAAGTTTCCTTAGCAGGCCACTTTGGCGATGATAGCGAGTGATCGCCTAAACTTCTGTAAGGAAATCAGTTCCTACCACAGAGATCATAGTTAGAATAATAGAGTGGAAGATCACTTGACATCCAATGCTAACGACGGGACGTGCAAGGAGCTCCCAGAAGAGCCCCAATGAAGTCTGTGTTGAAGGTCACGTGATCTGCCACTCTAATACTCTAACTACTATCTCTGTAGTTCCTAGCTACCAAGATTCAGGCGATTGACGATCCCGACGCTTGGATCAAGCGCAGAAGAAAGAGAGATACCGGTTTTCCGCTGCCAATGTAAGCCAAGCAGACAATTGCGGGCGTCCGCCCAATAAATCAATCGGTTCTTCTCGTTGACTCTTCTGAAGTTTTAGTGTAATAACGACCCTCTATTGAGAAGACTTCATATTTTGAACGGAAGTCAAGTAGACTGACACTTAGGCGGGCTACCTAGCGACAACCTAAGTAGTGTTAGGATTTTTTTTCCACGACATATATTATGAGCACATGTCTCCTATATCACAGCCAATTTAAGTAATAAGGCCAGAGAATCTTTCTGTGACGTCACACTATCCGTCCACCTTGGTTTGTCAGCTGTTTCGAAAGAGGGGAGACCTTGTTCAAAACTTGAAAGGTACAATCGGTAATGCAAGAATTGGTTTCGTATTTTAACTTCGGAAAAGCAGACAATCTGAAACAGACGGATAGCGGGACGTCAAGAAGAGTTTTCTTAGCTCCAAAGAAGAGTAGACCATGCTTATACTCGGTGTTAAATATTTATGTATTTAATTTCACCAATAAATATTTTTGTTTATACATTAAAAGCAGAGGATACAAACCAACAAACGAGAACTGCCCAACACCAATACCTTCCCTTCAAACTTCAAACCCTTTACATTTATAAAAAGACGATTTCCTTTTAAGATTGAGATTGAAAAGATATCTAAAAAAGATTTCCCGATTCTCCAATCACGACAGGACATCATTACACCCATCAATCAATTACACCTTAGGGCTTCACCCTAATTGACCTTAAAATCACACGGAGTTATGGCTTAGTGGATTTTAATTGATCCCACCAATAAATATCTCCAAGCACATGCTACTGGTATACTTTAAAACTAGAAGCTACAAATCGACTGCCGGAAGCTGCACAAACACCAACACCTTCCCTTACAATCTTAAAAACCCGACTTCCCAACTTTCCCAATCACGACAAGATCATCATTACACCCATCCATCAATTACACCACCCAACTGACCGAAAACCGATCCCCCCGCGAGAGGGCGCTGCCGCCGTTCGGGGGGCGTACCACCCTCGACCGCTCGGCCTTTTCCCACTCCCTCGATGGCTGTCGGATCGAGGCAGCACCCGGGAACCTGGACCCCGCGACGCAGGACTATGTTGGACCCCTTCTGACGGCACCATGCCAGTGCGGAGGGGGCATGTCGCCCCGCAGACGACATTCGTCGACAGCATCATTCGAAAGTTCGAAGGACTCAGTGAGTACCGATACTCCCCACCCCTCTATTATTTGTGTATGTGAATGTATCTAAACAGAAGGGGAGGCGTGTATCGATCCTACCCCCACATCATGGCGCGTGGTGTGTTGACCATCTCTGTATTTTTTCCCTCCATCACTCAGGAGTTTTTATTGTATGTTTTGGATAATTACATTGATGATCCCCCTTTGGTGAGGTTAATGTATTTTCAATGGAGATGAGGTTGGGGATGAGGGATCGCGAGAGGCGGGAACCAGTCTTGAAAAGAACAGCAAGAGCAATGGCGGGTGAGAGCACGGATGCAGCGGCGCGCATCCTCCGAGAAAAAGAGGGGCAAAGCGCAGACGATTTTAATCTTTATTTACATTGATAAAAGTCAAAAACACTTTTTCTCAATGGAATCACGGTAACGCTTATACATGCATGTGAGCATACATATTTGAATATTTGAGCCTCGGTGGTGCTTGGGTGTTAAAAAATTTGACAGATCCTGATTATGCAATTTTATGAATTTGTTTAAAGGTTTTGACCTTATTTTAAAAATTATATCAAAGAACATTATTTAAATAAAGACTAATTTGAACTTGATCTAAGTAAGGGTACATTTTTTTGGTATAAAAGTGTAAATCAAATTGCGATCAAATATAAAATATTTAGGAGGTTTTTGAAAGCTCCTTCAATTTTTTACCCTTGTTTCAATTTAAATCCGCAAAGAGTGTATGAAGAATTCATTAATAAGAATTCACTATGTATAAGCTAGCGTAATTGAAAAAGTTTTAAAGCAAGTTTGATATGCGTATTTGTATTGCTTTATTATTTATTTGTGTCATTTAAAAATCCTAAGCTTTTTTTGTTGTGATTTGGTCTAAAGTTAAACTCATAGTTTCCCTACACAGAACCACGACCATGGGTTTAGCTATAAAACACGCGGAGCAATCAGATGAAGAAAAAACTTCATCCGTTTTATTTTGTTTTCATCAGATTGTTCTGCGCGTTTTATACAGCCCATGGTTTAACTATAGTAAGAGAATTTTGCAAGAAATGATCGTTTAATAACGTGTTACTGAAGTCAAAATAATAATATTAAACATCTATGATTGTAGTAAGAAAATAATAGAGCAGAAAACTTAAAGAGATAAAACTTTCTTATTTACTTACTTATACAATGAAATTCTTGTAGAAAAGTAAAAGATGGTTATTGCAAAAACCAAAAGAAAATAACAAAGGAAACATCTTAAAGTATCTTTAAAGATTTCTTAAGTTTATTAACATAACCTTAAAGTGAGGTTATATGGATTGTGTTTTCTATATTTAATTCAAAATGTTCTAAACCCTCATAAACCTAACATTTTTTAAAAAACTTCTCTATAATATATTTAATTGTTTACTAATGTTTTTGATTGATTTTGGTTCAAATATTACTAAAATATACTGTATGTGCTTTAACTGATTTTAATCTGATTTTGAAATCTATAGATTCAATTTAATGGGTTTAGGTCAGGGTCATCTGTTTGTAGGGCAACTTTTGACCTGTGCAAATTCAATTGATCAAAGTTACCGACGAACGGACCGGTTCTTATATATAAGCTATATTTTGGAGAGAGTGAGTTTTGCAACTAGAGCCTTCATTTCTCAAACTAATTTTGCAATTTACATTACCACGGATATTTTGCCTTCTCTTACATATATTTAAGTAACAGGGGAGACAACCTTTGTATTATAAATTTATATTCTTCGGTTCTATACACCTTTGAGAACCATAGACGCATAAGGGTTTTACAATTTCAAGTTTCATACGTTATATTGTAAGTTAAATGTTTTCCAAAACGTTATATTTTTAAAGATAATTTAATACACTTACTACTTTAATACTTTGACTTACTTTACTACTTTCTTTTACTACTTTACGTATAATTTGAATTTATTATATTATTAGGCAAGTTCATTGTACAAATAATGTATAGTGAATGGATTTATAGCTATGTAAATTTTAGTATTTTTATATTTTTAAAAATATTTTTTTATATTTTTAGCAAATTAAAAAATATATAAAATGATTTTTTTTATTTGAAACTAATTTTGAGTTTGATTTTTAGTCTAAACAAAATATAGTTTCATGCACTTCGGATTATAGCGGGTAGTTTGTCAATCTGAAATGAAAATTAATGAATAAACTAATTTGATACTTTTTTAATATTGAACTTTTTATGATTGAAACATGTTTAGACGCAAGTGTTTGTCCATTTAAAATCTTTAAATAAATACATGTGGTTCCGAAATCATAATGCACGTAAGCATTTTGATAGAGATGTATGTATCATAACGGGACATTAACAACACGGCGCTTCAAAACATCAAATTTTCGTTTTAACTTTCAATCACTAAAAGGAATATTTACAATTTTTTTAATCTAATACGCATCTGAATATGGGGTTGGAGTTAACAAATTTGGTAGTTAATTTCAATATAACTTTGTTTCCAGCTTCATATGTCATTATTTTAAAACACCGATTTTTAATTTTTTGGGTACACTTTCCAGCACATTTATTGCATGTATCTGAAAATAGTTTTTTTAGAAATAAAAAAAGTCCACTCAACCCAATGAACCTCAAGTTTGACCATAAAACATTCATAATTTTAAGTTACTAATCTAAATAGAAAGAAATCTCCCGTATTTCTTAAATTAGAAAAATCGTCTTATTATTACTCACTTAATATTTTTGGTCCACTGTGTTAAATAGACTTGTGTACATCATAGAAAATTTGAACCCTTCCAGTAAAATATGAAAAGCGAAACTTAAGGCTTAAAATTGGCGTTTTGGAATAATGACATTTAAAGCTGGCAGCAAAGTTTTAAAACTAACCAAATTTGAAAATTCCTGCCAAACATTCAAATGTGCATCATAAAAGTTTTTTTCTTCAAAAAGGCACGATTCAGTAACTAAAGTTTAAATAAAAATTCTATATTTTGAGAAGTCGTTTTGTTCTCTGTTATCTTAATATAAGGAATACGTCCCATATTTAGCTTATCACTTCAGAAATTACTCTATACTTGGGCCGTGCCAATAAACAAATATATCTTAAAAACCAACTTGAATACTAAAAAAAAAATTAGACACCGTACATTGATAAAAATATGCATTGCATTGTCATAAATATTGTTGCCCTCCTGAATAAAGAAATTGCATGGATTATTGAGAGATTTTTTTAAAAATATTTTATTATACTTATTATTACTTAAATATTTATTAATTAATATATAGTTCTTAAATACTTATGGTGACTTATTGTATGTAATTTATAGAAATCAGGAATTAAATGACGGCAAATACCAGTTGTTATGTTTTATTCTTGTGTTATTTAAGCTAAGTTACTTGATATGATCTACATTAATTTTGTAGGTATTTTTTATATTTTAAAATATATTGAATAGTTTAAGAGTTTGATGATTGTTCAAGTTATGCTACAAGCCAATCGCACAATAGGCGATTATCAAATTGTTTAAAAAACAATTTAACTATACGCAAAACAGTAGTTGCTATTTACTAAAAAAGGTTAAATTGCAGAAAAATAACTTCAAATAATAAATTTGAATTGTGTGTGTGTGTTAATATTTGTAGGGGGGCGCCTTGAAGTAACCCAAAATAACTGCTTAAAAGCTTCTTCACGTTTAAAACTAAATTTTGTTTCGGGAAAGTATTTTGTTAGAGCTAGAGAGAGTAAATTTATTGGAGTTCAAGTAGGCAAAAGATAGGGGTTTAAAGAAAATAAAAAAAATCAAAATACTTCATTCAATAACTTTAATTATAAACAGGAACTTCTATTGTTTCCTAAAGAAACGCTTTTGGAATTTTGAAAACTTAACCGGCATAGTTTTTACTTTCCTAGCTAACTATTTTAAGGTATTTTAAATTTCAAAATAGCATTAGTGGTGTACCAACAAAATTTTTATTTTTGATTTAAGTTTAAAAAAAGTATTTGCAGAATATTTAAAATGTTATATAAAAATTTATATTAAAACAAAGGTTAATGCTTTTATCAATAACCATTTTCAGTTTATATTTTAGTTGAAACACTATCATTTAAAATATTCCAGTTTGTTAAAAATAATTTACTGAAAGTACACGTATATTTGGAAAAATTCTTATATGACGTAGTAACTCAGTTAAGTTTTTCATAATTATATTCAACAACATTTTTTTAAAGGTAAGACGAAAAAAAAGAAAATCTAGTGTAACTGCTACTCTTTTTTAATGATAAATTCATAAATAAAAGCCTATTCACAAGTAAAAAAAATCACTCTTAAATCTAAGCCGGCACCAAACGAAACTTCAAAGCAGGATCATATGATATCACCGTCGCAAATGTGGATTCAATATTTTTTAAAAGAGTATGGCATATATCCTATTATGCTTGGAAATTTTGTGTGTTATGCTTGGGAATATTTGGAAAATTTTATCAATGGCAAAAATTTGATTTAAATGACTAGAGAAGCCCAAACTCACAAAGTTTTCGTCAATCTAGTTGGATATCTTTAACCACTCTGACACATAAATCCCTAAGAAATTAACTTATTTTCAATATGAAGGTTAAAAATACATTGCTAATCGTTTACTTGAACGAATCCATAATACAATCCGGCAAAAAAACACACTCCAAACATTCCCATTTTGCGGCTAAACTTTGCTACTTTTGATGCCAGTACTTTTCAAAGGGTAGTTACAATGTTCTGTACTGTTCATTAATGTTGAAAAACGGGTAAATTTTTCCCATGGGGTTGCAGTTACAGTTTCAGAGTCTGATGGATGACACAGTACTGTCAGATTGCAGCACAGATTGCAGGAACACTCAGTTCGCCGAATGATGGTTAAACTCATAAATTGAACGTTCACCGATACGAGTCAAGGTTTTTTCCCCGCTTTTCTCAATTGGAATTTATTATCTTTTTTTTTCCAAAGTAGTACGCCATTCGGGTTAAAGAAATATTTTTCTCTGAAATACGTTACCCTTTTTTTCTTAGTCTCAGTTACGCCCGGTATTTTCTTTTCATTTAGGAATTAATTATTAGTTAAAATATCATAATTTTAAAGAAACTTTTGTGATAGTATTTTTTACTTTAAATTACGTAATAACAAATATAAAAAGGATAAATTAATGCCCTAGAATTGGAAATAAACATATATATTTTGTGGTTTTGGCATGTTTTGGAGGGTACTGATTCTAAAAAAGAGATTTTTAAACGTTGTATCATTTGTTCGACTGTCTTTCTGAAACCACTGTACAGTTCGGACTAAAAGAGCTATGGGCTTCAAATTTGGTACACAAGTCTCTAGTACCTACCGTACGTCATAAAAGATTTTAGAGGAAATTGCTCAATTGCAACACGTGGGTGCTACGCACCTCTAGTTTCTGTCAGTTTTTTTTTCATAATATTATTGGTTTGAATACTGATTTTCTTTACATTAATATTTCGCCCAAGTGAAGAAAAGCAAGTGTGGATCTTTTCAAAGCTTTAAAATTATTTTATTGATGACCAAAGTTACGTCTGTTACTTCTAATAAAAGAACTATAAAGTTAAAATATAAACGTCTTATTTTAACTAGACTTTTACTAAATTTTCTAGCAGTTCAAGGGAGCGAAACGTACTCAACTCACTTATTAATGACGAACAGACAAATTGCGTATTGCACTCCTAAATAAATGTAATAATATTCACAATTGTAAAAAAAATTGCTAAATTAACTACATTTTTAAACCCTCCAATAGTTTGATAAAGCTTTTTCCGTACTTTGCTCATCAATCTTTCTTACAATAATCTTAAATTTTAAAATCTTATAATTTACACATTTTAATTCATTATGTATTTTTTTCATTTGAAAATGTTTTAAGATCATCTCTTTCAAAATAAACCTTGTTCTAATTTTTGAAAAATATATACTTTATTTGAAATAAATAAAACGCAAAATTTATGGAGTGAAAATAAACATACAAATTTTCAAATTTCCTGGCCGCTAACAAAAAAAATCTTATTTTGTACAAACTAAATTTGCATACAAAATTTTTCCCACAAACAACACGAATTAAATCCATTCTACGAAAACCCACAATCCGAGGCTTGTCCGTACATTTTTAATATCTAAAATGTAGACGTTGCAGTAGCGGTGTGTTAGGTACAGCGGATCTCAACTGGACCGTCACCCGCTCATTAAGCAGTCGGCGACTCTAATTTTGAGCTGACGCATTCCTATCTTATATTACGCCAACCACTGTTGTCATAGTTACAGTGTTAAAAGTTTCTCAATGTATGCGACACCGGGAATGTCCGAAGTGTTAAGCCCGGGTCACCTGACTTTCTGTTTGGATTGAAGGGAAATTGATGACACCTTTGGAATAGTTAAGTATGTATGTGTTTTTTAGGGTAGATCCGGTGTTTCTCCTTTTTCTGGTTATCTGGTTTTAGCTCTCCTTTTCGTTTTTTAAGAAGAGTCTTAAAATAGCCCATTTTAACTATTCGGAATTTTTAACATTCGAAAAAAAAAGTCAATACTAATAAGAATTAAACATAACCTTATAGAAAACATTTTTTTTAGTTTGGTTTTACATTGTTACTCTTTCATATCATAAGGGAGTTTAGCTGTTAGATTTTTAAAATTATTTTTAATTATATCTCATGCATTAAATATAAAATTTCTTATGTAAAATAAATATAAATTTTGTCTTTGATAAGGAATTTCGAGAAAATAACCTAAACGTCTGCTAAAATAGTAAATGTATGCAGATTTTCAAGCTTCACACAATAACATCTCTCGACATCATCAGAATTAAGCAAATAGAGAATAAACAATCGACTGACTCTGTATATAACCTGGAAAAGTGAGAGTAGGATAAGGAAAAGAATACTCCAATTGAAACAAAATTACTCTGTTACAATGAGATTTTCCCAAATTTCTGGTAACTGTGGCATGGTTGATGAACTTCCAAAGTTGGAGGTTTTGAGTTTCTGTAAAACTGTTTTTGCTACTGGAATACACATGTAGCAGAGAAGAGCTCTGACTTTTACTTTTTGGAAAATAATTTTGAATAAAATTTTTTACACCACATATCACATGTGTACACTTTTCGAAATATTTTTTTAAATACAAGTAAATTTTTACACATTCTATTTCATTGTATATTACATAATAAACTAATAAATATATATGTCGAAGGTTTAAGAGAATCAGATGAAAAAGTTTAAAATTGTTGTTATGTCGATCGTTTTTCCTGTCTACAAACCTTACTCTACTGAATATTGCTTGCACTGTTAGTTATTTGCTTCATGTTTCATATTTGTGAAAACTGACTTCAAAATGAACATAATACACTGCTCAAAACAATTAGGGAAGCACATGTTTTAAACCCTTTTGCTCCCAATGATTCCATTGGGAATCATCAGCTTGTGATTTTTTTCTGACTAAGTTAAATTCGCAACTTATGTATCGTTAGATACATCATTATATGGAAGAATAACGTATTTTGAAGAATTTAATATTTTTTTAATATTAATGAAAATATGAAAAATATGGTAAAATAAATTTCACTTTAAAACAGTTTTAGAAAATAAATTGACCCTAAATTTTTCATGCTTGCATTTTTTAGATGTTTAAAAATATATTTCAACTACTTTTAACAAAAAAAGATTTGAAAAAAATTATTGTTATAATTTATTAAAAAGTTATTATTCCATTTCCCCCCTTTAAATTTAAGTATTAAAAACTTAAGATTTTTTCTCCTGTTTTTTACTATTTCATTTCGAATGCATAGTGAACCTATTTAACAAATTTCAGATTTATAGGATAAAAATTAAAAAAGTTGGGAGTGAAGTTAAAGTTGGAATGAAAAAGTGCTCCCCTAATTGTTTTGAGCAGTGTATGTATTTAAAAGGATGTTTCTTTTATTAGAGTATGGTGTTAGTGTAAATTTACACGTTCTTCGAGATTACTTAACACTTTGTAAATTTTTTTTTTCCAATTTTCACAACTTTATACTCCCTTTAACAACTTTAAAACATTATATAAAATAAGCTTGAATGCGTTTTTGAGATTTTATTTGTACAGATTTCATAAGTAAAGATCATGACTTTATTAAAATTTCCTTAACCATTTTTTTAAAATAAAAATGGTAACCAACCGACTATACTATTTATATATAAATAAATGTCTGTTGTTAAAAATATAAATTTAGTTTACAATCGAAGTGCATTGTCATGTATAAACTATTAATATAACTTGATGATTGGCAAAACTTTTTTTTTCTAGATTTGTATTAAAAATCATTATTAATCACCAATTTCTTGTTTGATATAAATAGAACGTTCTTAAAAGCTTAACTTACTTTACATTGATCCAGTATCCTTTATTAATAAACAACTTTTACGTTGTGCTTCGTTCATTTTATTAAGTGAATTAAGAGTTTTACCCTTAGCATACGGAACGCGTCAAAACGTGTAAATTTTTTTTGTCCCATAAATAATTTGGTAATATTAATCATATTTTCTCTCTTATTTCTCTTTTTGTTTAACTTCTTATTCAGTAATTCTGCACTTAGTAACAGAAAAGTTAGTATGGTTACTAATTGCTTTAGCGGCTTAAGAGAAATTTTTTTTTTTCATTTTGTTGAAATGTTTCCCCAACATTATTTTTACTTTGTTTTTTCTCTACGAAATGTAATTACAATTTGTAATCTGTCTAGTGCTTTTTAACTTATATTGTTTTTATCAATATTTATCGACAGATCAATATATTTTGTTTACCAAAAGCAATACATATGTATTGCTATCATTTAATTTATTTATTGATAACAAAAACAATTTTGTATTCTACGTAAATGTTTTTTGTTAATATATTCATTAAACATTTGATGCACAATATAATAATTTGGAATATTTAAAAAAAGTTATTATTTGTTAGTAATGACATAATAGTCATATAATTGTAATTTTAAAATTTTTAAAGAAATTCAAATTAGAACATACAGTTTAAACTTCAGCGGAATACTGCTGACTAAATATCAGTTCAAATAAAAGATTCACATTTCATAAAATAAGATATCTTTACTTACTACAATTCGGCAGCTACATTCTTAGTTTTACTGATCTTTTTTATGTATTGCATTTATGATAATTGTTAATTTGTTGGAGTTGCAAGTTCTTGAATTTGACTCGTTAGTTTTCCATGCCTGTATAACAAAATATCGTAAGATCATCCATTAGATATTGTCATTCTATCGTAATATGAGAATTATATTGAAAATACGTTGAAAACATCTTATATTTTATTTTGTGCTAGAGGCTTAATAAAAAAATGCTTTTATAATGCTAAAAAAAAAACCTAACAAAATACAAATTGATGATTTTATTTAAAATGATAATAATTTGGAATTAATAATTATAGTACATAATTTAATAATTAGTAGAATTCAATAATAGTACAATAATATAAATAAATAACATTGATTTTAATAGATTGTAGGTTTTATACACATTTATATTACTTGATTAATAATTACTTGTCCAATTATATTTTTACCATAAATTTTGTGCATATATATCTTTTTAATCGAGAACAATATAACTAAAAGTCAAATAAGTATCCCGCTCAATATATTTTAGTAATAAAAAATCGGGAGCTAAACATTTGTATTTAAGAGAATTAAGCTATAAAATAATATATATTTAAATGTCTAAGAATGCTTTAAATTTGGAAAATAATTTTTTCGTGCGTTTTCTCTTTGTTTTGAAATTCAAAATAGCTGTTTGTTGAAACAATTTCATCGATAACTCAAGCCTTATATTCCGTCTTCAAAATTCAAAATATCCCATAAAAATAAATCTATTTCAAACATTTGAAATTCATTTTCTACCATTTGTTCGCCGAAAGTTTATTCTAGGACGCATAAGTATTCCCAATACTTTCGTATACTTTTGGCGCTATATTTACTAACATAATGGTAGCCGAGTCTGGTAGCGTGCATAAAATTTGCACGAAACGTAAAATAAACAAGTCCCCAAGGACAAGTTATTAGCATATAGTAGGTGTTATCATTTGTTAAATTGTTACTGGGGAATGTATTTCTGTCTTTTGGAAAGTTTGCTGTATTAGTATTTCAAATTAAAGGAAGGGAACATTTTGTACTTAAGTTAATTTGTAGGAGAATAATATGATAAGGCTTTTATAATGAAATTCTTTAGTTAACTATTATTGTAATGAAATTTAACGCATAAAAAAGACGCAATTTGTGGATTAACTAAAGTAATATCTTTTTTGTATTTAGAAGAAAGTATAACAAGAGATCGGTTAATTTAGAGATTTTTTTCGTACTATTCATAAATAGTTATTTTCATTATTAATTATTATAATTAAAAAGGTTACAGAGTTCTGTGTCGGTGTGAACTGCAAAATATATATTTATTAATTATTTAATATTCAGGTTGATTAGATATGAATAAAAGTTTAGCTAAAGACTTTTAAACATAAGTCTTTAAAATGTTGTTTTAAATGTTCTTAAATATATTTTAAAAAGCAGCAATATTCATTCCATAATGCCGAAAAATATAAATATTTTCCTTCAAAGAAAGTTTCATTTATAAATTCACATACGATAATCAATGTATCTTTTGACTAGTAAACGCAAGTAAACGTTCAAAATCAAAACGAAACTACAATTATATAATTGTTGGAAGTTTCAAGTTCCTTCAATAAATTAAATAGTCTTGCTTTTTATGTAGTTACAAATGCGCGCTCAATATATTTGTTTTTTTCTTATACAATATTTCATATTTGCTGTCTTTCTTTTTGCTAAAGATATTTATGTCATTTAGATAATATGACCCATTATGTGGGAGAGCCTATTTTAAAAAAAATTAAGACTTGCATAAATTTCCAAGATTTAAGTAACAGCTTTATGGACTTAAAATTTCTTGTGACAGTTTAATATACGATTCACTGTTTCATACGGAAGCTCACCACTACGAGTATGTGGTGTTATACATTTTCTTTGGCTAATGGTGGCCTAACTAATGAAAATATTAATTTATCGTAAATGGTTTTTAACTTCTTATTTGTTTATCTTTCTATGATTTGTTTTCCCCAAAACGCATCAATGAGATATAAATTATATCCTTTATAGTCTCAAGCAAGGCCGGTTTCAGGATAATAGGTCGATTTGAAACACTAAATTTGTTCACTTTCCCGTTAGTGAAACTTCGCTGCAAGATTTCTCGTATGACCGTTTTTTGGAAAAGATTTTTGTTCTGTACAATTTGTCAGTATTAAAACAGCCTTTTCCTTAAAATTCTAAATTGTTCGTATGAAATAAAAAGATTTTGCGTTAAATTGAAAGTAGTTAGAATAAAAACAAACAAATTTGCTCTTATTAAATGAGTATTTTTCTGGCACTTCAGCTGACAGTTTCTCTTTTAAAACGACATACTTTTTACTATATAAAAGGTAAATTTGACGTTTATAATAACACACATGTTTCCCGGATGGCCGAGTGCTTTTTTAACATTACGCTAGCAGTCTACGTGCTGTAACGGGTGATGGTTCGATTCACGTATGCGTCCTGGATGTATATTCCTTTCTCTGTGACAGTAAAAATTCTTTCTGTTTCTGTCTTGCTTGACGAAGGATTTATACTGGTTCTTTACCAAGCACATAAGCCAGCCGCCCCGACGGCGCAATCGTTAGCACTCTAGCCTTTGGAGCTGCTGGGGTTGGGTTCGAATCCCGGTCAGGCATGGATGTTTGTGACCGTCAATAAATGTTGTTATTTGTCTATGTGTTATTCTTTTCTTTGTGACTGTAAAAATTCTTTCTGTTTCTGTCCCACTTGACGAAAGGTTATAACGGTTCTCTGAACAAGCACACAAGCTGGAATACATATGTACCATACCATACCATAGCACATAAGCCGGAATATATATGCACCTACCACCCTCCCTTCCCAAATAACACACACTATCAAAAAAAGAATATTTTTGAATTGTTTTTCTTACCATAAGCATTTTTATTATCATATCATCTTTAACAAAAAACTGGGTCCCCCACAAACCGACCTAAAAGGTGAACACGACATGTACACAACATCGATCGCGATGCATCTTCCGACCATCATAACCTACGAAAAGACTTGGCCCGTCTTTTCGATTCGAAGACGGTATCAAAATGTAACTAAGAAAAAAAAAACCTGTAAAAACGCTGAAAAATGAAATACAATTCTCAAGGGAAAACTATCCGCAGTGTTACAGGATTAGGGTGTTTTTCTTTCCCCGTCTATGCTTTTATTATTTGGGGACATTGGCAAGGAAAGATTTTGCAGAGATTTATCGCTTTGTTTAGTATATAGCGTGCTGTAAATCTATCAGAGATTCCGCTTTTTAAGATTAGATGTTAAGTTGGAGTACAGTTTTGGCAGATATATTGTCTTACAGAATGTGTTGGGATTCTTGATTTATTATGCTTGCATTAATAATAGGCAACAATTTCTCAAGTATGTTATTTGCTATGATTTACAAGAGCTAGATTTACACTTATTTGTTGGTATGATTAAATGCATCAAAATTGCATTTATGTTTTCAATTTTTATTTAATGATTAATGCTAAGTTATAATATGATGATAAATATTTTATACATTCGTATGGTTTTCAACTACTTTAAATATAGTGCTTCATGAAACTCATAATTTAATTTCTAGCATTAATTGTTTCAGTCTCAAATTTACGCTATGCCTAAGTGTTGTTTGAATAATTTTTTATGATACAAATGGCCTCTTAAACGATTTTTGTACGTTAATGTAGACGGTTTTTAGCACCTGTATTTAAAGACCAATTGTTTAATGCAAGAATCTAGCTTTAAGAAAGTTCTGAGTGTTACTTTCTAATGCTATGAGTTTAAATCTTTCTTGATATTAAATTCCACACAATATTAATAGCATTCAAGGCGAAATCTTTTATAAACACTACGCCCTGAAAAATATTGTGTTCAAACAGCACTAGTGGAACACAAATACTGTGTAAAAGGAGGAAGTTCAATATAAATTCTTTTGATGCAATAAGTAAATATTTTTTTTTCAGAAACCCTAAAAGCTGAAATTTAAGCAAACTCGAGTTTTTATATCAATCAATTCATCCCATGTAAACGCACATTATCTGAAGAAATCTTGTTATTTAAGTGGTTTACACTATTGTGGGAAGCAACTGAATATAGCGTTTCCCCTGAATATAGCGAAGCAACTGAATATAGAGAAACCCCATAAGTCGAACTTGTCGAATTGCTACACTGTAAAAAACCTGTTGTTTTTACAGTTAAAAACTGTCAACTTTGACGCCAGTTAATAACTGTTTATTTTACAGTTTAAAACTGTAATTTTTTACAGTTTAAAACTGTAATTTTTTTACAGTTTAAAACTGTAATTTTTTTACAGTTTAAAACTGTAATTTTTTTACAGTTTAAAACTGTAATTTTAACAGGGAGAAACTGTTAATTTAGCAGGGAAAAACTGTTAATTTAACAGTTTTTCCCTGCTAAAATAAAATACCCGGTACTAGCCTTATTGACCAAGTGATTACTTCATCGCAGGCGGCACAGTATTGGGCTCGCATGCAAGAGGTATAGATCTGGCCCGGTTTTGATCCAGGAATCTCTTGTGCACGAGTCCAAAACTGATCCGCATGCGACGAAGTAATTACTGGTTGTAAGGGCTAGTATTTGGTATATGTTCTTAACGACGATCTCAATCACGTGACTCTTTGCATGTCTAATTTAACAGTTTTCCCTGCTAAAAAAAGTTTCTCCCTGTTAAAATAACAGTAATTCTGCAAAAAAAACGACAGTTTTAAACTGTAAAAAAATTACAGCTATAAACTGTCAAAAATTACAGTTTTAAATTGTCAAAAATTACAGTTTTAAATTGTCAAAAATTACAGTTTTAAACTGTAAAATAAACAGTTATTAACTGGCGTCACAGTTGACAGTTTTTAAGGTAGGCGAATACCCAAAATTCCCCCAAATTCTAAAATTTTTACTATTACTTTAATCCTTTCCAAATTTGGCATGGTGATTTCAAATATAATGAATAATGCTATTTAGGCAGTTTTTTAAATTTAAATATAATTTATTTATTTTAAACGGTGTTTTTCAACTAAAAAAAGAGGTTCACGCCAACAAGCCTACCACATTGAATTTTCCTCCGATAAACATGAATTATGTGTTAAATTCTTCGTTTTGAACTGATCCGTGCAATGACCCTCTAGAATTACAAACAAATCACAAGAATGTGTTTTACGACAAATTTTATGAATTAACTTGAAACAAACACAATGTGGCTAATCTAACGGCAGTGCCGGAAATCTGCGCAAGCGGATATCTCGACTTGAGAGCGAAACGTTGTTGTGAGCAGCCAAGTAAAATATCGCCAAGTTGTTAGTTAGGGTTGTAGTGAAGGTTTAGGTTGTTATTGAATATCAAGCGTTTACCCTCGCCGAACGTGTGCGTTTATGGATTATAATAGAATTATTGGATTATAACACTGTCCAATTCTAAGCCTATTTTATTCTGGGATCAATTGATGTAAGACTTTACATAATCAAACCCGCTTATAAACCTTCGTCAAGCAAGAGAGATACAACACACAACACACACACTTAAATGGATCCATCTAATTTTTAGAGACAGAGGCCAACTAGAGGATCCCCAGAATTGACTTGTCACATGTATTGATTTGGCATGGTAACTTGGAGGACTTAGCGAAAACGACGGATTTAACTTACACCAGTCATTTAGCACGGCTTTAGAAATTATGGTTATCAGTTAAAAAAGCAACTTCCAGATCCATAATACATTTTAAATTATACAGGGTGGTTATAAAATAACGATCGCTATTCAGAGTGGTCTGTAGCTGTAATGAATATTCCAAATGCAAAAAACTTTGAGATACTTACTAATCAAGAAGGGGGGGGGGGGGGGGAAGAATGGTATCATAAAAAACCAACTCGTCTCTTGACCAGGGTTCTAAATTACGAGGCGTAATTGGATGTGTTGGCCGTAATTAGCCATAATTGGCTGTACCTCGTAATTTAGAACCTTTGTCAAGAGACGAGTTTCTTATTTATGATTTCAATGTTTTTCGAAAAAAAAACACCCTCGTCCCTTGACCAGAGTTCTAAATTACGAGGCGTAATTGTTGGCCATAATTGACGATGCCTCGTAATTTAGAACCCTGGTCAAGAGACGAGTTTGTTTTTTATGATTATTTTTTAATGATTATTTTTTAGAATTCTATCTTTTTTTTTATTCCATTCTTCCGCAACGAGGATCGATTTCATCTCAATCAACATGTTAATTTTTATTCCCAAAACCTTATCAACTTTGGGCGATAATAAGCCAACGTGACAAACTATCTTTCCCTTTCAATATCCGTCTGCGCACGCGTGGATTTCCGGCAGATGCTGAGCATGCGCAGATGGTGCCGTAAGTGCAATGGGTTTAAGAAACTACCGTACTCGCAACTATCAATCAACAATTTTTTTTCCCGATAAACTTACACTTTGACATTTTTTTAAACAAAAACTACTATATTTACACCAGATGTTAGAGGTTCATGGCACAGATGTATATTAAAATAGCATCTGTAAAAAATTTCAGGTAAATTAGTGTAAAACTTTTTATGCTAGAAGTGTTAGCGTAAACCCCCTTTTTTAGTAGGAAAATACCGTTTAAAATAAATCAATTATATTTAAATAAAAAAAATTGCCAAAAAAGCATTGTAAATTATATTTGAAATCACTATGCCAAATTTGGAAAAGATTAAAGTAATAGTAAAAATTTTAAAATTTTAGGTATTCGCCTACCTTAAGTGTAAAACCAACAGGTTTTTTTTTACAGTGTACAAGATGTCGCGAAACACAGACAATTGTTTTTTTTCTTTTTCAGAAATCCTATAAGATGAATACTGTATGTTACTGTTTGGATTCATTTTTTTTTATTTCTTTTGGCCAAGAATTGGTTGAAGATGACAAAACTTAATTTTAGCTTATGCAACACGAGTTGGTATTATTTTTCTCGGTACTTATAACACAAATAATTGTTTTTGGTTTTTTAACAGAAACCCTACAAGCCCAGCAATTTCAGAATTAGTTTTAAACATCAAATAATGCTTTTTTAAATACTCTTTCAAGTTAAATAATGTATCTAATTCAAAAGATTATTGTTATATATTTTGTTTAGTAATTCGAAGTAAAGTTGCTGTAAAGATAGTTTTTTTTAATGTCTCGAAAACTATGGATCGTGGATTTATAGGTCATTTGGTTGCAATGTAATTTTGCATTGCTTCAACACAACTTATCGTAACTGGGAAAAATATAATTTTTTTTGTATTGAAAGTCAGCACAATTGTTTTCTAAGTGTATGAAGCGGTTTTAAGTGACGGTTTCTGTGAAAACCTACTTGTTATTAATGAAAACAATTGATGTTTAATGAATTAATTATTTCAAGCAGTGTCACTGATATTGCACAAAAAAAAACCCAGCAAATAATGTTATTGTATTAAAATTGAAGTATTATTAAACAAATACTAAACAAATATATATATTATAAATGAATTCTAACACAAGGAGTCAAAATATTTATTTCTACTAATTTGATATTTTATATTATATTGCAGCAATCGATAAGATTTTGCTGATTAAAAGTCTTTATAGCAAATATATATATATATATATATTGAGAAAGGATTTGCACCATAATTCTATTGTTGTTAATAGTACAAGTATAGTTAAATTACAACGAATTGTTTAAGAGTATTAATGTCTTACGCGTCCTGGGTGCTATCTTAGCCATTTCTTCTGACATTATTCTTATTTTATAGCTTGCATCTCCTTCATTTGATCTAACCTATTTTTAAGCATTTATTATTTGTATAAATATTGTTAACTTACATTAAAAGTCTAATAAACGTTTAATGCATGTTAAGCATACCAAAAAACAACTAGAAAGTTCAATTAGTTTTGTTTATTAAAAATCTAGTTAAAAAATCACTCGAAAAAAAATGTCAAGCCGGTTACGAAGCATATTTTTTTAATATTTCGACTCAATCAAAACTACTTTGGCTTTTTAATAATAATTTTTATTTGATCGAAACAAAAAAAATCAAATTAGTTAAGTTACCATTTAAGAAATAGCATAAAAATTAGGAAGTTAATTAACTTTTTTTCGTTAGAATCCCCGAAAATAACTTATATTTTAATGTCCGTAACATAGTTTACTTTTTAATTTACTTTCGTTCAAAATAATATCTTTTAAGTTCGTTACCATTGCATGTTGAAATGCTTTGACACCTTTAAAACAAACTCTTCTTTTCAAACATAAGCTTTAAGTGAAAGTTTTTTCTAAAATTAATCCTGCAAAGAGGACAAAACCTTGTGATGAAAAAGTAGTCTTAACATACATTAATTTTGCTTCACCTTTTTATTTTTGAAAACAATTCGGGATCTATAACATAGATAATATTTATATCAAATACCATCAAAATCAATATAGTGTTGGCATTTAATCAAGCAACCAACACCCATCTAGTGATTTATTATATCAAAAAATTACTTCCCTTCAGCTGTAACTCCACGGATAATTATTTGTTTACCCTCCGTGTAATGTGTCGCTCTGATTATTATCCTTCACTCAAAGAAGCTGTGTGTGACATTTTCTGAGTGATCTTATCAACTTGATACATTATTAAAGTTGGTATTAAAGTAGATCTTGTGTCGGGATTTTTTTCTGAATTTAACAAAAGACCTTATTTTAGCAATTATATTTTAGGTATGTTATTTTTAAAAACTCTTTTTTTATAACTATTCGTTTTTGAAACTCAGAATAAAATGAAATATATAAAAAAAACTAAATGAAAAAGACCTTATTTTAGCTATTATATTTTAGGTATGTTATTTATAAAAACTCTTATTTTTATAACTATTCGTTTTTGAAACTCAGAATGAAATGAAATATATAAAAAACTAATTGAAGTGTTTTCAATGTGGATTTTGACTTTAAAAATATGTTTTGAAAAGAAATTTTTGGGGGTTATTAAGAGAACTTTACTGATATTTGACAATTTAAAGATAAAGAGGAGAATGACGAAAATATATTAAGGGGACATATAGGAGTCTTTAAAAATGTGCAAGGAAGGTATTACAAAGCATAGTTTTCAATTTCATATAAATTTTTAACTACTCAATGTATAAGTATAATTGTTTTATAAGTAATTCTATAAGAATTATTTATTATAATACAAATTATAAAAATTATGAAACTTTAGCCAAAACTAAAATAAATGATGATAAACGTAAAGCTATTTACAAAATTTGAAAACATTGGGATTAGGCTTGCGCGCCACATTTTGAGGTCAAAATTAAAGAAATGACCAAGAAAATGACTTTTTATTGAACAAATGTGTACAAACAAAGACTTATACCTAATTTCTAAGCTCAATTTTAATTAGAAATTATTAAAAAAATTTTTAAATCAAAATTTAAAAAAATTATTATTTAAAAAAAAGTTCTTAAAATAATTAATGAAGTATAAGTGAATGGTTTTATTTTGTTATGAAGGTGTTAGTGCGTTAAAACAAAAAAACTTCATCAGAACTTTCATCGAAAACTTCAAAATCATTTTGAGTAGCATTTATAAAAAGAAGTCATTCATTCTCTAATACCTAATTAGAACCAACAAGAATTCATTCTTATCCGTGGCTGTTTGTTTACACTCCCCGCCAAGTGTCGCAAGTGATTGTCCTCCTATCGAGACTGAGGTGTGCGACATCAATCGCGGCGAACATATTCAGTAACACTAAAAACAAACTAATAAAAAACTTAAAGTGAATGGTTTTATTCTGTTATGAAGGTGTTAGTGCGTTAAAACAAAAAAAAAAACTTTCATCTAAAACTTCAAAATCATTTTGAGCAACATTTATAAAAGAAGTCATTCATTCTCTACTACCGAATTAGGACCAACAAGAATTCATTCTTATCCGTTTCTGTTTGTTTACACTCCTCGCCATGTGTCGCAAGTGAGTGTCCTCCTATCGAGACAGTTGTGTGCAACATCAATCGCGGCGAACATATTCAGTAACACTAAAAACAAATAAAAAAACTTAAAGTGAATGCTTTTATTCTGTTATGAAAGCGTTAGTGCGTTAAAAAAAACTTCATCAGGACTTTCATCGAAAACTTCAAAAACATTTTGAGTAGCATTTATAGAAGAAGTCATTCATTCTCTAATACCTAATTAGGACCAACAAGAATTCCTTCTTATCCGTGGCTGTTTGTTTACATTCCTCGCCAAGTGTCGCAAGTGTTGCAAATACAAATACAAATAAATACAAATACAAAATTTGTCGACCAACAACAGGCCAGAGGCCCAGCAAGGTTGGTCCAAAATAAATCTAATTCTTTACCAGTTTCCAATAGTTATCAAGATTCTTCTTAAAATCTTCCACCCTCTTCGAATACACAACATGTTCTGGTAAAGCATTCCACTCATTGACGACTCTATTGTAAAAATAATGTTTTCTAACCTCCCTTCTAAAGCATGATTTATTCAACTTCTGACCATGCCCTCTGGTCCGGTGATTGTCCTCCTATCGAGACAGTTGTGTGCGACATCAATCATGGCGAACGAACTTATTCAGTAACACAAAAAACAAATAAAAAAACCTAAAGTGAGGGGTTTTATTCTGTTATGAAGGTGTTAGTGCGTTAAAACAAAAAAAAACTTCAGAACTTTCATCGAAAACTTCAAAATCATTTTAAGTAGCATTTATAAAAGAAGTCATTCATTTTCTAATACCTAATTAGAACCAGCAATAATTGATTCTTATCCGTGGCTGTTTGTTTACACTCCTCGCCAAGTGTCGCAAGTGATTGTCCTCCTATCGAGACAGGGGTGTGCGACATCAATCGTGGCGATATCGACCGGTCGAAACAAAGTCGACCTGCCCCGAAGACGCGACATTGATTTTACTCCGCCAAACACCCCTTTTCTTTGGGATGAAAGTTTGCATAAGAGTCCCATTCACGAGTTGGATAGATTGGCGACTTTCTTCCAAGGGAAGTGTGAGGAGTTTTAGTTTATCAATGAAAAGTAGTTAGGGTTTTTCGGTGGATTGATTGATTGGGTTTTTTTTTTTAGAGCGGACATCTTATTAGGTTTAAATTGTTGTATATTGGGGCCCGGATTGGCCGAGTCGTTAAGATCGCAGGCCAGCAGTCAGCGCGCTGTAACGGGTGCGGGTTCGATTCCCGCCTTCGCTTGGGTGTACTTTCTTTCTCTGTGACAGTAAAACTCTTTCTGTGTCTGTCTTACTTGACGGGAAGGCCTATAAGCAGGTCTCTGATCAAACAGACAAGCCGGAGTATATATGTACCTATACCATACCATAATTATTATTTTAACGAAAGTTAAATACTTTACTGGGGGGGACTCGTAATATTCGAGTTTTAATTTTTTAGTTTAGTAAGAATTGAGCATTTTTTTGGCTCTTTTTATTTTTAAAATAATAAATATTTTTTGTTGCTTGAATTCGCTTGGACGTTTAAGTGTTTTTGTTTTACAAATTTTGACTGTCTTTAATATTCATAAACATATAAATAATTTGACGGGTTACTTCTCTAAAATATTTTATTGTTAAGTCAGTTAATTTTTTTTACCATGTAGTATAAATTATTACAAATTTAATTAAAATTTAATTATCAAATTTAATTAATCAATTATATTACCATTAGTCTGTATAAATTATATCAAAAATCAAACTACCCATTCATGACAAATGGATTATACACGCGCGCAAATTTACGAAGTCAACTGTAATGAATTTCAACACTAAACATCAATTTAGTGATCAAAAGTAATGTAAATATTTCTTATAAAGGCTGGTTTATAGACTTCAATACTTATTTAGCTCAAATTTATTTAAACAATTACAATATAAAAAGTACAATTGTCATGTTTCAGGTCTTGAGTGACAACAGAAATGTGGAATGAAAATAAATTCTTTCTCGAGCCTCGATTGTGAATCATTGTAATGGATAACGAAGCACTAATCGGGTTACTTGTTGAATGAAAGTTAATGGAACGACGTTACACAAAACAAATCTATTCAAATTTAATAAATTCTTTGGCGTTAATCAAATCTTCTGACTGAAAAATTCAGTTAACTTTCTGGGAAAACGTTATTTTAGGAGCATTATTCTACAAGGTAAATCTTCAATTATATCGTGACATTTGAATTGATTGAAATAAAAGTAACGCATCAAGCCCATGGAAACTGAGATCCTTAAATAAGGTTTTCTAATAAACTTTTAATGTAAACAATCAGTTTATCTGAACAGCCACGAAACTATCAGCGCCGTTCATTAAAACTTGACGAAGCCTTAAAAGGACCGAAATTATAGTTAATTATCGGAATTGGCTGCCTGTTGTTTAACATGATACCATGATTAAAGACTTTTCGAGTGCGTTGATAGCTACAAAATTGCGTGTAATTAAGTTGTCCAGCATATTTCGGAAAGCAGAGATTTATAGGAAATTAAAAAGACTCTGTATACTGTTCGTTATGTGTGTGACGGAATATCTTCCAATTACATTACCATGTGTGGTAGGAAGGATCTACGAAGCACAAATCGTTTTTTAATGTCTGGAACTTCTATGGATAGTTTAAACTGGATCTGGGGCTGTGAGGCGCCATGTGGTCAGTGTCTCGATCTGCGGATAAGTCCCGAGATAGAGTCCTGGTCGCTGAAAACTCACCGAGTATATGCGGAGTACGTGCTCGTTAAGTCCGTTGGGTCCGGAAGTCATGTGGGCGGTCATTGCGCAGTTTCCCACGGGTACAGGTTGCCGGAGACTATTTCCCTCCCCTTCAGGGACGTGTCTAAATTGTGGAGGTGGCGCGTAATAGATGGCAGCATCTGTCACGTAAATGTATGCATATGAGTGTGAGTGTGTTGTGACTGTCTTACTTGACGAAGGTTTATAAGCGGCTCTCTGAGCAAGCACACAAGCCTGAAAATATATGTATACCAACCAAGCGGGATCTATGGGGCAGACTAAATTTAAATTACATATTAACTTTTGATGAAGCTAACACTTTAAATGACATTTTCAAATTTTAGCATTTCTTCAGGTAGTAAAGTTGACGATAACAAAACATAGTTGAATCTCTTTAAGGTTTTTTCCAATGTATTAAACTTTTAATTTTTAAAATGTAAATTACAACCACAACTTTAATAAAACTTTACACATGTCCCAAAAAAACAGACTAAAACCTTTGATAACTCCACCCTTTACAATAATGTTTGATTGTTTGATTGCTGATATAATGAGGCGTTAAAAACGCAATTAAATATAAAAATAAGACGCATAACTTAAATTTTATTGATGGAATCAGATAACTCCTTAAGAACTCATTTTGTGAATGTATCAATTTCTTTTTAAAATTTAACGTACCAAATTATTTTTTGGTAGCTAAAATTCTATAGTTCTTAATTTATGGTCACCTTTTTGAAAGTATTGGGTATTAATTTCCTTGTTCTTTCAATAGGTAAAAATATTCAAGATTGCACAGCAATCTGACATTATGCAATTTGATTGTACCAGTATAAAAACCTAATTTGACGTTAAGTATAATTTCGTCAGGAGTTGCGTATTACAGAGCAACGCAAAATGAGTTTACTGATATCAAATATTGTAAAAAAGCTGCTATTGCAAGTTGTTTTCCAAAAATATACTATGTATGCCTTTTTAAAAAGAATTTTTAGAAAATCAAATGAGCTACTATACTTTTACATATCATAAATATAGTAGTACAAAATTTATTTCGATATTATTTCTTCTTATATAAGGTTTTTTTAATTAAAAGGATACAAAAAGAGTGTTTTTTATGCATCATGACCTTTCCCTGACCAATATTTGAATTCCCAATTGATTTATAGTAAAATTTTAATATAAGTTCGAAAATTTTTACTTAAAAATTTTTGTTGCATACACCTTCTTTAAATTAATACCCTCTCTCTCCCTTTAAAAACAACACCATGTAAAATTGTATAATTGGATAAGAGGGTTATTTTAAATGTAAACATTGAATCATTTGCAAAATGCAATATTTATCATAATAAAAGTTTCAGAACATAACAAACACATAATTACATTACCCTTATTAAATCAACTAATTTATGAAATATTATTATTATTGCATATTCCTTAGTGTATATTTTACAGTTTCTCGAATAAATTAATTTTATATGACTCTGTAATCTGTTAGACGATGATCAAAATTAATGAAAGTTTTTAAGAGATTTTTTTATTTTTAATGTTATCGAAAGGAATTAAGGAATTTCTTTTGTTGATTCCCACATAAATACATATTTCAAGACTCTAGTATTTTGCGAGATAATAAATGTTGAGAATTAATTATTTTATTGAATTCAATTTTTTAAAAAATTAATTCAACAAATGAATATTCACTTTAATTACCTCAAAAGAGCATTTATTTACATTAATTTATTTCGAACATTCCCGCTTATTGCATTATATCACAGAATTAATACAAATATTTAACATTAAACATTTATGGAAATGTTGGTTTACCGCTTAAAATGCTAAGCGAGACACTATATAAAGTGTTTATCTCAATACCTATTAAAATTCAGAATTGATTTAGGTTAGAATAATGTGCGATCATTTTACATAAGTGTTTTGTATGAATTCCAGAATATCTAATTATAAATGTATTCATGAAAATCAATTATCTTTGAGAGATTTATATCTTTCAAAGTAAACAAAATTTTATTATTAATTAGATCTTGAAAGTTGAATTTTGTGAGCTTATGTTTGTGCGCAACATATTTTAATGTACAGGGTGGAACAAAAGTAGGCTAAAAGTTAATGCTGTACCATTGGTAAGAATTTTGGGTTATTTATAACAGGTATATGACATAGTCGTGCCTAGTTTTGTTGGTTGGCTAAAATAAAGTCGCACTACACTACATCGTATCTTATCGAAAGAGTAGTGATTCATGGGCTTTGTTTAGTTTAGTTTCGAGATAGCTTTAGAGTATTTATTAGGATCGTTTACATGAGCCATCGAATCCATGGATTGCCAAAATCCCCATTAGGGGTAAAAGAGGTCGAGCAGGATTTCTAACCCCAATGATAGTCTGTGGCCGAATCCATCGTATGAAACATCAAACCCTGCTTCATTGGAGGGTTTGCGAAGCCCCCCAATGAACCCTGCAATGAACCCCCAATAAACCCTGTCTAGGAGAAAATCCCCAATATGGAAAAATTGCTGAGGCTCATGTAAACTCGCCTATTTGATGCTTGAGGAATAAGCAAATAATATTTCCACAGTATTAAACTTCGAATCTCGCCATCTGCTAGCTTCCCATAAAATGATTTGTTCTGGTGGAAAATTTGTGGTTTCGTTTCTAATGCAAACCATTGCTGGGAATCTGAGTGAGGAGCACCGAAGCGACGGCGGGTCGTTAAGACAACTGAAAGTATGGAAAATGCGGAGACAGTGAGTAACATAACATTCATAAACATAAAGAAAAAACCACTCTACTAGCGTCTCGAGAACTGATTATCCCTAGAGCAAAGTTACAAGCCTGATGGAATAGCCGAACTTTAAACCATACCGCCTGTTACGAAGCCTTCTTGAGGACGATCCTAATTACAGTTGTGTGAGATAATGCGCAATCAACTGACTGAACATGAAGAACCACAGACATGCTTTCAAAAAATAACTGTTTCTGTATAAATAAATGTACATATTCCTAACTAACTGTAAGGCTAATTTCGGGATATCCTGTATATTAAGAAGTTACATTTCTGTAAAGTTTAAATGATATCGCATAATTTTAATATGAAATTTATAAAAATTCCAAATTCTAAGTCAAAAGATTTTCATCACAAAATTCCTATTCTGAAGTACACAGTGGAATATATTGGAATATTTTAAAGTCTGTTTTAAAAGTATACGTAACTATTTTTCAGTCTTGTGATTGAATAATTAAAAATAAAAGAAATTAATTTTGGTGGTTTTTGAAAACTTAAATGCTTTACCTTTTAAGTTTAAATACTCTTTAGTTTTTCAAATTCTATTTGGTAATTAATATTATCCCACTTTTTTAAATAAAAAAACTATTAAAATTTTGCGGTTACACCATTTTTTAAATTAATTTTTACTATTTACTTTACAATCTTTCAATCGGGTGAATGTGTACTGATTTTTGTATTTAATGTTTCAAAAAAGTTTCAATATTTTTACACTGCATGTTAGAGTATTATATTTAGTTTTAATTTTGTTAAAAAAATATAAGCATTATTTTTATTTCATGTAATATTTTGTAGTTTAATAAAAATATATTATAAAATTATATGTTTTATTTTAGAAAATAATTTTTTGATCTCCAAAACTCATTTTATCATTTAAAAAAAACATTATTTATAGTTAACAGTTACTGCAGTCCTGTGTAGATGGAGTAGCTAGGGATAAATAAGGTAACCAACCAATTGAAACACGAAAAGGCATTTAAACGTCCTTTGGTCTTCTAATGAAAGTCTGCAATTTTGGAACCTTGTGCAACTGACCTTAAATGACTTCTGTTGAAATTGTGCCAGGTGCTTTTTATATAATTTCATCTAAACTCTTTTGTCTTTTTACAATTTACGTGGCATTGACCAAAGCCTCTTAAATGTATATGTATATTGTACCATTGTAGAAAAGGGTGAACAACTTGACATTTTTATTTTACAAATGACATTTTGTTTGAGCTTTTATGTATTTCGGATTAATTCTGTGGCTAATAAACGAAAGAACGAAAGGAAGTTCCCACAAAACATTTTTATTTCTAGCTATGTTAAAAAGATTTAATGAACAGTTTTAAGAATTTCAATTTGGAATTTTTTAATATTTGTAAAATTGATTAACTATTTTGTATAAAAATGATCTTCAATTTACTTAACTAATATTGAAAAATTATCTGTATGATATAAAAAAAAACATAAACATTTGGTGCATTAAAATTTTTTGCAACGATACCGTTTGAGCTCTCACTTAAAATATCAGAACTTTGTTAAAATATATTAAATCTTATTAGAAAATGTCTTATAGAATTAAAATTTTATATTAGTGCAGTGTATTATTTATTATTAATATCAGAATTAAAAGCTTTTCAAAAAAATTGATTCCGAATTTGTCAATTCTAGTATAAATCACATAAAGTATTCCTGCTTTTGCACTGAACTATTTTTAATATTTCATAGACATTGCTTTAGGGGGGGGGGGGGGTAGATGTGTGAAAGTAGAATATCATGTACCTTCAGAATTAAAGATAGAAATATCGTATTTTTACTTTTTAAAACTTGATAAAAATATGTAGTCGATTCAAGTTTGAGATAGGTTGAAAGATATTAGACCCGCATGGCTTGAAAGCCATTTTTATATAGCAAAGAGTATTTCACACGCAATAGTAAAATATATTTCGCAGCAGCGACGCTTGAAAGACTTTAACACAATCCTATTTATATTTTCTCGGTTGCTTATAATTAAAAGACAACATCCAAGCAAGACACCTAAATTAAGCATGCTAAGCAAATAAATGGAAGTAAGAAATTTACTCAATTCAACCAATAATACAGAAATATTTTAATGCATCAATGTTTGGTTATTAAATGATTAGTTTTGAAAATTTATTTGAACCCCATTCGGTAACGTCAACACAATTTTAACTATTAAAAATAATTTTAACTTTAAAAATGAGTTTAAATTATTAAATTAAGTTTTTACTAATGAGAACAAGTTTAAACGATTCAATACTAGTTTTGATAATTAAATTAGTTTTTTCTACATTTAATAGCCTGTATTACAAATTCATAGCCAGATGTTTCATCTTTATCATCAAAAAACACGTTATAAGATATAGCACGCTATAACTATTTATAGCATTTTTTTTAATTATTAGAAACCAAACTTCATACATATTCCTGATGTTATGAATCCTCTCTTCAAAATTTAATAAGTCTTAGTGATAAGGAAGTTTTATAAAATGACTTTGATTTAAAATTAATTGTGACGGATTAGATAAATGAAACTCTATTGTTCTTATTTTATTTATTTTAAATTTACATATATTATTGCTTATATAACTTAATTTGGCCTTATATTTTCACAAGTATATGGTTTCAACACATTCCTTCAAAAGATTAAATATCAAAATATCTATTCTATTATCGAACTTAAATGTGTTTTTAAAGAATTCATAATTTACAAACGTTTGTTTAAGACCAAAACTCTTTAACAAGTAAAATTCTGAAACCCAAGTTTACTTTCATTTAATGACGGTGTTCATAAATATTTGTTTATATATAATTATTCCGTGGCTTGTGTTTTTTCTATTAACGATATTAATAATTAACGGGGTTAAATAGGTTGAACTAAATAAAATGCCTTGTGGGCACTCCAAATCTGGTCTTTGCATTTAAATAATTAATTTTTCCACACTAAAAGTGAAGACCCCCCCCCCTTTTTTTTTAAATGTGGGACATTGCATACAGATGTCACCTGATTTAGAATGGAAGCGATGGCACGCTCAGCGCCATAGTAACCAAATTCCAAACACTTGCTTCGCCAAAAAATAAAAATCTATATCTTTTCAACCATGGTTGGTTAGCGAGGAAACCAATGTTGCGGAGTATGGTTACAATTCCAGTCCCCTCGGTGAATTAAGAGAAAGAAAGATGGCCTGTAATTAGGCCGGCTGACCAGGGCGCGCTGAAATCCCAATCCCACTACTTTTAACTACTGGAGCTGTTAACCTCTTAACGATCGCATAACTTTTAAGAAAACGGTCATAAACGTGTTATTTTTATCTCTTAAAACTGTGTTGAAATATGTGTCTGAACAATATTAATTTGTTTTTTATTTTTTATTTGTGCTTAGTTTGATATTAAAAAAAAGTTAGTTTATCTTGTTGGAGTTTTAATTGGTAGATTTAAGTTTTAACGTTATTTGGACGTTACTACTGAACACTTCAGTCTTGAAATATCGCGGGAGAGAGAAATAAAAGTTTCATGGGAGCAAGAGGGTAGTGGTTAATTTTCAAGCCAAAGGTAGGGGAGTGGGGACTCTAAATGTGAGATGTGATTGAATTTCGATACTTAAGTTTTAAAATGGGCAATTCTAGTATTATTTTCTCTTTTTTATTAAAGACTCTCTTTGTGTTACTTCAACAATTAATTCAACAATATAGAATAAATTCTTTGCTACTAACTAAATAGAACGTGAGTAAAATAACATTTAATTTGGAGAACAACTAATTAAAAACAAAAATAAGTTCCAAGCATATTTTCAAATTTGATGAAAGAGTAATAGCAACTAGAAAGTTAACTTTTTCAAAAATAAACAAATTTCATAAATAATTGGTTTTCTATATAAAAATTTAACTACCTCAAACCATGACAATAAGTTATTTCATTAACAGCTTAAGGAACAGGCAGGTACAAAAACCTTTGCAGTACAAAAACTAAATAAATAAAAAGATATAAAAAGGTACAAAAACCTCCAAAAGCAACGAAAATATTACTAAACTCAAACAAGGAAAATTAAATAATAATGATCCTGACACTAAAAAAAGGGATTGCAACCATGTTATTTACTAAGTTATCTTTATTATTTAAGATAAATCACACACTTCTTTCTATTTATGATGTAATGTTACCCCGTAAAGATGTCAGCCGCTCTACCTACAGTGAAGCGTTGCAGTCAAGAGCACGTCAAAAAAAATTTATAGTTTCTTACTAAAACAACTCCCTCACGTTTTACTTTTCGAAACTGAGACTTTGTTCTAAAATAAAGTAAATACATCTATATAGTTTTTATGATTAAAAATTGGAATGGTACATAAAATAAGAACAAAAATAATAGTTTTCCTGGTAAATACCAAGAATTTCCCCTTTAGTTTTGAGCCAAAAGGTTTTGATTTCAAACATACAAGATGCAAACTGAACATTGGAATCTAATCAGTGACTTGAAATAGGCAACTGAGAGCATCAAATAGAAAATACTGAGAAATCCAAATCAATGGTGTGCATAAAACCCTTTAAAGTGGCTCAGTGGCTGAGAGGTTAAACGTATCCGCCTCATAAGCCCAAGATCGCGGGTTCGAGCCCCCGCTGAGTCGGATTTTCTGGATGGGAAAATTCTGGGCACGCATGTCATATGATTATGTGGTATGTGTAAGAGATCCCTGGAGGGCCCATTTGGCCTGCGTTCTCTCGGCAAAATAAAAAATCTCGGCATACTTTAACGTCCACAGAGAGCTCAGATTCACTGTAATCTGTGAGTCAAAATTGGTAGCAAGGGTTGCCTAGATGGTGCCACAAAAAATGACTCTCATTTCTGGCGAATGCGCCGAGTCTGCAAAGGCTTGACCGCCAATGTTGCAGTCCCATTAGAGAAGAAAAAAGAAGAATAAAACCCTTTAAGTACGATTGGCATACATGTACCGGTATTTAGCTTCGTGGAAGAGAAGAGGGCGCCAAATTTGAATCGACCATTCTTTTGAGTAAATGCCAAGAAAGCTGGAAGTGTTTGGAATGATAAATGAGGAAGATAACCATTAGGTGGTCTATTAAATACTTGCTGTTTTATAAAGCGAGGGAAAATGATATGAAATCTTCATTCATACCTCATTAATTGCTAACTAATTGTTCCATATTTCATAATGTTTATCACATACTATTTGATTTAATTATAGTTTACTGAAATGTGATAAATATTGCAACAGTATGTGATAAGTACTATTATTTTGTCAATATTTATATTAGGATAATAAAAAAAATCGATGTGATATTAATATTTTTTATATCATTTCCAACTTCAAGTTAGATAATTAGGAAGAAATTAGTGCAATGAATTATGCGTTTAATATTACGATAAATTATTGTTTTGACGAAATTATGGTGTAAATATATTTCTATATCATTGAGTTTTAAGTATCATTAAATCATTAATAAAATAATTGCTACAATTGTACGAAAGTTAGCTCGGAGCCTTCTCAAGAAATAGTTTCATCATAAGAAAATTTATTTAACTATACCACCAAGTTCTTAAAAGCATGTAAATAAATGTTAAATAACTTTCAATAAACTGCAAGAAATTCTAAAAAAGCATCATCTTAACAATACCATCCTCTGTCAAAATAAACGGAAGGAATTCCAATACAAACAAACTTTTACAAACCAAAACCCAAAAGTTTCAAGACTCATATTTTTGTCAATCGAATCCATCTCTTCTTCACTATCTGAGGGTATACTTTATAGAAACTACACACTGATCGTGTTATACTTTTTGTTTTATTTTTTAAAGTAAAACTTATGAATGAAAATTTATCGACTCTTTAAAAAAAATATTGAAAAAAATTATTGAAAATAGCACCTTAAAATAATTTTCAATAAACTACTAAGAATTCATCTAAGACCATCATCTAACCATCTCATCATAACTCTCCCTACGTTAAAACAAACCAAAAGAATCCTCACAAAAACAAACATTTAAAAACCAGAGCCAACGGTCTCAAGATTGACTCATATTTGGGTCAATTCTATTCATCAAGGCTTGAGAGTATGTACTTGATTGAAAGTGCAAACTAATCGTGTTATGTTTTCTTTTAAATTTTTTAATACTTATTATAGAAAAATAATACTTATTATAGAAAATACTTATTATAGAAAATACTTATTATAGAAAATACTTATTATAGAAAATACTTATTATAGAAAATATGTTAGCGATTTCTTAAAAAAGACACTTTGAAAATAATAAAATATTTTTTAATAAACTGCAAAGAATTCACCATCTGAGTAATACCCCACTCCCTATAATAAAACAAACCGAAAAAATCTCCAACTAAAACAAACATTTACAAACCAAAATTCAACAGTCTGAAGATTGACCCATACTTCGGATAATCAATTTTCGTTTATTCCTCAAGATCTGAGAGCATGCTTTACAGAAAGTGTATCCTGATGGTGTTAAATTTTTTCTTGACTTTTAGTTATATTTATAGTGGAAAATTCATTTACTTCTTAACAAAAGTCCCTTTGAAAATAACCCCTTGAATTATAACTCACTAAACTACAAAATATCCACCATAAAAGAATCATCTCAACAATAGTCTTATGATAAAATAAACTGAAAGAATCCCCACCAAAAACAAGCATTTACAAACCAAAAGCCAATGGTCTCAAGATTGACCCATATTTATGTTAATCAATTCCCATCTATTTCCCAAGATCTAAGAGCATACATGATAAAAGTGCACACTGATTGTGTTATATTTTCGATCACACATTTTTAAGTATTTATCACAGAAAATGCATTTACTTAAAAAATATATACTTTTTGGAAAATAACACCATACATTTCATTCAATAAACTGTAAAGAACTCGCCTAAAAATACCATCCCAAGAATACCCTCCTATGATAAAATAAACAGAAGGAATCTCCAACTAAAATAAACATTTACAAAGAAAAGCCAACAGTCTCCATATTGACAAATGTTTTAGTAATCCATTCCCATCTATTGTCTCAAGATCTGAAATAATACAGATTTTATAGAAAGTACACCATGATCAATTTATATTGGTGCTTAATTTTTTTTTAAGTAATACTTATTACAGAAAAATATTGACTTCTTAAAGATGACCCTTTAAAAATAACCTCTTGAAACATTGCCCAATGCACTCCAAACAATTTACCTAAAAATACCATCTCAACAATACCCTTCCTATGATAAAATAAACCGAAATAATCCCCCACAAAAACAAACATTTACAAACCAAAAGCCAACGGTCTCAAGATTGACCCATATTTCAGTCGATCAATTCCCCATCTGGCCCGGTACCCTTGGGGAGATAGAGGCCGCTACTTGGAGTACGCCCCTTGAAATCTCCGCCACTGAGGATTAGCATCGCTTTCCAAGTCTCTGCATTTCAATTACCCCGTTCTCTAATCTCTGGCGGTTGGCGCGGTTTAGGCGCAGATGAAGAATTAAAAATTAACATCTGCTAGGAATAGCTAAATGAGTAATGGCGGCGGGGACTGATATGCATATTTCAGTTATTTGTTTGTGAGGTAGCTATATATATCGAATGGTGTTGTGGCTAAACTTATTTTGTTGGGGGTTTGGGAAGAGTATAAGGATGATGATTTATGTTTGGTGATGTTGTTCCGGGTAAAGAAATGAATCATGTTTGGGATTTAGTTGAAAAGAAACAATGATATATGTATTTCCTAAACTTGAAACTGATTTATGAAAATATGTGCATATTTTTTTACTTTTTGTTGAACATATTATTTCTTAACAAGATGACTTTTTTGCATGTTTACGAGAAATAATTATTCTCTTGGCAAATGATATTACATTGTTACATAGGAACTTTTTTTCACTTTGTAGAACGATTTATAGTTTTAACTTTGATTTTTTACACCATAAATAACTTGATATGATTTTCGACTCGATTTTTAAACTCCATTATGACTTTTACAACAAACAAAAAAATTTCACTTCATTTTGAACACTAGTAAGTAAGAAAATTTAAAAAAAACCCTGAAAATCATCAAAATACTTTCAAATTTAATATTTTAAATTAAAATCCCTTATTATTGTATTTAATGGAATTGTAAATATCCATTTTGAATTATTGATATAAACAGTTAATTATTTAAGAGCATATTACGGAGCATTTTTAAAACTTTAATGGGAATATTTCTCATGATGTCACACTCTCCATGATGCGATTTCATTGGTTGTTTTGTTTTCTTTGACAAAGTATTGAAACTAGCCCAACAGAGCCTAACAAGTCCTGTTTTAAATTATCGCACATAATACATATGTTTAAGACCAAGACAAATATTGAGAACAAATAATATTTTTATACTAATTTTTCCTAAGCTAAACATGTTCTTATTTATCAATGAATTGAAATTAAGATCGGATTTTTGTGGCTCTTCCTAGTAACCAAGAAGTATTATTATTTCTTTAAACTTTTTAAGTTTTGTTTAGATTAATTGCATTGGATTCGATAAAACTTGTCACTCACTTATCCGTAAAGTGTGAATCAACAAATTGTCCAATTGAAAGTCAAATAGTACGGCTAAATAGTAAAGTAAAATAATAGAAATACTATTTGGAAATTCCACTGAAATATAAAATAAGCAAGATTATAATTTAGTCCAAAATTGCCTATTTAAAAAAATACATTTTTAATGCATTATAGATAAAATTCTACTCATTGTAACCCTCATTATAGTGAAAAAATTAAAATAAAAGCTAAATAATCTACATTCTACTATTTTATAAAAACGTCTTATTAACTTATTTAGATAGATAACAAACTCTTTTTTTTTGTAACGTTTTCAGGTAACGACGTTAACAAAGAGTAAAATTAAATAATCCCATTTCGTTTTTGGTGTTAATTGTACGTTTTAATCGTAGCTAAATTTTTTAGAATAATTTGCTGATTAAAAGTAAGTAATTGATTTAATTATTCGAATTGTTTCTTTAACTTACATAAAAAGTTAAATCTTCGATAATTACTAAAAAAATTAGAATGGAATGCTTTTAATTTCGGTTATGTGAGAAAGAATCTCGTGAAGAAATCAGTTCGTTTTTTATGTGTTATATATTTATGTTTTCAAGACGATTTTATAGTGTAAAATATTATCTGGTTTCTAAGTTTTTTTAGTATTAATAAAAGGTTATTTCATTCCTGAATTTGAATTAAAAATAAGTTTGGTTATTAGTTATGAAGATTTATACACTTAGCAATGCTATTTAAAATTAAGCAAACAAATTCACAATAAATTTCTTATTATACCTAATCTTAGAGTAAAGAATCCTTGTAATTGCCTATGGATGTAATTTATATGGAGTTCTTGAAATCCACAGATAAAATACAGTTACATGACAGGATAAACATACATCCATGCAAGATAACACAAATAAGTAAATACACAAGACTACTAATACACAATAATTCTTAGAAGTAATCATGACTTTAAAGAAACAATTACAATTTTCAAGTTAATCCACAGTTCGTTAATTAAGGCGTATAATAAGTGCAAAATGTTTGATTAATAACCCGAATGTGATTTCTATTTCAAATATTTAAAATGGGAATATTTCTTTTGACGTCACGCTTTCTCTAGACTGCGATTTCATTCGTTGTTTTGTTTTCTTTGACAAAGTGTCGAAACAGCTAATTGGTTTAAAAAAGTTCACGTGATCCGAACTGCGATATCATTGGTTGTTTTGTGAGGCATAGTTTTGAAACAAGGCCCATGCTTTGTAGTTTAAATAAATAAATAAATAAATAAATAAATAAATAAATAAATAAATAAATAAATAAATAAATAAATAAATAAATAAATAAATAAATAAATGAATGAATGAATGAATGAATGAATGAATGAATGAATGAATGAATGAATGAATGAATGAATGAATGAATGAATGAATGAATGAATAAATAAATAAATAAATAAATAAATAAATAAATAAATAAATAAATAAATAAATAAATAAATAAATAAATAAATAAATAAATAAATAAATAACAGCTTTTAAGCACATACTTTTTTTTTTACTGGAAACCACTGCATTGTGGTCTCAGCATCTTGAAATTGGTAATTATGTGTTTTATTTCTTAAAAAAGTATATATTTTTTGCAACTTGGCAAACATTTAAAAGCCACGAACTAGAATCGATTAGCGGAACTGTTTTTGAAAACTAAGTACATAAATAATTCCCCAAATATTTCTCCAAGTTTTTTGGTAGTTTTAATGCATAACTATATTAGTTTCGATTAGTCAATAAAGTTTTTTTTAATATTGAATTTTATTCCAATTGTTCTCAATTCATTTATATTTTTTCGTGCTCAATAGTATAATTTATTCCAAAATTCTTTGTTTTCCTTTAATGCTTAAAAGTTTTGCCGATATATAATTTTTTAACCGATTTGTACGTTGTTCTTTTGACAAACCGATTAGCTTTATGGGTTTTTAGATAGTTCTTGTCACGAAATGCTTTATTTTTTAAAATTTATTATTTTCATAATATACATATTTACAGATTTAAATAAGCAGCCTAATTTCCATAAAAGCCATTTCATGGAATACAAAAATCTGTAAATCAATTATGAATATTTTTGTATTACACTTAGTATGGTAGATCCATTACGCAAGCTTACTGTTAGGACACAGGGCTCGTCATGTTTATATGATCTTTACTGGGTGATACCTAATAATTTGTTTTATTTCTATTTTCCACAACCGATAAACAACTACCTAAACGACTTTTCCGGGTATTGTGATATTTTTTTAAGTCTATTTTTCGTATCTAATAGTGGTGCTGCTACTGTTGCCATGGACTATGGAGTGAGAAGCAACAACAAAAGTAAACCACTTAGGCAAAAAATTATCTGTTAACTTTGTGATGCTTGACAAAGCAATAATAGCTCAACTACAAAGAATCACTAATTGTTCACTTATTCAGAGCATTGAACTCTTCCAAGGTCAATTTGACTATTAAATGTATTGTGTTAGTTTTTCTTTATTACTTCTTCCATCTTAAATGAATCAACAGTTTTGAAAAGTTAGTCCAGTACTTTATGCATCAGTCTTTTTTCATTTGGAAATGATTTTAAGATTATTTCTTAAAATCTATAATAATCTAAATATTAAGTCTTAAAATCTATAATATCTAAATAAAACTAATTCAATTTTTTGAACAAATAAAATATTTTAAGTAAATGTAATTTTAAAGTTAACCCTTTCCTTACCGAAGCACCCCAAAACGCCCGAACAACTAAGGATTCGGTAATTTATTCCTATCTAATATTACGAGGAAGCAAAAATCCTTCGTAGCGAAAGGGTTAATACAGTGATAGCTTTTATACAGTTTTTCCCATTTCCAAGCTATTCGGAAGTTTAACGTGTATAGAAAACTTAAGTATCCCATCACTGTGACATTACACAATGCTTGACATATATTTCCTTTTACCAACTGTTGATTCATTTAAAATTCGGATTTTCAAGGTCGAAGCAAAGGCAAGGACATTGTAAAGCAACTTGAACAATCTCAGACACCCAGACTAGACTATCCGGAGCCAATTATTCGCCAAATAGCTTTCAGGAGGAAGATGGGGGGCACAGTAACGTTTTTAATTTGCTTCCGAAACCAGGCGCGCAACCACGGGGGGGGGTTTTTAGGGTCAGAACCCCCCCCAGAACCCATATTATAGTCAAATTTTATTTTGTTAACAACAAAAAAATTCGAAAGTGATAAAAAAAATTCCAAGAGAAACACTATTTCGCTTTTCGCATTTATATACTCGCCGCCAACCAAATAAGAAACGGTAGGGATGGTGGTTTTTCAGAAAAAAAGCAGGTGTTTCAAAAACCGGTTTTTCGGTTTTACTGAATCTTAAGACCGGCCTTATGAAAAAACCGGTTTTTTGGTAAATACCGAGGGCAAAAAAAACTGGTTTCGGTTTTCCATCCCTCAAGTGTTTCAAATAAGGGTGGTGGCAGTATAAATCTCTGTAAAACAAAATAGTTCTAACGAAACTTTTGTAATGTGAAGGGGGGGGGGGGGGGGGGGGAGTCGATAAAATGACATGTCTTGTCGATTTATTCATTTTTTGTCGTTTTTTGTGACAGTTGCTCTAATATTGTACATTCAAAAACGTTTTCATTTCATGCCTCTTCCTATGCAATTTCTACTGTAAAGTTCCTGAAGATATGAGTATGTTTGTAGGGAAAGCCGCTTTTTTCTCTCTTTTTACAGTTTTGTCTGAATGCTTAATATAAATCTAAGGATTGCTGTTAAGTTCCGTTTTCATTGCATTTTAATTGCTGTTTACATTTAAAACGTGTTTTATATGAATTAGTTGATATTGTTATATAACGACATAAAAGCATACAATTTTTAAATTATTCCACATCGGCGATTCGTCTGTACGACGTCTTAAGTGTTAGTTATAGATACAAGTAACATCGTTGAAGTTTGGAACATTAATCAGTTAAATGTTTTTTTGTTCAACTTAAACTTTTAAATATGTCGTGTTAAAAAGTTACGCTTCAGACACAAATTAATGTAGTCAATTAAAAAAAATTGTCAACAATTAAAATTAAAAAGTGCCCGAAAATAATATATGTTTTGACCAAAAAGGCATAAAAACGGTTAACCTAAATCTTAGTTATAGTATACTTAATAAAGCAACCCCTTGTAGAGGAAGTGCACGTTAAATATGCTCCAAAGTCCTGAAGCTGCGTACGATGTCGCCCTTAACGGTTGCGTTAACTGTCATCATTGTGTTGACGGCTCGTCATCTGACTATGATTTTAAATTACGACGCCCGTCGCCAATTGCTATCGTATAGCTCTAGTGCGGCGATGATTCAAATTTGAACTAAATTTATAATAACTTTTATTATCACAAAAACCAAAAAATAAATGTAAACGAACGCCAAGGGAAAACATGAAATTCAAAAAGCAATCTACTGTTGACCAACGTGGTGCCAACGAGACTGATATTATGAATTCCATTACCCATAAACAATTCTAATCGTTCTAAAAAAAGTCTAAACGTTTGCTATTGGCGTAATAAATTTCTCTCATTTCCTTTCTTTCAGAGTCTTTTTTTTTTAATAAAGAGTGGCGCCATCACCGATGATACAGTCGAAGGGAGTATAAGAAAAAAACCTTAAAAATAAAATATTGACTGATTTATTTGAAATTCGCTTTTTTTAGTTTGCTTATTATAGTACATACAAGTAAAATCGGTGTATCACACGTTGGAGTTTTTGCGCGCTTTTTTTTCTCGTATTCTATTCTTAAGATTGGATGGATGTCTGTCATGTGAGCAAAATATTGGTAAGTTTAATTTCTTCTCTAAAGTATCTGACGATGAGTATGCTTGTTATTAACTTGGGGCGCGTTTTTTTTAAAAAACCTTTCTATTTTTTTTATCTGAATGTTTTAAACATAAATCTAGAAATGGCTGCTCAGTCACTTCTGTTTTCATTACATTTTAATGGATGTTTTATATTTAAAGCACGTTTTTTAAAAACTGCTTTTTTTACGGCATAAATACATCAATATTTAAATTATTTTACATCGGAGATTCGCCTGTCCTGTATGACGTCGAAAGTACACTTCTTTGCTTTGTTGAAGTTCGAAATATTAAATAATTTAATTGGATTTTTTTATCAGCTTGACCTTTAAATATGTCCTATTCCTACCAAATTTATTAGTTAGTTACCGGCCAAAACGTGACATGCTTATTTAAAAAATGCCCGATTGTTTTGTTTTATTAAAAAGTTAACGGATCTCTTTTGCCACTTCGCGATCTGACCAGCCAATTCCCGAAATCAAGGAAAGACTAGACATTGGCCAGCCAATTCACTGCGTCCTTAGATACTTCGGGATTTGGCTGGCCAATTCGCGAAGTGTCCGAATTCGGGCTGTGACCGTAACATTTACATAAATTTCTTTAAAAAAAATTGTAGAATTAATTTTGTAATTATAGTATATTTTTAACATTTTAAATTTAAATTTTCAATATATCTTTACTCTTACCTCCTTTTATAATAAAATTTAATATTAGAAGCTTATCGTTGAATTTCTGTACAACAAATCCGGTGATTTAAATTATCTAATTAGTTAAATTATAAATAAAAACATACAATAATTGATTTTTTATTTAGTGCACTTAATTAATATTTAAAAAAAATGAAACATTAATTAACTATTGAATACAAATATAAGTTTCGTACAATAAAAACTAATTGATGTACATAAATAGTAACTAGTAATACTAAATTAATACTACAAAACTGCATGAAAACAAAAGTAAATTAAACATCAATTTTAATTCAAATAGTTTTGATAAAAAATATAAGTAATTTTTATTGAGAGTAATTTTAATTAAAACTAACTTAAATAACAATTAAATTTAATTATCATTAATTTTAATTACAATTAATTTTAATTATAATAAATTTTAATTGCAATTAATTTCAATTACTTTTAATTTTAATTACAATTAATTTTAATTAAAAATAATCAATTGAAAAATAATTTTTAAAAAATGAAACCCCCCCCAGGATTTTTTTCTAGTTGCGCCCCAGTCCGAAACTCATTCAAATCGTGAGTGTTTCTCTTAAAAGTGCATGGGAAGAGTGCTAAAACTACCCCCAAAATTGCTTATTATCGTTGATATGGAAGTATTATTTACTCAATTTAGTGTGATTTATGCTGGTGTAAAAGGATACAAGTTATGATAATGGTCTTCAAATAGTGCTCGTCGCAAAGTTTGAGTACTCTTAAAGTTATCGTTTTTTCCATTAAACTTTCGTTTTCTTGTAGACATATTGATAGAATGACCGAAATTTTTAATCTATTGTGCTTTTAAGTTACATTAAATATTGGACTAAGTTATTTACACTGTTAAAAAGTTTGATGCAGGATTGTACCGGAATTCTGGAACTTTGGAATTCTGGAACTTTGAAATTAGTAAATATCAATAGAAATACTGTTACAAACATTCTTTGGTACTGAAATTATTTTATTTACATCAGCTAACATACATCATTACATTTAAGCCAAACTCAAATCACTTGCTTTTTTCATAAACTTCATTTTTTGCTAATCAGTATTCATGTCTATTGAAAGACCCCGCATTTAAAAACAGCATGTACACATCATCTAAAAAAGACCCATCACATCAAAAATCTTCCCCCAATTAAACACAAGAAATGCATTCCCAGCCAAACATCTCCAAGACTAAGCGACGCTCCGTCAGCTTTTCAATATCTACCAAAAACTTTCGGCCACTCTTATTTGAAACACTTTAGGGATAGAAAACTGAAACTTATTTTTTTTTTGCCCTCAGTTTTGACCAAAAAACCGGTTTTTCACAAAGCCGTTCTTAAGGTTCAGTAAAACCGAAAATCCGGTTTTTGAAACACCGGTTTTTTCTGAATAACCACCATCCCTACAGTTTCTTATTTGGTTGGCGGCGAGTATAGATGATATGTCCCCAATAATGAGACAGATCATTTACATAATAGACAAGAGTCATTCCCCCATTGCTTCTAAGGGAGCTCAAGTCTCCAGTTCGGCACACGCTAATTCGATTTGGTAGCGCCATATTGCCTGAGATGTTTTTTTTTTAACCCTCCGGTACTTGGTTTATCGGAGCAGATTGATTAGAATGGTAATTAGGTTTGAAGTATGGGGATTTGGACCCAGTCCTTTTCTGGTGGGAATGTAGTTTTGTTCAGTGGAAATGGTAATTAGAAGCTAAATTTAGAGATGAATATCATTTTGGATGAAATATGTAAATGTCTTGTGTGTTAAATGATGTATGAAATAAGTAAATATTTTATGATGTAGCATTCAGCTGTGAATCTTTTGAGGGATTTTTAGCCTACTTTTTCTTTTTTTAATTCGAAAGAATTAAAAAAAAAATTAAAAAGTAGGTATTGACATGCGGTCGATGTCCGTTCGTCCGTCTGTCCGTACCCCCTTCCAAAATCAGTTCTATCAATCCGATCTTAAAAACTATTTTTTTATTAGAAAGATATGAAATCAGACACAAAACTTCGATAATTTTTTTTTGTCTGTACGATAGGACGGACATAAATCTACTATTTGCCGACGAATTTCCCATTGGATAAGCATTAAAATACAATTTCCAGTCATTTAAATCGGTTCTATCAATCATATCTTAAAAATTCTTTTTTATTAAAAAGGTATGACCTCAGAAACCCAACTTTCATACTTTTTGTCCATCTGTCTGTACGATAGGATGGACATAAATCTACTATTGGCGACGAATTTCCCATTGGATTAGCATTGAAATTCAATTTCGATTCATTTAAATCGCTGTTGCTAACCTAGCAATGGCATGAGAAACTATTCATTTAAAAATAATATTATTTACGGCAAAATTTATTTTGGTTATAAATCAGTTTAGAATGACGTCGGGAATGTGATTTTTTGATTGTTTATTATTTGTTTACAAAGTAAGTGGCCAGCATAGAGATCTTAATAAAAGTATTAGAGTGGAGATCACGTGACCTGTCTATGCTAACGACGGGACGAGCATGGAGGCCGCCATCTTAGAGTCAGTTCAGTTCAGTGCTTTGAGTTCGGGACCAATTTTTTAGTGGAAAGTGCTTTGAAAAAATAAATTTAATTCTAAAATATTAAAAATTAGTCCATAAAAATACGAGCTGCATTTTGGAATATTTTTAGTGACTTTAAAAGAACTTGAAACGCTTTTCTAGTATTTTTATAATATTTATTTTGTAATTTTAGAATTAAATTTTATTTTTCGCGTATTCTTCTTCTTCATGTGACGGCGATGGCTGCAAGTTGCCAGTGTCGCCATCACATAAAAAAAGAGAATGCTAGGCAAAATATAAAATTTAATTCTAAAATTGCAAAATAAATATTATAAAAATACTAGAAAAGCGTTTCAAGTTTTTTTAAAGTCACTAAAAATATTCCAAAATGCAGCTAATATTTTTATGGAATTTTTTTTTAATATTTTAGAATTAAATTTATTTTTTCAAAGCACTTTCCACTAAAAAGTTGGTCCCGAACTCCAAGCACTGAACTGAACTGACTCTAAGATGGCGGCCTCCATGCTCGTCCCGTCGTTAGCATAGACAGGTCACGTGATCTCCACTCTAATACTTTTATTAAGATCTCTATGGCGGCCAGGCATATTTTTTGCGTACAATCCTGATTAGTTTTAATTTACATTTCCTATTTTAAGTGCATATTGGAGTAGTTTTATGGTTTTTGTTCTACGAATTATACGTTTTAATTATATATTTATTTACAACGGCAAATAAATCATGGAGACGATAAGTAATATTTGTTTTATTTGCGATAGAAAATTAACGAAAATAAAGGGTTTCGGTTTTAAGTACTTTAAATTATAGCTGGATGCTGTGTTTAGTGAAATTTTTTCCTAATGTGTAAAAATGTAATGTAGAAACGATTGCAGATGACACTTACTGTTACGAACCTAGTTGTTTCTAGGTAAGAATTTTTGTAAGTATTTAAGTAACAGAAAAGTACGCTATCTTCTTGTTTTTTTTATAAATTTAGTGCAAAGTTTTCAATTATTTTATTACCAAAAAGGAAATAGTGTGTTTTGCACCTAACTAGCTAGAATCGGAATTGCAATTTAAGTGTGAAGCAGTACCATTTAAATTTTCTAAAAAAATAATGACTGCTTTTGAAAGATTTTAATTAAAATTGTTTAGATCCTCAGAAACTTAAATTAACAACAAAATATAAAAAAAAATAATTTTTTAAAAAAATTTCTGAGTTGTTTTAAACCGTTTGAAAAACTACAACTTTTTTATGTAAACGACTATAGTTTTTACTGAGATAGTAAAACATAATTAATTTGTCGAAAATTTTATTCTCAAATTTTTTCTTAAAACACAATTTAGCAGTTGAAATAATGATCATTTTGTAAATAATGCAGGATAGCAATGGAAATATTTCTTATGACGTCACTCTTCCTAAACTGCGATTTCATTGGTTGTTTCGTTTTCTTTGAAAAAGTGTTGAAATGGCTCATTGGTTTAACCTCTTGCGACCTGGCTTCCCCATTTGGGGACGTTTTTTAAAACTCCCTTCAAACAATTAACGTTCCAAAATTGACCTGGTCCGGTAGAAGAAGATCTAAATATCAGTTTCATCCTTTGATTTACAGGTATTAGTCACTTATTTCTATAAAAACTGGATTTGAATGAGGGCAAATACGATATTAGATTTCTTTAAAAAATTATTTAATTTTTTTTCAAACTTTTCTAAAAGTTCTTTTGATAGTAAATTTTCAAGGCATTTTGCATTAAAAACTGTGTTAAAATAATCTGTTAAATACAAATAAGTATTACGGCCTCTTTTTGTTATATTTATAGCACAAAATTTTTTTATTTTTAAAGTTAAAGGTATGTCCCTAAATACTATTAAACATAATTTTTTAAAAAATTCTTTGATAAACATACTTATTAGCATATATTTCTTTCTATGAAAAGTATGTTTAGATTAAGAATATTCGAGTAGGATTTTGCTCGGGTCTTAAGAGATTAAAAATGTTCACGTGATCTGGACTGCGATGCCATTTTTTAAATATTTTTTTGCAAAGTGTTGAAAGGAGCCCATTATATTGAATGTTTAGAATAATGTTTTAAAAAATCGAAAATATCAATACATTTTTTCAAAATGCACCGATAAAATTTTATCGATAAATTTTATATATAGATTTATTTAATTTTAAAAAAGTCTGTAAAAGTTAAATATTGAGGAAAAAGTATCAAAAGTTTTAATAAGTTATCTCGTATAACATTTAAATTATCAAAAAAAAAAACATTTAATGGTCATTTAAACATTTCTCCCTATAATAAGAAATTATATGTGACACTATAGGTGATACAATATCAGAAATGTTTAGAAAGTATAATGACACCCCGAATATTTGATAAAAATTTAAATATCTGTCTGTGAACTTTTACAAACCTTACTTTGTAACAAACCTGATATTTTCTACTTTTTTGTTAAAACATCTACGTGTCATTTCTCACTCTTCTTGGTCATAAAAGTAATTTTCTTCTTTGGTCATTCAATCTCTCCTTCGCAAAACATCATTCTCAAATTTATTCCCAACTAATAAAAGCGTAGAGAACACGGAAAAAAATAGATTCTGGTTTATTATTAACTTATCGATCCCATGCAAAATGCCTCTCCAAGGTACGCAAGGTACACAAAAAAAGATGTTTTTTCGACGTCCATAAAAATTCCAGAACGGGATTTTAATGGCATTTATAAAGGCTTCCGTCAAAAACTCTTTCCATGTTCATTTGGGTATTTATAAGACCATGGTATCTGTACCCCCAGGGTACGGGGAATTCTTAAAATTCGGGGAGTTTTCGCCAAGTTTCCGATTCAATGCTGTAGCGCATTGATAATGTCGCCAAAGCTGCTTACCTCTGGTGCTTAAAATTCTATTATACAATAGTATTTTTAAAATTTATTTAATAGAGCTAATTTTTTGTTCATAATAGAACCTCAGTGCAGGGTTGCAGCTTCGTCCATTAAGTTACTTAAAATGCTTTGGCGAAAAATCGGAAGCTTGGCGAATAAAAACACCGATAAGTAGGAGTTTGCCCGGGGGTACCGCAGCCCATTTCTTACTTCAGTGTCAAGTTGCACTCGAGGTAATTTCCGAGAGTGGTTACTTATAATGCCCGATGCAAAAATAGAAATTTTATCCCTCTTTTGTCCCCTTGGCGACTTTTTATTCATCCAACATACGTTGTTGTAACTACGTTTATATATCGAATTAACATGGTGGATTTTATCACTAGAATTAAGTGCCACTTTTCCTATGCAATATTTGTTTTCCTATGAGTCTCTGAGGGGAAGTTAAAGGAACGTGTACCATGAACTTGCTTCTTTATTTAAGTCGCGAAATGTGAATGGAGATCGTCGATTCAAAAATTTCCCACTACTTCTTGTTATTTAATCATTTTTGTGAAAAATTCTCTAATGGAAATATATTTCCATGCTTATATAATTTAAAAAAAGCTGACTAAAACTTAACATAAACTAAAAAAAGTTATAACGAAAACACTTGTTTTTAAACTATTAATTGTTAACACAGTCAACTATTAAAAAACAAAATTTTAAACAATAATTAATGAGATATTATATGGTTTAAATAAATTCTGATCCTCATCCATCATTAAATATGGCATAAAAAATTTCAACTCCCTTTTTTTTATTTTTGGGATATACGTTCAAAAACTTACAAAACTTTATCTTACATTTCAGAAAAGGCACTTATATTTGATGAAAATTGATGTCTTGCTTTTTAGGATGCTAAATATTTGTTATTAATAAATTGTATTATATATATTTTTTATTGAGTAGTACACTTTGAAATATATGCGTGAGAGTTCTTTCGTGCAAGTTTTATTTTCATAAATCGACTAACACATTGCGTTTTTTTTAAGCATCAACAGAAACATTGCTTTACGAAGAATAGTGGCAAATCGGTTTTCCTCTCAGCCATTCTTATAAACAATTGCATTAAAATTCCTTCAATATTCTGTTTCCGTAATAAATTAAAAAAAACTCAGCTAGTGGAATTATGCATGCATGATAATGGTAGTTCCGAATATAAATAGTATTACGTGCATTACTTTAATTTATATCACTAAATTTAAGCTCTTTTATCCGTTTAACGATAATCTTTGTTGATACAATAAATATTCTTTTCTGTATCCCCCCCCCCCTACCAACTGAAATATCTTATCCTAAGACACCTACAATGAAAGTGATGTAATCCACATGGCCAAGAATTGATTTTATTTCATTTTTAAAATCTTACTTTCCTAGATTTCATTATCTCTTTCTTTGAAAAATAAAGGATGGTGTTTGCTGATACAAGTGTTTTTTACCAATACTAACAAAAACTTGTGTTAATTTTAAATACAAAAAAAATTGTTTACCAGTTATTACAAGTTGAAGTGTTGAAATAATACAATAGTTTTATTGTGACTGAATAATAATGTATGGTTAGAAATAAAAATGTGTTAATGGCGCAGCACGTATGCATTCCTACAAAATGTAATTCAGCATCTGTTCTTTAGTGCTTCGGATAAATATCTGTACTTAAGCCTAAAAATGTATACATTATGATTCTTTTAAATTAATTCCATACTTTTTATACGTATTTTAGAAATCAATATAGTTAAATTTTTGTTTCAATCAAGCGCGCATCGCTATAATAATCATCTCTTCTCTAGATCGTCAGTTGTTGGAACAACACAAATTTGTGTTCGAAGATCACCAACTCAATATTTGCATTGAGACAACACAGTGTTATATGTTGCCATTTTTACACGATAAATGTGATAAATTTGTGTTATTTGAACTCAAGAATTTTCTGAGTGTGGCTTGTAATATCCGAACTCAATTAAAAGTTTAAAATTATAATAATCGTCTCTTCTCTCGATCGTCAGTTGTTGGAACAACACAAATTTGTGTTCGAAGATCAACTCAATATTGCATTGAGACAACATACTGTTATATGTTGCCATTTTTACACGATAAATGTGATCCATTTGTGCTATTTGAACTCAAGGGTTTTCTGAGTGTGGCTTGTAATATCCGAACTCAATTAAAAGTTTAAATTTAAGCCACCATTTTAGACATTTATTCCACAGAAGGAAAAGTTTTCGCATAGAGGCATGATTCCACTGTAATTGCCTATAGCTTATTCGAAGACTGATTGGTTCGATTGTAAGTAAATCTTTTAACTAACCAATCAGTAGTCGTAAAAACTGACTTGTGCAAATTTTTGACTATGTGATCAGACCTTTATTCTTTTACCAAAATTTCGATTTCAAATGAGTGATATGATCTACTATTACAAAACTATAAATAACATTTAAAAATATGTAATGTAGAATTCCAATATTTTATCAAGTACTTTGTACTTCATTGAATTGTTTTGAAGCTTTATAAATATGGCGTTGCCCTGTGGTGCACCTTAAATAACGGTAAATTGCTTTTTATGTAAACTTAGATTTTTATGCCAATACACTTTCCATAGGTCAGAATCCCAACAGGATATTTTAATCTCCTCCCTTTCTAATATCAGCATTAATATAAAAAATAAGCAGATACCCAATTATTCAAATCTTTCAAATTAAACCCACGTGTTTTTACGTGTTTGTACATAATTTTTGCTCGCGCTGACATTTCTTTCAAATTTAAAAATGAAAATAATAAATCTAAAGCTTTTAAGAATGCACAATGCTTTTCCCTTTAGATCGAAAAATCACAAATATTAAAAAATCCAACCCTATATGAAAAAGCCTCAGTTGCACACGTAGGTATTAAAGGGAATCTATATTAAAAGTTTCGAATTTCTGAAGGTAGTACACTCTTAAAAGAAACGAGTGAAATCCACTCCACTAGGAGAAGTGCATTTTCGACACTGGAAAGGAGTGAATATTATATCAGACAGAGTTAAAATCACTCGTTTGGAGTGATCCTTCCGGAGGTTTTACGCGCACATAATCCACTCCAAGAGGAGAACTGCATTTTCCAAACTGGAGGAGTGAAAATTACTCAGACTGACTTAAAATCGCTCTTTCATTTTAAGAGTGTATATAAGTAGGTCTTTCACGATTCACAGACAGACTCTATTATTATTATAGATAAACATCAAAACTCAACTCTAGTGCATGAACACAATAAAATTTCCTAAATCTGTTGAATTTCGACCAATATTGTTTTCCAACTCCTCATTTCCAACTAAAATCGAACTTCCAAAAAGCCATTCGACGTGAGGCAATCCGCACTGACGAAACCTCACGTGTCATTCTCATTTTAAGGCAGGAATTCCAATATCTCTAAACGTGTCCTCTGTAAGTATAAAAAAGAAAATTCCGAACCACAAAAATACCCGCGTAACGCCCATTTGGCAGGCTATCAATTCTCTTAAGATGCACAACAGCAAGTGAGGAATGCAGTCAAAAAATGCGCAGTCGCACTCTACATACCCATACAAATCTTGCGGACAGTGACAGACGGAATCTTGTCACGGTTCTTTAGTCGCCAAGGGCAACGGTGATGGTCTTTTTTATAGGGTCGAGAAATTCCTAAAAGCATTGACCCTATCTGAATTGATTCCAAATTGGCCGACCCAAGGAATAGTGTTTCGTTTCGAATGCTTGGGTTGGATTATCAAATTGAATGTTTTGTAGTTGAACTTGAAATTCTTTTTGTTATTTAGCAAAAGACAGTGACCCATCTCCACCCCCCCCCATAAAAAAAAAGACAGTGACCCATCAAATATCATCTTAATTTCATGGTATATTACTGAATTGTATTAAATATTATTACATTAAATTTTATTTTATTCAAATGATTCCTAGATACCTTAATTTGATTGAAATTGTCTTGTCTAAAACAATCATATTTTCGTTAAAAAATTCAATCTCATTTTTATAGAGTTGAGAGATTTCTAAAAGCATTGACCCTCTCTGAATTGTTTCCAAATTGGCCGACCCAAGGAATAGTGTTTCGTTTCGAATGCTTGGGTTTGATCATCAAATGGGATGTTTTGTAGGTGAAATTGAAATTGTTTTGTTATTTAGCAAAAGGTAATGAGACCCATCTTCAAAATATCATTTTGGTATTAATTTCATTGCATATCACTGAATTGTATTAAATTTTATTATATGAAATTGTATTTCACTGAAATGGTTCCTAGATACCTTAATTTGATTGTCTGAAAAAATCAGAGTTCCGTAAAAATTCAATCAAATTTTAATAGAGTTGAGAAATTCCTAAAGGCATTGACCCTATCTGAGTTGATTCCAAATTGGCCGACGTAAAGAATAGTATTTCGTTTCGAATATTTGGGTTTGATCATAAATGGGATGTTTTGTAGTTGAACTTGAAATTGTTTTGTTATTCAGCAAAAGGCAGTGACCCATCTCCACCCCCCCCCCCCACAAAAAAAAGACAGTGACCCATCAAATACCATCTTAATTTCATGGTATATCACTGAATTGTATTAAATATTATTACATGAAATTGTATTTTATTCAAATGATTCCTAGATACCTTAATTTGATTGAAATTGTCTCTTGTCTGAAACTATCAGAGTTTTGTAAAAAATTATATCAAATTTTTATAGAGTTGAGAAATTCCTAAAAGCATTGACCCTATCTGAATTGATTCCAAATTGGCCGACCCAAGGAATAGTGTTTCGTATCGAATGCTTGGATTTTATCATCAAATGGAATGTTTTGTAGATGAACTTGAAATTGTTTTGTTATTTAGCACAAGGCAGTGACCCATCTCCACCCCCCCCCACAAAAAAAGACAGTGACCCATCAAATACCATCTTAATTTCATGGTATATCACTGAATTGTATTAAATATTATTACATGAAATTATATTTTATTCAAATGATTCCTAGATACCTTAATTTGATTGAAAATGTCTCTTGTCTGAAACTATCAGAGTTCCGTTAAAAAATTATATCAAATTTTTATAGAGTTGAGAAACTTCTAAAAGCATTGACTCTATCTGAATTTATTCCAATTTGGCCGACCCAAGGAATAGTGTTTCTTTTCGAATACTTGGCTTTGACCATCAAATGGGATGTTTTGTAGTTGAACTAGAAATTGTTTTGTTATTTAGCAAAAGTCAGTGACCCGTCTTCAAAATATCATCGTGGTACTAATTTCATTGTATATCACTGAATTGTTTTAAACATTATTACATGAAATTTCATTTTATTCAAATGATTCTTAGATATCTTATTTTGATTAAAATTTGCTTGTCTGAAACAATCAGAGTTCCGCAAAAATTTAATAACATTTTTATAGAGTTGAGAAATTCCTAAAAGCATTGACCCTATCTGAGTTGATTCCAGATCGGAAGACCCAAGGAATAGAGTTTCTTTTCGAATATTTAGGCTTGGTCATCAAATGGGATGTTTTGTAGTTGAAATTTAAATGTTTTCTTTTATTTAACAAAAGACAGTGTATTATCTTCAATCATTTTTTGGATTAATTTTCTTTGCAGGTTTATGGAATTGTATTGAATACAGTCACATTGAATTTATATATTATTCAAAAAATTCATAGATCGTTTAAATTGATTATAATTTTGTTGTCTAGAATAATTGGAGTTGTAAAAAAAAAAGATTATTTTAGACCTATTAATTTGTAGTACGTGTCTTAAGTCCATCAAAAATAAATACATTATTTAAGTACTAATATACATTAATAAGTATTTAATAATAATACATTATTATTAAGTACTTACGTCAGAAAATGCAATACTGCTACTAGTCATTTACAATTATCGAATAACTAATCGCAGTTTCCATTAAAAACAAACAACATTTTTTATTAGTTATAGTTTTAATTAAGTATTTAGTAGTTAAGTATTAAGTATTTAAAAATCCAAAAAATAACCCCAATAATAAAACTACCATAAGATCAAATCACCCAAAAAAATTCCCAGTCATCTGCCTCCTCCCAAACACTGAAGAGCACTGAAGAGCAAGGAGCAATTCTTTGTCCATTAAAGCCTCAAAATAAGCCTCACCCCAAGACCATGAAAAAATTATTGTTTTTTTTAATCTAAGTTGCAGAATGGGTTTTGGTTTGGTTTAACTAACGATTGAGCACGGGCTATTGGCGAAGAAAAGATTGTTAATTTAAGGTGACAGGTCATGGGTCTACAAGGAGCCTTCTGGGCATTTGACTCGACTTTTTTTGTAATTAAGCACCATTCTTTTCATGAATAACCATAAATTTAAACAAAAATTATAAATAATGACTTTTTATTGGTATTCCACTTTTTCTCATACTAATACCTGTCATATACAATTATGTAACAATCTCGGTTTAAATTTAAAAACAACATAAAAGTATTCAAAAATTTAAAGATATTCTTAACAATAAAACTAAATACTAACTATTCTAATAATACAACTAATAATATAAGGTAACATCCCAAAAGGGGAAAAAACAGTCACTAGTTATATGCAATCACACGACAGACAATCTTGGTTTCCACTAAAAAATTCAACTTTCATTCATTAGAAGTATTTAAAAATCGAAAGATAATCACGACAAAAAAATATAATAAGATCAAATCTCCAGAAGAAGAAAAAATCCCAGTCATCTACCTCCTCCCAAACACTCAAGCGCAAACAATTCATTGTTCATTAAAGCCTCAAAATAAGCCTCATCCGGAGAACCATGAAAAAGATGCAAATGCGACTTGGGCGTATTACCGCCTTTGCCCCTTCTGTATGCTTTGCGAAGACCCATAGAAGTTTATGAGCTATGGAACAAATGATCATGGGTATTTTTCTTGGGGTAGGGAGAATGGTGTTTTTTTTTTAAAGTTGCAGTATGGGTTTTGATTTAGTTAAATTAACAATTGAGCATGGACATGGGCTATTGGCGATAAGAGGATTGTTAATTTAAGGTGTCAGGTCACGGGTCTACAATGGGTACTTCTGGGCATTTGACTCGGCTTTTTCTTTCATTTATGCACAATCTTTTCAGCGTAACCATAAATTCAAAACTTTTATATATAACGGCTTTTTATTGATATTCCTCTTTTCCTAACACAAATACTTGTTATATACAATTATATGTGACAATCTTTTTTTTCTCTAATGGGGCTGCAATATTGGCGGTCAAGTCTTTGCAGCCTCAGCATATTCCCCGGAACTGAGAGACATTTTTGGTGGTACCATCTAGGCGGTTCTCGCTACCAATTTTGACACACAAATTACAATGAATCTGAGCTCTACAGATTAAACTCTCAGATTCATATGACAATTTTGGATTCCATTAGAAACTAGCAACATTTATTTATTAGAAGTGTTTTAAAATCGAACGATAAACTCAAAAATAAAACTACCATAAGATAAAATCCCGGTAAGAAAAAAAAATCCCCTTTCATCCCAATTACCAACAAACACTCAAGCGCAAACAATTCCTTGTCCATTAAAGCCTCAAAATAAGCCTCATCCTGGGACCATGAAAAAGATGCAAATGCGACTTGGGCGTATACCGCGTTTGCCACTTCTGTACACTTCGCGAAGACTCATAGAAGTTTATGGGCAATGACCATGGGTATTTTTCTTGGGAGATAGGTTTTTTTTTAAGTTTCTGTATTGGTTTTGATTTAGTTAAATTAAAAGTTCAGTTATGGGGGCTATGGGCGAAGAAAGGATTGTTAATTTAAGGTGTCAGGTCACGGGTCAACAACTTGTCCTTCTGGGCATTTGAGTCTCATTTTTCTGTAAATGCAGTCTTTTCAGCAATAACCATAAATATAAAACTTTCACATATAATGACCTTTTATTGATATTCCACTTTTTCTAATACTAATACTTGTAATATACAATTATACATTAATGTACACTCTTAAAACAAAAGAGTGAAATCCACTTCAGTTGGAGAAGTGCATTTTCGACACCCTAAAGGCATGCATATTTTCTCAGACTGAGTTAAAATCACTCGTTTGGAGTGATCCTGTTGGAGGTTTAACACACAAAGGATCCACTCCAAAAGGAGAAGTGCATTTTCCAGTCTGGAGAAGTGAAATCCACTCAGACTGAGGTAAATTGGGAGTGTTTGTTTCAAGAGTGTATATAACAAGTATTTGATGTATACATTAATATTAAATTCCATTAAAAACAAGCAACACATTTATTTATTAGAAGTATTTTAAAATCGAACGATAATCTCAAAAATAAAACTACCATAATATAAAATCACCAAAAGAAAGAAAATCCCCTTTCATCCCAATTACCAACAAACACTCAAGCGCAAACAATTCCTTGTCCATTAAACCTCAAAATAAGCCTCATCCCGGGACCATGAAAAAAATGCAAATGCGACTGGGCGTATACCGCCTTTGCCACTTCTGTACACTTTGTGAAGACCCATGGAAGTTTATGGGCAATGACCATGGGTATTTTTCTTGGGAGACAGTTTTTTTTAAAGTTGCTGTATGGGTTTTGATTTAGTTAAATTAACAGTTCAGTATAGGCGTGGGCTATGGGCGAACAGAGGATTGTTAATTTTAGGTGTCTGGTCACGGGTCAACAATTTGTCCTTCTGGGCATTTGAGTCTCCTTTTTCTGTAAATGCAGTATTTTCAGCAATAACCATAAATTTAAAACTTTCATAAATAATGACCTTTTATTGATATTCCACTTTTTCTAATACTAATACTTGTTATATACAATTTTATATTAATGGATATAACAAGTATTTGATGTATACATTAATATTTAATTCCATTAAAAACAAGCACCACAATTATTTATTGGAAGTGTTTTAAAATCAAAAGATAATCTCAAAAATAAAACTACCATAAGATATAAAACCACCAAAAGAAAAAAATCCCAATTACCAACAAACACTCAAGCGCAAACAATTCCTCGTCCATTAAACCCTCAAAATAAGCCTCATCCCGGGACCATGAAAAAGATGCAAATATGCGACTGGGCGTATACCGCCTTTGCCACTTCTGTACACTTTGCGAAGGCCCATACTGCTGGGGGCGGGGTCTCTTGATTTGCCGTCTCATGCAATGCTAATGGGCGAGAGAGTAAGTGTGTCAAGTTCAGAGAGTGGGGAAGTTTATGGGGCAATGGAACGGAATGATCATTGGTATTTTTCTTGGGATAAGATCGTTTTTTTTCGTTTGGTTGCATTATGGGTTTTGGTTTAGTTTAACTAACGATTGGAAATGGGTTATTGGCGGAAAGAGGATTGTTAGTTTAAATTAAGGAGCCAAGACTGGTTCTTCTGACCGTTAGAATTGCTTTTCTGTAATTAATGCACGCCAGTCTTTCCATCAATAATCATAAACCTCAAAATGTTATAAAGAATGAATTTTATTAACATTCAAAAAAAAATTTAATTGCTAAGGATTTTAAGATAACCTCTTCAAAATAAATATTCATTCTGATTTTCTAAACAAATGATATTTAAAAAAATGGGTTTCTTTCAAGATATGAAGATGTCTTTTTTTTATTCCAATACGAGTTTTGGTTTTGGTTTAGTGTGATATTGGTCATGGAGCATGAGCTATTTGGCGAAAAGAGGGTCTTTAATTTAAGGTGCCTAGACATGAGACTACAACAAATTTCTCCAAAGTTTAGAGCAGGCAATTTATTCACCAGTTTTTCCATCAATGCAATAATTCTTTAAAAAAAATCATAAATAAGGACTTTTTATTGATACTACAGTTTATACTTCTTAATTTGGAAAGGATTTGAAGATTATCTCTTAAAAACTAAATTTGATTTCTGAATAAATATGATATTTAAAAATTAATTTTTGAATTAATGCAGAGAAAGCTTTCAATATATTTTTGCAAATTTTCTGAAATTTTAGAATAAAGGCGCCAAACCTCAATACCCGAGTAATTTTTTGAAATCAGATTCAAACTTTTATGCAATGCTTATGCTGAATATAGTATTAAAACCATTCCCAGCCATAGCTTTCTTTAGTTTTTAAAAAAAAAAACAAAAAAAACTCTTAATAGCTGAGTTCTCTAGCTTCTTCTTTTAATTTTTATAATAAAAAACATAACAATAAAAATTAAAAAACATAAAAAAATTATTTAGTAACAGAAATTCAAAACGATGAATATAATAAGAGAAAATATAATCAAGAAATTGATCAAATTAAATTGGTTAAACTTAAAACGTTTTTAAGTTCAGATTTTTTAATGCATATGTAATTAAAGCTGCGCTTCATATATGATTTGATGAACTTATAAAATGTACAAAAATAGTTTTATTTTTTTCTAAAAATAATTAGTAATAAGTTTTCATTTATTAGTTCCAAAATTCACATATGGTTTTTGGAGCAGTTTAAAAAATCAATTTTACAAAATGCTTATACATATATTGTTATTTGAATACAGTTTTAATCTGCCGTAAATAACGTTAACTTCAACCCATAAACGACGACTTTATGAACACCATTAACACTTTCATTTCCATATGAAAAGTTAACTTTTCCTGTAACTTAATTTGTCTTACACAAATCGATGGTCTTTATTTGTTTTAAATTTTGATACACTCAAACAGAAAGCTTATTTTCGAGATGCAAATGATCTTGACAATCGTTGTTAGTGGGTTAATAGTCTTAATTATCAAGATTATCTGTACAGGTTAAAAAGAACTCAAGTACTTTTAACTCATCAACAAATCAAAGCATCTTAGAAAACACTCAATAATGCTAAACATCATCAATCGCATTACGAATAATTAATCAACCCAAAGCAAGAATGCTAAATTATTTATCAATAACTAATTCATTATTTCGTTCTCATTGTCTAATCGTTTGCCCATTTTGAAAGCAAGTACCATTCCTTTAGATACAGTTTCCCAGAATCCGATAAAAAAAATGCCGAAAGTGATTGGCTCAAAAATTACATTCCACAACGACGTCACAAAGTTTCCTCGAAATTAATGACGTTACCCGGTATTTGTTGGAAACGCGATTTCAAGTGGTATCTGGATGATTGTTTGTTGGCATTCGTTACCATGGAAACGCTCTGGCAGCTCCCATCTTCTTTTTAAAAGGGGAGGAGAAGTCAAACAGATTTTAACTCTTTTTTCGGATACTTCATTCTTTCGCAATGAGTGATGTTGTATTCGGATTGAGCGTTAAATCCAATTCGGTTAAAGGCTTCATGATTCTTATCGAAGGGGAAAGATTTTATATTTGCTTTTGTGTTCTAGTTCTTTGAAGATAAGTATAGTCTGCGAAGATTTAGGATATTTCTCTGAAGTGCGATTGTGACCATATGATTGTTGGGTATTGATTTATACTTAACACTCAACATTTTTTATTTGATAGAAATAAATGTTTTATTTCAAGATTTATTTTGTGTAATGTAAAATTTATAGGATCGAGGCTTGCTTTTCTTGGTTATGAAACACTAGTTCAAGTTTTTTTAAAAACTAAAACCAACCTTAAGTTGCAGCAGAGAAATGTACTGCGCGGAGGAAACTGGGTAAACAACGCAGCTGGTGCCGAAATTTCGCCTACTCTGATTGGCTGCTCCTCTGACCCTGATGTTCGTGCGCCCTGTTACGTCAAAATCGAACTAAAAATAATTAAAATTACACTCTAACTGAAGCTAAACTAATAAAAATAATAAATTTATATCTTGAAATAAAAAATAAAATTGTTTATTGAATGTGAAACACCTTTTTTTATTCGATTCTCGCACTCGAAAATGAGAACTATTTACCTTTTTTCTCGTGGAACATTTGTATACTGCAAACTTAATGTCGGTTTTTACTGTAAGTTTACTGTATTGCAGATACAAACAAATCGTTAAAAATGATGTATCATTTTGATTATTTAGATTAAGTTAATATGAAGAAATTTAAACACAAAAAATATAAAGGGTATAAAACATTCAAATAGCAATTAAGCCTATATTCTTAAGTCGTACTAAGCCCTAATTTCAGAAAGTAAGCTAAATTTTATTTACAGTTTCTCCATTTTATAGGATTAGGCTCTCACACGCATACTCAGAAAATCTTTTAACAAAAAAAAATGTTTTCTAATGAACAAAAATTGCGCACAAGTTTCTGCTTGTTCAAATAATGTACAAACAATATTCCAGGCCATTTCCTTTTAAAAACCATTTGTTTCCATCTTATTTTACTAAACATAAGGCACAATTAAAACAATTATTTCTTGATATAACCCTTAAAGATATACGCAAATGGGGTTGATTCACTGAGAATCTGGCAACAGCTTTGTGTTCTTGTTTTCCTACTTTAGAAACTTTAGAAGTTCTAATCTGCGGTGTCCTGACTACAACATCAACGACCACACCTGCGCGCGCATCAAAGAAGGTGCCTGCGCTTGCCATTACACATTGCATATGCATGCGCGCGCAGGTGTTTTCGTTGATGTTTTGAAATTTTGAAATTAGGTAGTATTTTTGGTCATTCAAGATGGTAATGGCATCTCGGCAAGTGCCGGGGTGTGTTATCATTTCGAATTGGCGACATTTTCAAAAAGCCGCCAAATCCGGTCACGATTCTTTAGTTTAACAACAAACATAAGTAAAGTATAATTTTTGTTCGTAAAATGATAGCATCAACTTTTCTTATAGTAAGCTAGTAAAAATGATACTAAAATATAAAAATAATTTTAGTTGGCCTTTTTTTCACCTTGCCCAAAATTCGATTTCAAGTAGGATATATGCCGAAGTAGGATACGACTTTGCAATTTTTATGAGAAAAATTATTTCCGGATCTGCATAAAAAATTGAAATAAGCAATTTTTTAATATCATTTCTACACTGTTTTTGTTGTCATATATCTTATATACAGTCCCTCATTCGTCTTCTTTATATTCAGGAACATTTATGCGACATTAAATATTAGATGTCTGTCAGCTAATTTAGGTTGTCTAAAAATTGAGTTTAATGTGTCAGCGAATGTAAGTTGTCTAAGTTTGAGTTGATTTGTCAGCCAATTTAAATGTCAGAAAAAAGTCGGACTCCCTCTCAATAACAACTGCCTGTTTCCAAGTGTGGGCATAAGTTGCAACAGTAATAGTTGTGAGGAGGAGGGATTTTACCTGAAAATTTAACTAAGCAATAAAGTTTATACACAGTATTTCAATTTAGTTGTCATTAAACCTGGCGATATTTTTTAAAAGACGCCAAATCCGGATACGATTCTTTAGTTTAACCTCAATTTCTATAAATTTGTGTCTTCATTCCTCTAGACAATATAAATAAATATAATATTATTCTATGTAACATCATTTTGGATTTAATATAAAATTGACTTTTTTGTTATTATCCCTTTCCCATATCCATAAAGAGATTAAACAAGCATATTCTTTTAACTTTTTATTTACCTTCAATCAACTGAGCAAAATAGCATTTTATACACAATAAATTTAGTTTTCGTTTGAATAATACATATAGAATTGAACTATGCTTAAATTTGGTTTGTTAGTTTAGAGTTTAACCGACATATTTTAAATTAAAATTTTAAATTTCAATTTTTAACTCTTAATTTCGATTAGGACTGAAATAAAATGATGTAAAAAAATGTCGTTTTTAGAAAAATACGTGTTGCATAACACTGCTGGCATTTGTTTCTTCACAGCCAACGATCATTGAAGCACTGTTAGTAACTTCTTTTTCTTTTCTAACTATCATCAAGCCACCATTGGTGTCACTTTTCTCTTTTCCATCCATAACCAAAGCACTGTTTTCGACAGCTTTCTCTTCACAGACCCTTATTGCAGCAGTTATGGTGTCACTTTTCTCTTTCCCATCCAAAGCACTGTTTCCGCCAGCTTTCTCTTCACAGACCCTTATTGCAGCAGTTTTGGTGTCACTTTTCTCTTTCCCATCCAAAGCACTGTTTTCGCCAGCTTTCTCTTCACAGACCCTTATTGCAGCAGTTATGGTGACACTTTTCTCTTTCCCATCCAAAGCACTGTTTCCGCCAGCTTTCTCTTCACAGACCCTTATTGCAGCAGTTATGGTGACACTTTTCTCTTTCCCATCCAAAGCACTGTTTCTGCCAGCTTTCTCTTCACAGACCCTTATTGCAGCAGTTATGGTGACACTTTTCTCTTTCCCATCCAAAGCACTGTTTTCGCCAGCTTTCTCTTCACAGACCCTTATTGCAGCAGTTATGGTGACACTTTTCTCTTTCCCATCCAAAGCACTGTTTCCGCCAGCTTTCTCTTCACAGACCCTTATTGCAGCAGTTATGGTGACACTTTTCTCTTTCCCATCCAAAGCACTGTTTCCGCCAGCTTTCTCTTCACAGACCCTTATTGCAGCAGTTTTGGTGTCACTTTTCTCTTTCCCATCCAAAGCACTGTTTCCGCCAGCTTTCTCTTCACAGACCCTTATTGCAGCAGTTTTGGTGTCACTTTTCTCTTTCCCATCCAAAGCACTGTTTCCGCCAGCTTTCTCTTCACAGACCCTTATTGCAGCAGTTTTGGTGTCACTTTTCTCTTTCCCATCCAAAGCACTGTTTTCGCCAGCTTTCTCTTCACAGACCCTTATTGCAGCAGTTATGGTGACACTTTTCTCTTTCCCATCCAAAGCACTGTTTTCGCCAGCTTTCTCTTCACAGACCCTTATTGAAACAGTTTTGGTGTCACTTTTCTCTTTTCCATCCCTAACCAAAGCACTGTTTTCGCCAGCTTTCTCTTCACATATCTTTACTGCAGCAGTGTTGGTGTCAGCTTTATCTTCGCCAACCACCGGGGAAAGACTTATACGATCAACTTGTGTATTTTCCCCAATTTTTTCTGCAACCCTTTTCTCCATTTCAAAATTTTTCACTGTTTTATTAGTTTCAGCAGTTTTGACTTTTGGCTTTTCCGTTTTATCTGTGGACTTAGTTTTCTTTAGATCAGTTCCTATAGTCTTCTTAGTTGTAGATGCAGCAGCCACTCTGGTTTTTGATTGAGATGGTGACTTTGGCTTTTTCATTTCGGCGGCGGTCTTGGCGTTCTGTGATTCATCTGATAACTTTGCTTTCTTCGGTTTTTCTAATGCTGTTGTTTTCTTTGCTTCAGCTGCTGACTTTTCTTCCATTGGTTTTAATGGTGCCTTTGTTTTCTTCGATTCTCCAGTAGACTTTGTTTTCTTTACTTCTTCTTGTCTATGTGCCTTCTTCGTTGCAGCCACATTCTTTGTTTTCTTTGCTTCTTCTTGTGTCTTTGCATTCTTCGTTGCAGCCACATTCTTTGTTTTCTTTGTTTCAGCTATTGGTTTAGTCTTTTTATTTTCAGTTGCTGTTTTTGTTTTCTTAGCTGCAGGAGTGGCTTTTGTCTCATGCGATTCAGCTTTTGCCTTCCTCTTCTTTTCAGCAGCTGCAGCACTTTGCTTTGATGGTGTTACTGGCTTCTCCTTTTTAGTTTCGTTTGATTCTCGAATTGGTTCAGCCTTTTTATTTGAAGTTGTTAATTTTGTTTTCTTTGTTGCAGGAGAAGATTTTGTCTCATTCAATTCAGCTTTTGCCTTCCTCTTCTTTTCAGCAGCTGCAGTACTTTGCTTTGATGGTGTTACTGGCTTCTTCTTTTTAGTTTCGTTTGATTCTCGAATTGGTTCAGCCTTTTTATTTAAGGTTGCTGTTTTCGTTTTCTTCGTTGCAGGAGCGGCTTTTGTCGCATATGATGCATCTTTAGCCTTCCTCTTCTTTTCAGCAGCTGAAGATTTTGGCTTTAATAGCGTTACTGGCTCCTTCTTTTTAGTATCTTTTGATTCATCCATGGGTTTAGCCTTTTTATTTGCAGTTGCTACTTTTGTTTTCTTCATTGTAGGAGTGGCTTGTGTCTTATGCGATTCAACTTCGGCCTTTTTCTTCTTGTCAACTGCAGTATTTGAAGTTGCTGCCTTTGTCTTTTTAATTTCATCCACTGTCTTTGTTTTCTTCGATGTAGACATCTTAGATGTTTGATTCTTTGTGGATTTTCTTAATTCCATTTAAGTTCTTACATTTGTTGGATAGGTAAAAGAGAAACTATTGCTTTGTCAATTGGGTCGAGCAGTATTTTGCTTCAAAGATTTTTTTCCGATATGGATATTCCTTTAAAACGAAGAAATATTAACACCGTTCCAGATAAATTAAACGTTAGAAGAAAGTCGTTTGAAATTTGAAACTCAAATGATTTTATAATTTCAAGAATGCTACTTGGACACGAGAGTATATTTACTCGCTCTATGCCCGAGACTTACTATAAAGTAACGAGGATAAATTATGAAATACCAGATTTCTGAAATTGCCCATGATTCTGGTTTATCTTTAAAACAATTTTAATAAAGTTTTTGTTGAAGTTGTAAGTTTTACAAAAATTATCGGTTAAAATATGTTTAATGATGTATGGTGAGAGAGCCCGGAATTTAGTGAAAAAATTAGTTTTCTTTTAGTCATCTAAACAAATATAAGAAATTTATTCTCAAAAGCACATTTGATTCATATTCTTACCACGTGATTTTTATTCAATATTTTTTAGATAAAAGTTAAAAATTTTATTTTTTAATTCTAGTGTAATTTTTTTATGTACGCACGCTGTAAACGGATAAAAACAAAAGCGGAATGCAACCGTAGACGAATTTAATTCAAATTAGGCGAATCTTGGCATGATATTATTAAGATCGTTAAGCTGCCACTTCAAGCGACATTTAAACCCGATCACACATCTTGATTTTTATTATAGGAATTTTATCAGGCTGCAAATGTTACATTTTATTGAAAAGTACATGGTGAATTTCATTTAAACAAATGATTATTTTGGTGGATATTTTTACTTAAAACAGTTTGCACAAGTTTTTCGAATGCTATTTTTATTCATGCCATTAACTAAAAAAAAAAGGGGGGGGGGGCTTTCGAAAATGTGCTCGTCTATAACATTATCGATCACTTATATAAAATTGGTGTTAGTCACAATAAAGAAATATTCACATAAAATTTTAAAAATTAATTTATTTCCTATTTTGAAGTTAAAAATTTGGTTTTTAAGAGAACGGTTTTCATCATGAAACTTTCAAAATTATAGAAGTGTGTAAAAACAGGATTTTACTCTAATTAATTATTTAACACTTAAAATCAGTATTTCAATTTAATTTTGCAGAGTACTTTAATATTCTAAATGGTTCAGTCAGTTAAAAAAATATAATAAAAACTTTTGCTTACTGAAAATTGAAACAAACCTTAATCTGATTGAAGACGTCAATTAATATATTAATTAATATACTTATGTGCGACATTTGCTGTAAAAAAAGATTTAGAAAAGATGTCAAGCGAATCCTCCTCAACTCCGCAATCGCATCCTCACATGTAATTTGTTTATTTCCAATATTCTTTTCATAATAAGACAGAAGAAGGTAGTGGTGGTAGTGTAATCGCTTCCATCTGCCTATTTCTAGCCTCCTTGTATGAGCTTTAACGCAGCCAATAAACGCCTCGTAATTGAGAACCCTGGTCAAGTGACGAGGCCGACACCTGAGCGGGCTACCAACGGAACTTCGAGCGACATCGTACGCTGACACCGTCGGTACTTTGGACTCCACAGATTTAACGAGCACGTGTGTCCCAAAGCACTCGGGCAAATCCGTCACGAGTTGGATTTTTCTACTCTTTCCAGTACAGATATCCGATTTATAAGATTACTGGGAGTAGGTGGAATTCGAACCTGAGAAGGTTGAATCCTGAGGCTATTGCCTTAACCACTCGGCCACGGACGGGCCGAAAAAGGTAGTTCTCGACATTATACAGTCTGTATCAGCGGATAATGGTTAGTGTACTAGCCTTTAGAGCTGCTGGGGTCGGGTTCGAATCCCGGTCAGACATGGATGTTTATGACAGTCAATAAATGTTGTTATTTGTCTATGTGTTATTCATTTTTTTGTGACTGTAAAATTTCTTTCTGTGTCTGTCCCACTTGACGAAAGCTTATAAGCGGTTCTCTGAACAAGCACACAAGCTGGAATATATATGTATCATACCATACCATACCATTCAGCGGTTACTGTCTTTATCTGTTTTTATGCGGGTTTTTTTGACAAATCGACATGTAATTTCATTAGAAAATGAAGTTTTCTGTTGGGTAATAAAATAACTATTCTGTTTTCTGACCGAATTCTGCACTCAGATATTTTTTAATTTATTGTACAAAAATTGAAATTTATCTTAATAAAAAGACAGTTTTCACTTTTGCCGAATAGCTGATTCCTTCAAAGATTAATTATGCAGTGAAATGTTTTTTAGTTAATATGAAATTAAATATGATAAAAAAAATACTGATCTTACTACTAAATACACTGCTCAAAACAATTAGGGGAGCACTTTTTAATTCCAACTTTAACTTCACTCCCAACTTTTTAATTTTTATCCTATAAATCTGAAATTAGTTAAATAGGTTCACTATGCATTCGAAATGAAATAGTAAAAAACAGGAGAAAAAATCTTACGTTTTTAATACTTAAATTTAAAGGGGGGAAATGGAATAATAACTTTCTAATAAATTATAACAATAATTTTTTCAAAACTTTTTTTGTTAAAAATAGTTGAAACATATTTTTAAACATCTAAAAAATGCAAGCATGAAAAATTTAGGGTCAATTTATTTTCTAAAACTGTTTTAAAGTGAAATTTATTTTACCATATTTTTCATATTTTCATTAATATTTTTAAAAAAATATTAAATTCTTCAAAATACGTTATTCTTCCATATAATGATGTATCTAACGATACATAAGTTGCAAATTTAACTTAGTCAGAAAAAAATCGCAAGCTGATGATTCCCAATGGAATCATTGGGAGCGAAAGGGTTTAAAACATGTGCTCCCCTAATTGTTTTGAGCAGTGTATTAGAAAACAATGACGTATCACAAACTAAAATGAAATGGTATGGTAATGGTATGATACATATATATTCCAGCTTGTGTGCTTGTTCAGAGAACGGCTTATAAGCTTTCGTCAAGTGGGACAGACACAGAAAGAAATTTTACAGTCACAAAGAAATGAATAACACATAGACAAATAACAACATTTATTGACAGTCACAAACATCCATGCCTGACCGGGATTCGAACCCGACCCCAGCAGCTCCAAAGGCTAGTACACTAACCATTCAGCCACCGAGGTGGCAAAATTCAATTTTTCAAAAGTTCATGTTTCATATCTTGAGAGGCAACAGAAGTGATGAATACAAATAATTTACTTCTCGACCTACGATTTTTGAATAAATGTCACGTGAGAATAGAGCACTGGGAACACCACTTGAAGGAACTCCAGGAATAACATTTGATACGAAACACGTCACCTAAAACAAGCCAATTATTGATCTTGGGAGATTAGAAAAAATGTAACACATTAATTCAATATGCTAAAAATTATAAACAATATTTTTCGTCTAGTTTTTAAACCAATGTGATACTAATTTCTTCGTAAAATACTGAATATTTACACGAATTCTTCGTGCCGTCGTCAATTCTAAGAAAAGAAAAAGAGGGTCATTAGAACATTGCAAATTCGTGTGGATGCTTTGACATCGGAAGCCTTTTCTTAGCAGCTGAGTTTATGCACGCATATCATGCAAGTCTTTTATTCTTTGCTTAAAAAAAACTAGAAAAAAATAATATCGAAAGACTGGTTAACTATTTTTGTGTTTTTATGTATGTTATATTCATTTATTAATAACACTTATTGAGCAGGAGATAAAAAAAACCCTGTTTTATATTATTGTATGTTAAATTATTTTAATTGTAGTTATTTTTTGCAGATATTCATTGCTTTTAAATGCTTCAATGCTAACAACACAATAATGTTGGCAAACTATTTAAATAAATAAAACTCCCTTACGCAACAGCCCGTTCGTGTGCCAATGCCTTTTTCTGCTTATGTGATTAAGGCTCTGGGGTGCTATGCATATGTCCCGGTGAGGTGGTAAAAAGTGCTTAGTTCCCAAGCATTCTTGGTCCTCATTTTCCCGATCTACTCAAGGGATCAAGGGAAGAGTCGCCCAATCCAGGACTTTATCCCCAAACTTGTGCTGTAGCAATGCGAAAGTACTACCACTAAGCCTCTGGGCTTCATTTAAATTTATCTTAAAATATCGTTTTGTCAAGTATAGGGTGATTTTTTTTATGTTCTTATATAAATATTGCCGTGATTAAATGCTTTCAAATATATTTTTTTTCCGAATCGATACTTTACAGCTACCAAACCGAGTGGACAACAATTAACTTCCATAACTTTACTTTATCAGTCCTATTTTTGATATTTTTCTTTTTATTTAAATCTCGAACACGTTAGATAAGGGTGGACTTCAATTGGTTGGGCATTTTTTACGGCCGAATATATCGACGGTGAATTTTAAGGGCGATAAAAACTCTTGAAAAATGTCTGTATACTTCTTTATAAACTGAGAAAGTTTTTATCAGCTGGGCGGTGAGTTGAATGAAGTTTGGAAGTCTACGGTTTGCTATCAATTGGTTAATAGCATTCGAAATATATCATATGAAATATAGATTTTACAGGTGAATGGAATGTAAACGTTATCGAAAAAAAATTGTTAGGAAAGAGATAAACAAGCCAAATATACTGGATCTATCTGAATTTTACAAATATTTTATTGGATTGTTAAAATGTATATGCGTAAATTTTGGTGTGCTATCAAACTTTTACGCCATATTTTTTTCAAAGTAAACTGAATATTTTTTTAGAACTAGATCTAAAAATCTAATAAAGGTTATATTTTCATAGCTTAAAAGTGTTCAAATGCGATGATATTTTTCAGGAAAATACCCATATAAGGCTTTTAATAATATTAACTTTAATCATTTTTGTCCTTAATATTGTGAATGACACAGAGTGAAATAAAATTATACTATTAATAAGCAATATTGAAAATCAGGCAAAATTTTTAAAACAAATAAAACTACTATTCACTTATTAACTATTTTATATGTAAAATGACAGCAATATCGTTGAAAGTAATTCCATTTTAAATACTGTATAGAATAATTTTGTGCTAATAATAGGACTATTTTGTCATTTCTTTTAATGTATTTTATAGTATTTTAATTTAGAAAATTTTCCAGACTAAAAAATTGTAAATGATTATTAAGTCGTTAGTTAATAATTCATTTTACATAGTTTAGAGAAACACAAAACATAATTTTCAAAAAAAATATTATAACTTTTATTATATATAAAATACAATTCTACTTTTTTAAAGAAAAACTTTTAATGTAATTTTAGCTTCTTCTTATTACACAAAATTGCAAAACAACAATCCAAATATTTTTCTTTGCACTTAACAAATTAAAATCTTATTAAATCAAATTAAAAATGACAACTTTATTAAATAATTAGATAATTATAATCTTAGCCAGAATAATAACTGAATTCTTTTTAAGCTATATTTTGAAATGCTTTTGGGAATTATAAATGGCTTCCAGTGACTTTTAAGATTTAGTTTAAAAAGTTTTTTTTTGCCTTCTTTTAAGTATGTTTTCAGCATTATCTATATTCATTTCATCTATAACACTCAATTTTGTTGTTATGTAGCGCAGAAGTTGAATAGTTTTTATGTGCAACTATAATATTTTAATCTATGTGAAATGTTTAATGATAAATTTGTTATACTGAAACTTATCTTACGAAGAGGAGTAATTTGAAAATTTAATAGGTCGGTGTTTGTATTAAATATTACATTATTTTCAAATGTAAAAGAAAAATGTACACACATTTTTTAGTTATAATACAAATATATTTTAATTTACGTTAAAAAAGATTGCATTAAAATAAATTAAAAATGTTTTGTTAAGTAATTAAATCTAGTAATTTTAAATGTTGTTGGTGTAATTTTATCACAAGTATATATTTAAAAGTTAATGATAGTTTTGAGCAAATATTTTCAATCCTTTTTTAGCATGGTTGTTGAAATTTTGTCTAAATATTTTTCGTAAACGGATTATTTTTGAACAGATTTTTTTTAAAGTGTATGCAGCTTATCGTTTGTATGATAGTATAAATACTATTTTAAGAACAGGAAAAAAGAATTTTCTTTAGACATATGACCTACTGACCTACATTTTAATTAATGAAAATATCAGTTCAATTTGTTAAATAATGGACATGATAATGAATTATTTGTACATACTCAGCTTTTTGGCTCACTCTCAATTAGATTCGTGGTTTTATCCCTTGACGTTCGATACAAATTTGATACAAGGTTTTCCCAATAATTTTTTTTTTAAAGTCTCCGAGCATTTTTGAAATTGTAAGGATTATTTTTTTTATTTAATTTGGAATGTATAGTAAAAAGTAATGAAAACTAATTTAAAATTTGAAATAACGTATTCTATTAAAAAGTTAATGAAATCCTACTTTCTATGGCCACTTTTTGGCAAAACCATTTTTACAAAACGAAGTTTATCTGTTCAATTTTTAAAAATCGTATAATTTAAAAAAAAAAATTGTTAATGTTATACCATTTTTAACAAAAGGATATGAAGTAGTGTAAAAAAAATTGAGTTTTCTCTTCATTTCAAAAATTGGTGCAATATTCAACAGCTTTCTTGTATAATGTTATACTAAATGGGAGTTAAGAAAGCTATAATAAAATTACGTAAAGAACCTTTCGCAAAACGCTGTGTAGATTTCCACCAGTTTTTGGCAATTCTAACGTAATCATGAATTTCTAAAATTTAATAAATTAGTATAGAATTATTATTAGAATTAAGAAAAATTATGAAAGCATTACAGTTTATATAAAGCTGTTGTTGATTAACCATTAAGGCGAGTTTTTTTTTGTAATCGAATAATGGAAATACAAAATGTTGCCTTAGGGAAAAGTTTGACTTAGGTATGTAAATACAAAATATCGCTTCAGAATTTACACTGTATAAATAATCCTTCGTCTTCTACCTTCTACTTTCCTTTATACTTTCCTCTGTTTTTTCTGGAATATGGCTACCAATCACTCAGAATTTGCACTAGTTTACTCTTTATATGCTGTAAATTTACTCCATTAAGCTGGAGGGAGCACTTAATGAGACCAGTATTATAGAATAACAAAATAGATAACACAGTAATGTTCAGCAAAATTTTACTTAGACTTCAATTTTGTTATGAAAATTTTGAAATTTTTGTTTTTCTTCTTTTGTTAGCATACACGCAACATTACGTTCAATATTTGAATAATCTGGTTATTCAATGAGCTTCTATAAATCATTTTCAAAGTATTTTATTCAAATAACCACCATTATTGGCAATTCCATGTTTTTCTACCCTTTAAATCATCGAACACCGCCACAAAAGCCATTATAAATCCACTTTTCCGGAAAACACCCACAGGTTTTATAGCTGTTCCTGTTTACGGAAAAAAAACCTTTGCAAATAAAATACAAAAAATAAATCACCAAAAAATATAACTCTTTGCTTTCCCATTGCTTCCGAACAATGGGGCTAGTCGATATCCTTCGTCGCCTTTTACCCTCTCCCCCATTGGTCGAATTGAAAAATGAGTGAGAACAAACACTCTCACTTTAACTCGTCCATTCCAATTTTCCAAAGTGACACGACCAGAGCGCCTCATGGTGGGCAAGCATAGAGTTGAGAAGGAGATGGGAGATGGTTGGCGAGAATTAAAGGGAAGCCTCCAGAATATCGCCAAGTAACCCTAGTAGGCCCAAACTTACTCAGCGTTAGTTCAATGAAAACCGCAACATTTTATGCTTTAAAGAGCGTTGAATTATAAAATAATAATGAATGACTTTTGTGCAGTAGTAGGTTGTAGAACGAGATCTGAATTTATACAAGACGGTAATAATTTCCTTCACGGGTTAGAAAAAAGCGCTGTAATTATAGTTTTATTTAAAGTGTCTGAAATCGCCAAGTAACCCTTGTTAGCCCAAACAAACCACTCACTAAACTTTAGTTCAATGACAATAACAACATTTTATGCTCTAAAGCAGTGGTTCTCAACCGGTGGGTCGCGACCCCCTGGGGGGTCGCGAAGGGATCCTAGGGGGGTCACAGAAAGTTTTTTAAAAATAAAAAAAATATATATTTAAGTAATGTTTTATACAATAATTTTACAACTAGAATGGAAGAAAAAAATCCCCACACATTATTTTACTTTATACCTTGGTTAATTTACATTTAAACCTTATCATTTTAATTCGAGTACGGTTATGTTGCAACAAGCTAATGAGAAACTTGTGCTTCTCGGAACTTTTAAATTCGTAACATAAATGGAACTTTTCAAAATTGGATTTCTTAACTTTAGCAGCATAAGCATTCAGTCTCTTTAAGAATCTATTAATTTTGTCTTGGGTTTTGATTTTTGTTATATTTCGACCTTGTAACTCGGTATTTCGCTCATTTAAGTGCATAAATATGTCTGCTAAGTATGAAAGTTGAAACAACCAAGTAAGTAGGGGACCTAAAAAAATCAGGCCAATTCTGGTTTAGCATTTGTAAAAATATCAGCATTTCAGATCGCAGCTCAAATAACTTGTTCAAAACCTTCCCACGGGACAGCCATCGTAAAATAAAAAAAACTAATACCCAAATACAGTAGTTAATAAAAAAGTACAGCATGTGTAGGACGGAAGGGGGGGGGGGGGGAGGTCGCGAAGTTATTTTGTGGCATTAGGGGGTCGTCACCTACAAAAGGTTGAGAACCACTGCTCTAAAGAGAGTTGATTAAAAATCAAAAATGTCTTTTTGCGCAGTTATACAGCGCGAGATCTGAATTTATACAAATTGGAAGTAATTTCCTTCAGGGGTAAGAAAAATGCGCTGTATAATTATAGCTTTGATTAGAGAAACAGAAGTCGCTAGATGAAGAGAGCTTAAACAAACTCCACTGCAGAATATAGCCAAATGGAAATCATAACATTTTATGCTTTACGAAGCGTTGATTAAAATCAAAAACGAGATATGAACTTACACAAGATTGTAATAATTTCCTTCAAAGGTGTGAAAACTGAGTTATAAATATGCCACCAAGTCGATGAAGTAAGCCTATACCAGGTAAACAGTAGAAGAGCGCCATTGCTGATGAGCCCAGTTGGTTAGGCACTCGCCTAGCTTGCGAAAGGTCCCAGGTTCGGATCCGGGTTTCGCCAAACTTACTGCCGACCTATAAGCGGCCCGTGCCAATACCACCTAGATTAGAAGGCCGGCGAACTAAATGCCTGACGTCATATTAGTGGACCAATTCTGTGGTTTAGACCAATGATCATTCGTGACTCGATCTTGTATTTGAATGCATTTTTAACATTAGATGAATGAAGATGCGACGTCATATTAAGAAACGACGTTGTTGGTCAACAAATCGAAATTGGTCTACTAGTGTGACGTTGTGTTAATTAGTTCTTCGGCCTTCTAATCTAGGTGGTATTGCCTGTGCAGCCAAAAATGTCCGACGAATAATACCCAGTGTAAGGGAGTGCACGTTAAATATCCTTCAAAGTCCTAACGCTGTGTACGATGTCGCTCTTAACGGTTGCGTTGGGTGCTTATTCAGGTGTCGGCTCGTCACTTGATTGTGGTTCTAAAATACGACGCCCGTTGCCAATAGTCCTCGCGTAGCTCTAGTGAGACGATAGTTCAAACCTAACCTAACGCTGAGTACGATGTCGCCCTTAGCGGTTGCGTTGGGTGCCTATTCAGGTGTCGGCTCGTCACTTGACTGTGGTTCTAAAATACGACGCCCGTCGCCAATAGCCCTCGTGTAGCTCTAGTGAGACGATAATTCAAACCTAACCTAGCCTGTAGAAAGTAGAAGAGCGCCAAATGATTTTGGTTGGGCTTCCAACAAAGCGATCAATGACGTCACTTGGTAAAACGGTTCTTGCTCTGTTTTTAGCCTATCAGCATCTGTATCTTCTTCTTTACTCTGTGTGGGCAAGTGATGTATGACGAATCGAAAAGGTTCGATCGGAATTTGAACGCTCTTCCGAATTGGAGAATTCCTTTGTTTCGATTCTTCTTTCAGTGTAATTGCAAGCTACAGTTTTTAATGCCCGTTTTGGCAACACTCGCCAAAACAATTCGTATTTTCGATATTTTTTAAACTTTTTAACGGCTCTTCGAAGGACGTTTGGAAAAAATGGAGTAAAAAATATTGTTTTCAATTTTGTGATGGGGAAGAAAATGTTGGCTCGACTCTTCTTTTTTATGGGTTTTGCTCGAAATGATGTATATAACAAAAACGTTTTGTGTCATACGTATGGAGCAGCATTTTTTCCCTTTAAACTGGGTTATGATTTTGAAATTGTCGAGAAGTAGATAATATATCACATAGTTTAAGGACATAGCACAGACATATGAATAATGTATTTTCTCTGTGGGAAAAGGCTTAAACATACACAGAATGCTTTTAGTAAAGTTAATAAACGTTATAAACGCGTTTATATTTTTTTACATGTTTATTCATTTAAAATTCCTTAATAAACTAGAAATTGAAAGATAATTTGGTTCATTGTTAAAAATTTATGAGTGTTTACTAGTTAACTTAGGCATTAAATTATTAAACAACTTTTAAACTTTTCAAACGAAACCATTTCTAAAATGAATAAATATTAAACGCAAAAATCTTATGTTTCGAAATGCACTTTATCGCGTTTAGCTGTTCGTTAGAAGATTTTTTTTATTATACCAGTTAAGTTATGATTGGCCTTAAAAGCATAAGAGCATTTTTAAGTATGTGCATTAATTAAATTATAAGAGCTAATTGACTTTTTTAAAATATCATTTAAATCTTTCAAATGTTGAAAAGATGTAGCAAAGTTAATTAATGATAATAGAGAATAACATTATCCAAAAACAATCTTTAAGTACTTGATATTTAAACGGACTTTATCATCTATGATTCAGTAAAAATAAGATTTCCTCTTCAAACTCTTTTAATGAAATTAGCTTATAGGTTTGCTTATTCCAGACATAAAATAAGTAAAGGTTATCCAGCAATAAAATTTTGTCAATCAAATGTATTGTTTATCATTGCATTATATGACATATAATTTTTTAATTTTTAATGTGGACTAAAAACGACATAAACTAAAAAATATATGAGTATGAACTAAGGAAGTTTTTTTAGTTTTATAAAAGTTTCATTGTTATTAAAACATGAACATGATGAGTTTCAGTCATCACTCTCTAAATTTATTCGATTAGTTAGCAAAGTTCATTATATATAAATAATTATCATGAAAAACACTGTACATTCGTACTGAACTTTCTACTTACCATTTAATAATGTTGTTGTTTTTATTTGTTTTCAAAGTGGCTAATTTCTGAGAGTTTTCTTTTATTTGCCTGAACGGGATTGGTATTCCTTCTTGGCTCACATTTGCACTGCAATGTCTTTTTTATTTTGATAACAAAAATCCTTATTTTATTTAATCTTTAACAGATTAGCAAATCTTTTTAACAAATACCTATTTTAATAAAAAGAAAATTTCTGAACCATTTTTTTTTTCAGAATTGCAAATACTAGCGTAAAAATTGTAAAAATCACAACCAAAAATTAAAAAACATGAACCCACTACAAATTCCACGATCGAAGAAAGCTCTTCTCTCCAAACTTCACTTTTTGATTGATCCAGGTCTTTTATCACTACTTCCCCCTCCCCTTCCTTGCCACGAATCTTTTATTTATTCACTCTCTCGACTTCCTAGTCTAATACAACACTCACCCTTGGGATATCGTGACCATAGGATGAAAACAAGGAGGTTTGGTAAAGGAGATTTGTTTGGCGAGGTTTTCTATGAAGCCGTTTAAATGTCGCCAAATTAAAAACAAAAAAATAAGCCCAAACATGCTGAAATTTGTATGATATTTCAATTACATTTTTTTCCCAAAGAGGTTTCCTTTTGGCGACTAAGCCTTTGCAGACTCGACATATTCCCCAAAACTGAGAGCCATTTTCCTGTTTCACCATTTAGGCGATTCTTGCTACCGATTTTGACGCTCAGATTACAATGAATCTGATTTGTCTGTGGACAGTGTTTGTTTGGCGAGATTTTCTATGAAGCCGTTTATCTGTCGCCAAATTAAAATTAAAAAAATAACTTGAAATTTCCATGATATTTCACTTAGATTTTATCCCCAAAGGGGGCTTCGTTATTGGCGGCTAAGCATTTGCAGACACGGCATATTTCCCAAAAACTGAGAGACAGTTTTCTGTTTCGCCATTTAAGCGATTCTTGCTACCAATTTTGACGCTCAGATTACAATGAATCTGATTTGCCGGTGGATGTAAAAAGCATGCCGCGAAATTTAATTTTGCCGGAGTACCCAAGCCAAACGGTAAACAATAATGTGTATCTTGGTGTTACGAGGTTCTACTTCTAGAAACTCATACCACCTAGTTCTACAAGAGTTCTAGGTTCTACTTCTATAAGGATTCTCTAGTCTTAACGACTCTTTTATTTTTCTTCCCACGTAAGATTCAAATGGTTTGTTATGAACTATTTATATTAACACAATTTTGTCATGTCATGGAAAAATTCCGGTCCAAGTAGAAATGTAATCAAATAGAATTTAATGAAATCAAATGGAATCAAATAGAGTTTAAGTGAAGAGTATTCTATACAAAAACGCAATAAAATATCCGTATTGAATAGAAACATATTAAAAAGCTGTAAATAATTCGCCGAGATTATTTGGGCTTACTTTTAAAGCTATCGATAGCTTCACATTGCGTTCCGGTTTTCAACTCAACGACATCTATATATTTTTCTTACTTGGATTAAATTGACATCTATGTGGTCAAGACGAATCAGGTTGCAGAAATGAGGATGAAAAGGCACCAGAGTTCTTACTTCCTCCCATGGGTAAGGTGCACATGGCCTTGATTTTCAGCAGTATCTGTGTACTAAAAAAGAGAAAAAATACTTGTAACATTAGCCTCAAATAAATACTAAAAAGCTTTTGTAAAACGGAGATATTTTTGGTACCTAATTGCAGTTTGGAGCTTTTCATAGGATTTTAAGTGACAAAAAAGTATTGTAGGAATTCTTTTTAAATTTAGTTTTATTTATACATGAAAGTGTAATGAAATCTATTGTTATTATTTAAATAAATTATTATTAATTAAAAAAAATAACGTATAAGCTGTAAATTATGAAACATTTAGTGACTGAACAAATAAAAATCTTGCAGAAATTTAAAAGTGGAGCAAAATATATGCAGATTGTAATTAAATACTTTTATCTATAAAAGAAACTTTTATTTGTAAAATTCATAAGTTTTTATAAAGTATTTTCAAGCATTAATTATTTAAGATATGTATTAGAATTAAAAGGACATAAACAGCAAACTTTTGCGTATGAGACTGGTGCACGTTAAATATGTCGGGATTCAATGTCCTGACGTCACGCAAGTTGAGTTGGACTGGGCTCAGTTACCGTGGTTCTAATAATTCACTATTAATTTATTTTATTTAAAATGTATTATTTTAAAAGAAACATAAGTAATTAAACTTATTTATTGTTGTGAGTCTGTTGTACGTATCTACTTAATTTGCTATTTAAGTGGTATTCTTTTCACAACTCGACTGCATTGTGTCAATATTAAGGACATTGACGTTTTATGTTTTGTTAAAAGAATTTATATTGTAATGCTACGGTACACTCTTAAAACAAACGAGTGAAATCCACTCCAGTAGGAGAAGTGCATTTTCGACACTGGAAAGGAGTGAATATGAAATCAGACTGAGTTAAAATCACTCGTTTGGAGTGATCCTGTCGGAGGTTTAACACACAAAGGATCCATTCCAAGAGGTGAAATGCATTTCCCAGACTGGAGGAGTGAAAATTACTCAGACTGAGTTAAAATCGCTCGTTTGCTATAAGAGTGCAAAATATATATATTAAACAGTAAGAAGAGTAATCTATTTAAAATGTGTCAGTAATTCATAAATTTTGAACAAGAAGTCTTCCAAGCATTGCTTCTATTCCGAAACTGCATTACATTTTTAATGAAACTTTCTGTGCCATTCCTTTCTGTCAGACAATAAACTTTTAAGGCGTTTTCTCTATTTCCGGAACCGCTCGCAAGAAAAGTTCATCAATGTAGCTTTTAAAAGAACATGAATACTTTACTCAAACGGCAGTTGGTCGAAATTACACTTTTTGTTTAAATAAAATATCTTACGTTTTAAAATGTATCGCCTTGCGTGATTGCAAGGTTATTTTTTTTGTAAGATAAAAAAAGGTGTCTTTTTGTAGTTTATTTTGAGCATGTATTCACGTTTAATTTTATTTCAAAACAGTTATGGATTCTATTCTAAGGAAACTTTATTCTATCTGTAATAGATTCTTTTAAAGAAAAGCTTCGAATTCATGTGTCGTAGGATGTTTTTAAATATTTGCATTTATCAATTTGTAAGTTTTCGTTTATTTTAGTTTAAAGAGAATAACATTTAATGATAATATGGGGTATTGGTCAAATGTTTTTGACAATTGTGTTAATTATACGTAAAGTGTTTTATTATACAACTATAATTTATATTTGAATGCATAATTTTAAAAAAATAAATTTTATCTACTTGCTGAAAATAGTTTTTAAATTAGCTATATTTTATTTTCATATTTAACGGTCATCTTTTTTTAATCTAAATATTTTTTTAAAAAATTAAAAGTGGGTATTAATCATGGGGTTTCGTTTCTCCGTCGGTAAATACTTCCAATTTTCACTCTAAGCGCCCGATAAATTTTTTTTAGAGAAGTATTATGATCTGATATTTAGAAAGATATCATGATAAGATATATCTTTAATGTTTCGAGTCCTTTGATGGTTTGTGCCCATTTGTTTGCATGGTTTATTGTCCGTCTGTTTATCTGTCCTCTGACGGATTGTTTGGGCTTTTGTTCTAACCGTACCCTTCAAAAAATTAGTGTATGCTTATTTAAAAGTTATGGCGTAATACATATATCCGTAATCTGTAAATCCGTATTTGTATATCCATATATCTGTAAATGGTTTTTGTCCTAGTGTCAACAAGGTTTTCATCTGTTTGTTTACCTATCTTTTAACGGTGTGTTTCCACTTCCGTTCCAACCATTTAATTTTACCAAAATAATAGAAAGGTTTGATATCGAACCTATATTATATAATTTTGCCCGCCTGTCTATTAGTACTAGAGGAATTTTTGTATTAAGTAGAATTAAGTAACAGGAAAGTAAGCTATTTTAGTTATTATATAACTTTTTGTCATTAATAGTATCCCCACTATTTTAAAATCTTTATCATAATCCTTGTGTATCTTTATCATAATACTCCCACTATGTTTCTTTAACTTTTTAGAAACATTTATCCTCCCATCAAGTAATTTAACATACGAAAGTAAAATTCTATTTTTAATCAAGCACTACATTCTATACAAAATTCCCAGTTCTTATTTTATAGCATCATCACAGAAACCGGAGCACTGAATATTTTCTACCTTAAACAGCATTCCCAGTCCATCGAACAACGTAATTTCCCCCCTGCCTATTAACTCCCCTAAACATCGCGTTATTCCCGATGAAATCGAAGGTTAATTTCATAATGACCTTGGGACCATACAGAATCCTAAAATAGTTCTTCGGGAACATCGTGGAAGGGGTGGCCGAGGGAAGTCGGTTTTAATCAATGCGATTGCGGCATTCGCTTCCTGATAGTTTGCTGAAGTGGAACCTCCTACTAATAATAATAAAAAAAATCTCCCGCGTGTTCTTTCTTGTTATTGGATTAGCGGGAATAAACATCGAATCAAAAAGCTAGTTGATCCAGGACTTTGGCGGAATACAGAAGTTTGTTTTTGCAGCTTTTGCGAATTTTAATTTGCGACCCCAATTTCCGACCGAGTTGGGGAAACTCGAGTTATTCTTCATACAATTACCTGAAGAGTTTTTTTTCTTCAGGTAAGTTAAGTCCTTTGGGTTAGTTTGAGGAAATTGTAACCTAAGCAAGACAAATTTTGTATAAAACTCGCTTTGTATACGCTAAAAAATACTTCGAATTAGGATTCACCAAAAAATTAGTTCCTAATAGCGGTGTGTTGAAATTTTTTCAGTTAAACCTTTTTCAAGTTTTGATTTAAAAACCCTCAGAATTATATTAAATAATTTTAAAAATATTTTGAAACATTTCACCACACAGCAGTTGTAGGTAGTACGAACCTTTTTTGTTAAACCTAGCATGAAATTTTTAACAGTGTACCGAGAGTTGAACAGTTGTAAGTATTTAAAAAAAAGTGTTTTCGAAATTTACATCATGCATACTAAATCATTTTTATTTATCAAATGAGACTTTTCTATCGAATTTAATAACACTAAAAATGTAAGACTGATTTTTTTGAAAAGTATTTGTTACATTTTTGTCAAAAACCATTTATGTAAATTGAGTTGTGGATATAGTGAAGGGATTTTAATGAGTCTTTTTGCTGAAGATAACGGAAGGATGTTTGTACTTTGTGTGTTAATAAAACGTTTTATGCTTTTTATTAATTTCCTTAACTAAATTTTAGTTTTCTTACTTTCTCGGTAAAAAATAACTAAATTATAGCATGTGTGTTAGGAAATAGATAATATTTAAGGGAACAGACTCTTCATTGTCCGTTGTGTAGCCTGGATTTATTTATAGATAAATACTTCAACATTTTGAATTGTGTATAAGTATAAACAAAATCGATAACAATTTTACAACTGATAATTGCTCGAAATTTACTGAGCAAGTCCGAGAAGAAAATGGACAAGATTGAAAATCAGAAAATGTAAACAATAGTATACTAATAACTTTATTTATTGCATAAAAAAAGCATTTTAATATATAAAACAAAGTATAATTATTATATTTTTTAGGTGTTTAAAAATTAAACAGGGAAACAAGTTTAACTTTGGTGTAATAATATTTAAATATTTCCTTTAATTCCTGTCAATTATAATTTACAGACATTATTATTTTTCTGGATAAATATTATGATAAACACGCTCTCCTCATACCTAGAATCCTTTTTTTTCCATTTCTATCATAGTAGGGGAAAAAAAGTTACATGCTATAAAGCATGTATGACCCCTCAATCGAGCGTTCTGTAAAACTTGTTTTACCGTGCATACACTTTAGTAGCAGAAAAACTTGGTTTTCTGAAGAAAGGGGTTTTTTTTACACTTCGTCGTTATAGCGAAAAATAACATACTATAAATGTTAATTCATACATTGATGGAATAGTTTTTACTTCAGCGAAAATTAATATGACTATATGATTTGGTGCAAAAAAGCATCTTCTAATACTTATAGCTCTATGAAACACTTTTTATTTCATTGAGCTGGTGATGTTTTTACGTATTTTAAAATTAGGATTGCTAAAATAATAGCTAGGGGAGAGTGGGGGCTATTGAGAAAAAAATTTAAATAGCTGTATTTCAGCCAAAATGTAAGAATTTTACTAATTTTTTAACAAGCTCATAAACTGAACTTTCATTTATTTGAAAAGTCATTCAGCAGAGGTTAAAACATTTCCATATTTTAGTTATGGAACACTTTATAGAAACATGTAAGTTTACCATTAGCTCCCACGCATGGAGGGCTAGTGGGACATGGAGCAGGGATAACGAGACATAATTAAAATTTTAAAAAACGGTTCATTAATTAGAAAAGGGATTGACATTAAAATCTGAAAGCAAACACTATTTATACGCAATTGGTACAAAATCACAATTATGACCTAACAATGAGTGCGTCTTTGCACCGCATGTTTTTATAAACCAAAATTTTAACTATAATTACAACAGTAATTTTTACGGCGTACCAAAGTGCATATTAATGTAAAGTGTATATTAATGTAGTTCTTTGCCATTTTAATTAATTTTCCACTATACACTAACAATGAGTGTCTCTTTGCACCACACATTTTTCTAATGAACAGTTTTTAACTGTAAAAACATATTTTACTGTTTATTGCAGTGCTATTAATGTAAATCATCTCAATTTTAAGTGAAACTTCCACTGTGCCTTAACAGTGGATGTCTTTGCACCACATACTTTCTAATGAACAGTTTTTAAGGGTAAAAAGTATGTTGTTTAACAGTAAAAACACCTGTTTTGTTACAATGTACCACAGTGCACATCAATGTAAATCTTCTCAATTTTAATTAAAACTCTCTAATGCTCCCGAACAATAACTGAGTCTTCGAACAACATGTTTTTCTAAAGAAAAGATTTTTAACTGAAAAAATTATTATATTTAAACTTAAAAACACCCATTTTTTACAGCGTATCAAAGTGCATATTAATGTAATTCTGGTCAATTTTGAATTACAATCTCTATCATGACCTGCTAACAATAAGTGTGTCTTTGCAACACATGTTTTTCTAATTAAAAATTTTTAACTGTAAAAGCTACAGTTTTTTACAGTGTACCACGGAGTAGGGTAGACTAACCAGTGAATGAACGTTTAAGACGTCACGTTCGCCAATGAATGAACACCAGATTATAATGACCAGGACAACCAACCATTGTCATATAGCTTCCTACTACATGGGAGGAAGTCAGTGTTGCCAATTCACATGGAGGAATGACTTTTAGTCCTTATTTTTTTTAATTATATTTACCAAATGTTCATTCACTGGGGCCTGTTCACTCACTGGTCAGTCTACCTTATATTAATGTAATTCTTGTCGATTTTAATTCAAATATCCACTATGCCCTAAAAATGATTGAGTGTTTGCTCTTCACATTTGCAGCGGCACAGTGGCAAGAGGTTTAACGTGTCCGCCTTGTAAGAACTAGATCGCGGGTTCGAATACCGGCTGAGTCGTCAAATTTTCCGGGTGAGAAAATCTTGGGCATGCATGTCATATGATTATGTGTCATGTAAAAGATCCCTGAAGTATCCTTTTGGCTTGGGTCTCTCGGCAAAATTAAATCTCGGCGTACTTTAACATTCACAGAAAGCTCAGATTAATAATCAAAATTGGTAGCGCCTATATGGTTCCAAAAAAGAATGGCTCTCAGTTCTGTTGAATATGCCGAGTCTGCAAAGGCTTGACCACCAATATTGCAGCTCCATTGGCGAAAAAAACAACGACACGCTTGTCAAAGGAACTGTTTTTAACAGTAAAAACAACAATTTTCAACTGTTCAAACAACATTTTTATTGCTGTGTACCACAGTGCATATCAATGTAAATCGTCACTTAAGTTCCCACATGTGCTATCTAACTTTGCAAAACGGTAGAAATTTACTGAACGGTAACCCTTGGTGAACTTTCCAAAATCGTGCCAAAAGTCGGCTGAAAACCCAACCAAAATGATAGGATAGGGTAGGATAGGTTTGAATTATCGTCGCATTAGAGCTACGAGAGGGAAAGCCGAAAAACGTGTTTGTTCATTTAACAATGGATGTTCGAAAAACGTCATCGTTGCGAAGTCAAAGAATTCGAATCATTCGTTAGATGGTTTTCCACAAAAAATTATATATCGCAAAATTCGAAAAAATTGAGCCAAGGGTTACCGTACAGTAAATCTGATCCTTTCACAACAATTAGATAGCACATGTGTGATCCTAAAGTGCTGCAGAAGCGACCAGACGGCCATTACGAGACTTAAAAGTGGACACATTAGATCTCTGTGTTACACGAATGGGAAGAAGACCTTTCCTATCTGCCCGAAGTGTTCCAACAAACAGGCGGCACTTGACCACATCCTGGACTGTCTGGGACATTTCAGACTCGATATCTATGAAAATCCAGTCATGGTCCTGGACTTTTTTACGAGTGACAAACATCATAGACCTGGTTTAGCTCTGCTAAACCAAGGAGATTAGCAACAACAACAACAGATAGCATATGTGGGAACATAAGGGAACGAAATCATGTCGATCTTTATTAAAACATCCCCTAACAACGTGTCTTTTTTTTTCAAAACTAGATCGGCGCTTCCTGCTGGCCAATGCCCAGGTGGAGCACTTCCCGATCATCTACACCAACGACGGGTTCTGCGAGCTGGTGGGCTACTCGCGGGCCGAGCTCATGCAGCGGCCGGCCACCTGCGACTTCCTGCACGGCCCCCTCACCAGCTCGCAGGCCGCACACACCATCCGGGAGTCCCTCGACACCTGCCTCGAGAAGCAGCTCGAGATCATCTACTACAGGAAAGACGGTACGTGGTTGGATGTACTTAATATGCATATGGACTTGAAATGAAATATGAAGAGTACACGGAAAGAAGCGATTATTTCATTAGGCGGTCGCCCGCAACTCTCTGCTTGGCGGCATAGAACCGGTTTCTCTCTTTCTTCTTCGCTTGGTCCAAGCGTCGGGATCGCCAATCGCCTGAACTTGGTAGCTAGGAACCACAGATATAGTAGTTAAAGTATCATATTGGCATATCACGGGACCTACAAAACTGACTTCATTGTTTGGGCGTCCCATCGTTAGCATTGGAGGTCACGTGATCTGCCACTATATTACTTTAACTATGATATCTATGGTAGGAACTGGTTTCCTTACACAGGTTTAGGCGATCACTCGCTATCATCGCCAAAGTGGCCTGCTAAGGAAACTTCTCTGAAAAACCAATCGGTTTTTCCCGTGTACTCTTCATATGTTGTTGAAAGTGAAACCCTAAAAACGAGTACTAGGATGTTTTAATGTTATACTGCAATACTGTAGAGATCATCTGCTACTGAAAAGACTGTGTTTCACTGAAAAAAAATTCCGCCACTGTCAACTAGAAAATTGTCCCTATAAATTCTAGAAACCAGAATGGGAGAGTTCTAGTTAAGAATCTGAATGAGGCACTTGGAATTTTCTTGTTCCCTGAATTAGAAGAATATGGCCGTGGATTATAATTTCTAGTTCCCAAAAAGAAGTATAAGTTTAAGAATCAGAAGTTATAGTCCCCTGCTAACGAAATACCAGATCTCGGTACTAGAATTTATAGATGCTTCAACTAGAATACTTGTCCTCTTTAACCAGAATAGAATAAGTTGGAACTCATAATTTCTGGGTATCTCTTTCAAAATTTTTGATTTCATGAACTCGAATTTCCAGTTCTTTGCCATTGAAACACAGATCTGGGAACTTACAGATATCTTGACTAGATAATTTAGTCAACTAAATAAGAACAGAATTAGTTGCTACGTATGCAACAGATCTCAAAGAACTGATTAAAACCATTGAATTAAACATTTAAAAATTATATTTGGATAAAACTCGATTTTTTTTAAATACATATTTCAATTGAAAAAAATAAACATGTTGTTTCGAAATAGCTAGTTTTTTTTTAAATACAAATAATGGTTAAAAAATGCTTAAACAACGAATATAATACAATTAAATTTTTCAGATTTACATTTATTGAAAGAGATCAATTATTAAAATACTTTTATAATCAATATTCTAATAAAAAAAACACTTTAACTTTTTTATTTTCCCCTTCAAACTTGCTAGTTACAATTTTTTGGCACCTTATAGTTTTTAGAAACAGAGATATTTACAGTTTCACAACTTTTAAGAGTATTTAACTTTTATTTCTTTGACAAATCCTTCGTATCAGTATTGGTTTTGTTACACAAGGCATCATTTTTGGAAGTACAGAAAAATTATTCTTTTTTCAATTCAACATAAACATATAAGTACATAAACACACTATTTAATACAATATAGCTATTAAATTTTAATTAAAGCAACGCACAATAAAGTAGTACTCGTTTGTTATTTAAACAAGCCTTTTAGAAAATGTAACTTGGTAATGGTAAAATTCCAACACGAAAACAGAAGTATAAAAACAAAAACAGAAGTAGGTGGATCCGATGTAGAATGAAAATTAGAATTTTTTTTTAAATGTGGCTTACAATATTATTATACAATTACAAAATTAATGTTTTTATATTTTAGTAAACCAAATTACAATTGCGATAGATATACATTTAAAGCATTATTCGTTTCGTTCAAGTTTTTCTGCTATAAAAGAACAAGCACAGTAAAACAAGTTGTACAGAATACATTATAATTACACTGTGCAGCAGTGAAACGGACATAAAGGTTGATGTACAGAATTTTGAAAGAAGTTTGCGTGATGAAATGAATATCAAACTGAAAAAGTTTTAGTAGTTCAAGCTTTAGACGTGTAATTTTTCTGTAAAAAATTACATCGCTTTTTTTAAAAAAAAAAATCGCTTTTTTTTAAATTAATGATTCTTACTTTGTTTGGAATGCTTAAAACCTAAAACTCTGTTGTCTTCATCGATGATTTTGCGACAATTCTTTATTTTAAAATGTGCATTTTTAAGTTTGTGGAATATTATAATAATACTGATACATTATTTACATATGGGCTTCGAAAAATCCTTTTTTCAATAAGCTGTTTAATACAAATAGACTGGACTTCTCTATTATTGGCTCTAGTTTACATATAGAAATCCGGTTAAAGCCTATTGAAATAAGTATCCAGTAAATCGGTATAAAAACTTTCTTTCATAATCCTATGCAAAAAAAATCAACTTACTCAGTTCAATAATCGTGTGAAAAGTCACGATTCTAAGAAACTCACTGTGCACTTGCCTTTTAAGCACAAATGCGAAAAAGTACCTTTTTCAGACTGTTTTATCCTACGCTAAACCGACATTTTTCACTTGATAATAAAAAAATAAAGTATTAAGAACAATAGAAAATACATTTTTTAATTTAAGAAACTATTAACTACTTTAATAAATTTAAAATTCTGTATAATATGCTAAACCTATTTTTTCATGGATTATAAAATAATTATGTCTCCAAATTAATCTTTCTAAAACTTGGGAAAGTGTTTATCCTCTTTTATAAAGTACTTAAAGCGCTTCTTGCATGAATATTAAATAATTATAGTTTTATGATCAATAAAACCTATTTTTGACTCAATAACACTTTCAAGGTAATTGACAAGAAAATTTACCGATCGAAAATGAGCTTTCTGATTAAATTAATCGAAATAAACAAAATATAAGACGCATGAAGACTATAATCCGGAACAATTTATGTCAGCCAAATTAAATTAAACTAAAAACAAAGTTAAAAAGCTTAAAGTTAACGTTTTTACACAGAAAAGCAGGTGTTAATGATATTTGTAAAGTCATCGTTAATGGATTATTGTAGTTTTTTTTTAATAAAAAGCAATACTTTTACACTTCCCCCAAAAAGTAAACATGCTAAAAGTAAACTGTACTGGGATCAATGTTAAAATTGCGACAACCCATGAAGAAAAAAAATGAAATAAAAACCTTATGCATGCTCACACACTCATTGAATCACTTACTGGTTTTTAAAAATCTGTCAAAAATTGAAACTTAATTGCTCTAAAATTGTTTTTTTAGTGTTTTGTACCGGTTCAATGAAAATTTAAAACATAAATTAGCAATGCGATATTTGGTTTTCTGGTTGTTGAAAAAAAATGCAAAGACTCTGAGCCAAAAACTATTTAGGTTTTGGTTTGGTTTAATCAAAATAATGTGGCTGAGATATTATGCAATCGTGCCCACCAAAAGGTGCCTCAAGGAGAAGACCAACTTGTTTTGACTTATATACTACACCTAAACCAACCTTAAGTTTGCAGTATACAAATGTTCTACGAGAAAAAGGGTAAATAGTTCTCATTTTTGAGTGCGAGAATCGAATACAAAAAGGTATTTCACATTCAATAAACAAATTTATTTGTTATTTCAAGACATAAAATTATTATTTTTATTAGTTTAGCTTCAGTTAGAGTGTTATTTCAATTATTTTTTTCGTTCGATTTTGACGTAACAGGGCGCACGAATATCAGGGTCGAAAGGAGCAGCCAATCAGAGTACGCGAAACTGCGGCGCCAGCCGGGTTGTTTACCAAGTTTCCTCCGCTCAGTACATTTCTCTGCTGCAAACTTCAGCTCGGTTTTGGTATATAATATTTTTAATAATATGGATGGCTGGTAGTGACTTACTAGTAAATTAGTTACTGCTAGCCTTGATATTATTTGGGGTTGAGTGTATGTGTGAGGATGACTTCCGCTTGGTTGGTTGGTAGACATATATTTATAGGCTTGTGTGCTTGGTCAGAGACCCGCTTATATACCTTCGTCAAGTAAACCAGACAAAACACACACACTCACACACGACAGATGCTGCCATGTATCTCGCGCCTTCTCCACAATTTAGACATGTCCCTGAAGGGGAGTGCCTGCTTGTGCGACACGCCTATCTGATTATAAATATTTTTCAGTTTTATAATATTATATATTTTTATTTTCTTAGCTTTATGCACTTAAAGTCTATTTTGCCATTTTCGCAATTGCCAATGACTAATGAGTTTCTATAAGTCGAATGTTCATTTCGTTGCAGTGAGTAAACATCGATAAAATTATTCCAAACACTTTCTAGCATGTTTGAGAATTACAGAAATATATATTTTTTAAATGTTTCAGAGAAATGCCTAAATTTGTTTAAAAAAATAAATGTCTAAATATCCTCCATTCCAAAACCTTTTCGACTCATACTTTTAAATTTTGCAAAAACTAATTTTTACACAAAAAAGTTATATAACAAATATGGGCAGTAACAATTTGTTCTTAATTTACTAAGGTTAGTATGTTTTAAAAGAATGTTCATCGAAAAATGAATGTTACAAAACCTTTTTTGTTTTTAAGCTTAAGATAGACGAGATAGGCGCCTAATAAAGGCGAAGTTAGAACACATTTATACACCAGACACCTTGATAAAGTAATTCTTCTCCACGCTAGGTTATTGCAGGATGATTTACAGCAGCATTAAAATGTATCACGGCTTTGCAGTGGTAGCTTTAAAATTTTGTAAACACACATCTACCGTAAACCGTGCTTGATACAGTAGGTTGTTGAAATATACGAGGAATTAAATATATACACTCTTAAAACAAACGCGCGATTTTAAATCAGTCTGAGTTAATTTTCATTCTTTCGGTCTAGAAAATGAACTTATCTTAGATGAGTGGATCCTTTGTGTGTTAAACCTCCGACAGGATCACTCCATACGAGTGATTTTAACTCAGTCTAATAGAGTCAGTCTCAGAGTTAATATTCACTCCTTTCCAGTGTCGAAAATGCACTTCTGCTACTGGAGTGGATTTCACTCTTTTGTTTTAAGAGTGTAATAAGTCGAAAATAAATTTTCTTTGTAAGAATTTTACTTTTATTATGTGACTGTTTTAAATAGGAATGATCACTTTATCTTTTACCTAGAAACGTATAAACCCTTCACCTTTATGTCCAGTTTTCCAGCAACACATATAATTTATAAAAAAATTATATTTTATTAAACTAAAAGCATGTAGGGGCAATTTAGTAATTATCAACAACACAAATATTATTTTTTTAAATTAAGAAATAAAATTTTCGGTTAAAAATTTAATTTGAAATCAGTGAGAACAAATTTACACTTCAACTAATTAGCTTGTACTTCAAAGGGTTAAATAAAATACTCCTTTGCTTCCTCGTGATATTTTTTTTTTGGTAAAATAAGGAATCTTTGGAATAGAGAATCAAATTATGGAAAAAGACAACTTGGGGCACATTGATCCAGAAAAGGAAATAATAATAATATTTTTATCAATCTCCCTACTTCAGAAGAAAAGCTTTTGGAAAATCAATGTCCATCAATAAAATAACAATCATAAAATATAATATATTATTGAATAATAAAACATATAAACTGATATTTCAAACAGGGTCAATTATATCGTTTGTGGACTTATTGATTAGTTTAGTCGCAATGCACTTTTTGCATTTGACGTTAAAAAATAGTTTTATTGATTCAATGAATTAATAATTCTTTCGGGGCTAGTTACGTATACGTGCGACTTGGAAAGCTGCCAGGTAAACAAATAATGTAATTTAAGTGGTTTTGCTATTTTTTCCATAGTAGATAAAGAATGAGTGAGTACCCGTACTAAGCTTTAAAAACAAAATTCAAGATATCTTTACAGAAGCCTCAAGGTTATGTAATACATTTGTAATCCTAAATTATTATTTTATTTTTTAAATATTTTTTTAACAAGGAAAATAACTAAAGAGTAATATCCCTCAAAAGTATCTATGTAACAGTCACCTGTTAAAAAGTAATAAATAAATTGAAAATGAATGTTAATTTTAAAAAGTTTTTTTTTTTTGATTAATTTATGTATTTTACAGTGTATGTAACTATTTAAAATGAGCATTAAAAAGTTACACTTAGGATTTTGATGTGACAGCATCAAACATATTTTCTTCCTTAAATTAAAAAAAATAGAGAGAGAGAGAGAGTAGGTTTTTAATACTCAGAACCGTTTCCACACATTATTTATGTACTGTAGAAACTAATTCACTGATCACGGCCATTAGCTAAAGTTAGTTCTAATTAAAACTTTTAAATAGCAAAACAAAATTTTTCATTAATTTTTTTTCTCCGATTTAATTAGTAGTCTTCATCGTTTGCTAAATTTGTTTGAAGTAAAAAGAACTATGATGTAATTTTTTATGTAAAAATGGAAGCGAAACTCATTATGGTGTCTTTTACTTTACATTATTTTGAAAATTTAAAAATACCCGAATTATATGCGAAAAAATCTACCTCAATTGATTTCTTAAATAACAGCTTTGTTTCTCAAACTCAATATTGTGTATGGTTTGTCACAAACTCAATATTGTTCATAGTTTGTCAAATTAATTTGAAGTTCGAAGAATAAATACTTTTTTAAGGTGATGCTTTAAAAACAGAATTAAATCTGAATCTTTACAGATTTCTTATGCAAAAAAAAAAATTATAACTATATCTGCATCTTATTAATACACCACATAATACACACATAATTAACCTAAAAATATAACTTGATTGCAATACATACAATAACATCACTCTAAACTGATTTCTGTCGCATTATTTAATTTTCAAATAACGCTATTAAAATCAATATAGTTTCTCGTGCGATGGTTGTGAGATGCCATGGTAATTTAAGTATTATATAATTAAAATTGTCTTAATATGCTTTTTAAATGAATAGGAAAGACCGGGGCTAGATTTCCATGTTTTCTTCTCTTCGATTGTAAATTTTTTATTTATTTATTTGGAAAGTAAACAAGATTTCCTTGTCTTCCTCACATGCTTATCTAAAAATTAGCATTACTGCTTTTCCAAAAAGTAAATATACTTTTTGGCAGCAAGTGGTTAAATGCATGTATGTTGATCTAGAAAACGTGCCCCGTATGCGGGGTAAATATTCCCAGACTGCCAAAAAGTGACGGGGAAAATTTTTCAACGATTTTTTTTAAAAAAAGATTGAACTCATTCAAAAAACATTTTCTAATTTTTTACACATATTTATTGTAAACTAAAATAGCTCAAAAGAGTATACCCAGAATATAGTTTTTTTTTAAAGTTTATTATACTAAACTATTTTAACCAATTTCATTAAAGGTCATTAGCATTAGGATACCTTTAAACTTAAACTTCTCCTTTTGTGTAACTATACTTTGGTTCTCTTTTCTAGAGCTTGTCTAAGTATACTTAAAGACCATAAAAAATGATTGGCTAATGTTTGGTGAGATTGCTCCCCCCCCCCTTTTTTTTTTGGAACAAGCCAATATTGGCTCAAAAACTTGGGTGCAACATGACCCTTAACTACTTTACACTGTAATTATTTACGATCTATCAGGAATATTTAAGTTTCTGGATGCTTTTTGGCTACTATATTCATTCCTGATAGTTTTTAGAGAGACATGTTGTTTCAGAATATTACGAGTACATTCAGCTTCCTATTTCATTACTACAACCCCTGGCAATAAATATTTAATCACCTTTCAAAAAGTAAAGCAATCTTTATTCAACAGTGTGTATAAATTTCAAAGTTAAACTAGATCAAACAAAAACCTATTTAATTAAAAGTAGACGATTTAAGACACAGGTTAAAAACACAAACACGTTGACTAATGTGGTCTAGCATGAATAATGTTAGTTATTATTAACCAAACTGGAGAAATATGTATGGACTCAGTAACGACACGAGAAAAAAGTATGGAATCACCATGCAGTTTCTGTCTTGAAATCTGGCAACACGTATATTTGCAAATTATGCAAATTAATCGAAGCATAAAAGACGTGTTACCGATCTCGTGTTATCATTTGATGAAGTTATTTCAGTGCAAGCATGGCTCCGACGAAAGAATTATCCGATGATGTCAGGCAAAGAATAGTCAAGCTATTCAAAGAAGGACTGTCAACCAGAATTGTGGCAAATCGAGTAGACTGCTCTCTATCTGCAATAACAAATATATGGATACAGTTTAAACAAACCGGGATTCATTTAAAAGAGAAGAGTAAATTCCGCCAAAGGAAAATAACCAAGCGAGACGATCGAAAATTAAAGTCGCTTTGCCTTCAGAACCGCAAACAAACTTCAACAGTGCTGAAAATGTAATGGGCTGAAGCGGGTGTTGATGTTTGCACCAGGACAGTATGAAATCGACTTAGGGGTAGGAGATTCTCTTACAGAAAAGCCAAAAGAAAGCCGCCCCAAACAACTGCCAAGAAGAAGAAACGTCTATAAGGGGCTAAAAATGAGATAACGTGGACTGTAGATGATTGTAGGAAGAGGTAGTATTATGAGACGAGTCACGGACTGGGGCGCAACTAGAAAAAAATCCTGGGGGGGGTTTCAATTTTTTAATATTACTTTTCAATTATAATTATTCTTAATTAAATTTAAGTGTAATTAAATTTAATTGTAATTAAAATTAATTGTAATTCAAGTTAGTTTTAATTAAAGTTAGTTTTAATTAAAATTATTCTCAATTTTAATTACTTTTTTCTAAAAATTACTTTTTTTCAATCCAAACTATTTGAATTAAAAATTGATTTTTAATTTAAGTTACTTTTGTTTTAATGCAGTTTTTGTGGTATTAATTTAGTATTACTAGCTACTATTTATGAACATTAGTTTTTATTGAACGAAACTCATATTTGTATTTAAAAGTTAATTAATGTTTTATTTTTTTAAGTAAAAATTAAGTGTAATAACAAATTATTGTATGTCTTTATTTATAATTTAACTGATTAGATAATTTAAATCACCGGATTTGTATTATCTAATTAGTTAAATTATTATTATTTTTAAATTACTATTTTTATTATAAAAGGAGGTAAAAGTAAAGATAAATTGAACATTTATTTAAATTTACACAAATTAAATGTTAAAAATATTCTATAATTACAAAACTAATTGGACAATTGTGTTTAAAGAAATTGTGTAAATGTTACGGTCACAGCCGAATTCGGCCACTTCGCGAATTGGCCGGCCAAATCGCGAAGTATCTAAGGACGCAGTGAATTGGCTTTTAATAAAACAAAACAATCGGACAATCTTTATAAGCACGTCGCGTTTTGGCCGATAACTAACTAATAAATATGATAGAAATCGGACATATTTAAAGAGAGAAAAAAAACAATTAAATGATCCAATATTTCAAACTTCAACGAAGCAAAGCAATTCATATTGTTAAGTGTACTTTTGGCGTCATACAGGACAGACGAATCTCCGATGAAAAATAATTATTAAAAATTTTTATGCATTTATGCCGTAAAAATAGAAATTAATTATTAAAAAACGTGCTTTAAATATGAAACATTCATTTAAATTTAATGAAAACAGAACTGACTGAGCAGCCATTTCTAGATTTATGAAGCATTCAGATAGAAACAATAGAAAGATAAAAAAAAAATTATAGAGAAGAAATTAAACTTACCGATATGTTGCTCATGACATATATCCAATCCAGATTTTAGAATAGAATACGATTAAAAGACGCGCAAAAACTCCTTGCGTGTAGTACACTGATTTTACTTGTATGTTTAATAAGCAAGCTAAAAATACACGATGGGGAAAAAAGCCAAATTCATATAAATCAGTCAATATTTTATTTTTATGGGGTTTTTTTATACTCCTTCGACTAAATCGTTGTTCATCGTTCATCGGTGATCGCCACTCTTTATTCGAAAAAAAAATAGAGAAATTTATTACGCCAGTTGCAAATGTTTAGACTTTTTAAGAACGATTAGAATTGTTTATGGGTAATGCAATTCATAATATCAGTCTCGGTGGCTCCAAACTCAGTCGTCAATAGTAGACGACATGATTTGTGAATTTCATGTTTTCCCTTGGTTGGTTTGCTTTATTTTCTTAATATCTTGATATTGTTTTTGTGATAATAAAAGTTGTTATTACAATTTTAGTTCAGATATGAATGATCGTCGCACTTGAGCAAAGCGATAGCAATTGGCGACGGGCGTCGTAATTTAGAATCATAGTCAGGTGACGAGCCGTCGTACCTCTGAGTAGGCACCCAACGCAACCGTTAAGGGCGACATCGTACGCAGCGTCAGGACTTTTTAGCATATTTAACGTACACTTCCTCTACAAAGGATTGCTTTATTAAGTATACTAACTATAACTAAGATTTCGGTTAACATTTTTATACCTTTTTGGTCAAAACATATATTATTTTCGGGCAATGTTCCAAACTTCAACGATGTTACTTATATCTATAACTACATTTAAGACGTCGTGAAGACGAATCGCCGATGAGGAATAATTAAAAAATTTATGTTTTTATGTCGTTATATAGCAATATCAATAAAATGATATAAAACATGTTTTGAACGTAAAAAAGCAATTGAAATGCAATGAAGACAGAACTTAACAGCCATCCTTATTTATATTAAGCATTCAGACAAAACAGTAAAAAGAGAGGGAAAATGTGCCTTTCCCTACAACATACTCATATCTTCAGGTACTTTGCAGTAGAAATTACATAGAAAAGTCGCGAAAAAAAAAAACCCTTAAAAATAAAACGGTGTAAAAAGTACAGTAATCCAAAGATAACGCGTATTATTGGTTTAAAATAGTATCCGAGGAGGGGGGGGGGGAGTTTCTGTATCTTAATCATTGCGTAGTACCGTGACCTTTACTGATTTATTGAATAATGCACAATATTAGAGCAACTCATAAAAAACGACAAAAAATGAATAAATTTGGCAAGTCATGTCACTTTATCAAAGCTGGCGCTTTTTTCACCCCCCCCCCCCCACAATAGAAAAGAGTTTCGTTAGAAATATTTTGTTTTCCACAGTTTATACTTCCCGCCACCCATATTTGAAACACTTTAGGGATGGAAAACCGAAACCGGTTATTTTTGCCCTCGGTTTCGACCAAAAAACCGGTTTTTCATAAGGCCAGTCTTAAGGTTCAGTAAAACCGAAAAGCCAGTTTTTGAAACATCGTTTTTTTTTCTGAAAAACCGCCATCCCGAAAGTTTCTTATTTTGTTGGCGGCGAGCGAAATAGTGAAATAGTGTTTCTCTATGGAATTTTTTTTCATCACTTTCGATTTTTTTATTGTTAACAAAATAAAATTTGACTATAATATGGGTTCTGGGGGGGGTTCTGACCCTAGAAACCCCCCCCCCCCCCGTGGTTGCGCGCCTGGTCACGGATTTGCGTTGATCATGGAGACGATGCAGGAACATTAGTTTGGAGACGAGGAAACGAAGCTCACTCAGACGACTGCATTAAGAAACAAGTAAAGTTCCTAACTACCGTCCTGATCTGGGGTTGCATGTCAAGTAAAGGGCCATGCGAAATGGCTGTCGTTAAAACAACAGTCAATTCGCATATTTATATTGACATTTTATAACATTTCCTGATCCCATCCATTGAAAATGCATATTGAAATGAAGATGTCGTGTTCCAGGATGATAACGCTTCCTGCCATAGGGCGAAATGTGTAAGAGATTTCCTTGCCGATAAGCAAATTCCTACCATGGATTGGCCTGGCAATAGCCTAGACTTCAATCCAATTGAAAATATGTGGTGGAAACTAAAGAAACTCGTCCAGGCGATCTCTCCACATTGCAAGGAAGATCTGATAACTGCCATTCGCAAATCTTGGAAAGAAATTAGCACTGGCTATTGTCAATCATTAGTAACATCTATGCCTGCAAGGATTAGGGCAGTTATTAAAGCACATGGAGCTGTTACGAAGTAATAGTACAAGGTGGATATGGGCTGAGTCTATATTTTTTTCCCGCATTGTTAGTGAGTCCATACTAATTTCTTTGTATACTTACTGTGAACTGCACCTATTATGCACCAGATGATGTTATTTGACTAGTTTATGTATATAATCTGTAGTTCACATCTTCTGCTTTCAATAAAACATGTTTAGGTTTAATCTGAAATTACTTTGTTATTTTTACATGCTTTTAACTATCAACAACACAATTTCATTTAAGGTGATTCCATATTTATTGCCAGGGGTTGTATACATGTACAGTTTTAATCTAGAGGAAAACTTTTTTTCATTAAGCATTCATACCATAAAAAACAATCTGGTTTTGGGAACTTTAAAGTTATTTTACAAATGTTGGAGCACGCTTTTCTATTATGCATTGTTGGGAATCTTGCCCCTTGAAATTTTGGAATACATGCCCCGTCGTCATATTTTGGCTTTAATAGTTCCTTGAAGAGTAGAATTTTTAAGTTATGTTGAAAAAGAAACATTAGTTACTTAGATAGAAGAGTCACCTTTTAGTAAACGCAATGATAAAACTGTAAGTTTAATAAAAGTACGCTTGATAAAGATTTGAATGTAAGCATAAAAATTTACACTATGTTGAAAAAATCACAAAAACAGCTCTAACGACAATATTACAACATCAACTGAGTAAAAATTATTGTGGGTGACATACAACGGGTAGCTTCATAAACCAAGCAGCTCTTTGGCACCTCCTAACTGTTTTTTTCTTTTTCTTGCATAAGGCCTTTTGGAAAACTTACCACATGGGAAAACTATCCTCGGTCTCCCTATCAAATTTTGCAGTTTTTTAACAATTAAAATACTTCGAATTCAAATTTTATTCTGAGATTTTTAATATCTCCTTATTTGAAGCACTGAATTTTTTTTAAGTATCACACTTGTTTTCTGTATTTGTAGGTCTATGAAAGTGAGGATAGGCGGACATAGCCTTTATAAATGTTTCCACTTTTTACTTTATTCACGTAGTGTGGAAGCTAAAAAGCATGATTAATCATAAATTACGTTTGGTATATTTTGAAACAAATTGCACCGTTTTTTGTTTTTTTTTTTCATGTTTTGCACCACCCCTTGCAAGTAACAAACGAAAAATGCGTAAATTACAAACGTTGTAGTAAACAGCGCAGCTGTAAGATAACAATTTTATTGGTGAAAAACAAAATATTTTATTGTAATTTAGATTTAGGTAGTGATAACATTTGATTTTCTACGAAGAACTCTATTTATATTGTTAAAACTTCAGATTAACAGCCATATTTTAAACTCAAACTCAGTAAAGAAAACTTACAACACAGTACAAAATAGGAAATAAACTCAAGTAAACAAAACTTAAACTGAACTCTGAAAATTCAAGCATTTTTGCCTACATAATAAATACACAATATTAAATATAAATACAAATTTAAGAAAAGCACTATTCAAATATTGAGTTTATCATTTATTTACTATATAATATAATGTTTTCTTTGGTTTCAAATTTATTTTCATCTCAAAAATTAATTAAAAAAATATCTATACTTAAGTCCCGCATGTTTTAAAATCAATTATCGCTTGATTGACACATAAAAACAAAATTTATTTGATCAATTTTAATACCTTTCATTTTACACCGTACTATTTGTATTTTAGAAACATGAAAGTATTAATATAAACTGGAAATGGGCAACATAAAACGCTTTTTTGATGATTTTTATGGCTGTAATTATTTTTACAGAGTCTTTTGTACTTGATTTACTCTGCACTTTCAAAATATTAAAGGAAAATGAATGTATTTTGTTACTGCAGACACGTCTAAGATATAAAATGTTCATTTTGTGATTGCTTTTAGGTTAACATACTAACAAATAAAACTCTGTCATTAATTCTCCTTTGTATTTCGTTCTTGAATGTCAAAAAAAATGCTATTCAATCGTAACAAAACTAATACGATGCCTTATTTGCACAAATATTTAAATAATGAAGTGGATAGTGGTCATAAATAATTAGTATTTGCGTTAAGATAATTCTTCAAAACCTTCAGGTTCAGGCTGTAAATAAATTTTTATTTCGAAAAACTGCTCAATATTTAATTTATTACACTTAGTGCTATTTTTGTAGTTTAACTGCGATTAAGTTACGATAGCGAGTACAGCAATGAACGAAATTTTGCACTTTCTGTTATTTGCCAAAAAAAGTTTTTTTAATAAATATTTCTATTATTAAATGTTAGTATCCAATTTATATTATGCAAAATCGATGTCTATCGGCCAATATGTATATATGACCACATTGTTAAAAAAAATTATAATTATTTTAACCGAAATAGTTTAAATTGTGTTTTAAATATGAGGAACTGAAGTGAACTTTTCCAAAATCAGGTGAAACGCTTGTTAGCTATTTTCTGAATAAAAAAAATAGTAGTTCTGATTTCTATTGAGATTAATGTAAAATATTGCCTAATAAAACAGAGTGTGAAGAAACGAATAATGTGTGTTTGGTTGTCATAACGGGGCATAAACATTTAGAAAAAAATATTGAAAGTGATGCCAAATGGCATCACTGGGACTGAAAGGGTTAAACTGGCCATTTGTTTGACCCATAACTTGGCGAACATGCGTAGTTAGAAGTGAAGTTTGAACTTAGATAGTTCAAAATATTCGTTTCTTTTAGAAAATTTGTATGATCTGATAAACTTACACCACTTTTGGGTTCAATTAAAGCAGTTTCTTTTGTTCTACCAACAGCTGAAAAAATTGCATTAAACATTTGACAAAAAAAATTGAAATTAAACATTTTAGTATGTGTTGTCATGATCTTCAGAAACATTTCAGCACTTAAATTTTTTGTTGTGAACCGTAACTGTGATGGTTGCTCAAACGTCATCGCACTAAGGCAACACGAGGGCTATTGGCCACAAGCATCGTAATTTAGAACCAAAAATGATGTCCATAAACTATATAATATTTTATTTGATCCTCCCATGCATATTTTTTACAAATATTTAAGTATTCTTTGCTATCAAAATTGATGTTTTACCTGCATTTTATTGTTTTTTTTATTAAGGTTCTAGTATTACCGTGTTAACAATACCTAGATATTTAAATAATGGGTTTCTGTCAGAGATATAGTATATTTCACTTAACAATCATAAGCAATACTTATTTTTTAATGGAATATTCTTTCTTTATAATTTGCAATCAAAACTGATAGTTTCTCTTTAATGTTTTCCAAGCAAAAGTATGCCAATAAACGCAAAAACCGTGCTATTTAAAATCACTGCATGGCTACCAAAATTCGTGCCCACTTATAACTCCAATAACAATACGAAATTCGTTTTCTTCATGCAAAAATAATTGACAAATGACAGTGAGTGTGCCCTCTAGAAGGGAAGAGCATAGGTTTTATAGCCCGTTACCCTACCCGCCGGAAGAGACAGTCACAAGAGACACACAAGGAAGGAAGACACAAAAACGTAGATAAAAAACATTTACTGACAAACATCCATGCCTTACCGGGATTCGAACCTGAACCCATCAGCTCCAAAGGCTAGCACCCTAACTATTGCGCCGCCGGGTCGGCGTAAAAATTATCAGTCACTGGTTTATCTTTAATGGGGATTGCTAACTATGATCTCATGTATAACTTAAAATTACTTTGCTTCAATTAAATCGCTATAAACAACTCGTTTAAATTGCAGTTCCGTAATAAAATTTATGAAATTGGTATGAAATTCTTTATTTGACATAAAATTTTCATGTATTAAAGTATATAATAGCCCTTAACCCACCTTTTGCTACCATATGTTAACAGTCTACAAATTAAGAAATAATTTTTTTCTCAGTAATTGCATTGTGTTTATTATTCATATTTGACAATTTTGTCTTAATAAAAAAACAAATAAAATCAGAAGCTGGATCATTGTTAAAAATATTTTGTAAAATGATTTAATTTGAGCTTCAAATTTCTTATTTTTTTAATCTTTACCAACTCTTGGATGTAAAAATAATATCAGGAAAAATTTTAAAAATTCTAAAGGTATGTGTGTGCTCGTGGACTTAAAAGCACACTCAAAATTGTTTTTTAGCAAAACTATCCACTGCAATATTCGTCAATTTGGTTAGCCGAACAAAAATTTATTACATAGCTTTGACCGCTAGCGAGACTCTGAGTGAAGGCAATTTAAACTAAATAAAATCCTATTTTGAATTTTCAATCACTTAAAACCGCGATGTATTATATATTTTTAAAAATCATATTACTTAAAAGTCAAGATTAAAAAAATATTATATGATAAAGTTTCCATTTCTAAATCGGCTTTCATGAAAATACTTGAAAAGTATCTCAAAATGTCGGACTTTATATCGAATAATATTTCTCGCCGAAGACATATTTTTTCTTTAGTAGAAAGAATAAGCCTAGCATAATAATGCCAAACTTATTCGAGTGAATGTATTCGAAACACTAGGAAATATTGAAGACTTGATTTATTACCAGTAAAAAATTTATGGGATTGAAATTGAAAGCATTTAGATATCATAATTTATCTTAAACGTTAGTTTTTAACGTTTCACGTTAAACTTTTTAAACATGGAATACACGATATAAAATTTTAGGCAAAACGTTATTTTAATGTAGTTAAGATTTTCTCATAAAAAAAAACATATGATTTATGCCTCATTTTGATTATGATCACTAATAGCGAATGTTTACAAATCACTAAACATATTGTTAAACGATTTTCTATATATTTTTTTGTTTTATAACAGTAGCAAAATCGAATGGGTACTTCAAAAGTATTCAATCAACATTTAAAAAAAAACTTGTTTAATTGTGAATACACATACGCTAACTAGTTTATTCTTTTAAAAAGTATTTTTTAACGATACCGTCGGAGCGGGTATATTTGGTCCACTCACTGGAAAAATATTTGTTTCTTAATTTCTCTTCATAAAATGATCCCATCTTAAATTTTTTGACATTTTTGAAACGGTGGAAACATTACCTTTAATTTCATGTAAAAAATTCTCATTTTAATTTTAGCAGTACCACAAATGACATTTGTATTCTTACGAGCATTTAATGATAAAAAATCTATTCCATCCAACTTTTGATTGAGACATCTAAATAAATATTGAAAATAGATAAATAAAACACTCTGTACTATTCTTTTATTTATGTGGATGAATATTACACCACTTGTTTTAATCTAAGTTGAATACTTTTTATGCCAAATTTAATTAATGGTCACTGGGAAATTTTTGCCGATGAATGTGGGTAACTTTGGTCCAAGATGTAAGGATTTCTTTGTGGAACTTTACACTTTCAAAAAAATAATACAAACATGTATTCTGTTTAACTATTTTTGAAGAAGTCTTACTCATATAATTACCCTTTTTTGAGACGATTTTTTTTTTTTTAAAAAACTAAGCTATGTTAAACATTAACAAAAATATAAAGATAAAATGCAAGAAACGTTCAAAATAACGAATGTATCTCGCAAAATATATCGAAATGTAAACATTTTCAAATTAATAATTACGAATATATTATCGTTTTTCTTTTACATTAAAATCGTTTGCTTTTTATAAAGATATTTGTTATTTAATCTTTCTTCTAAAAATAAGTTCATTTCCAATATTAAAACCAAAGTTAACGTTTCTTTTTTTAAGTGACGATCAATCGTGTTATTTACAGTGTAATGTCATTCTACGATGCAATGCAATGCAAATATTAAGCTATAAACTATTTTTAATAACTTTATTACTTATATTTTTATTCATTTTTTATGTTTATACATTTTAAAATTACTATTTAATTCTGTAACACAGCTCATAAAGATGATAAACGGTATGTTTCGTTATGGTATTTCATGCTTGAACCAAAGTTTCCAGCCCGGATTCTAACCGGGTACTAATTTTTTAAACTAACACCATTTTTAAGGAAAAAATTATAAATTTTAACAAGAATGTATAGGGGAGAGAAGGGGAATGGCGCCACCTTAAGGGAAATTGAATTTTCATGCAGAATTGTGTTGCAATTAATGTAAATTGTAATGATTATAGCATACTACAGTTCATAACCTATCTTGTAGTGATTTTTTAAAATTTAAATTTTTAATAAAAACTGAATAAAATTGTATTTTTCTAAAGCTCGCACAGTGGCGGGATTACCCCGGTATCTGGGGTAATGCCGCCATACCACTGGGGTTATGCCGCCACATCAATAAACAAAGCAAATAATCTATAAATAATGGAAAATTACATAATAAAGCAATACATATAGAACTAAAATAGTTTCAATTTACTTTGGAATGGTAAATTGTACAGGGTACAGCTATTTTATTAACTTTCTGTGTGCAACTAACAATGCAGGTTTTTTTTTAAAGCTTCGTTGGTCTATTTGACCAGTTCAGTTATTCTTTTTCGGATACGTGGCATCTCTAACGAAAACTAATAGGTTGTAGGGCCAATATATATAAAATTTCTATTTTATGGATTATGCCGCCATCCTTTTGCATGTGGCGGTATAACCCCAGAGTGATGTGGCGGCATTACCCCAGTAAGAAAAAATGGCATAGACGGTTGTTTAAAGAAAGGTAGTTAGCCTAGTGTCCAAACTAACGACGTGATAAAATAGCCAAATAATTACTCTTTTAAATAATATACAACTAATTTATCTAACTTAGAGATAGCAGTCACTTATCGCTTAATTTCAGAAGGCTCAAGATTAGATGCAAATCCCTAAAAACCGTATTTTTTAAATAACTTTACACCAACTCACCGCACGGCCATTAGCGTCTATACTACAAATTACTTTGTTTCCTGCTACATGTCAGCGCTCACAGCCCCCCTCCCACACACACCGCTGGCGAGATACAAGGGGTGGCGGCATTACCCGAGGTGGCGGGATTCCCCTGCTCTCCCCTACTAATTATTCCTAAAAGTTCAATACTTAAAATTCATGGTGATTTCAAGTGTTTAAATAGTTTTTGTGGCTTAATTTTCCCACCGAATGTTTTTTAAAAAAAACTATCATTTTGAACCAAAGTTACCCGCACTGACAGTAATATACTAATAAATTCGTTTTCCTTTTCTTTAATGCAGGGACCAAATTTTTATGCAGCCAGGTGACAGCTCCTATAAAAAATGAAGATGGAGAAATTAGTATGTTTATTATGAACTTTGAAGATATAACGGACGCTCCTTACAGAGACGAAGTTATAACACCTTGTACAAGCCCTTTAATGTGTAAGTATCAAATCTATTAATTTTGTTAACTTTAAAATTAAATTATTAGTAGCAAGAATTTCAATTTGAACTTTTAAAAAATCGATGGAAAACTAAGAAAATAGCACCTTTTTTTTCTTTTTTCACTAAAACTTCACTTTACACTTATTTTTCCTGTCATGCTTAGGGGAAGTTTATTTTACACAAACTGATTACGCAATAGATGGCGCCACGAAAATGAATTAAAATAATTGATATTACATTTGTTTTATTACGAAATTGAAATTGTTTTCTAATTAAAATGGATTAAGAATAAAAAAGATTTATTTTTTATTTTTCACTATTCAGGTATATAATTTTTAATTCCCTAATCTCACAAAAAATCTTTCAGTTTACTTTTTACGTAATAATACAGATTTTTTTAAGTACTTAGTGAATGTCACTAACTTTTAAAAATAGAACTATAGCTTCATAGAATAGTTTTTAAATTAACAAAGGGAATATATTTAAATATTTCCTTTGTAAATTGCGTTTCATTTGGAGTTACTTCTTTTTTTTCTTACTTGATAATTTACCCCAAAATGCACACTTATAGTTTCATTCCCTTAATACCTTTGTTGTCTTTAAAATATTTCGAATAATTGCTTTTTTAATACTTTTAACCTTATTATTGACTCAAATTTAAATTAACATTGAAAAAGTCTACACTCTTAAAACAAAAGAGTGAAATCCACTCCAGTTGGAGAAGTGCATTTTCGACACTGGAAAGGAATGAATATTAACTCAGACTGAGTTAAAATCACTCGTTTGGAGTGATCCTGCCGGAGGTTTAACACACAAAGGATCCACTCCAAAAGGAGAAGTGCATTTTCCAGACTGGAGGAGTGAAAATTAATCAGACTGAGTTAAAATCGCTCGTTCGTTTTAAGAGTGTACCTTAATATTTTCATAATTGTTTCAAAAAAATTTCTTCTTGACAACTCAATTTCAAACAAGTTTTCCTTTCATTATTCCTTTACCAAGCCGAAAAACAAATAAAAGTGATTCCTTTTTTAAGTAGTTAACATTAATACCATTTGCTATACAAAAACTAGTTAACCATTAACAACTAATATTTCCTTTGTCCTGTTTAAAGATATAAAAAAAAGTTGCTTCCAACTAATGTAGCTATTTAGAAATGTGGCACTCACTACCGGACTCGCACCTTTCTCTCTTACCCACTGAATTCCTCTAAGATGTTCTGTTTCAGTCTTCAAGAGATTCCCCCAAATTTCCCGCCAAATCCAGCGAATACGGCCCAGCAGGCCTCATAACAGTATCCGATCCGTTGAAGAGTGCGCCAACAATGAAGGCTCGCCAAGAGGTGCTATTAGTCATTGGTGCACCATACAAATAGCATGGCCGCGTAGGCATCACAACAACAGAGGCTATGATTTTTTTTTAAAAAAATGTTATTTTACCATTTTGGGTCTAGCATGCTTTAGCTAAGGCATTAAAGACTGTTTTCTTTACAACGGAGGCATAATAATGTTTTAAACTAATTTTAATAACAGAAATAAATTGGGACCTCATAATTAATTAAAAATTCATGTACACTGTTAAATGTTTGGTGCAAGATTGCACCTGAATCCTGGAACTTTCTAGCTATTGATGCCCCAAAATAACAAATGACAATGAATGAGCATAGGAATTATTGCCCATTACCCTACTCTCCAGAAGTGACACAGTTACGAGGGACACACAAAGAAAGGACGACACAAACACATAGACAAATAACATTTATTGACTAACACAAACATCCATGCCTTACCGGGATTCGTACCCGAATCCAGAAGCTCCAAATGCTAGCTCCCTAACCGTTGTGCTACCTGTTTGGCTATTTGATGCTCCCAATATTTGGAAAGTAAATTTACCATTTTTTAATACTTTTATACACCGCAAAAGTGGTAAATCAACGCTCCATCATGGTAATATAATGGTGCAGCCAGGAAGTTCCACGATTTGGGTGTAATCTTGCCCCAAAATTGTTAACTGTGTATCTGTAACTCTTTATTAAAAAGACCCTATGTTCTTTGTTGTAACTTTTTCATTATCTTCTTCCTTTGCTTAAATTTACACAATTTTAAAAATGTTGTTTAAATTGGGTTCCGGACACAATCCCGACAGCCGAAATCCCGACAAGCCATAATCCCGAAAGCCATAATCCCGAAAGGCCATAATCCCGACAAGGACGAAATCCCGAATGGGTCGAAATCCCGACAAGGACGAAATCCCGAATGGGTCGAAATCCCGACAAATCTATAAATTAAAGCCGTTATGCTTGATTACGGGCAATTTAATTGTTAATTTTTGCTTTAATATTTTTACATTTGGGAAGAGTGACTTTTCTTTTATTGCTATGTAACCATAAAATGCTTTTGGTAAAAAAAAGGTGTGTTTAAATCAAAATGCATTTGTGTATGGAAATCACATATATAATTAATCGGAGTATATTTAACAGTCTATTGTTTATCTTTTATAGTGTTTTCGTTTTGTAATTCGGACTTATTCATTATGTGGTGTGGTCTAGGTTGATATAATTTTTCTTATAATAGGTTATGTAGTAAGTTAATTGTGATTTTACGCTGAGTTCAAATATTTAATAAGACACGTGTGATTAAATTAGTTTCTTTTGAATTGTCAAAATCACGTTTTACTTAGGATTAAATCAGCAATAAATGGAAATAAAACACCAAAAATTGTAATTGCATTATTTAAGGGGGGATCATAGTAAACAAAAACCAAAAAATCGAATTTTTGAAACCAATATTTTCTGATAGATGGAAACCCAATCTATCGAATGAGACCAATTTTGTATAGATCGGTTAATTATTTCTTATAAAAAATTAAAATTATAAAAATAAACAAATGTACCACGCCCCCTTTGAATTACTAATTGTATGCTTGTATTATTTATGTATTACATTATAAAATATGATTTTTTTTGTGTTGATATTTGAAAACCAACCACTGGCTCAATGTAAAAAAAATTTCCCGACGATTTACATGAAATTCGGTTAACAAGAAATGTTTCGGTGGTCATTTCGAGTTCGTGTTAACGGGATCGACTGTATTTGTTTTTCGCGTTTTACTCAAAACTATAATTTTCAACACTTAGGTACACTTTTCTCCAAACCTATCGAATATTTTTTAATAATTTTTTTTGTGTGTTATAAAACCATTTTAGATCTATTTAAGTCACCTAATTTAGTCTTACAAATTAAAATAAATATTTTATTATTTTACACTTTTCTTCGTTGAAAATCAGAATTTTTATGAATGTTGAATATAATGTTTTAAAAATAGAATTTAAAAATTATTTTAGGCAAAAAAAATAGGTGACTTGATTAGATCTAAAATGGTTTTATAACACACAAAAGAAATTATTCAGAAATATTTAATAGATTTGGAGAAAAGTGTACCGAAAAAGTACTTGTATTTTTGAAAATTCGTAATTGTATGTTTCAAAAGATGTCTTTTTTCAAAAATAATAATTTTTGAAAATAAGATTCTTAGGAGTAAATATAATAATAAAAGTACAATTTATAATTTGATACAATTTTTTTTATTGTACCATCATTTTTAAATGATTTAGAGCCTTTCGAAATCAATACTAAGAATTGGTCATTTTTGCTGTCGTTTACTATGATCCCCCCTTAAAAGTTGAAGAAAAAAACCTATACATGTCATTGAAGGGAACTATAGTATCGCCTTCAGACACGTTTGAAATTTTACGATGAATGTCGTTTACTTGTCAACAATGAAAGGTGTGTCTGTTAATAGTACAGTAGATATAGCTTTGGGGGAGAAAGTAATTCACAGAATGAGATGAATGTTGAGGCTTTTGTACGTTTAGATGAAGGCCTTTAGACGAAAGTATGTTATTGTAAATAATAGGGTACCTTTATCTACGCATAGAAGTATTTATAGCAACCCTAGAAAAGCGTAACTTAAACTGGTTTTCCCACCTGTTTTGTTATTTTTATTTGCCCCTGGTGTTGGTCAACTATAGTAATCCAGCAAAGTTAGATTTTTATATATAAAGAAGTTTTGTCTTAATAACTATCATTGAACGGGAATTGACCTATTCCACTGTTTTAGGAACGAGAAACATAAAAATTTGGATATTATGAATTATTATTAATTGCCTTTAATAACAGTTGTTAATTTATTATTAAATGTTACTTTGTAATAATTTGGGAAAGTAACTATTATTTTTGTTAATTGTTATAACTTACGGAATGGGGTAAGAGGCTTACCTAGTTTTTAGTTTTATTAAAAAAAAAGCAAATATAAGTTAGAAATTTCTTTGCACGCGTTTTGTTCTCGGAAATCTATTATTATTTTTTAACTGAGATAAATTCATTTCGGAAAGTGAAAAAAGTTACAACTTAAAAATATTAACCAGATATAATCAGATAAAATAATTATCAGATATAGTTCTCAAGATTGATGTTTTTACAATAAATTGTAGTTTGTATATGCATAAGATTTTATGGAATAATTAATTTTCCCCCCTTTTGAATGCTTTCTTTTTTGTGTTTTTTAAAAATATTTTTTAAAGTTTAAATCTTACTTTGGAGTGTCATTTCAGGGAAATCCTAGATATTAAAAGAGAATCATATAAGTCTAATCACAAGGATCAACTAATTGCAAATTAATTGAAATTAATTAATATCCTATCAAGAAATAAAAAATTTAAATCACATAGCTAAGGAAAATAATTATTACTACTAATTATTAGCAAAAAACCCACATAGTTGCTTGTTATCAATAAATGATAAGTTACCAAATAATTTTATTCAATTAATAAAGTCAATTTAAAAGTTTAATTTATGGAATAGGTTAATAGCCATTTCTAAGTCTATTTTTTACCTTTTACGAAATGGGGGGGGGGGGTTGGGGCTGGTTTTCAAATGGGGTAAGTTTTCCACCATGCCTCGAGTTGGAAATAAATTATTTGAGGAGGGGGGGGGGGGGGGTTGGAAGGGGACGGTCTGCTTCGTTTTTGAAGATACGCTGTCTATTTCACTCACAAGAATCTTCGTTCAGTTGGTGCTGTTATGTTTTAGTTAGAGCTGTTTAATGATTTTTCAACATTGAGTAATTTTTGTATGCTTACATTCACACCTAAATTAAGCGTCCTTCCATTAAACTTACAGTTTTATCATCGAGTACAATAAAAGAGGGTTTCTCGTTCTAAATAAATATGTATTTGTCTTAAAAATAACTTAAATCTCTAAAAGTCAATGAAATATTAAAGTCGAAAAATGGCGACGGCCAGGTTTACCAAAATGTCACGAGGCAAGAGAAATCCAGCAATGCCTTGTATAAAACGTGCTTCAACCTTTATAATGTTCCAAAAATGCAATTACAGTCGAACCCCGCTATAGTTAAACTTCAACGTAACCAACACTTGGTTCACTATATCCCATGGTTCACTATAGCCAACTTTGCTGAAATTTTTTTGTACGATATAAGGCTTCTAAATGAAAATTATAATAATTGTTTTGCCCATCTTTAATATATTGAATAAATAAATCGAATTTATATTTAAAAAAAATATTTTTAAAAATTACAATTAAATTGATTAATTTTCGAAATTATTAAAAAATGTCGAACATTTCGGAATAGCCAAATATCGAAGGATCCGTATATTGGAAACTGCGTATTTGTATAACGGACAAATCTTTACATATATTTAATTGACTGGCTCCATCTTCATTCTGATGGCTTTTTTTAATTGCAGAATCCTTTATTTTTCAAAACTGTTGTCTCTAATTTAAAATGTGTTTAAACTCTTTCATAAGAAATGAGTGACTAAAGAGTACATGTTAAAAGGCGAAGTATTGAACAGTTCCACTTGGGTCAAGTATTCAAGAGGTATTGGTAAAGAATATGAAATATGTACAGTTGGGGACAGAAAGACGAATGGCTTCATTGTACCCCAGAAAAGGTAGGGTAGGTTACACAAAAGTACTGCTGACACGCCCCTTAGAATTGTGTGTGAGTTGAGGGGGGTGAGATGAATGGTTTGAAAAGAAAGGGTTGTTCCTGGAATTTTTAGAGGGACTGAAGATGAGCATGCTTCTTGTTTACTATGAAAAAGGTCTAGTTTTAGTGAAATTTGACCTGTTGTGAAAAATTATTTTCTCGTTTGCCACTTATATATCTTAAAATATAGCGATACGAAGAAAAAAAATAAGATGGGAAATTTGGGTTCACTATAAGCGAACTCTCATTTTCTAAGCGGTTCACTATATGTATCCATACAAAAATAACATGTTCAGAAGGGACCTCTAAAAAGTTTCATAACAGCGGGGTTCGACTGTATTTTTTCAATATAGACTGTTCAAAACAATTAGGGGAGCGCATGGTTTAAACGTTTTCACCCCTAATGATTCGATTTATAATCATCAGCTTTAGATTTTTTCTCACTAAGTTAAGATTGCACTTATTTATCGTTAGATGGAAGAATCATGTCTTTTGAAGAATTAAACAATGTTTGTTTTAATTAAATGAAAATATGAAAAACATGGTAAAATAAAATTCACTCCCAAAAAGTTTTATGAAATAAATTAACCCTAAATTATTCACGCCCGCATTCCAAGATGTTTAAAAATTGAATTTACCTTTTTTTACAAATAAAGTTTAAAAATAATTTAGTGTTACAATTTATTTAAAAGTTATTATTCCAATTTTCCCCCTTTCATTTTAGTTAAAAATTAAGATCAAAGAAACTTTCCCTGGTCTCCCCTAATAATCAATCGATTGCAGCAATCAATACATAAAAAATGGACACAATAAATTTTGATTTTTTTATTACTGTTATATACATTAACTAACATAATAAATTCAATAACCTTATAATCAATAACCTTGCAAACCATAAAAATCAGTAACCCTATATTTTATCCCTTTAAATGTTCATTGCTAAAAATACAAAATAAGTAGATACATATTTCAAAACCTGCATCATCTCTCATCCTCTTTTTTGGCCGTTCGCGTAGAGGAATATATATATTTTTTAATGTACGCTTGTACTCAATATTTGAAAACTTTCACCTCCCTTTTCCCTCCGAAAACCCCCCAAATTTTTAGCCATTTGTTACTGCGCCCCCCCCCCCCCGCCCTACTGTTTAATTTACGACCACACCCCTAAACTAGCCAAGTACAGCGATAACGGCGCCAAACTAAAAGACTTACGAAAAAATTTAACGAACCGGAGTTTAAATAATACTGATTCCAGTACATTTATCCCACAACAAAATGATAATTGAAGCAGTAATAAGTATTAACAACATTTATTTTTATAGACAAAATTGAACCACCAGAAACGAATCATCCATGTACTATAAAATAAATACCAGACCGTACATTCCTATACAAAGAGACAATTAAAACTCCACAAAACAATGAAATAATTAGCAGCACATTTTTTTATAATGGCGCAATTTCAATAAACAGAAGACAGCCGATAGTATTTTTTTTACAACAAACAGTTTATATTTCATTTAAAATAAACCAATATATCTAATTTTTTTAAAAAATCTAAAAATTAACCAAAAATCTATTTTCGGGATTTCGACCCATTCGGGATTTCGACCTAGTCGGGATTCTGACCCATTCGGGATTTCGACCTATTCGGGATTCTGGCTTGTCGGGATTTCGGCTGTCGGGATTATGTCCCAGACCCGTTTAAATTATATTATATAGTATTTGTTATATACAATTCTGAATTTTATAATGGTTTTTATGGCCCGATGTTGTTGTGATGACTACGACAGGTCGCACGAGTATTCCAGCTTATCTTCACGCTTCTGTCTTCAATTAGAATAGCAAATTTCCTGGTAATAAGGCATTATTATCGGAAATCACTTTCATACACGCTTTTCTTGAAATTGTCAGCACACTATGTATCACTGCTTTGAAGGTAGCGCAAATTCTAATTAAAAATGAGCTTTTATAATTCTGTAATGTATAAAAACACAGTTTATAATTATGTAATGTATTAAAACACAGTTTATAATTGTGTAATGTATTAAAATACAGCTCCTTATTAGTTTCTTGATAAAAACTCACTTTGAAATAGATTAGCAAAGCACTGGAATATAAATATATTCACTTTACTATGCAGCTTCTTAAAATACTTTTTGAAGTTTTCATGAAATGTTAAATTTCAGCTTGGCTTTTTTGCAGCTTTATATTGCGATTGTCATTTATACTTTATCACTCATTTACCCTAGCCTATGGGACTTGACATGTTTGCAGGCACTAAGTCATCCATGATATAACATGTAAAGATTAAATTATAATTATTTTCGATAAATATTTATAAAAGACTTACTTACCATTTTAAAGGCTTTTCAAATAAGAGAAGCATTCATTTCATGAAATGCATTAACACGTTCTCGCCGGTGCAAATATCTACGGTTTTCCGCGTGAGACGGGACTGTCTTTTATCGTTACACTTCGTCGGGCGGCAAAACACTTTGCGAGTTCGAAAGCGCTTAATGCGAGATCACAACAAGTGAAAATACAAGGTAGATTAAATGCCACGAAAAAGAGTAAAAAGGAAACGACATATTGTAAACGTTTTAAGGGCCCTCATTATGCCAGCCCTCCTTATGTTAGAAAGTTTTGAAAAGTTGCATAGATAAAAAAAATAACTGTCATCAATTTAAAATATTGAATGTTTATAATACTCAATATTTTTATTTATAATGCTGAGAAAAAATAAAATAAATTTTTCTTCAACGACTTCTTCTCTGAAAACAAGTGACTCACCTGTGATGCACGCCGCCTCACGGGATAGTTAAGCGTGACGCCGCACCGAACAATCAAATGTGACCCACCGATGGGTCACACCGGCGTGAACGTGTTTTTTTTTGTTTTTTTTTTTGTCGTGTCCATGAGAGTCGAACTTTATATGTGAACGTGTTAAACCAACGATTAACAATATCTGTGAAAAATCACATATTGAAAAGGAATGAAAAAATTCTTCTTGCCAGAAGAGTATTTTTATGGTAGACAATTCAAAAATTAGCGAAAATTCTTTTACCGTTATTCTGTCCTAAACTTGGCTTAAACAGTAAAATAATGTTGTAAAATAAGTCAACAGAATATCGAATTTTCTAAAGTTTCATACTGTCTTTTGTGTTTCCTGAACAAATTAAACTAACTTAGTTATACTTATAAAAGAAGAAAAAAATATAGCAAAAAAATCTTAATTTAGTAGCTAAGTTGCTTTAGCGACGAGTTTTAAATCGACCGTATAATTTAAGTTCTAAAAAACATTATTCTCCATTAATTAAGTTGTAAATTTCTTTCTTTGAAAATTCCAACAATAGCTTCGCTTGAATCATGGTAATTTGCTTAAATGCGTTAAAATGCTATTAGCTGGTTTTCTTTATTTTAATTTTGTTGGAAAGAAGGTTTATAAGCAGAGTTTGAAACTTTCATTCTTTTTACATTTTCTCTACTGCAATTTAAAAGTACTTATTCTGTGTTTATTCTTAATTTTTCTATCAATTAAAATCAATCTTTCAAGGCATGGACTTAAAGTTCACCTTTATTACAGGAAGAACAAAAACTAGAAAATTGTTGGTTTTCTTATCTTTTAGACTTTAATGCTGCTTAGAGAAACAAAAAAAAAACTGTTTATTAATAAGTTATTTTTAACACGCTGTGAAGTTTAACTACATGATATTAGTTGATGTAATGCCATCTATCATCTTTTAGAATACTATTTCTAATTTTATGCCAAATAAATGTATCAGAATTGAAAGGTGATTTAAATATGTAATTTTGCACTATTGTTATGGTAGAAAAAATCCCAATATGTTAATTTCTTTAAAAACTATACAATGGAAAGATTTGCATCTCTATAAATATGTAGAATTCCAGAATTTGTAAACTCTGTTTAAAAGACATGGCTAATTTTATAGCACAGTACATTGGACTTCATTCTATAGGAGAACCGAAATTAACAAATTAACCATGAATGGTAAAGTTTGTGCCATGTAAATAAATATAAGTTAAATACATTTACTCTGTTATATACAAGATACACATATGCATTATATTTATAAAAGTTTATTTTATTTATTCAAAATTTATCGATATGTTTATACCTTTCCCTGCTTTATATTGTGTTTATAAATCATCGTAGTCTCCATGTCACTTTCTATCTTCCATAAGACTTTATATTTAACGCTGATGTTAGTCGGCGGTTGCGATGACAACGAAAATACAGTTGAAAGTGCAATATTTGGATCTTGTATTCTTACTTAAGCAGAAATCTTCGAATATTACCATATGTTTTATATCCTGGTAGAAAAGGGACAATAAGCAACGCTGATTTAGTTCCTGTTTACAGTATAAATTGTTGGCAATCTTGCCAAATAAGCTATTTCGGTGAGGCAAAAAAAATGGCGATTTATGAAGTTGATAGATTTGAAATTGTGCGATCGAAGTGAAAACAGAAATATGTTCTTCAATATGTTCTCTCTTTTTGATGAGAACACATTTTGTTTAGCAAATTAAGATTTTTAGAAAACATAATTTTTCTCTTGGTAAGTAACAGAAATGTTTACCATAGTGGCTAGTGTAAAAAAGTGCCTGTTTTTTTTTCTCTGAGTATTATTTTTTTATTACGCACACTAGGAAACAGAAGTGATAATACAGATGCGAAACAAGTTTTTAACAAGCTCTTTCGTAGCTGTATTATCCCTACTTGTTAAGCTACAAGTACTTGGTACCCAACGCAGTGAATATTTCTGTTATTTACCCATAGAAAATTCGTTTTTTAAAAAGTGTATTTACATTGTACTTGGCCCTCTACTATAATCCGTACGATTATAATGCAAACTTGGCTCCCCTACCACTTGGTGTGGGCTTTAAAATTTTTTGAGGGATGTGAGCGTGCTAAGCCTACCTTGCTTGAGGCTCTAATGGCAAGTGCTGTCCAAACCCAAGTAGGATGTTGGGAATACTAAAAAAGAGCGCCCTTCTTGCCGTTTCCTTAAAAAAAAACACGGGATTGTATGGGGAAGCAGGCCTGCATTCTAGTAGTAAGGACTATGTTAGTCGCTGCCTTTACTTTTAATTTAAAGCAGTAATAAGAATTACAAACACAACTTTGTGCATAAGGCCGTAATTTTAATTAAAATCCCAAGGCAGATTTTTTACAGAAATTTTTATTAAAATCCCAAGAAATTCGAAAACATACTCTCTTAAAACAAAAGAGTGAATTCCACTCCAGTTGGAGAAGTGCAGTTTCGACACCGTAAAGCCATGCATATTTACTCAGACTGAGTTAAAATCACTCGTTTGGAGTGATCCTGTCGGAGGTTTAACACTCAAAGGATCCACTCCAAAAGGAGAAGTGCATTTTCCAGTCTGGAGAAGTGAAATCCACTCAGACTGAGTTAAATTAGGAGTGTTTGTTTTAAGAGTGTAGACAATATAAAATCACGTACCATGCATAAAGCAGAAATGCGGACTCAAGGAATTTAGCAAAGAATTAGAACATGCGTTAATTAAATATGACCAATTATTAGAAACCTTATAAACTACAACTCAATTCCTATTCGCAGCGGCCCGCAGCAAATCCCTCCGCCTGTGGTTGCCTTCCTTGCTCCGCCGCGGTTCCGAATCGCGCGGGGACGGCGCCGAAGACGACATGATGCTGACGCCCCCGGACGCCGAGGCGCTCGCCATGGACACCTTCGACCCGCGGCTGAGACTCCTCAAGATGCGCAGGCAGAGCAGCCTGGCAGAAGTGATGCACCAGGACCACTGCTGCCCCAGTGCGCAGCAGTACGGGTGCCAGCAGCCGCTGCAGAACACCGCTGATGCGCTCTGGAGGGCGTCCTCCTCGTTCAAGGAGAAAGGGACGCTGTCTGCAGGTGAGACACGGTGTCTTACTTTATAAAAGGGATAGTTATACGAGTGTGATGTCTTACTGTATATGAGTGTCTTCTGTGAGACACGGTGTCTTACTTTATAAAAGTGTTATAGTTATACGAGATTGGTGTCTTACTTTATAAAAGTGTTAGTTATACGAGATTGGTGTCTTAGTTTATATATGAGTGTCTTCTGTTAAACCTTCTGTTTGTGCCTTACTCTGGATGGCGTCTCCTCATTCAAGGAGAAAGGGACGCTGTCCGGTCCGCAGGTGAGGCACGATGTCTTACTTTGTATGAGTCTTATTTTGGGTCTTACTTTGAGCGAGTGTTAGTTATACGAGTGCGATGTCTTACTTTATATGGGTGGTCTTCTGGCAAGTCTGTAGGCACATTGCACTGATTTTTCATGCAGCTTCTATAGTCAAATGTCGTAGGAGTTGTCATTGACTTCAAACAGCCCCGTTGACCATGTGCCCTGTTAAAGTTTTGTGCTTAGTGAATGAATGACCAAATGAAGACGCGGTCCCTAATAGCTGCAACGGCTGTGTGGTGAAATGTTTCAGGATATATTGTATTCAGTTTCCGGTTTTGGAAACAAAACCCTGAAAAATAGTTCAACCAATATCAAAAATATGGTTATACATTTCACCACGCAGCCGTTGCAGCTACTAGGAACCATATTCTTCATGAAACCAAGCGACAAATGTTTAACCGTGTGGCTTGAAGTTGCAGGAACAATCATGTATGTTAAGCCAGACTAGGATGTCCATACTTGGAATCCTGATTATCTTCTACTTCGCCAGAGTAACACCGAGTAAGTGTCGTAAAAGCAGTTCGTCTTAATGAAAGACGCCCGTTGTTCTAGCTCAACAAAGCATGTCCCCAAAAATCAAAATTCATTAACCCAAGGATGACCATATCATTATCCGCTAATTAAAGGGGTTATTTTTTTGGACTGATGATTGTATTCGATTTTTTTACTGATGTGTTAAACTGATCAAGGTAGAAATACATGCTAAGTACCAGTATTTAATGATTGATTGATCGATAGTCAATCAGTGTACAGCTGCTATAGATAAACAATTCATTGCATCATTTTAATCGTATGAAGAGTGGATTGTATTTTTAAAGCAGTTTTACTATCTCTGCTAACTGTCTCTCGGTGCGATAAAGTAAAATAACTTAGAGGAAAACGACGTTTTTTTTAATAGAATCTATAGATGACGTTCGCCTATACACTTAATTACAGTTGTCTTATAAATGAAAGTTTCGAACGAAATCGTTAAATGGACGTGTTTTTTGCATGACCCCATTTTAAAAGTATTTGTATTTGTGGACTTCGAAGTATTTCAGTGGAGAACGTATTGAAATAAAAGTTCTTCAAGAAGCAGCAAGACATTAAATAAAATATACACTTTTATCAATTTGCAAGTAGATTGTCCACTAATGAGTTAAGCTGATGTTGATAACAGTTTTAACTTCATATTGATCATTCAAAAATCAGTTCTTTGAAATACACACACAAGGCTTCCCCATACAAGTAATCATAACTCTATCCAGAAGACGAACTTTTTAATCCTTATGTTGATAATGCAAATATTATTTTTAAAGATAAAAAAGTTCGAAAAATTTCTTAACGATACGTACATTTTTGAGTTTAATTCTATCTCTTTTTTAAAACTTAAACTAACTATTATTTCATTACTCACTCTCTCTCTGTCTCTTTCTGCCTCTCTCTTGCTCTTTGCATTTCCTTCTATCTTGTCCTACTTAAACCATTGGTTCTTACTGTCTCTCTGTCACTTCCTCTCTCTTTCTTCCTCTCTCTGTTTCTCTCTCCCTCTCTGTCTTTATCTTTCTCTTGCTTTTACTACTTGTCACATAATCAATACTTCGACATTATGCGTAAACTACATCGAGAAACTGTATAATCTAGTATCAGTCATGTTACGGCTTAGATAGGACTTTCATTATTATAATTTTCTTTGTTTTTATTGCCTAGTTACGATGTCTGTAGCTTACAACATTTTCACATCTCCAATACACACATAGTTCTTTTTTGCTTAATTTCCCCTTCTTGTCGTCCGTAGACGATCGTAGGGCTATCTCATGCCAGTAGATGCGGCGGGCAAAGTCTGAACTTCACAGGGACGTATAACGTGTCTGACAAAAGCCTCAGTCGGCGGAATTATTGGTTATTAACTTTTAACAATATTTTCGGAAATATACATAAACATCAGCTCTGTGAAAATTACATAAGTTCACTTATAATTTACCTACCTTTTTCACCTGGTACCTATAAATTAACCGTCGGACCACTCAAGCGGGTATGCAACTAAGCGTACACTAAAAGTAAATGAAAACCAATCCAAATTCAATTAGTTTCATTAGTTAGAAAATAACATAGGTCAGGAACCCTGGGCTTCAATGACATACACTTGCAACATCATAACATAAATTGGGGGTAAACTGTAATACGATATAAATTTACTTTGACATTGTGTTGCTAAAATTGTTTTGCTTGGTATTTAATAAGTGTTTAGAATGAACTTTAGTAGAATGTAGAGTATTGTAAATTTCTACTTATCTTTAACTTTATTGTATCCCTTCTGTGTTAGTAATTTGCATGATTGTATAGTATTTATTTTATAGTACCATAATTGAAATACCCAAATCCTTATATTTAATAACATACCTGTTGTGTTCTTAGTATTGACTAATAGGATTACTTTAATACTTCTTTTCCCTTTAAAATATATAAATGAATTGTTTGTTTTTTTTAATTTGGACTGTTTTATGCGAGAAATAATTTCTTACTGTCATTCTATAAAGACAGTGCTTTCTACCACCTACTTACTGTTAGTGGATTGCGACATTTAACATTGAAACTGGTTGCATAAATTAAAGTCTATAAATGAAATTTTTTTAATTTTCCAGATGGATATTTAAGGACATTTTTACAGAATATATTATGACACGCAAAATATTTTTATTTCAATATTTTCTTTATATACTAAAGGAAGTTACCTTATTTTTCTTACTATGATCAAGAGAGAAATTCAAAAATAACTTTGTAACAAAAACTTAGCAGAAGAAAACTAAAAATTGTTTGCGAAAATCTTTATCTACTTCAAAAACATGCTACTAAATACTGTCCTTTCATTTCGTGAATATTTTAAACCTAACTTATTGTACGTTTGACAAAAATACGCATGGCACCTCTAAAGATCAGGTTGATATTTTAATAATTTGATTGGCTAAACTTGGTTATGGGTGTTAAGGCATTATTTGGCAAATTCTCATATGTCTTTTAATATTATACCAAAATATAAAGGATAAAGTAGTAAGAGCCACAAATGTTGAATAAATATGTGTTCAAAGATTCAAAGATGACTTAAAAAGATAAATAACTTTTTCAGTTTAATATATTTTTTAAGTTCAACTTAATTAATAAATCTGTAAAAAAAATAAAGCTATAAATTTCCAATTTGTCTAAATAATACATCTAACAACTTGAAGAATTAATTTTAATAATTTCATTACTATTCTCAATCCGGGCGTTAAATTTTTAAACGATATTTGGGTATTTTTCATTATGGTAGTTATCAGTGTTAGTTCTGTGTATGTTAATGCATGACCTTGTGTTGTATCCCTCCCCCCACAGCGGTTAGCCAACCCGATCTCTATTGGTGTAGGAGCGAACCCTCCAGAAGAAGGGCCTTAACTTTTGACTTTGGTAATGGTAAGTGCCCAGCACTGCCTACCATCACAGCACTCTATTGCAATCACCTAGTGCACAACTTAAACCTGTAGACTGCACTCACTGAATCGGCACAGTCTCCCGAACTTTACCAGCATGCATCGATGTTTTGTTTTGTAAAGCTAGTCACACAGAAGGGACAAGACCAGGATCGGGATATCTGAACCTTAGCCAAACATGTCCACTTGTTCTACAAGACGTTACCAAAAGCATTTTTAGTTAGTGATTGGTCTGGAATAGGGTACTTGAGTAATTTTTTTTATTGACTTAAAATTTTCTCATGCCAAAAATATTAGACCCGTATTTTTTCTTTTCTAAAAATACCCCATAAAAAAGGCAGAAAAATGAATTTAAAAATTAGGACGAAAAATCACTCCTGAAAACGCTTTCTGGCTGTCACGTGGTATCTGTGATGCCACTATGAACTCTAAAAAAAACTTTGAAACGCCACATTGGAATCGATTTTAGGCAAATTTGAAATATACGCTTCTGTAATACAGCCCTACATTTTCTCAATATTTATTATTTCAATAGTAATTAGATTAAATCAAGTTTAATTAGAAAACATAAAACATCAAGCCGGTTTGTTTATAGTAAATAGTGACGTCAGCCAAAATGACGAGTTGGTGATCACGTAATGATCACGTTAAAAAATGCCTTTTTAAAACGATACTTTTAATGATTTAAAGATTTATTTCGCAAAAATTATATATGCATTTGTTATTTTTTACTGTCAACTATAATTTAAATAAAAATGGAAGGTATTTTAGCGATACAGTCAAGTACCCTATTTCACGCAGGCACACAAACCAATCTGTTACCGAGGCACACAAACCAAATTTACTGAGGGCTCCAGGATCTTCGAGACTTATGCCAACTGTTTTTCAGAGCAGGCTTCGCCGGATCATATCCTCGCTATCCTCCTGGGACTCTCCAAGCAGGATTTGGACAACACAAAGCAATCATTGACGAATGAAAATGCTTTCCGTAACTTCTTTGAGAAAGAATGATGATGTTTAGCGAAGGTTCACATGTCTAGTCCGTGGTCCTGTTCCTACGAAGCCTAGCTTAATGTGCACGGTTTAGTTATTAGTTTTATCTGTGTTGTGTGATTTACATACTTTTTTTAGCATGTTTTCATCTAATATTAGTTATTTACCTAACAACTATGATTGGAGAGAAAATTTTCCATTCGAAAACTAGTTTTCTGTATAGGTTTATTCAAATAAACAACATAAGTCAATTGAAGACTATATTTCTCAAAAATTTATGCAGGACAAATTTAGTAATACGAAATTTATTTTTAGAAATATTTAAACCTAATGTTTTTATTCGGGAATGAATTCTTTATTCACAAAGTCGTCGTTATGGGCTACGGTAGATAGAGCATCAGTTACCTCAAACCAGCCAACCATTACTAGTGACTACTAAAGTTACATGAATTCGAAGTTTTTTCCAAAACAATTTATATTAATATGTATATCGTATACACAGAAAACAATTTAACAACGTAAACTTAATATTTTCACTTTGTATCAAATATTAAAATACAGTAAGTTTTGCATGATAGAAAATTGTAACTTCATTTAATGTGAAACGACTCATTAAATGCCAGATATTTTTGTCATCACATTAAAAGTTGTTTTGTTAAAAATAATTTATTTTAATAGTTTGACACTTTAATTTGATATAATTTACTTAACATAAACAAATGTAAGCTTTCAAAATAAATAATAATTTTAATTGTATGGTTCTGAAATCCAGTTAGCAATTCGTTCCAGCATGAAATAGCTGGCGCGTGTTATTAATTGAATTATGTGTTAGTTATTAGAAGTGTAACAAAAAAGTTCCAACACAGAGGGATCGCTTAATTTCTGTTTCTCCAATATTGATCCATAGCCTCAGATCAGCAAGTATGGCAAAATTCAAAATCCATTTACCCCACAATTTGAGACAGAAATCTCCTTTTTCATGGTTGACTCTTTTCGAAAATACAACTTGCTTTCTAACTGTTACCTTTATTCGCAACATTATTGTATAAATAAAATTTTAATAAACCTTAAAGTTTTCTTTTATTATGCTACCTTCTTCAAACAGAATGAAACCAATTATCAATTGATGTTGGCTTGGTAGCATCATCCACATTCACAAGGAGATCTCAGAAAATTGTTTTTCTTATCTTCTTAACCCCCCAGTAAGAAAAAGAAATAAAACTCTAACGAAAAGAATAAAAAAAAATACATTACCAATAACGGCTCTTTGCAGACTTTCATGGACGACTTCGATGAAATGACGATTTTTTTACTTTTTATATTTCCAGTAGGAAAAGCCAAGAATTGGGATTTATATAATGGCTCAGGGTAAAGTCGTTCTCCAAGAATAAAGTAAAGGTTATGTTTTCTATTTACATTAGGATGGCTCAACTTGGGGAAGATCCTCATTGATTTAGAAGCTGTAATTTTCCTAAGAGGAGAGCTATTTTGATTAGATAAAACAAGTTAATCGTTTTATTGATTTCGAAAGTGGGTGACGTTTAATGGGATTCAGTTCTAGGAAATAATGAACAGAAATTTAACACATCTCTAAATCATCGCCAAATTTATCAAAATCTTCTTTTTCATGGTTGACTCCTTTTGAAAAGTCGACATGCTTGCTAAACTGTTCCATTTAATCACAACTTTATTACATAAATATAATTTAAATAATCTTTGATGTAAATAAAATATATAACCTTCTTCAAACAGAATGAAGCAAAATTATTAATAAATGTCTGGTAGTTAGCTTCGCCCAAATTCACAGGGATATCTAAAAAAAATCTTGTTTCCTAACCTAAAGTAAGAAAAAGAAATAAAACTCCAATGAAAATAATAATAAAAAAAATACATCACCAATAACGGCTCTTTGCAGACTTTCATGGACGACTTCGATGAAATGACGATTTTTTTTTTACTTTTTATATTTCCGGTAGGAAAAGCCAAGAATTGGGATTATTTACATTAGGATGGATCAACTTGGGGAAGATCCTCATTGATTTAGAAGCTGTAATTTCTCTAAGAGGAGAGCTATTTTGATTAGATAAAACAAGTTAATCGTTTTATTGATTTCGAAAGTGGGTGACGTTTAATGGGATTCAATTCGAGGAAATATCTACATTCAGCTGCAATCTTAATTTGTTTTGTGATATTCTCAGAAATCTATTATCTATCAATTGTATTCCAATTAACCTTATTCCAGGAGTTTCATTAATCGCTTTCTTAAAAGATTTATAGTATTTCAAATTTCCACCTGCAATTTCAGAAGTCTCATTAATTGCTATTCAGGTTGCAATTTCTTCAATAATTTATTTAAGTTAACTAAATTGTACTCAATGGCACGACTGCCCATAGTGGGTCAAGGCCTTCTGTTTCCACTTTAGATTGTGACATGAGTGGTAGTGGGGCGGATACATTTTGTAGCTAAGAAGCTTCCTAACTTTAAAAGAATGACCCGATATCCAAAGTATGCAATTTATACTGTGGTATTTTGTATTTCTAATATGAATATTTGTTACTTTTGTTAGTTTGGCACGATGTCTTTAAATATCTTATTTTGAAAATTCATACTTTTGTTTCTGTTCCTTCTTTGTAAAATAAAAAAATGTATTTGTAATTCTTTGTTTATAGTATTCCATCAAGATGATTAAATCTGGATATTTTCAGATTAAATCACGGAATGGTTCTGTTCTGTTTTACATCCTTTCAGTAGCACTACATTTATGAGCTTTTATATAACTTTGATTCTTCTTTGAGTGATTTGTCATTAAATTTGCAAAACTTTCCCGATACAATGCATTCTTTTTCTCCATTCCTTCAATCAGAACGTTTTTTTTTTTTTGAAAAAAATAATAATTTGGACTTCAGAATGGTTTAGATTATTGAGATTAAAGTAGCTTGTTTGATTACATCAATTTAAATATGCGCATGTTTGTTAACCCATTACATGCCTCAAATGAAAACAATTAGATCAGGAGCTTGGGTCAATCTTGAAAAAATTTACTTAAGCTATCAAATTCAATGAAAAGATAGAGTTTAGAGTTACAAAAAGAACAGTACTTTAATGTTTTACATTTTTATATTTTCTTGTATTTTGGATGTTTTCAGTTCTTGACTAGAAACTGAATTGCCATTAGGCTGTTTGTACTTCATACTTTTTTTAATATATATTATGCAATGTATCATCCATCCGTGAATTCATATGACATCACTTATGAATTTGTCTAAAGTATCATAATTTTGTGCTTAATGACATTGGAGGAAATTAAACAATGAAGACATTGGAATTAAGACTTACGGCATTTTAATGCTTTATTTCTTAGAGCACAACTCTTAACTCATATAACATTTTGACACATAAACTTATTTTTTGAGGATATTTTCTTAAATTAAGTGCACAGTTACAAATTTCAAGCTTGGTTTTACCATAATAATGGTTCCTAGTAGCTGCAACAGCTATGTGGTGAAATGTTTCACCATATTTTTGAAAAATCGTTTGGTCACCATTTTTCAGGTTTTGTAAGTATAAACTTGAGAAATGGTTCCGCCAAATACTGAGAATATGGTGAGACACTACAACCTGCATCCGTTGCAGCTACTAAGTTAAGTTTAATGAACCCAAGAGCCAAATTTTTAACAGAGTGTTAGAGCATAACCTTTTATTCAAATGAACATTTTGACGTATGAATTAAGTATATGCAGTGAAGTGTATGAAGCAGGGCATACATGAAGGGACGGGACCAGGAACAGGACCAGTGAATCTTCGTCAAACAATCACCACTCTGCTTCTAAGACAGTGCCAAAAGTTTTTCCTGCGTCAGAGAGTGGTTTTGTGTGACCCCACTGAAGAGTGAAAATGCTTTCGTTAACATCGTGGAGGAAGAGTGGCAATGTTTGGCGACGGTTCATACTACATGAATGTCCTGTTTTACCTTTTGGCGTACCAATCTAAGTGTGCATATGTTTTTTTAATAACAGCGATCGCGGCCAACAACCTGAGCAAGTCCCTTCCGAACGCGTCCTCGGACTCGGACTTGAGCCGGGTGCGGCAGCAGCAGCAGCGCAAGTCGCCCTCCCTCAGCAACGTCATCTCCGAGTCGCACTCGCGGCAGAAGGAGAACAACTCGGCCAAGTTGCTGCTCAAGGAGATGCACTCGCACAAGCTGTACATGGGGGAGAAGGTCGCACAGGTCAGTCTCACTTCATACACCTCTTATTCACTATTCTACTAACAGGGGCCGACTTATAACTTTAGAGGCACTAGGCCTAAGCAAATTTGGGAGCCCTCAAATCTTTCTCTTGAAAATTTTCGTGTGTATTTTTCTATGTTTCAGTGTTTACCAAAAAAAATAGCTGAAGTAATTTTCCTGGAAAGCATGCTAAAACACCCCAAAAATATTTTTGTGAATTGATTAAGTCTGAGTTTAAACACAATTTCATAATCAACTTTTGTTCATAAATTTAACTTTTTTTGCATACTTCATATGAAAAGTTAGGTTTGAGGGCAGTTATAATGAGCATATATGCTCACGAAGAAAATTTGGAGCCCCTCTTAAAGTGGGAAGCCCTGGGCACGTGCTCTGTTTGCCCTGTCGGAAATCAGGACTTGCTTACGAATACCTCCAGGAGCTAAGCAAGCCTATGCACTGGCACGGGATAACTTGGTTTGTGGAGTGTTGGATTGATATCTTAGGTTTCAAATTCGAGCCCTGTATACCGAATGAGATATAAATGAGCTCTTTAGTGCCGAAGACTCTTCGTGTACGCTGTGTGACTTGGGAATGTTTAAGTCCATCGAGGTCGCAAAGCCCTGCTCCAAATTCCTGAACCAAATCAAACCTTGGGATTGACAAGCTTCTGGGATCCTCTGATACAAAATTTTTTCATTAGCATAAGCTCCTTAGCTCCCCTTAATACAAATATAGCCAACACACGGGTTGACAAACACTCGGAATTTGAAGATAGTTGGGTCAAAATTGGAGTCTAGTAACAATCCACCATGTGTGACAAATGAAACTGGCTCAGTTGCCAAGCTTGGCTAAATATAAGACAGTAATGGTCCCTATATCGGGTCATCCGCAATATTTCGCAATTTTGTTGACTTTTTAGGAGGTGTTGTTCATACTCAGAAGAGACGTTCGTTTTACTATTTTGTTGAACTGTAGAAAAGAAATTTCAAGCAGTAGATGCAAAAATTCGGCGAAGAGTCCATAACATAAATCTTTTTGGGATGAAAAGATTAAGAAATGCACTACCATGATCTATATCTGAGGAGAATGTTGCACAAGTTTTGTACGTACAGTGATCTCTATAAACTTCCCAAATGGGCATTTATCATGTAGCATTATGAGATAAAGAGGTTAAAAAGAGAAGAGGCCCAATGTTTGCATACGGGGAGTCACGTCTATGCAAATTTGAGGGACTCTCTAACATGAGGCCTATAGGATAAAGATGTTTTAAAAGATGTACGTGTGCTATAAGTATGTGGGAAATAAGGTATAAGGTTGGTCTATCTCGATTGGTTTGTTAAAGAGCTTTTTATTTTATACTTAGATAAAAGATCGTAAACGTCAAACGGTAATTAGAAAAGGAGGTTTATCAAGAGCAGGGATCATTAGATAAGAAGGGTTAAATAATCCACACAATCTATAAATTTGCAAGAAGGTTGCACTAACCAGTATGTCTCCTTTTCAAATTATTATGCTTTAAAATGAATTTTTCTAAAAAATCATCAAGATAGAAAATTTGGTCTTTATCATAAGATACATTAGTTAAAAAAATTTTAAAGAATATAATATTATCATAATGTTACCTTATAAAAGAAGGTGCCATAAGTCTCTGTACTTTTCAATGGTCTTCTCTGCTTTAACGAAAAGTAATTAGTGGGTAATAATAACTTTACTTTTTTAATGACATGCATTGAAAATAGTTTTAAGAAAATAAATTAATGTTTCTTGTTAGGGAAGGATGAAAGCATGAGATGATTAAAGATATGCATTTTTCCTAACTGTACATGGGAAAATGTCTCACAGTTTAGAGACACAGATTAATTTAGGGTATTATCATACCTTAACGATGTCAAAATATTTAAATGTTGTAATAAATGTTCAATATTAAATTTTTTTCCAATGATAATTTGTGCTGCTAAGTTTCATTTTATAAATTTAATCCATACGATAAACTATTAATCGTCCAACCATAACTAATTAATGTAATTTAAATACCCCTATTTACGCTTTGAATACAAAAGCAATTCAGTTTTATACTAAATCCGTTGAGCAGCTACATACCCTTATTTGCATCTTACGCGCGCGCGCTTAATAAGTAACTTTATTTTATAAAGTTCGCATATTTGATAACACAAACGCTGACTTTTTTGTTGTTTAATAATTTAAAAAATAACTGAACATACGTTATTTTTTTCTCAGGTTATTATTTTAAAAGACTTTCTTCAGTCATTAAAATTGAAATAATAGCTCTTGTTAATGATTTGGTTTTTATATAAATTCGTAAAATATGTATGAATTACTGATATAAAATATTTTTCAAAAACATTTTTTGTACTTCTATAGCTTTCTTTGAAGTTATTTTGCAATTAACTTTTATGAAATTTTGTTACAATGGTTAAATTTCTGAGGTTTTTTTCCCTTTCTTCCATATATTTGAGCATTTTAAAAATCTATAAAAATCACATAAAGTGCATTTTCAAAAATGCATTCGTGAAAAAGCCTTTGCGTCATTAAGTTGCTTTGTAAACGTTTTTATAAACATGTTAAATTGAAAAATAAATATTAGATTTTATTTTAAAAATATATACATAGTATTAATATTTTTTCTATGGGTAGACAGTTTTCAGCATGTAAAATTAGATAAATTATCTTATACAAATTTTTAACATGATAAATTGCGTTTATTCTGCAATTAATGTTTCGTTTCGTGAACAATTAATTGAGCCAATTCATTATAGTTAATATATTGTATTGTGTAAAAGGAAACAAATGCGTTAAAATTCTAATTTAAGGAATAACAATCGGGTCATTTTTCTTACTGCCAAATGACAGAGCTCCATTATGAATGTATTCTGTTTCTACTACCAGCTGACAAAAATGGTTAAAATTATTTATTCAAATGCTGTGTTATATATCATTCGCAGCTTTGACTTGCCTGTTTTATCGCCTACTGTTTGGCAATTAGTCACATAATTATTTGCTAAAATATTTAAAATATATATTTACAAAGTCAATTATATTTACATTGCCTTTAAGTTTTAAACTTACGAACTTGTAAGATAACAGCAGTCGAAATATTGCAAATGCCATTGCTCTACAATTTTAATCTTCACTATTTGAATGCTGTTGTATTAACTAAATAAATTTTAGTAATTGATTCAACAATGTAAGAAAAAATTGATTGAAAACAGAATAGTTCCGTTATTTTTCAACAGAAAATTTCTGCTTTCTAAAACCTCTGTAGTTGAAAAAAAATGTAGAGTACTATATTAATTTGATGAGTTGCAGTCCGTTATGTGAGATTAAATATGCTATATGCATTAGTAACAATATAAATTACTTTCAGGACTCCATTAACCCTCTAATGCATACTGTTACCGTTTGGTAACAAGTAACATAATCCACTTTATTCGATTAAATTAGAGCTCCTCCTAGACAAAACTGTGTTTTTTCATCTATTACATTTCATTTTAATGTTTTAGTTACTAATAATCCTCATAGATGACAGTAGTAAAAGTGTATTCAAAATTAAAGAGTGAGGTTATTAACTTTTGTGAAATTAAGTTTTTGGCAGTATTCAAAGAATAATAATATTAGTACTAAATACTAATAAATTGTTTTGAAAAATTAATCATAGTTAAAAAGGGTTATTTTGAAATATTTTTAGTAGTTTTCTAGTCATTATTATCAAAATTGGAATTTTATATATTGGATGAAAATAAAAATTCATGCATTAGAGGGTTAAAGTTTTGTTTAACGAACAATTAATTGAACCAATTCATTAGAGTTAATATAATTAAATGTAAAATTACATCTGTTTGCCAAAAAACATTTTCAAAAGACATCTTTCGAAACAAGTAAAACAATTATCATTAAATACAAAATTGGCAAACTTTTTTATTTAATTTTTTTAATTATTTAGTAATATAATTATGTGCACACAAAACTTGAATTGCTTTCATGATTGAACATAACTTATTCACTGCTATATTCTCTTTTTTCTCAATATCAATATAACGATTAATTTTGTTGATTTTGCTTCATTCTACTTGATCCTTATATTGCATATGAAGGCATGCATTAAAAATATGATAACAAAATTAACAAACTATATAATAATTTCTAAATTTGCTATTTGTTATCCTTTTTAGAGTTCTAATCAAATGTTAATTTTCAATTTCCATTTTTTTTTAAAGAAGTCATTAATTATTTTCTAAATTTTCTTTATTCTAAGTTTTCTTTATCTAAATTTTCAATTTCCATTTTTTTAGGAAGTCATTAATTATTTTCTAAATTTTCTTTATGAGAAATGTTTTAACAAAATAGCGCTAAAACATTTTTTTTATAACTTTGTAAATATTTTTGCTTAATCAAGTCAGATTATTAAAAATCGTCGAATAATTAAAGTTTTGAAATTGCGAAACAAAAATAAACAAAAGAGCTCTGTTTTTCTATACGTACAAAAACATCGAGCACATTAAACGAAAAACTGTGTGAGCTCTCTAACACTATTTTTAATACATAAATCCTTAGGATAGTAATTTTGCATGATAGAAGGCATGCATTAAAAATATGATAACAAAATTAACAAACTATATAATAATTTCTAAATTTGCTATTTGTTATCCTTTTTAGAGTTCTAATCAAATGTTAATTTTCAATTTCCATTTTTTTAAAGAAGTCATTAATTATTTTCTAAATTTTCTTTATTCTAAGTTTTCTTTATCTAAATTTTCAATTTCCATTTTTTTTAGGAAGTCATTAATTATTTTCTAAATTTTCTTTATGAGAAATGTTTTAACAAAATAGCGCTAAAACATTTTTTTTATAACTTTGTAAATATTTTTGCTTAATCAAGTCAGATTATTAAAAATCGTCGAATAATTAAAGTTTTATAATTGCGAAACAAAAATAAACAAAAGAGCTCTGTTTTTCTATACGTACAAAAACATCGAGCACATTAAACGAAAAACTGTGTGAGCTCTCTAACACTATTTTTAATACATAAATCCTTAGGATAGTAATTTTGCAAATGCTCGTGTTATAACTTTTTTATTACCCTGTCCTATTCTCTCCAAATGAAACCCTCCCTATAAATATTCCTTTACAACACAATCCATTTATGTAAGCGTATTCTGTTTATAGTGATTTGGGGCGTTGCCAAAGGTTTCGCTCTTACGCAATTAAACAATATCCGTTTTGGTAATATCCGTTGTTAAAACATAGGAGCAAATAGAACTACCAAGTCCTGTAGGGACCAAATTGAAAATGTTACTGGAACACGAAATATGAGCTTTAGCAATTAAAAATATAAATATGACGAGGTTGACGTTTTATAATAACTTCATTTACAATAACCTAACAACTTTTGATTTTTAAATATATTTTCTTTTTATTACGAAATTAATTCGGATGTTGTTGATGTTTTATATTTTTCATTATATTTGAAGCCCTTTGCTTCCTGAGGGGTTATTTTTTCCTTTGTTTCCTTGCCTGTCTACTATCGGTTTGTTTGAATGTGGCTTGTCTGCCTGCCAGTCTGTTCGTATTTATTTATTTATTTATTTATTTATTTATTTATTTATTTATTTATTTTATTTATTTATTTATTTATTTATTTATTTATTTATTTATTTATTTATTTATTTATTTATTTATTTATTTATTTATTTATTTATTTATTTATTTATTTATTTATTTATTTATTTATTTATTTATTTATTTATTTATTTATTTATTTATTTATTTATTTATTTATTTATTTATTTATTTATTTATTTATTTAAATAATTAACCATAAATTTAAGAACGTAAGTTAAACGGTATGCAATTTCATAAATCTAGTTCGTTAATAAAAAACGATTTTGAAAATGCCAATACGCATTTTATAAATAAATTTATAGAGAAAACAAGACCAATTTTTTTAAAACCTATTTTCAGATAAGATTTTTTTCGAATAATTTCGTGATAATAAGCAATTAGTTAAGCAAGCTCTGAAACATCGATTGGGCTCTATAATTGAGCTCTTTCTTTTTAGAACTTTTAATAGCGGCGGCCTACTTTTCGAGGACATATTTATTAGGACTGGTCGATTTCACAGTTCCGGATATCCAGTTATAAACTGCATTTTAGTGGTTAAAATTGATATGTTCTTAGTACGGTTAGTAAGAATTTATACACTGTTAGTTAGGTCCATCAAATACTCTAAGTTAGAATCAATATAATCACATAATTAGTGTAATACTATGGAGTTGTTTAGCGTTCGATCTGGCAACATCTCTGCGGTCCACTTCAAGGTCACTTTCCTCGAATTAATTTTTGTTTTGGTATTCGAAAGTGAATTTTCTAAGAATATTTTAGTTGTTATTTTTTTAAATGCCAACTTCTTGTTGGGCAGTTGTTTGTTTTAGTCATTTATAAAAGGAAACTTGCATATGAAGAAAAATTTCTTCTAATCTATTTTCTAATTCTGATCGTGATTTGACACTGAAACAACCAATGAAATCGCAGCATGACATCATAAGAAACATTCCCATTAATTTTTACTTTAAATCTTATATTTAATTTTTAAAAAAATGTTTTTAATTTTATCACTTATTTAAGAAATTGCTCTCTAACACAAACAATATTGACACAAATACTTGTCAGATTAATAGCCAGTACTGGTTTTCAAACACTTTGAAATTCATTAAGATTGATTGAAATTGTTAGATATTATTCACCGGTAGTTTTTGTAATTTTCTTAGATATTCGCTTTCAAGAAATGCTTTTGTATGATTTGTAGTTTGCAACTATTGATATAAATATATTTCTTATACTGAAGTGTTTGTAATGATATTCAATTTCTATTAAACAAATGTAAGAAAAAAATATTGATAAAAAATACTTATTTTTGACCAACTTTAGATAATTAGTAATTTATATACATTACAGAACAGTTATAGTTTTGTCTTATAAATAGTGCACTGTAAATTAAAAACTTTAGAACGATAAATGTTAAAATTATAGTTTTCAGGTTTAAAAAATAATACATTAGCAAATTTAATTATCTTTTTTAAATATTACCTTCCCTTACAAAACAATATAGATAAATTTAAAAAGCGCTCTTTTTTGCGGTTTTGTTTTTAATGTTATTTAGATTTTAAATAATTTGCATTCACGACATTTATTGTATTTGTAAAAATGCAATGCTTTAGTCTTACTTGGAAAACGATACTTTTACTATGTTAAAACTGGAACATACTTTTGCAATTGAATTTTTTTCATTTCCAAACCGTGTGCTGCAAAGAGAAATTTTACGGGATTTCAAACTATTTCATAGAATGAAATAATCATGAGTACCGTTAAGGAGAATAAATCATAAATTGAATAACTCCGTTCTGAAATCCGAAATTTAAAATTAATAATTCATCTATATAAATTTAAAACTGCCGAGCCCACGCTTCGAACTTAGTGCATATACCTCCATCTTATTAATACATGGCCATTGAAAGAAGTGAATACTGAAATTTCTGGACATGGCAAAGTCCATTTGGAATAATACGAATGCCTAGATTGAAAACGTGATCCAGATTCGAATTGCTAAAGTGTGCTTTGGCTCCTATCCAAGACGAAAAGTACACATATATTTTTACCTTGGCGTATACTGAGTGAAGCAGAATTTAAATAAATTGATAAAAGCAAACTAAGATGCTCATTGGAGTAAATTAAACATTAAAAATAATTATTTTTTGCATGTTTGTCAATGTATTTTTTTAAAGTTAAGAATATAGGTAACTTACAACTGCATAACATTCGATGAACTCGAATTTCCCCAATGTTTTAGAAGCTATACGTGCTGCTTAAATCTTTAGAAAATATCAAAACTTACCGTCTTTTGATTTATTTTTAATACAAAATATAATATGAATGCCTATTGTTATTATTAAAAGAATTTATTTTTGGGCAAAAGTAAAAATTTTCATCCTCAATATTTTATATAAAAAGAAAAGTTCAATATCTTATATTGAAAAAACTAAGAAAAACATGTTCTGTAAGCGATGTATCAAATTATGTACAAAACTTATTTCCATGAAAGTTTTGGATACAAAATATTTTTATATCAAATTACTAAGTCTTGTATATTGGGACATAAGTACCAAAACTAAAGCCTCTTGTATCTGTAAAATGTGATACCAAAATCTTTTTACAAGTAAAATTAAGGATGATTTAGTTTTGTATTGATATATTTTTAAGATCTTAAGATTATAAAAAGGGGAGAAGATAGAAAATATATAAAGTTGAGGCCTCTATTTACAAAATTCTTACACAAATTTGCTTTTTCCCAATTAACAGATTTCTTTCGGGGGATTACATTAGTGAATCTTCAAAAGTGTGAAGCTAATTTTTTTAAAAATAAAAACTATCTTTTTTCTAAAATATCTATATTTTGATGTGCAGTAATAATATATTGAAATGGTACTTTAGAATAATCTTAAGATTAATGTTTCTACCGAAACAAATATCTCTTAAAGGTGGTTGCCTAAATAAATAATTATCTTGAAATGAGATCTTAAATGGCCTCGTTCACTTAACCCATCAAAACAATCAGTTGCAACGAAGTGTTTTTGCTAATTATTTTACTTAAACTATTTAAAAAGCGGAAACGCAATTTTAAAGAAAAAATCGAAAAACTAGCAGAGAGTTCCAATCGCGTGTTATTAATACTAGATTGCAATGAAGTTAATGGAAGTAGGATCCAATATTTTTTTTTTTTTTTGTTAAGTGTGAGGAAGTTTGTTTCGGTCAAACCGGGGCACAATCGACAGTTCATGAATAAGGAGGGCCCTGTCCGCCGCCAAGACACAATGGTCGCCAGGGGCAACCCGTAAAGGGCGTGTTGTTGTCACGTGACCTTGTGGGTGGAGAAATGCGTCGCCATGGAAACGACGAGAAGCTGCCGTCACGTGATGGGACGGTATTCTTAACGTTGTTGGTTTTGTTTTTTATCCCCTTTCGCGGCTTTCTCCTCTCTCTCTCCCTCGCTCGAGCGTGGTTCTTCTTATTCCATACCTGAGGACCTCGGGTGGAAGACGCGAAATGATTTCCACTGGAAATGCTCCGGTTGATTGACAGGGATTGAAGGAAGGACTCGTTTTCGCAACTTAAAGAAGGGGGGCGTCCGGGGACTATGGGAGATTCGGCCGCCTTGGACTGGACTACCACCATGGGGCACAGGAAAGAGCTCGAGGACGGCAAGAAGGAGGCCTCGTCGGACAAGGACGCCGATAAGACCTGCTCGCAACCGATCAGGAAGAATAGGTCCGAGGTCTTACTGGCAGTGAGGGACGAGTTCGGGGTGGTGACTTCGAACGACAGCAACCGACCGCGCAGCGAGGCACTCATCAAAAACAAGATAATGGCTTGTGTGTCCATAGAGATAGATCCGGCCACAGACGAAGATGAAGAATGCCACAAGAACGGGGTCCTCAACAACAACGAGAGCCCGGAAGACGACCCTAAGAGTCCTCCGTCGACGAAGCAGAACAACATCAGGGATGACGCCGAACGCAACGGTGCCCTGTCGTTCGGAACACCACCCAACAGAAAGCGGATCTTGCAGAAGCAGCCCTGCGTTGAGCTCGCTTCCCCGGTGGACAAACCCCTCGAAGACAGGCCGGTGAGGTCCGTCAAGGGCAAGCTGGCCTCCCTGTTGTCCACCGGGCGCAAGAAACCGGTCAAGAGCTACTCGTGCCCTCACGAAGACGACGAGGAACTGCTGCCCAAGAGGGTGAAGAGGCAGTGCATGTCTTTGGACACTGGAGATTCCAAGTGCCCCCCGTCCACCTTGGATTACCCCGACAACAGCTGTCCGCCCGTGGTCCGCCACCGGCCCTTTGGGCTCAAGTCGAGCCTAAAGGGGGAGTCGGTGGACTCGGCCTCCAAGAACCATGTCCAGGCGACCCCTCTCCATAGCCCCCGGAAGCCTGGAGTGAAACTTGTGATCGATGATATGGATTGTGTGTCTACCAAAGAGAGGAGATCAGTTGCGTACAGTAGGAAGAACAGCCTTATGCCCCAGGTAAGTTCGTTACAGTTTAATTTTCTCATTGGTTTCATAATGCATCCTTAACAGCATCTATTTTTGAAAATATACTACTGAAACGTAAATTATTAGAATTCATTAAATGTTTTATTCAATTAAAAGGTGATACTTTACATGTACCACATTGTATAAAGGGTTCAAGGTTCTTCAAAGTTTCACACTGTATGAACACATTCTTCTAGTTTCTATACTCTATACTATACTACACTCTTAAAACGAACGAGCGATTTTACCTCAGTCTGATTGATTTTCACTCCTCCAGTCTTGAAAATGCACTACTCCGAAAGGAGTGGATCCTTTGTGTGTTAAACTGCCAACAGGATCACTCCAAACGAGTGATTTTAACTCAGTCTGAGTTGATATTCACTCCTTTCCAGTGTCGAAAATGCACTTCTCCAACTGGAATGGAATTCACTCTTTTGTTTTAAGAGTGTATGTACCACATTATATAAAGGGCTTCAAAGTCTCACAATGTATGAACATATTCGTCTAGTATCTATAATCTATACTATACTACTAAATAGTAATACCAATACATCTGAGAACCAAATCAGTAAATTTTCCTAACTCTTTTTCATACTTTTGTGCGATTAATGTATTGTAGTAAATTTTTTTAATCAAAACTTATCATTTTTAAATTAATTGAATTCGATATAAATTAAAACAACGGGGATATTATGTGTATATTTTTATTTCTGTTAACCATATACTTCTTTAGCTTTGACGTACAAGTAAATTTAAGTTTAACCTCTTTCTATGGATACGTTAAACATCACTGTGAGTGAATAAAAATACACACTTGTTTTCAGCATCACCAACAGAATAGATCACACATGTTTGGAAAAAAAAAATTCAAATTGATTTTCGGATAACATTTCATTTAATCAAGTTATTTTCAACCGTTTAACTAAGTTATATTAATTTAATTTAAGGGAGCAGTGATATATTTCGAATGTGTAATTATTATTGATGCTTACACTAATTGTAATAGTTACGATATTAAGAGTACTGCTTTTGTAATACGATGTAATGAGAAAGAGGTAGTTTTATCTCCAGGCATCTAAACTAAAACAAGTCTTTATTGCAATTTGTAAATCTAGCTCACTCTCAGGGCCGGATTTAAAGATTTGCCGCCTGTAGGCTACTATCAATTTGCCGCCAGATATAGGTTTTACAACCATTTTTTTTTTCATTCTACATATTAGAATCATCTATGTGCACTCTAAATGAATAGCGAGATAATAGGTGAATTTTTTAAACTGTTCTATTTTTCTTTCAACTTCCAAATCCGGGGAGAATCTGCAATAATTGTCCTTACAGGCTTCCATGTTCAGTACTAAATATTAGTACTATATATATGTTTACGATGTACGCATTAATGTAAATTATTTGTGTGTGTTTTCTTAAAAAAACTACTATAAAGATATTAATATTTTTATGCCGAATGCCGCTTTTATTGTACGTAAAATTTGCCGCCCCAATAAATTTGCCGCTCTAGGCTACAGCCTACTTAGCCTATTTAGAAATCCGGCCCTGCTCACTCTAATGATATTAAGTTGATATTTAAATTATATTATATTATGATTTTATAATTTATAAACTTTCAAAAATAAAATTTCACTGAAGACTTTGCCTAGAACAATTTTGTAACAAATAACTCAGCAAAAAATACCTACCATCTAAGATTATCCTTTTCTATATTAGTCTAAATATTTGCCAAAGATAGTTTTTATTCTAACTTAAGACTACTTAGGCCCCAAAAATTAAGAAGTTATTATATTTTTTCTCATATTTAATTCATATGTATATTCTTTCTAAAATGGTTAATAATAATGTATGATATTTGAAATTAAAAATTATAAATTTAGTATATATTGTTTTGGACTTTTTGTTTACAAATCAGTTTTATTAAAACATAAAATACTTCTCTGGATATTTTTTTAAGATCGAATTGTGAAAAATACACATTTTTATAAGTATTTTTTAGTATAATATATCCAAAAATGCATTTTACAGTGCATTAAAGAAGGGGGAATCGCGATCATGTTTTCCATTTTTTTCTTTCCCTTGTATGTTTTCAATTCTTATCTTTTTTGTGGATAATATATTTTCTTTTGTATACAAACTAGCACTACCTTTCAAAGAAAATTATATATTGCTTTTAACAACAAATGAGTCCTTGATTCATTGGAGTTATAAATGTGCAAAGTATGCTGAGGCAAGTTTCCCAACAAAAAAGTATTCAGCAATTCTTTGGTGTCCCAGGACTTTTTGACACTCAAACTTCCACGACTAATAAACTAGTGTATCATTTATTATTACTACTACTAAATATATATCCGGCTTGTGTGCTTGATCAGAGACCCGCTTATTAAGCCTTCGTTAAGTAAGACAGACACAGAAAGAATATTTACAGTCACAAAGAAAGGAATAATACAGGGTGGTTATAAAATAACGCTCCCTATTCGGAGTGGTCTGTAGCTTGAATGAGTAATCCAAATACAAAAATCTTTGAGACACTTACTAATCAAGAAGGGGGAAAAAGAATGGAATCATAAAAAACAAACTTGTCACTTGACCAGGGTTCTAAATTACGAGGCGTGATTGGATGTGTTGGCCGTAATTAGCCGTAATTGGCTACGCCTCGTAATTATAACCTTGGTCAAGAGACGAGTTTCTGTGTTATAATTCCATTCTTTTTCGTAAAAAAGAAACTCGTCTCTTGACCAGGGTTCTAAATTACGAGGCGAAATTAGCTGTGTTGGCAGTAATTGGCCATAATTGACGACGTTTCGTAATTTAGATTCTGGTCAAAAGACGAGTTTTTTTATGATGATTATTTTTTATGATTATTTTTTAGGATTTTGTCTTTTTTATGATACCATTCCTTTTCCCCCCTCTTGATAAGTAGGTGTCTCAATTTTTGTTGCATTTGGATTATTCATTCAAGCTACAGACCACTCCAAATAGGGAGCGTTATTTTATAAGTACATAATCAAATAACGATATTTATTGACAAACACAAACATCCATGCCTGACCGGGATTCAAACCCACACCCAGCAGCTTCAAAGGCTAGCACACTAACCATTCAGCCGCCTGGTCGGCATCATTTAGTACTCCTTAGTATGAGTTTCTATCTTTTTTTTCGTTGAAATCGCAAGACTGTAACAATACATTTTAAAACTTACCAGTTAATCATGGTTTAAAAATTTTGATACGATTTGACCAAGTGATTAAGACCGAACATTTCCACAAAATTAAAAAATATTAGAATTACGAGCTCCAAATGCTACATATGAAATGCAACAGATATGAAATTTAACTCTACCTCAAAGAGAACATCTGCAAGTTATTTGGAAACAAAGAATTCATGGTTAAGTTACAGGCGAACACTTATTCTGGTGGAATTAATGTTAAGATCTGAAGCTTTTCCTGATTGAAAAAATAAAAAATAAACGCTCTTCCGCCAAGATTTTAATGGGCTTAGAGTTTCATAAGTGATCCATTATGGGTTGCTACTTCAGTCAGTTTACCATGTGCCATAATTTCGTGGGATTTTTTATTTAAAAATAAAAGTTGTTGAAAACTTGCCCAATAATGTGTTCCTCTTACCACTTACATAATATATTTCAATATTTTAAGCGTGCATCTAAGGTAATTGTTTGGTTAGTTTAGTTTAGTTTCAATTATCGCCGCATTAGCTGTTTGATGTTCGCAAATTGAAATTAATTAAATAGGGTTTGAAAGTAAAGCTAAAAAATTTTTAGTTATTTTTTCACAATTTTTTCAACAGCCTTCACCATTGAACCATGGCATAAAGTAAAAAATTGTAAGAACACTTATTTTTCTGTATTTTTATATTAAATAAATGTACTATAGCAATTTCTTATGACAATAAATATAAAAATCCTCAATAATCTTTTCGGAATTTTTGAAATCACTGTTTCCTGGCAATAAGACTAGTTCTATTACAAAATATGAATGTACATAAATTGCATAGTATATGTAGGCTAGAGAGTTTTGGCTGAGGACCAAAGTTTGCAAAAACTTCTATCAAAAGAAATGTTTTGGATCATTACTTTTAAGAGCATCTATTAAATTCCAAATAGATCTACACCAATTTCTTACTTTGGAACAATAATTTGTTATGATTCCTATATAACGTTGGAGAATTGTCAAGAATACGTTATAGTTTAATTTTTAATAGATTATTATTTTTTTATTATTATTTTGATTTGCCAATTTTTTTCTATCAGTCCATTTTCAACAAAATTTCAAGTTTGAAACTCTTTAGTCAAAAATTAAAATACTTTGCTGTCGAATATAATTAAACTAAAACATATTGTAAAACGGTTTTAAATGAACTCTTCCTATAATGTTCATTACAAATTGTTTTTAGCGGAGTTTCAAAATTATAATTTTTTTTAAAATCTCGATTCATGTATTATTGAATTGTATTATTATAATATCTTGTTAAAAGGAACATTGAATTTAATAATGAAAAACATGAAATTCTCTATATAAAATTTATGAAAATTTGAGTTTAGGCATTATTTACTGTACGCTCCACTTAGTTAAAATTAAATGAGTGAAAGAGTCAATTGTCAAAAATTTTAATCTACAATTCAAAACGTAACAATTTTTTTTTTATAAAAATGAATTGGAAGTATGCTTTTTCAGTTTACAATTAAAAGAAAAGAACTCAAAATAAAAGCTCATGCAAAATGCATTGAAAAATCATTTTTATTCTCTTAAAAAGTTTATTGAAAAAAAAATCTATTCCACATACATGTAAAATGGCTTGTTCATGCTCTTATTTATGTAAAAAAATTACAAAACATGAGGAATTATTTTTCGGCTTGTAAGCGGGATTGTTTTTTTTTCTGTAATTATTTAATGTGTTTAACCGTCACATATTAAAAAAAATCATATTTATTTGTTTGTGATTAAAAAACTATTCTCAATATTTGTATTAGTTAGATGACAAAGTATGGTGTTCTGTAAAATGTATTGTACGCTAGATTGAAATAATTTAACACCGTTAAACAAAAAAAAACCCGCTTGTTCAGGCAAACCACGGATGAAGGTTTTTATAAAGACACACTTTCGTGCTTTGTTCCATTCTAATTAGCTCAAGCATATTTAAATTGCAAAATTTGACACACCCCAGATTTCCTTTAAAAAAAACTACACTATTAAAACAAACGACCGATTTTAACTCAGTCTGAGTTAATATTCACTCCTTTCCAGTCTTCTCATACAGGAGTGGATTTCACTCTTTTGTTTTAAGAGTGTAGTGCATGTTGATTTCATACTTCTTTGATAATGCTCCTTAATACGTAAATATGTACTAACAGTTCATTATATTTAATTAGAAAATGTACTAACAAATATTGAAATTTAGCATGTTATAACTAGATTTAAGTTAATTAGGGGTAAGTGGTGTACCTTGGACGTATGTGTACCTCGAACCTATGCTGATTCTAGCTCGATTAGCTTAGATATTGAAACAACACCACATGCAGTTAAAGTATTTGCTACCAGGGATCTCAGTGAAGTTCTATCTGTTTGTTTAAAAGGTCAATTTATTAAAGAGGTTTCGAAAAACTAAATTCACAGTTCAGAAGTAAAGGCCCTCGCCAGATAAGACGGTGAAAAATGCCCCCATTCCAATCGGGCTAATTTTTTTTCTGAAAATACCTCATAGTATGGACAACTTCTCAGCCAAGTTTCAGCTAAAAAATATGACGCATTTTTGAGTAAAAAATTAAAGTTTTTTTTCTTTTTAAATTGATTATTCCCTGAATATATTTGTTAAATCCAAAAAACTACTCATGAGTTTTTAGATATCATTGAGTAGTATTCTCAGAAAAATCCGCTCATAAATCTGATCGAGCGATCATTCTTAAAAATGCATTTTTATTTTTCAAAAAAAAATTTCATGCCAAAATCGATTGGTCACAACTTAGGATTTTGTCTCTACATATTCCTCTATTATCAATCTATAATATATATTTTTTTCAGATTTTTAAAATTATTGGACGATAGTATAAAAAAATAATTCTTAAAGCCTGATTTTTTTGCTCTAAAATCCATAGATATAGAAAAAGCATGCCCACCGATTGCGCAATCCCGTACAACGCAATGATGCGTGATGACTCCACATTTCGTCGTTTTTGCAATGCATCACGGGATACTGATTCACAAAAATGGTTTTTATGAAGAGTTACATACAATAAAAACTGCATTTTTAACTTGCTTCTGTTGTGAATATATACCTCATGCCTTACAGAAATTATCAATACGCATGCAGCTATAAAATTATGCTAGCGAAACTTGTAAAAAGTTTTAATTAGTTAATATTGAATATATATCTTTTATTAGTCGAATTATCTCATGGTGCCATCTGGTGGCGTATGGCATGCCATGTGCAAGAGCTTGCGAACTGCCTTATGGGATAATGATTAACAAATGGCTTCACCTTTCCCCCTAGAGGCAGATCTGCTACTTTCTAAATCTATGCTAAATTCTTTAGTCCGAAAGAAATTCTCCCAGATTGAATTTCCCCGCCTTTGTTAGGAGTGCCATCTGCCGAGTAAGTAGTGCAAAAAGTCAGGTTTTAAGAATATTTTATTTTTTTTAAACTATCGTCCAATAATTTTAAAAATCTGAAAAAAAAATATATTATAGATTGATAATAGAGGAATATGTAGAGACAAAATCCTAAGTTGTGACCAAGCGATTTTGGCATGAAATTTTTTTTTGAAAAATAAAAATGCATTTTTAAGAATGATCGCTCGATCAGATTTATGAGCGGATTTTTCTGAGAATACTACTCAATGATATCTAAAAACTCATGAGTAGTTTTTTGGATTTATCAAATATATTCAGGGAATAATCAATTTAAAAAGAAAAAAAACTTTAATTTTTTACTCAAAAATGCGTCATATTTTTTAGCTGAAACTTGGCTGAGAAGTTGTCCATACTATGAGGTATTTTCAGAAAAAAAATTAGCCCGATTGGAATGGGGGCATTTTTCACCGTCTTATCTGGCGAGGGCCTTTTTGTCAGATTCTTTAGTGTATTTTTTTACTCAAACATGTAGTGTTTATTCAGAAACGATGGTTATGCAATATAAAGCAAAGTTTTAGCTATAAAAAAGTGTGCTTGAAATTAAGTTAAGTCTTACCTTAACTTGGTGATTAACTATTTTGTTTTTAATATCCAAGTGGTGTACCTCGAACCTAATAAAAGTGGTGTACCTTGGACTGGTCCAAGGTACGCTACTATAGGTCTTATGTGCTTCAGATTGTTGAAAACCCTTTTTTAAAATTCAAGTAAATTTTTTCTTTGAAAAATTAAGTATTTTAAGCATTTAATATGCAACCCTGATTTGTAGAATCTAGAAGAATGGAAATTTGTAAGAAATTTTTATTTGGTGTTATAAAGATTTTTTTTTTGTAGTTAATTATTTAGATTTATGGAAGCCTATAAAATTTTAACCATATTTATATAATATAGAAAATAATTATTGCATGCTCATCTAAAAGATATTTTATATTTGATTAAAGATAATAAATATCTAAGCAGAACATCCTTTTTACGTTTAGGCCTAGTTGTATAAACATAGGGGGGCATATTTGAGTTGTTTTTTCAAATTTAGGACAGAAAGATAGCCAAATGTTGTTCTATGGCATGAAATAACAGTTTAATTTTATTCTGCATTTTAACGGATACACCTGAGAAAGATTGCATTGCAGCTGAAAAAGCCAAAAGGGCACTAAAAAAACTAAGGCAATAAAACCCCTAACTAAGCCAATTGACCTAACGTAACCAATTACTACAATCTTGACTAGAAATAAAAGTAGATTGTAAAATGTATTTTTTAATTTTATGTGGCAAATAAATATTGGTTTTCGGACTGTAAATCGAGTCTCTCTACCTGCTAATAATTGGTCCAAGGTACGCTACCGGTTGGACCAAGGTACACTGCCGGTGGTGTACCTTGGTCCTAATTACAATTTTCTGTATTTATTTTTGTAATAGTTGAAATCATTTAAATAACATGTTAAAATAAATATATGTTGTATATAACAACATTAAGTATTTAGTAAAAATATTTTTATTTACTTTTTGCAAGTAATTAAGAAATTAAAAATTGAAAAGTCAAAATAGGTCCAAGGTAACCCACCTTCCCCTATATATTTATGATTTAATCTTCTTAAACATTCATTTCCTAATAAATAAATTTAACATTTTTTTTATTACTGGTTAGAATTCAGTTGAAAACTTTTCGTGTAGTTCTTTCTTTTGAAATTCAAGAAAAAAACACCTCACAAAAACATCTGCAAATGTCCGTAATGATGTAAAAACGTATCTACTTATTTATTATGTGATTCCAGCTCACTTATCGAAGCTAAACATTTTCGTGTTTTTTGATCGATTCCATTTTGTTCTCTCTTCTCCCCCTCCCCCCTGGTTCTCTTCTCGTCAAACGTATTAGTACATGTAGTTCCGAGTCCGAATTTCTGTTCTTCGATCGGTCTCTCTTAATAAATAATGACGGGGGTCTCTTTTTTGCGTGCGCTATGTACACTCTAGAAATTATTTATCGCGTTCGGAAAGAGAACTGGCATGTTTTCTTTCGCCAAAAAAAGAAGTGGAATATGCGAGACTAAATGACCGCGCCCATTTTTTAATAAGAAAAGTTTTTAAAACTAAAATTAGTTGGCGAAAATGGTTCGTGAGTTTGGATAGGATTATAAGAAATAGATGGTTACAAAACACCATAAATCTTATTGAGTCCGTTAAAAAATGCAGTAACCATGTTGTCATTTGTTGACCCTTCCCAACCCGGGTGTTATTTTAGAGTTAAAACATAAACATTTCTTTAAAATTCCTTCTTAATAAATTTTGAAGGTTTTTTACTATCATGGACCTAATATAGAATATAAGTTAATGAAAGTATTTTACAATGGGCTCAAATATCCTAAATCAAGATTTGTTGTTTTTTGCACGTTTTAGAGGGTTCTGATTCCGAAAAGGTGGTTTTTAATCATTGATTCACCTGTACCTCCGTCTGTCTGAAACCCCTTTACTGCTCGAACTAATAAAGCTACAGACTTCAAATTTGGTATGCGAATTTCAGTATATGTCGCACGCCACAATAAGGTTTCGTTACAATCGCGAGTGTGCAAATGATATCTGCCATAGAACTCTATTGGTTTTAATAGTATTGCTGATAAAGGAAATGAAATTCATTCTTTTAATTTGGTACACAAGTTCCTAGTACTTTTCGGACACGACATAATTAGATTTTCGCTGAAGTGCCGCATCGCAAGAAGTAGCTACCATCAAACTTTTTAGGTTTGAAAGTTATTTAAATTGCCTTATCAATGTATATGCTTTTTATTGAGTCGAAAGTAGTGTAGTTTCCCTGTTAGTTAAAAAATGAAAACAAACGATCCCTAACTCGTTGGATTTAATCTTTTGTTTAATTTCTTCATAATCAAAATTCAAGAATATTCTATTATGAGTTTCAACTAATATTTAAAGATATAATTCGGTTAAAATTGCTATTTAATTAAAAAAAACTTTTTAAAGTATTATAAACTGCAATCAAAAACACAATTTTGTTTTTCTTACCACCTTTGAGTGTCTGCTCAGATTTCAATCTCATAACTTAACTACAAATCAAAATTTCAAATTATAGAAACTTTACAGAGCAGAAGAATTTTTTTTTGTTTTCGTTCGAATTTACCTTTCGAAATTTACTATTTTAAGTGAAAAAAAACAATAATACTTTTCAGACCACAGTCAAATAAAAGTTTGCTTCTCTTTCATGTTCAACGTTCCAAATTGCAAGGACATGTTCCTTTAGTCGATATGCAATTAATGCTATAGACAAACCGCTATTTTTATCTTGGTAAATGAACACAGATGAGATCAAATGATAGAAAACAGTTACTTTCGATTTATCCATTTCCAAACCATTACTTTTTAACGTTAGTAAATGAATTTCTGTTTCCTGTTGACATTCTGCGTTTAGGAACAAAAGAACTTTTTGAGATTAGAAATATACACTCCTTGCCAACCTAAGTTAGGTAAATAGAAATATGCTATGGGGAAGATTCTTCCGCGGATGTAAAAATTCCATAAATTGTTAGTGAATCCATCCAAAAACATGTTTAAAACAATAATTTCATAAAAAGTCTAACAGATTTGAATATTATTTTAGAGAATTTGGCAATTTTATCAGAATGAAAAGTGTATTTTGGTTAAATTGTGTTAAGATCATTCTTTATGTAAATATCACCTTACAAGAGATTCCAACTAACGGACTAATCACGCTTTTCAATTTGCCTTTTTACTATTTGTTTTTAGCCAAGTTAGGTTGGTACGGAGTGTAGTATTTTTAATCCATTTTTTTTTCTATTTTTCTATAATACTTACTTTCCATAACAGTTTCTTTTTCTAGAATAGTTTACACTTCTCTGCTTAAATCAAGACAGTTAACAAATAATTTATTGATTAATAGTTCTGAACTCTGCTCTTTGTAATAGTTCTTTTTTATTTTAATAATAATTTCTTTTAATAGTACATTTTTATTAATAGGGTACAGATGATCATCCAATATCACAGTTTTCAAACCATCGATATTTTAACTTTGAAATTTTAAATTTCAAATAATAGAATAAAAATACTGTGGCACTACATACGTGAATTTAATTTCTTTAAATGGCCTATTTGTTTTACAAACACTTATGTTACAATGTTCATCTAATGAAATTATTAAAAGTAATATAAAGTTAGAGATAAACGCAATTTTGTCAAAACTACAAAATAATTGTGTGAAGTTTTAAATTATTTACTATTGCAGATTTATTAAAGTCAAACCAGACCATTGGAATGTTACATGTGCCCCTGTACATTATAAATATTCGAATTTTAGTAAATTATACCTATCAATATCTCCACTCTATCGCAGTTATCAATAAAGTATAAGCCTGTGTCTTTTTAATGTGCATTACAAATCCACTTTTAAAAGCCTAATAGTCCCTAAACAGAAATTAAAATAAACATCAATTACTCTTTTCACTTATTCTGATGTCGCAAAGATAGAAGCAGAAACTTACTGTCCCTTTTGTCCCATTAAGAACACCCTAAGACGTTTAAAAAAGCCAACAAGAATTAATAACCAAGAAAAGAATCCACCCAGTGCACGCTAAATGACGAAAACAATACTGCTAGAACTCATAAACAATCATGGAGGTTGGAAACACGATGCAGATGCTTGGCGTGAAAAGTACTGAGGCCTTCTCAAAGTCGCCAAACTGATTTGATACTCCAAACCGAACAACTCACTCTCAATGAGATTTTAATTAAATGTTTCGGAACTTTTCCATTTCGTGGGTGGAAATCTCGCCAAACGGAATAATTGACAACAAACGCAATTTTCTGGTCACAAAATCCCAATATACACAGTTAAAGGACCCCTGTATTCACAGTCACAGGTTACCATTAGAAACATTACGTTTTGTGGCGGTTGATTGGTTTTGACTACTTTATCGCTTGCTCCAGCGAAATGAAAAATAACCAATTTTTCGACAGAAGAATCGTATTAAATATTAAAATAAATGACAATTCGCGTTATAGATTGTAGTAACTGATTGTAGTTTAATGATAATTCAGTTATAGGTTGTTGTACAATGTCTAAATTAGTCCTATGTTCTAATATTTATTTCATACGAAACACTGTAGCAGTATAATTTTCCGAACTTCGAAAATCCGAAATCCAATAGTATAACTCTGCTTCATTAATTCATTCATCTGTAAGTTTAACGCTTTAAAGTGTCGCCTATCAATTTCATTGAAAACTTTTCTTGTTTGTTTAAAAATAGTTAATTTTATTATTTTCACCACACATGTAGTAATCAATGACAGTATATAGTTTCCTTAAAAAAATCGGGCAACTGAATTCTTGATTTTCAAATACAATTACAAATACAAAAATTGTCGACCAACAACGGGCCAGAGGCCCAGCAAGGTTGGTCCAAAATATATCTAATCACGTATCTATTACACGTTTCCGATAGCTTTCGAGGTTCTTCTTAAAATCTTCCACTCTCTTCGAATACAACACATATTCTGGTAAAGCATTCCACTCAATGACGACTCTATTGTAAAAATAATGTTTTCTTACCTCCCTTCTAAAGCCTGATTTATTCAATTTCTGACCATGTCCTCTGGCCCGGCTACATAAGATAAAGCCTAAGCCCTCCATGTCTCCCTGCTTTATGAACTTGAATAACTGAATTAGATCACCCCTACTTCTCCCAATGGGAACCAGTCCCAATCGTTTCGGAAAATTAAAGCTCTACTCTACTTAACTGTGTTGTATCCAAAATTCCACCAGATTACTAACCAAATATTCTTTCGGGCGCACCCAAAGCGATCATGGCTTCTCGTAGTGAACCTAATATCACATTACTCTCACCCCGACAGCATCTAAATCATATTCAGCCCTCCATCTAAATACCTTCATCAAGTAGCGGGATCCTAATTCACTTCGGATCTCTGCCTACTCCCATTAATTGCGAGGGCTCTGCTTGTAGTCTGCGGCGTCGCTAATGTTTCTTGCGCAAGCCATGCCCGGTAAGCGTTTACCTCTTGGCGACTGGGGAGTCATTATTCACGGGTGGTCTGATTAATGGCGAAGCTGGTGGATCTTTGGTTTGAGTGTCATTTTGATGCTGTTTTGAGGAGAGTGCTGAGGGGTGGTTTTAACAAATAAACATTGTTTTGGAATAGTTTTGTGACAAAAAGTTTTGCGCAAAAAGTTTGAGAGATTTATGTACGGAAAGAGTGTGACGAAGTTTGTGAAAGTTAGATGGAAATATTTAAATTAATTTTTTATACTTTTGTAAAAAAGAATACTATTATTAATTATTATTAGATGAATATTATTTTTTTATTACCTGTGGATAGAGCGTTGAATATAGTTCAAGCTAATCTCGCTAGAGTTGCCATAATGAGTTGCTTCGATGTATTTGTAAAGACTATTTATTCATTTTTCGTTTAGTTCCGTTGAATGCCATCCTAGTCTAAGCGAAACACGTTTGTTTTTTCAAGGAAATTTTTTTCGGCTATCAAATTTATTCCGAAACAAAAATAAGCATTTTCAAAATAATTTTGTAAACAGCACTGTAAAAAAACTAAAAAAAAATTCTGTAAATTTACATTCTGTAAAAAAAACATTAAGTTTAATAACAAAGCTGAAATAAAATTAGATATCAGTTTGCTTTTAGCTTTAATATTCAAACCACAGTTTACAAAAATCGTTTCAAAAAGTGCTAAAATGTGCATAAAGGTGTGTTTAATCGATTTTGGATTAAATTATTGGAAAGTATCAAGTGCACAAGAGTTTGACTAGCAAAATCGTTTATCTCTGTCGACTGAGGTGTCATTACTCGTGGGTAGCCTGATTGATGATCAAGTGGTATTTGGTTTTAACGTTACCTTGATGACGTAGAAAGGAGTAAAGCCATACTGTAAATAATTTTAATTGATTACATTTTTAGTAAAAAAAACATCGTTAAGGTTTAGTTGTAGGCATGATTGTGACTTTAATTGAACTTTAAAAGATATTAAAGTGTTCATTTAAAAATGGTAAAATAATATTATAATTTTTAAATAGTTTTGGAAATCAGCATTCAGCCTTTTGTTTTAAGTTGGTAAAGTTTAGGTAATTTAATAGTGTTCCGGCTGTTTGTTTTAGGCTCCTTTTAGGTGGGTTAACAAGGTACAAGTTACTTACAAATGACTTGAGTAGTTTTTTACAAACAATTTAGCAATATGTTTATATCTTTGAGTATTTTTTTTTAAATTTTGCATAAAGAGATATTTGGTTTAATATCTCTCAGAAATGTACTGAGTATAGTTTAGTCTTCCCTTGCTCCTTAAGTGGGGTATTTACTGTATTTAATGCACACTATTTATTAATATTTTATTAAAATTAGCATTTCCCGAATGAAAAATTATTTGTAATATTCTTGTAGTAATTTTACTTAAGATAAATATTTAATATTTTTACAAAATAATACACAGAAAACAACGAATACCAACATACAATCCTTATTTTATTACCAAATATACAGTAAATGGTTCACTGTACGTAATGAAAGTTATTTAGCGAAAGTCACGCAAAACGCTAATGATGATATCTGATTCCGGTACTTCCTTTCTGTAACAAGCACATGGGCTAATTAATGCAATGATTTTGCATTTTCTAAATGGAACTTTCGTGGAAATATACTAGAGAATTATACACAGTTGAATATATCATAGAGTATTTTTCGTAATATTTGTTTTCATAATTATTTTTTCATTTGATGTTAATAGTATTTCTTCAAAAAGTCAAAACTTTAAAAAAAAAGTTTTTCGTGACAATATTCATACTGATAAATTAAATTTTAAAGCATACTATTCAACTGTTAGGTACTGGCTAGTTTAGTTTTTTAATGTAGCATCAAATTTCAGTTTTATTGAAATAAATTGTTAATCACATACAGTTAACATTAATTTATAACTTACAGTAAAACTGTAATTTCACATAGTATAATATACTTTTGATTGTGTTTGCAGTTTTAAAATTCCATCAATAAAAAATATATTAATATACTTTAGAATATAAACGTCGATTTTTTACTGTCACATTTTAACTTTTTGAAATTTTTTAGTTGTGTATGAACTTTGCATAAAAAAAATTGAAAAATATATATTGCTAGAAATTTTATTTCAGTTTCATGCGAGTCCGTCATCAAGGACTTTTACATTTTCGTAATATTTAGCAATTGTAACACTAAAAATGCATTTTTTATAAAAGCATTATTTACTGGTCTTAAATTATTTTTCCAAACATACGTGAAAAAGTTGCATTTCATAATACGTTATCACACTTAAAAAGATCGGTGAAAAAAGTAGAACTTATACTTATAAAACTTGAGCTTTCTGTTCGCGGTCAATTCATTGCGATTCTTCAAACGTATCTGATAACAAAGATCCTCCCCCCTCCTTGACTCGTCTTACTTTTGTATTTCTTTGGGGGCATTCAGTGTTCCAAATATAGATAGGTAAGGTTAATCAAAGAGAAAGACCACAGGAAAGAGCCAAAAATAGCAAAACTCTCATTTCTCTTCCCGGGAAATAGGTAAAAAGGAGAACAAAGTATCAAGAATGAGGGTCAGGTGGTTTTTCTTTTGGTGTAATAACAACATAAGAAGTTATATAAAGAGTTTTGTTTCACGTCCCGCTGTATGTTTATTTTTGTTGACGAAATTTTATAAGCTGGTTGTCCACTTTTGTCGTCCTATTAATTACTTCAGAAATTTAACAGTCATGATTATTAAAAAGTTTCTAGTTATAGTAAAAATATTATGTTCTAAGACATTTTTTACTTATTACAGTGCCTTAATTACTTGAATTTAATTCCAAAAATATTGCGAATTAAGGAGAAAATTTCATTACAATGTTAAGGAACAGACTAGTTTTTGCCAATGATAGATTTTTAGCATAATTAAGTAAAACGTGATGTATAAACTAGCATACATATTTTCAATTGAAATCTTTTTTTGTTATCCTTTAAACTTAGTTATGCTCTTTTTAATCTACTTCTTTACATTTGAAGTATAAAACAAATATTTTTTAAAACTAAAATCTAACGCAATTACATAGATTTGCGACACAAATATGAACATCCTTCAAACAATGGATATTAACATATAATATAATATGGGTGTTTGGAAACTAGTATTATGATTTGGTTTGCTAACCATTTCAGATGTATGAGTCTATTCTCATTAAAAGAAACACAGGAGCTAGCAACCAAAGCAATGTAGTACGGAAAACGCGGGAGTCTGACATTGAATCACGAACGTATTTATCTTGCATCGATCCCATAAACAAAAAAAACTAGAGCTCATTTGCTTCCTAATTATATATTTTAAACCATTTCCGTCACGAAATTATGTGATGAATAGTTTTGTTAAAACTATGTAAACAATACACTGAAACATTATTTTCGAAAAAAAATTTATCCGTTATAAATGATGAAATAGTTTATAGGATTTACAGTCCAACCTATCAACATTTTCGTTCATACCTATGGAAATTGACGTACACTCTGAAATGCATACTAGAGCCTATATATGTCTTGAAATCTGGAAAACTAGAGCTGCTTGGAAACGATGACCTACTTAGCCAACTACTGACTTTTGTGGAGAAATCCCATCATAATATCCGGAATTAATCAATCTTTTCATAAAACTAAATCTAATTCAATAACAAATAATAGAACTTTTTATTCTATAGGTATTTCACTTATCTCTTACAAGTTTTTACGAAAAAAGGGAGGATAGATTTACATCAAATACATTGATAAGAGAACTTGTAAATGCGAAAGTGGCTACATAAACGACAACGCGTCTTTGCGTTTCTGGTATCGTGCCAAAACGGAGTTTTAGCACTTTTATAAAATATAAGGCAGCATTTAGTTATTGATCTGTCTGCAACAAATTTGCATTCAAATGTTTATGTTTATTATAGTCAGTACTTGGCAAAAAATAAAGAAATTTTTTAACTGCCATTTGATAAAGTTTCATAATATCGTAATCTTTTAAAATTACGGCACTTTTGGGGGCTAAGGAGACCAGTCAGTTAGGGCTTTCGCCTTGCATGCGGAAGGTCACGGGTCCGCAAGGATTCGGGTTCGGGCATCGACAAAATAACTGTCGACCTATAAACGGTGCTCGAAGCCAAAAAATGCCCGACGAATAATACCCGTAATACGTGTAGAGAAAGTTCACATTAAATATGTTAAAATGAAGGGTACAATGTCGAAACGAATGTGTTGGATGTTTTCGCAGGTGTCGGCACGTCGCTTGACTGTGGTTCTAAACTATGACGCCCGTCGCCAATTGCCCTCGTTTAGCTCTAGTTCAGCGATAATTCAAGCTTATCTTACCATAATTCAGAAAAAAAATATCGTTTCTTAAAATATACAGATTTTATACATAATATCTCGTGACGCAGAGGCTAAACAACCCAAAATTTACAGATAACCCATTAGGTCTCAATTGGCTCCAGTAAAATTAAAATGACTTTATCCTAATTATACAAGTTTCCACCGTTGTTTCGTGCTGTTCACTTGTCTCATCCCTATACTGATAACCATGTAAACCGTTTTCTAAATCGTTAATGGTAGTTCTTTCCATAAGCCATTAGTAGACTGACCTAATTGAACAAATACGTATTGCAGTTCAATATTATGAATCTAAGATATAGTTAAAATCCTCTTTAAGTGTATAATTGTCTTTGGTACAATCGTATAAAAATATTTTTATTTTTGTGTAGTACTAAATACGCTCAAACATCTGATTCTGTGCATGAATTGTTTAGATTATATGAAATCTGTTTATGTGTATAGTTTGTAGATTAAACCAGTTAAATGTTCCCGAACAGAAGCAATAAAGCTTAATTACAAAAGCTAAATGGTAATTGCACAATAAACCATTAGAATTAAGTACACACATTACCACTACTTGAAAACTATTTTTTTAACTATTAAAAATATTTGATGTTATATACTTAGCAAAATATATTCTTCTTAAACCTAATATCTTATTTCTTAACAAAAAAAACTTACCTTAAATTAAACTTTTTTATACATTGCAGTATGTATAAATACTAAAAGTATTAAGAAAATTATTTAGATAACTAAATGCATGACTACATACTTGATTCTTGACGCTAATCATTTTATTGTGTAGTTAATTGTAAACCATTTGCGCTTGGAATGAAAACTGTTTTCTTTTTGTATCTTCAGATATCATGGTCACAGTTTTTGGATATTCTCTGGAAATTAAGTACATTAGATCAATTCCAGTATTTTGTTAATCCAAATTTGGAAAAATCAAATTGAAAAACACGAATCTTCATTATCTTTTATTGGTTCATTATTCTATTCATGAACAATAAGCTAAATTATATAATCCAATCCTATTTTTTTACATTCCAACTAAACCATCTTCCTTAACAACAGGAATCTAAATATAATTCCCTTGAGTTGTGGAAACACTGCAATTATATTAGCCATACATCATTAAAGTATCTCATTACACGAAAAGACATTAGTATTGGTCCACCATGGCAATAAATGGTGATTTCCAATCTTAACTCCACTCACAATGCCTCATAATGGATACAAACATTTGTTAAGACTCCGGAAACCAATCTTAACATTACACAAGATTCATGGAAGGCAGTTTGAATAATCTAAAGTTAATTTAAGGAGGATGTTTGTCCATGAAGTATGTGATATCAGCGCGTTTTGGGAATGTTTAATATTTGAATGGCATTTTGAAACGTGAAAATATTTACTTATTCGTCAATACTTTATGTTAATTTTATATGTCGAATATATTTTTACTTTTTCATTAGCTTATTAATTTTAAATTAGCTTTGTTTAGTTGAATCAGTAAAGTTTTCTTCCAATTTTATAAAAAAAAATGAAATTGTATTTTACTTTTCTACAACGGGATATTTTCTCCCGTTAACAATTTTATAAAATTAATTAAATTATTTAAATTTTAACCGTATTATTGAATTTGAAAAGCGTTTTCACTTAAGCTAAATTTTATTCTAAAATAATTAAAAACTTTAAAAATGCAAAGTTTTTAATTATTTTAGAATAAAATTTAGCTTAAGTGAAAACGCTTTTCAAATTCAATAATACGGTTAAAATTTAGCTTTAGTGAAAACGCTTTTCAAATTTAATAATGCGGTTAAAATTTAGCTTTAGTGAAAACGCTTTCAAATTAAATATTACGGTTAAAATTTAGCTTTAGTGAAAACGCTTTTCAAATTTAATAATACGGTTAAAATTTAGCTTTAGTGAAAACGCTTTTCAAAATTAATATTACGGAAAAGTACTTTCTTAATCTATTGAATAAAGTTTATTAATTTTTAACGTATTGAGAATATTTGTTGCATTACCCTTCGTTACATTGGACTTATAACTATCAAAAGTTTAGAAATAAATATCATGTTAAGTATTAATAAGATCAAGTAATTTCAAAAAATATTTTTAAGAATTACTAAATTGAATATTTTAAGGTTTTATGAAACTGGGGGTGTTCAAAAGAGTGGTGGCAGCTAGAAAGTTCCAGGATTCCGGTGCAATTATGCGCCAAAAATTTTAACAGTGTACTTCTAATGAAAATACCCTACATGTTTAATTAGTTATTTCAAATTAGGAATAATTAGAGTTTTACTTAAACACTTATTTAAATCAGGTAAAACTGTAACTAAAAATTGGACACTGAAAATGTCGCACATCTCATTACATGGACTAATTGACTATTTGACGCATTATTCCTTTTCAATCCATAGCGAAAAAAATTTAAAAGCTATATAAGCAGATTTTTCGTGAAAACAATATCTAATGCAAACCATAATTCTCTTAATAACATCCGAACTTCGCAACTTTCGGTTTTCTTACTGCTGAATTTAATCTTATTTCAATCATATAGTTATAGTAAAGATACTTTTTAAAAACACGAAACAAAATGCACTATACTCACACGCACACACACGGAAACATTTATTTTTATCTCATAGAGGTATGTTAAAGTTATTAACAATTCAATGTTTTATGGGAACAATATATATTGCAAACAATAATTACCCCCAACGGTACGATACTTTGTTCTGCCCAATTATCAATCTGCTTCCGATCGCAACATAACATCTCGAGAAACAAGACAAACAAAAGAAACTCGTTGTCTATTTAAAGAAACCAAGTAATGAAAACCACTAAAATTAAGATTAGAGGCAACTTTCCCCGCCTCAAAGGCGCCTTGGAGGAACGGGTTAAGACCTTTACTGCCGCTCCGATGACTGGAAACGTCTTACCTCTTGGGTCAAGTCGCATCGATTCTTTCTTCCCCAAAACAATGATTTATTCAAGCCAAGAAGCCACGTAATGTGGACAAGATGCCCGTAGGAGGGGGCTATAAAAACACTTAACCAATTGCTCGGACTTAAAAGAAAATAATAATGAAAAGGAAAGAATGTAGGGGGGGGGGGGAGGTGGAAAATAATAAACTCCATACCGCCGGAAATGTTGTTTGTAATTTGGCTCTTCCGGTTACAGTTAGAGGAGGAATAGAGTAAATCCGTGGGACTTATTATACTAGTGGTACAACTCCAGTTTTTAAAAATATTGAAATTTTATACATTTACACTTGCTTATATCACTCGGTGTTAACGAACGTATTTGAAAACGTATTATATTGTTAATCGTTTTTAACAACGTATTGTTATTGCTCTTAGAGTCATTACAAAGCATTACAAAGGCACGATTTGAAGCTAATTCCCATTCTAGGTAGCATACTCATGTATGGACCGAATTCGGTAATGTGGGCACTACACAGATGGGTCTCAGAAAGAAACCCTTTATTTTTTTGTCAAACCATATAGGCTCATCTGGGCTATCCTACGTGTAGTTTCATTTACAATTGTGTCCCACATAGTTTTTTCTGAGAAAACTATTTAAAATAAAATAAAAGTTTTTTTTAAATAGTTTTATTACAATGTTTTTCAATTAACATAATTTTACATTTAAATTACTTCTTTCAAATAATAACTAAAACCGTGTTCAAGATAACATGTTTCGATTAAAATTAATATATTCTACATTAGTGTACCACCTGAAATGGCAACCAAAAATGTACGACAACTTATATTGCTATAAAGGAAATAGTTTGGAACATTATTAAAATAAGCCTTTTCTGGAACCCAAAACCACAGAGGCACCGAAAAGGCCTAATTTAATTTTTTGCTGTTCGCACCCAGTCCCACCTGCACGCAAAAGATCTTACACCCAGTCATGCCCCTTTAAATGGCATAAAATAGTTTTATTACATTGCTTTTCGATTAACAATGAAACATAATTTTACATTTAAATTATACTTCTTTCAAATAATAACTAAAACTGTGTTCTAGATAACCTGTTTCGATAGAGTTAATATATTCTACATTAGTGTACCACTTGTGATGGCAATCAAAAATTTAAAACAACTTATATTGCTATATAGGAAAGATTTGCACCATTATAAAATAAGCCTTTTCTGGAACCCAAAACCTCAGAGGCTTAACTCCAAAAAGTCAGAATTTAATTTTTTGCTTTTCGCACCCAGTCCCACCTGCACGCAAAAAAATCTTACACCCAGTCATTCCATTTTAAAAATAAAATATTTAAAAGACGGCTGTATTGAAATAGCCGAATACACAAGCCATTGAAACAGTGTGACATTTTTAAGTTTCCTTCTGTTGTGAAATTGACGCAAATGGCGTTGATTCTCTCTGGCTCTTAGGAATTAAGGAGCCCGATCGACCGTGGGTCTTCAGACCAAAGTGACTAAGTGTTAATCCAATGGAGAAAAATTTTAATCCACATTTCTCGGGATGTATTGAATATTTTTACAAACATTTTTTAAGGATAAATGTAGATAATTTACAATTCTCTATAATCCCACTTTTTAAAACTATTTGGAATATTTTGTGTAAAATTATTTATTGAAAATTCAGGAAAAAATATATTCTAGAAAATTTCCGAATTAAATTTTAATAATTGTCTTTGAATATTTTAATGTTAGGATTTCTTAAGTAAATGTTTTAGAACGAATTTGCCTATGTAGACTTAATTGTGCTAAAGCCGAACGTGTCAATCAATTAGTTACACTTAACTCCGTTTTCTACAAATTAAACAATGAAAAGTAAAACACGGATCCTTAAAGGGGAATGGGCGCGCTGGACCGGGGGTCTCAAAACTCAAGTGCCTTAATGTTAATCCAATTGGGTGGAGAATATTTTTCTATGCCACATTTCTCCGGCTATATTGAATATTTTTACAAACGGTTTTTTTTAATGATACATGTAGATAACTTACAGGTCTCTATAATCCCACTTTTTTAAATTGCTTCAAATACTTTTTGTAAAATTATATATTCCAAATTTATAATTTCGAACCAATTTAAAAAAGTGGGATTGTCGGGACCTGTATGTCGGCTATATTTATCACATCAAAACCCTTTAGTAAAAATATTCAATGCATCCGGAAAAATGGGGAACATATATTTTTTTTCCATTTGATTAAAACTGAGGCAGTTTGGTTTGGAGACCCGCGTCCACCGGGCTCATTCACCCTTAGCTTCAAAAACAGAATTTACACTCCTTGCCAATCTTAGTTGGGTAAATAAAAATATGGTATGGAGAAGATCCTTCCGCAGATGTAAAAAGTTCCATAAATTATTTGTGAATCCATCCAGAAAACGTGTTTAAAACATTAATTTCGTTTAAGGCCTAACAGATTAGAATATTATTTGATAAAATTCGGGAATTTTATCAGAATGTAACGTGTATTTTGGTTAAATTGTATTCGGATCATTTTGCATGTAAATACTTCCTTACAAGAGTTTCCAACTAACCACACGGCTATTAGCGTCTCTACTACAAATGACTTTGTTTCCTGCTACAAGTCAGCGCTCACAGCCCCCTCCCCCACACAACCGCGCTTTTCCATCTGCCTCTTCACTCTTTGTTTTTACCCAAGTTAGGTTGACACGGAATTTTTTGCTCTTTTAAATGAACAAATAAAACAAATCTCACAAGAAGTCCCTACATTTTAAAAATAAAAATATAAATGAAGGTTGTAGTAAAATAACTGGATCACATACAGAAGCCATTGAATCCTTAAGATCCCTCCTGTTGTTAAATTGAGGCAAATGGCGTTGACTCTCTCTGACTCTTAAGGTACGGATATAATGGTTCATTCTCGCTATTTCGTTTCAAAACGCCCACACGGAGCGCGATGGCCTTTAGTTTAAGGCTCCCAAATATAAATTCCCTCTGGATAGCGTGACTATATTGGGGTGAGAATTTTCAAGTTCTATTTTATCCCCTCCACGCGGACTCGCAGTTTATTTGTTCCGAAGCTTTCATATTTTATAAGAGGAGGGCTGTTTTATGAACTGGAGGGCGATTTAGTTTCGAGGCAACTGTAATTTCCAAACTGCGGAATGGCTTTATATTTTTTTATTGGTATACATGCTTTTTGGTCCGTTGCAATTTGCATTTGAGAATTTTTTTTAGCTTCATATAAGAGTTGGTACCATCTTTTAAAGCACTTAAGTGCAAAGTATAAGAATTCCTATAACAAATTTGAGGATATAAGACTCTCATTTAAGAGTTAGTGTCACATCAAGAACTTAGGTGCAAAGCATAAGAATTACTACAACTATTGTGTATATTCTAGATTAATGTACCCTTAGACCTTTACCTTACAAACAAGAATACATATACGATGATTTCTTGTCTATAAAATATTTAAATTATATTTCTTTGAATTAGTACATTTAATTACATTGTCAACCAATAGCAAAAAGAATACAAACCTTTGTATGTGTTTATTTAAATAGTAATATACATATATTTTCTGTGTAACTGTGTATTCATCTGCTATATATTGCACACTAGCAGTATGGTCCCGCCTTACTGGGAACCCGTTAACTTCGCATTGCTTCCTTTTAGAGGCATGCTTACTTGTGAAAATACACTCAAAATCAAAACAAAATTAAATTCGTGTTGGCACATGCGCACTTAAAAAAGCAAACACTTATAGAGGATGAAGCAGCCTTAGGCCGAGCGCATATCTCAACCAAACTCAATCAATCAAACTAATAGAGGATGGCGTCAAGCCCCCGTTTCGGCCCGGTCCATGTATTTTCAAGCCCTGTTATGGTCACGCACTCCCAAGTGGATGACGTTTTTTTTTAACTAATTATATTAATTAAAAATCTCAATCAAATATGAAAAAACTAATCCTCAGGTGCACACGTAGGTATTAAAAGAAATCTATATTAAAAATTTTGAATTTTTTAGAACAGTCTAAGTAGGTCTTTTGCGATCCACAGACATACGCATAGACAGACTCTTTCTTTTTTTTATTATAGATTCTAGTGATTGAGTATGGAGTCGTGAAAGTCAATACTTTTAAGCAATTTTCCCTACTCGCTGAAAACAAAGAACTTTCCTCCCGATCACAATCCAAGTTTCTCATAAAAATGCGATCAAGTGTTTTGTTCCTGATTTTCTATCGCCCATTTTTTTCAATAACTGCAAGACAAATGTTATTTGATTCTTTTACCATCTTCGGAAATCGTTTCTTCGGAATATGATACTCAAAAGGAAATTTCGACGTGTTTTTTGAAACTCAATTTCAGACATTGTCACAAAAAAATTCGAAATTGAAACAGTATGTTTTCTTCAAATGCAGTTTTGCTCAAACTGGATTTTTATTGCAACACTTCAGATGCGTTTGTTTTATACTTTATATATTTTCCCGTTGAATTTTCTCTGTTTGATTCAAACATAAAGTTGATGAATTTGTAATTTAATCAACTGTTTCATATAGTAGTTGTTGTAAAAATGAATATATAAAAATTTTGATTGTTTAAAATTCTTTAACTCTTTATTTGTTAAGTGAAATTATCCAAATCGTTCTTGTTTTGTTAGTAATATGTTTCCATTTCATTGAAAAGGTAATCTTATTTCCTATTTCTGTGTGTGTTATATATGCAAAAAATATCAAACCTTAATCATTTGAAGACTTCACCGTAATTTAAGCTAAGTAGTTCTTTTAACCGTTTATACATACTTAAAAGGGGCCCGGATGGCCGAGTGGTTCACATCGCAGGCCAGCAGTCTGCGAGTTGTAACGGGTACGGGTTCGATTCCGGCCTTTGCCCTGGGTGTACTTCCTTTCTCAATGACAGTAAAAACTCTTTCTGTATCTGTCTTATTTGACGAAGGCTTACAAGCGGTTCTCTGATCAAGCACCCAAGCCGGAATATCTATGTACCTACCCAACATACTTAAAAAAATATTCGAAGTATTGATTAGGACATGTCGATATATATTCATTTCATGTTCTCGTAAGTACTTCAATTAATGGATTCATTTTTAATTCATAGTTTTCAATTTCCGTCAGAAACCAACGTTAATAAAAAAAACTGGACCAATAGATTAACTTTTCATTGATAGTTCAATTTCTTTCAACAGCTGTCATTCAAAAGTCGTTAACTTCGAAAACAGTAATTTATAGCCCTGTTTTTTACCGCCTCAAAAACTAAAAGCTATGATGATATTTTTATCGAACTGAAGTGGGATTTATGTCGAGATTAATAGACATACAGGAAAAAAATCATTTATCTATACTTTTAAAAAAGTATTCTCTTGATATGTTATAATATTCATAGTTTATTTTTATTTTGTAGGGTTTTTTTTGTTTTTAAATTTTAAATTAAATATTAAATATAATTTGATTTTTTCAATCTATTTTCAAACAACTTTATAGCATGCAAAAATAAAATATCGTAGCGTTTTAATTTCATAAATCACTTTAAACAAAATGTTTTTCTTAACCATAAAATAAAAAGCAAATGTGTATCCCGTAAATGATAATTAACTGTATTATAAATTATGTTAAAATTTTTAATTAATATTTTCCCATAAACTATAATTAATTTTTTTTAGGTTTATGACAAAATCTTACTTAAGGTAGGCGAATACCCAAAATTCCCCAAAATTCTAAAATTTTTACTATTACTTTAATCTTTTCCAAATTTGGCATAGTGATTTCCAATATAATGACTAATACTATTTGGGCAATTTTTTTAATTTAAATATAATTTATTTGTTTTAAACGGTGTTTTCTACTAAAAAAAGAGGTTTACGCTAACAAGTCTACCACATTGAATTTTCCTCCTATAAACATTAATTATGTGTTAAATTCTTCAGTTTGAACTGATACATGCAATGACCAGTTACATACAAATTACAAGAAAAGAAGTTATTAAGAAAAATGTTATGAATTAACCAAAAAAAGAGATTTTTTTGATTAACTTACACTTGGACATTATTTTTAAAAAAAGCAACTATATTTACACCAGATGTTAGAGGCTTATAGCACCGATATATATATTGTAATAGCATCTGTAAAAAATTTCAGGTTAATTAATGTAGAACTTTTTATGCTAGAAGTGTTAGCGTAACCCGTTTTTTTAGTTGAAAAACACCGTTTAAAATAAATCAATTATATTTAAATAAAAAAATGACCAAAAAGCATTGTTCATTATAATTGAAATCACTATGCCAAATTTGGAAAAGATTAAAGTAATAGTAAAAACTTTAGAATTTTGGGTACTCGCCTATCTTAATTCACAATACTTTTTTTTTAAATCAAAACTGCATATCATATGTAATAAGATTTAAACCTTTAAAAAACAATTACATTTTAATTCGAAACCTTAAGTTTATATTTGAGTAATTAAACAAGCTATGTGTCTAGTTACTTAATAATCCAATGAAGGAAAAAAATTAAGTTAGAATAAATTATATTTGTGGTTGTAAAATGCTTATGTAATTGATGACAATATGGTGATATAATACACAGGCAATAGATTTAATTGTTCCAGAAATACTTATTACTTGTAACGTGAAGATTAAAATTGTTCTATAACTGCATTTCCATGACTTTAATTACAAAGTTGAAGGTGTCATTATCCAAAAGGTTTATGTGGGGGTACTCATTTTAGGTGTCCAACAAAATCCAATCTATCAATGAAAAAAATGTCATTCATGCTTTTTTCTTCGATAACTTTTTTATAATCATTAACCCTCAATCCCAACTCTGTTCAATCATTCCAAAGAAAGAAAAAACCAATAAAGTAATTGCCGAAAAAAACCCTATTCGCAATCGGTAAAATTTCCTCCATCACAATTCCCACCTGCATCCCAAGGCGTGATCGAAATAACCAAAGAAAATAGAACAAATCCGGACTTAGGCGACACCGAAGGGGCGCGGCGGGGTCTTCCTTGAGACATAAGAAGACGTTAAAAACCTTGGAAGACACTTCCATGGGATCCATTTGAGGTCCTGGTCCGTCTGATGTTACCCAATGTGCCAAATAATGGCTGTCTGAACCATTGCCAGATTACTATGACAACGTCTCTATCAACAACCTCAACCGATCGGGTTTCGAACAGGGAAGATTCTCCTCCCCGGATTTGTGCTTTCATTTTATGTCTGTCCTGCAAGACGCTAGTTAGAAGAAAGTTTTTATTTTTAACTTGTCCGGCTTGATTGGATTTTGATTTGGTGAAGAACTAAAAGAAGAAGGAAGGCCCGCGAGAAATCAATTTGGTGTCTCCGTTTTGTGCTTGTTGAGTGTGATATTACATGGTGATTTAATTTGATTGTGCGGTCCGGTGTTCAATGAAGATCGTTAAGGTCGGTGTAGGAGAGTTGTGAATGGCTTGTCTTCGTATAATTAGATGGTTCTGAATTGTTAACAGGTGTCTTAATGGATTGTTAAAGAGTTGTGGAGGACAAAGAACGTTGGATCGGTTCAATGATTTTAATTAATTGTTCAATACCTAAGAATTTGAATCCTATTTTTAAAGGAATCTCTTAATGTATATTTTGTTTTTTCTCTGACCTAACTAGTTTCAAGTTTTAGACAAAAAAAATAGTATGAAATTACTTTTATAAACTTTTTTTCTTAAATTGTCTTAGGTGAATGTAATAGTTTCTTTTAAAATATAATTGATTTTCATTCTTTCAAAAGAAAATTTAAAAAAAATACTTTTATAGTTTGATATATATACATATAATTAAACGTTTATACATATTTTTTTTAAAATCAGATATTTATTTGCTATAGTTTGATTGATAAAATGCATTTCATTCACTTATTTTATTTTTTACATTAATCAATATCAAGTTTATTATTTATTTTGGCCTAAATAATGAAGTTTTATTGTTGAACCCACTTTTATAAACAAACATAACATTTTAACATATTTTATGCTTTTTAGTTTATAACAAAAAATCCCTTTACCAACCCTCTAAAAAAACTATTATACATAAAAAAAATACTTGAATATTCTCTTTTAATCTTATTACATCTCTCCCATCTAATCTCTCTAACATACTCAAGCCAATTAAATTTTAAATTAAAACGAAACTCCATAAAACTATTCTAGACATTCAAGCCTACTCCATTAGACCCTGAAATAAAACTCAAACTCAACTGGAAAAGAACTACTTTTTCGCGAAATGAACACCAAACACGAAAGGACCCACGATATAGATGTTCCAAATTTATTTTAAGAGAAAGATCGATCGAACTTCTACCCAGTAACTGAGGACAGAACTTACTTGTGGTCAAAATGCTGGAAAGAGATAAAAAAGTGGTCGTCAACGCCATAAATGTTCTCACTCCTCTGGAACTAATCACTCCTCTGGTCGGAAGGAAAAAAGGTGGCATCAACCAGGTGAGATTCACGGTTCGAAAAATTTCCCCTACTGTCTCTTTTTTATCTACAACCTATAATTTAGGTTTTTTTTATCTTTGAGTATTGGGGATTTGCTTTTTTAGCTTCCACACTGTGGTTAGAAAATAAAAATATATAGTATTGTAACAGGCTTTTCAGGCTGGCTGTTCAGCTTTCGCAGCCAGAACTACAATCATATTCCATAAATTCGAAGTAATGTTACTCCATGAAGCTGGGGTAACTTTACACCAAGGTTTTACAGTGTAAGCGCAGAGACACAATAATTCTTGGTTGACCAAAACTGTTACAAGCCCAGAGCAATGAAGTGCATGCAATCCATATCCGATCAGTGAGTGAGAGAAGCTTAAACCCTCATTGTTTAGTTAATTAGCTAATTTGCTCCTCACGGTCGGGATATTTTCCCCTGTCTTTTCCTTTGTATCTAAAACCTATAATTTAGGTTTTTTTTATTAGTATTTGGGATTTGATTTTTTAGCTTAGACACTGTGGTTGGAAAGTGAAAATTGAAAGGTATTGTACTAGATTTTTCTGATTGTATGTGACGGTTTCACAGCCCGAAGTACAATCAGCATTGCAAAATGTGATAATTAGTACTTAGGAAAAAATGAAAAAAAATAAGCTAATTCCTATTTTTATTTCATCTTTCAGAATATAAGTTCGCTAAAAATATTTGAAAATCGACATGAAGGTGGACGGGGGGGGGGGAGGGTTGGTCTATAAAAAAATTCGAATAGGTAAAATTTACTGTGTGTTATTTATTTAACATCTGCCTCAAAATTGCATATTCAAGTTTGGGTGGAGCTGCACATTTTAACGAATTTATATTTATTTTTTATTTTTTACTTGAATATTTTTCCAATTTTAAACTTAAGTACAATGGATACTTAAATTCATTTAAACTTCGGTTTAAAATTAGACCTTAACGTATATGAAAAAAAATTAAAGAACTTAAAACTTATTATAAATGTTGAATGGATGGATGTTTGAGCTTTATGGCGCAAGGGCATCTAAGGCCATACTGCGCCTATAAATGTTGAAACATTGTAAATTTTTACATGTATAATTGTTGAACATATCAATATAATATCAATTATTTTGTATTAAAATATAATTCAAACATTACCTAAATAACCTAAGCTGTAAACCAAATTGCATAACGTTTATCCGCAAAATCAGTTAAAGCTTTGGTCTCTCAGGTTTAACTAGGTAACGTTGTACCAAATGAACAGAGTAACACACGTTCGACCAATTTTGAGAAGTAATATCACTGAATAAATTTAGCTTAACGGATTAGCCTTAAACCGATTTTACGGGTTAACCACGTTTCACCAAGATGTTGCAGTGTAAACACTCAGTGCTATGTACAACAGCTCGTGATTGGCCAAAACTTGCCTTGCTTATTTCAGCTTATGAGTGTCAGGGGCATTGTAGTAACTGTAGCTTACGCTCTAATCTGTTGGTTAGACTGAATGAAAGCCCCAAATGTTTAGTTTCCAAGCTGTCTGGATCATCATTTAATCCATCCATTAGTTGTACGAAAGGCTAAGTACTTAATCTGGGAAGAATTCGAAACTCGAATCCGTCTCATTATACTGTTAAGCAATACCACTGAGAAACTGTTCCTCATATTCTGTTGTTTACTATTGTTTTAAAACAAAAAAAAATAATAAAACTGCAGATTAAATATATCATAAGAGACTATGGGTATTACTAAACTTACAAAAGCTTAATTCTCCTTTTTTTCTCATATACAATTATATTAAACAAACATAGAAAGTTAAAGTCAAAAATCATCTTTATTTAACTTCAGTTTGTTAAAGTAAAAAAATTATGATTCGTGTATTTTTGGAAACAATTTTAAACTCTTGCAGATTTTTTTAATTCATAAAAACCCTCGCTACATTAGAAAATATGACTTAAACGATCTTGAACTTCGAAACCATCAAATGAGCCTAGCCCCACAATATTGGATTGACCTACTTTCAGAATTTTACACTGCATTAGGTATTACATTTCCACCACTTTCTACTCTTTTAGACTTATTTCCTTGTCCTTAATGGATAAGAAGGGGGAAAAATAGAGTCAACTTTTACAACTCCTTTTAACTTTGAAAAGATAACTTAATAATATTTCTGATGAATGTTTCAAATGAAGTTCTAAGTCGAATAATCTATTTTTAATTTTTAAAGAATCTGTCGTTTGAAAATTAAGTTGTTACTAAAGAAAGATTTAACCCAGAACTTCTTTGGATAGTGGAAATTAGATAGTTGAACGGATAATGGATTTGAAGTTTCAGAAAACTTTAGATTTTTAAAATAATTTACATTTTGTGACCATAGATTATAAAAGAGTAATTTTTGAGGACATACACAAAGGTAATAAAAGACCACTTCAACATTTAAGCAATATTTAAAATTTATTTCGAAGTTAAAGTTTGATTAGGTATTAAATATAATCAAAGAAAATTTGAATATCAAAAGTATGAATTCAAAGGAAATTCAACTCAAGACGAATCTTATTTAGTTTTCAAAAAAAATTATTTTCCCCGAGCACCTTTTGATTGTTATGCCTTTAGAATTAAAAAAATCTTCAGCTAATCCGTTTCATTATTATAATAGTCATTTAATAAATTTGTTATTTTTTAGTGTTTTTAAAGATTCTTACTTTTTATATACATTTTTAATGGATAAATATTGGGAATATTAATCACAAAAGATATGTTAAGAAAGTGATGCATTTTCCATAAAAACATGTTTTCCAATTTAGATTACTTTTAAAGTTGGCTACTAAATCACACTAGAAAATTAACAAGTTTTGACACATGACATGTAATATATTTTGGTTTATTTTTCACTTCGGCTAACTATGCCGAAAAATATACATAAAAACTTCCACCGCTATTTGTTTAGGTGTAGTTAAACTAACCGAGCATTAAAAAAATATGTTATGTCATAAAAGTCTTTGAATTTACTACAGAAAATTCAAATGTTTTGTTACAGATTTAAAATCATCAGAAATTATAAACATATATGGCATCCTACTCAATTTATTTAAATTTACCCTTTTCCTAATTACTTTTTTTTCTAGATTAAAAAAAAACTATATTGCTAATTTGTGGATAAAAGAAGGGTAAGTTGGGGTAAGTGGGCCATTGGGGCAAGTGGGCCACCCCCCTTGGCATTTCCCGAATTATGGATGTAAAAAAAATCTGTTACAATATTTTTACGTATTTACCCCAATAGATGCAGGAAACATTATGGCATCATTTTCATTTGAGTATGTAACAAGGTACAATCCTTTTTGTGATTTTTTTTAAATTGCATTATTTCGTAATTCACGCCATCATATTATTTTTTTTATTTATTTCCAAACGGTTCATGATACAAAACAAAATGTTATATATTTAGAAAGTGTATAAAACATAGTATCTTTTTGTAGTGTCATGTACTTGTGATGTTGATAACGTTAAAAGAAAATTGGGGTGGCCCAGTTGCCCCGCGTTTGGGGTAAGTGGGCCACCACAATGGCGGGGTAAGTGGGCCAGGGGTAGCCCACTTGCCTCAACTCCTTAATATACTTTAAAAAAACGTCATATTCACTGATTCATAGGGCTAGTCATATTCACTATTCATAGTCCTAATCATTGACATATGCCAGGTTAAAATCTGTAGCCCTAACATTTTTTTTACACTACATGCAAAATTGACAAGATGAAAATTAACGTTTTTTTTTCTTGTAGTAAGCTTGCATGCCATAAAAAGTTGCTCTGGGGGAACTATTAAAGATACATCATTACTTTTTTTTCTAACACTCAAAAAATCTTGTAGATTATTCCACTTGCCCCACCGTATCTCTACTAGTTATGTGTAAAAATATATTAAGGGGGTGGCCCACTTACCCCACATTGCGGGGCAAGTGGGCCACTCGGATGACCAAAAAGAAAAACATATTTTTAAAATTTATTTTTTGCCAATTTGTGTTAAGGTTGTCATGGGTACAGTAATAACATATGAGAGTATGGAACGCAAAAAAAAGTAAGTTGTTAGGCCGATTATATCCAGTGGTATGAGGGTTTAAAGTCGAATTATGCCAAAAAGGTGGCCCACTTACCCCACCTTACCCTATCAGAAATTCAATGATATTATGTGTTTCCTAAAGTATATAAAAATAAATTTTTAAATATAACATAAGTAAAAAAGAAAGCAAGTTATATAATAACGAGACGGGGGATATAAGCAATATTCCCCTTCTCCCCTACAAAAGTGAATAGAAAATCATATACCTACATTAAATATCCATTTAATGTGCATCACTGATAATATTAACATTCCTTAGATTCCCTATATTCAAAAGCACTTATGCTCGAAATTTAATTCCTCTAACGGCAACAAATAGGCATTTATATCTAAAGACAAAAATTTGGTTTCAGTTTTATGATACATATTCTATTCTATAAGGCCGCTAAAAGGGTTGGTCTCAGTCTTCAAATGATTTATTTATTCCTATTTTTAGATTTCCACTAGTTACTTTGGGTTGTTTATTATGTTTTTAGAACGCTAATGTAGTCCATATCCCAAAATCAATAAATCGACGTTAGATATATTTAGAATTAAATCGTTACATACGTGGCATCTAATTAATGCAGCTGCAAATGAAGATTCCTTTGTTCATAGACACTTTATTCAGAAAAATTTCATTAAATAGTTGTTAATTAATGTAGCGGCAAATGCAGAATTCTGTGTTAACGAACTCTTCATTAAGAACAAGTTAAATAATTTGTTGTTCTTTATAAACAAATTCAATGAAAATCGAGAAACAAACAACTCAAACATATATGGAACCAAATTATTTAATTTAATGAACGTAGCTCTAATATTGATGCACAATAGCTGCATAATTAAAGTTACTTTCAATATAGTATCAATTTATTGCAACCAGGTTTAACTGAAAATTGTAATTAGTTACAAATCTTTTGTTCCTTAAATACTGTACATTAAAAAAAATCTTTGAATTTAGCTTAATAAAGTTAAGTGTTTCAGGATCTATTGTCGGAAATTAATTAATTAAATTTAATTTTTATAAATAAAAAAACTTTAGTTTATCTCTTTGAATAGCAGTTTATGGTTTACCCATGATAAACAACAACAGATACCATATTTGATAATTGCGTGCATTGATAATTAACTTTATTTGCATTTAGTTAGGTGAATATTAAAATTTAAAAAATTAAATAGATGCATTTCTAGCTTTCTTATCTAAAGGTATTTTGTTTTTTCGAGTATTTAATAACATAACTTTTAATGCCTTTGATAACAAGAAAACTGAGGACTGAAAACTGTTTAAAAAATAATTTTTACAAGTTTTTAACTTCTTATCTCATCTTAAGATCAAATTTAGATTTTTTAAGATTTCAAAACACAAATTGACTCGTAATTAATACAATATGAAATTTTCATTTAATTTCTTCAAGTATTTTTTTAAGATATCATATTTTGAAATTACACTTCTTTTCTCTAAAATTACAGTTGTTTAATAATCCCTTTTGAAGTTGGAAGTTTAATATTATTTACATGCATTAGTAATCGGTAAAACAACTCTAACTTTTGTTCGTTTTGTACTTAGTGAGTAAACTATGTTACCAAGCATAGAGTTGGCACTAAAAACAATAAAAGAAAATAATGTTGTTGTTGTTTTAATTTTGAAGGTAGAGAGGTATCAAAATATTTTTTTTTTGGTAAGGAAAGGTGTCAATGGTATTTACAAATGGGTCGTTGATGGGTTATTAATCGAATAATTTGGTGATATTATTCTTTTAACCCTTTATTTACCAACTTATTAGTTTACTACTTATTAGTACTATCAGGGGAGATGGGCACGCTGAATCACGGGTCTCCACAGCAAAATGCATCAGTGTTAATCCAATGGAGAAGAGATATTTTCTCTGTCACATTTTCCGACTGTTATGAATATTTTTACAAACGGCTTTTTTAAAATGTGATAATTATTCGACTTTCAAAAATTATTTTCAGGTCCCGACAATCCCACTTTTTAAAATTGGTTCGATTTTATTTTAATTTTGAATAAATAATTTTACAAAAAGTATTCGAAGCAATTTGAAAGAGTGGGATTATAGATACCTGTAAGTTATCTACATTTATTATTTTTAAAAAATCAGTTTGTAAAAAAAATCAATACAGCCGGAGAAATGTGAGAAAGTAGTTTTTTTTCCATTGGATTAACATTTAGGCACTTGAGCTTAGAGACCCCTGGTCCAGCGCGCCCATTCCTCCTTAAAGAGCAGTGTTTTACTTTTCATGTTCAATTTGTAGAAAACGGGAGAAGTGTAACTTTTTCGGCTTTTTAGCACATTGAAGTTTATAAAGATAAATTCGTAAAACATTTACTTAAGAAATCCTAACATTAAAATATTCAAAGACAAAATTATTAAACTTAATTCGGTGCATAAAGGGTTACATTTATTTTATTATGTTGTTATACGATTATCATAAATGGTAAATAATCTTAAAGTTCGAAAACAGTTCTTAGACAGATCCTTCAAAATTACTGCATTAGGTCTACTCGACTGACCATATCTATTAAATTATTTTTAGACAATAAAAAATAAGCCATTGAAGGTCGGGTCAATCTGACCAGGGTGTGGTCAAGACCGATCCAAAGGGGTGACAAGAGACTTTGCACAAATAACTTCTCCTCTGATTAAAGTCATTAAAGATGGATGCTGGTCATGAAATGCTCGGAGCCATAACTCGTCTCTTGTTGACGCGAACTTTAAGTATTTATTGGAGAGCCCCGTCTACAAACTCGTTCCTAATATGAAGGAACGTATTAAATATTACATTAAGTTCTTTGAAGCTGCGTCTTTAATAACCGCGTCTGTTGTCCCTGGGTATTGTACATTGGGTAATTTCTAATGTTATTACAGGCGATTTCATGGCCGCAGTAAAAGTTTGACAGGTTTGTTCGAAGAGGATACGTTTTATGGAAGGATTGTATATTCGTGGAATTTTCAATGTTTCATGTTGTTACGGAGTGGATTAATACGGATTAATTTTATGTAGAGGATGTAAGAGCTTAGTTTCTACTTTTAATAAAACATATTTATTTCATAAATATGGGTTTCTGTTCGTTTGAAAACAAAACTTGTAGCTAAATCTAATTAAAATGACCTTTTATTAATTTTCAAAATTTATTTTTTAATGATTATTATACATTTATTTTAGCTCGGTCAATTTGGAGGCCATCATTTTAATCAAATTAAACCGTATAGTTATTTTGTGCTTGTTTCTTAAAAAAAAGACTAATGTTTAGTAATTATCACTGTTTTAAGCTCAAGGCACCTGAAAAGATGTTTGGTAAAAAAAACATATCGCGTATGCAAAGGGTAGTTGTAATATATACTAGTTAGTTTTCTTTAAAGTTTTTAAAATTATAACAGCGTAATGATATATAATTGCTTCTATTTATCGTTGCAATTGTATTTTAAAGCTCTTCACTAGCTTCAACGAGCACTAAGAAAAAACTTGTTTTTAAACAACACAAATGGAAAACGAGTTTTATAGGAAAATGGTAACATTACAATATTGTGTAGTTTCAATAGTAGATATGTGTTGATGACATACGAACACGAAGTAGTGTTGTTGTGAAAAAACATTATATCTTTGCGCGCATTATATCTTTGCGCGATTGACACGCGAGAAAAAACTTGTAAATTATACTATTTTCTAAAATATGTATAACAAAGTTATAATCTATGTTTTAAAGCATCATTATTACAATCATAACTTTATAATTACGGTATAATGTATATATTTTCAGCTGTGCCAAGTATGGCTATTTATCTGAAACTTTGAAAAACAGATGCTGAAATACATTTCGCAAGAATACATGCATGATTTGCTTCCAACACAATTTATGTGCTTACCCCTGCATTATAATTTGGTCGCAATACAACTTCTGTATTGTTTCAACATAACTTGTAATACCTGAGAAAAACATTATTTTTTGTATAATAAACCAACGCAAGTTTCCTCTGAGTGTACTTTTAACAAAGTTACAATGTGTAATATCGAGTTTCAATTCGCTCTTTTTGCAGATCCCTCAACCAAACATAAGAGATAATACGAAAGATATACCAGCCGTGTACTTATACAGTACCGAGACTAGTAGTAGGACAGCGAAATATATATTATTCAGCGTTGTGATATTGCTAACTCCGTGTGAGTGACAATTCCGAAAAGCAATCGTGATAATGTGAAAAGCAGCAGACCTCAATTAATGTTAGCTACTTAAAAATGAGAATAGTTCGCGTGAATTCACTGTGTTTGTGACGTCAGTAAGGAAGTTAAAGAAGTATCCATGTGTTTTGTTCTCACTTGCTCTGTTAGATAAGTACCAATAGCAAAGCAGAGCTTCTTCAGTTGGTCATTAATACGAAATTGAATAATAAATAGTTATGGTTCCATTTTTGATGTTGTTACTGAAACTCTTTAAAATATTTTCTTCAACATCTTCAAAATTAAGCTTTTTCCTTGCGTATGAAACTATTTGTGAAAAATTAAGTGTATTAACATGTTATTTTAACAGTGTACATCGAATTACTTTTTTTCCCTTTATTTTTTCGTTACTACAACTTGTGAAGCCCTTCTGAATTTTCTCGTTTTATTATCCAGTTTTCATATATATTTCAAAAGTCGGTTTTGGAGGTTTTTAATTCAAGAAAAAGCATTATCTAAATTCATCATCATTCAAAAGTACTATCTAAATTCAAGACAATTAATCGAACATACTTTTCATTAGAGTTTATTGCTTAACTGTAAACAAATTGAAACTCTTAAGGTCATTAAACTAACCCAAATTTCTGCATAAATGAAGGAGTCGTAAATTAATTATTTAACAAATGAAAGAAATTAAATAGAAAATATGATTTTTTTTTTCAAATAAGGTATTGTATTATTCTTACTTAATGCCAGATTGACATTAAAAAATAATTTTACGCTTATAACCTTAATGCTAACTTGCTGACAGTCTTTTAATTTAAAAATTCCTTTTTTCCGGAAAGTAAAAAAAAGAGCTGAGTCAGGCATAAGCTTTAGATATTAAAAACAAGTTGATTTGTAACAGAAACTGTCACTTAAAAGCGCTTAAACAAAAAAGTATGCATTTCCGAAAAACGCAACAAAACATTTAATTCTACATTAAACTGATGTCAAAGTAGATATTTTCATTTATTTTCTTTAAAAAGTTCAATGATAATTCATATTGTCTTTATTTCTTGCATTGGTAAAACTTATTTCCTTATTTGTATTTCTAAGAACAAATATATAATATTGCTTGTTCTTAAGCAGATTACATTAATCGCTAAAACATTTCATAATAATAATTCATCATTTAAACAATCTATCACTTTCAAAACATAAGTCCATGAAGTATTTTTAAATAGTATTGAAACCCCAAAAACAAAAAAAAAAGCGTTTAAAAGAGTCATTTGCATTGAAAAGTCAGTATTGATAAATAAAAGTTGAAAAATAACATCTTAAAAATTACTCATTGCCAACGTCGTTTCAAACTGTTTTTATATACAAAAATAAATTTCCTTTCAAATGTCTTTTTAATAAATGAAGTTTCCTGTACGATTGGTAAGTGGCAACGGTGATAAAAAAAATGACGTTATTTAAAGGGACGTTAAATGCTTTATTGTTTAAAATTGAAATATATTTCTAATTATTATTTTAAATTTTATTTTGGATATAGCCTGGGCAGATTTTTTTCCTTTCTTTTTACGTATCACACTTTTTGGTTCGGTCTGGGAAAGAAGGTATCTTTGTACAGAATGAACGATTACAATACCTTCCACTTCTTGCATTATAAACGTAACGTGAAACTAAAACAAAGCATTATATATAAACGTAACGTGAAACTAAAACAAAGTAGTATGCAGTTTTTATGTGCTAGACTTGAATATTCAATGCAAAAGTAGATATTAACTAGACATTTAAGATATGTTAGAGCATATTCCATAATTTCTTTAAATGTTTAGAAAATTGTTTAGCCTTAGCCTGAATGGATAAAGTACTAAGACTTATTGTGTGTTACCAAACTCAAATTCATAAGTATAAAACGAACTGCGGAAGAAATGCTAAGCGCCTCATCTGAGCAAAATTATGACACACAATGTAAGAAAAGCCAACAAAATATTTAATTTTTTGACTGCGAGTAATTTTTATTAAGTGATAGATCTGACCATTGATTTATATAAAATAACTTCGAAACACTACGTACAATTGTATGCTATAAAAACTCATAAATAGTCCATAAAAACTTTTTAGAAAAACTCGCACTATATCCTGATAAATTGCGCTGCAAATTTGAAGCGCCAAAACTATCCAATTTGTGATGTTGACTAACTTGCTTATGCTTACATTTACAAGAACAAATTGTACAAATCTGACAATTAAAAGAGAATAGGAAAAATTCAATAAAATAATAACCTAATTGAACTGTACTTCAAAAGGAACGTAATTGTGATGTACCTGGGCGAAAGAATTATGGGGCAATGAAAATTGACAACCACGTTGAATTTTTATTATGGGCATTAAACTCAGATGCTGTTTAATGAAGGAATTTCGAATTAAGTGGTTTCAACTGCAGAGTTTTCAATTATGAAATTGCGATGCGATATTAATTTCTCATTTAATGTATTCCAATACAGACATTACTTTGCATTGGAATGTGAAACGAATAGAATATGGACGTAAGCAAATGTACGTGTTTAGTAACTTCAACTCAATACAAGTATCGATAGTTATTGAAAGTTGAAGTTGCTAACTTTAGGAAGCATGAATATAGAGAAATTCGTTGAGTGGTTTCGTTCCAAGTAAAAATATTGATCATCAATAATTACTTATGGACATTTAATTGAAAAAATTGTTACTCAGTCATTAATTTATTAAATTCATGATATACAACACTTGATTATTTTAACGAAAACAAGAAGTTCGGAAAGAACAAAACTTGCCAACTCTCATGTTACTTTAAAACTTACTGCTTTCTCTAGAAATACAGATTGTACAAACTGACCGATAGTCAAAAAATATATAAAAAATTAGTATTTGATGTCCCCTTCTAGCAAATTAAAATTCAACAGTCAGAACAAAAATTGAAAACAAGACAGACGGATGGTAAGATTCACGATGCTCAAATCTGCTTTTTATTTTTTTCTAATTATTTCAAATTAAGAAAAATTGTAAAGTATTTTAAAAATAAGGAAAAAGTTCTTAAATAAAAAGTACTAAATACTTATTGTAATAAATTATAATTTAAGATTTTTTACTCATAAAATAAAATTGTTTTTAAAATTATAGTTGATCAAAACTCCTTATTAACTATTGAAAATTTCAACTTATATTTTATGTCCCACTTTCTAAATTTATACTTTTTACATCACAATAAAACCCAAAATGTCAGCGATTTTGTCGCAAATAAACTGAGCAAAGACTTTTATCAATATATTGAATACTAGAAAGATTAAAAAAAAAACATCGTTAATTTATCACGCAAAGGATACCTATCGCAATCTTTTTGATGACTGTTTAAAGTGTATATTACTGTCATAAACCTACTTGTTTTCATTTAAGCCCATGAATAAAGTACATTTTAAAGGAATCCTTGACTTTTCGATATTCCAAGTTTAGTTTTTTTTGTTACAAAACTACAATTTAATATCCGATAGAAGTTTTAAACAAACTCCCTACATTTAAGTTTGCTATCCACCTTTTAGTCAAGCAAATAAATTTAGAAACCTTTATTATGTATTTACATCTAGATACCTTTATAGATAATGAAGTTTTATAGCCTAAACTGTCCATACTCCCGCTTAACTTTAAAGTTCAAATAAATCAAACCGTTAAATCCACTCAACCAGCTATCTAAAAGGCTTATTAATTACACCCTATGCACCGCAAAGTTCTAGGAATCATAGTACAATAAATTAAATTTAATCAAGGATAACCCGTCCCGACGCTGAATATTTACCTTGAGCCCTTTAATAAAATCATCCCTTTTCAAGCTATTTTGAAAGTTGCTACCAACAAAGTGTAAGTATGGATTAAAATAGACGCATTTATGAATCCCCAGTAAATCAACATTTGAGTGGTGGAACAGCTGATGCGTAATATGCTAGAATTATATTAGAGTTAAATGATTAATCTTTAGTCGTGTAAAGATTAATGACGGTACTGATTCAAGTAGGAAAGCTCTTCTTAGAAATGTAACCGCTGTTTACTTTTTTTTGGTTTGTGCAAAATGCAAATTTTCTAAACAAATTTATGGATCACCAATATTGACCTAATTAAGAATTAGTAAAATGTGTTTGAATAAATCATTTTCAGAGGTATCGTTTGAAAAGTATATAAATACATAAACGGGTATGAAAATATTTGGAAAGTTACAGAAATGCGATGAAACGTTAATCTTTGACCAAAAGTCTTGAATTCGGATGCGTTTTTTTGTAAAGATGGGTATTTTTCCTTGGCTTTAAAAACATTTCTTCGATTTTAACTGTATATCATGCCCAATTTTTCTTGAATAAAAAGTCAATTTTTATGAGTTGAAAATTTAAAAAAAGTTAATAAAAAATATTTTATCAAAATTTTATGGGAATACTTTTTCAAAAATTTAGTTGTATTTACGGCCTACTCAACTTACAAGAGCAGAGACTCTCCCAAACTCGTGCTTAAGCGAAAGATTTGACGTTACTATTCAGAGAGCCGAGAGCCCATGTTTTAACTATCGGAATTCCAGAATCGAAATTTTTACTTATTTACAGAACCGACATCTATTTGTAATTAAATTTTGACAAAAATTATTATAAATTGTATATCAATTGAGGTTTTTAATTTTTTTTTCAAGTAATTTGCACAATTTTTTTATTTAATAATTAAATTATTTTAATGCAAATAAAGTAAACAATAAACTATTTATCAAACATAATGATAGATATCACTCAAATGGCAGATCCCAAACAACAGAAAAAGGGCATCCATAACAAACGACCTTAGCTTTAACCCCTTAACGTCGGGGCAGCCCGGCTCCTTGACCCCCTCCTAACAACTCCTCTAGACGAAGTGAGGCGATTACCCCTCTTCCCCAAACGGGACGGGGGTGTCAGGTGTGTGGTGTTGCCATCGATCTGAAAGAAAAGTAGACGGGTCACGTGGCCAAGCAAAGGACCCGGATCGATTGGCAGTCTGAGGGGCCGCATTGCAGCACACATTGGGACTTGGCAAAGGGCCCAAACGCGACGGCCCCTCCTAAAGAGATAGCGCTGGGGCCCCCCCTAATGGACGGCAGAATTCGCGTGTATGTTTTTTTGCTGTTGGTGGTTGTTTTAATTATGCGCTTTTAAAAGGTTTTGGTGTCGAGTGCTTTTAGAAAGGTGAGCGCGCCTACATGGGGCTTAATGTTTTATCAAAGGGGGGATTGGGTGACTTTGTTAAATTAAAAAGAACGGGGTTTTTTAGTATGTTTTGGATGCTTAGGAAAAAGGTTTCGCCTTTTAGTCAGGTTGGAGGATGGGAAGTAATTGTTTGAGAGTAAATCGTTTTCTGGATTGTGACAACAGAGATGCTTTCGTAGAATGGTAATGTAGAGAAATAGATTTTTGTTTTATGTTTTCAGGAAAAAAATATTGTTAGAGGTTAATTTGCGTGGTTAAAATTAGAAAATTAATCCTTTATATAGTCTTGTTCAAGTGTTTAGACAGAAAGTGAGGTTCAATAAAATAGTTTAATTCCTATTATGCTATTAAAATATTGTTCTAAAAGCCAAAAGGTATGGTAACAAAAAGTTAAAGAATTTTTAAACTATTTACGATATAAATAACTCAGTATTAACTATTTTTTTAATTCAACCCTCTATTAAACTCACCGAGAAGGAAAAGCTGAGAACGAGCGAGACATAGAAACAATGGCTCCAATGCGTACCGTGTTAGCAGCAAAGTAATTTGCAATTCAACACTTTAGAAATATGTTCTCTTTGTCTTATTTTTTTTTCATTATCAGAGGCGTCTCAACAACACTTGACAGGTGCAATAGTAAGAATTAAAAATTGATAACAAAATGTCAAACCGTGGTACCATTCCGCAAACTAAACGATGAAAATTAAAAGCAATGATGATAATTTTCGGTCTTATATAAACATTTAGACAGCCTTAATAACATACCATAACTTGGAATGCGCCCTCTAGAAGGGAGGAGTATGGGCTTTAAAGACCGATTATTTGGACAGCCTCACATAAAAAATAATTGTAATGTTATAATCTGGTTGCACGGTAGTGCAACCGCCAAGTTCAGGGCACTACCCAACCTTTTCTGGAAGGGTTTCGGCGTGTTTTCGGACCCTCCGTTCTTTGGTTCTATGCATCACAGAATTGAGTTTAGGAATTTTTATTGGTCAATAGGAGCTTGATGAAGAGTATAAAAAAAATCAGCGTTCTATCTCTTTTTATCTCCGAGAAAATTGAATTGGAAAATGACCACTTTTGGGGCTCACTCACTCACTCACTCACTCACCGATCATCAAAATGTTCTATGACACCCACTTGTTCTAGAATCCCGAAAATTGGAATACTGGTAGATTTTGTCATGCAACCAACATAAAAAATCCGAAAATCGAATATTTAGCACGGGTTTGTTCTTAAATGTCTTGGCGCCTTTTTTCAAAAGCAGTTACAATCCTCTGACATACGCCGATATGCCAGCGGCGATTAATTGAATCGCCAACAATTCAAATAGCTATTTACCTTCAGGTGATACGATAAAGGTCTTTCAAGTGTGGAATTTAGCACACGATATTACTAATGGAAAGTTTCAATAATCATTTTGATTAAGTTTAATGGTTTTCAAGTGCAACACCTGAGCGGGCAACCAGCTCCATGTTTTATAATGAGTTATGGTTGTTTGGTTGTAGGATGAGTTACACTGCTAAAGGTCTATATATAAGCATAAGCAATGGCTGGCTGGAACCAATGATTTACAATAGGCAATTAATGATTTTTTTGTTTTGTTTTAGCTGGAATAACATCGCGCTAGAGCGACACAAGGGTAATCAATTCTTCCCTATTGTTTAAATTTTTTAAAAAAGATACCAGAGACCAAACACACAAATCATGAAAATATAATTGATAACAATTGGAACTCTCTTATATTACGCTTTGACAATTTGTATAAAAGCAACTATTCGGTTTTTAAACTGTACTTGGGGTCAACAACAATTATTGTTTTCGCCAAGGGTCATACAAGTCACTTTGATCGCAAAATGACCTTTAGGCCGTATACAGCGCGTCTCAAAAGTTTATGGACAACTTTTTTTTTTACTTTAGGAACCAACTAAACGAGTAAAAATACGATATAAATTATGCATGCATCTATTGTAGTAATACAAATAATAAAACACTCAAACAAGTTAAAGCTGCAATAAATGTAATACAATAAAATGATAAAGAAAAATAGCTGTCCCAAAAGTATATGAAAAAAAAAGGTTTTAAAAGGTGTTTATTATTGACGAAGTACCCATGATTTTAATTAGTGATAATTTATCTATAATAATAAAAGAAAGAGTCTATGTATGTCTGTGGATCGCAAAAGACCTACTTAGACTGCGCTAAAAAATTCGAAATTTTTAATATAGATTCCTTTTAATACCTATGTGTGCACCTGAGGCTTAGTTTTTTCATATTTAATTGTGTTTTAATTGTTTTATAATTAATATAATTAGTTTCAAAAAACTTCATCCACGTGGGAGTGTGGGACCATAATAGGGCTTGAATATACATGGACCGGGCCGAAACAGGGCTTGACGCCATCCTCTAATAGTGTTTGCTTTTTAAGTGCGCATGCTCCAACACGAATTTTATTTTTGTTTTGATTTTGAGTGTATTTTAATAAGTAGGCAGACCATATAACAGGGCTTCAAAACACAACGACCGGGCGGTAACTGGGGCTTGACACCATTCTTTATTATAATTTGCCTTTTTCTTGCGCATGCGCCTACACGAATTGAATTTAGTTCAGATATTGAGTGTATGGGGAACATTCATGTGATGTCACGTGGTTGAAGCTCAGGTGGATATGGCCTATGGCCGTGAATGCCTCCCATTTTCACAAGTAAGCATGCCTCTAAAAGGAAGCAATGCGGAGTTAACGGGTTCCCAGTAAGGCGGGACCATACTGCTACTTTGAAATAGGTACAAAATGTACTTGTGTCAACAAGCAGTAAAGAACGAGCAGTAAAATGAAACAGCACAAGATTTTAAAAAAATGTATATACATTCGTCAAAAAGTTTTTATTTTATATATCATGTTTACTTAAACACGTTTATTGTCCTCTAAAAAAGTTAGTACTATTTATAAAACAATTGAAAGTGTCATAAATAAAAAACATGTTATTTTTAAATAAGAACTTATTTAAATTATTTAATTTAGTATACCTACAAAAAGAAGTGAAATCCAAACAAAAACCTCTCAGTGAAAGAAGGCCAAGTTCTTTAAAAAAAATTGGCCTGGCCTTAAAAAGAAGTGAAATCCTGAAAAAGGTACCAAGTTCATTAAAAGTTACTGATGTGATATTGAACACCAAAACATTTTAGTCTTTGATCATTCTTATGTTTACCACATTCAAGCAAACTCGCACTTGTGTTTGTGTAACTTGGCCATTACGCATTTTTGAATAAAATAAACAAGCCATTAAAGGTATTATGATACATGATTTTTCATTACTGTGCAACTCTATTCCAACGGTCCCACGATATTGCGACCGCCACTAAAAGTAGTGAGGTGTGGAAAATTCGAAGTAATTCGAAGAATTGAGAAAGCTATACAAGGAAAGGCATGCTGTGGATATAATAAAAATAAAAAGGCTCCAATGGCTCGGACATCTTGAGCGAATGGGTGATGAGAGAGCAACAAGGAAATTATTTAAAGGAAAGCCAGAGGGAAGGAGAAGAGCTGGACGTCCTAGGAAGAGATGGTTGGACGAGGCGGAAGAAGATCTGAAAAGGATTAAAGTTAAAAATTGGAGGGTCAAAGCCAAGTACAGGAAAAAGTGGCGCTGTGGTCCTTCATGGACTGTAGTGCCGAGGAGTAAGTAGTAACTACTATATTTTATATTTTTTTTTAAAGTAGTAACTATTTTATCACAAGTTCAAAATAATGGTAGTTTAGAAATTCGTTTACGACACTTATAAAAAAAACGTATAAATTACTGATACTGAAAAGTTTTATCAATGTTCAAATATTCATTGACAATTTTTTCGAGGAAAAAAAAGAGAAGACCAAGATTACTCTGTTTGACTAGGCAGTTTGTTGTTCTAGGCAGAAAACAAAGCTTATAAAAAAAAAATCCGTTGGGCCTCTTTTTTGTGTGGCTTGAAACACTTAAAACACTTTACCTTCAGGAATACTCTCATCTCAATGTTCAATAATTTATTGGTTACACCCATCCCCAGTGCAAAAGGTTCAACATGCCATAGTGCAAAAGGTTCAGCAAAATTTTCACAATGCGTAATGGCCAAGTTACACAAACACAAGTGCGAGTTTGCTTGAATGTGGTAAACATAAGAATGATCAAAGACTAAAATGTTTTGGTGTTCAATACCACATCAGTAACTTTTAATGAACTTGGTACCTTTTTCAGGATTTCACTTCTTTTTAAGGCCAGGCCAATTTTTTTTTAAGAACTTGGCCTTCTTTTACTGAGAGGTTTTTGTTTGGATACTGAGTTTTTTAAAATTACTTCGCTATCTTTTTAGATATCATATCGACAACTTACTTTCTGATGCTTAAAAAAAATTATTATGAATAAATGATACTAATAGAAGTATTATAGAGAGGAACTGCAGAATCAAGAAAAATTATTAAAATACATGTATTAAAGGTGCTTTTTAAAATATCCTAAATACAGTACCAAACACCAAGCCAGAGTAAGCTATTTGGTCAAAACGAATATAACCTTCAGTGTTCAAGGCCTTCAAAGATTTGTCACCCACGATGAATTTGTTAATAATTTGTAATTGTAAATATTTCACTTCAAAATCTTAAATATACATGTATTTTAAAATATAATATGGTTAAATGTAAAAATATTGAACTCAAACTTTTACTTTATTAAAATTTCACACAAAAATAAATATTGGAAACAGAGATAACATTATTTATTATTCAATTGATGTTTTATTTCAGTGTAGAGCTTCAGCTTAACTTTCATTTTTAAAATGTTATTCACATAATGTTCAGATTTATAGAAGTCGTTTTCATCTTTTAGATGAATAACAACCATCCGTATATTTATCACTCAAGCCAAGTCTTTGTTAGAGTAATGCAATAGGGCATCCACATTTTCATATTTATAACAGCCATTTTCATCTTTTTGATGAATAGAAGACATTCAAGATTTCCTCGGTGCCAATAGAAATATTTATAAATGTCTGAAATAACTTAAGTGCTCTTAGACTATTCAACCCTTCGAGACGGCGCGGCGCGTCAGTAGCCGAACATAAATAAAGTTGGTTGTACCCCCACAGTTAGGTTAGAGTAAGATGGAGATAGTTTTGTTAGTATTGATGTGACACTAAAGCAACTAACTCTAGTCCGACTAAGGACCCCTTATTTTTAAACCACGGTCAAGTGTCGAGGTTATTGCTATTACATGCACATTTGGTTTTTTTAAAGGGAGTTAAGTGATTAAAAAAAATTTTCTAGATTAGATTCATTACTAGACTTTCCGTTGGTCTGCACACTCCCCTATCACATTCACAGCCCAAACTAAATATGTCACAAACAAATATAGGGGAGAGTGGAGGCTAATGGGAAAATTTTTTTGAACATCGTAGTTCAGCAAAAATACAAGAATTTTAATTTATTTTTTATAAGCTCATATAAACTGAACATTATTTTACTTAAAAATTCATTCGACACAGATGTTAAAACATTACCATAATTTAGTTTCTAACCATTTTAAACAAACATGTAAACGTCCCATTAGCCCCATATGTGAGGTCTAATGGGACAAGGAGCAGGGCCAATGGGATACGGCAAATGTTGCCTCAACTAACATTTCAAAACAGTGTAAAGAAACTAGAAAATGACGTGAAAATAAAATTTGAAAGCAAACACCATTTACATAATGAAGGGGAGACCGAGACTAGTTTTCCACGTTTTCATATTTTTGTTATATTTTTAACTTTTAATTATTTTTAAGAAAATAAGATATCATTGCCTTCCTGACATAGTTACCTACAGCTTGCATTGTTATTTTTCAAAAAAGTAAATACGCTTTTTGGCAGCGAGTGGTAAAATGCAAACACATTGAGCTGGAAAACGTGCCTCGTATGGGGGCTACATTTTCCCCGACTGCCAAAAATTGATGGGGCAAGTTTTAAAAATGTTTTTTTTTTTAATTAACACTTTTTTTTAAAAATATTTTGGTGCTTTTTATGTGACTTTTAATGAATCCGAAATATAATATCCCAAAAAATAATACCCATGATGTATTCCAATGATGATGATGTCCCAATTTTATTAACTAAGCTAAATTACTATCAAAAACTAGAATTATTTAAATCCTCAACGTAAGAAGGTTCATGGTGACAGAAACTTTGCAAAAAAAAAAATTTGGAATAAAATTAACATTTTAAAACGTTTATTGTTTATCATTCTACATAATAAAGTTCAAATTTTAAACTCTTTATGCTATTGAAATTTATCATAATTTATCTTATAAATAACAGTTAAAAATGATGGTAGATAATCGTCGCGAAAAAATGCATGCAAAAAATTTGGATCTGGAAAGTTTTATAAATGTCTCAAAAACAAGCTAGCAACATTTTTCAAACCCTAAATTTACAATACATTTTACACAAAAAAGGTATGTGAATATCTCCAAACGCAAATATATAATGTTCCCCAGACAGTAACACAAACACTGTCATTTTGTTACCATGCAAACTCAACCAAAATAAACCGTAACTTCGAGGAGTAGGATAAGGTAGAGAAAACGCCAGTTGGCTCTTTTTCTCACACGAACTGCCAAAGTAGCCCTGTAATAAAGTCGCGATGATGTGGAATCGATCTATCAAAAGCGGATAGATAAGTCGAAAATCGATCAAGATTTTGGGGTATAATATCCGAAGGAAAGTCAATGAATAAAGTATAAACATAAATCAGAGAAAACTTTTCATTTCGCTAGGTATGGTTCGGATATTGAAAACTTTTTGCATAAAATATACAATAAAATATGCGCTCGAAAATGCGTTGTAGTTTATCGAACAATCAATATGGCAATCAATATGTCATTTCAAACAAATAAATAGATTTTTAATGTTATCGGAAATTAAAATATGCTATGTTCATACAGGTAGACAGATAGCCGCCCGAGCGTACAGACACTTAAAGAGTATAAAAGGTTTTGATGGCATACCTTTAAAAAAGGGAGTTCTTAATTAAAACGACAGATAAGGATCTAAAAACACTGTAAGGTTTAGATTGTTGACATTTAAACTTTTTATTAATAAGCTGGTCAAAACTAAAACGGCCCAAAGCTTTTCAATTCGCTTGGTATATGGTTTGGATATTGAAAACAGTATGCATAAAATATGCATTCGAAAATGCGTTGTAGCTTAAGGAACAATCAATATGACCATTCAATATGGCAATCAATCTGTCATACCCTTCAAACAAGTAAATGGATGTTTACTGTCATACTTTTAATGGCAATCAAAAAGAGCATTCAATATGGCAATCAATCTATCATACCCTTCAAACAAGTAAGTAGATGTTTACTGTCATACTTTTAGTAAACGGAAACAAAAGTATGCCGTGTTCATACAGGTATTCAGTAACCACCCAATCGTACAGACGGTCAGATAAAGAGTATAAAAGGCAATAGATAGCAAGCTCTTATAAAAAGGAATTTTTTAATCTATAAAAAATTTATTGTTTAGGTTGTTGACGTTTAAATTCGGTAGGGATAAATTGGTTTAATACCAAGTGCGGCATCACATATAAGACAACAAGTTTCGACTTAAGAAAGATGAAGACCGCAACTTTTTAGTTTAAATTCCCCATGTTTAATTGTTCACGGTGAATATAATATTTTGCTAAGTTTCATTAACGTTGAACGATGTGTCCCGTCAAAATACATGTTTTCTCGATTTCAATTCTCGGAGAACTTGCAACATAAATTCACCATTTACAAGCCCAAATTCTAATTCATATGTTACTGAAGCTAGCGGATTACTCTCTTAGTTTAATTTTTCCCTATGAGTAGTTATAATGCCACTTATAGGTTTTCAGCCCTTTTTAAAGATCTCAAGTTTACCTCAGTACTCTGCCATATCCTCAACATTTAATAATTTAATTCGGACTCATTAGCTGTTAATTTTTTTGTTAACTGTTATTTACTGCCCATGACCTATTAGGGTATTAAGGCGGATCCCGAAAAAATTCCAACAATATGGAGTACAATTTTAGTGTGTTTCATATTGCAATTATCATATAAAATTCATTGATAAATAAATGCAAAAAGACTGGAGTGTAAAGTCATCAGAGAATCTAAATACCTGCTTATCAAAACGGCTACATCCAGAAAAATTAGGTTAAATTGAAAATTTTCTTTGGATAAAAAATGGACTTCAAAAGATTAAAAAAAATTCCTTTAAAGTCAATTTTTATCTCTGATATCTTACCAACCGCACAATGAAAGGTGACGAAATATGCTTTTTATTTTCAATTCAATGTATTTTATAATTTGAGAAGGAATTACTGCTTTTGAAATGATTTCTATCTTTGTATTAAGGTTCAAAGACTGTATTAATGAAAAATAGTTTTCGAGCGCCTTATATTCCCCTACTTTTTAATTACATTTCACGGAGTATGAAATTCTCTAAAGTAATATGATTTTTTAGTTAGCTTAATGAAGACTGTGATTGCTTTTATCTTTGCTTGCATAAGTATTGTAATATCATTTACAATATGTTCAATTAAACGTGGATTTAACTTTTGTGATGCTATTACTAACACAAAAATAAAATTTCAAATCAGATTTAGAAAGTCAAAATAGCATAAGTGCTTCCTGAAATTTTTAGAGAATATATGTATTCAAATGCAATGCGTTTGTTAGTACAAAATATGTTAGTGCTAAATTTCAATAGTTAGGGAATTTCTTAATTTTCTCTTTAAGGGGAGAACATAGTTAGCTACAGCAAAAATGGGCAATTCTTAGTATTGATTTCGAAAGACTCTAAGTAATTTAAAAATTATGTTATAAAAAAAATTGTTCGATGTTATAAATTGTACCTTTATTATTATATTTATACCTAAGAATCTTATTCCAAAAATTTATTATTTTAGAAAAAAGACATCTTTTGAAACATACTATTACGAATTTTCAAAAATACAAGCATTTTTTCGGTGCCATTTGTACAAAAAATATACATTGAATGAACGAAAAACTTGTTTCAAATGCAAGCAAACAGTTAGATTTATATTGGTCACCTGTTTTTTTGCCTAAAATAATTTTTAAAATTTGATTTAAAAAACATTATATTCAAATTTCATAAAAATTCTGATTTTCAACGCAGAAAAGTGTAAAATAATAAAACATTTTTTTTTTTAATTTTTAAGACAAAATGAAGTGACCTAAATATATCTAAAATGGTTTTTTAACACACAAAAAACTATTAAGAAATATTTAATAGATTTAGAGAAAAGTGTACCGATGTGTTGAAGATTATAGTTTTGAGAAAAACGTGAAAAACAAATACAGTCGATCCCGTTAACACGAACTCGAAGTTTTTTTTACATTGAACTAGTGAATAGTTTTAAAAAATCAACTTAAAAAAATCTTATTTTATAATATAATACACAATACAAGCATATACATTTAGTAATTCAAAGGAGGCGTGGCACCATTTGTTTATTTTTATAATTTCAATTTTTTATCAGAAATAATTAACCGATCGATACAAAATTGGTCTTTTTCGATAGATCGGGTTTCCATCTATCAGAAAATGCTGGTTTCAAAAATTCGATTTTTTTTGTTTTTGTTAACTATGTTCTCCCCTTAAAACTATATAAATCAGTATATACCATTATACACATAAATAGAATGTCAACATGTATACCATTATACACATAAATAGAATGTCAACATGTATACCATTATACACATAAATAGAATGTCAACATGTATACCATTATACACATAAATAGAATGTCAACATGTATACCATTATACACATAAATAAAAAGCTTAAATTTTTCTACTATATGTTAAGCAATAATTTAGTCAGTTTTATTCAATAATTTTTATGTATGAGACACAAGTATAAAAACTAATTATGTTTACAAAACTGACAATGATTGCCAGTCATCAGTTTTAATCAAGTAAACAGTTTTAATTTTTTTAAATAATAAATTTTATTGCGTATCACACATCAAATAATTGTAACCTCGAAATAACATTTAATTTAATTATAATAGCCGCATTTTCCTAATTATTTAAAGATTTTTTTATTATTTCAACTTGTTAAGAAATATTAAACAAATGCATTACTTTAAAATAAAAATATATTCTTCAACTCATAGAAACTAAGTTTTTTATTAGGTAACCACGAATTTCCTCAGAGTATTAAAAGTAATGCTATTAACTTCAACGAAACCCCAAAGCCGTATAAAATTTCCATAAAACTTCAAAATCTTCTCTTTGATCGTCTTTGAATCTCTCGATCGTTAAGTTCTTTTATGCAGACTAAAAGACTTCAGTAGATTTCAGACAAAACTCTTTAAAACAATACATTTGAAATTTCCACTTAAACTTAAGGTTGAAGACTTGGTAAAACATTTTAAATTCAGATGGATTTTATTTAAAGTGGGTGCATACTTTTCTTTAAAATTTAATATATTTTATATTTTAAAGGAACGAATGCTATTTTCTTTGAATAAAATGTAAATATCCTAGCTACTTTTAAAAACAAATTGTTTAAATAATCGTAATTAACAATTAGTAATCATTAACTAGCTATTTTTTTATTGTGTTTAGCGCATTTTGCATCCTAACATAAGAAATTTAACACTCTACAAATTTATTTTTGTGTTCGTTTGTATTAGGTTCCTTAAATTAATAAGGCGTAAGTAAAATATTTAAGGACTCTTAGTATGTCGTTCTTTCAATCTAAAGCTTCTAATTTTTAAGGAAAAGAGTGTTTACTTGTTAATCTAAGTAAAAGAATACGATGACTCTTTTAGATTGAATATCATCACTTAAGGCAGGCGAATACCCAAAATTCTAAAATTTGTACTATTACTTTAATCTTTTCCAAATTTGGCATAGTGATTTCAAATATATTGAGCAATGCTTTTGGGGCAATTTTTTTATTTAAATATAATTGATTTATTTTAAACGGTGTTTTTCAACTAAAAAATGGGGTTTACGCCAACACTTCTAGCATAAAAAGTTTTGCATTAATTTACCTGAAATTTTTCACAGATGCTATTTCAATATATATCTGTGCCATGAACCTCTAACATCTGGTGCAAGTATACAAGTTTTTTTTTAAATGTTTAAGTGTAAGTTAATCGAAAAAAAATCCTTTTTTGTGGTTAATTTATAACATTTTTCTTAATAACTTTTTTTCTTGTAATTTGTATGTAACTCTAGAGGGTCATTGCATGTATCAGTTCAAAACGCAGAATTTAACACATAATAAATGTTCATAGGAAGAAAATTCAATGTGGTAGACTTGTTGGCGTAAACCGCTTTTTTTAGTAGAAAAATACCGTTTAAAATAAATAAATTAAATTTAAATAAAAACAAAAGCCTGAATAGTACTATTCATTATATTTGAAATCACTATGCCAAATTTGGAAAAGATTAAAGCAATAGTAAAAATTTTAGAATTTTGAGAAATTTTGGGTATTCGCCTTAAAAACAAAAACAGTTGTGTTAAAGCCTTTCAAAATGCGTAGAGTTTGTTAACAAACATTTTCCAACCAACTTTGTATTTCTCTTCGTATTCAATTGCCTTTAAATACAATTTCTCTTTTATATTCTTGCTTTAAAAACTGTTGTTGTATAAGGAGAACAAGTTTTTCTGTGCCGTATGTTACCGTGTCTTCGTAAACTAAAATTTTGTGAAGTTTAAGAATTTTCAGAGATGGGTATCTTTGAGATTATTAGAGTTTATCTATGCATTTCATGTTTTGCATGAGATTGCAGGCTCACCAAAGCAGATGCAAAAAAAAATTAATGGGAACGACTTATTTCTTTTAAATTAGCATAAATTAGGAAAGTGCAAAGAAATTAAGATGTTATTGCATTCTAATAAAAGAAAATTTAAATTAACTACAGAAAATTTAAATTTTTAATTCATTCCGTCAATAAACTCAATAATCAAGGCAAATTATATTATGCGTTATACTGTACATTGTTATTAAATAACTTTAAGAATAAAATTACTTATGAAGGTTTATATTACTGGGAGATTTGGCATGAAATCAATATTTAAATTTAGATGAAACATAAAAATATAAAGAAATTAAAATGTTGCTCTCATACAAATAAAGGAAAACTCATTAACCCAGTCAATTTATATTTTCGTTAAATTATACTGTACAATACATTGTAACTTAGCAACGGGAAGAATATCACTAATAAACATTTACATTACCGGTTGACTTGGCATGACATTAATTTTCAAATTAGGACAAAATATGAAAATATAAAGAAATTTAAATTTTGGTCGTATCTAAATAACACAAAATTTTCAAAAATTACAAAATTTATTTTTCATTCTTTTCCTCATTCAACTCATTAAGTCAATCAATTTGTATTATCTTCAGACTATACTATACACTTGCTACTTAGCAACGCGAAGAGTGCTTGAGGTAAATCACATTAAGCGACCCTCTAAATAACAAACTCGAAACACTCAGCATTATCTGCTACTTTATTTTACTAAGTAAATAAATCACTCAAGCCTTTTAAACACGGGCCATAAAATTGACTGAAAAGAAAAAGGGTTTGAAGATAATAGGGCGATAAATTCGAGGGACGAGCGATTAACAGACCACACCAGGCAATTAAAACCCCACATAATTGCTGGAAGTGGAGAGTTGTCTCCAAACAAAAATATAAAAGAATGGTTTTATTCTGTTTCTTAGAGTAAAACTAGGTTAAGGCATGTTTGTTGATGTATCTTTCGTACATGGTTTTTAAATAAGGGCCCGTCCGTTACCGAGTGGTTAATTCATCAGCCTCAGGATTCAACCTTCTCAGGAGTGCGGGGGTTCGAATCCCACCTACTGCAGGCAGAATGACAGGCAGATATTATTGCAGGCAGATATTATACTGCAGGCAGATGACAGGCAGAATGTGAAAATCCCACATTCTGCCTGTCATCTTATAAATCGGATCTCTGTACTGTGAAAGAGTAGAAAAATCCAACTCGTGACATATGGGCCCGAGTACACTGGGACAGACGTACTCGTTAAATCAGTGGAGTCCAAAGTCCCGACGGTGTCAGCGTACGATGTCGCTAGACCAAAGGTGCTTTAACCCCCTGAGGGATACGCAATTTAGTTGAAGTGATACCTTGTTTTCACTGCATGATGGGGCCCGGATTGCCGAGTGGTTTTGACCATTACGCTGGCAGTCTGTGCGCTGTAACGGGTGCGGAATCGGTTCCCTCCTTCGCCCTGGGTGTACTTCCTTTCTCTATGACAGTAAAAAAGCTTTCTGTGTCTGTCTAACTTGACGTCTCAGAAAGCGAGTCTATGATCAAGCACACAAGCTGGAATATATATGTATCTACCCGCTGACCCCCACTGCATATTAAAATTCAAAATTTTTACCAAAACTTGTTTTTTTAATTATTTTAAATTTTATTTCTTCGGCACAGGATTATAACTGACTGCTTCATAGGTTAAGTTTTAAAATTTTGTTAAATCAATTTTAAATTGATTTAACAAAATTTAATTTTTTTTAATATTAAGTGTGTAAGTGGAAAACTTGACAGGGTGGCGGGTTAAAACGTCTGTATCCCTTGCTTTTAAACAGACACGGTGATTTCACGGCACATTGTAAAATTTGGACTTAACCTTGCTCCATAAAACTGGTAACAATAGCTAAATTTTTACTGCCTCAGCTTTATGGAGTAACATTAAGTAACAATAAAGTAATAAGCTTAAGCAAATAAGATTAGTTTTACTCCTATTAAAGGGTGTAATGTGATTTCATAAAGCTTAAGGCAGCAAAAACCTGGATACTTTTACCAGTTTTAGGGATTATTGTTACATAAAAATATTGCAGTGTTGGGATGATGACATGCTGCAATTGTAGCGGGATAGGAGAAAAGATGCTAATGTATGGGCCGTTTATTCAGGTAGAGTACATAATTGTGCCGTCTTTATAGATTTTCATCATTCTGAGATTGTGACGTCCTGTTCTCAGTCTTTCAACAATGTATTAAGTCATGCCTCACTAATGTTAGTGAAAAAGGTTTAAAATGAAAAAGGATGGCGTTGTTTTTAAAATGTATTCGAATGAGATATCTGAAATGATTTTTTGTATTAGAAATGTAGCATCGCTACCTAACAAACTGTTTTATCTAAAATGTTGTCCTGAAAAATGCTATACTGGTAAAACATCTCGTTGTTCAAGTAAAACAAGGCATCCTAAATTTATCCACTATATGATTAACGCTAAGGCACATTTTTGTTAATGTGGATCATCTTGACATTGGTGATAAATGACTCTATAATTGTCAAATCCTGTTTAAACAATGTCAGCTACGAAGCATTCGTTATGAGAAACAATAAATTTATGAATCATTATAATTGTTTGTTATTCTCATTGATAACCTATTGATTTACATCAAATTATTACTAAGTTAAATGCCTTATTGGATGAAATTTAAGGTTCATTGTTCTACAAGCATGGAAAAAAATCGCAAGAGAAAAGAAACCATTGATTTTGTCCTGAAGTCCATGCGTATCAACCAAATATTTCAGGAAATGATCTAATGATTCAAAGCCATTTTTAAAAAACTAATCATTGAAAATACTTCCTCATATCTACGATACGAAATTAGAAAAAAACAAGAAAATATCAAACATATCAAGAAAAAAGTTATCAAACATATCAAGAAAAATAGTCCTATAATTGCTTGTACTCCATTTCTCAAATACACCATGGAAAGCTGGAAAAAAAAATTGAAAAAACATATCAAGATAAAAAAAATAGTCCTTTAACGACTTGTACTCCTATTATCATATCTACCATACGAAACTACCAAAAACAATGGAAAAAACTTATCATATCAAGCAAAAAAAGTCATTTATGACTTGCATCACATTCTCATATCTACCGTGCTCACCTACCAAAAAAAAACTTGGACATACCAAGAAAAAAGTCACTTATGACTCACACCACATTGTCTGACCCTTCCAAAAAGCGGCGCCAAATGTTGACTCCCGTCTCCCCGGCAACGATCTTTCTTCCGCTGCGCACGCTCCTCCCGTCCCTCGGAGTGACGTCATCGCGAGGGGGTGTCCTGTTGCGGCAGTCCGGGAGCAGCCAGGATGTGCCAGGTCCGGCAAGGGCCCTCCTCCACCCGAGAAGAGGCCTCCGTCGTCCGGGAGGAGGTTCTACCTCTAGGGATGTTCCATGCCGTCCACCAGAGGATCAAGGACTGGAGGCTGAAGGTGCGTCGGGCCAGCAGCCGGTCGTCGGGCGGCCGGACGCCCCATGACTACTACGTCCAGCCGACGACGCCGCCCCTGCACAGGACACTGTCAGCTCCCACCAACACGGTAAGCATCTGTGCATGTTGATGTTGTTAATGAAGCGGTTTTGAACCAGGTCGTTCTAGTATCTTACCATCCTAACATACTGAACCGTCTGCGACAAAGTAATTACTCTATAACGAGATCGTGCTAATAGTGTGATGATGTATGGGCTGGCATAGTTTTAAACCTGTCACTTCGTGCATGCCAGCGCAACACTGAACCGTTAGTGATAAAAAAAATACATAAAGATTGCTCTAAATAATTACATGCGAATGGAAACTCCGTAATTATTACCCTGAGAAGAGGCCTCCGTCGTCCGGGAGGAGGTTCTACCCCTAGGGATGTTCCATGCCGTCCACCAGAGGATCAAGGACTGGAGGCTGAAGGTGCGTCGGGCCAGCAGTCGGTCGTCGGGCAACCGGACGCCCCATGACTACTGCGTCCAGCCGACGACGCCGCCCCTGCACAGGACACTGTCAGCTCCCACCAACACGGTAAGCATCTGTGCATGTTGATGAGGTGGTTCAAAACCAGGTCGTTTTTGTAATTTACCATCCTAATATACTAAAACGTCTGCGACAAAGTAATTACTCGATAACGAGAGCGTGCTAATATGTGAAGAGGTATGGGATGGCATAGTTTTAAACCTGGCACTTCTTGCATGCCAGCACAATACTGAACCATTTGTAATAAACCAGGTCGTCCTTGTATTTTGCAATCCCAATACTGCACCGTCTGCGACAAAGTAATTACTCGATAACGAGAGAGTGCTAATAATGTGAAGATATATGGGATGGCATAGTTTTAAACCTAGCAATTCTTGCATGCCAGCGCAATACTGAACCGTTTGTGATCAAATAATTACATAAAAATTGCTCGAAGTAATTACATGCGAATGGAAACTCCGTAATTCTTATCCTGAGAGGAGGCCTCCGTCATCTGGGAGGAGGTTATACCTCTAGGGAATCAAGGACGGGTGGATTAAGGTGCGTTGGGCCAGCAGTCGGTCGTCGCGTCGGGTGGCCGGACGCCCCATGATTACTACGTCCAGCCGACGACGACGCCCCTGCACAGGGCACTGTCAGCTCCCACCAACACGGTAAGCATCTGTGCATGTTGATGTTGCGAAAGAGGTTTCTGGAGCTTCTTGCATGCCAGCCCAATTCTGAACCTTCTGGACAAAGTAATTTCTGAAACATTTACCCAAAGTAATTATATGTGGTCGGACACCCATGTATACTATGCACCACCGCCGACTCCGCCCGGCACCAGAGGTTTGATACGGTTGTTTTCTGTGTTCCGTGTATGTTGATATTGTTGAAAGGTTTAATAAGAACCTCGCTCCAGGACTACTGTGTCGTAATGCTCCAGCACATGCCAGTGTCCTCTTCCATCAAACCAAATGCTCGATGAATAATATCCGAAGTTCACTACTGGGCGATGTCTTGCTGATATTCAATATGTAACATATTTCCCCCACGGGTAATCCCACACACACTAGTTAGACGTTGTGTGTGGGATTACATTAAATATAAATAATGTGTCAATACTAAGAGTTTTGTGTGTCGGGCCTTTTGCACTTCAGGCCTACTGATTGCAGTGCTCCTGCATAGGACAGTGTCTGCTCCATCAATAAAGACGTAAGCTTTTGCATGTATGACCTTATGAAGATAAATTATCCTCGGAATGAGTTATGTGTTGATAATGTAAAATAATAATCCAATGTCGTTTTGTAGTCAAATGATGTATTGATGCCATAGAATGAATGAATTTGAATTTACAAAATGTCGATATGGGAACACAATTGGTATGTAGAAACCTGTGAAGTGTGCAAATACATTTCTTTAGTAGAAATGGGCTTAAAATTTATGTGTTCTGGGGTATATGTCTTTAAATATAAGAGTTTTGAATAAATAACATAAAAAATCTCTCCCTTCATTCAAAAGTTTTAATATTTTATTTACCTTAATGTACATTTAGAACTATTTTTGCCAATTACAAATTTCGATTGATAGACTTATCTCACGCTCAAGGACTATTATGCTACACTATAACATGGTTTGGAGCACGTACTGGGGCATTGCCCCTTCCCATCAACATTGTAAGGTATACCTACTTAAGATTAACATAATTTTATGTCCTATTGAACAAAATTTTATAAGCATAACAATCAATTTATTGATACCTACCATCTTTTTATCGATTTTAAATCCGCCTATGATAGCATCATCCGATAAAAACTATTAGAAGCTATGTTGGAGTTTAACATCCCAAAGAAGTTAGTTAGTCTCACTAGAATGACTCTAAAAAGAGTTTCTTGCAGAGTAAAAATTTTGTCTAGTCTCTCAGAACCATTTTCACTGAAAAGGACCTTCGACAAGGAGACTCCCTTTCTTGCTTACTGTTCAACATAGCTCTGGAAAAGGCCATTAGAGACTCTGGTTTAAACACAAGTGGTACTATATTGCAAAGAACTATCCAACTACTTGCCTTTGCCGATGATATTGACATTATTGGAAGAACAAAAAGCTCTGTTGTCAATGCTTTTGTAGCACTTGAGAGCTCGGCAAGGGAGATGGGACTTGTTATAAATGCAGACAAAACAAAGTTTTTGATTTCATCAAATAATTCTCCTGATTTGTCTCCTTTAAAGATAGGTAACTACACTTTCGAAACTGTAAAACAGTTTACCTACCTGGGAACTCGACTGATCTCAAGAAGCAATGATCTAAAAATTGAAATAAATAATAGAATCTTCATGGCTAATAGAAGTTTTTATGGCCTCAGAAACCAATTTAAGTCTAATTTTATTTCTGTAAACACCAAGTTGAGCATTTATAAAACTTTAATCAGACCTATTGTCCTATATGGAAGTGAATGCTGGACCCTCATTAAATCAGTAGAAGAAAAATTGCTAATATTTGAAAAGAAATTGCTAAGGAAAATATTTGGACCTATTAAGGAGAACAATGAGTGGAGAATACTTTACAACTATGAAATTTACAGAAAATTTGGTAAATTTGGCGGGACCGACATAGTGAGAACTATAAAAGCTTCCCGAATTAGGTGGCCTTTCCATCTGTACAGATGTCCCGAGGACTTTCCCACCAATAAAGTGACTTTTTCCAAAATTGAAGGTACAAGACGTAGGGGACGACCACACACACGATGGTTAGACGATGTCGAAAATGACCTCAAAATAATAGGAGTCAACCGATGGAGAGCCATTGCGGCTAATAGGGCCAACTGGAGGAGGATCAGCGAGTCAGCCTTGGCCTGCAAAAGGCTGTTGAGCTTATGAAGAAGAAGAAGAACAATCAATTGGTGATATAAAAGAGAAGTTAACTATTAAAATTGTCGATTTTATTTTGTTGGTTTTTTTATTTGTATTTCTGTAGTTTTTCCATAATTGCTGAGTAAGTTTCTTAATTTTTAGTTTTTTTTAACTCATTGTAAACTATTTTAACTAGCCTATTGACCTATCATTTTAAAGAACATCTGGCAAAATAAAAATTATAAGTTATTGAACTGTCTGAACTATTATTGTCTCTTTACGTCTGAATAAGTCACTTGCCGCATTCATAATACCCTGTAAAAAGAACTGTTTTAGAACAACTTGAGTACAATGCATCAACGTTGCCTGCAACTAATAAATATTGTGTGAGACTGATGAATATTCCCTGAATCGTGTGAAATTCGATGCGGAACGGAAATTTTATGAACACAAAAGAATATCTGGTTTTATAGATTAAATAAACCAATCTTTACCTAATTCATATTGGAAATTGGCATAATAACATGCATAACTGTACATTTTTGATTTCCCAAGCGTAAATTAGTAAAGGCTATCACTATTAATTGCATGAAAGCATAACTTCACAAAAATATCTTTAACCTTCTTATGTAAAATTATATCTTATTCGAAATACTAATATATTTAAGTTTTTAAATGTTGATAAATTTATGCATCTTGAAAAGTCTCCCATATAAAATAATATATACTCGAACGAAACAATAATTTTGTATACCGCCTATAAAGGCTCAGATATAACAGCTATACTATTTAATAAAACACAAAAAATGGTCTTGCTGGCTAAAATATTTTTCAAATTTCCGTTAAATTAGAGTTTATTTCGTATACCAATTTCTTTGAAATGTTAAAACAATAATAGAAAAATGGGTTATTTAAATGAATTTGATGCCTAAAAGTTTAACTTATACGATTGCATCATAATTTCATAATGTATTTGATAAAGAAATCTATCTCTATCAGAAATAAATAAAGAAATCTCTATTTTAATATCATTTACTTAAATTTTACAATTAAATGCTCTCAATATTTCTTGTTTAAACCAGCAATTAACTTTTTTATCCATGTTTCCCATTTATACAACCCTTTTTATTTTTTCCAACATGGAATAAAAATGAGAAAAATTTACATCTCATCTTTCCAAGCAATTTATTCTCTTTTTAAACCACTTTTAGTAAAACATTTATTTCTAGGGTATTTTTATTTACTTGGCTGGTTTTTCTTAAAATTTCCCTTTTTAAATACGTTTTTAATTTTTTGATAATTAAGTACATACCAGTAAAAATAGTGATTACAAAAACGTTTTCATTTACTTGTAAAAATAGCAGTAACAGTAATACTTTAACAACTAGAAAATTAACACATAAAATATTATTTTCAAAAAAAAAAAAACTCATTTATTTTATAAAGTTTTATGCTACATGCGCAATAGTATATTTGTATATATGCTGTATTCGACATTAAAAGACTTTTTTCTAAGAAGAGACACAACATTAAGTTTTAAAAAAACACATATTCATGATGCTAAATGGCTCATGAATTATTAACAGTAACGGATTATTAACAGTAATACTTCAATAACTGGAAAATTAACATATCAAATAAAATTTTCTTAAAAAATCATTTATGTTTTAAGTTTTATTCTACATTCGTAACAGTATGTTCGTATGCTATATTTGACATTAAATTAAAAGACTCTTTTCTAAAAAGACACAGCATTAAGTTTTAAACAAACACGCATACACAATCAATCATGCATGATGTTAAATGGCTTTTTAAAGTTAATTTATAGTAAGCCAAATTTTTGCTTTATGCTATGAATTTACTTTGGCGATTCATTCATAATAAACTAAAACAAAATATAACTCAAAATTCCCAATAAAGGAACCCATTCTTACTTTATGCATCTTCACACCATCATTAAATATTTTTATCCAATTCTCCTCTTTTCCCAAATCGATGAAACAGGCGGCCACTTTCCCACAAAAAACAGGAAAACGCCGACCCCTTTTGAAGGTCACACAATAATATTATGTACATCCGAAAAGAAGTTTGCCCAAATCGATGCAGGAGGCCAAAATCTTCTCTTTCTTCAGAATTCCATAACTATTTTGCGCCTGCCCAGTCTAGCAGCGATGGTGGACAACAGCCAAAAAGCCGAAGCCTTGTGAAGCCCAGTAATTTGCAACGCTGGCTGGTTTTTTGAGAGGGTGGCAAGAAGGGGAGGGACGCTTTGTTATGGGCCTCCATTGACCCAGAAATGAAGCGCGATGGAAGTGTCGAGATCCAATGTTATTTGGGATCGTGATTTGCATCATCTGTTTTGAAAGTCATCCAATTGAGTGTTGTGGTTTTTGTATACAAATATGCTTCATTTTCTCTTTCACAAAAGACGAGTGGCGGATAATAATACTTGAAAGCAAAACTTTTGAGAACAGGTTATTTGATTTTTTTTTTAATTCTTGGAGAACCATGATTAAAATGTAAATTATCGTACTGACTTATCATCTTAAACTTTATAATAATTGTTAAGTTCTAAAACAATCTTATTAGATTAGAGAGTGGCAAGAAGGGGAGGGGCGTTTTGTTATGGGCCTCCATTGACCCAGAAATGGAGCGCGATGGAAGTGTCGGGATCCAATGTTATTTGGGATCGTGATTTGCATCATCAGTGTTGAAAGTCATCCAAATTCAGTGCTGAGGTTTTTGTATACAAATATGCTTCATTTTCTCTTTCATGAAAGATGAGTGGCGGATGAAAGGAACGCATAACAAAGAAGTAACGAAATTTACAAAAGATAAATGATAATTTAAAACCAAACTTTTGAAAAGATGTCACTTAAATTTTTTTAATTCTTGGAGAGTATGATTAGAATGTAAATTATCTTACTGACTTATTGTCTAACTATGCATAATTTAATTAACATACATAAAATAATTTCAATTTATTTTTCGCTTCAATATATGAAGTAAGCATTGGATGTACTGGATAGATAAATTTGTTTTTTAAAAACAGTATTTTTAATTTTAAAAGGAAAATTAGATCATAAAAAACTATTTATATTTACAGTAAAATTTCCTCCTTTCTCGTTTTTCGCTTTCTAACATTCGTCCTGCCTGACATAAAACTTAGAATTCTCATTCTGTGACTCAAACATAAATTTAAAAAATCGTTTTCGTTCTAAAAAAATATTTCCTACAACTTAATCCTTTTTATATTCCAAATCCATTTTTGATCATTTAAAAAAAGAGTACAATGATTTATAGACTTTACACACAAACGCACACAGTAAATATAATATTTAATTAAAAAAAAAACTGACAATGAGCTTTTCAAAAATTTAATTAAAAAAAATAACAGTGTCCTTTGAGTTAATTTAACACTTGTTAAGGTAGGGGGACATAATTTTTTAAGAAAAAGAAAGGACGGTAAGAATTTAAAGTATCTTAAACATAATTCTTCACAATCCTTTGTCTAATACTTCATTACATAGTAAAATATTTACCGTATTTCTATTGCAAATTTTTGTTTGAGAAATAAATGTTCTAAGTTTATAAATAAGTTCCATACGTGCAGTAAATCCATATTACTACATTTATTCGGTAAATTTTTTTATTCAACTATAAACTGCCTGTTGAAATGGATCGACTTTTATTCTGCGTTGATATTTGAAGCATTCGTTGCTATGCCAACAAAGTGAAAAAAATTCGATTATTTCATCAAACATATCGTTTAGCATACAAAACGTTCCCTCTTGGGTATTGAAAACTCATTTCAAAATAGTTTTCTCAGATATTAAGAAGTTTCCTGAAAGATTAAAGTTTTTAATAGAAACAGTGTAAATGTATAGTAAATGCTACATAAACAAAAAATTATTACATTTTTCATTATTTAGCATTGCTATTTTAAAAGACTTCATATAACTTCGATATAAAATGTAATGTTGACAAGTTGTAGTAACTCCTGATAATTTAAAAATATATTTATAAATTAAAAATTTATTTGAATCATATTTAAAGTTGCATAAGGCTCATTTGAATTAAATTGTCTAGTTGTTTTATAAACGCAAATACAGAAATTGACGGCGAACACAGATTAGAAAAACAAGGCAAGGTTGGTACTAATTCTAGTTAAGAATGTACTAATTTTATACTAGTCAGAAATAACTCTTTTTCCACTCTCTTTGAATATACAACATAATCTTGTAAATCATTTCACTCATTGATAATTCTTTTGTAAAAATATAGTTGTCTTACCTCAATTTTGAAGCAGGATTTTTTAATTTCTACCATATTCTCTGGTAAGAGTATTTAAGCTATAACCTAGGTATTCCAAATTTCCCTGTTGTTATGTTGATAAACTTTCTACATTATTTGATCAACAAAAACGTTTAAAACAAGAGTCATTTTTATAATAATTATCTAATATAAGCAACTGTATATTTGTTTCATTACTAAAGAAAACATATTGAATAGAAAAAACTTTCATTTTAATAAATCCTTAAAATTTAACTTTTAAATAAAAATACAATTATTTTCATATTTTGATAATCCAATTTAAATCCTTACCACGCAACAAAAAAAACGACGCAAAAAATTTAATGCAATTAGCGCGAACTGCTTATGTCGCCACAGAAACCTTTCAAATGCCATGGTTATAAGTCTTATTCAGTCCCGATTTTGTCGTGGTTATCTACAAACGTGTATTGAATTTGGGTGTGGTGTATGAATCCGAAGAAATTATGGTGGTTAAGTTCGTTACACTTTCTAAAAGTGTATATTTAGAATTTTCGCGATCTGCGATTGTTAGAAACGGAGGAAATCGGTGATTTTCGTGCCAAATGGACTCTGGATTAAAGCAAAAAAGTTCGATTTAGCTTTTTAGCTATTTCACGGTTAATTCGATTAGTGAACAGAACTTTTGTAAATTGTTGTATGCACTTGAACAGTGAATGCGATCTTTTGACTGTGTTTAACTATCTCTGGATTCCAGCAAAAAAAGTTCGATTTAGCTTTTAACTGTTTCACGGTTAATTTGATTAGTGAACAGAACTTTTGTAAATTATTGTATGCACTTGAACAGTGAATGCGATCATTTGACTGTGTTTAACTATCTCTGGGTTCTAGCAAAAAAGTTCGATTTAGCTTTTTAACTATTTCACGGTTAATTCGATTAGTGAACAGAACTTTGTAAATTATTGCATGCACTTGAACAGTGAATGCGATCGTTTGACTGTGTTTAACTATCTGTGTATTGATCAAAGATAGAAGTAAACATTGATTACATTTTTTAAAAAAACATTTCCAACATCGATCTGCTAATTATGATGAACTTTCGAATTCTTTCATGAGAGACTATATTTGAATACTGGAGCATTTTATATAGATTGCTATATTAAAATCAATATTTTATCCGTATTAACTAAAATACCACCATTGATCGTTTGTTTATTCTGAAATAAATATTTTAATAGATACCTAATAGTAGTTGATAACATTGCAAAAACAAAATTAAGTTTTCTTAGTTGTAGTTTTGTCCAATATTTACTTCAAAATAAAGTAGTTGGTAGACCATAATATTCTAAAGAACTCTATTACCGGAAAAGCTATAATCTCTTAAAAGCCATCGTTTTATGCCAATGACCTGAACAATCCATTTATCCAAACTCCATGTTAACTGCCGATTGGATGGATAACTTCTTCCTAATGGAGTTCGCCTTAATTATGGCATCTGCTGCGTTTGCCATCACTTACTCGGCCACGGCTAGATCGCCGAGGGGCCCTCCGAGAAAGAAAATGAAAAAAGCTCTAAAAGATGAAGACACAAAGTTGAAACCTTTGAAACCGGTGGCAAATGGAATCAAAAGGAACAATAAAACGGAATCGACTGAAACGATACTGTCCCGTGATAGTGAAAAAATTAACAGTGAAAAACTAATCGGAGAAAAAACGCCTGTTTCTGCAGTCGCCAAAACGGTGTGTGTTATTCGCATTTTGTAGTTTAATTTAGATTCATTTATAAGTAAAATTTCACGTTGTTGTACCTTAATTTTAAACTAAGTAAATCTTTGCATTTATTGAAAAGTACACAGAAAAGAACTCAGCAACATTTTTCAGAAAGTGTATAAATATCTTTTTAGTCATTGCAAACCATTAATCTTCAATGGACTAAGCAATGCTAGAAAATAGTAAATAGCAATATAAAAATCTACATTGTATTCTGATACATTCACTAGTTATAATAACAAATTTTCTTATAAAATCAAAATTAATGCTGTACACAAATCAACACTGAGCTATAAGTATATTCCTACATTAAAAACGTGTTAAATAATATCATTAATATGAATTATCGATAATTATATCAAAATTTGTTTAAGAAATAATTTTAATGCATAACTATATCATACATAATATTTGCACCATTTCATATTTAAGTTTTTTTTTTCTAACTGTTAAGGGAATATGTACAACTTTGCGCATAATACATGAGAAGATTCTTGACGAAGACAAAGTCAAATCTTAGCACTAATAGTTTTATTGAGAAAAAATTAACATGTTTCGAAGGACAGCATGTCCATATCAGTATCATAAAAATATGCAACCTAAGAGTATTGTGTATTTTCTAATAAAGAAGCACCTTCTGTTCTTCGAAACATGTCAGTTTTAACAAAATAAGACAATTTGAGCCAAGACATAACGTTTTCATTCAAGAATCTTTTTAAAAAATTGTCTAACTAACTCAAAAAAATTCTTTTATTATAACAGTAAAACAAATTTATTCCCTTTTTACTTTATTCTTTTAGAGTCCCTTAAAGAATTACTTCATTACCGTACTAGAAAATTAAATTCTTTGCATTTTACTAACATATTTTGTCATCATACAATTAAAAAATTCTTTTTTTTTCCTGCAGAGAAAGCCAAACGACACTTTTAAACGAGACAAAATAAAACACACAGTTCTCTTTTTTATTCCATATTTATGTTTCAGTTTTCATCTGTAAAAGAAAATTAAAAATTACAAGCAAAGTAACTTATTTTAACTGTTTTCTTAAAGAATATTTTTTTAAAACTTTAAATGTGTAAGTGTTGAATGTTTTTTTTAAGGCATAACATGGCAAAGATGTCCATTTAATAGTGCACATATCATAACCGTTGTTTTCATACTTTGTTTAACTGTTATATACTTGCATTTTAATTTAAAAAATGGATATACATATATTTTAGGTTATATATTTCTTTGTGAATGTCAGATGATTCTAAAAGTAAATCAATACACGTAGTTAATTAGTTTTTTAAACGAAGATCGTGTTGGAACTTGGTTCACATTAAATGTTCTCGTATTACCCAACAGGTGAAATAAAAAAAAAACGACAATAATAAAGTACCTTTCTTAAGTTAAATAAATTAATATTTTGAATTTTTTAACTCATAAGTAATCGAAAAAAGATTTATTAGTTCTATTGATTATTTTGTTGTCCTTTCCCTTTCATATTTAACCACATTATTATGCCATTCTTGATATGTTATTTCTCCGAAATATGAGAGATTTAAATCTTTAGTCTGACGTTGCAGTTACAATTTTTAAAAAAACTTATGGATAGTCACAACTTTCTTATCTATAATTTTGCACTGCATAAGCAATTTGTTTGTATTATAGCCAAAGATTGATGTAACAATGAAGTAATGCAGCAAGGTAATACCACTTGATAAAACCGTTATCGCTATATGTTTTATTGTAATCGATATAAAAAGTTTCCTTGTCCTATGATATAACTCTATGTGTTGACAGATAACTTATTCATGTTCTACTTTGCTTCTTTGCACATTAGCTCCAAATCTTTTAACAAACAATATATCATACTTTTCACAGTTCTCCAGTCAAATGTATAGCTATTAAAAATAGGATATGTTAATGCCTATGTGAAAGTAATTTTGACGCATATTTTAAAACCTTTCTTGTATTTCAAATTTAATGTTTAGAGTATACAGTATTTAATTATTCTCAGTAACTTTAGGGATTGAATTTTAATAGCGAGACATAGTTTAGGAAAAATATTTTTGTAAGCACCGAAATTTCTTTTTAAAAAAATATAAACTTTTAAACTTTGATATTATTAAAAAAAAAAGACTATCAAATATTTTCACTATATCATCCCTAATTCTACTCAATATATTCTAATGTACGTTCAAACCAATTAAATCGCATAAATGTTTATCGGAGTTTTAGCATTTTTAATACATTTATATTCTTAAGGTTACAAACTGAGTAAAATCAATTTTAAGAATTTAATTTTAATGAAACTTTTGATGAGAAGTTTAAGAAAGGAAAGGATTTTTGTGGGGAAAATGTTTTTCCAATTGTTTTGAAACTTTTGTAAAACATGGTAAGAACTTTAAATGGTATTTAAGACAACAAAATCAATATTTCCATTGAATTGGGGGTACTGAGTTCCCTTAATGGCTTTTACCATAGCTTCATTTTAAAAATAAAATCAGACACGGTCAAGTAAAAATGCTGAAACAAACTTTCAATCTTTAAAAGTTATTCGATAAGTCTTTATACAGACAAGTCATTTCAAGAACCTCGAAGAATATGTACCTCTTTATACAGGTTCTACTAAGACCTCACGTACTACCATTTTTTCTCTTAAAAAACGTTATATGTAGTCGAGTAAAAATAATGAAGCACAATTGCTTGCATGTTTAGAAACTATTCTACTAGTCTTTATTCATACAAGTTATTTCATGAACCTTGATCATTATGTGTTTTTATTAAAAGGTGCTACCACGTCTTCTCTTCACTGTTAAAAATTGTGTGCTTACTTTCCCCATTATAATGCTTCTTAGTAGCTGCAACGGCTGTGTGGTGAAATGTTTCACCATATTTCCGGTATTCAATCGATCCGTTTTCAAGTTTTGGAAACAAAAACCTAAAAAACGGTTCAGCCCAATACCAAAATATTTTAAAACACTTCACCACACAGCCGTTGCAGCTACTAGGAACCATTATTATGGTGAATGGATGCACAATTTTTTTTGAAAGGGTTTAAAATAGTTATACACAATATATTAAAAATGATGAAATACAACTGTTTACATCTTTAACCCTTTCAGTCCCGTGATGCTCTTTGGCATCATCATTTTCCTGATAATAATTAAAAATAATAATAATAGAGCTGACATCTAATGGGATTAATAAAAAATATTTTCTAATAGAAAAAGTTCTAAAAATCGAATGATGTTATTTTTGATTTCATAAATGGCTATAGATGATCAGAAAACAAATTTCTGAAATGATAATGCCAAATTGCCATTGGGACTGAAAGGGCTAAAAATTATTCTTCTAGTCTTTATACAGACAAGTCATTTCATGTATTTCTTTTCTTTCCTTAAAGGTGCTGTCCCTGGGAGCTGACGTCCTGCCGGAGTACAAGCTGAAGAAGCCGACCGTTCACAAGTGGACGATCCTGCACTACTCGCCCTTCAAGGCGGTGTGGGACTGGATCATCCTCTTGCTGGTCATGTACACGGCCATCTTCACGCCCTACGTGGCCGCCTTCCTGCTCAGCGAGGAGAAGGACAAGAAGGCCAAGAAGTACGGCGACGACCCCATCGTCGTCATCGACCTGCTGGTGGACGTCATGTTCATCATCGACATCATCATCAACTTCCGGACCACGTACGTCAACTCCAACGACGAGGTGATCTCCCACCCCGGCAAGATTGCCGTCCATTACCTCCGGGGATGGTTCATCATCGACGTCGTGGCGGCCATTCCCTTCGACCTGCTCTTCCTGGGATCAGAGACTGACGAGGTACGACCCGCCCACAACAGTCCTCCTCATACTACTATATTTATATAGCTCTAATGCAACAAAACCAAGTTTTTATTTAGTCTTTAAGATTGTTACAAGACCAATTAGTTATTTTAAACACAAATTTTCGTATAAGAGATAGCGAGGAATCTATATTTGATTCTCAAACAACTGAGATCAGAGAATGATGAGGTGCGAGCAACTCGTGAACACCCACAGACCTCATACTACTATAGCTTTATAGCTCTACAACAACAAAACCAAGTTTCTATCTAGTCCTTTTGATTCTTACAAGGCAAATTAGTTATTTTAAATTCAAATTTTCGGATAAGAGAGGAATCCATATTTGATTCTCCAACAACTGAGATCAGAGAATGACGAGCAACTCGTGAACACCCACAGTCCTCATACTACTACTACTATAGCTTTATAGCTCTACAACAACAAGACCAAGTTTCTATCTAGTTCTTTTGATTGTTACAATGCTAATTAGTTTTTTCAAAATCAAAGGTTTCGGCTAAGTGGAATCCATATTTGAATCTCAAGCAACTGGGATCAGAAACTGACGAAGTACGAGCCACACAGTCCTCCTCACATTACTATACTATCTCCATAAGCTCTACCGCAATTTTTCTATCTAGTCTTTAAAATTGTTAATTGGACAATTAGCATTTTAAATTTATAGTTTCGGCTAAGAGTTAGGAAGTTCGAAGCACTCATGCATCCCCATAGTCCTCATCCTATACTTATCTTTATAGCCCCTACAAAACTGAAGGATGCATGATTTCTTTAGTTAGCGATTTTCCGTGATTTCTATGAGCGCTTTAAATTTAGCTGCTGTTTTAGTTATATGATTTCGATCAGAGAACGACGACATACATACGCGCAATTAGGAGTTTGTAGGTAACTCTAACATAATATAACTAATGCATCAGTTACTGTCAAAGACAACATTTCTTCTTCTATAATACTTCACCCGATAAAACAGCTCAAAGAATTAACTACATGTTTTAGGAATGGAGAGTTTTTCTACATTTCTTTCCTCAAATACTATTTTTATAATTTTTTTAGAGTTTTTTTTTCTTAATAGCCCACTAGTCTCATTAATTTAGAAAATAGAAATATCCTCTGTTTTCTTCTTTTATTTGTAGACTTCCTTTTATTTGTTGTGGATATTATATATATATATTTGTATTAACAATATAAATTTTATAAATAAGCAATTTAAAGTTTGATGTATTTTTAACATAGTTGTGTTTATTAAATGCCTATTTTAATTTACTCTTTAACCTATACATATTTTTACTTATTTTGAAATGTTTTACTTACTTATTTTAGGACATAATATCTTGGTGTTCAAAATAATAGGATTCATATAATTGAATTTATATCGAAGCATTTTGATTAAACTTGTTTGAGATTAAAAAAAAGTAAATTTTTTCTTGAAAGGTTTTTAAATTATTTTCTTTTTCCATTTAGTTCAAGTCATAATTATTAAAAAATTTACAGCACAATGTCTGAAATGTTCCAAAATTAATAATGCAGATTCTAAATTATCTATTTTTTGACAATTTTTATCATTTTGCTTCAAATTGCAGTAATTTTTAGAAAGTTTTTTTTGCCATTCTAATCTTGCCTATTTCACTTTGATTATTATTGCTAGGCACTTACACCACACACAAAATGCTGCTTTGGCTATAACGGAAAGCAAACGGTCTAAATTAAGTCAAAATATTTTTAAAAAATTTTTGTTATATGTAATCTTATTTACAACAAGTATTGTTAACACAATTTTTTTAAGTCCAGCCATGTTTTTAAAAAAATGATGCGTAAAATACTTTTAAAAAAATCCTAATATTTCCAAAATCTAAGACACGTGTTTTTCTCTTATTTTTAATTTAAAAAAAAATTATCCAACACAGATAAAAATAGTGTACAAGTTACCGAAACCCATTAGTTTTTGTTCCAATATAGCAAATCTAGATATCTTTTTGAAGTTATTCTTAGCTTTCTACTTCGTTATTTTGAAGGTGACGAGTAAAGAAAACAATTTTTAAAAACAACTATACCACTTTAAATAATAATATAAAATCTTTTTATTCATATATCAGTATGTGTATATAAACTCCTGAGACTAAAATCTTACATATACATATATTCGCCATATAAACAATTTTTAAATAAACACACAATAAAAAGTATTTTTGCAAACAATTAGGAAAAAATAATATTTTCTGAGAGGCACGTCGAATTCATGAAATTTGATATCTTATTCTTAGTGAAAAACTATTTGATTGGTCGATGCGATGACGTCAAACTCTTAAGCTTACTTTCAGCGTTTCTGACGTTTCTGATTGGCTGAAGCCGCGTAAGTCACGTGGCTTTCAAGCGTCCGACAATTACAATTTTATATTATATAGAGAAATTTTGTAACAACAAAACCGTATGCTTTCCGTAGGCTCACTGCATGGACCCATACTATTTTTCAACCCTTCAGCCTTCCCCCAGTAGAAGCTTAATTATTTTCTTTTTTAAAAAAATTGAATCAAAATATTTTTACGAAAATTCAACCTTTGATAAAAATGAATCTGATTTTGAACTCCTCGTTTCTACTTCCGCAGCTACCTTCACCACGTGCGTGCCTCTTTAAATTATTTTCGTAGTTTGATGTTGCATCTGCTTTCGCATGTTTTGCATGATTGACTTGTCGTGAGTAACACTATATAAAAATATTGATACTTGTAAAATCAATTGATTCTTATTAAAAAGTTTTAATCGATTTGTAGATCTTTGGCTTAACCGCGAATGAGCCGGATCAACCGCGGGTCTCCAAACCAAAGAGCTTCTCTGTTAATGCAGTGGGAATAAAATATTTCCTACCGTTTTTATCGCTTCTTTTCAATCACAATATTTCTTTAAAAACTCTTAACTTAAACCAAATTTTCGAAAATGCTCCAAAATATTGCAAAACATAACAAATGCGTAGTAACGATTATTTTCAAGAAGTTAAAATAGATTTTTTATGTATTTAATCATTTACATCATCTTTCACATATATCACAAACAACCTCTTTCTAGTCGATGTTTTTTCAACTATTATTATATATAGAAATAAGTTTTCATAAATTTAAAACATTTCAACAAACTTTGGAGGATGGATGTTGAAACTTTTCACATATATTATGCTAAAAATTACTTAAGATTAAAATTAATTAGTAATGAAATTATTTTAGAACGCTTTGTATGCTGTATTGTAGACGGTAAGATTTTTAAGAAAAGCAATGTTAAGAAATCAGTATCTGTATTAGCAATAGCTTTTGCATACATTTAGTTCGCAACTATAGCCATTACTCTCTATAAAAAGTTATTATGTTTTCGTTTAACCCCTTTATCAATGTTAAGTTTTCAACAAATACAAATTTTACTAAGACCCATTGTGCTATATTTGGACCCTATTACTGCACTGAATGCGTGTGTTTTTTTCCATTGAATGCTTTTAGAATGCTGGAAATTACAAATATGTACCCTTGTATAAAAAGGGCATGTGCCACATGATATAGTATATCGGCACTTTTTGTGCCAATTATACTTTCACAATACTTTTTTAATGTTATTGAAAGCAACACATTTCTAAGTTATCGTTCTCATATTATAATAAGCTCTTGTGAGTCAAATTACTCCCCAAATTATTTTAACAAAATCAAACTAACGTCTATATAAATTAAGATAGGCCAAATAAAGTTATTTGGAAATATTGTTATTAAATAACTGTTGAAAAAATTGAGTTCTAATTAACTCGAAGATATTTCCCTCCGTCTCAATTAACTCTAGACCAATAACATCTAACTAAAACTTTTTATATTGTAAGTTACACGTAAAAAAGCCTTTGAAATTAAAAAAATGAAATATAATAAAATAAAACATGTTGTGATTTGGTTGCAGTAAGTGTAAATCAACTATTTAGCTATTTTATTTCATTAAACGTTAAAAGTTGCACTGATAATCACATGGGACTTACACTACAGAAAGAGTAAATAATCGTCTGCAACTGATTCAAGGCTAATAATTAAAACTTGGTAAAAAAATCGCTTTTTTTTAACTATTTTGTTTTTCTACCAATCAGCTTTAAATTAACATGATTAATTTAACAACAAAAAATGTATCAAAAAACTTTTTCTACTGTGTAATCACTCAGATTTATTAAAAGTAGCACTGTCGGTTTTTTAATAATTTTTTATAAGTAGTAGGTAAAACATTCAAGTTTAATATTTAACTGTTCGAAATTATTAAGTAAATTATTAATTTAAGGTCTCTTGTACCGATTCAAAGCCTAGACACTACTAAACTCTGCAAGCCAATTTTCTTGAATATAAATTCATAAATTCCTATTAGCTTTCTTCTTCTAAGTAATTTATATTTAATTCATTTTCCAACAATAGCATAATGACAAACTTGGAATTTAATTATTACTATTTATTAAGTTAGGTTATACTTCTTTAATTCTTCCAAACTGTTATTTCGCATGCGTTTATTTTCCTCCGTGCATCTTGTGGCTTGGCAAGATATTTTAGAGGCACAAATCTTACTTGACGCCCTTTATAAGTTTCGCTATGCTAGGGTACCTCGGATTTCATCGTACAGATAAGTTTACCTTTAATTTTACCGGCACACACTTAGTCGATGTGCCTTTTTTTACATTACAACATGTGCCTTTTTATATAAGAGGTATACTTTTAACTGTGCACAGCATCATTAAATGAAGATATTATTTCAATGTTCAAGATCTTTTATACATTTCAAAATATATTTAAATCGAAATTATTACGAGTAGCATGATAATTACTTAATTTTTTAGTCATGGTCTTATCTTTTTCAGTTTTTATTACTGACACAAACAAAATATCAAGTGCAATCCTAAAAAAAGGTATTTTACTTGAAACTTAATTCAAGTAATACCCTATTTTAATTTGAAGGTCAAACAATATGAAAAGAGTATAAATATATAATTTTGCTACTCCAGTATTGAAATAATACCTACCAACATACTATATTTTATCATAGATTATGCATGTCCTTCTAATACTTTCTTTTCCTCTTCTGTGTATTGTGTGTATAGTACTAATAATGTTGCATGTACTGTTCTTTTATAAGTGTTGTGTTAACTCTTGACTGATGCAGTGTTGTGTACCATATGTAAGAGGCTTGTGGCCAAAGTGGCGTGGAGGCGGGCACGAAGAGCAAGCGCAAGGCGATGTCCGATATCTCTGGGTCAGAGGATTGTATGGCTGACACCACTCACACCATTCGAAACACTAAAATAGATGAATAAGGGATACTCGACTTATTTTATTAAAGGAAAGGCTGACTGGTTAGATATTTAGCCAACTAACATACTTTCCCAGATACTCACAATTTCGAGATGCGTAAAATGTATGGTCGACACACTCACACCATTCGAAACACTAAAATAGATGAATGAGGGATACTCGACTTATTTTATTTAAGGAAAGGCTGACTGGTTAGATATTTAGACAACTAACATACTTTCCCAGATACTCGCAATTTCGAGGTGCGGTATGGCTGACACCACTCACACCATTCGAAACACTAAAATAGATGAATGAGGGATACTCGACTTATTTTATTTAAGGAAAGGCTGACTGGTTAGATAATTAGCCAACTAACATACTTTCTCAGATACTCACAATTCCGAGGTGCGTAAAATGTAAGTCCAAAAATTGTATGGTCGACACACTAAAATCATTCGAAACGCTAAAAAAATCTAATGAAGGATACCCGACTTGTTTAAGTAAAGGCTGACTGTTTAGATATTTAGCCAACTAAGTAGACATCATACTTGCCCAGATACTAAGAATTTTGAGGTTCATAAAATGTATGTCCGAATTTTAAATGTCGACACACTCACACCGTTCGATACACTAGAATAGATGAATGAGGTATACTCGACTCTTTATTTAAGGAATGCATGAAGATTGTATGTCCTGAACCACTCACACCATTTTATCACTAAAAGAGTCTAATGAGGTATACTCGATTTCTTATTTAAAAGAAAGGCTGACGGGTTAGATGTTTAGCCAATAAGTAGACAACTTACTTGGCACATTTTCTAAGAATTTTGAGGTGCAAAGAATGTGAATAGAATTGGAATAGCCAGATACATTCATGCCATTCGAAACATCAAAATCGGATTCATGATTAATAATCGACTCATTATTTAAGGAAAAACCTATTGGTTACATATTTAACCAACTTAAGAACTTGACCAGATACTAAGAATTGTAAAGTGCGTAGAATGTAAACAGAATAGAAATATATATATCCAAAAATTGTATGGCCTAACCCATGGCCTATTGTATGGCCTGACAATTTTAACACTAAAAACAGATTACAAATATTTGACTTGTTCTTAAAAAAAGGTTGGATGTTTTGATAATTATATATACCCCCAAAAAATACTTAATATTTCTCACACTTTTTGCTGCATTAGATTTTAAAATAGGTGGAGAATACAATAGGAATTTATGTCAGGGGATTGTATAGTTGACCCTTTACAATATTCAAACACCAAAATAGTTAGTATTAATTGAGGATACTCAACTTATTACTTACTTGTACGGCTGTTCAATTCCCAAACTATAAATATTAGTGAAGAAAAGAATGTCTTGTTAGATATTCGAAAACATCAAAGAAAATAGGTATCACATATCCCTTGATATTATTACTTTGAAGACGCTTAAAAAGTACACAGAATAAAACAGTATGTCAGGTGATTTTATAACTTGAAAATCCACAACATTGAAACATTAAAATAGGCATAACCCATGAATTTCCTTTAAGGATACTCCATATTCACTTCTTTAAAAGGCGACTGACTGTTAAAATTTATATAGCTACACACAGAAACTATTAATATTTAACATTCTTCCCTTCCCTCATAGTAACAGTTTTAATATACTTAGACGATAAACAGAATGAAGACTCCACATGAAAAACTCTGTTGAAATTTGCTACAGCTGCAGCATTGCAGAAATGCATTTTATGGCATCATGATGAAATGTATGCTTTTTTAAGCGAACTAACTACAAGAAAACTTTTCATAGAAGTCAGTTCTGCATATCGACTAGGTATACCATGAAAGCCAAACTTTATTGTACCCCGAAGCTACGTCAACTTTAAACAGTTAATGCCCCTACGATACTTCCATGCAAGTAGATTATACTGCTATTTTATTGCCATTTCAGAATGCATTAAAAAATATTAATACGTATTATGCAACAGGATTCTCACCGTTATAATTTAGAATTTGTCCGGAGTGTTAGGTAGGCCACGTATTCTCAACTCTACCTAAATGTTGGCTATTCTACAATACACATTTGAAAATCATGTAATTTTTTACTTCTATTTAGTACGTATTAAATACAAATGTATTTTTTTAGTTTAAATTTTAAAATAGTCAGAATAAAGAGAGCTAAAATCCATGTCATACTACGGCCATTTTAAATGTTCGTACATTCAAAAACTTTTCACCTCACTTTTTTTTCCTTCTGAAAATATATGATTCCTGCTATCAATGGCATACTTCCGATAACGTTGAAAACTTCTCCGGTTGTTTTCAAAGTAGTTATTACGGAGTCTGCCTCAAGATTGAACTTTTTCAACAATGCGGAGGTTCGATATTAGTAACAAGGAGAGTAAGACCATTCACAGGTATAATCTTCTGTTCCCATTAGCAGACACGCGCCCTTCAGAAATTTGCCTAGCTGCAGTTATTTTCGTTCAAAATACAATGGTAGAGAAACATATTGCCATTATTATGCTTAAGCTTTTGAATGTTAGAGCATTAACCTTCATAACTTTAACTTTAACCTGAATTTCACAACAATCACTAAATTATAGACGTTTTTGCAGAAAATTTGCTTTACTTCGGGAAAGCTAAATCCAAAGTCCGAATTCGGACAATAGCATAGTGGTTATAGTAGCTGTTAGAGGTTCAAGTCGCCCCTGGGAACCTAATCTTGCGTTTTCGGCCACTATTTTGGCATGAAAGTTAGTAGCCGATCAGGCAAAGTTTCAGCAGGAGGTCTCCGTCTATTTAGTCATCGTACTTCGGCATGGAAGTTTGTAACCGGTCGGGCTTGGTTTTAGCAGTTAGACCTGGTCTACTTACCTGGCTTTCTGTTTGAGGTCTCGATCTATTTAGCTATCGTATCTTATTGCAAGAAAACCGAATCCAAATAGAAAAATACTACCCTCGTGCACATGCGTTAGCTTCGGGGTCCACAAGTCCCACCTCATTCCCATCCATTAAGTTAAAAGAGTCCCTCAAAAAAAAAACCCAACCAGAACAACGAAACAAAAAAGCAGTAAACGGTTGTGTGTTGTAGACGACGACGCTGATCGGTCTCCTGAAGACCGCTCGCCTCCTGCGGCTGGTGCGAGTGGCGCGCAAAATCGACCGCTACTCCGAGTATGGGGCCGCGGTGCTCTTGCTCTTGGTGGCCGCGTTCGCGCTCATCGCCCACTGGCTGGCTTGCATCTGGTACGCAATCGGCAACGCTGAGCGGCCCTTCCTAGCCGCCAAGATCGGGTGGTTGGACCATTTGGCAGAAGACACGCACCAACACTACACTAACGACTCGCACGGGGGGCCGTCCATCAAGTCCAAGTACGTGACGGCCCTCTACTTCACCTTCACCAGCCTTACCAGCGTGGGCTTCGGGAACGTGGCGCCAAACACCAACATGGAGAAGGTCTTCGCCATCATCGTCATGCTCGTCGGATGTGAGTACTATCACCGACAAGGCCTGGGACCCACTACTTTAGGGGGCCCCAAAATTGGTTGTAAACCTATTAATTTTGCTTCATACATGACGATTTCGTATCCCTTTACGGCCAAAGTAACTTTAAGTATTTTTCTGCTTTTCGATAGAATGAAGCACTATGATAGATTGATACTACTAAATTTGACCTTACTTTAAAGGTTTTTTTTCCTTTTTTGTTAAAATATCAGTTCTAAAGGGGCCCCCAAAAGTATCTGGTCCTTTGGCCCCAATCTGTCAGGTTCAGGCCCTGAGTACCATTAGAGTATCTAAAAGAGATTGTGTGAAACGCGATTCAAATCTGGTTCAAAAAACGATACGCTGATAATTAAGGTCCGTTTCTGTTCAATCCATCCGTCCGTTCATTTTTCCATTTCTGGTTTTTAATCCCTCAATCTGTCTTTTTTTTTAAAGAACCTTTTTCACCAAGGTGAACAATAGCTGTTTACACACTCTCCTTTTTAGCCACTGTAGTATCATGATGCCACACGTAAACCAGCGTCTTTAAAATGGACTGAGAATTGGCAAGCCTAAAGGGGACCTTTATGAGTCACGTAACTTTGTACTACATTACGTTGCTTGCAATCCTATGCACTGATAAAGCCCTTTAATTCTTTTCAGAATTTTACCGTATGTTTTAGCCCTGTGTTTTAATAGATTGAATTCAGCACGAACTAGTTGGCATGTCGTTTTAACAAACTTAGAACAATAAAGCTTGTAATTTCTTGCTCACATTCTTTCATGTATTCTGCAGGAAATAAGACTTAGTAACCAAATAATATATACCTATTTAAAATATATAAAACACAAGGGACACTTTAAAAAAGGCAGATAATAAATTGTTTAGAGGATAGAAGACAAAGTTTGACGTAGTTTTGACACCACCATAGACGTGTCTTTTGTAGTTTAGACAAATTAGCTACCGGGTGCTTTGCTTGTAGGGTTTAAGATAATCTTTGAAGTAGCTGTGACATCACGGCTGATGTGGCCGTTCCAAATGTCCATTGCCTCCCCAATTCGAACTCAAATGAAATCCACAAAATCAGTTCACAGTATTACCCTGTTACAGTGTATTTTAAGTGGCCACGATGTTCAAGACATTATAAACAAATAACGTTATAAACACGGTTGAAATTTAAGTGAAGTAAATCACATAAAATACGCATGATCTTCTCACGTTATTATCTATCGAATGCATTTAACATCTATTGAATACATTTTGACCCTTTCTATTAGTAAAGCAGTTTAATCAAACTAATTTGTAAATGCAGTAGTGAAAACGATACTTTAATTTTAAAAAAGCATTTTGCGTAGCATAATAATGCAATTTTAGCTATATAACCGGAGAGTTAATTAAAAATTGCCAAAAAAAAGTAATAGCTCATAACATTAAAGTTCATGGGCAACTCAAGCTACCAATTTAACCAAGCATTGTAAACGCGTTGCCATGTTTCACGGGGTCGTTGTAACAAAGTGCTAATGTATTTGTTTTGATTACAAAAACATTTAATAAGTTTTATCTCCTTTTACTATATCAAGACATGTATTTCATTTAATGTATTCCTTTTCTAGCACTGATGTATGCGAGCATCTTCGGGAATGTCTCGGCCATCATCCAGCGGTTGTACTCGGGCACGGCCCGCTACCACACCCAGCTCCTAAGAGTGAAGGAATTTATCCGCTTCCACCAGATTCCTAACCCTTTAAGACAGCGCCTGGAAGAGTACTTCCAGCACGCTTGGACCTACACCAATGGGATAGATATGAATATGGTGATTATACACACTTTTGCCGACATTCTACAGTCTTAAAACAAAAGAGTGAAAACCACTCCAGTTGGAGAAGTGCATTTTCGACACTGAAAGGTATGAGTATTAACTCAGACTGAGTTAAAATCACTCGTTTGGAGTGATCCTGTCGGAGTTTTAACTAAACAAAGGAGTGAAATACACTCCAAAAGGATAAATGCATTTTCGGCACCGAAAAGAGTGAAAATTAACTCAGACTGAGTTCAATTCACTCGTTTGTTTTAAGAGTGCAGGTTGTAGGATGTTGATAATATGTCAGGGCTTTAACCTTTTCAGTCACAAAAACAATTTGGCATCATCATTTTAGAAATTTTTTTCTGATCGTCTATAGCCATTTATGATACCAAAACAGCATCATTCAATTCTTCAAACTTTTTTCTATTAAAAAATATTTTTTATTAATCCCAATAGATGTTGGCCTTATTATTATTTTTTTTAATTCTGTAATTCTTTCTTTAGCCTAATTACCTTTTGAATTCGGAAGACTTTAAAACAAAAGGTTATAAAAATACTAAAATAATCTACTTTCCGGTGACTTAAATGCTCACTGAAATTCTTATCGAAAAACCAAGAACATCTGAAAAAGTAAATGTCACCTAAAATTGCTTCCACATTCGTCAAACACACCATTTTATCATCATTAATTCCCTTCACTCGATTTCGGAAGACTTTAAAACAAGAATTTATAAAAATACCAAAATAAGCTACTTTTCAGTTACTTAATGCTCACTGAAATTCTCATCGAAAAAGAAGGAACATCAGAAGCAGTAACTGTCACCTAAAATTGCTTCCACAATAGTCAAACACACCATTAATTCCCTTCACTCGATTTCGGAAGACTTAAAAACAAAATGTTATAAAAATACTAAAATAAGCTACTTTACGATTACTTAAATGCTTACTGAAATTCTCATAAAAAAAAACAGGAAAATCTGAAGCAGTACCTGTCACCTAATATTGATTCCACATTCGTCAAACACACCATTTTATCACCCTTCACTCGATTTCGGAAGACTTAAAAACAAGAAGTTATAAATATACTAAAACAAGCTACTGTCCGGTTACTTAAATGCTCGCTGAAATTCTTATCGAATAAGCAAGAACATCTGAAGCAGTAACTGCCACCTAAAATTGCTTCCACAATAGTCAAACACACCATTTATCACCATTAATTCCCTTCACTCGATTTCGGAAGACTTAAAAACAAGGAGTTATAAAAATACGAAAATAAGCTACTTTTCTGTTACTTAAATGCTTACTGAAATTATCATAAAAAAAGGAACATATGAAGCACTACCTGTCACCTAAAATTGATTCCACGATCGTCAAACACACCATTTTCTCACTATTAATTCCCTTCACTCGATTTGGGAAGACTCAAAAACAAAAAGTTATAAAAATACGAAAATAAGCTACTTTCTTGTTACTTAAATGCTTACTGAAATTCTCATAAAAAAAAGGAACATCTGAAGCAATAACTGTCACCTAAAATTGATTCCACGATCGTCAAACTCGCCATTTTACTAGTTTAACCCTCTTATGCATACTGTTGCTGTTTAGCAACAAGTAACATAATCCACTTGATTCTATAAAATTAGAGCTCCCTCTCGACAAATTTTTGTATTTTTTTATCTATTACATTCCATTTTGAAGTTCTAGTTACTAATACTCCTCATAAATAACAGTAGTAAAGGTGCATTCAAAATGAAAGAGTGAGGTTGTTAAGTGGTGTGCAATTACGTTTTTGGCAGTATTCAAAGTATAATAATATTAGTACTAAATTACAAATAAATTGTTTTGAAAAATTATTTATAGTTAAAAAGGACTTTTTTGAAATATACTTAGTAGTTTTCTGGTCATTATTATCAAAACTGAAATTTTGTAGTTGGTTTTTGTCAAATGGAAAAATTTTTAAAATTGAAATTATTTATATTCTAATCAGTTAATTTTATTTCAGTATTTTTCCCATAATGTATGAGTACGAAAGATACATATATATATTTTTTGGGGATGAAAATAAAAGTTCATGCATTAGAGGGTTAAACTTTTAAAAGCCAAAATTGGCAATTTACACTGCTCAAAACAATTAAGGGAGAACTTTTTAATTCCAACTTTAACTTCACTCCCAACTTTTTAATTTTTGTCCTATAAATCTAAAATTTGTTAAATAGGTTCACTATGCATTCGAAATGAAATAGTAAAAAACAGGAAAAAAAATCTTAAGTTTTTAATACTTAAATTTAAAAGAGGGGAAATGGAATAATAACTTTTTAATAAATTATAACAATATTTTTTTCAAAACCTTTTTTGTTAAAAATAGTTAAAATATATTTTGAAACATCTAAAAAATGCAAGCATGAAAAATTTAGGGTCCATTTATTTTCTAAAACTGTTTTAAAGTGAAATTTATTTTACCATATTTTTCATATTTTTATTAATATAAAAAAAATATTAAATTCTTCAAAATACGTTATTCTTCCATCTAAAGGTGTATCTAACGATACATAAGTGGCGAATTTAACTTAGTCAGAAAAAAATCACAAGCTGATGATTCCCAAAGGAATTATTGGGAGCGAAAGGGTTTAAAATATGTGCTCCCCTAATTGTTTTGAGCAGTGTACATTGATTTTGTTTTTCGCAAATTCAATTGTTATTCTCGATTTGTGTGCAGGTCCTAAAGGGTTTCCCGGACTGCCTGCAAGCGGACATATGCCTCCACCTGAACCGCAACCTGCTGACCAACTGCTCGGCCTTCAAGGGGGCGAGCCCGGGCTGCCTGAGGGCGCTCTCCCTCAAGTTCAAGACGACCCACGCGCCCCCTGGCGACACGCTCGTGCACCGGGGGGACGTCCTCACCGCCCTCTACTTCCTCTCCAGGGGGTCCATAGAGATACTCAAGGATGACGTCATGATGGCCATCCTGGGTAAACTACACTAACACTTCACATTTTTTTACACTATCAGCACGAATACCCGAAACTCTATATCTCGATACCGAATAATTGCACAGATAATAAAGTTTGGAACAATTTCACCGGAATTCTGTACTTTTTTCCAGCTACCATCACAATTTGAAGCATGGATTTACCAATATTGAGGTAAAAATATATCTTTGATATGCAGCAAAAGTGAAAAATTAACGCTCCAAATAGTGATGGTAGATAGAAAGTTCCAAGATACTCCGGTGTAATCTTCTGCAACTGTGTACTTTGTGTACTTTGTAATCATAGACCACTCAATATTGAGCTAGCATGCAAAAGAACCTATATCAAAACAAGGATGGAATTAACCTCTTCATTGGTTACACTTGGTACAATTGGTACAACTTGGCTTAGACGTCCTAAGACGGACTCCCATGTCGGACTCCTAAGACGCCCTCAGGCAGCACCATCGAGAGAAAAAAAATTTGCTCACGCTTATCCGCGTATTGTAGCTTTTGCGCCAGGAATGCATCCTTGCTAAAAACAACGTTTTACAGAGTTCCATACAGAAAAGGAAAAGCAAACGAAAAGTGTAGGTAAAAAGGTGATCTACGTACAAACGCAGGAAGCTTAAATTCCCATTCATCCGTAAGTAATGGAGAAATGAAGTATTTTTGGTGTGTATAATCTACAGTTTCGAGTTTTTATTCCCCTGAACAAGAAAATGTGATATATTAAAAAAGTTCTTTGTGTGAATCAATTCAAGATTATTTTCTTTTACCATACTTCGATGAATTAAATAATACATAAGTAACATGTGTTCAAACGTCATTTAATTAATTTGTAATAATAATAATAATCGGCAACTTTACAAAAATTGTCTACAGAATAAAATAGAATCTTGAAGAAAGAAAATAATCTTGAATTGATTCACACAAAGAACTTTTTTAATGTATCACATTTTCTTGTTCAGGGGAATAAAAACTCGAAACTGTAGATTATACACACCAAAAATACTTCATTTCTCCATTACTTACGGATAAATGGAAATTTAAGCTTCCTGCGTTTGTACGTAGATCACCTTTTTACCTACACTTTTCGTTTGCTTTTCCTTTTCTGTATGGAACTCTGTAAAACGTTCTTTTTAGCAAGGATGCATTCCTGACGCAAAAGCTACAATACGCGGATACTCAGTGCTAACTTTTATAATCTATTTTATTCTCAAAATATAAGTAATATTAAAAATTATCATATGTAAAAAAATTTAGCAAAATTTTCATCTATCGGAAAAAAATTCTAAGCTTCAGTGTACTAATCCTAATATTTTCAGATATTTTGAGTAAAGAATTAACAGTAAAAACATTCTTTAAGAAAAAAATTATCATGGCTATTTTATTTCTGAGTATTTATTACACCATACGCCAAGTTATAAAATTATTTTTAAATAAAGTAGCTTAAGCATTGCTTATTAAATTATAGGATGATTGTCTGCAATAATATATGCTTACAAAACAATGACAGCTGTTACATTAAAACTAAACTAAAATCACTGTTATTTACTATTGTAATATCCAAACTAAAAACTATAAACTTGTTGTGTAAATAACTTAGGAGTAGTTGAAAAATCAGTATTCAACAAGAAATTGGTGACTATTATATGAGTGTACTTTGATGCGGAATTTATTTGCACTTTTAAACTATGTTGTATTTAGTTTCACCATAATAATGGTTTCTAGTAGCTGCCACGGCTGTGTGGGAAAGTATTTCCCCCGTATTTTCGGTATTCCGTTGAACCATATTTCCCATTTTGAAGAAAAAATTCAACGTAATGCCGAAAATACGGTGAAACATTTCACCAGACAACCGTTGCAGCTACTGGGGACTACATTTTTAGTGAAATCAAGCTCCATATTTCGTCACTTAAGTTCCCGCGTGTGCCATCTCACTTTGCACAACGGATCAGATTTACTGTACGGTAGCCCTTGGAGCGAATATATCGGATTTGATGATAAATAATTTTTTGCGGCAACCTGTCTGACTTCGACTGATGATTAGAATTCTTTGACTTCGCAACGATGATGTGTTCCTGCAACCCTATCTGACCATACAGTATAGAGATCGCGACGTCAAAAGTCGCCCGACGGACTTTTAGCAATTTTGAAAAAATGTTCGCCATGGGTTACCGTACAGTAATTCTGATCCGTTGTGCAAAGTGAGAAATCACATGTGGGAACTTAAGTGACGATTTATAACAGTGTCGATTAAATTTATAATACATCACATTCCAATGCCGATTTTCTAATGTACAAAATACTTAATGTTACTCCTTCCAATACCGTTCTTAATGTATAATTGTATGTTCCAGGTAAAGACGACATCTTCGGAGAGAACCCGTGCAGTTACAGCACTGTGGGGAAATCGAGCTGCAACGTCCGTGCCTTGACGTACTGTGATTTACACAAGATTAACCGCGAAGACTTATTGGATGTGCTAGATATGTACCCAGAATTCTGGGAATCCTTTTCCACGAACTTAGAAATCACTTTCAACCTTAGAGACGTAAGTAACACTGTAAAACCTTCAGTGCGACATTGCAGCAAAATAATGGATAAACGTTACACACATAAGAATTTTACTCTATAAAACTGGTGAGAGCAAGTGCTTCCTCCAGTTTTATGGAATAACTTTACCCATCAGATTTTTACAGTGATTTCTTCTTCCGAGTGCAATTAACTATTAAGGTAACAAAAAAAGGTTGATATTGATAATAAATAAGATAATTTTAGTGAATTGGGAGTGTTAAAACGGAGCTACACTGTAAAAAATTTGGCTTGAATTTACTAACGATTACTTAGTAACTTTACAGGAAAACACCATTTACTAGAAAATCATCTGTAACCTAAAGAAACTACTGTAGCAATACTAAGAAATACTAAGTAAATTGATGTTACGCTTACAGCGCCACCTGGCTATCTTTTTGAGATATGCGTTTTCCCTTGTTGCATTGTTTTGTTTCTCGAAATTTGTTCGATCGGCCATCGGATTTAGCAAAAACTAACCGGTGATCGCATCCGTAAATTGAAAATGTACGAGACTAAGAGATAAAAGTCTGATTCGATATCGGTCAAAGGTGAAAATTCAATCAATGTACGTTTCTTTGAAAAATTATGACTAATCGATATCACAACGATGAGAAACCGAAAAACGTGGGTTTTTTTTTTATTTTAGCACATACATACAAATTGCGTTAAATTATTTCTAAAACTTCATATCCGAAAGCTTTATATCGATCAAGATTTTAACCTCATTATTTACAAGCAAATAATCTACATGTCCCGATGACCGCGTGGACAAGCGTGCTACTTCTCGTTGCAAGACGACCGAGCGGACCTTGAGGTTGCGAGATCTGTCCTCCGACCTGCTCCAGAAAAGTCGAAATAATACCTGACTAACAGAAAATTAGTGGCGCCCTCTTGATTAACATTTTTGAAACTGCTAGTTCCTAAGGTTTTCCTAGTAAAGATACTACATAAGTGGATGTATTGATTACTAGAATATATCTTGTAACGTTTACTGAAGTTTTTATAGTATGCTTGCAATTTAAATGGTTGTATTGGATACTAAGCTTTAATTAGTAATATATACACATATTTCTTATGTAACATTACTAAAAAAACTTATGGAAGCTGAGTTTCCTAGAGAATTCTTAGTAACCTTACAGATTTTTTTTTAGAGTGTAGTCACGGCCAACTTCAATGACTAGGCCAGAGAAGCTCTCTCAAACATCAGCGTAGAGGGAATTTTTGACGTCACTGTTCCGAGTGCCGAAGATCGAGAAACTAGTTCGGACGTATTCGGAACCCTAAAAATGTAGTCGGCCGTGATCGAGTGGTTCCGAAAAGGTTTCGAGACAGGTTGTCTTCATCTTCGTTACAACGTCACTCGGTACTTTGACGTCGAAATGTCCGTTTGTGAGAGCTTCTTCGGCCTTAGTAGTTGAGTAGTCCGTGAGCTAGTGCATATAATGTGTCAATGGTTAGATATTTCTAAATTATATATTTGTTTGTTATAATGCTTAAGTTATACTTTTTATTTTTAGACTGAACAAGCAGGTGTAGATCCTGAACTTTTTAGACACAAACAAGTGTACAAAGAGCCTGATTCTATAGATGACGGTAAAGAATTTGCTTGATTTTTGTTACTTGCTACAGACTACTTTATATATTTGTTTACAGAATTTAACTGTCATGTTTCAATAAATAGTTAAGTATAATAAAACTACAATTATATAGTCAATATAAATATCCTAAAACCATATGTTAAAGCAGATATTCATGCTAATAAACGTTATAAAATGAGTTAAATTTGTAAACTTTTATCTGGAATATTAACTTATTCCCCAGTTTGGTTCTAATAAACATATTTAACGAGTTCATTGAGTGCAATTTGCAAGAGACCTAAAAATGATTGGTTTCGATTGCGCAAACTAAGTCAATAAACATGAACTGTATGTCATTGAAAACAAAAAAATTAAAACTTTTAACAGCATGTTGTTATCACAGTTAAAACTTATATTATTGTCGGCCATAACACCTTTTACCACCAATACTGAAACTAAAAAAAATATTTAAATTCTGAAATCTAAACTGTTCAATTATATGCAACAGCAAACTATACACTTTTAAAACCTATTAGTTTTTAGAACAAACGTAGTAATGGTATCGCATTCTTTTTGGTTGAGCGTGACGACGACAGCTTCTTTCCATGGTCTTTTTCCCAGTAGTCACACCAGGTTTAAAGACTGCTGATTGGTTAGCCTGTAAGTTAGATAGCCGACCGATCAGCTTTTGTAAAAGCTTTAGCTCTCATCTAACTAAGGAAAAAAACTGAAACTTTCTAATTAACCAATGGGTTACAAAGACCGCTTCACTAGTGACTCGGATAAGGAAACTCAGCCAAACTTTGCGTTTAACGATACACTGCAAACACGGGACACACATTCGGAACAGATTTAGAGCGCTTTCATGAAAATTGTGTTCCGATAGTGTTCCACATGCGTTCCGTGGCATGGATCGAATTCTAAAAGCGCTCCAGAACCGTTGACAAAGTGTTCAGAATGTGTTCTGCTAAGGGATTTGTTGAATTTCACTTTTGGATCACATTGCGAACTTTTTTGGAACATCTTATAGAACATATTGCAAACACTTTTGAATCACATGGTAGAATACATATTGTCGTTGAAAATTACAAGGATTGAATATCTGCTTTGATAGTGTTTCGAACTAATTTTACGATCTCAATTGATTTTAAACACTTCATAGAACACTTGTGCATTTGCACATTTGAGATAGCAACACTTTTAATCACTTGACCGTGCTTTTAGATTACAAAAAGTAGTTGGCCATGTTAAAACTCCTAACAGAGAGTAGAAGTGGACAACAACAGTTTGGCAACCACTGAAGACACTGGGCTACAAGTTTAAACAAAGAAACTAAGATCCGCAACGTGAATCTTTTTGAAAACATTTTGAAATCATTATATTTAAGTTTGTGCGGAACGTGGCTGCTTTAATAATCCTAACTGTGGAGGAAACATCTTACCAGGTGTGAATTGTAAGAAATCGATTGTTATTGACTCTAAAATTTATGATTTTGCTATATATTTAAATGATCTGGATTTCGAATCTCGATCCGATTAGACTTCTGAAATAGTTATTTTGACTTTGTCTTGGTATCTTATTTGAAATTTAAATCAGGGATTTAATGGTTCCAAAATTTTATTAACAATATATTTGTTGTATGACATTATATTTTTTGTATGTATTGACGTACGGTCAATTGATTATTTCTTATTAAAATTATTTTGTGCAATTTTTTTGTGTTTCTTTTACTTTTCCCAAAGGTGGTTTATGGATCGCATCGTAATATTCTTACGTAATAAAAACTCGTAAAGTAAGCCATGCTTAAGTAAATTCATCAAAACCATGTTTTTTTAAATTTTCAAAGACTTTTTTTAAATGTAAAAACAAAATTATCTTTTAACATTTATGTACATTGCAAATCAGATATGCATACCTTCATTGTTTTAATTATAACATTAGCATAAGACATTTATAATCCAACTAAATTTTGGTTGGTGACCCTAGTTTTTTTTCTAGTGAGATTAAGATCATTAGTATAAGATATGAGGCAAAGTGGCAGTGCTTTGTATTGCCATGCCACAGGGCCGGGATACGAATCCCGGATTGGGCGAGTTTCCCTCAGCCTTTCAAAATATAAGTGGGTCTATAAAATGAGGACCAAGCATGCTTGGGAACTAAACACTGGTGGTCCTGCGTAGGTTGACCACCTAACCGGGACATATACATAGCAGCCCAGAGCCCTAGATAACGAAAGCTGAATTAGGCACGGAAGGACTTGACCCAATAATGTGCTGTTGTGACAAGGAGTTTAGTTTTTCAGTATAGGACATATATGTATATACTTAAACTATACTGCATCTTACTAATACATTCATTTGAGTTTTTGAAGTTTTGTTGCTTTAATATTTTTTCTAACTCCAATAGAATACATAAAATTTTCCAGGTAACAAAATAGACAAAGAAAACAATAATCACAATTATTGCCAATAAAAGTTTGCAGGTAGGTAAGATAAGGTTTGGCAGACAGGTTAGTCATATACTAAAGGTAGAGTAGGGTAACTAATGTAAGTAGTTAGGTAGGTAAATTAAGAAGGCAGGCATTCAAACAGATTGGTAGTTAAGGTAGGTAATCAGGCAAGGTAGGTGGTTTTGGCCGGCCGACAGGTATAGACAGGTAAGGTAAATCTGGCAGATAGGTTAAGCAGGGAGGTAAGTAAGCAACTGGGTAGGTAGGTTAGACAGGCAGACATGTCTTCAGCATTGCTGTAGAGCTGCACAAAAGCATCTTGTATCCTGTTGTAGGAATATGCTAACTCAACATCAAAATTAATAGACTGGGGAAAGGTCTAGTCAAATTGCTATATGTTTTTACAAAGGTAAATGACTTAGTTTTTAAAAAAAATCCATGTTAAATTCTAACATAATTGCGCATTAAGGGGCCACAGGAGTCTTAAAAATGTGCAAAGAAGTACTACAAAGCATAGTTTGATCTTTCATGTCATTTTTTAACTACTCAATAAATGAGTATAATTTTTTTCATATGTAATTCAACAGGATTTATTTATTATAAAACAAGTTTTAAAATTTATGAAACTTTAGCCAAAACTAAAATAAATGATATTAAACATGAAGCTATTTGAACACATTGTGATTAGGCTTGCGCGGCAAATTGTGAGGTCAAAATTGAAAAAATGACCAAGAAAATGACTTAATATTGGACAAATATGTACAAACAAAGACTTATACCTAAATTCTCAGCTCAATTTTAGTTAGAAATTATTTTAAGAACTTTTTTCTAAAAAAATTAATTAAAATTTTAAAATTTTTATTTAAAATATTTTTAAAAGTAATTTCTAATAAAAATTGAGCTGAGAATTTAGGTATAAGTCTTTGTTTGTACATATTTGTACAATATAAAGTCATTTTCTTGGTTATTTTTTCAATTTTGACCTCATAATTTGCCGCGCAAGCCTAATCACAATGTGTTCAAATAGCTTCATGTTTAATATCATTTACTTTAGTTTTGGCTAAAGTTTCATAAATTTTAAAACTTGTTTTATGATAAATAAATCTTGTAGAATTACATATAAAAAATTATACTTATATATTGAGTAGTTCAAAAATGACATGAAAAATCAAATTATGTTTTGTAGTACCTTCTTTGCACATTTTTAAGACTCCTATGACTCCTTAATTCATTGAAACTAATTTCAAAATTTTTAATTGTTTTTGGTCAAATTTTAGAATTATGAGTTGATTGACTCATGAATTATGTAACATTTATTTATGAGCATTTATTATTAACCATTATAGTAAGATTGTCTTATAAAGTTAAGACATTCACCAGAGTTGCCAACCTGCTAGATTTAAAAATAAGGAGATTCTAGGCAGAAATCGGGAGATTTTCATTTTTTTAGTATAAATCAAGGACTTTTCCAGAAATATTCAGTGACTAGAAATTACTAACAAAATTAAATCTTTTTTTGGTATATCAAGTGGAGCTTTTGGCATTCTTTATTTAAATGCAGAAATTGAATATCTTTGAAAATTGTATCTGGCGTAAACGATCGAATTCTTTTTGACATACTTTCATCAACACTTTTAATTTGAGTGTCAGTTTGCAGGAAATGCTTTTCAAAACGCATAGAGGAACGCTATTTTTTGCACTTACGAAACACCTTTCAAAATAGTTTAATATGATTTTCACTCCTTTCAAAACACTTCACGTAGGATTTACGGCACACTTTCAGTAAAACTTTTATTGAGCAGCAGTTTGTTGTATGGTATTAAATTTAACACATGCTTTAAAATTTTCCATGCAAAATGCTTGTTGTCTTAAAAAAACTAGTACTTCTGTTTCATGTTCAACGGTCATGACGATTTGCCTTATGGGCATAAAACAGAAGAATTTTTTTCTTAAATTTTCTTAAAGACTTCAAACATCTTGCATGTAAAAATTTAAAGCCAGTGTTAAATTTTATACAATACAACAAACTGCTGCTCAATAACAGTGTTACTGAAAGTGTGCCGTAAATCCTACGTGAAGTGTTTTGAAAGGAGTTCCGAAAGTGTTCTAAAAGCGTCCCCGAATGTGTTTTGAAAAAGCGTTCCCAAATATGTTTTGAAAATGCGTTAATAAAAACGTTTCTGAATGTGTTTTGGAAAGTGTTTCCGAATGTGATCCGAAAAGCGTTGCCAAATGCGTTCTAAAAGTGTTCTGAAAAAAATATTGTTCCATTAGGTGTTTCGAAAAGCGTGCCAAAATGCGTTCCGGATTGTGATCTAAAAAGGGAGACAAAATAAAGTGTTTGGAAAGGCACTTCAAAATATGTTCCAAAAAGTGTTCTGTAATGTGATCTAAACTAGGAGACAAATATAGTATTCTGCAATGTGTTCATAATCTGTTCACAGATTTGCAGTGTACATAAGAAACTATTAATATGGCTTTGGAAACCAAGTGGTGTTATCATGTATCGAATTTACCTCCCATAAATTTCTGGGGAGGGAGTACTGTGGGATTTCCACAAAAAGACCGCCCGTAGATGACAATGTTCATTCCTACCAGTAACCTAGCTAACAACAAGTGCATCACAATATAAAAGCCTAAGTATATCATCTCCACTATGAGGATCCTTTTTGTACACCATGAGTTTAGAGGCCGCTGCAATATTAATGTATTGTTTGATCGATAAAACAAATGAATTGAATGATTGATTGATTGATTGCAAAAAACATCCAACTGATTCATCCACTACAATCCCCACACAGGTGACGGTGGCAGTCGCACCAATTCCCTCCTCACCCCCATCCTCCCACCAGAGGAGGCCCGCACCACGGCCTACCAGTACCCGCGGGCCCGACGAAGGCGGAGAAGGCCTAGGCCCCCTTCCAGCGATGAGTACAGCGACGAGGACCAGCCCCCAGCGGACCCGCGCCGGTACAGCAGCAGCGGGATGGGCATCCTCGAGTTCTCGCCCACCAAGGCTGGGCAGGACGTGACTCCGGCCAACCTCGACTTCGGGCAGAGGCAGAGGTCGGGAACACTTCACTCCATCGCAGGTACTGAACACTGTATAGTTTTTTACACAAGGGCTGATTTACTTCAATTGACTGATTAAAAGAATTCTGTAGAACTCTCAATTCTTATCTATAGATACTGATTTAAAGTTGGTCAAAAGGATTTTTCAGACATTCCGTCATTAAGCGATTTTCAAGCTCTAGATGAAAAAAAATCTTTGTTGAATACCAAAGAAAAACTACCAAATTATAAATTTTGGATTTATCTTTTTTTTCTTCAAGTAAATAATTTTTGATAAATTAACATTCCGTCAATACTTCGTCTTATCTAGATTTGCTTCAAAATAATAATATTAACCTCGGCCTTCAGAACACATAACTATTATCAAATAAGTAAAAGGAGTTAATTTTAACTCCAAAAGCATTCCTATACATGTATTTACACTTCTTAGAAGTACGTTAACCTTGTCTGCTATTTCCTCCATCAAATCCCGGCAAAGGTAGCTGAAGTTTGCAAACTGAATAGATTCAGCCAAACAGTGACTTTTAAAAATAGGCAATACGTTAAAATGACCTAAATCTGCTTGCTAAAGCACTTGGAATCCACAAAAATACACAACTTCCCTGGTTTTTCCTTTAAGATATTTAAGTTCTTTGAGAACAAGTCCATTGATGTTAGTTCTCATTCGTTCCTCAGGATTACTACGGGACTTGAAACGCAGCCTAACGGACAGCCGCGTCCCAAGGCCCGATGTCTATGGTAGGTTTTCCATTTTGTTGTGTGTACGTCGATGTTCGTCTGTTGGATACTGCTTCGACATTGTGCTGCATGACCAACGCTGTCCATATCGCATGTGTACATTTTGTGTGTGCTTTCAGTGGTGTTTTGTGGGGCTTTTACTTATTGTACTTAGATCTGTCTGCGAATATCGGCTTGTGTGTGCGTATTGTGTTAATATTTAGCTGTTAGAAGTTGTTAGTCCATGAATTGAAATATTTCATGTCAGCTAAAGTAGAAAAAGTTCGATGTTCATAGATATTTTTCAAATGTACAGAGAATTTACAAATTGCAACAGATTGGCAAAAACAAATTGCAGACTTCAAACTTGACTATCCGTTGGTATATTGATTCCGCCATCTCATTCAATACAAACTTGCTCATAATCCAACTTAAATAGTAATTTTAATATCAATTTGGCAAACCATAAACTTTTTTGTTCACCTTAAAATTATTTGAACAGTAGATACTATTTTTAGCTTGTGTTTACTTCCAATCAAAAGGATTCACAAGTTTTATGTCTCTCACTAATGCTACATTAAAATTAGAATGCATGTTTGAAAAAAGAGCTGATTCAGTTGTGCTTCTCGCTTAACAACGCTTTATCTGTGAAACGCAATTAGTGATCACAATATTTAACTAAATAAAGAAAAACCTAAGCTAAAACCTAAGAACCAAATAAAAAAAATGACTAACGCTGATTAGTAAGACTTGCCAGGTTTTATTACTTACTATGTGTAATAATTAACCGATAATTTTTCCTAAACATAAAATCTAATACGCCTCAACCCAAAATGAAAATTTAGGTTTTAAATATTGCTTCGTAACTTAATTTGATTGCTTGATTCTAAACTGCACCTTAACATTAAATATACGGCCCTGAAATTAATATTAGACAACAATTGTTATTTTATGTTTTACGAACTACAGAAAATGTAATTATATAACATTTATCAAATAGAACAAAATTAATGAACACAAAGTTCATATTAGGATAAATATATAGGGTACAGGGCCGGATTTACCAATAGGCCCTGTAGGCCCGGGCCTAGGGGCGCACCATGGTGAGGGGCGCAAAATTAGTCTGCATTTTTTTTTTTAACAAGTCACTCGCTCGGGCTTTTAGCAATCCCCATAGCGCCTTTGTCTTGGCGGTACCAGAATGTTGTCATTTTATTGTACAAAGCCCAAAGACGATTATTAACATTTGTCAATCGAGGGGAAACTGACTCAGGAGGTGCCTTATGATGATATTAGCGACACATTCACTCGAAACAAATCAAGAAGGTTTTATCAACTGACTTTGACGAAAAACTATCCCCCATTACTAATAAAAAAACCTACAAGTCCTTTGTTTTTATCAAGTGACTTACCGTATTTTTTGTTGTTGTTGTTACCCGCTCTTTTTTTAATCTAGTTACACTTTAAAAAGTTCTTTTTAACGTTCAAAAACAGTACTGATTGTGATTTTTTAAAATACAATTTCGAAAAATGTGTGTTTTTTAAACCAATTTCTTATAAATTTATGATTAATTAGGAGAAAATTTAGGACTTGTATATTAATATCAGTTTAACTTGAGTAAAGTGTATATCTGTAAGTTTATAATGAGTATTAAATGGTTTAAACTCTGAAAACATGCAGAGAATGTGCTCGTTTAATCTGCGGGTCCGAGAGTCCTGTGGTCGGTCATAGCGCAGTATACCATGGGTGCAGGTCGTCTGGAGAAAATTGCCCCTCCCCTCCAGCGACGTCCCTAAATTGAGGAGGTGGCGCCATCTTGCAGTAGAAGTCAGACATCCACCCTCTCATGAGTACTCAAAAAGCCTTGTGCCAAGGGGGGATACTACTGCAACCTTCATTTCTTCCAGGCTACGGCCTGGAGGCACACGACAACAACAGCAATGGTTTAAACTAATTTTAATAACTCGTTGTCCTATTTATTTATAGCTTATATACCAGAATTTAGGAACAGTTAATTCTCTCAATATTTTATAAGTTTTACTTCACGATTAATTAGAGTAAAATACAAATAATCTTCTCAAAGACCTTTCTGGGGTCAAATTTCTCCCTCCTTTACGATGGTGTGAAGAGGGGGCGACAAAAAAACACGGGCCTAGGGGCGCATAAAATCTAAATCCGGCCCTGATAGGGTAATAATATACGTTTAAAGTTTCAGAAAGGGAGCTACAGAAAAGCATTCAGTCAATAATAATTTATTGATTTAAAACGTTCTTTTGAACGCTAGGTATAAAATTGTACTTCATTATCTTTAGATACATGCGCGATGGACATTGCCTCATCAATCATAAAACGAAAATGTGACCTAGTTTCTAATTTGAAAAATGAAGCTAGTAGCTTCTGAATTTCGATCAACTCATCTCTCAAAATGCCAAATAACTTTTTTAAATGTCAAACAACAACTACATTTTCGGGAGCATTAGGCTTTCATTTAGGTTGTTCAAAATGCCTTAGATAGCAAAACCCTTCTATTTTTAATAGTTACCTGAAGTAATTAGTAGTTTAAAAATATTAAAAAACTATGTACATAAGAGATTTATGAGGTACTGAGAATAATACCACAAATATAATGAATATTCGTACATGAAGAATTAAATTTTAGGAGAAAAATTTATATACTTGGAATCGTATGTTATCTTGAATCTGGAGTAAAATATATGGTCACCATTGTATATTTCACTTACTAGAGAGCTTTTTATGTTCTTGCATGATAAAATTAATTAAAACTTGAACTTAATTAGATATTTATAATAAAATATAAGATGTTAATGATGAAAATAGAGAAGATTGTTTATGACTATATAGGACAAGAGTGCTAGCTTTTGACTACAACCTCCTTAAGTTCTTTAAATTACATTATTTAAATCGAATTTATTCTCTTTTCACACCCAATTATCCATAGTTTTTTTTTAAATTTGAACCTTGGCTGTTCTGAATATAGTGATAATATATTCAGCTATCATCCTTTCATGAATATTGAATTTAAAAATTACGAAACTGATGAGCATATATTGAATTTATTAGTATATTGATTTAAGCCATTTGTTTTAATAATAGGAGCAATTTTTTCAATTCTTCACGAGCATAAAACGAGATCCACTTTGTTGAATTTTTGGTTACTTTTTTCAGAGATCAATGGAATTTTCTCATTTTCATTAATACTGGATACCATACAAATTCTCCATGATCTCCAAAATCTATTCACTAGGAGAAATATTTAGGTATGGTGACCTAATTAACAGAATCTCACGATCATTTCAATTTTTAGGTATTTTTTTGTTTAATGTTATACAAATATTAGCTCTATTTGTCCAAATATGTAAATATTGACGCTTGTAATAAACAAGCGTCATTTAATTACACAACATTTGCGATATCACGAGGGGTGCTCAATTCCTAATCAAGCTTCTCTTTAGTAAAGAAACTGAATCTGGTTATCTGCCTTCCAAATACTGCTACCGTCCTTATCTCGACAACAGTAATGATCCATTGAATTCTTATACATACGAAGTCATTGATTGTGTTTTTTTTAGCGTCATTCGTCGTACTCATCTTCTCTAACTACATGAATAAGCTAATCAATTCTCATATGTTCGATTCTCAAAGTAGATTGAAGGGTTCTCAAGTCCTTGCTTCATTGAGTCATTCATAGTGTTCTTTGTAGCGTCATTCGTCGTACTGATCTTCTCTAACTACTTGAATAAGCTAATCAATTCTCACATGTTCGATTTTCTTCTAAGTAGATTGGAGGGTTCTTCAAGTCCTCGCTTGTTTGCTTTTCCAGCTGGTGCGCTGGCGACAGTCACCACCCTGGCCGCGGGCACCCTGTCCTCGGTGATAGTGGCCCCCAACCAGGAGCAGACAGCAGCAGCAGTGCCTCGACCTCCGAGCCTCACCATGCCCAGCGCGCAACCGGAGCCCAAGGAGAAGACCCCGCTTCTAGACGCCATAGAACCCAGTAAGACACTACGTAATACAATGCATAGAAAATTTGCGCCACTAGTTAAGAAGTATTTGAAAAAAAATGCCTGACGGGGCAAATTACGAGACTTTCCAAAGATTCGAGATTCGAATTACCAACTAGACATTTCCCAAGTTAGTTCAGGCAGCCGTTTTAACTTCGATTTAGAAAGATTAACTTTTGATAATATTAAAGAAAAGCTTTTTTGATAAATAAACATAAGGGATTCCAGTAAAGTTTACCACCTAAACTGGACATATATTCATACCTTAGAGCATTTGGTCTGTCTTAGCATCGTATTCTCTGAACTCGGTGAAAACTGTTAGCCAGAGGAGTAGTTTAGTAGCGCTCAACGTCTCTCCCCGTATAATATAATTTCAATATAGTTCTGGTCCCTCACAGCGATACCAAGTCACCATCGAGAGATGATAGAACAAAATTCTGTGTTACGCCTGCGTATACGCACCAGCCCTTTTTATCATGACGCGATGATCACAGAAGTTGATATCTGAGGCCACTGAATCAATACTTTCATCTTCTTTATTATCCCCTAGCCTAGGCATCCCTTTACCAGGTTCATAGATACTTACCTGGAAAAATATTTACAGTTATATATAATTCCATGTCCTTATACCTCACAATTTACCCAATTTACAGTATTTTACAGTATCAAGATGTATTTAAATAGCTGTCAATATGCCTTTTAAACCAATCCTCTCCTTCCAGCTTCCCAGACGGCCTCCATCGACTCCACGCCCGGCTCAGCCACGGGCATCCACCACATCCTCAGCCCCAGCGCATTCCACCAGCCCTCGCAGCAGCACCCCCAAGAGGAGCCCCCGCGACGGCCCTGCTCGGGTCCGGGGCGCCTCGGCACCGCCCCGTCCAACCACGGTAGCAGCAACGGGGGCCGGTCGAGCTCGTCGGTCACCATCCCGCTGAGCTCGGCCAACGGACACAGCCCGGACATGACGTCCCCCCACCACCAGCCTTTCCCGATGTCGGCATCCAGGTCCAACACGCAGATGCTGGAGAACAAGCTGGACAATCTCAGCAGGTGCGGACAAGGGACAACCGAGGAATTCTAAAAAATTACCGTGAATCTTGGCTTAAAATGTTGTAATAATTTCTTCCGCCACTCTAGTAAACGGTGTCTTGTAAATCATGAGAGAAACTTGCACACAACGTCGCAATATCTTAACATTTCATACTAACTAAAGTATAATGGATAGAATATACACATTTCACACGCGGTAAAAACATGCAAAACTTAAGTTGACTAAAGCATTTATAAAAATAGTTAACAATATAAACTCCTCTAAAGAACCTGTTAATCAAACCTCAAGGATATCTCATATTATTAATTATTTTTTTGTTTTTGCTAAAAAATATATTAGTATAACAAGCAATTTCCATGGTGTAAAACAAAACTCTTAAATATAGGATCTTCCTGACCAGTAATTTGGTTTCTTTAATAGCACTACATGAGGTTACACTGCTTAAAGACGATTCCAAGAGGCACCAATATTTATGCAATTTGAAGCTAAATTTGAAATAAGACATTTTGTAATCAAATTTTTGCTGTCTAACTATCGATCATCGTCAGATTGGTTTCAGTTAGAACATCTAGAGACATTACTGTTCCATTTGACCGACGCTTTAATGACTATACGTTTGCATATACTATAATGATTGCTAACTTATAATTATCACATGACGACTGACAGGTTGGTTGGTGGAGTCATCTCCCAAACATCAGTTGTCCATGTATGTGCGGTCACTGGCGGTGGAATCGAACTTCTCGTTCCTATTGACACGACGTTCTTTACCAAAATTTTTACATGTAGCACTAAACGCCACCAGCCATCATGTGCTCTCTTAGTAGCGCACGATGTCGTTATCACAATGTCAGAATGATATCGGAATGATTTCTGAATAATATAATACTGTACTGAGTTCTACTTGAACCCCTCAACATTTTACAATACTTTCCAGGCAAGTCCGTACGATCGACACCCGCCTCAGCACGGACATCCAGACCATCATGCAGCTCCTATCGCACATCGTGTCCCACGGCTCACTACTGGGCAACACCACCACCACAGTGTCCAAGGACCTGCTGTCCTCAGACACGACTCCCGAGGACACCGTGGCGCAACAGAGGTTGGGGAAACCCCCCAGGGCACCGGGGCGGCAGTACAGCAGGAGGGCGGTCAGCCTGCAGGGTAGCCTGACTTCTATTGCGCCTGATGGGGTGTCGCTTAGGTACATGTGTCGGAGCCTAGACTTGCCCAGGTGAGTGAAGTACCTAATTCTAACTCAATGATATTTGTTGAAAATTGTAGAAATTTATCTTGGCACATGCCTTAGAAAAAAAACCCTGCTCTTAAGCCTTTTTTAACTCGCCGTTCTGTTTATTTCGAACTATGGTTGTCTGACTACCCAGATTCTGACATTCCAAATTTCTAGAAGTGTTGTCGTCAATAATTTTTTGCTTATGTTGGTACACTTTTTTTAAATTTATTACTTGTATACATGCCCTGGTGCGGAACTTCAGATGTACTCTTCAAGACCTGACCAAATACCTATGTCAAGGCTAAGATCAGGACATACAAAGATACTACAATTTAGAGAAGGATAGAAAGGAGCTATGCTAAATAAATCCTTTTTTACTTCGACGATCAAGTTTTTCTACATAATCGTTTGTGTATAAAAGAGAATGTTCAAGCTTTTCAAAAATTTCGATACCGAAGCAGCTGACTTGTACCTTTCGTTATATGCATAAAAATGACGTGTTTTTAAAGAGTTTCTGGCATTGATGCAGTTTAAAGCAACTTTTTCGATAAAACTCGTAAAATTAAGTCTCATAAACTTAAATCAGCGCCATCTGACGGGGTCTTAAAGGGATATCAAGCAATTTAAATGTTTTTAGTTTTATTTATATGGATAATATGTACAATACTTGATTAACTTACGACTAATAAGTATAAAACATGCACATAGTAGATTAACCATACTTAAAACTTTGTATTTTCCATGTCTCAGGAGTCAAGACCAAGAGCCCTTGTCTTACTGTTCATGGACTCAGAGCTGGACGAACAAATTGAAACCTCCAAGCATCCCATGACAGTGCCTGCAACACCTGCCAGCGAAAGGCTGCATGAACAGCCAGCGAGGTGTGCCTCTCAACCACTCGAGGTAGGCACAAGGTTTAAATATCCTTCGAGCTATCTGTAATAGTATAATTAAAAGAGTCCTCATATTTTCAATTGTGTACCAAATTGTACACTTTTCGCCTCTTAAAATAGAACTGGGTTTTTTTGGACGGAATTTGGTGTGAAATGATTTTCATGGGCATCTTTTCGTTCAAATCATTATTCGTTTTGACTCAAATTGAGTCGTATATCACGTTAGTGGAGTTCTTAAAAAAGAGATGAACATCCCCTTCTAGAAATATATTTATTGGACTGTAACATCTCAGTCTTCTGGAGGTAAAACTAACTGATACACTCGCCACGCTATACGTATATTTAGAATTAATTTATTTGTTCCTAACTATACTACAAGGAATAAATATGTTCTTAAAGAACCTTTTTTCACTAAAAACTACCTTATAAATCAGCCATATATACAATTCATTAAACTTTTTTTGGTTAATAAACTCCCAATTGGTAGTGATTTATTTTTTGACAATTTTGCGAAATTGAGGGGAGATATTTTGTCAGTGACCTTGTAATTCCTATCTGCTGTATCCAAAAAAAAAAAATAATTAATTAAAAATATATATATATATATATAATATATATATATATATATATATATATATATATATATATATATATATATATATATATATATATATATATATATATATATATATAATATATATATATATATATATATATATATATATATATATATATATATATATATGATTAAATATTTGTTGGTGCGTATATTACTCAATTTTAATGCTTTTATCTTAGTCATTTTTAATTCTTGCTTTTTTCAATGTTTGTTCATGTTTTTTATTCGATTTTAGTGTACTTTTATCTTGTATGTTCTTTACTGCTATGTAATTGGAAATTGTCTTTCTGTATAGCAGATTAATAAATAAATAAATTAATAAATAAATAAATATTAGCATTCTCCTGGACTTCTTAACTTAAGTACAAGTGCAGAAAAATCGAATGTACAGTCAACACTTTTAACTAGTTAAAAAAAATTATAAATAGTTCTGCCGTTTATAGGTAAATTGAAGCATCCTTTAAGAATAATTTGGACCATTGTTGCAAGCACTGAATAACTACAAGCCTTAAACCTACACAGAATGCCAGGACCAGAGACATGACATGTTAACTTTCTCCAAGCATCACAACTCAACCTCGAAGACATTACAGAAAGCATTTCCTCACGTCAGTGATTAGTATCATGTTACATTCCAAACCAATCAGTAACAAGTTAAAATGCTTTCGGTAACGTCTTGGGAAAAGAGTGACAACGTTTAGCGAAAGTTCAAAAGTTCGGTTTCTGGTCTTGTCCCGCCATGTATGCATAGCTTAAAAAGGATACAAAATGATTGATTATTTCAGGTGGGAAATTGTCTAATTCTTTGCAGTAGACGCTGCAGTTGAAGCAGGGTGGGACGGAACATGTGAACCTCCACCAAACATCGTCAATCTTCCTAAACGGAGTAAACAAAAGCATTTTCACTCGTCATTGATTTGTTTGAGATGCCAAGTGGGCACACAAAACTAATCACTGATGATGGAGAATACTTTCGGTAATGTCTTGGAGGAATAGTAGCGATGTTTGGCGAAGATTAACATATCCAGTTAATGGTCCCATCCCTCCATGTAAGAGTATGTCCTGCTTTATCTAGCTATGTTGCTTTGGACTGGTAAACTGCGGTAACCACAGCAATGAATTCTACCATTTTTTGCTCAGAAATAATTATTCTTTTCCAGTATGTTTTCTTTTATGTTAGAGTAAATGAGTGCTTGCAACAATGGTCCAAGTTATTGAAGTAGTTACTGCAGTTTACCTGTCAATGGCAGTTTCGCAAAAGCACCTAAAATGAAGAGTACACGGGAAGAACCGATTGATTTCTCAAGAGTCTTTCCGAAATTGTCGGGAATTAGGGTTGCCGCGAAATATAAACAAAGCGAGTAACCGGTTTCTTTACACCAGTTTAGGCGATTTCTCGCTATCATCCCCAAAGAGGCTGTTAAGGAAAGCCTTGTACGAAATCAATCGGTTCTTCCCGTGTACTCTTCAAATGTGTCCCGTGTACTTTTCAAACTAATGTTGATGTGTGGCTATATTTTTCGCAGCGTCCCAGGCTCCGGATGGTCCGCCTGAACCGGCACCTGTCCGCCGAACAAGGCGACTCCCCCGTGCAGCAGCAGGACTGGGACCCGCCGGGGGACGTGGTGGGCGGGACGAGCGCCATCCTGCCTCCGCCCACCTGCCACGCCTCGTCCACGTCAGCCCTGCACAACAAGACGACGACGGAGAGGAAGACCACCTCGTCGTGGGACGACGTGTCCAGGAGAGGGCACCACTCATCCGACGTGTAAATAGTGTAAAGCAGAAAGATTTCGTTCGTTGTGTTTTTATTTTTCTACCGCCAGAGCCTTTTCGTGTAATAATCTATTCTATTCAAGAATGACGTTATTTATAGACAGTGCCTGAAGACTCCTGCTGAGGAAACAACCGGTGGCGTAGCTGCAGGAAGGGGCCCTCGGTGCTTCTTATGGGCCGACGCCGCCACTGCAATACACACACACACACGTATACCACTGAGTGGGCTCTGGTATTATAACACACGCGAAGGAGGAAAAAAGCAACACAACGCCTGCAGCACTAGCTACGCCACCGAGTGCAACAACACAAATAAAGGGGACTCGAGTCGACCTTCAGTTCCTCTCATTTCCCTCATCCTAAACTATGTATGAATCCTTTGTTCAGTTCTAGGTTGCCTTGACAAACATGCAAAAAAAAATCATTAAAAAAAATAAAACCGCTAGTAATAATAACATTAAATAACCTTCGCCGAGAGCTGGGCCGGGTCTGTCTTGGAAGGACAAACAAAGTGGATGGTGAAAAGGGCACTGAGGATGGCAAAAAAGATGGTGGATTTATTCACTCTCAGGGAGTCTGAAGATGAACAAAACCCCATATCAGGACGAGTCACAAATTCTCTCTAGTCTACGGTCTGTGATAAATGTTATGTGTGGTCCTCTCAGTGGAGGTGCTACCTGAAGGCTGGAATGCTTATACAAGCTGTGATTTTTCTTCCTATGCTCCTGCTAAGCAAGAGCGGACGGACCGATTGACTGAACTGCTCTCGAAAATGTATATATACTATATACACACATAAAAAATATATTTATCAATATGCGTGTGTGTACGTATGCGCACAGCATGCGTACACACATGTATATAGTCCACTAATTTAGGTGCTGGTCGCAGCGTGGGTGCAATACTTTTAGCGAAAACAGAGACTATAGTAACGTAGGCACGTGTAGAGCACAGGTATTGCCCCACGCATCATTCATAAAACATCATGGCTTTCCCAAAATGCTGGGTGCAATACGATAAAAGTAATGATATAAGTAATACTAAAGTTTCCTCATCGCTATCTACCATAGCTATTCCAAACGCTTTCAATCCATTCCTCATTTAAAACAAAGGTAACAAAAATTTTTGAGGTGGATTGATAACCATTTCGTAGAAAAACATTTCTTATAACCAACTCAAATTTTCTCTACACACACTTATATATAATAAAAACGGCCATCTTTTTTACATGCACATTCTGAGAAATTACTCAATGAAAAAAAAGAGAACAGAAATTAAGGAGGAAATCTTACTAATTTTAGTCTTAGCTCGACTTTATTCTCAACTTCTATCCCCGAGGAGCCGACTCGGGAGACCAACTCGCTTTTTGAACTGGGCCATTGCACAGGTCACACCTAGGGGCCTTCCAGTGCATGCGCTGCAATGCAAACCTTTAAACTTTGCACTCCTGCCTGCTTCCTTATACTTAAATAACTAATACCATATAATACTCTCACCCATCTTGTACATACGTTCGTTACGTACTAAGAGATAACAAAGCTCCATTTTTATATAAATTGTTACATATTTTACAACAGAGGGTTAGACTAATGGTGCATAGAAATGTCGAGTCAGCGAGCCTTTGTGATGCAGCATACTGAGGCTGTCGCTGCTATGCTAACGCCGTGGCCTTCCTTTCAATGTTAGCGGACTGTTTCTGTTGCAGACCCTACATCTATTTTGTTAACGAATCATAAAAGCTTCATCCCACTTGGTTCTCAAAAATGTTCTGTATAATAAAGAGACCTATGCAACTATTACACAACGTTTGTCTGTCTTTATGTCTTTTGCATTACACTCACACACATACTCCAAAACTATTCTAATGGTTCCTAGTTATGCCAAAAGATCACCTCAGTTTGAAAAAGGAAATTATTTTTAATCACCTAATCTATACATAAAAAATAATTTTCGATACGAATATTGTTCCTGAAAGCATAGAACATTTTTTTATATATATAATTTTATTTAAAGTATTTGGTGGTTCTCTTGTTAAATCAGCAAACAAAAACTCTTGTAAAATGTAACTTATTCTATTTGATCCGTATCATGTTATTTTCTCAAAGCAATTATTGGTCTTGTGGCAGTTCCATGCTATAAACATGATTAACATCCCAAAGGCTTATATTGAGCAACTGAATTTGAAAGGATAGAAAATTATTTTTGCAGGAATGTTAGCTGCATTTGGGACCGGTTAACAGCGTGAAAATAGAGATAATGGAATATAAATTTAGTTTTAAAAAAATACTTGCATTTTAATTTGTAAAAGAAGCATCGATAGTAAGGAAAAAATAAGAATTGTTAGACAGTTCAAATAAATTATGTAGTTATTTTTTTAAAGAAATTTGAATTTTGAAAAGTATCGGCCGTATTTTTTTAAAGTGTACGGGCAATAAAATAGAAACAGTAAAAAAAATTAAAATTTTCAGCAAATAAAAATATCCTAAACGAAATTCTTTAACGAATTTTCCTAAACGAATTCGATTCCTAAACGAATTTTTTAAACTAATATTCAAGTGAGGGATTTTGCATAACTTTAATCTTTTAGTAGCATAAGTATGCTTTTAAAAGTGGAATTTGTAAAGCAAAAACTTTTTAACTTTTTCATTTAAGTTGCATTCCTGTTAAAATATCTAGAGCAATAGTTAAACATATAAACACAAATAAAACTTACATCGTAAGAATATCCAACAGTTTATTCACAATTATAAAATAACAAGAAAAATTTAACCATATATGTGTCTTGGTCCAACAATTAGGTGAATTTTTAGACATTTATCGAAAAAAACTATATAGAATTATTATACCGCAACTCCTCTTTTCTTTAAAACTTCTTTTAATTCTTGTACCATTTTATTGCTATTCCTTGTAATATCGGCATCAAGATTGTGATACTGTCCTCTCAGATATTTCACTATGGTCTTTCTTTCAGGGGTGGGCTTTAAACTAGTTTCATTCTCTTTCATTTGGTTCTGCATCAACTTCTGAGTACCGTCGCGTTTCTCTTTGACATCAACTCCCAAATCAGTAGTGCTTTCCACTGGATTCTCGCACATTTCGAGGTCAAGATTAGATTTACAATTGGAATTTCGACATCTGTCACATTCATTTACTTTCTGGAAGTTTTCCCTGCTTGTGTTTTTATCCAAATTATGATCTTTCGAATGCCTTTGGCTTTTGTGGTGGTTGTTTGCAATAGGATGTAACTCTCTTCTGAATTCTGGTAACTTTTCATCGGATTCTTCATCGGAACTTTTAGACGAATTTTCAAGGCTTACCAGTTTATTCGGCCATATGTATTCGCACTTTCCTCTTCCATATTTCTTAACCATCAGGACCCTATAGTTTTTATTTTCATGTGATGAGGAGGATGATTCCGAATCTATAGTTCTGCAAGGGCTTCCACGAGGCTCTAAGATAATGTTTTCTTTGTGATTTCTACAACAACAGTTTATTTCTGCCTCTTTATTCTGCCAACTGACGTTAGGTGCGTCTGTAGACTTCTTTCTTGAGCTATAAATTTCCTGCAATTCATCATTTAGGGTGTGTTTGTGTGACCTTTCACCCACGTATTCAATTTCACGTTGATCTTTAAATTGCTTGGTGTAATAAGTTTTCTCGCTATAACTTTTTTCACATTTATTGTCAAACTTATGGGGGCGAAAGTAGCAGTCTTTTATTTTTCCTATTACTTCTCCTCTTATTCTACTTTCTTTTTGTCTTTTGCCCAATAACTCTTCTCTGTAAACAATGCCTTCATCTTTAAGGAATTTTTCTTCTACTTTTTCCTGATACAAGTATGCTGCTTTTATGTCCTTTTGTTTTTCCCTGAGATACCGATCTTGACTAAAAGCTTTATATCTAGATTCATTTTGATAATCCCCATCAAAATGATCCTGATTGAAATAGTCACTGATGCAAGGATTTCGGTTGTTACCTTCAGAACTTCGGTTGCTGAATATTTCATTTATTTTTTGTGGCCGATAGGGGTTCAACTTTTTTCTATGTTTGTCTTTTTCATCGATTTCCTTTCTCGTTTTATCTTCGATTCTACACCCCGTAAAGTTTCTATTGCCGCATTCTCCTCGCCATATTTCTTCATATCTTACTTGAGGCAAGTATCTTTCTTCCTTTTTATCCACCATTGTGTCTTGAGAGTCTCTTAAACAAAACCCGTTTTCTATATATTCCTTACATTTCCAAGTTGGGTAATGCTTTTCCTTGGGCATATTTCTGTTCAGTTCTACCCAACTATGATCAAAGTAGTCATTTGGTTCGTCGTCAACTCCTACATGATTACTTTTTCTAGAAAAACTCTGGAATTTTCGTTGTGGACATTTTAGTTCTCCGACGTTTTTATAAAGCTTGTTTGGAAAATCTTTTATGCAAGGATCTCCGTGATTTCCAATGCTTCTTGTAAAGGACCACTCTTCGAAACTATCAGACCGAAGTGGTGATACTTCAAATGTATCATCATCAAACGCATTTCGGTGGTAATTATCGGCTGCTGAAAATCTTTCGCATTCTTTCAGCCAGTGAGATATTCGAATATTTTTGGCATTTAACTCACTGTCTCTTTGTCCTTGTGACGAATTTAAACAATGATAAATTTCTTGATCCTGTGTCCGGCTAAACATTAAACTCTTACTGGTGTTACTCAAGTGACCTTGATTCCACTTCTCCCATCTTGTGAGGTCTGATAAATTTCTTAAAGGTGACTGATAAAAAGTATTAGGTACGATTTCGGCTTGTACTGCTGCGTTCTTTTCCAACTTCTCTGTCTGAGTAAAATTTTCCATGCTTTGATTTCTTATGCATCTTCGTGCTTCCGAAAATATTTCATAATCATCAATGTCCCTAGGTTTCGCAAATTTTGTAAGGGATGAAGATCTTTCAGGATCATAAGTAGGTAATTTTTCCGAAGCACTTTCTTCACTTGAAGATTCATTTATAGGTATATATGTTGATGAATGGGAAACATATTCAGGAGAAAAGTCAACAGCTATGTGATTGGTGCCATGTTTGGATAATTTATATCTTCTACTTTTCATCTGCTTATTGGGCTTTTTTGAGTTTCTGAAAAATATTGATATTCTTTAATACAGGTAATATTAATTATTATTTAAATTTTAAATACTCATAAAAAGAGTTAAAATGAAAATGTAGAAGGCATCATCAAATCCATAAACAATAGGCATCAACCCGAAAAAGGCTAAGACCTTAAATGCAATAAAAGCAAAGAGCTTAATTGTGTTCGTTATTATTTACTTTTTAATTTAGAAAAAATATATGGCTTTGTGGCGACATACTGAGCCTAGAAGTAAGAAAAGATCATTGGTGATGGCGCTCTACGTCGGTGATCACCCGTGGTGGCGCTCAAATACTGGAAATGCTACTGCGCACTTCAAGCTGCTCTATAAAAGAACTGAAAGCCGGGCTGTCTTTCTCTTTTTAGTAACTTATACCTAGTTTTGCTGCCTGCGGGAGGTGCCAGTAATCAAAACAAATTTATGTTTTACATTCAGTAATAACTTTTCTTGTTAATGAGTTGTTTAATAAATTTTTGTTACAAGCGTTGAATAAGGTAGTAGTTATTTAACCTAGCATTTACACACGCTTGTACAGGTCATTTATGAAGAACTGAGACAGAGCTAAGAAAATTTACATCTTTAAAAAATTTGTCGAAAATAACACTTTGTTTCGGCAAAATCGTTGCGTCAGTTATATTTAGTTGTAACAAAAAACAGTTTATGTATGAACAATATTTGTAGGGACTTACCTAGATTTGTAGCACCAAATAGAAATTATTAAAAATGCAAAGATGAAAGGTATAGCAGAGTATATTGTTAGTTTAATAATATTTTCTTTCATTGAAAACTATGAAGAATCAAAGAAAATGGAAATTATTTCATTGAGAACTGTGGGTAATTGAAGAAAGATGGAGATATTTCATTGAGAACTATGGAAAGTAAGATTGAAATGGAGTTAATGAAGTATTTTAGTGACTTTAAATGCAACAATAAAATTATCTTTAATTTATAGGCAATAATAACATAAAAATAACAATTGAAAAAATGCGCGAACAATATACTGTTATAAAATAAAAAAATACATTGTAAGAATTTCTTTGTTACTAGAACTTTAAAATTACGCACTTTTCAATTGGAGTTGCTTTGAATGCTGCCGGCGCACTGGCACAATGGTTAGTGTACTAGCCTTTGGAGCTGCTGGGCTCGGGTTCGAATCCCGGTCAATTCATAGATGTTTGTGCTTGTCAATAAATGTTGTTATTTGTCTATGTGTTTGTGACGTCCTTCTTTGTGTGTCTCTTGTGACTGTCTCTTCTGGCGAGTTGGGTAATGGGCTGTAAAGCCTACACTCTCCCTTCTAGAGGGCGCATTCACTGTCATTTGTCATTGCTTTGAATGCTACAAAATTTGATGCTAATTTACAAAGACTATTTTTAAACGAAGTTTATCCGGAAGTTTTAGTTCCGGCTATCGAAGGGAAATTGGCATCAGTAGAGGCTGATGTGAAGTCGAAGAACATCTGGTTGTTTAATCCAGTTATTTAAAATAAAAAAAGTATATTTTTTAATAAAAATATCAGTTCTAGGTATTGTTGAAAAATAACGAAAGCTAAAAAATATCATCATTTATTTGTTTCATTAGCTCAAATTCTTCAACAGGTGTTAAAGTTAAAATATTATATGCTGTTATAATTGATTAACCCACTAGCGTTGATTATTGGCAAGGAAATTTGCCAAGTACTCCCGTTCCTTGTTAGAATATCGTAAAAAAAATTTTTACTGATTTGTCGAATCAACGTAATCGAGTTCAGCACACATAGGAGAGTAAAAAAAAAAGCTTGGGTGGACATCACCAGATGGTGGAAGAGGTTTTTTAGAAGCCATTTTTCAAAATGGCGGGCGCCGATATTGTTTTATATTTCTGCTTCTGTGCCATAATTAGGCACCTAATTATATGTTATTAAGGTCCAAGAATTGATTTAATTGTTTTTTAAAGTTACCTGACTAATATTTATCAAAGAAAATAACCTATTTGTGATTTCAAACAAAATATCCAAACAAAAGTAGCAAGCAAACAATGTTTTATTTGGAAAGTAATTTTCACACTTCACGGCTCTGTGGATTTAAAGTATTACATGCCTGCCTCATAAACAAGATAGGTGATTCGTGCCCCGACTGAGTAGGCAGATTTTCAGGATAGGAAAACCGTAGACATGCATGTCATATGATTTTGTAGCTCGCAAAAAATACATTGAGTACCTAAAAAGTGTAATACACATTGAGTGAAATGCTTCACCATATATTTTCAGTATTCAGTTAAACCATTTTTCAGGTTTTGCGATCAAAAACCTGAGAAATGGTTTAACCCAGTTCCGAAAATATGGTGAAGCATTTCACCACTCAGCCGTTGCAGCTACTAGGAACCATTATTATGGTGAAACCAAGCACAGAATTTTTTACAGTGCTGGCCGAGTCCAATGGTCTGACCCCGGATGCCCGATCCCCGGTGGCAGGAGAAACTGAGACCCCGGATGCCCAACCCCCGGCGGCTCCTAGACCTTTGCCAAATCTCTTCCTCTTAGGAGAGTTAGATCATGCTATTTGCAAACGTATCGCTGAGTCTGCAAAGGTCAAAATTTGGGCTAGTACTATGTGGCGGGCGAGCCGGTCCACTGGCGCAATGGTTAGTGTACTAGCCTTTGGAGCTTCTGGGCTCGGGTTCGAATCCCGGTAAAGGAATGGATGTTTGTGACCGTCAATAAATGTTGTTATTTGTCTATGCGTTTGTGGCGTCCTTCTTTGTGTGTCTCTTGTGACTGTCTCTTCTGGCGAGTGGGGTAATGGGCTACATAGCCTACGCCCTTCCCTTTTAGAGGGCGCAATCACTGTCATTTTATCATGTGGCGGGCGCACTCGGCATCAAACCCTTCCACAAGTTGGTGAAGGTGTTTCCACGGACGCCGGAAGAGGAGGATCCTGGCCATCCTTTTGTCGAGGAAAAGATTGACTATTTTTGTCTCTGCAGACGGAAGCGGTCTCACTTTAAGACGGTCGTCAAAGGCTTTCCCCGCGACACAGATCCCCAGACCATCTCCACCGCGCTCGCCGCGGAAGGATACACAGGCCCTGATCTTTGCCTAGGCCTACAAGGCCCGGGCCTTGGGCCCCTGATTTTAGGGGGCCCCCAAAATTGGCTGTAAGCCTATGCATTTTGTTTTACAAAAGTTATGAAAATATATTTTTCACATATAAGTAATTTTAAATCATAGTTTTGAATTGTTAGTAGTTAAATTAACCCTGTTTTTGAAATTTCTCTAATAAAGTAATGAGCACCATTTGTTTACATAAGATTATATTTGATAATGGACCTCCTACTTTTAAAGCTCATAACTTTACAATATATGTATTGATTAACCTTATCAGAGGCATAGCCAGATCTTAAAAATTCTTTATTCAAAATAGTATTAAATAAATAATATACCTATATATGTATTTGGGGGAGGAGAACCCTTAGCCTTTCTTTGGCCATGCATATGCATTCGGTAAGGGGCCTCTGAAAGTATCTGGGCCTTGGGCCCCAACTGGTCATGGTCGGGCCCTGAGGATACATCGTCGAAAGGGTTGCCCAGCTGACCAGAGCTCGGACTGAAACCCTCTCCCTATATTCCAAGTCCAAGTAGTTCGGACGGGAAACTACAATGCCATTTTCGAGCAGAGCAATCTCTTGGCTAAGAAGGTCTCCTTCAAGCTCAACAGTAAAATTGCCCGACTCTCACAATGTTACAACTGCCAGGAGTACGGCCATGTGAGTAGCCATTGCCACATTGGCCCCAGATGCCGGTATTGCGGCCTCGGCCACGATTCCTTTCACCGGCCCCTCCCGTGATGATGCGAAAGCCCACCGCTGTACCTTATGCGGTGGCCCTCATCTCAGCTCCTCTCTGACCTGCCCGGACCGACCAAAGCTCCTCAAAAGGGAGCTTTCAGAGGATGCTACCAGGCGGCAGCACCAGTCCAAGTCCCACCCCCCAGAGTTCAGAGGATGCACTGCGGACGGTGAAGGACGCCATCTATGACATCTTCTGGGACCTTGCGGTCGTTAGAATAAAAGTAGCTGCCCCTTGCTACAACCACGACCACCAGGGCTGAAAAGATCGGCTCTAATCTCTCTCTTTGAGCCAGAGATCGCGGAATCTCTCCCGATTCCTGCTAAAAGTTATCTCCTCTATGGAACTTTTTCGAAGACGGAGAAAGGGCGCTTCGCGCCGATACTTATCAGTTATTTTTAGATTTCACTTGAGCGCGTCTAGATCGATCTGAAATCCGAATACCTGAATAACAAACAAAAATCCACAGAAAATAACAAGGGTAAAGTAAATTGTACGAAACAATGTGTGGTGCTGCCATCTATTAGACTCATCTGAAAATTCTTCTTTCTTTGCGTTCTAAACATCGTTCTAAAATGAACATTTCTCTATATATTTTCAACAGTTTCATCTTTTTTTATTCACTTTTGACAATGGGATGTATTAAAATTCTTAAATCAATTTATTACAAATCAGTAAAAGACCCGTCGGCTGGTGAAAGGAAACCAAGGAAGACGTCACCTAAAAGGTGCCTACTATAGATCAAATACGAAGCTGTGTTAAAGCAAGACTATTAGAAATAAGCAGCCGGAAGCGTTTCCGAACAAACGTCAAACAAAACAAAAAACAAACAAACCGGTGATGGCTGCTTCAAGAGTGGGTGGAATAATTCGTTCCAGAAGTATTTCTTCTGCAAAACCTCCACCTCCTTTACCGGATTTTGAAAGCTTTAATAAATCAGCTAAAGTAAGATAAATCCTATTCCCATTTCTGTTATGAGTTAGCAATTATTTCTAAATTTGGGCCATCACGTGACTTATTTTAAACGTACCTATTTCATTGCTATGTAATTAGCATTGTCATTTGAAAATAAACTCCTTGCAAATGCTTAACTTTTCACTATTTTTAAGATAAAAATTTAATTTTTCCCCTTTATGATCGCACTTCCATTTTTGCTCAGCAACTGTAGAGAAACATCCTTTTATGCTGATTGAAGATGTTGTGTATTGGATGTCAGGAAAAAATTTAATCTATCTTTCTAATACAATTTAAGTAAAAATTTATTTTTTAATACTACTTAAATGCCACGTTCCTACTTAGTTACAAATAATTTGGCGTGCTAAAATATGGGGGGGGGGTTGCAATGTTTCGTTTATTTTTCATTGACTAAAAATTTGTGGAAGGCTATGTCTACACTACGACAATAAAAACTGACAAGAAATGCTTGTGCATGGAAATGCATGTACAAATTGTACCATTCGAGGTAGGTGTGTGTGCATGCCTGTACAAATTTATGCATTTCCATTTGCTCACATTTCTTGTCAGTTCTTATTGTTATAGTGTGGACATAGCAATAGGAAAATCAGTTACATAGAAAAGTCATCACCTATAAAATTATAAATAAAGTATTTGTCATATCTCTAAAATAAGACATAGTATCAGTAACTATTAAATATTTGATGTACTTTACCATTTCGTGGGCACGAATCTTGCCAAAAGGAATTTTTTAGTGACAAAACATAGTTTAAACAGTTAAGCAAGGCATGCATGGAAGGACAAAACTTGTGAACCTTTGCCAAACATTTCTTCTTTTCCTGCAAGATGTTAACGAAAGTATTTTTACTCATCGGTAATTGATTTGACATGTCATGTAGTCAATCCGTGTATGGGCAGCTTTAAAGGATCACATTATGTGCATTAGATTTTTTGGAAATATTCTATTTGGGGGATTCAGTATGTTTTCGGCCACTTAATCGCTTGCACCCAAAAATATGGGAAAATATTAAGTTTGGTACCCAAAACAATTTTTTAGCTATATCATCTGTTTAAAATAAATTTGTTCACCTATTAGGCTTTATCCACAACTTATTTTTTTAAATTCTCAACTTTCTGTTTGAAACATATTTTCTTAAATAATTTAGGTTGAAGTCAGGGAAGATGAAGAGCAAGAACGAAAATTTCAAGAAATCATCGAACTTCTCTTGGCCGCTGGATACTTCCGTGCTAGAATTAAGGGACTCTCGCCTTTTGATAAAGTTCGACTCTTTTTTTTCTATAACTTCTTTTTCTTTCTTCAGCATATTACTACGTGTTATTTTTATAATATTACTCAGTGTGTTTTGTTTTGTAAGGAAAAGTTTAAACATATGCAAATGAGGATTCTTTACGCCAGTTGTGTGTCTATACTATACTGAAATTGACCTGCAATAATCTTTTAGATGTTCTATAATAATATCAGCCAATATATATGGACATGTGTTGGTATTCATAATTTACATTAATGGTAATTCTTTATCCATTGTAACAATCGTGTATACATTGACTAAAAATATTTTTTTAATAAGTTAAATGTATACAGAACTTAATCTCTAAATGTTTCAGTGTTTTATGTACTACTAGCTTTCGTGTAAATATAAAGATATTTTAAGCAATTTGAATAAGCAAAATATGTTCATGCCTCTATTGAAGCAATACCTGCAACATTATCTTTTTTATATGCATACTTTGAATCTCAACACAAATTTCCAAATGTGCAAACTTTAACTAACATAATAATACTTTTTAACATTTCGTAACTTTTTTCTAGGTTGTCGGAGGCATGACATGGTGCATTGAAGTTTGTAATGTTGACATAGACATTGATCTTTTGTTTCAAGAAAATCTTACTATTGGTCAAAAAATGTAAGTCTTTCAATTTTGTCTTTTTATTTTAAAACTTTTCAATGTTTTAAAAAGCAATCAGAGTTAAAATTGTTTTATTTGTTTTTTGAAAACATCCCAAATTAGTCATAAACTTTTGTAATGTTATTTTATTATTGTACATGGACTAAATAAATTGGAAGAATAAGTATTACTAAAAAGTAATGGCTTAAACTGCGACTATTGGTACTATGTATGAAAGAAATCGAAAACAGAAGTTTTAGAATGCTAATCACTATATCTGAATCATTAAACTTTAAAAGACATTTGTGCAGGAAATTTTTCATACACATTTCTTTCTCTAAAAGATTGATAAGAAAAAGGGTTGTGTACCCAGGTAGCACAGAGGTATTGGCAAATCTCGGCTCATACCCATCGCCCAATGCATAATGGACTATGTTTTATCAACGCTGGGCAATATCGGGGTGCAATATTGGTTTGAATATTATTTGAAAAAAATTACAATCCAAAATTCTTGATTGAAAAATATTGTGAAACATGACATTTGCCTTTTACACTTGCAAAATACTATAAGATTGCAGTAAAATTAAGTATTGCACTTTTCCTTATTTCCGGTTTGAAATCTCAAAGAACGGGGAAATCTGGTTAAAATCGGTACAACATTGTTGGAGCCAAGTAATTTTCCTTGTTTAATTTATTTCGGTCAAGACAGCTTAACTGTAACCACAGTATATGTACTGCGGTTTATGTAAATTTAAGTGATAACCTTGTATATAAAAACCCTGATTGTGTGATATCAATAAAGTCTTCTTCTGTTCTCGTCAAAATATGTTTCGCAGTTATGTTTAGTAGCTCTAACCTCCAACAAACATGATCAATTTCATCATCCAATGATCCAATATTCTCTAAGTTCGGCCAATACTCATGTGACATTGGACAAAATTGTTGTGCTACCTGGTTATTTCTCCTATGAATCTGGAACATAATAATGGCATACGGCTTTTCAAATATAATATTGTTAAGTATTAAGTACCCTTAGTATAGGCATCTTAATTTTATTCAAAGTATTGCAATGGCTTAAGTTTTAAATTGTTATAAAACTGTGATTTTAAAATTGACTTTTTTATATTTGGTTGAATTTTTTCAAATTGTAATTCATTTTTTTCCTATTTAGAGCTCTTACTGAAAAAATTGTAGCAGTTCTTCCACGAATGAAATGCCCCCATCGAATTGAACCGCATCAAATTCAGGGTTTGGACTTCATTCACATATTTCCTGTCATTCAGGTAAAGTATTTTAAAATTATTCTTACAGTAAACAAAAAAATATTTTTGTTGGTCAAACTAAAACCAAAATGGTAAATTGAAATAAAAATGTTTGTTAAAGATTTTGATTGTTTGTGAATTTTTTTATATTGGATATTGTGATTTGTTTATGTTAATTGGAGTTTGTTTTTTCGGTAATTTTTTGTGATTAATAATAAAATTATTTAATGCTGTACATGCATTGATATTAGTTGTTTTGCAAGCTGAAAGTTTCAAAAATTTGATATAATCATTGAAACTGAAAGTTAAAAACTGAATGTCCAAAACGTAGTATGTTCTGATGAGTTTAAATTACTAGAGGTAAAAAAAAATCTGTGGACCAGAGAAAATAAAGACTGACACTGCTTCATACTACTTGGTATGTGTGCATATTTCACTGTGTTGAAGCTAAACCTGAAATCATTTTGAATACTTTAAAGAAGCTGTTATAAATATTTTAAGCAAATAAGCTGCATTTTGTATTATTGCTTTATATATTGAAGAAATAACTGTACTGATATCATATCATAGAATAATTGATTGAAAGATAGTTGTCAAGAAAGATTTTAAAATATTTCCGTTTTTTGTATAATTTTAGTATTAAAACTCATATTTTAGAAGTTTTTTTTTTGTGACTATGACTCACCAAAACTATAGCCATGAAAAATAAGTGTAAAAATGTGTACAATGTAGTCTATTACATTAAAGTTAAAAATAGATTTATTACCAAAGTATGTTTTAGAAATTTTTTCACCAATATATGTAAAATTTATCATCTATAAACACAACTCAATATTAAATTTGATAAATTTTGATTTTTTTATTCTAAAATATATTCATTTTGTTCTGTTTCAGTGGCTTGTTAAGAAAGCAATTGAAACTAGGGAGGAAACAGGAGACTATATAAGAGCTTTTTCAATATCACAATTTCATAAAAACTATGAAATGCCTGAGGTATATATTTTTTAATGCTATGGGTTTATAACTCTTTCTAAAAAATATTTAGAAGATTGAATTCATATAAACTTAAATAACATTTCAATTTACTATAAGAAAGTTAAATGTAGGTATGAATTAAAATTTCCTAGTATTTGATAATATGTCAGTGGCATTGCTTAACTTTTAAATCTATGCATTTGTACATTTTTTCTCCTTTAGTAATAAATATTTTAGTTTAGTTACTGCATTTTGATGTCATACTTTGTAATACGCTATAAACTTCTAAATTATCTTTCTATTGAAACTGGTCTAAAGCCAATTATATATTATAAATAACATGTTACTTTGCTTAAAATGACCACTTAACGACCACTAACATAATCTATTTTGCTAAAAATTAAAAAAATTCAATCTATATTTTATCAAATAATAAAGTGGTACTGTACTAGATTCTTATTTTTGTAACTTTTCCTTTAATTTGTACCAACTATGTATGAATTTTGATTGTATACAACCATACAAAATAAATTAATAAGTATACTTATTTCATAGGATAATGCTACGAAATTGATAAAAGAAAAGATGGCAGTAACATATGAAGAAATTAAAGTAGATGTTTTGTGCTGATATTTTATTATATAAATTTTTATCATAATAATTTTTTAATCCAAATAAGTCATTGATTTTCTTAAAAACTTGCATTTTATTTTGTTCTGTCTCATTAGTCAGCTTAACGATCGAATTTTATTTTCAAAGAGTGTATTATTTAAAAATCAACAAAAATAGTTTTTCAAATGTGCATGTAAGTCAAAAATTATTTTTAATTGAAAATTTTTCCTTTAATTTAATGTTCTTAAGGTATTCAATACCTACTTAAATGTCCAGTATTCAAAATATTTTATTTATGTGTGCGAGTGCGAGACTAAAAGGCTTAAAAATAATTGCTTATTATTTTTTCAAAGTTAGGTGTATTGATGAAATGCTCTATTTTATAGCCTTTTATGATATTTCATAGGAAGTGTATCGACCCCAGAGGCTCTTTCGTTATCATGCCCCACAAAAACTAAAAGATGAAGAGATTAGGGTTCAGACAACTTTATTAGAATATGGAAAGTAAGTATTATTTCTTCTTCTTCTTATCTCCTGCCTGGTCCGACATTGTCAGACCAAGATTGTTCATTTAATAACACTTCCATTTGAGTCCTCTCAGCTACTCTTATCAATTAAAGTGATAAAGTTTGAAAAAGAAAAAAATGGATTGTTACAATCAAAGCAATGTTTTACTCTAGAATTCCTGTATTAAAATATGACTTAAATGAATACTTATATTAATAAAAAATAAGTTAGCTATTTTTTTTAAAGCTGTGGGATTACTTGCTATGGGCATCTTATAAAATTATTTTTATAATAAAAATATGGATAATGTTATTTATGTTTTCCTTTATTATATATCACTTCAATATTTATTAAACCTGTATTTATGTTCTTGAAATTAATTTATTTGCAGAAAACTAGGCAGTGCCAAAGTGACAGAAAATAAAGTAAGAATTTTAACTATATTTGAAGCACATTTTTCAGTTTAATAAATAGGTTATGACTTTAAAATGCTATTTGCTATATTATTCAGTGCAGAAATAAGATTCATGTATTTTCTCTAATGTACTGTCATTTATTTGCAGGTGAATATTCTTATAGAATCAGTCTTAAACACATTCATTCCAATATTTCTTATAGTTTTAGTTTTTAAAATAAATAATTTTCTATTCCAACCCGAAATTTAATTAATTATGGATTTTAAACTATTCTTTTTATTTATCTTATTTTTATATTGCAAATATTCATGCAGTTTCAGTAGTACACTGCTCAAAACAATTAGGGGAGCACTTTGCGTGCTTTTGTTAACCCTTTCAGTTTCAGCGCTTTGTTTTTCATTCAAAAAATTTCAAATTTGTGAAGTAGATTCCTTATGCATCCAGAATGAAATGGTAAAAAACAGGCGGAAAAATATTTTATTTTTTTAAGTAAAATTTAAGTGGGGAAAATTGGAATCAAAAATTAAGAATAAATTATAACAATAATTTTTTCAAATTTTTATTTGCAAAAAAGAGGTAAAATCAATTTTTAAGCATCTGAGAAAGCAAGCGTGAAGAATTTTGGGTCAATTTATTTCATAAATTTTTTTGCGAGTGAATTTTATTTTACCATGTTTTCATATTTTCATTTGATGAAAACAAACATTATTTACATCCTCAAATGACTTAATTATTCCATCTAACGATAAATTAGTGCAAGCTCAATTTAGTGAGAAAAAAAAATCGCAGGCTCATGATTCCAAATGGAAACTTTGGGGTTGAAAGAGTTTGAACCATGCGCTCCCCTAATTGTTGTGAGCAGTGTAGAATACTACATATTTTTAAATAGCTAAGTATCATAAGTAACTACTTTTATCTCATATATTTTTAAAAATATAATAATTTTTATCGTAAACCTAAAATATAATATCAGTATTCCTAAAATATAATACTTCCTGTCCTAATTAAAATCAATTTTTTAATGAAATTTTAAATGTATGAAAACTTTTATAATTTTGTTTAGGAAGGTGTAGAATCTAGTGAAGCTGAATCAAGTGTACAAAAAGCTACAGAAGAGGAGGTTAATAAAGTTCTTTTTAATTTTGCCTGATTTAAAATTGCCTGAAAAAAAAATTAATGCTTTTCTTAAGAAATATAAATGTCTTTTTTTTATGTCTTGCATGCTGCTTTTTTTAGAATCGGATACAGAGTTTGATGAAAAGCATGTCTGTAACAAATGAGAATGAGGTTAGTAATAAATATGTAATTTAAAATCTTGACATTTATATTTAACAGTTTAAATACTGAACACTTTTACACTATTGAATATATAAGTAACTATTACATGGATATTCTATGTATATATGGTTAAATACCACTACATTTATTCTTTATTTAATCTGTTTAATTTAAATTTTGATATACCTTTAATATAGTTTATTCATTTTAAATGCATTTATCTCTCTAGGTTATAGTACATTAATACTATTTAGTTGTTAAAAATGTAACAGGTAACTTAGAATTTATAATTTCTGTTACAATGTAAATGATAATATTTAATATATACTTTATTTATATTTAATTTTTCATTGATAGAAATAATAAAAATGTGTCTAATAGTTCCGTGCCTTAAATAACTGTTTATTGATATTTAAATATCAATGTTTCTTTTGCTTTGAATAGATTTAAATTAGTATATGCTGTATTTTGCAAACACATTTTCTCTTAACTATTGAATTAATATGTATTTAAGTTTTACTTTTGAGAAATTTCAAATTTTTGTATAGAAATAAGCAACAAAAAAAGATGTCTTAGACTGATGTATATATTTAATGCACAAAAAATTGCAATGTCTTTTTTTTCCTTTCTTTATTCTGTTTTTATTATTCATTTCAATAAGTGAAAGCGAATGTATTGTTTTAAACCCTTTGCTTATTAAAAAAAGCTCTATCAAATTATTAGGCGCATTTGATTGTGTAAATATATAATATGCTTCTGAATTGGTTTTTTTTTAACTCTCATTAACCCTTAAACGTGAAAATGTTAATTTATTTTAATGTATACGTTTCCTGGTAATTTTACTTCAGTAGTCGATATATGTCTAGAAATATCTTATATTATTCTTTTAACTCTCTGTTTTGTGTTTTTATCAGAAATTATCTTACAAGTAATGTATTTTTAATTGAGAAACAAACAAATAATTGCATTTAATATTACAGGCTGTTTAATGAAGGGTTACTGATAGTATTTCTTAACTTAGAAGTATAGCTTAGTATTGTAGTTTTCTTTTCTTGATTACTACAACACTAGTGTTGATTTTCCTTGCTCTTTTAAACTTTTTTAAATAATTTTTTTTAATATCCCTGATAGCGCTTTGCTGTACTATTAAATACTTCAGTAAAGAAAAGTTGTGATTTTCAAATTTTATTTGTACTTAAATCAGTATTTTTATTTTTAAATAATACAGTCGAACCCCGCTATAGCGATCCCGGGATATAACGATCCCCCGGTTTTAGCGATCCTTTCACATGATCCCGACCAAAACCCTATACCATTAATGCATTTTGAAATGCTTATAACGATCATCAAAAGTCGGAGAATCGGGTATAGCGATCCCAAATTTTCAGAAATTTCTTCTCATTATCGGTACCAATTTTTTCCCCAGTGACATTCATTTACCCTTGATCCTAAGCAAACCGACCTACCATACATACGCACCTTTTTTTCTCCGAAATACACTAGCATAGACACAATTCACGTCTTTTGTCCCTTTGTCAAATTCCCCTCATATGGCTAAGAAGGTAAAGGGGAGTGGTAGCCCCTTTATTGGGGCATCTATGTCTGAAGTCGCTATTCAACAAATGTTTCTGGATAACTGGACAAAGTACACATGCTAGACCACTTTCATACTTCTGCTCTATTGCCAAAAGAATAGCTTATTCTACGAAAAGGAGGGGGGGGGGGATATTTATGGGACGGTGTGGTTCAACTGGTTCTGGACAAACGACGCAGTCACGTGGTGTCCTCAGCATTTTTGGCTTCAATTGACTGAATTCTGTGTCAAGCAATAACGAAATCACCATGGCTAGTACAGGCAAGGGAAAAGCTTTTTCTATCGAAGACAAAATTAAATTTATTCGAAAATTAGAAAGCGGGGAGAGCCAATCTTCAGTTTGCAAAGAATTTTCGCTCAAAAAATCAACTGTTGCAACGATTTGGAAGAATCGCGAGTCTATTAACTCAGCATACGAGAAGAATAGAAATGGATCTAAAAAATTACGGAAAGCTGAACGAGAAAACGTGGATGATGCTCTGTTTAAGTGGTTTACCATGCAGAGAAATAGGAATTTACCCATAACGGGGGCCATTCTCCTAGCTAAGGCCAATGAATTTGCTGAACTTTTTGATGAAAAAGGCTTTGTGTGTTCAAATGGATGGTTGGACAGGTTTAAAAAGCGTAACAATATCAACTGTGGCAAAATTGTGGGGGAAGCCGCTGGTGTCTGCACTTCTGACGTTACCTACTGGATGGAAAATGTCTGGCCTGACATCATCCGCAATTATGAAGAGAAGGATATATTCAACGCGGATGAAGCAGGTTTGTTTTATAAGATGACACCAAACCAAACTTTGAAGCTGAAAGGAGAAAAATGTGTTGGTGGGAAACTATCCAAAGTAAGAATTACAGTTCTTGTGTGTGCAAATATGAATGGCACGGATAAACGAAAATTGACAGTGATTGGAAAATCCCAAAAGCCAAGATGCTTCAAGAATGCAAAAAAACTGCCTGTAGTTTACAAGGCCAACAAAAAGGCTTGGATGACATCGGAACTCTTCCAGGAATTCCTTCGACAATGGGATAAAGAACTGTCGCAAAAGAAACGGAAAATTGTGTTGTTGATAGACAATTGTACTGCCCACATTGAGCCCAAGAACATTCAATGGATTAAGTTAGTCTTTCTTCCTCCAAACACGACGTCCGTTTTGCAGCCGATGGACCAGGGAGTGATCCGAAGTCTAAAATGCATCTACCGGAAGCAGCTTATCTTGCGCATTTTGGAATGTTACGACAATAACACTGATTGCGACATTTCCCTCCTTGATGCAATTGTTTTACTAGAAAAATCTTGGAGGATGGTAACTGACTCTACCATCAGAAATTGCTTTCGTCGAGCAGGCCTTGAGAAAGCACCACAGGAAGGAGATGAAAGCGACGATGATGATGACAATCTGCCACTCTCCAAATGGCTGGATAAACACGGAGTGATTGCCTTTTCCGAAAGCGAGATTGAACACTTCGAATGCTGCGATGACGAAGTTGTGACATCCGGTGAAATAAGTGAAGAAGATATCGTAACATCTATCAAAGAACAGAGCAACTCCATTATTGTAGATCCTTCTTCGGACATCGAAGAACAAGAAGATGATGTAACTCCAGGTCCTTCAATTGCTGACGCAAAGGCAGCTGTTAACGTTTTAAACAACTTTTTTGCTACAGAAAATATAGATAAATGTGTATTGGACTCATTTGAAATCGTGGATAAGAAAATTGCTGAAATGTATTTAAAATCAAAATCTTTCCAACCTAAGATTACGTCCTATTTTCGGAACAAGTGATAAATAAATGTATGAGTAAGTTGAATTTTTATTGTTATTTTTAATTCTAATAGGCCTTCATTATATTAAGCTAATTAAATTATTATAATTGATGGGAATTTCGTGATATGTGATTGCTTAAGTAAAAAAACGTAGCATGCTTGTAAATTATAAATTTTTTCGAATTTGGATGTAGCGATCCCTCGGTTATAACGATCTCCTGAGTAAGTCCGTTGAGTGTTCGCAATAGCGGGGTTCGACTGTATGTTTAATTTTTAATATGTATTTTGTCATTGAATTCTTTTTCCAATATTTTGAATCTTGTTCGAACTATTGTTTTAGGGTAAGCTAACCGCAAGCCAGGTGGGTTCCATTGTTGGCTTGCAATCCGGGGAGATTCAGCAAGTTGCCTCCGAATTTGCTGAAAAGGTATATTTTTTGCATCCCAATATTTAATCTTCTCTTTCTGATATAATATTCCATCCCAAATATTCTTAGCTTAATAGACATAAAAAATATTTAAATTATCTTTCGTATTGCAGCAAGCAGAACTGGCTAATGAAGAATTAGGCGAGAGGGGTTTAAGTGGCATCCAATATCACAAACGCACGGTGGCTTCTTTGACACGCCAAATTAAGGAAAAGGAAGAGAAAGTGGCAGAGGTATTTATTACCTTTAGTTAATTTTTTTTTGTTGTGTCGATGCCTTTGCCTAAAGGTGAATGCAAGCTAAATGAAACCATGTGTTTTGATTACCGCGTTTGCATTTTTTTGGATATTACTGTTAAGATCTATTAATGAGGGCAGAACTCCAATGTCTCTCAAATTGGCGCTCATTGCTGGGTTTCAAGAATGTGGTTTGCTGTAAGCTGTGTATCGGGGCAGTTGTCACAGTTTCTATACACCTGCCCACTTTGTCTACTTTCATGCCTCTGTGATGGTTGGTTCTTAGTCTGGCAATGGTTTATGTGGTGGATCTATCTGAATTTAAATTACAAAGAAGGGGGCTTCGTTTGGATAGATTTTTCTCTTAATTTATATTTAGCGATTGCATTTGCATCTTGGAGATAGACTTTATTATTATTAATATTGAGATTTCTGGCTTCCTTGGCTAATCTATCTAAGTATGCAGTTAATCTATCAAAGAATGCAAAGTATTATGATGGGGTTAAAATCTGAAATATTGATTTTTTGATTGCGACAGGTTTTGGAGGTTGCTGATTCTAAAAACATAACTTTTGACTGTTGGTCCTTCTGTCTGTCTGAAACCATTCTACAGCTTGAACTAAAATAGCTTTTGACTTCAAATTTGGACATGAGTTACCAGTACCTGATTCTATTGTCAGTTCTATATTCACATTATACCTGTCGAATGTCATAATTGGACGTTTTGGGGAATGAGTAGCAGGGTTGCCACAGTCCTTGAGAAGTGCTTGAAATAAAAACTGCGATTTTCAAGTGCTTAAAAGTGCTGGAAAAACATTAGCAACCTTGAAAAGTCCTTAATTTGTTGACTTTAACACTTTCAATGTGAATCAGTTCCTATTTCACTTTTTGATTCATTGTTTATGTATAATTCAAGAAGGCAAAGTATGTGATTTTGATGGTATTTTTAGTAACCAAAAGGTTATTTTATAACACATATTTAAAGTTAGAGAGCTCTTATTGAATATAAATGAATTTTAAAAACTATCGTGAAATTTAGTTGCTGCATGTTCGATTATACAGTCCTTGAAAATGGAAATATATCCTTGAAAAGTCCTTAAATAGTCCTAGAATTTTTTTTACAGAAAAGTGTGGCAACCCTGGAGTAGGCTGCTATATAACTTTTTTGGTTTCAATGACATTGAAATTGCCTTACTAATTATATGATTATATTTTTATGTATTGATTTAGTAAGTGATAATTGTGAAGTCATTCTGTGTTATGCGACTCTAGTTTAAAAACTAGTTTTAATTAACCTTGACTTTAAAGATATTTTACTTTTTTTTAATTATTCCATTACAGGTTGAAAAGTTGAATGCTAACCTTAAAGAGACGTATCAGGAATCTCATTCCAGGCTTGTAAATGTGAGTTTTTGAAAAATAAAATTGTAAACTATTTAAACTATTTCTCAAAGTCAGGATTTACTTAAAGTCTATCTATGAAACCTTTCATTCAATGTCCATTTGTGCATATTTTTATATCAATATTTCTATTTTTTTTAATTTATTTTAGTTACAAAATACATACAAAGATATGATGAAAGAAATGGAAGTACTGGAACAAGCTGAAAATGATGACAACAAGAGGTATTAAAATGTTAAAATTTCAAAGATAGCTAACTTTGTTTAACAATTACTAATAATTTATATTAATTAATATATTTTAATTTACAAAATTAATTGTAATTTGATAATAAAGTTTTAATTTAAACCAATCTTGTTTACTTTGGTCAATGCAATTTTTTTTTCTACCCTCTGCTACTGAATGCCCTGTCTAACGCCCATTCTTATTTAACCGTTCCTAACTTAAAATTATATATTTAATAATTTAATTTATGAATACAACAATTGTCCTATACCCATTGTTAACCATTTCAGTCTCAATGTTAATTTGGCATCATTTTACAAAAAAAAAAATCTGATCATCTATAGCCATATATGATATCAAAAAGCACATCATTCAATTCTTCAAACTTTTTTCTATTAGAAAATATTTTTATTAATCCCAATAGATGTCAGCCCTATTATTTTTTTTTAAAATTATGATCAGAAACATGATGATGCCACATGGCGTCACTGGGACTGAAAGCGTTGAGCACTACTATTTAACTTCTTTGATTCCAGCTTACTTGAAACCCTTCGCTCACTCGTGGCAACTAACGAAACTTTGAAGAAGCAGGAACAGGAGTTCAGGAACCACTGCAAAGAAGAATTGGCAAGGTTAAAAGGACAAATTGAAGAACTGAAAGCCTCTTCAGAGGAAGGATCTTCTGAGGATAATGTCAGTTTAATTTCTTAAAATACCTTTTTACTTCTTCTGTATGAGTATCCCCATACCATAATTTTTTTTATTGATAGAAATTGTTCTAGTTTTAAAAGATAAAAAATAAGTTTACTGTTCATTTTAATTTAAAAAAAAAAAAAAACTATTTTCTTATACAGCAGACACCCTCTTAACTAGCTTATATGGGAATGAGGGCAAGTCAGTTAAGAAAAATTCAGTTAAACCAGAAAAGTGAAATTAAGGTTTTAATATACATTTGATTAAAAATTTATACATTGGCCTTATAAATAAATGCACAATTGAAGTAATGTGACATTTTATTCAATGTATTAAAACATTACTAGTTACATACAATTAAAAATCCATTTTTTTTACCAAATAATCGTAAAATTGTCACATAGTTTCGTCATTTATTAATAGCATGATATGGAGGGGGATGGATGATGATACAAATTATTTTTAGTTAATCTTTACATTTTAAGCGATAAAGACATTTGTACAATTAAAACAGAGCTCTGATTAAACAGAGTACAATTAAGAGGGAAGAGAAATAAGTTTGGCAATATATGTAGTAGTCTTATATTTCACTGTTCTGTAAATGATCCCAGTCGAGGCCCAGTGGCCTAGTGGTAGTGCTTCGCATTGCCACGCCACAGGTCCAGGGATCGAATCCCGGACTGGGCGAGGTTGACCCAGCCCTTCATCCCTTGAGTGGGTCGATGAAATGGGTACCAAGCATGCTTGGGAACTAAACACTGGAGGTTCCGCGTGAGGCTGACTACCTTACCGGGACATATGCCTAGCACCCCAGAGCCCTAGGTCACGAAAGCTGAAATAGGCACGTCGGGCCTTGGCCCAGTAATGGGCTGTTGAGCCGGGGAGTTTAGTTTTACTAAATGATCTGTTTTATATTATTTTTAAATATAATGTTTTCGTGTTTATTTGTGATGTACCATTCCCATATTTATGATATTTTAACTAAATTTTTTTTAATATCTTTAATTAGGAACACAGAGAAATTGTTGAGAAGCAATATATTGCAGACAAAGAAAAGCTACAAAAAATTAGGATGCTCTTAGTAAGTAACAACATAAACTATAAATAATATTTAAATTTATATTTTAATGTGTTTAATAAATATTATTAATGCTATTTATTCAGGCAAAGAAAAACAGAGAAATCGCATCCCTTCAAAGAAAATTTGATGAAGTGCCTTCACGAGCTGAGTTAAGTCAATATCAAAAGCGCTTTGTTGAGCTTTACAATCAAGGTGAAAATATTGCTTTATTTTATAATATGATTCCATTTTTTTGCTTCGTATGAGAAACTAACAGAAAATTCCAAATACGTTGTAATTCAATTAAAGTTCCACTTTAGTTCTCCAGATTTGCAAAATTATCTATTTTTTTGGTTTCAGTGTTCTTAGAGCTAATATGATTTGGACATATATAGTTCTTCTAGTTACATAATTCATTAAAAAATAAATTCCATGTAAAAATAGTAATTAAACAAAATGAGATAATTTTGGGTACTTTATTTTGAAATCTCTTGTTTGTTTTTAATATAAGTTAAATATATATTTAAATAAAGAGAATCAAGAAAGTATATATGTAACATTTATGATTGTGTGTTGAAATTGGAATACCTAACTGTTTATTTTGCATTTGAATAAAATTGGTTAAGTTAAGCCGTTGTGCTATTCCAGAGAACAAAATTTTTAGTTGATATACTATATTTATTTTCTACTTTTTTTCTCAATTTGGGGTTAGTGCTGTTCAAAATTTTATAATAAGTTGCATTTTTTTTTAAAAAATGTAAGTCTCAAAATTATGAGGCTTTTTACTGACCAAAGAAATTAATTGGTTATGATTTTTCGTGTGTCGGAAACGAAAAATTGTATGGCACTTATTTATTGAATTATGACAATATATTAATCATAAAATTTCAATCCAGTTGAAGCATCATAAAAATAAACTTAACTCCATTAATTAAGGCAGTGTTGTACTCATTTGATGAACCTTTTTCAATTGATGCATTCTATATTTATTTTTAAAAACTCTTACTTTTTTCCATCATTTTAAAGGCCCTAAGCCACCTCAATTGATAGATTGAATTTCATTCCTAAGATGTCAGTAATTTTCTTTGAAACTTATAAACATATAAAATTTTTAAAAAAATATTGTTTCATGTTATATTTTAAGTGATTATAAATTTTCTATTAAAATTTTTTTTCAGTGGCTGCCAAGCACAAGGAAACCAAACAGTTTTATACCTTATACAATACCCTAGAAGACTCGCGCATGTACATAATGAAAGAGGTTAGTAAAATTTGAAAGTTAAAAAAAATCAACAAAAATTCATTTTTGACTTTCGGTATTAACTAAAAATTGAGTGCATAATTTAATTAGGTATGCATATAATTTAATAGAGTGAGAACTCTAAAAGGGACCCTCCCCTTGTTCCCTAATAAAACGGTCGCAAATGGAGGTTGGTCTCTCCTAGAGTACAAAAAGTGAGTTAGCTAGAAGGATGATATATTTATTAATTCGCAAATGCATATACATATACACAAAATTATACTAACTTACTTTTGAAAAAAATGTCATATATGTAAAAAGAAAATACTACTCTGACCTTTTTTACAAATTACTATGTAAAAAATTAAAGAAGACATTTATGACTTTCTCATTTTATCCTATTTTCTCCAACCATCTCTTTTTCCAATTTATGAATAATTGATAGAAAATTGACAAGTGTAGGAAAAAGATAATTTTTCATGAAATGGGATTTGAAACCAGTCGTTTGGGGAATGAGATCTGGTCTCTCCCAGAGTAGATTTTAGCATTGAACACATGGGGGGGGGGGGATCGGTGCCTTGAAAAATTGCTAGGTGGTCGGTCTTAAAGTTTTTACTGTATGTATATTTACTTTTTTGAAGTTTACCTTGTTTTAAAAAACATGCATTTTGTTTTGGGGAAAGTTTGCATTTTATTCTAATTAAATTGTTAATTTGATACTTTTAGGTGGATCTTTTGAATTCGATTCAGGAGAACTTCACCGAGTAAGTAATATTTTAATAAACATAACATTTATATAAATTATACCGCGGTTACTTTTAATGAATGGTTTTTTTTTAACAGTGCTATGACTACTTCAGCATCTAAAGGGGAATTCCTTTCTCAATTGGAGCAAATTGTTGAGAGGATTTTGCAAAATAAAACTAGAGTGAGTTTCTGTATTTCAAATGTCACTTTTTTAAACCCTATGATTGAGTTGTTAATGTGTAGTGGCTGAGTTCATAAAGTCAAGGTTATTTTGATGATTCTTTATTTTGTTAAGTACAAAATGCTTTTTTGAATACATTTGTATTTTATTTAGAATAATTATAGTTTTACTAAGTTTTAAAACACTCGGACTACAATCCTTTTACCATTTTGAAATTGCTATATCCCAATATCTATGTTTAATTTCTTGTGGTTATTAAAGTATCTATTAGTACTGAAGGGCAGTTAGTAAAGTGCTTTTTGCCTTGCATCCAAAAAGGTCTTTGGTTCAGGTGCAGACATGGCCAAAAATAACTGCTAACTTATAAATGACCTATGGAGCCATAAGATCCGACATGTGTACCCTGATAGAGAGAATGCACATTAAATATGCTCCATGTCCCGAAGCTGCATACAATGTCGCCCTTAAAATTTGAGTGGTGTGCCTATTCAGTTGTGGCCTCATCACTTGACTGTGGTTCTAAATTGTGACGCCCATCACCGATAGTCCTTGTGTAGCTCTAGTACGATGACTCAATCTAACCCTGTACTACACTATGCATTGAGCATTTTTATATATTTAGTAGTTTATGTTAATTATACTTCACAGACTGAAAAGAAAAAGCTCGAGGAAAAGAGACAGCGTGATTTATTAAATGACAACTTGTTAGACCTTATTGAAAAACAGCGACTGTACTTCAAAACTGTGAAAGATTTCAAAGAAGTAAGTTTCTTGTGTATTTATGTTTTCAATTTTTGTAATTACTAATTCTTTACTAAGTATATTTTGAGCTAAAACGCATTTAAAATATATGTGTGCATGTTTTAATTTAGTATTCACTATAGTTAAACTCATAGTTTTCTTGCACAGAAGCCATGACCATGGGCGAAGCTATGAAACATGTGGAACAATCAAATGGAGACAAAATAAAACCGCTGAAATTTTCTCTTCGTCTAATTGCTCTATGCGTTTTATATCTTCGATAATGGTCGTTGCTTTTGTGCAAAGAAACTATGACTTCAACTATAGTTAATTTTGGGTAGTACTACATAGTTTAGTAAAATGTATGTATAATATGGTAGAGACTTAAAAAATTTTGAAATCTCTTTTGTTATTTTCTCTTTATGTTAACTATAATTAAAATAAAATAGTTTCAAATTGCATTGCATAAACTTTATAATATTTTTTCTAAATAGAGTTATACAGCATATTTGTAGTGTTAATCACCATACTTAGTCAATCCATGCATGTTAATGCATCTCAGAATTAACAGCTGCTGTTTTTGAAAAAGAAAAACTTTTGCTTGGTAAATGGTAAAGATAGTGTAAATTAAAACAATTGTGTGTTCGTTTAAACACTATTTAAGAAATTTTGTCTTCATTGTAACAAAACATTAAATGCATATAAGATGGAATCCAATGGTATAAAATGACCTAGTCAATGTTTAAAAATAAATTTAAAAAACATAGTATGGGAAAATGTTTTATCTTAATAACCTAAGAAGTAGGCTTTCAGGTAGAAAACCATACTTAACTTTCCTTATAATGATGAAAATAGTTAAATGAGTGCCAAATTTGATTTTTAATATTCATTGTTTTTTATTATAGGAATGCAGGAAAAATGAAATGCTCGTGGCAAAATTGAAAGAGAAAAATCGAGGGCAGTAACCTCATATGAGCCGCTTTCATTGAAGTATTGACATTTTTGTTATTTTCTATTTGTGTTGGACTAATTGCAATTTGTGTTGAATGCATATTGCTCCGATGAAAAATAGTTGATATAAGCTAATAGATAAATATAAAGCTTCTACTTAGTTAAATATAATGACAACAATGTAATTTTTTGTTATTTAAATCAGATATATGTTAGTTTTGTACATAAATGCTGGAATATATTGTGTTTTTTACCAATAAATTTTCATATTTTTCATATGACTGTTCAGTGTTTGTTACATTAAAAAAACATTGAAAAAAAGTTTAAAATTATTTTATTTTTATGGAAATAAATTACAAAAATATAGATAACAGCAGTAAGGCACTTTTGGACGTGACAAACAAAAACATCTGAATCTCTTTGGCACATCTTCAGATGACTGCTGAATTATTTACAATGAAAAATACTAATAATGGAAATAATGCTGTATATTACATATATACAATGTTGGAATGTATGTATGGAATCATGGAAAACTTAACAGTCCTTCCCTTGCTCTGCAAATGTCTGTGCTTTGTTTTAAAAGTGAGATCAAACAAAAGCTCGCTTCTTTTTCTAAATACAACAAAATTTAACAAAAAATATTTTTCATCATTCAAAAATAACTGCTGTAATTTATAAAATCTTTATAAAAAATTTACAAAATATTGAATTACGCTTTACTGTTTTACATGTTTATTGGTAGTTCGTATTTAACTATACTTTGTGCGCTCAATGCATGTCTATATTTAAGTTTGTATCACAGCTTAATGATTACTTTAATATAAAGTAAGGTATAATGTGTTAGGCCTTAAATCGTGACAGATAAAATTCACAATCTGTGCAGTAGTTGTTTGGAGACGTGGCTGCCTTACTGTTGCACAAATTACAATTCCCAGATGGTGGAGAACTTTCAGACACTGCATTATCTTGGCCACCGAAACTGTTACTCAAAATTGATATTTCCCCTTTCCCCGCTTCTTTGTGCTGTTGGTACACCCTCTCGAACAGCGGATTGGAAGAGAAGTCGATTTCGTCATACTCTGCGCAAGCAACTAAAACCACCTCGTCGGAAAATGTGACTGTCTTTTTGGGGCCAGACTTTTTCCTAGAGCCATCTGTCTCGGTGACAGGAATCGGCAAATCCGGTTCCAGTTGCTGGGAATTGGGATCACTGGTGGATGTCCGAATGAGTTCTATCCTCTGCATTGCTGTGGCGTAATCGGGAGGCTGCATTGGCCTCAAAGATCCGTTCGAGGTTTGACTGTGCTGGACAGTCTGTTTCAACGCCGATTTTATGACCCTGTTTGGAGGATTATCAGCAAAACTAACTGAATTTCTGGTAGTCGGCAGTTGGGAATTGTCCTCATTGTAATCCGATCTCACTTTTAAGGCTGATTTCAAGGGAGGGGTACAGGTTGGTTCGGTTAGGTTTGTCGATGGCGGCCTTGTTAGGTTAGGATGAATGGAAGTGTTTGAATTACTTCTGCTTTCAATGGTTTCTTGGGTATAAGTAGGAACACTAAATGTTGTGGAATTGTCATTGTAATCAGATCTTGCTTTTAAAGCCGATTTCAAGGGAGGTGTACAGGTTGGTTCAGTTGTGTTTGTGGATGGCAGCCTTGTTAGGTTAGGATGAATGGAAGTGTTTGAATTACTTATGCTTTCAATGGTTTCTTGATTATAAGTGGGAACACTAAATGTCGGGGAGGGTTGGGAGTTGTCCTTATTGTAATCGGATCTTGCTTTTAAAGCTGATTTCAACGGAGGAGTGCAGGTTTGTTCAATTGTGTTTGTGGATGGCGGCCTTGTTAGGTTAGGATGAATAGAAATGTTTGAATTACTTATGCTTTCAATGGTTTCTTGAGTATAAGTAGGAACACTAAATGTCAGGGAGTTGTCGTTATTGTAATCAGGTCTTGCTTTTAAAGCTGATTTCAATGGAGGAGTGGAGGTTGGTTCAGTTGCGTTTGTGAATGACATTCTTGTTAAATTAGGATGAATCGGAGTGTTCGAATTACTTCTGCTTTCAGTGGTTTCTTGGGGATAAGGCGGAAGACTAAACTTTGGTGTGTTAGTTCTAGGGCTGGCTGGTGTTTCGTTTTCTGGAGGAGGTGGGGGTAGAGAAGTGTCTTTGGGTTGGATGAGTACATTCTCGAACCTCGATGCAAGGTCTTTCACGCTGCTCAAAGTTTTTGCTTTACTAGGAGAGCCAATGCTTGGAGAACTTACTGCTTCAGAAGTATTCTCTGAGGGAAGCTGAAAAAAATATTAAAATATTTATTTTATAGTACTTTTCAAATCATTTAATTATAGCTAATACAGTCCTATTGGTACTAAGGGATTTATGAAACTGACATTTTGGTTTTGTGTGGTCTTCTATAACTATTATTTTTGCTACTCCTACAATACTCACCTTTTAGTTGTTAACCTCTTACGTAGCAGTAAAACAAAATCAAATATAAGTTTATATGCATTTTGAAAAAGATGATTTTTTTACTCTATACCAATACTAGTATTTTTGCAGTTAACTGGTTTAAGACTTAAAAAAAATTCTTAATGATGTTTAAAATAATTTACCTTAATCTTTTTTTTTTGTAATATAAAAAGTAGATTATGTATAATTTCAAAAATCATTCAATATAATTTACTTTTAAAACAAAGTATCAACTTAATTATAAGCTTTATTATATTTTTAAAAAAGTCAAATTCTTACAAAATAAGTGCATTTATGATTATTTTTTTCAAAATTAATTACTAGATTATTTTTTAAAGTTTAATACCCATAAAAGTGACTAATAATTATACACTCAATTCTTTTTCCAAAATAATAATATGGCAAATAAAATATAAAGTTTTTATTAAGCTATGTATAATATTCAAAATACAAATAAAAACTTACCTTCCAGTTCATTGTGCTTGTTTTATTTGGTTCTTTAACATTTTCAGGAACTGTAATAAAAAAAGTTTATTTAGTATATTGTGTTATATTTTATATATTAATTACATAATATTTTGGGCTAAAAAAGTATAATTTTATCAATGGTTAATTACTTAAATTTGGTTTAAATTTACCATGATGCTTAAATAATTTAAATGTATGATCATAGTTTAAAATATGATAGGAAATTTAGAATAATTACCTTTAAAATTAGTTAATTTCACTGGTATCTGTTCTGGAATATTCATTACTGGCTTTGGCAATCCATTTGGCACAACATCTGGTTTATTCAAAAACTGTTGTTGCTTGCTCTGTAATTCCTTTAGCCATGAAGTTCCTTCTCCTTGCAATGCTAACTTTGGGAGCATTGACAACTCCTTGCCTTCACTCGCTTGTTGTACCACATTCTGGTATTCATTCTTTTGCAGAGATTTGTTGAGGACTTGCTTCCTCTTGGCCTGTATCTCGGCTAGGAAGGGGTTCAAAGGCAACGGCAAGTCTTCCTTGTCTGAAGACTGCTCGTTTGCTTGCTGTGCCAGATTGTGACATGGCTCTGTGTTTTCTCTAGGGCTGGAAGATAGTTTTATTGGAGATAGAGATACTTGGGGTGACAGTACAGGAATGGCTGATGTTTTTTGTGGGATGCTTGGTTTGGTGGTGCATTTGGTGTCCGCCGAACGGAAAGGGGGTATTGGGGGCAGGTTGGGTTCGCTCTTCTGCAGTCCTGTCATGAATGGTATTTTTGATGGCTTGGCGCTGATTTCTGGCTTGGTCATCTCAACCTTTTTGTTCAGTGCCGGCAATGCATGGATAAGTTTGGTTTTGGGAATGACGGGTTGAATGTTGGGGGGACTCACTTTTACCAGCAAAGGTCTCTGTGAAAAGTCTTTCTTTACAAAGGCTCGAAGGGGCTGGTGGAATCCCCTGCTGACAGTTGCTGTGCCTCCATCGGGCTCAATCTTCTTTGCTTTCCCGTTTGGCTGTGCCACAGTAGGGGCTGAGATCACAGCATCGTCTAAAAAGCAGTCCATTGGATTTGTTGGAACCTGGTCTTCCCTAAGGTCAGGCAAACTCCTGTTCTTTCGCTTCATGAACCCTCCCATGAGTTTTCGCTTTATCTTATGAGGTTTCTTGTCTTGGGAAGGGATGGGTGAAAGAAGATCTCTACTGTTAAAGTCGATGCTTTTATTATTCCTATCACTTGTCACAGGCACTTGAGTAGGCTGCTTAGAAACCCTCTTCTTGGTGGCTTCCCCATCAGTTTTTGGCGGTGTGTCCTTCTTGCGTGTTGGGGACTTAGCCACAATCACTTCAATCGTTTTGCTGCCTTTCTCCATCGTCGGCAGGCTCTTTCGTTTGGGACTGTAGTCAGGCCTTCCCTTATACAAGTCAACATTCTTCAGCATGGTCTCATTCAAAGCATTAGAAAGACTGGTGTTCTTCCTCTGCATGTCCAGAAAGTCTTTGTACACCTGATCATCTTTCACCTTCAGAGAACCTGTCGAAGCATTCTTCTTCCTGCTTCCCTTCTTAGGCAGAGTCCCATAAATCTCAATGTTCTTCCCAAAGTTCTCTGTGTCGTCAGAATTAGGGTTGCTGTCTTTGCCACTCGCTTTGGAGCTGCCATCTTTGCTGTTCTGCCGACTGTGCCTGGAATGGGTGCTGTCTCTGCTTGACTGTCGACTGTGGTGTCCAGTGAGGCTTTTCTGCTTCCTCCTTTCATCCATTTCGTGGTCCTTCAGTCTGCGGTACAGGTTTGAGGACCGCATGACGCATGTGCTGTGCTTCATCTTGGCACTCACCAAAGATTTGGAGTTGTTGTAAGGGGCTTCCATTGCTGCCCTTGCTCGAGCTGTAAAGAACAAATGTATATAAAAAACTATGTACCAAAAGATATAAATTAAAAATTATTTTAGTATTTAAAAACTAAAACCTTCTTCAAATATTGAATCTTGTTTAAAATATTTTAGGTACCTTGCACTACTATCACAGTAATTTTAAGTATTTACGTTTAACATTTAGTTTTAACAGACGATTATTAAAAGATATTCTATTTTAGGTTATGTGTAAAATATTATCCAAACTATATATACTTAGTTAAAAAAATTGTGAATTGAACAGATTAATTAGTAACTGTGTTGTAAAATATCTTAATACTAGGGATGCATCGAACATTCGGTTACAATTCGGTATTCGGCCACTTTAGCCGAATATTCCGTTTGGCCGAATAGCTTTACTATTCGGCCGAATAGTGAAATTTAAAAATTTTCAACTTTCTTCAAGTTATCATCTTCTTAAACATTGAAAAATTCCCAAACCGGACTTGTTTTCTTTTTCGATAGACTCAAGTTCTTAAGTTTTTTTTCTATTTATAATGGTAAATCAAGCTTTACTCATGTTGCATTAAATAAACATGTCTCGTTAAAGCTTTAAAAAAACAATAATTACTATATTATCGACCACAATTGTAATTTTTTTAAATAAAAGATTAAAAAAATAATTTTGTAATTGTATAACAACATTGTAAGCCATAGCTTTATTATTTTTTTCTAATTTTCATTCTACATTGGATCTAAATACTTCTGTTTTAGTTTTCATACTTTCGTTTTCATGTTGGGATTTTACCAAGTTTCAAACACTTTCTAAAAGTCTTGTTTTAATAACAAACGAGTACTACCTTATTGTGCTTTCTTTAATTAAAAATTTAATAGCTATATCGCTTCAAAATTAATGTATAATAAATACAACTGACTTATATCTGTACAAAAAAATAACAATTGTTATGCAGGCCGAATATTCAGTATTCGGTATTCAGCCAAATTTGGTATTCGGTGCATCCCTACTTAATACTATTGAATTTTTAAATATATCATAAGAATTTTTCCGTTGACTTACCAGCAGCTGAGTCGCTAAGTAACGCAGCCATTACCAGATCTCCATCTTTTTCTTTTTCATGCGATTTTGCTAACAGAAGATCTGCTTCTGCACATAGTTTATCACAGTCTGGGGGACCTACAGATAAACATCAAAATACTTAGTTTTCTATATATTTTAGCTGTGTATTGTTTTTAAGTACATAAGTACATTCATTCTAAGCAGTAAAATATTTAAAACTTTTCATGATTACTAGGTCAAATAATATTTTATTTATACCTGAAGTATCTTCTGTAATCAGCTTCAATTTCTGGTCTAAGTCAGTAACATCTTCTGGCTGCCAATCTTCTGGTATTTGTGTCAATCTTGGTTCAAGTTTCACTGGAGATCCATTAACTGATGGGTAACTATCAGAACTGGATACAGAAAATGAGTCGTATCCATGATCAGATGTATTGGAATCAGGAAGGAGGTTCTTCTTGTTCAGTCCAAGCAACAGCCTAAAAAAAATCATAAGATATATTTATCGATAAGGTTTATGCCTGTTTATTCATTTCCCTAAATTATTTAAATAAAAGCCTCAGTTTTTCCTTTTACAAGGTTGGTTAGTAAATTTTTTAACCTTTTAGAGGATAGGGAAATATTTAGTAACATATACAAAAAAAAAGCCAAAACATCAGCCAATATTTCTTAAAGATTAGGTTTATTTAAAGTAATAGTTGTTTTTGATGGGAGGAATTTACCACACATGTGTGTGTGTGCTTAAGCTCATTGGTATAAATGGAATATGTACAAGGACCGCAAAAGTCCTTTACTCCTAGTGGATAAATTGGCCACAGATCTTTTAAATGTCCAAAAAACTATTTTTCAAAGTTTTAACAAGGGGGGAGTTTGTATAAAATTTGTTTCCATTGTTATTTGAGTAAAAAGTTCAGTTCATTAAACCTACCTTTTAGATGCAACAACTGTCAGGAAAGGATTTTCCACAGAGTTATTACTTGATTGACTATTCCTATCACTGCTCCAAGATCCTGAATCCCTCCTTGCCACTGGGTTTTCCGGAGGTTTCGGCAAGCTGACCTTGCCGCTAAGGGCGTTGTCAAACGACTCCAGACTACTGCTGCTATTCCTGTTCCCAACTGAGCTCTGGCTGTAGGACCTGCACAGTGACATGTGTCTCTTCTGGTGCTTCAGCACACTTTCCACGGCCTTCCTGCTGATGTACATGTCGCTGCATTCAGGGTCTTCCTCAGTGTATGCTGAATCGCTGTCTTTAGAGGCGTCAAAGTCTGCAGCATCTTTGGGAAAGCTCTTGGTCCTTGACAATGGTTGGTTAGAGGCGGCCAGCGATACCTCGTTCAGTTTGGTCATGTCTGCTGCGTTGAGGTACTGCAGGTTGCTGTATACAGGGGGCGGGGCTTGGCACTGAGGTTGCTTGAATTGTGGTTCTTGGCTGTATGAGTATGAGTAGCTGGTGTTGTATGAGGGTGAACTTGGGGGTGGTAAATGAGAGTTGTATGTGTATGGGATGTTGTTGTATAGGTCTAGGCCTCTAATTGTTAGTCCATAGGAAGGCTTCATGTTGGCTAGCTTTTTAGAGTTTTGGAACTTTAGGTATTGGTTTATCACAGCTTGTCTTTGGTTCACTGGGGAGGAATTGTTCACGTTGGATTGTGCAAAGTTGAAAGAATGGTCTAAAAATATAAAATAAGTTTATATTAAATAACTTTTCACAAAAACAGTCAATTATACTACAAATTTCAAGTAAATCTATAAAACCTAAATCTAACATTTTAAACTAATTCAAATTACATTTTAGTTTAACTGTCAAAATTGTGTGCTGAGTGCTGCCTAAACTATCATAAAATTTGCTTTTAATTATGAACATGTGATTTACATTTTCAATTTCAACAATTCACAAAATCTGTCGATTTTACTACAGAATCTAGATCTATCAGTAAAATCTAAATATAAAATTTTAAACAAATTGGAATTGAATTTTATTGTCAAGTTGTGTGCTAATTGCTTACTAAAATATAAAGACTGTTTTAAAACTATGATTATGTCAGTTTTTTAACATTACAATTTCAAATTATATAATTTAGTTACATTGTAGCATGAAAAACTTTTTAAATTTTGTTTTTAAATGCTCCACTACTAATAAATGAGTTTGGCAAACAAAAATTACCTCTGCTTGGCGATATGCATGAAGAAGTATCAGGACTTGCAAATAAAAGCAGAAGTGGTTGAAATCTTCCTCTCTGACATTTTTCCACAACCTGGTCCCAACTGGGTCCAATCTATAAAGTCGAAGTTCCATTTTTAGTTCTAATTTTAATTTAAATTTATTTACTTATACTTGCTAAATTAAGTTGAGAAATTACATCAATACTTATAGTTATAAAAAACTATTTTTTAACATTAATTAACCTTTTTTTCTACCAAGGTACATATTTTAAAGGCTAACATTTTTCAAGTATTAATTAAGATATTTTAGATAGTGTTTTCACATACTGATAGTATAAAGGCTCAAAAATTACCTCTTGGACAGTTGCATCATCAAAATAGATCCAAACTCTTAGTTTTGTATGGTAGAAGAATGTTGAATAGTGTTTCCCATAGTATGTCACTACCCCAACCAATTGGTGGATTGTTGTATTGGCCCATTTGACATCAAATACATCATGAAACATCTATTTGAAACAAATGTTTACATTAATAAAGTTAAAAGTTTGACACATAACACACAAATACTTTTTAAAGTGAGTGAACAGGCCCCAGTGAATGAACATTTGGTAAATATAAATAAAAAATAAGGATTGAAAATCATTCCACTAGATGGATTGGCAACACTGACTTCCACATGTAGTAGGAAGCCATCTGACATATGGTTGGTTGTCCTGGTAATTATGTCCTGATGTTTATTCACTGGCTAAGGCAGCGCCTTAAATGTTCATTCACTGTTTAGTCTACCTATGTAGTTTTTAAAGATATATCTATTTAAAAGAAAAGTAGCATATGTTCTGTTACAACATTGAACGTTGACACTTTTTTGACTTAAGTATAGATATACAGTTGTGCCAGGCGAATATTTTGCGTATTCGCACTGCAACAACATTTTAACAAAAACTTTACAGAATTCAGGAAGTTAAGTTTTCTTACATCTTGTAACTGTAAGTAAATTCCAATGCTATGGAAAACATCTGTGATGTGCTGCAAAGTTGGTGATTCTGAATCCCAGACAAGGCCGATGCTCACTAAAATAAAAAATTATCATTAGATATTGACTTAAAACCTAAAAGGATATTTTTATCATTATTAAATTTTTCACATGCGTAGCATTTATCAATTGTATATCGTTTATCATGTCAATTATATTTGTTTTAAAATTGTTAATCTAACGTTGTAAGGAAAGTTAATAAATATTACATTCATAAAAGAAAAGGCAAACTTACCAACTTCAGGATAATTCATCAAGGTTTTCTTTGCCTGAATTTTCTCTCCACAACCACTCTGTTATAAAAAAAAAGATGTTGTTAAACAAATATTTTAGATGCAAATTTAAAATTTATTTAAAAGTGCAATTTTTCAATATGTTATATTGCTTAGCCTGGCATGATTTCCTGGTTTCAGTGATTAACTTTCCGACTGGAGTCATCATTAAATTTTGAGAAATCATATTTTATTCACATTTTGTTGTTGTTAGAAAAAACTATGAATGCTTATACAGAGACTATTTGCATATTTTATAGCTAAATACATGAATACTAAACTGCACTGCAAACTGTATGTCTGGTCACATTAATAATGTCATAAAATTATAATTATTAAATTTGAAGTCGAAACTTACTGGGCACTCTCTGACCTCTCCCATCTCGCCAGCTAATCTTAACAATTTTCCAAAGAAATTAGAAGCTGTGCAATTTGGATCTTGCTGCTGAATGTCCATTGCTTTGGCACTGAAAAAATCAAATAGATATTAAGATTTTTTTTTAAAAAAAAGATGTACATTAACTTCTGAGGGATGAGACATAAAAACTTGACTGTCAGGTTTCCAGCGCATAATTTTTTTCTAAATTTTAAAGTGTGTGAAAAATCATTTATAATTATCAGCTGCCAAAATATTAAAAAAATTAAAGGAAATTAAATGTTTTGTAAAAGATGAACATTTTAATTTCATGCCATGTACACTTAAGCCAATTTTCTTATCTCCTCAAAGGGTTAATTGTCCTTAGCAACTTTTCATGTAAATATGTTTAAAAAGATTGCAATTTTTAAGTAACTTACCACAAAGCTGATGTGGTAACATAATGCACCATTTGGGTGAAGGGCAGTGGTTCTGAGGAAGCTGAGCAATTCTGGCACATTCGCTACAAAAAACAAAAAAAAATATAAATAAAATTTCCAATTTGACTCTTTTCTCTCCTCTCATTTAACTGATATTTAAAATGGTGTATTAGCCCTACCTGTTCCACCAGTGTCATGGCGAATTTCTGGTGGGGTATGCAGTATGCGTTGCCACATAAGTCGTCTACTTCTTGGTTGGCAATGTGGACATGGATTCGGAGAAGAATGTTTTCCTGTAAAAAATATAATGCAGTTTAGTTATTTGTTTAAGAATAGCATTTAAGATCATTATACAGAACTATGTTTAAACTTAACTAGTTCATTGAAATTTCTTCTTAAAATATAACTCCAGACTAATTGATGTAATGAGTATACCAGTATGAGTTTTTAAAATGTCTTCTAAAAATTGCTATTAAATGACCGTATTCAAATTCTATTTCGAAGTTTATTATTAATTATTAGTATCGATCGAAATCAACTAAAACTAAAGGATTCAAATACAAGATTCTCTGCGCAAATAGCCCTCGAGTAACTCTAATGCGTCGATTATTCAACCAACAAGATTTCCTAATTTTTCTAAAAATATATAAATACAAGTTGCATTTAAAGATGAAAGTTACTTTAGTAATATATAAGAATTGAAGGAATGCACTTACAAAGCATTCGGCCGCATCGTCCATAAAACCCATTTGAAATCTTCTTTGATCACAGAAAGTTTTAGCCAGGGCATGTCTTAGGGCATCTGGTGGAAGAGCAGATTCCTGGCTGTATTGGAATTGGGTGAAAAGCTCCTGCAATGGCAAAGGAAATTTATTTAAACATTTATCTTTATAAAAAATAAATTTTTGTGTGCTGTACATTGAATGGATTTATGCTAATTGTTTCAACTCGTATTCTACAAGTATTTATTTTTTTCTAATGAACACCGCAAGTATTTTCATGAATCAAACTGTTGAAATATTGAATTCGAAATAGTAACGATTAAAATATTTTTGGAGAAACAATCAAATTTTTTGGCATTTAATTGTAAAAAAAAGTCCTAGTTCTTTATGCTACCATTATTAATAATAATGTGAAAAAGAACATCCACTTCTGTATTTCCTGTTTCTCTGCAACAATAGCATTGCCCTTCTTATCATATAATAATTTTGTGACTGATTTTTTTCGAAAATTGTTCATATATTTCTACCAAGGTTCATCAGTCATCACAATTATTAGAGTAACACTTCATCAAAACACAGTCTCATATCATATGAATAAAAGGCAATTGAATGTGTGCTTTAGTTTAATATAAAGTCCTTTGATTTCATAACAATATTAGAGCCTTGTTATAATTCATTCTCTTCCTCGTTCTATACGTTTTTAAAAGGAATAGACGAACGCGTTTCCATGGTGACCTAACATATGGCCTTGCCTCCCAACCACCATATAATTCAACAGATGTGACCCCCACTATGTTGGTATTAAAATATCATGCGAAAAAAATATAATAGAAATAGGAATAACTAAATAAACGGCCATGGCAGGTAAATGTTCCATGACATAAAGTATTTGGATAGTATGATGCTGGAAAGAAGAAAAATTATAATTGTATAGCAGGTTAATAAATAAGCACAATATAGTTTGCAGTAGAGCTTTACAGGTAGATAATGGCTTGTCCTTATGTACAAAGCATTAGAAACCTTGATCAGCATGCAAAACTTTTGAAGATTAATTTTTTTTATTGCTTTATAATGCTGATTGGAATTTTTCGAATTCAGTTTGGTTACCACATAATTTTTTATATTTTACTCGATCAATATTATAATATTTTAAATATGCTGTAAGAAGCCAACAAATTAGAAAAAATACTGCCAACTTAAAAATTTAAAATATGCCCTTAAATAATTGATGCGTATGTCCAATTTAGTGATGCTAAATGAAATGATGTAACAAATTATCAGGCGGAAGTTTGGGATGCGGAATGTAGATCAAAGTCCTTGAAGACCTTCGGTTCCCACGAGCGAAACGCAACGGACATCAATCGGCCTTGAAGTTTCCTTGTAGACTTTGTCTCTAATGGAAATTAGTATTAGCAGAGCAGGTGCCTCTAAACCCTTCCCATAAGCAGAAAAATCTTCTCAGCAAAAAACAGTCCCAAGGAAGAAATTGAACTAAAACAGCCATGTGCTGCGTGTGGGAACGAAAAAGATCCCACACACTGGGCAGTTACAACATTTAGAATTCCAAAACAATATCAGCGCCATCAGCGTTTTTATTTTATGATACAAACAAAGGATTGAAGTTTCCAAACTTCAATCAGCAATTTTTCTCAAGTGCTGTTTAGAAAATGCGATAAATGAATTTAATGTCAGTGTTAGAATATGAAGGTTTAAGATTTGACAAATTATATAAAGTGTGCTGTGTGTGTCGTTTTTAGAATTTGCGTGATCCGGTTATTACCAAATTTATTCCGTAAACTCATGTTTATGCCTTTTTGAAAAATTACATGAAAATACGCATGGCAGAAAATACTTACTTTTAAAGCACAGAATATACAAGATTCTGCCATGCAGGAATGACCAGAAAGCTCTCGAAAACTCCTTCTAAATGCATCCAAGTGCCAAAGAACCTGCAAATATAATTTAAATTTGTTTCAATTTATACTTCAATATAATTTGTGAGACATCTATTTTTTTTTTACTTTTAATAAATACAAAAACTATGTCGTGGAAAAATTAAAAGCATTTAAGTTTTTATTGATAAAAATGACTTATAAATTTCGATACGACGAAAAACTCAATTCATTTCCAAAGTACTTCAATTTCCTTTTAATTTATTTTAAACACTCAAGGTTTTGTGATTTTTCAAACAATCGAATCGTTAAATCTTCAATGTCTAATTCTAATGTATTTCCTGTTTCCCATCCGTCCCCCACATTTAACGAACAATAAGCTGCATTTTAATTAAAATAGTGTATTACAACGAAATCTGGCTGTGCTATACTTATCTCAGTTTTAGTGATCTTGACCTATTTTATCTAATGCCAAGTGCAAATGATCAACTTTCCTTCTGGTACCACTGAATCAACACATTTATATTCTTTACATAAAAGGTAGGTGCTCTGCAATTTAAATACAGTGCACTTGAAGGTATATCTTACATAAACTGTTAGAGTTTATGAGGGTTTTCTTTTTTTACCCAAGGTAGGTAGAAAATGTTTTAAATTCAATGCATTAAAACTAGATGATAAGTGCTATTAATTTGTAAACAGACATTTCATTATTTTATCATTTCAAATTTTCTTCTGCACTTGTTTTGGTTTTTCAATTACATTTTAAGTTATAACCCTTTCTAAAAAATTTTTGTTGTATATAAATAACTTATAGGTCCAGATTATAGTTTTCGATTATTATATCTTCGCATGCGAATTAATTAGAAATCAATAATAGTATCGTTTATTTCAGAGAAACACAAAGCTCAAACGTTTACTTTCTATAATTGCAAGCAATCGAGATCAATTCAAAAGCTCACAAACGTAAACAATGACACTTCATGTCGCACTACAATCGCACTTGTCTCACAATGTTTAAACGTCCTGGATTCTTGGAAACAATGATGAATTGGTTGAACTACATTGCAAAACTATTCTAGCCATCTCCGTTTGAGGAACCATTAGGCGTCTGTCCTATCCCGCGTTATCGGACAGGTAAGAAATATTCTACAAACAATTCGGTGAACCAGTTTTCGATTACCCAAGGCAATGAGCATAGTCAATATAGTTATCGGTTTGAAGTCTGCTCCAGCTCCAGATATAGTTTTGCTTACAAAGCTCTGTGTATATTTAGATTATTAGGATTTTTTTTTTTAATTTTGAATATCCATTAGGCTCAAGACAATGGTGTTCTAATGCTTGCTATCAATGTTAGTAAGAACGTGTTCCTCGCATTATGGTTCATCCCATGAGCTGTAGCCTTTATCAAAAAGATTATATTTACATTGTGCTAAGACTTTAGTAGTAAGTGAAATTGAAAGGACTCTACTAATGTGTTAGGAACTTCCTTTTAAAACATTAATCCTTTAAGATGAAAATCACGGTTTTGCTAGATATATACTATCTTATCTCTTCATCTACTTTCTATAGATTAGCTAATGTACGCAAACTTTAAAATAGCAATGATATATTATATTTAAGTAGGTAGGACTGCTTCAATTAAAATAGTTTTACTATCAGCGGTTTTTTTACATATAAAAGTATCTTTATGTATTTCCAATGTACTTTGTCATTTTATAGATTAAAATTTTCACTAGAAAATAATAAGTATTATATAAATGCATCGTTATAAATTATAACTATGCATTTTTAAGATTTCCTCGTCATATGGCTAAAGACAAAAAATATCAACGAACAATAAAACTCCCTTAATCAAATTCGGGTAAAATAATTACATTGTACAACATAAACAAAAAAAATTTCCAGCACTAAAAGTTACATTTGGACTTGTCATTGTGATGATAACAATACTTCAATTGTACTACGACTCATTTCATTACTTTAAATTGGGATTTCAATCTCCGAAAAAGTCAACAGCAAAAAAAGTCTTATTTGAAACAAATGAAATGATTTAGTATAAGACCGCGAAGAGAATTAGTTCCCACAGTAGAATCTGGAGGGCCTTTCTTTTTTTTTATTTGTTTTCATGCATGAGTGCTGACTTTGATTAGGAGAGAAGAGTCTGAGTTGAAACAAAATAATAAGACTCATATTTTGTGATGTTTTGTTTCCCCTCCTCTTCTAAATTGACGGGAGACTGGCAATTAAACAAAAAAAATCGACGTTTTAGTAACGGTATCTTTCAAACTGAAACTCTATGCAAGCTGCCTTTTAAATAAGAAATTTCAAATAGAAGAATAAATAAAATTCAATAACATTTCTTGCATAGTAACAAGAGAAATTAAAAAAAATTATAAAATGCTAAATTTCCTTAAAAGTTATAAATTTTAAGCGAAAAAAAATGCTTTGGTTTCATATAAAAAATCTCTGTGCCCATTCAGTTAGTCCCTAGTTACTTTTAACTATTTATTATGTTACACTATCTTGACGGATAAGAAGTGAAATGAAATGTCATTTCTTCAATGTGAATCAGAATTTATTTTGTGAAAAACACTTATTAAAAAAGAGCCTCAATCAAGAAGCTACAATAGTACCCAATAATTAATTACTCAATATCAAATTAATATACTGTTTATATTTCTTTACTAATAGAAAATAAAATGACTTATTTGCATTACTAACCGAAGTTGTTCACGCTGATTTGATTATTTAAAATATTAATTTAGTTTATTTTATCATTAGATAATACAGGAAGAACAAAATTGTCAAGTCACTATATATATGCCAATTGATGAAGCATAAATTTCACTAATCTAAAGACCCACATAACAGATTGCAATGCATTTCCTAGCCGGATTTTTTAAGTTACACAAGGCTGGAGAACGGAAATAGATATTGCCCCAACACCCACCATTAAAAAAAAAACCTCTCAACAAAAGAAAATGGCGACTGTTAAACGTTATTACCAAGCTATATGCCCTATCTATGGTCTGTTGGTTGCTTTGCGTTCATTGTTCTGTCGTGATTTTGAGCGTTCCACCATGGAACAGAATTTTCTGATATATTCGGCCGACCCGCTTACCCACTATTTAGCGTCGTCAAGGCACCATGCTTCCTGTGCTTTGGATCACTTCGAACGTAATTGGAAAATGCAGAGGGTTCTGCGTTCTACCTTCTGGTTTAGGATAATGATGTTGGATATCATAGATTTTTCAATTTTTATACTCGTTATAGAACGATTGGGAATTGGAAGTTTAATTAAGAAAGTTTGGACTGACTTGGGAAAACAAATGAAAAGAATTACGAGTTACACTTATTTCATATGTTAGTCAACGTTTTATTTTTAATAGCAAATAATTATCTGCGAAAAAGAGTTTATATTTATAAGTGATTATTACCTATATTCCCTAGATTCATTTACTTACATTTAATTTGTGTGAATGGAGTACAATGGAATAGAAGTTTCATCTATCTGCAATGAAAGCTGGAACTCATGTAATTTGTCTATTAGGCATTAAGGTGCATTGAAAGCCAACTTGCGATGTAAAAAAAAAAGTCTACGTCCTCGAATTCGCGAAAAAAAAAAGATTTTTTGAAATTGGAACCTCATTTATACTTAAAAAAATGTACACCAATCAAAATAAGAGAATAATAATAATGGTTTATAGAACTCATTATCATTTTGTCTGCAAATGTGGGGGTGTAAAAAAGAAGAAAAAACTCTCCATATTCAAATCTACCTGAGAAACCCAACCACCTTTTGACAGGTAGAAGTTGCTGCTGTTACTACCCGACGCCAGAGGGACTGCATGGGGTCACACACGGCCAACGCAGGCCTCCAGAAGAAAACATTTTACTGCTTTGGTTGATTCTTGATTTTTTTTTAATGGCCGGTGAGAACCGGTTTCAGGTTTGGCGGGGTCTGTTTTATTGCGGCTGACGGCGGGCCAGGTATGAAAAGAGGCTTTCAGTTTTGTCAAGTTTTCTTCTTTCTACCTGGATTCGTTTTTCTTGAAGAAGACCACGAAAATTTTATGGCCCTGTATGATGGAGAAGCGCGGTGTCGAGGAAGCTGGTTTGAATTGTTAGAGTACGTTTTTTTTTCAAATATGGAAGTTTTAGATTTGAGTGCGGGTAAAAAAATTCCATCATAGACAATTGAAAAGTTTTAAATTAGTAAAACACACAAAAAGGCTTCTTTTTCTCGTTTTAAGGTTATTAATTTTACAAAATAAAAATGTCCTCACATCAGAACAAGATTGGAGAAAGAAAAATTGGTAATCAAAGACGACGAAATTTTGCCCAAGTCCACCGGCTAATAGGAACTTGTTCAAAGTCTTTGGCGATGTTCTACATTTGGTCTTTATATATCTGTGTTTCAAAATGGAAATGAGAGGTTCTCCGATTATTATCCTTAGCGCGAGCCGAATTCAACACCTCAAAAATAATATTCCTATGCTCCCTAAGTGCTTACACCTGCTATTTGTATGTGGGACATCATCTCCAAGTCACTGATGATGGCGATCTCTCATCAGAAGATCCTAACCTTGGTGTCAAGAGCTGTCACCATTCGTGAAGCTATTTAAATTTTGCTCTGACCTTCATTAGGATGGCACCTGCTTAGTATTCCCACCAGTAGGGTGCCTAACTCTTCTGTTCATTATCAACCTGCTGCGAGCCTATTTCTTGCATAACGCGAACGTGCCGAAAAACTGGTAGCGCCGGTTGCAGATTTGCGTGCGAAGCCAAATCTTCGCGGGCTTTTTTTTATATTCCGACTTAACGATCAGTGGCAGAAATCATGACTGACGAAACTAAAAAAAAACAAAAACACGAGACAACCACAAACACGACGTCGAGGTGAGATCGGTTAATGCCCCCGAGGTTTCTTTTTATAATAATAGCCCACTAGTTTTCGGATCACGAGGGAATGGCCAACTACAAATCGTATGCTTCAATGACTGTGACTCTCCAAGAATAGGTCCGTTAGTTAGGCAGAAGACCAAAAAGAAAAAACAATAATCAAAGTTAAACTTAATAATGAGTCTCCTAACAACTAACAATCTCTGCGTTCGTTAATTGTTTAATCCCACGAGTGGAGGAACGAGAGGTCTTTGTCTTCTTTTTATTCGGATGGTTAAGTCCATGTGTAACTTTGTTGAGGCAAGAGAGAATAAGTAGCTTACTAAAGCAAGAACACCTGTTTCTGGATGAGCAAAAGATTGAGGCCCATTTATTGTTACACCTTCACAGTGGCGCGGCGGTAAAACTAATTCTTCATAATAAGCTAACGAAGTGTGACGTTGTTATTTCGGTGAGTGGGTAAAAATCTCCAGTAATCTAATTAACAAGCAAGTTCTGGCTTTTTTGGTTTTACTTTTAATAAAAAAACGGTTCTTTATTCTTATAATTAAAAAAACTGTTGCCTGACCAACGAATTTTCATTTGTTTTCAGCTGCTAAAATCACGTACCATAATAAATGTTTAACAAGCTTTACGTTTTTGATCATAGTAAACCTTAGAATTAAAGAGAGCATCTACGTGATGAGGTATTTTTAGAAAGGTTTGGATATAATTGCAAAAAAAAATCAGTATTATAATAATAAAAATCTTTCAATGATACATAATTATAAAATAAAATTCGAAAACAAACAAGAGGTATTGTAAGGTACTCGGTACTCGGGTATTGATTATGTTAATAGATTAAGATCGTTAAACATGTATTCCCTGGAAAATAGGAGAACAAGGGGTGATTTAATTCAGTTGTTCAAGTTCATTAAACAGGGAGACATGGAGGGCTTAGGTTTTACCTTAAATAGCCGGACCAGAGGGCATGGTCAGAAGTTGAATAAGTCATGCTTTAGAAGGGAAGTTAGAAAACATTATTTTTACAATAGAGTCGTCAATGAGTGGAATGCTTTACCAGAACATGTTGTGTATTCGAAGAGGGTGGAAGATTTTAAGAAGAATCTTGATAACTATTGGAAACTGGTAAAGAATTAGATTTATTTTGGACCAACCTTGCTGGGCCTCTGGCCTGTTGTTGGTCGACAATTTTTGTATTTGTATTTGTATAAAGTATGAGCATGGAGTAATGTAAAAACTAAATTTAAGAAAGAATTTTTGTAAACTGCATCATTAATAAAAAAAATAACATCAAACAAACTTTATTTTGCATAATCTTCAAGAAATTACCTTATTTTCATATCTAAAAATATATCTTCTTATCCAGCTCTATCTCTTCTATATTAAAACAATTACGCATATTCAATTTCAGAAAGATGTTTTATTTTTGCGGTCAGCTTTCAAATGCAGTTTCCTATATCATTTTCTTTTTAATTCTACAAACCCATTGTTATACTTTGTCGTATATAGGTTTATTACGGAACGGCTCTCTGTAATGATGGTCATTCAGAGTTCCGTCCGTCTACATTATTACGTTTATGTTTGCGGAAGTTGTAGTATGCCGAAATAAAAGTAAGTTTTTTGTTTCCGTTACAAAAAAACGTCAACAATATTTTTTTTTCTGCCATTAAGTTTGCTGTAGTTGTAGAATTTAATATTATGATAAATGCACATTCGAATGAATGAAAAAATATTTCATGTAATGTATAAATTAAACAAAATTATGTTTTTCGTGTAAAAAGTAATGAATCTGTTACATCACTTATTTACATGGAGCTTATGCATTAGTTTTGAAACGGCAACCTCTGCGAAAGTACTACTTTGCCATGAAGCATTTTTTTAACACCCATGATAATTGGCATAACAACTGAATAAAACAAATTAGAAAGAAAAATGGTATCCTGTCATTTAATAATTGATAAATTTTAAAAATAGAGTCCCCTCTTCATAATATTGTGAAATAATTAAATATTATAATTAAATAAAAATATAAAGCTCTCTATTCAAATTCTTGTATGACGATTCTCATACCTGGTGAAAAAATGCTTACATGGCAAAACAATATTTCCTCAGTGACTGTCATTTCAAAATATATATCGGGATTCGAATCCGGAATCTTCTGCCTAGCTATCCAGCCCCTGGCCATCCATGCAGCGAGTTTTATTGATTGGTCTGAACTTTACCTATTGTTTATTTCTAGCCCACTACAGGTGCTTAAAAAACTCAACCGTTGCATTGGGTGCCTACTCAGGTGTCGGCTCGTCACTTGACTGTGGCTCTAAATTACGACGTCGATCGCCAATAGTGCCTCATGGAAGCGACATATATTTCATACTTGGTTGGTTTGGTAGACATATTAAGAGTACACGGGAAGAACCGATTGATTTCTTTAGAGTCTTTCCGTAATTGTCTCTGCTTGGCTGACATTGGCGACCGGAAACCGGTTTTTCTTATGGTTCTTCATTTGCGGTACAAACGTGTGACTCGTTCCACTCAGCTCTGGCGTGAATTAGGGTTACCGCGAAAGATAAACAAAGCGAGTAGCCGGCTTCTTTACACCAGTTTAGGCGATTTCTCGCTGTCATCGCCAAAGAGGCTATTGAGGAAAGCCTTGTACGAAATCAATCGGTTCTTCCCGTGTACTCTTCATATATTCTCAGGCTTGTGTTTTTGGTCGAGACCCGCTTATAAACCTTCGTCAAGTAAGACAGACACAACACACACATATACGTGGCAGATGCTGCCATCTATCGCGCGCTACCTCCACAATTTAGACATATGCCCCTGAAGGGGAGGGAAATAGTCTCCAGGGACCTATACCCGTGGGAACCACCCACAGCACTTTCGGACCCAACAGATTTAACCCTTTTGCTACGAAGGATTTTTGCTTCCTCGTAATATTTGATAGGAATAACATTATCGAATCCTTAGTTGTTCGGGCGTTTTGGGGTGCTTCAGTAACGAAAGGGTTAACGAGCACGCACTCGACAAACACAAACATCCATGCCTTATCGGGATTCGTACCCGGTCCCAGAGGCTCCAATAATTAGCATCTTAACCATTGCGCCGCCTGGTCGGCTATTCATTCTTATTCTTACATCTATTTATATTTTTATAGTGTTATCAGTATCTTACCTGGACGGCACTGTTGAGGAAGCAGTTGTTTTGGCCGGGCATGTTGAGGAGTCCCTTGTTGGTGACGGTCGTGTTCTGTCTCGGGGTCATCAGGAAGCTGATGTCCGTCCCGATCTGGCCGATGGGAACGGGACCGGGCGCCATTGTGAGGGATTCGCCGAAGTGCCGTTATAACCGACACGCCATTGTCTTGGACCTATGACGAAATTAATAAAATTAGCTAAGTTTGATTGGTGTCAAAAAAATTACAAATCAGATATTATTTTGGAAAATCCACGTGTCCAACTTTTCCTTGCTTTCGGAGAGAAATGTTTATGCACGCTAAATAGTGCATAAGAATTCGATATGTCCATTGCAACTTATTCTTCTGTATATTACTCGACAATAACTACACTGTTAAACTGAATGTGGCAGTTGGCAAGGTGTCTTCCCCGTGAACAGATTCCCCATCCGTAGAACACAGATGTTTGGAACTTAACAATAGCACAGCAATGGTGTGAAAAAGGGGTTATATATGTGATGATGTTAGTGTCTCTTTTGTTATTCCTGAAGGACTTCCACGGAAATTGTAGGAAGGATTTCCACTACATGGTCCCTCAAGTTATCGTTTGTCTAAACTTTTGAGACACACTAACTATATGTGCTACATTGTACACGTCGCTTAGGGATGTCTCACCTTTTCATATTGCAATTTACCTAAACCCCCTACCCAGCAAACCACCCTACCCCAACGGGTTATATTATACCATATGAAGATTTTTTCCATGGAGATTCGGCCCACGGGGAATGAACCGTTGGCAAGCCCGTGAATGGCAGTGGGCCACTAGGCGATTCACAAGCTCAAGATTCATCGACCCAAGGCGATTCAAAGCTTTGAGGTGCCAAATAGGATAGAATTTTCATGCAAAAAAATGAGTCATTTAATACAAAAAGAGTTTAATTTGAATCTGTACGAAATTAAGATGTTAAAGATGCAAAAAATCTTCGTACCTAACACTTAATTCGCCACAGTAAATATTTTATGCCCAAAAAATTATTACATAACGGTGGTGCCAATGGTGCTATGTTTGTTTTTTAAATGCTTAAAATAACTTTGATGCAAAACTCACTCAATAATTTAGTAAAAAAGCTCAACTGGATCATTGGTTATTCCTTTCAGTCCCAATGACAATTTGGCATTATCATTTTAGAAAAATTTTCGGATCGTCTATAGCCATTTATGATATCAAAAAGCACATCATTCAATTCTTCAAACTTTTTCTATCGGAAAATATTTTTTATTTATCGCAATAGATGTCAGCCCTATTATTATTTTTTAAAATTATGATCAGAAACATGATGATGCCAAATGGCATTACTAGGACTGAAAGGGTTAAATATTAGTTCAAACTACAAATGCCATGCCCAAGCTCATCGCACCCAATTTAAATCTCAGCTGGCGTGTTACACGTTGGAACTAATCTTCAAATAACGTTAGAACTAATCATCAGACATGGCTGCGTGTGGAACACCACCAATTTCTCATTTACGATTACCAGTGCCGTTGCATAGCACTCTCGAAATGGCTTTTTTTTATTCGCAATTTCCCCCTAGAGATCTGCGGGACATTTTGTCGAGCAATCAGACTATCATTAGAGGGGGGATGTGGTGGGAAAATACTCGTACACGTGTCTAAATATACTCACTGGTAAATGTTTCGTTAATCGAAGTACACGCGAATTGAATTTTGAACCTGTGATGAGAAAATGTGAGTGTCTGAAATATGTTTGGTTAGTCTGGTAATAGTTGGGTTTAGTAGATATGGAAGTCCGTGTTTTCTCAAACTTAGAAGAGATATTATATTTCAAGTTACCACTTTTTTGGAAACAGTTAACGATTAAAAAATCAACATGTTATTCTTCAATAAATAACACGTTTTTATTAAAATTTAGAATCACACTTTACCATGATCTTCCTGGTAAAATTTTCTGAACCAGCACCCTCTCTATATTTAAATATCAATAAATAATGCTAAGTAAAATAATTTAAATATCAATAAATAGTTAAAATAATTAAACAAATATTATGTACCCAATTTCTACATATTTACGTCAATGACTTTTTTTAAAAATCCGAAATAATACTTTTTCTCCACTTAGAGTATCCTCATTTACAATCCTTCTAACACATACTCCAATCCACTTTTTCCCCCCAACGAATGTCATTCAGGTAAACTTGTTCACAAAAAGCTAACGCCTAATGGATTCTAAACAATGCATGTAATATTCAAAAATAAAAAATAAATAATAATGGGTGTATACAAGAGTTTGGCGCGTGCCTCCATAAATTATCCATTTTACTCATTACTTTTTTTATGTGCAATAATTTGGCGAGTGTGCTTGCGTTCGAAAAGCAGCCAGGTATTGTTCGATGAGTGATCGACATCAATGTAATAGGGGAAATGTAGGGCGCTGGGTTCAAAGGGCTACAGATTGGGATTTTGATCGAGGCGATCGGATTTATAGCACCTGTTGGTGGAACGGAAGTCGGCTCTGTTTCAGGACAGTAAGGCTGTTTTGATGACAGAAGCAGCGGAATTAATTCGGCTGAGGCTTGTATTTACTGCAAAATTAAGTGATGATGGCTCGATACTAGCTTTTTGAATGTTAAATAGATAGCAAAGCTGAATCCACAAATTATATAATGTTTTGAATGAAAATTCAACTCGGCATTCAGAAAACATAATAACACATCATTTTACTAACACTACCTAACATTTATTTTGCTCAGCTTAAAGCTATAAACCATCTAAAATGAATAAAAATAATGTGGTTTAAAAATTAGCATTTAACTTGTAAAAATGTGAAGTGTGTAGAAGTTCAAGTAAAAATTACACAGTTTAAAAAATTTTTGAAGCTTATTTAAATTAATTCATAAACGTTTGTTAGTACATAAGAGATGTTTGATAGTAACGAAGTACACCTGAGATATGTCAAGAGGTTCTTGCAACAATAAGTTTACTACAGCTAGATTAGACTGCTTTGTAACGCTTTCACACCACTACTAATATTATATTATCGTATACGTTCCCTATATCAATAGACACCGCCCCCTAACCACAAATATGCATTAAAGACCATTACCGTCTTTAGTCCATGGTCCACCCTCCTTTTGTTCGAAAAACTAAACTCGCCCATTCTAATTGACATTGTGTGCTTGTTTATTTTCGGAAAAAAGAACTTTTGCTCTTGTTTATCTCTCTCCACGTTCACCCTGACACCGACCCAAGGCCTGTGAGAAATAGTAGAAGAAATAAATCCCTATCCATCGACGAAATCCAGTTTCGAACACTTCGAACGCTGGTCTTTATTATTATTCCTTCCATAAAACGTGACCCGCGATACTCAAGGTGAAAGTCTGGACTGGAGGCACCTTTTCGGGTCGGAAAACAAAAGGTAATCCACCCACCAGCGGTGAGGTAACTGGGCCAATGAAAGACGGCGAAGGAAAAGCTCAGCGACCCAAACATGGCGGCCATCTTGGAATATTGTACTACCCCCCAACCACGATGCGTCACCATCGTTATTATTTTGTGGTCAAGTAACCACAAAAGAACCTCCGTAACGCATCAAAGGAACTTATCTTGAGGTTCGATCTAGGAACATCAGTCTTGGTTTCTTTCATTATTATTATCACTTGTTTATTTACTGCGTGTTCAGTGGTGAATGGTGATGGCCATTGGAAAGGTTCTCAACAATGAACGTTAGAGATATGAGCTCAATCGGATGCGATTCCAAAAATAAACCTGGTTTATAATTCGTTATATCGCTCTTCCTGTAAGACAAGCAAAAAGGCGCGATATAAGGGGAGACTTGAAAAAATTGGTTACTTATGATTTATTCGTGTTTTCGAATGCCGAGTTGTCATGTGAGAGAAAGAAAAAAGCAATACTTCCAGTACCTTATATGTATTTTATATTAGGCAATTGAAAATAAAAAGTTGTAAGGAAAAAAATATAATTTTAACTTTATAATTTCCTCTTGCTAATAGTACTAGAAATTTAAACCACAAAGCAAATCCTTATGCATTGAGTGTTCTTGCAAAATTTAATAAGCTACGAAACCGCAATAACATTCGCGAATTCATATAGAAACCCCATTAAAGTGTTCATAGAAAATTTACATTTCCTTCACATGTAAAACAGAAAACACTGTCTAACCCAAACATAACAAAGGTTACCGTTGTCAAAAGGAAACACAAAAGGAAGATTCAAAGTTCATATTTGTGAGATCTTTACACCGGATTCTACTCCCATCTTTGTTGCATAACATAAAGCGTTCTCGTTTTCCAAGGAAAGTATGTCAATGGAGTTTTGCAAGTGTGAAAAGCAATACATTTTCTCAACTTAATTGTGATTAATTGAATCAACTAGATGCTGCATAATTTATAATGTATTGTGTGTGTAAACTTTCGGGTAAAGCTTTCAATTATTTTCAAGGAATTATGAACTTACAGAATGGAAAATATAAATTTGTTTCAATAAACACATGTTGTAACGTTGTAAAAAACGAAAGTTTTCAAATCTGTTTTACAATGTTACAATTACAGTTTGTGTTGTAACATTTATAAGGTAACTAATTTTTTTAAACTTCACTCAAAGCCTCTTTTACGATGTAAACAATATCAGTTTGGTTTACCTTTAGAAATAGAAAAAAATCCTTATTCACTTAAAATCCTACACAAACCAGTTTTCATATAAATGACAATGCATAAATAAAAGGTCCAAAGTCATCATATACCCGAGATCACATCTAACGAAATGTTTAACTTCTTTTCATTTGCATTTAGAGGTAGTATTATAGAATCCAACTCGTCCACTAATTGCAACCAATTAAAGTATTACATGTGTTCTTGCAGTGTCTCATTACATCAAGCTCTGTTAAAGAAAAGAATATGAGAATATCATGAACAATAAAAGAGAATACGATAGATGAGGAACAAGTTTCTGAGTTTTTCCCATTTGCAAAAGAGGCGGCCGGAAGAGAATTGGGTTAGAAGTAAGTGCCCATTTCAGAGGCAGATCCGCAAAATACGAAATTTCTCACAACTAATGTTTCTTCTCGTTCATCCGGTTTTACGACTCTTGATTACAGTTTAACGGAATTGCTATTCCGTTTAATGGAAATGGAAAATAAAATACCTACTTGGAAGATATTGAGAACATTTTCATAAATAATTTGAAGAGTACTAGGTTATAATACTATAAAATGCTCTTTGATACATTCAATGGGGAATTACGCATTACAAAATAGAAATTTATACTTTGATTGACTACAACAACTTGATAGTTCATAAAGAAAGTTAACTTGAACATTTTTAATTTTGTATTTGATTTTTAGAAAACACAATTTTTTTAGCAAAATCTCGTGAAATTATAACTTATCTTACACTAATCTACATTTCAAACTTTGAAAATTTTCAAGATTCATAAGTAATTCAACTAAAAACATCCATCGGCTTCCAAATTGTTGGTAAATTAAAATTCATCGAAACTTTTTCATAATAATACCTCTATTATCTCTTATATTCAGGTTAAGGTTGAATCCTGTTTATAATTAAAAAAAAAAACATATCACTCTTAATCGCGTCTTCTAGGCACAAAAGTTCTTAATTACCTTCCATAATTTATTTGTAACACCATTTATCCTAGCGGAATGTCCAACGCTATTTACATGTTTAGGAAGTTTCATCTTGGGCAATTCAGCTCGATTTCCATTTAATTACAGATATGCTGCTGCTTAATCGAAGCATCGTGACTGGTAATAACCAAGCTATAAATTATCCCAATCGTACTCTCCTAATAACGTATGACAAGCAATGCCGATAGTGTCATTACTTAGATCAAGTTATGAGTCAAAAAACCATTTCTCCTTAGTCGCTTTCTTCCACTCTATGACCCTGTTTTTCCGTGAAAACGTATAAAATGAAAAGGAAGAATAATTTGTTTGTGTTTATGATCAAGAACACTATAACAATATGTACTGAGTTATGGAAGTCAATAAATGTAAGAATACAATGGACCTTAAACATGACAAAAAGAAGATAACTCGTATTATTTTTTTTAATAAAAATTGAGAATTTTCATAAATCAACTAATTCTTTTGTTTTCCGATTTTGAAGATAATATCAAGTTCCGTATTTACTAGAATCGTTTCGATGCGAAAGTTTATAAGACAGTATAAAGCTCCTTTCCGATATATTTTGTAGAAAATTGCAGTAGTAAAACGGCAAGAAAAGTGGTTTCTATTTTTAAGAAATACGTCTAAAATTTTGTGTAAATAATTCTCTAATGTTTGGTTCTCAAACCTTTTCGTAAGAAATAAAAAGTTTTGCTATGGCTATATATGAATAATGGATTATAGATATTTACTTATAAAGTACTTTTAAATAGCATTCTATACTCTCATAATGCTAAATAAATAAAAATTTATCAACTAAATTTTAAATATTTTTAAATTTTAAAAATCATTTGTATATATCCTATGTTTATTGAACCTATGCAAGTATTGTATTTTTTAATATTAATTTATGTCAAATGGTATTATATATTTTTTCTAATAATTTAATTAACATATAACGTAAACATACATAAATATTATTTTTATACATAAAAAATATAATACTTTAATAACTGTTACTTATAAGAGAATATAACTTGTGATGTGTAAATATTTAGCAATTGATAACGAAAAGTCTTAAAATAGCTACAAATAAATAGATTCCTTGGTCTTAAGAATTAAAATGCAAGGACACTAAGCTGCTGATTACTTTTTCAATACCTAATTGCGAGGAATTATTAAGGAAGAGGAGTCTACTAAATCCTCATTTACAAAATGTACACTTTCTCCATATCAAATCCTCCCACTCAAAGACGAGCTCTTACTCCGTCACGCTTCAGATCTCCTCAAAATGCTTCCTTCGGGCCAATGGACCCATGTAATTGCACATCGAACAATCAGCAACCAGAAAATCTCTTTGCGAAAACAATACATGCGTAACCTGCATGCGGAGGAAGCACATGGGGCCATGTTTGCTCCAAGTCTTGTCTGAAGAAGTTCAAGATTGGCCAAGATGGTAATGCCACATCCGTTTGGGATTTCAATATTTCATCCTGATGAAGATTAACAAACTGACCGGCTTGTTAGTAGGCAGATTAAAATGGGTTTAAGGTAGTAACATGCTTGGTGGTCGCAGTCTTTTGATGATATTTGTAAGGGATGATTTGTAATAGCAGGAAAAATGTAAAATAAAGTTCTGAAATTTCATTAAACATTTGAAATAACCTTGGCAGTTTTGCATCGGTCTAAAATATTGTATCTGCTTTTTGTCAGCAAAAAAACTTAAAAACCATTGTTGAATTTAGTGAAAAATCGTATGTACTTTAATTTTAATATCTGTAGCCCATCTCATGCGTCTGAATTCCTATTAATTTCCGATAGCCAACCATTAGGTTTGTCATTTCCGCCATTCATCGGGGATAGGAAATTCTAAATCTTCCGTCAACTTCTAAAACATTCTGCATTCTATTCCTTAGTCCTTTATAATTATCTGTACCCCATCATAATTTTTTGTCTAAATTCCAATTAATTTCCGATATCCATTCATTGGGTTTGCCAGTTCCGCCGTTCATTGGGGATAGGAAATTCTATGCCTTCCGTTAACTTCTATAAATCATTCTATATTCCATTCCATAGTCATGCAAAAGAAGCCTGAAAAAGCCCCCTCTCTCTCCCCCTAACTAGAAAGCCACAACTTCTTCATGGAATGCAAGCTATTTCCGTTAATCTTACCCTGACTCAGGTAAGAAGCGATATAATTTTTTCTCCCCTCATTTCTATTATGGAACGATGTTAGAAGATTGCCTCCGTTATGGCAACTACCAGGTAATACAACAGAGTGCCTAGGGTCATGCAGGCCTCTGGCTTTTTTACGTGGTAGATTTTTTTTCTTCAGTTAGCCTTTCAGGTTAGATGGAATGCAGTGTCCGTTTGACACAATTTTGATATAAGCACGTGTTTTTATATAGGTTCCTTTCTAATTATTTAAGCGTGAAGCTTTTTTTTTTATAACTTCAAAGATGAATGTTTATAAAAGGAATCATATTGCACTTGAAAGAAACATATTTTTATACATTGTGTAAAGAGTTTGTAACATAACGAGTCATAGAAACAAATTTAAATTAGTTTAAGTTTAAAAAGTAAGATATTTTTAGTTAAATGTATTTTAATGAAAGCTTTTATTTAAAGTTATCTTAATATGTTAATAATAACTTAACAGCTTTGAAGATTATTAGTTTTACTGAATGAAAACGATCTGTTTTGCCAATAAATCACAATCTATCATTATTGGCTAACCAACCTTGTCAATTCGCCAATTATTCCCAATTATTTAGCTATTTCAAAACTAATTAGAAAATTATAATGCTAACTTAAAAACTTAGCTGTTGAGCATACGATATGTTAATCAAAATATTTAAAACATATAGACAGTTTATGTCAGTAATCCATTAACACCATTACTTTTTATCCAACCAAAAATGATACATCGAATGAAGATATCAAATAAAACAATTTCATATCCAATTCCAACAATTTCATATCTAATTCCAACAATTTCATATCTAATTCCAATAGTTTTACATCTAATTCCAACAATTTTATATCTGATTCCAGCAATTTTATATCTGATTCCAGCAATTTTATATCTGATTCCAGCAATTTTATATCTAATTCCACCAATTTCATATCTAATTCTAACTATTTCATATCTAATTCCAATAATTTTATATCTGATTCCAACTTCCCAACTTCACTCCTATACCGTTTCGAAGAGTGCATTTCCTTTTCGGGGGTAACAGGTTTCCTAGAAACACCATCCTCCGAATTTTCCAAGAACCCCACAGAATCGGGGAGTGCAATAAATAATCCACGCACACACCTGCATTTCTCTCTTGAAAGATTTTGCACGTGGAAGAGGGAAAGAAAAATGAAAGAGGCATTGAAAGAGTTAGCAGGAAGTCAGTGGTGTAAAAGCACCACAAGGATTCCAGAGAGGAATGAATGCAGAATGGGATGAGGACATATAATGAAGGTCGTTTGTTCTTAACTAGTTGAAGATGATGTGTTAGTTAATGATAATTTGGTTTGGTAATGTAAAAGTGGTAGAATGAGAATGCAGATTTAATAATAAAAAAAATCTTTCAAGAAAATTATTACGAATGTACATGTAGGCCTTCCTTTGAGGTTGTCAGATTTAAACAAGTTAGTTTTAAAAGATGCAGCTATTGAGATGGCTTAAAAACAAAATTTAATTGTTTTAATGTAATTTAAAGATTTTAGTATACCGGTTTCTTTTTTAAGTATTTTTATGTCCCTCATTTAAATCGTAACCTAGTAATTATAAAATATACGTATTACATTACATATTACAAATACGACTAACACAAATCATATATTTGAGTGTAAATTTTCTGGAGCTTTTATAGTTAATTTCCCGTGTAGTTTGATTATCGGACCCTTCTTTCAAATGGTAGAACCTAAAAAGTCAGTTAGACTATTTTTGCCATGGTACTGAATTAATATTAAAATATATTTAGATTATATGATTCGATGCTGATTATATTTTACTACTGATCATTGCGAAAACGTGATTGAATCCTTAAAAAAAATTAAACGCTTTGTTTTACATTAAACTGTAAACACGCATACAAAAATAAAAGAAGAAAAGTTTTAAACAATGGTAATAACTGGCAAAACGTAAGAAACGATTTAAATCAATAAAGAGATACCAAAGAATGACACTGACAAAAAGGACCATCAAAATTCCTTCCTCATATAAGGACAGTTTTCAATGTTACTGGATGAAGAAGTTTAGGGAACTAATGAAATACGTTTTTTTTACACGAAATAATTTGTTTATAAATTTAAAAATATGTTTTCATTATTTACTCAGTGTTATCTATCTTTGTTTCTTTTAAATTATATTGCCGATTCTTCAAATTTATATTATGTATATTTTCAAAAGATAATACATATTTATCAAGTTATTGTGGAGAACTGCGAATAAAAAAATCACGAAGTTATAAAATTAAAATTATTCATTTCGAGACTTAAAAGGGATTGTGTATTATCTATCTTTGTTACTTTTAAGTTATATTGTTGATTCTTCAAATTTATATCATGTATATTTTCAAAAGATAATATTTATCAAGTAATCGTGGAGAACTGTGAATAAAAAAAAATCGTGAAGTTATAAAACTAAAATTATTCATTTAAAGACTTAAAAGGAATTTTTTTAATGTTTTAAAAAAATACATTATAGGACCAATAAAAAAAATCTAAATGAACCTATAAGAAAAATATAGCAAATAAACGCTGAATAATCATCCGAAGTGAGAGTTGACTTTATTGCTGCTTTCTTACGTGTGAATGAACCGCGCAACAAAAAGGGATAATGAGAGCACATTTTGCCATTTCAAATCCATTACAGACACACGCCTCCGCCATCAAAGCTGAATAAAGAGTCCCGAAAACATCAAAAATGGTAAGGAACGAAAAGCGAACGCGTGGATCATAATAAATGCTATGAATCTGGCGCTTCTGTGCTTTTTATTGTGTTGGAAGTGTCATTTTTTGCTTTGTATCTAACGAAGCGTTAAAAAATTACTTTGCTTTCTATTTACACATTTTTTTTTTCGATTTATGCTATTGAGGGAAAAATGAAAGTATAATAGTTATCGAGAGGGCATTAAAATTGCCTTGATGTTTTTTGAAGTGATTTTTTGTTCGTGATATTTTAATCTTGTGTAAAATGGGAAAATTAGAATCTATTTTAAACAAATGATGCATAAAATAAAATGTTCAGCATTTCATTTTGTAAAGATCTAATTTCGACAGCCGTTGCATTACCTAGACTTAGACAATCTAATTTCCAAAAAGTATAAACGTTATAAATTAATGCCTATTACTTGTGTTTTTACTGCCACAATTTCAAATCAAAGTTTTTCCAATGCAATACTTCTGATTTTCTGAACAAACTCTACAATAATCGCTATTCCTTTTTTTTTTAATTATTTTATTTTAAAATTTGGTCAACCACAGCAAGTTACACAATTTATGAAATCGGATAAAACAGGACTTTTCTAATTCATTTTTTAGTTTCCTCAATAAATCTATTTCACCACAGAGGAAATAATAAACGCGATGTAAATCCAACTCTCAAAAGCTCATCTCTGTGGAAATAGCATTGGAATTATTTTTTAATGCTGCATCCTCCGACAAATATCCTCGTAAAAATACGAATATATATGTACGAACATAACAGCGAAAACTGCATTACGATTGGGTGGAACCAAGTAGAGGAAATGCAATAAAAATTTTCTAATCCGGTCTTTTTTGGCTGGGTGACAGTTATATAGGCGTTACTACTAACGCCAGTTCCACAGATGAAATAAAAAAAAATCGAAGTAATTTATAGTACATTTAAGTGGAGATTAAGAAGAAGAGGTGTAAATGAAAAATTTAAAGGTTTTCTAACTATAAATTTTATTTATGTAACTTCATTTATCTAGCTTTGTGTCAAGATTGAAATTTTTTTCTTTTTTAATTTATAGCTCATTTTATATAAAGTTCTAAACAATTGCGTTTATCAAAAATGAAAAACAACTATAACCTGTTTTAAAGGACATAGCTTTGTCGTTTCTTTGTTTACTTTACCCTAAATTTTGATCGTCTTATAGCAATGGTGTTTTATGTAGGAATCCTTGATATCAAGTTAGGATTCTTTACTTGCAAATAAGAATATTTTTAATTTTAATTGCCGAGTATGAAATATAACGTAATAAAAGCATTCCGAATGGAGCGAAAATAGGAAATGAAGAGTTTGTGTTTTCTACAAGTTTTGGGGGTGCTGATTCTTAAAAGTACCTTTGAACATTAGCAAGTCTTTTTGAGTGTATATATATATATATATATATATATATATATATATATATATATATATATATATATATATATATATATATATATATATGTGTGTGTGTGTGTGTGTGTGTGTGTGTGTGTGTGTGTGTGTGTGTGTGTAACAAATGTCCTATGGCAGGCATTAAGCAGAAAAACATAAATCTAAATTTAGAATTCTAAAATCAACAATCAACACCTAAACCCATCAAGTTAGTAACAGCCAACGCCTCCTTATATGTAATTCTAATTACCGTGATAATGACCTTACATGTTAAAGAGAAAATGCAAATATGAATCAGCACACAAATGAACCCTCAGAAGGTAGAAACAAAAAAAATGCATGATCTTACTCATACAAACAATCAAATGAGTCATTCCATTCCACCTGCTATTCCCATGTATGAAAAAGCCCCTATATGCACGCTGCACTGCACGCATGCTGAAAATAGTGAATTTGCTTGCATTGCACGGTTGGCGGATTGCAAGTTAATATGCTCTTTAAACAGACAGTTCATAATTATACCTCGCTTTCCTTTTAATATCAAACTCCACTATTCATTTAAGTATCCTGTATCAATCTTTTTTCGATATCTAAACGATATCACAATATTGGAATTGAAGGTTCTATTTAAAATAAGGGGACTCAAAAAGTACTATATATTGTTTGACGTGAGTATCACTAGGATAACGTGGGTCTGTTATTTTAACTGTTAAGTTCCGGATACAAACCAGCAGGGTTTTTTTTTTCAGTCTCTGTACTTCCTTATATTTCGAATTATAATTACAAAACCATTTTTTAATTATATTTTTTAGGATACAAATGTTAGAAATCAAACACTCTACAAAACATCGATAGTGTATATGATAAAGTATTATTGACAAAGAAAATAGTGAAAGATAATGCATCCAGCATTGTATGGCTTTTAAAAATAAGAATAGGAGAAAATAGTTGTCATCATGTATTCTAGAGCAGTCAATGAGAGAGCTTTTATCTTTCGCTGTCAAGTGTCTGCATTGAAATTACAAGCACAATATAATAAGTAATAACATTTAAAGCACTTAATTACAGCACCTATTATGGTTTAATTAAAGTATATTAAAAAAATATCTTAAAGAATGGAAAAATAAAGAGGTATCCTATCACAGCAATAGGGTTCAATAGGGCTCCATTTGTATTGATAGTTGACAGATATAATGACAATGCACAAACACATTGATTTGAAAGTTTGTAAGCGCAAAATAAAGTTCATATGTAAATTAGTGCAATTCATATTATATTGTACTTATATAAACTACTTGAATCAAGCACTGCTTGAATTAACATTTTCTATGCTTACCTGCACATTTTTTTTACTGCAACACACCAGTAAGTTTGGCAATAACTCTGTGTTTTTTTAATTAGGGTAGAGTGATTATAATAGTTATTTAATTATTAAAGTTAGGTACTTAAAATAAAAGAGTAAAATTATTTAATGGTGTTAAATTAATTAGAATTTAATTTAATACTTTTTAACAGCGCAAATAAATAAAATTTTTATAAATATTTAAACTTAATTTATAGAAGTACAATTGAGTTCTTTGAAACTAAAGAAAATTCGAAAACTTACCAGAATATTTCTGGCATCACTACCTGCTATCCGTCAAAACACCGATCCCTCAATATGATAGGTCGAGATTTCTCAAGAAAAACACACAAATCACCATGTCTCACACATAACATAAAATCCAAGAAGGCGCAATGAAGGTTGACAAACTTAAATTTAATATCCAAATGAGCAAACGAAGCAACACAAAATAAAAAAGAACACAAAAAATCTCAGCACAAGCAAATAGAAACACTGAACTAAGTTCTCAGAGAACCCGCACTGAAAACCTGAAACAACCACCGAAACTGTCTGTGTGTACACACGCGTTTACCTGGACAGGGTTGCTCTAGAAGAAAAACTTCTGACAAACTTTTTTGGCGAACATTGGCTGTCGCCAAGAATTTTAAGATGGCGGCCTTTTCAAATGAGCGGAGTAAATGAGAGGTTTTCGATTTCATTTTGTTAGCGTAGTTTCTGGAGAAAAAAAAGGCAGATGTTATCTTTTGTGTCTCAGTTAAAGATATAGTGTTTTAGAAGAAACAAAATTATAAGATATTATCTTTCTTATTACAGTCTACTCAGTGTTCTTTATTTTTCTTCGAAATTGCATTTGCTCAGTATCTGTTTTTATAATAAATAAACTTGGATATAAAAGTAATTGCACATCAGAAATTTCAATTTCATTTATATCTGGTACATTATACTTAAAAAAAAACGATTAAGTCAATCGTAAATGAAATAAAAATTTTACTTTAGCTTATAATAGTATACTTTTCTTTTATCAAACAATAAATTTATTTACACAATAAAAATCCAACAAAACCACTTAAATCTAAGAAAGAATTATCGAATGTACTTAAGATTCTAGTGATAAGGTGACAGGCTTTTGTTATTTTGCGTTATCTGTAACAGGAAGAGAATAGAAAAGGAAGATAAAAAGATTTTTATTCGAGTGATTTGTAATCGAGCTTTGTTAAAGAGAAACTTACTTCAATGCAGAGAAAATTTTATTGCACAGCGTTTTCTATATGTAATAGAATCCAAATATTAAATCCAATATGACCTTTTTCCCCATAATGTTTTACTGTTGTTGATTGAATTGCTTTCATGCGTTGTGTGTACATCAGGATAATTCAGTTTTGGGATGGCCACAATATAGGGTCTTTGAACTTTACTTTTTAATAAAAAAATATTTGATAATAGATTAGAAGGAATGCAAGAGTTTTATTAGCAACCAACAGCTTGAAATACGGTAAAAAGTTAGAAATAAAAATATCATTATTCCTATGGTTCTTGAGACAGTAATGGATTCAGAAAATAGGCTATTTGTTGCTCATTTTAATTATTAATATGAATATTATTCTTTGCAACTTAATAATAAAATCTTATTATCGTTCATTATAATTAAAGAGCTATGGATTAAACATATTAAATAATTAAATTTCATTTATTATAGATTCTTTGGAATAAATTTTATCTAGTGGAAACAAATTAATTTGGGGGAAAGCTTACCATTCTTCTATAGATTAAAACAAAACCATAACAAATAGAAAGTACTAACATTTTTATAAAATCTTAATGCATTTTAGGGACTAAATTAAGAAACAATTGCTATTTTAAAATTTATGAAATGCTCTTTATTCTAAAGCAGGGGTTCCCAACCGGTCGGATGTAAAACCTAGTACCCTTTGATCTTCCGCAAGCACTGCTATATTTTTGATGCCTTTTCTTACGAGTTACTTGTGTAAGAGTGGATTTTCTGAACTCTGGTACATAAAAAATAAACATATAAACAGAATAAGTGTGGAAGGAAGAGGACTTAAGGGGGAATGGGCGCGCAGGACCGGGGTCTCCAAACTCAAGTGCCTCAATGTTAATCCAATGGGAAAACACTATTTTCTTTGCCACATTTCTCCGGCTGTATTGAATATTTTTACAAGCGGATTTTTTTATGTGATAAATGTAGCTGACTTACAGGTCTCTATCTTCCCACTTTTTGAAATTGCTTTGAATATTTTGTGTAAAATAATTTATTGAATATTAAAAAAAATATTCGTACTAATTTCAAAAAGTAGGATTGTCGGGACCTGTAAGTCAGCTACATTTATCACATAAAAAAAATCCGCTTGTAAAACTATTCAATACAGCCGGAGAAATGCCGAAAAAAAAATGAAATTTTTTCCCATTGGATTAACATTGAGATATTTTAATCACAGTCAAACAAGTTTCGTACTAAAGACTATAAAAGTAGAAGTATGATTACACATTTTTTTGCAAAATTTGTACTATTTTATTTTATTTATAAGCTTTTAAACCTGTGGGTAATAAATAAAACTGTAAATTAGTACCATTTTCATCTTTATATTTCTTCATTATTATAAGCAAAGTTATGAATAAGCAAATATTTAACCATCAAATATGAAGTTTCCCCTGAAATTTTATTCAAAAAGAATGAGCACTTTTAAAAGAGTAAATATCGGTTTATTAAAATATTTCGGTCTGGTGGTTAGCCAAAATGTCTCAAAAAGTCAAGTGGTACGCGGTAAGCTGGTGCAAAAGGGTTGGGAACCCCTGTTCTAAAGTCTTACGTTACAAAAAGGAGATGAAAACATTTCGAACTCAGAAATTGAAGAATGTCGTTCTCGAATCGAATTGTTCTTTGCGACGCATTCTTCAACGGATTATAACAGAGCCCCAAACTATGCCCCGATACGACTCATTCCATAACAATCCCGGTCGTTTTATATGTGCTGTTACTTTCCCAATGCGGAATTACTGAGTTATCTGTGGTTTTGCTCCGGTAAGCAAACGCTATAAGAAGAAACTCATGGTGAATGCAGACTAAAACTTACAAATTATTACTGAATGATGAAAGATGAAGAAAATATACGAATCATAAGTAATTTTATTGAACGGAAGACATTTTAATAGTAGAATAATATAAATTTTACATACCGGTTGGCTTTTTGTAAAAAAAAATTGTTTCTTATATAATGTTCTTCAGAATAGATAACTTTTCCTTGTCGGTTACAAAATCGAAATATGAATAATTTATGCATTGAATAAATAGTTTAGAATTTTGAGTATGCATATAAACCGTAATGATACACAACCTTAAACTCAAATCTGCTAAATATTAAAGAACCTAGATAGAGGGTATATTATGTAAGTTTTCGAATTACATAGTCAAGTCATTTCACAAGAAAATGTCGAGCAAAAGCTTCGAGCCATACCCTTGTAATAGTTTGCTAAGTTGTTAAAACCCTGTAAGGGGACGTACATAAATTACGTCACGCAAAATTTTGACTTTTTTGACCTCTCCCTCCCCCTATGTCACGCTGCGTCACGTTTGATCGAACCCCTCCCCCTAAAATTACGTCACGTTGTTGCACCCCCCCCTCTTAAGGAAAAGTTACTTGTGATATTTCCCTTTATTTCTGAAATTTGAAAAAAATGCATATTTTTATGCTAAAAAAGTTGACTTGGAAAGAAAAAAAAGTAAAATTTATCAAAAATCTCTTTGTTAAAAGTAAATTTTATTTTCCTTGCAAAATTGGAAATTTTCGAAGCATTACGTCACGCAAGTGATTACCCCTACCCCCCCCCCCCCCTCCATGTCACGATCTGTCACGTTGGCGAATACCCCTCCCTCCCCCCCCCCCTGAGCGTGACGTAATTTATGTACGTCCCCTAAGTGAAGATTTTTCATAAACAAATGCACTCGTAATGTAAAATTGTTAAAGGAATATGCTTCTCTTTGCAAATTTCAGTAAATAACTGAATAACAATAATTACTCGCAGTACTGCTCTGAGTTTTAAAATAGTTTTGAAATTAATTGTCATGCACGAATGATTCAAGTCTATGACGCATTATTTGAAAGATATTAAAAGATTATACACATTACACCTACGATCATAAAATTAGAAAGTATCTCAAACTAATGCAACAAAGAAACAGTTACATGAACTTATTAACATTTTTTAACAAAATTACTTTGGTTGTTTTTTCCGCAATTAATGTATGAACGTAGGGAAACAACATTGGCGTGGGCGTGTTAAATCTTTTTATTCTCATCTTGAGGGTGAAGGGTCAAATATTGGTCTTTTAAGGAAAATAATATTGTTTTGATTTATGTAATAATATTAACAAAGTTTTTAAGATTGTCTTCTAGAATTTCATAGTTATCCTTTAAAGACGATTTATTACTTAAGTACAATTACCAGTAGAGAAACCCAACAAAATTTGCTTATAAATGTGTGCAAAATAAACTGTTTTGAGAGATTAATAGCATTAATTCAACAGTTACATTTTGGTAACATTAAGTATTCGTTAGGAAGTATGTACATATAAAGCTGGATAGAAAACAGGCATTAATATTGAAGAAAAAAGTTGTTTATGCAAAAAATAATAAAAGTAATACTTTTTTAACCGTTTGAAATTTCCCGGTAAATTTATACATTATTTTTTATAATCTCTTGTCAAAAGTAGGTTTAATTATTTGAAGCAAGGCAAAAAATTAACTTTACGCACTTGTATTAAAAGTACATTTCAAATGTGTTTTTTTATAATCATCAATCAATCAATTTTTTATTTATTTGAAAAAAATCGCATTTTTTTGCCCGTGAATTATTGAAATTGTGAACTATTACTACTTATATAAATTATATAATTTACATAAATTATATAATTTACATAAATTATATAAATTAAGTGAAACCTTTTTTTTTATTTCTTTAAAAAATATATATGTACAACAAATCAACTTTAACATCAGATGAATTTTTATTCGCTTTTCTTTTAAATTTCGGAGAAAAATTACAAAAATTCATGTGCTATCTAACTTAAAAATAAAAAAAACGCCTTTTTTTGCAAGTATCTTTTATCTGTTAGCTTTCCTAATAAAAAAAACTATTGTCCTCTGATCTCATTCAATCCGACTGAGAACTTTACGAAAAGTCATTTTTTTCTTAGTAAATATATTATTCATTCATTTGTACTTAATGACACTCAAACAATTTGTAAGTGGTAGAAAACAGCAATATCAAAGTAAAGGCCTTATCCTTTTTTTTAATTCACAATTTTACAAAGAAGGCTTATGTGCATCATTAACTAAATACATGAACAAAGCATCCGTGTTGTTATACACATCTGCAATAGTTGTATGGGTAAATAAGATAAACAGAGATGGCTATTGTGCATATAATGCATATTTCCTAGTATCAAGTAAAAAAACTAAAAAAGAAAGGATGAAAAGTAATATTGTTTTCTTTATTCAAGAACAAACAAAAGATGGAACTCTATCTGGACAGTTTTGAATTCCCTTAGATCCTAGGGTAAAATTTAGTATTATCATCAGTGTTATTTCGAATAAAAGTTATTTGTTAAGTAACTTAATAATCAAATTAATTAAATCCTTTTGATTAAGTTAGTATTGGGGCATTTTCGAAATGTGTTTAGGGAGTTAATTATTTCTTTGATTTCATTACCATAGTAAAGGTTTTTAATTCTTAATACGCATGTTTCATTAATTTAAATATGATTTTTTTAAAGTGTATCAATCACGATGCTATCATTATATTTGAGAAACATTGTTTTGCTCTAAAGAAGCTTAATTTGGCATTTATATCGAAAGAAGAATAAAAAGAAAAACAAGTTCATCTTTTTTTTAAAATATACTAATTCAAAAAAAATAAAACCGTCTTGGTCAGCTCTTTACTCTACAAAAAATAAAACAGCAGATTTTTTTAAAAAATATGAAACATGTATTAAAGATCTTAATGAAATCTATTACCGGTGTACTTGCAAAATTAAACAAAATGTTTTATATTTATAATAAAAAAATTTTCGCCACAAAAAAGATAACGGTACAAATATAGCAACCTTCTGTCAGTGATTTGTTGGCGGGCTTACCTGTTGTTGGCAAGGAGCCAATGCATGGTCGAATTGATAGTGGGCTCTCTCGACCAATGAGCGCGCGGTAGAAAAAAGCTCAGACCCACAACATAGTCTTTGACCTCGCTTCTTCGGAAGGGGGAACAAGTCTCAGTCTCCCCCCGAGGACACTCAACTCGAAAAAGATTGGTCTTTGAGACGCATCTTCAAGCTAGGAGCGATGGAACGTCTTGTTATCTAGTATCTCGTGATTTTTAATTAGTAAATAAATTCGGAATTGTATTTTTTGAGTTTTTAAGGAAATTGAATGTTTTCAAAAAAAAGAAGGAAAAAATGCATTATTTATCTACAAAGGACTAGGATGGTTTAAAATATTATTTTTACTTTGCAATTTTATAGAAGAAAAGCTAAAAGAAAAAAAAAGACTATGGACCATATGATATAGATAGAGAAAATGTATAGATGCATAAAAGCAATCGTTAACGAAAATAAAATGTCTCTTGCATTACAATCACAACACAATTATTAAGAAGATATTTAAACAGTAAATTAAAATTTTTAAAAAATAATGATCTTGACGTTTGATAAGTTTCTACATTTTTAATTACATAAAATGCTACATACGGCTTTAAAAAAAACCCGTAAGAACGTGATTATTTCTTTTTTAGAACGGCACCGCATTTACCGTACAGTAAATGAGAGAAAAAGTATGACACTGAAAAACAACACTTTTCTTAAAATAACTAAGTAGATTTTGTTTTTACTTTTTATCTCGAAAAGAGGGAGAAGAAAAAGAGGAGGGGGGAGGTGGTAATAAAGGGCCTTCTTTTTAGTTGATGTCTGGGGGGTTTGGGCAAACCCTCCAGGAGGAGGTATTGGCTTGGGTCGAGCAAAATGGTTTGAATCCCGTTAAAAAAATTTTATGTAGCATTGACTTTTTTTTTAATTAATGACAATTATTATCATTCTTTCTTTATTCATTTTTTAATGTTCTACATGCGTTAAAAAAAAAAATTTATTTGAGGAAAAACTTATTATTTTTAACTCAATGTTTTTTTTTTTTTTTTAAACCTTTTGTTGTTTCTTACGCATAACTTACAAAATTTTAACAAGAATTAAAAACTGTTTTAGTGAAAGCTTGAAAAATATTTAAGGTTGCGTTAATAAAAAATGGCTTATCATAGGACATAATTAACAAAAAGGTTATAAGTTTATTTTAATTATCATAATGATTATCTGGAAGTTGCATAGAAAAGTCATTTTCCTATTTCAAAATTTTCGCAATGCTCTGAGCGAAAAGTCGATTAGTTGTTGTAATTACAGTGATAGTAATCGAACGTAATTAATTTTATTTCTGTACATTAAATGTAAAAATAGTAAGATATTTTTTAAAGTTATATTGTTAAGTTAAAAATAAGTTTTATAGAATTTGATAGGTTTTTTTCGCAGTTGGAGGGAGTTGAAAAATATTAATTTTATCTATATCTAAGATAGATTACTATAATTAGTATTAAACAAAAATAATTTAATGACAAATTTGTTTAAGATTGATTTTTTTTTTTATTTTGACATAACACATTTGAACACAACACCGGGTTTCACTTCATTACCTTTTCTTCTTTCTCCTGTCAGATGTTAATGATAGATAGCGGTCAACGTCTATATTCGAAAATAATTAGCTATTATACTCGCCGCCAACAGAATAAGGAACGGTAGGGATGACGGTTTTCAGAAAAAAAACAGTGTTTCAAAAACCAGTTTTTTGGTTTTACCGAACCTTATTAACCGGTTTTCAACGACACCGGTTTTTCAATGGAAAAAAACAGTGTTCCGGGGGTTTTTTTTTAAAAAAGTTTTTTTTTTCAGTTTTTTATTAATCAATTGAAAAAACAATTATTTTTCAAACTTTACTTTCCAATAAAAAAAAAACAAATTTACACAGTCAATTTTTAATGTTTAATGTGTTTTGTTGGAAGTTCTAGGTTTCTTCCAAACTCTCACTTTCTTATGTTTGAAATGTTACCGCAGAAAACCGGTTTTCCGGTTTGGACCGGTCTCATGAAAAAAACCGGTTTTTCGGTCAAAACTGAGGCCAAAAATCCGGTTTCGGTTTTCCATCCCTAAAGTGCTTCAAATAAGGGTGGCGGGAACTCTAGACGTTGACGATATCTTGGAAGTGACATTTCATCTGTGAGAATAATCTATAGAGTATATATTAGATGATGAACTTTGCAATCAGCAGCCACTAATATAACAATTAAAAAAGTAATCGAATTCTTGGATTGTTTCCCTTATTCTATTCATTAGAATTTTCGTTCGATATATAGGATCCTTGGTGAAAAGTAAATCGGTATAGGCAAGATTATTTCAAATTAGATATATAAAATTTGTTTTTATATCCATTTGTATATTTGTTGGTTTATAAAATAACCAAATTGGTACATGCAAGATTTTTTCAAATCCAAATTAAGCATGCAATAAAATTTGAGATACAGATTCGCATACACACTTAAATAGAATTTTTTTCAACCTTTTTGGATCATGCGTGCATGCGTCAAATATTTGTAGTCAATCTAGGCACAATTTTTTTAGTTTTGATTTTAAAAAAAAAGCACCATGACCTAATTTTAAATCTTAAACTGCAAATAGACCGCATAATTTTCTGCCATTAAATTTTGATTGAAATTATACTTTAATATGTGTAATAAAGTTTACATTTAAACTTGCCCTGTTAATTATCTAAGTTTGACCTATGGCACTTGTACGTGTCATTTAAGAATTGAAAGTGGACAGATAGACGAACGAATAGGCATGACGACAATAACATCTTTAAAACAATAACAATATTTTTATTTTCACCAAATATTTTTTTTAATAAATAATGCAAAAAGAAGTTTAAATACAGAACTGTGATTTCTAACATTGTATTCAATAAGACGAGTAGGTAACACTGTATCCTATCCGAGCTTAAACCAAGGAAACCTTTTGGACTTCTGATTTCGCAAATTCTAAACCGGTATTGGGGCAAGACAAGTTGGCCTCAAAACAGCAATCTAAATGTAATTTTAAATTTAAACTGATACGGTACAGGGAACAAATCAAGTTCTTTGTTTTGGAAAACCACCATTTTTTAATGCAGGTCGTCTCCGAAAAAGAACTAGCATGTTTTTTGTTGACAATTTCAGGCCGGTCAACGTTTAAAATAACTATTATATAAAAAAAAGTAAATAAACTTTCTTTTAAACTGTCTTTGAGTCGTTAAAACCAGTCGAGTGTTTAAACTAGTATAAAAGAGTCGAGTGTTTAAACTAGTATTGTTATTTAAAGCAGGCAAAAGTTCTTTTTAATTGTAGCATTATAAATATGGCATAAATTTTCCGATAAGTGGCTATCAAATAAGCGTGTTCCATAAACAATAAACTGATGAGTACCTGAAATTATATAAACTTTTTTATGTAAGTATTTATAATTCTAAGGATTAGTGATTGATATTGCTCTGTTTACAACTAAGAGTTTTAAGTTTATTATATGCATTTGCGTCCTGTTTTTTCTTGATATTTTAAAATGATGAAATAATATTTATCCCATGAGATATTTTTTATTCCGGCTCACCTAGGGTTTAAAATGTTTTTTTTTTCATAACATTTTTAATAGAGGGCTTGTGTAAGTTGATTTTAGTTAAAATGATGGCGTTAGTTAGTTTGCTGATTGAATTTCTACCAAAATATTTTTTGATATGAAATGGGGTTGTTTTACGGTGATCTGGCAATAGATCTTTGGCTTTGTTTTTCTTACTCTCGAATGACTTTTGTTTTGATTGAGTTGGTAGTTAAGTAGACCTATATTCAGGTTAGGGCGCTTGGTCAGCACACAAACCTGATTATATCTACACTGTTAAAAAAAACTGTTGTTTTTACGGTTAATTAACTTTGACACCAGTTAATAACTGTTTTTACAGTTTAAAACTGTATTTTTTTACAGGAAAACTATAATTTTAACAGGGAGAAACTGTTATTTTAACAGGAAGATACTGTTAAATTAGATGTGCAGTCACGTGATTGAGATCATCGTTAAGCACAAATACCCGATACTAACCCTAGCTATATATACCGATTAATTACTTTGTCGCAGACGGTTCAGTATTCGGCTCGCACACAAGAGGTTCCTGGATCACACCCGGGCCCTGTTCGTACCTCTACCAGGAACCTCTACTCTGTCGCGAGGCTAGTACTGGGTATTTTTATTAACAGTTTCTCCCATCTAAATTAACAGTTTTCCCATGTTAAAAATACGGTTTTCCTGTGAAAAAAAGTACAGTTTTTCTGCAAAAAAAGTAACAGTTTTCATGCAAAAAAAATTACAGTTTTAAACTGTAAAAAAAAACAGTTATTAATTGGCGTCAAAGTTGACAGTTTTTAACTGTAAAAACAACAGGTTTTTTTGAACAGTGTACCAACCGACCAGTAACAAAAGTAATTCGAGAGTAAGGAAAACAAAACCACAGAGCTATTGCCAGATTCATCGTGAAACAACCCCATCATTAATTTAATTTTTGTAAATTATACCTTTGTTGCATCGATCTAGTACTACATAAAAGGTGTGCCTATCATTACCCTGTAAAAGTGTTTTTGTGTTGTTTGTTAACTCCTACAGGTGAAAACAAGATCAGGGAAAACCTGTTGCGATCTAGAATTAATATTGAAATTCAATAATAATTTGGTTATTGTTACTACTATAATATTAATTCCAAAAGCAAATTTGTAATAACTGTTTGAAAAATCATTACTAACTACACTCCTTGCCAACCTAAGTTGGGTAAATAGAAATATGCTATGGAGAAGATCCTTCCGCGCATGTAAAGAGTTTCATAAATAATTTCTGGATCCATCCAGAAACATGTTTAAAACATTAATTTCGTTTAAGGTCTAACAGATTTGAATATTATTTGAGAAAATTTCGCAAATTTTATCAGAATGAAAAGTGTATTTTGGTTTAATTTTTTGTATGTAAATATTACCTTACAAGAGTTTCCAACTAACGGACCAATCGCGCTTTCCCCCCTGCCTTCTTACTATTTGTTTTTACCCCAGTTAGGTTGGTACGGATTGTAATAATCTTCCCTATAATTTAATTTTTGACTTGTAGGACACTTTCACGTAAATGTGTATCGTATATCAATAATCCTTTAGTTTTTACCCTGTAAATATAATTTCGTCTTGCTTGCTAACTAACTGAGGCGAAGCCAACTTCAAGGAAAACGTCTTAGCGCACCAAAATTTGCGATTCCTCAAGCAATTTTTGAATTTTCTTTTTGTTTGACTGATAGCATAGGCTGACGAAATTATTTTCTTTCGCAATTTTTTTATTTTCATAATACCATCGTTAGTGATCAGTCACATCGGAATCAATTAATTACTCTTTTTTTTTTGGTAAAACTAGGGGGCTCCGCCCCCTGCTCGCTATCGCTCGCCAACCCCCGGAATTGCTGCGCAATTCCATTGGCCGCTTCGCGGCCGGCAGGGGGCTTCGCCCCCTGCTCGCTACCACTCAACAACCCCCCAGAATCGCTACGCAATTTCTCTTTGTTTGCTCCACAAACAAACATGCAAGACTATTAAGAGGATACTGCCAATGCAGGAATGCTCATCTATACAATCTGTAAGATCTGGTCACCAAATCGGGCGATACGCGCGCCAAGTTTGAAGCAAGTAGATTGCTGCGCAATCTAACTCGGCTCGCACCCTTGGATTGCTGCGCAATCTCACTGGCTTGCAAGCTATCACTCTTGTATGGCTGCTCAATCTCCGAAGACTCGTAGCGTTCTTAATATCATCAAATCTGAGCCCATGGCTGATACTCCCCCTGGGCTGTTGATTGTGGCTTTTCAAGAAGTGATATCCTAAAAAAAAAACCACTGGTACCCTTCCGGGCCATCGATTGCGGCTACTCCGAAATCCTCTGCGTCATTGGTTACGGCTACTTGCGCCGTCAGATCCATAAAAAAATCTCTGTTACCCCCATCCGAGCCGTCGATTGTGGCTGCTCGGCAATACTCTGGGCCCTCGATTATAGAAACTCGGGCAGTGATTTTTCAATGAGCGATTCGAATAATTATTTCCAAACACTGGACCACAAAGGTTTTAATTAAAGCACATTTTCCTTTTACTTAGGATAATAAAGAATTAATGTTATCCGTAAAATTCTGGAAAATTAATAGAATTACAGGTAAAATCCTACTTTGTGGTCTGGCGCCATTTGACAATTTTTCAACAATCATTAGGATATAACTGCCCGAGTCCATAATCGACAACCCAGAGAATTGCAGAATAGCCACAATCGACGGCTCGGTGTTATTTAATGCCCAATATAACTCTTTAACATTCATTTTCATTATTGTTAACTAATTACTATTGATTCTTTGTAATCGTCAACTAAAAACTAATGACAGTGAAAAAATAATTTATCTGAATTATTTTTAACTAAACTGTGCATTAAAAAATTCAATTTCGATATTTAACTCTATTTCCATTAATTAACAAATGTTTTCGTCTGAAAAAAAAATAGGTTTTAATAACACAAAGTCTTTGTCTCCTATATTTTTTTATCACCATTATAGTGCCTCAAGTAACTGACACATCCACTTTCCGTTGTAAAAGTTTTTTGTAAGGCATGGCAGGTCATCCATGTTTACCCCCCCCCCCTTTTTTTTTATTTAGGTACAGCTTTTTAGCTTATAATGAACCCCGACCTTCAGTGTGTTTGCGTATCATGAGGTCATTACTATAAACGTCACCGAAACTTCACGCAAGGTGAATCATGCAGTTATTATAGCAACACGAGAAGGTATATTTGATTTGATGCATGTATAATTTTTAACGAAAGCCCAGGGGCCCGGATAGCCGAGTGGTTTGGATAGCAGACCGTTACGCTAGCAGTTTGCGCGCTGTAACGGGTGCGGGTTTGATTCCCGCCCTCGCCCTGGGTGTACTTTCCTTTCTCTGTGACAGTGAAAATTCTTTCTGTGTCTGTCTTACTTGACGAAGGCTTATAAGCGGGTCTCTGATCAAGCACACAAACCGGAATATATATGAACCTACCTACGAGAGCCAAAATAGTGAAATCCACTCCTGTAGGAGAAGTGCATTTTCGACACTGGAAAGGAGTAAATATTAACTGAGACTGAGTTAAAATCACTCGTTTGGAGTGATCATGTCGCAGGTTTAACATACAAAGGATCCACTCCTATAGGGAAGTGTATTTTCGACACTGGAGAAGTGAAAATTAACTCAGACTAAGTTAAAATCGCTCGTTTATTTCAAGAGTGTAATACACTTGGTTTCGGGCAATTACACAGACATACTTAACATCTTTTTGTATTTACTGCTACTAGAATCACGTTAAATAAGCTCGATAATGTAGACTAACAAACCAATTCAATCAAGAAATAATAAAAAAAGCTAAAAGTTAATTAGTTTATTATTTAGAAATTTCACGAAAAGTAAACCGATTGCTTTATAATAATATTATTTCTATACTATAATTATTTTCTAACTAAATAATGCTAAAAGTTAATCAGTCTATTATTTAAATAAGTTTAACGAAAAGTAAACCTATTGCTTTTTAATTGTGTTATTTCTACAGGTTTAAATAAAGTTCTATGCCACTTATGCAACACTGTGCAGTAAAGGTTTGAAATTTAAACATCGTTATTTAGTCAACATTTGCAAGGTCAAAAGAGATATATGTAGACACTTTATTATATTATTTTTTTTAACGAATCAAAATGCTTCAGTTGTAAATGTTACAAATTTCAACAAATATTTAGAATTTATACTTTTCATAACCTTTTATCTAATAAATATTCTCTATAAAACTAAAGTTCAGATGTTCAATGTTCTGAAAATCTTATATTTGAATTCCGAAAATATAAAAAAAAAAACTTAGTTTATAGCTATATTCATAACTATATAAACAAATTGTTTTGTTAAAAATTGTTTGTCATGTTTCAAATTGTTGACAGAATTGCTTCTAAACTACTAAAAAGCAATAGTACAATAAAGGTTATATGTAACTAATGGTTTGATAGGCTTTTTTAAGCATATTGATTCAAGTTTAGAGTTTTTTAAGAATTTTGAAATGATTAATGATTTAAAATTTGAACGAAAACAGATAAAATAGTAAAATAAGATATATTATTGAAAAGAATTAAATTATCTACCTCTCTAGGGCCAACATTTAGTGTTTCGGTGCATTATTAAAGAGTTATGCGGCCAAAAAAGAGGAAAAATGAGGGGGGGGGAGTGTTTTCTCCATAATTACTGACTTTCAAGAGCGGATATCTCGAAAACTATACAAGATATTAAATCACTTGAGGGGTGCAGCTTGTAGCAAATTTAATCAGCTTTCATTTTGTGTAATGCAATTATATCGCTAGAATGCATAGTTTTCGAGATCTAAGCAAAAAACCGGAAAATGGGACATTTAACCACCCCTCCCCCCTTTAGCACATCAGGGGCTAGGGGAGGGGACTTTTTATATGTTTACCTCCTCACTAGTTTAAACAAAGTTATGTATGAAGTCAAAAATGTTTTCCAAAACTTTCCCTCTATAACTCTTCGTTGCCTGGACTAAATGGTTTCACTATAATTTCTATGAGAACTGTTTTTATCGTTAGGTCTCGTATTTTATTAACCCTCAAATACATACTGTTGCCATATCGCAACAAGTAACATCATTCACTCTAATCTATTGAAGTATAGCTCCCTCTCGATAAATCTGTGTTTTTCATCTATTATATTCCATTTTGAAGTTTTAGTTACTAATAACCCTCATAGATAGTGTTAAAAGTGTATTCTAAATTAAAGAGTGAAGTTATTAACTGTTGTGAAATTACGGCTTTGACAGTATTCAAAGTGTAATAATATTAGTACTTAATACAAATAAATTGTTTTGAAGAAATAATTATTGCTCAAAAGGGTTATTTGAATTTTAAAATATATTTAGTAGTTTTCTAGACATTTTTATCAAAATTGGAATTTTGAAGTTGGTTTTTTCTGGCAAAAAAAAATAAATTTTTTTAAAATTCCAATGCAGTTACTTTTTTTCAGTATTTATCCCATAATGTATAAGTATTAAAGATACAAATATATTTTTTTGGTATGAAAAAAAATTCATATTTAAAGGGTTTAATATGTTCAGTCAAATTTAAATACATATTTCGAAAAGATAATAATTGATCAAGATAATAATAATTGATTAGTATTTTTTTAAACCATTTGTAAATAGGAACATTGACTTGGCAAATCTTTACGTTTAGCGTATTTACTATACGTACTATTTCTTGTACGAAAACAAATCAACAAATATGTAGTATCGACTGCTCAAACTTTAAAAAAAAAATTTACTTTATTGAATTAACAAAGTCGGAAATCTGTTTGGTACAAAAAAAAATGTTTTTATAAATCTACTATCTACACCAAAACCGAGCTTAAGTTTGCAGCAGAGAAATGTACTAGGCGGAGGAATCTGCGTAAACAACGCTGCTGGCGCCGAAATTTCGCCTGCCCCCATTGGCTGCTCCTTCGACCCTGATATTCGTGCGTCCTGTTACGTCAAAATCGAAGGAAAAAATAATTAAAATAACACACTAACTGAAGCTAAACTAATAAAAATAATAAATTTATGTCTTGAAATAACAAATAAATTTGTTTATTGAACGTGAAATATATTTTTGTATTCGATTCTCGCACTCAAAAATGAGAACTATTTACCCTTTTTCTCGTAGAACATTTGTATGCTGCAAACTTAAGGTCGGTTTTGGTATAGGATAGTTATTATTAGACAACAAAAAAAAGTTCCACCATATCACCTTCAAACAAATCAGAAATTAAAACAAAAAAGGCATCTTGCACGAGTGAGTGCACAATGGCAGATGGCAACCGAAGAAGAAACAAACCACTGGTTGACATTAAAACATAATGGGGGAGTACATCATCACATTTTGTGGTTTTTTGCCTTAATCAGATTCTAGTAGGTAGTACTTTTACTATGCTTCGACCCTGCCCCCTTTCTTAACCGGATGCACCACAAAGAACCTGCCGGAAACGATTTCTCCGCTTTATTTGGAACCGCGCGTAGTTTTTACACCAGGTACCTGGCATCAGCTGTTTTCGAACGTATCGATCGTCTGCTACGTATGGATTCGTGAGAAAATTTCGTAGTACTTCCGTTTTCTGTGACGTAGTTCAGCGTAGTAAAATGGCAAAACGGTAGTAAATGTTTAAAAAGAAAAAAAGAATAAAAGTGTGCCAATATGGTGGTAAGTTTCTGAAGGTTGCAGGTTGAACGAAATCAATGGGTTACACATACACATGCTCTTTTTTTATGATTTTGTGTCTCCATATGTGAAATGATCAATGAAATTTTATTTTTAGTTCGTTACTTTACGATTTATACAATTTTAGTCAATCAAACATCCATTAATTTTAAGCTATCAAAACTATCATTAAATAATTAAACTACAAACAAACTATCAAAACTAGCTATCCACTCCCCAAACCCATATTTATGGCTTTATTCTCAATGGTATAGTATAGAGAAATAATGGCGATGAGACATTCTTTGAAGTAATTTTGATTGTACTATTGAGTTTTTATTGACAAAATGAAAATAGTTTCGCGCTGTTTAAAGTTTCAGTGCTTCGTGATTTTTTTTAAAATGCATAACACATTATTTTCGAATCTATCTCTCTGGGTCTGGGAGGACAGTCGTTTTTTTCTCATGAATATAATGCCAGTCAAAACTTGCCATCACAATTAAAAGAGTTAGCCAAGCATAAAACTACAAAGCGTTTAGCAACAAAAAGTCATCACAAGATGGTGTCTTCAAGACCGATATTCCTTTGTATAATTTTTAATAGGTGTGTCATTTGTCGAGTTATTAAAGGAGTTCGCTGGCACCACTTTTGCTTTCACCATTGTTTTCGTTTGAGAAACTTTGAACAAGCCCCCTTTTGTGTCCACACCTTACGATCTTATCCCCTATCATTCTTTTATGTTGCTTTTCCAAAAGAACAATCACCCAGACTGATATTATTCAAGCATCTAGTTACAGATAGGCTCCAGAATTAAATGGTCGCGTGGTCCACAAATCCTTTTGACCTTGGCTCACGCAGGTAATTTTGGTCCGTATCTGTCGCCCATCGCAAACTATTACGAGTTGGAGGATTAATTAAAGACGTCCACGCGTGGCTCTTACTCGAATGCTTGGATTTTCTGTCCAACCTGTGCACGAAGTCAGATCTCCAGAAGAATCACTAAACAGATAACCGAATGTAGTCTGGTCTTTGGAGCGTGTAACAAAATGGAAATTTAATGCTGTCAAAGATTTTGTGGGCCCGCACTATTCGACTACGTTATTTATGATACCCTCAGGCTTCGTGTTTCTATGGTGGATCTTTAACATTTACGACATGGAATAAAATTTTAACAAAGGAATTACATGCTTTAGCGGCACAACGGGCAACACTGATGTTGGCAGGTTAACTGCAGTCACATCTCACATCTTTCAACTGGACCATTTTTACCTTGAAATAATCAGTCTTTTCGTATACTTTTTTGTAGGATAAAGTTGCTGAATTATTACAACAATGGTCTAAGTCATTAGTCGCAATACTGCTGTTTACCAGCTCACGGGCGTCACTTGACTGTGGCTCTAAATTATGACCAATATCGCCAATAGTCCTCGTGTAGCTCTAGTGTAACGATAATTAAACTCAAACTCAACCCATCCTGCTCATGGCAGAATAAGGCTATCAAGCAAAAATCAGCAAAGTTTGTCCGTAGGGTAACGAGTATAATTTATTATGTCTATATGGATTTGTTTAGTCAATGTTATGGTCCTAGAAAACTACAACTACACACAGGAGGACCATTTTACTTTCCAAGAAATAAACGAACTCTTAACTAACTCACACTTTTCAGTTAAGATCAAGCAATTAAAGATATATATCTGCTGTTGGGACCGGGCCCGATGATCAACCATGCATTCAGTAAGACGTACGAGGTAAGATGTACAATAATTCGTATAAGGTCAATAATATTTATTATTAATGCTAGAAAAAACTTAATTTTAAATAGAAAAAAAAATTATTACGACTATAGAAGAATGTAAAATCAGATATTCTACATTGGAAGCTCTAATAAAAAAAAAAAAAAACTTCGGACCTTATTATTCCAAAATATATGCTTGATACTTAATTAGAATGCAAAATTATATTCATATGCCTTATTTGAATGAACCAGCGGGTGACCGAGCTCTGCTCGGAGAGAACAGGTGTCGAAGCTAACTCGAAGATTTAAATTTTCAATTGCGATTTATCAAAACAATACATGCCATAAGAAAAATTTCTCATTTCGCTAACTTTGTTTAGTTTCTTAAAAATGAACAGCTATGATATAATGGGCAGTCTCGATTCGGAGATTGGCATTTCGTTGAAAAGCAACGAAAATGTCGAAATGTGGTAAACATTCCATTTTATACTTAATTCAACTCGATAGGTATAGCAACCATACGTTAAATTTTCAAGATCGCCAGAACAGAATATATGAATATAATATCATCGTTGTATGTACTAATTAGTTAAAGTTGAGATTTTTATGGTAATGAACATATCACTAACTTCTTTAACGATAATAAATTTCGCCTTTTTCATAAACTTTAAATTTCGTATAATATATTTTCGAATACATGTTTACTTTTTTAAACGTTTCATTCTATCAGACAAAATTTCTTGCAAATGATCGAATTTCAAAAGGTTTTTTTCGTAAAAACTTTCATTTCCTTTCATAGAACAAAAAATGATGCACAACGTCCCAATTTTCTTGTGTTTAAATCTCTTATAGACTGCTCGAAAGTTATTTTAATTAATTTTATTATTTTTAATTTCTCTAGTAATTTTAATTTCTGTTTTCATAGCTGAAACTGAAATCATAACTGAAAAGTGAAAAATGGACATAAGTATTTTGGTCTCTCCATTAACATTTATAGATCGATGAAATCGCTGGAAGAATTGGAGCCAAGTAAAAGCGCCAAATTAGAAAGGAAGCCAAATAGTTGTCCGCTGAGCGGTTGCAACGGCCGCGTTTTCTTAACATTCAGTAGTACATCCATTAATATACATCCATGTTTCTGAAGGGTAATGGCAACACAATTAAATAAACATTTTCAATTTTATTTATTTTCGTTGAAAGTTTTAATTTTTTCAGCAGATGGCATCAGGAAAGTAGCCATTATGGCGGCTAATGAAGTTTGAAAATATCCTATCTGTAACTCCGAACTGCTTGACCGCAGCGCTTCAAAACCGGTGCCAATCGATTCGTCGTGGCCAAAAACCCCAGATCCCCAAGTTTACCGGAGTTTATTAATTCTGGGGCGATTTTCGACTTGGCACCAATTCCTCGTATTATAGTATAAGATATGGAATGGGAACAGTAGCCGGATCTGCCGTGGAATTGACGAATGCAGCCAATTTGTGCAACCAATACATGACTCAAATTTACCCCATTTTATAAGGGTTTTCTTTCGCTCATGCATTGAGCTTTTCTTGCAGCACATCCGTTGCTTACAAGATTTTTTTTTCTTGCATGCTTCTATCTAGCTATTTTTCAGCATCCAACCCATTATATGGCAATCAAGCCACGGACAACTTCATTTGGAGAGTGGGGGTGTGTATGGCCTATACAACTAAACTCTATCATTACTTTAAAAAAAATACCACACACAGCCCCTCACGACAATAGGCATACCCGACCAACGCCCAGCCCTAAGAAAGACAATTAAAACACAGAAAGAAAACGTTCCAAAACCCACACGACGAAAAGAAATGGCGACTTCGACTTATTTCTTCTGCAGCAAGCATCCCCGGGGCTGCTGTGCTGAGGTTGTGTCACATGGAGCTAAGATGAAAACGGAGATGCTGCCTGGTTAAAAGCAATATAGAAACCGGTTTGCCAAATGAAGCCAACAATCATTTGACTGCAGTAATTGTTTAACTAATACCGCTAAAGCCGACAAAAGCGTAAGCCCAACTAAACGCTTTCGTCGAAGCATTTGGCGATATTCTACAATGGAGTTTGTGTAGGCTTACAACATTGACTTGGCGATTTTTTTTTTACTCTCTAACAATAAAGCTATAATTACAATGCATTTTCTTACCTATGAAATGAGTTACTTCTGTCAATTCCGATCTCGTGCTACAGCCTACAACTCCGCTAATAGTCATTTTTAAAAATTTTAATTACCGCTTTTAAGTTAAAAACGATGCGCTTGCATAAACTAACACTGCGGAGTTTTTTTTTTTAATTTATCAAACTAATATAGATATAGCATGGCATGAGCCACATAACATGCAAATACTGCAGATCATAGAAAAAACGATACAAACAAAATAAAATAAGATGGAGAAGAGTAATACGCAAAATTAACGTTAGGCGCGTTTACATATGAGCCATCGAATCCATGGAATGCTAAAATCTCCATTAGGAGGAAAAGAGGTCGATCAGCTTTTCTAACCCAAATGTAGTTTGTGGCCGGATCCATGGTATGAAGCATCAAACCCTCCTTCATTGGAGGTTTTGCGAAACCACCAAATGAGCCCTGCAATTCCAGTTCTGCCTGGGTGAAAATCTCCAAGAGGGAAAAATTGCTGAGATTGCTCTTCAATCCCTGGATTCGATGGCTCATTGCTCATGTAAACGGCGCTTATTGTAGAGTGAGAGGTTTGTTTGCATGGTTGGGTTTACTTGGCGTCCTTCTGGCGGCTTCATTTTGCTTCTCGCCAAGCATCTCCATCTTCCTCTTACCTCCATGGGCTGTCACGAAGACTGTCATCCCCAGGTGAGCTGCCCGCGGGCCCACTTACCTGTTTGACCTTGCGGAGCTCCTTAGGGGTCATAGCATCAACAATGGAGGCTTTTTTTGTGTCTTCTCCCGGGGCTCCATTGCTTCAGGTAAGAAGACGCTGAAGAAAATATGACTAGGCAGTAGGGCATTCTATTCTCCCCCACAATTCTGAACCTTTGAATGCTTGCCCTATTATGCAAGGTTTTTATAGAAGATCATAAAAAATCCGAATGGTTGGATCTATAAAAAGATTGTATCTGACGAGTCTGCAGTAATTGGTTTTTGTTGACAATAAAAAAAAAACGTATGTTTATTTATATTGGCTTCGCTTAATGCAAATAAATAATTAAACACTCACAAAATGTTTCTGAACAGATGGTCTTTTAAAATTCGGTGTTCTTTTATATCTTTTTTGAAAAATTAGCAGACGAACTAGGAATCGGATCGCTAAGCCGTTTGCACCAATCGAAAGATACGAAAATTTTGCATCCTACAGTAGTGTTATCTCAAAAAGTCAATTTTGGCCGATGGGGGCGATGGGCCACTTTTCCGCGTACGTTGCGATATGTTATAAGATAATTATTATTTTTAAAGGTATCGAATAGTCACAAATAAATTTTCAATTTAAATATCGCAAGTTAGGTCCGACTCATTGAGGTAAGACTGCCCTTCTCATCTACATAAAACAACTACAACGACAAATTTATTGAAAAGCAGCTCGAAATCAAAAGTGGGTGTCAAGAATCATGATACATAATGGCCATAACGTGATAATTTACTGATTCTAGTAGCAGTTCCGCCCACTTGTCTTACATCTCCAATTCTCCACCACCTACTTTCAATTGGCCAGTTACCTTATTTACGAAATGACAGATGTAGCATAGCAGTGCACTACAATAGCATTGGCCTTTTGTAATATTTTTTACTCTCCTTGAAATTCAACAAAAGGCCTTATTCTTAATCGTCTTAGTGAATTGTTTGCCCTTGAACCTATACTCGCCTTTATTAATTAATCTGTCTTAACTAAAGAAAAGCGGAACAAAGGTCTCACTGTTTTTCCTTTGTGCTTCAGTTCTCTGGTCCCATTAGAACTACCCATATTTCTCACCATTATAATTTTATTTCCATTGGTATATTTGTTCTCTTAACGGGATTTTTTCATTCGTTTTATCTGCATTTAATTAGAATTTAACGAAGGTTGTTTATTGCGTGTCTACTTTCGTAACTGGGAGTATCAAGATTTAGAATCGGAAAATTAATATAATTTATTAAATTACACGAAAACACATCCTTAGTACATTGTTATTAGCATTTCTTTTAGGCCTTATATCTTATACCGGACAAATGATAGAAAATTGGAATGGTTAAATTACAGTTAATTAACCGCTTAAAAAAACCTGTTTCAGTTAAATACCACTTTTTAATTAATCGAACTGTGTAAATGAAGAAGAAATAAATTTATATCAACATTCATAAAATTCATGTAAAAACCCCACCAAACATGTATTATAATGGTTAAACAATTCCCCAAGATTAGTTTTTAGCTATTAGTAGTAAGGCAAAATTCTTAGATCTAATCCAGTGAACTTTTTTGCTAGTTAAAATAAGGGAACTGTTATTTGAGACACCACTGCCTCAAGCCTCATATACCTGTAAAATATTTCACAGTTGTAAGTTCAATCTAAATTCGAAATGTATACAAAATATCTAGATTGACCAGACGTACTGCATTTCGCAGTACAGTACTACTCTTTAGGTTTTTATCCTATCTATTCAAAGAGTTATAATATATGAAAAATGTCGTTTCCCCCCCCCCCTTTGCATTTGTACTGCAAATGTCCTGCATTTTGCCTGATAATTATAATTTTGCCGTTAGAATCTCCATAGTAAGGCTTTATTTCTTGGTTGACAGCTCTGTACCGAACATGAATAAAGCAATAACTATGATGTTATATATACTTTCAATACTTTTAAATCATTAGTCTCTTATAAAGGGTAGACAAGAGCTTTATTACTTTGGATCCTAAAAAGTCCTCAAATAATTTGCTTTTTTTTTATTTGTTCTAAATTTCTTAGTGGCTTGCACCATATTAGAAAAAACTGAAACCGCAATAATACTATAAAATGAACGTGATTCCATGTAATTATCTTTTCTTACTTCTTTAACACTGTACTGATGCTATAAACATCTGGTTTTCTCTTGAAAGCAAAAGAAATCAAGCTCTCCCCGAACAAAGGCATCAACATAACGTTACACACCACCGGGCTACCTGAGTTTTACGTCGCAGGTACCAAATGGCACCACCACCACAAGGTGGAACAGAAACAAAACAAAAAAAAGTTAGGTAAAAGCTCAGGTGTCCACACGACAGCTGGCGCTGAAATGAAAGCGAGCCAGCTGGAGTCTTGGGGATCGTCTCCCTTTTCCTTGTTGTTGCACGTGCTACAGAAGGGGGGACGTAAGAAAGAGGGGGCGGGCAAGTGCACCCCACAAAATCTTCTGGGGCAAGGAATGGGATAGTTTCGAGTTGTTGTTGAAAGAGCAGTTGATGGTTGTTTGGAATATTTATTTAAAAGGTTCTCTTTAAGTTCCTTTCCTTTAATCGTAATTTGTATGATAATTGGTCATAATTATATACAATGGATACATAATTAACTATAATTAGTCATCAGCCAATTTATAATAATTTGTTAAGTTAAATTATCGTTGCACAAGAGCTACACTATGGCTATTGGCGGGTAGGTATCCAAACCGATACCAATTTATAATTATCGAAAACTAGATGGATTATTTCTAATCGATAAATAACTGTTGATTAAGTTTGGTTATAAATAAATGATTAAATTGTGACAGCATTCGGATTTGATATTTATTCTGCTATGTTTTTCTTTAAAAAAAAAATTAGGGGATTCAGTACCTCAAAAATGGCAAAAATTGTGAATTTGTTTATATTTGCAAAATTAAAGTTTGGAACCTTCTAAATAATCCAAAAACAAAAAGTTAATTTTTTAAAAAATAACTTTAAATTTTTTTTGTCATATATTGTTTTTAAATGTAGCTTGAACTAATAAAACAAATTTTATAGTGAATAAGTCAAAATTAAACATTTTTTTAAAAGTGGTACTGTGTCCCCTTAATGTCTTTTTTTACAATTTAAACCCATATTTTCTAAAATCAACATTCATATCATTGAAAAAAAAATGTGTTTTAAGTACTATTTGGTTTTAAAAAATGAATTCATGGGAATCTCAAATACCCAAAAGTGAATTAAAAAGCACGTTGTCTCTTTGTTTTATACATAGAACTCATTTTAAAAGATTAGATGAAAAATACCACTATAATATTTCCTCAGCACGTCAAGAAAGCTTACAAGAAGCAGATGGTTGGTAGACTAGCAAAGAAGCGTGTTCGGTGCAGGCACGTTTTTTTTTATATAGAGTTTTTTTCTGCTTTTTTTTTAAGCGTGAATGTCCATACATATATTCATGCTTGAGTCATGGCCGAACCCGATAATTGTTGGGGGGGGGGGGCATTTTTTAGGGGAGCATTCGCGTGCAGACGGTGGCATGATTTCAGGTCAGGGAGGGTACAGTTGCACAGATTTTTAGGTATGTTTCGTAACAAGATAATCGAAGAAATTCTAAGTGGCTTTGGTTGACAAGGGGCACTGCCAATGAGTTCTTCAAAGATTTACCTTATAAAGTCAATTAAAGATTTTCTTTTACTAATACAGCAGTTAAAATTTTAAATTAAATAAAATATTAAGACTTAATGATGCTGTGTATTCGAGACCCATTCCGATCACCACCACACAAACAGGGCCTACTCTAGGAAAACTCGGACTATAGGCACAACCGATTTTGGGGGCCCCTTTACGGAAAATATTGTATAAGATTTCCAGTAATGATAGTGCTATGCATCAAATTTTTGCTGCAATGACTCACTTAAGTGTTTAAAACAACTGAAGTCTTAAAAAATATCACTACGATTTTATTCCAAGTGGAGAACGTGGCTAAAAAACCCATCGATCAAAATAATCACGTTTCGTCAATTTCTCATTCAAAGTTGAGCAAAAAACGAAGTGGAGTATCAGATTTTTTTAAAAAAAACTTTCAAATGTTTTGGAGATTTATAGCATTCGCATAATAGAACCTGAAATTTGGGGGCCCTAGGCCAACACCTCCTCCAGCTAGGGAGGCTCTCCTGGAGCTGGTAATGCCTAGGCCCGGTCCTTATGGAAGAACAGGCTCTGCACACAAACAATAAAATATAGAATTGTGTTATGATATTTAATATTGTTGATGCAAACAGAAATATCCAAAGCAGACGAAATCCGTTGCAGGATTTTTGCCGTCATACAAAGACATAAATATTTCCCCTCAGGTATTCGATCATTCAAAACGCTGTTAAACGCAGCAATAATGTTTTAATGCCATGAATAACTATCTTTAGAATCGAGTTTTAATAACTATTTATAAGGATAGGTATTGGTGTTTAAAACAACTGAAGTCCTTAAAAATATCACTACGATTTTATTCCAAGTGGAGAACGTGGCTAAAAAACCCATTTTAGTAGTTACTAGAATAAATTACAATACATACGATTTCACATGAAACTAAATTGCAAGTAATTTGAAATAAAAATTCTTAGCAAGTAGAAATCTACATTTATTGAAGAACTAGTCAAACAACAATTCTACCTCAGAGTCCAAGTGTGTCACCTCCGGAAAAATGTGGTGCTGCCATCTACCAAAATATATTTTAAATATAAGGTGCATCAGGATTGTCTTGGGAGAGTAAAATTACGGAATTTACCTTATATATTACATATATGTTAGGTAAATTTACTCAACTATATTTTTCAAAAATATTTTTTAATTGATGTTATATTTTTATACAAATGCTAGGGTTGTTTTATTTACTGCTGGATAAACTTTGAAATTGAAATAATGTTAACAATCATCCTACATTATTTTTAAAACAAAATAAACGACAGAGTCCTATAATAAAAGGCCAATAAGAGATTTGCAGAAACTCTTCTATGGATCCCTTTGAGTTTTTTTTCTTTAAATTTTAAAGTAAATCATGACGTTAATGGAATGGCCATGACGTTAATGGTAGACTAGCATAGAAGCGTGTTTGGTGCAGGCGTTTTTTTTAAGAGTTTTTTTTTTTTTTTCAAAAACAAAACATCCGTTCTAATTAGGGCACCTTCAATACACTGTGTGCTGTACAGGGTAACGCCAAGGAGCTTAGCAGGTGTGCCATGCTAGAATCGTTATCGGTCAGGCAAACTCGCCAATAAAACAAAACTAGTTATTGATTCCAGTTTTACACGTATAAACATTATGTTGTTGCTTAGTTTGGAAGAAATAAGAATGTTTTCAACTTTCAAGTAAGCAATGACTTTGATTTGCGGTTTGGTTACGTTACCCCGCCAACTATTGTTCCGCCAACGCATGCCAAATACCGTCTGCTAGCTTCGACATTAAAAATGGCACTTTCTGGTAGTATAATGATACAAATTTTTTAGAAATGTAATAGTCCACAGGATGTTTAATTTACAATACAAAGATTAAAAAGTAAAGATTTATACACTTTTTCTGAGTTTAAACAACTTTTGTATTGCATAGCAATGACACATGCCGGTATTAAAAAATGGATTACAGCTTTACCGTTAAGAATTTTAATCCAAAAAAGAATAAATATTGGAAAATATAGATCATTAAAAACAAAATCAATAATAAAAGTGATTAAGTTCCTTTGATTATATCGTTTAGATGCGATTTAGAAGAGCTTCGCTGAGTCACCGTGTAATGTCTACGGGGAAAAATAACAGCTCTGTATCTCGGGAGCATGGCTATGCTCCAGCCAATCAGGTGAGAGGATCATGTCGCAACCCTCATACGCAGATATTCCAGTAACCCTAGGTTTAATGGGCTTCAAGGCATTCAGTTTAATATTTGCAGTCATGTTTCCATGTCAAATAGTACTTTTTACAATATTGAGTGTTAAAAACTAAGCAAATAACGAAACAGTTTTTAGAAATAAGAAAATTCTTCAAAACAAAAATATCAGATTTTATTCACAATTAAATTGCATGACAAAAATTAAGGATTTCTAAAAAGACTTAATGAAAGACAGTGCAATGAACTGCAAATTTAGAATAACTATTCAATGCTATAATGCCAAACATTTCAAATTTTATTATCCCATATAAAAAAAAACTATACCCAAAGACAATTTTTAATTATAGAATAAGAAATACTGATTTAAACTAAAAAAACTTAACTTACTTAAAGTAAGAAAAAAATAAACACAGACAAAAACAATATTTTCTCCATTGTGCGTTACAAATACTTATATTACAAGAATAGTCTGCATAAAGACACATGTTTGTTTATATAGACAGGGTTCGTACACACTTCATTTTAGGAAAATTAATAAACATAAAGAACCAAATTTCTCAAAAACAACTTATAGTTCTGATCCAAAATAGAAATGAGAAAGCTGAACAGTCATTTAGTATTTGAATTTCAGAAACTTTTTTTAAAATAAAAATTTCTTTTATATGCGTTAGAGAAATTTTGTGCCTTACAACATTTTTTTTTTGTTACATCTTCAATATTCATTTTCACACATGAGTAAAACATATGAACTTTAAAGAAACTAAATGGTAATATAAGCACTTTCAAGGTACTTAAAATTCATTAAAAAAACAACAACAATATCTTAAGATATTTAAAAACAGTACGAACCCTGTATAAAAGCATTTTTTTTTCAAACAATTTCTTCCATTTGGCTTATATAATCCTGAATTTTTTCTACAGTACACAGGAAAAAAAAAGAAATAGTTTTTGGCCTACAATCAATTGAGTATTGCTTCTTTGAAGTTGTCTTTCATGACTATTCAACACCGGAAAGTTTTTCTATACAGTAAGATACTTTGTATATTCTCTTTAAAATAAATGAAGGGTATAGTTGCGAAAAACACTTTTGCCAGAGTATAACTAAGGTATAGGGTTCGGTCGATTCATTGGTAGTCTTAAACTTAATGGGACTAAGTCGCCAATTAAGAAGCCGGGCCCTATATCTTAGTTATACATTGGAGAATGTGTGTTTTATAACTAGATCTTTCAAATGGTACGAAAGGTTATATATACAGGCAAAATTTGGATGGAAAGAATCATGATCAATACTGCCTTGGGCAGGTATCTACAAAAAGGTTTAGAGCACAAATTATTTCTTTAACATTAATTCTTTACTTATTTTTTTTTAGGTTATAGTCATTGTTCCAAAGGTCCAATTCATTTTTGTAGAAACTGCACAGGGCAGAATAACAATTCTCGATTTGTATTATGATACAAAAGACAGTTGTTAAATGTCCCATTTCTAAAAATGATAGTATCAGTACTCATAAATTTTCAACTGATAGACATGAAAATATGAATTCACATAAACAATTTTTATACATTATATCCCATTATTCATTTATTTTGTATGATGGGAAAATAATGAATTAATGTATTCAACTATGCAAGGAAAGGATTTACTTTTGGACTTGATAGAAAAGGTCAAATGATCAATTACAAGAGCAACTTTTCTATAAAGGTAAGGATTATAAAATAATTAACAAATAAGATTAGAAAACAATTATTACAAAATTTAACTAAAATATTTTTATATTTGCATTTAAAGTTACTATATTTCAGAATTAAGAACAATCTTAATCTTATCTTAATGTAATAAATAAAGTCACATTCAAAATGATATTTTAAATGCAGAATTGAATCTCAACAATTTTGTGAATTTAAAGTTTCAGCATTGCCCAATTTTTCCTTAAATATGAATTCTTAGTACATTTCAAATGTTCATTATAGTTTATTATGATTAATTTTTTTAAGTGATTTAAAAAAAAACATGACAAATATATATTTTCTACATATTTACTTGCCAAAATCATATAAATCAAAGGCAGATATTGCAGTCAGTCATGTTGTGCTTAAAGTCATGTTTGGCTCGGTCACATTTCTATACTACAGTACAGTTTTAAAGGTTATAACAAGATAAATCAATATTATGTACAAGCTTTAATGACAACCATGGCATTTTTCAAAAAATTGAAATTAGCAAAAAACTGGGGAAAAAAGTACAACTTTAGAAACATAATCACATACATAATTTTTGTATTATACAGCCTTTAATATTTTAAATAGTATACACAAAAGAGAATTAAGCAATTATTTAAAATTAGCAAACTTTTAACAATATATCTTTTTAAAAAATTACATTTAAGGTTATGTATTATAATATATTGAGAAATTGGATAAATAATAAAAGAAAAAAAAAGCTAACATTAAATGAAATTTTAAATGGCAAAAATTTTAAACAATAGGTCATGACTAATGTCCTTAAAAAATTAAGCATTTTAATATTCCTTAATTCAATAAGCCTGCAAATTATTCAATTTTAAGAGAAATTTATCACCGAGAAAAAAATTAAGAAAATTTTGATTTAATACAATATTTCTTCATATATCTATACACAAAATAGATAAACAAAGGGAAACGAACACAAATAGGTTTGTACTTAATAGTGAATAATAAATTACAGTTTGATACAATGTTCATTTGAACAAATTTATACAGTAAAATTGCATTTTATAAGAAAGGTAGCAAACAGAAAAGAAAGAATTTACTAAATATTTACAAAAAATAGTACATAAAAGCTCATAAGTACACTATTAATTATCTACTTAACAAACATTTCAAAAGTCTTTATAGGATTTTTTTTTAATTGAATGCATTTAAAAGCACTTTTTCAAATCGGCAACAAAGGTTTGAAACTTTATTCATTATAGAATAATTATCATACTTTTAGCAACTAAAATAAAAAAGAAATTGAACAGCTAAAATTTAGAGGAACAAAACAATAAATTAATTTAAAAGCACAATTGGTATCTTTCTTTTGTTTCTAATTGTTTAATTATTTTAGGTGGTACTGATTTAATGCAACATGTTATCATTGATTTTCTTATAATTTTAATGGCAGGCAAATCTGTTTATAACTTTTGTTAGGTATTTTTAACCACAAACCTAATTTATCCTTTATTAATTTAGGATAAATGAGATAACTCTTGACAGTACTGAGTCTTTGATTAATATGTTACTTTTTAACACAAGTATTTAGATATTTCTAGTAAAATGTTAAGTATTAAAACTTAAAAAAGTGCAGTTAAAAATATAAAAATTTGCTATTTATTAAATGAGATCTGTCATACAGTCATTTTAACTTATTTTCAAAGAAAGATTTAGGGGGGGAAATTATGCTCTAAAAACATCCTAAAATAGTTTTATTCAGGAGAAAGAGCATTTTAAAAAGACTGTTGCAAAAGAAGGGAAATCTAGAATACTTTCTTTAAAGGGTTTAAAGATACATGAAACAATTCACATTTCTAATAGCACATCTTTGGGATTTAATAAAGAAAAATCTAATTTAAATATTTTCATCAATTTAGATGTTCTTGGCACTGCAGAAAGCCCAGTAAGGCTTGATTACAAACTGAGAAAAACACGAATACCCAAATGCGATGAAAAGAAACTTGCTATGATGCATGAGGACGAGATGATGATCCATATCCTAAACTTTATGTGGAAATGAAATATACACAGCACAAATGAGCCAAAATCACAGATGATTACTGAACATTCTCCTTATTTATTTAGAAATACACAAAAAGCATACAACACAGTTGTCCCCACACATGACAAACCATCACTGTCTTTTCATTAAAAAAAAATGTATCATCGCTCTTCGCAGAAGTTCTTTGCGGACATATTCCAGAAGTCCAGAGAATATGTTCACTCTTTTTGCAATAAGTATCATCTAAGGCTTTACGAGGTTCGGGATAAAAACCTCTTCAACAAGTCCTTAGAACATATTCCTTTTATTCGCAGTAAGTATCATCTAAGGCTTGATAAAACCTACCTCACGAGAGGATCCAATGAATAAGTTAAAAGGCTTTCCAAAGCCATCAAACATGCGTGGCTTCGCAAGCCCATTCGTCATCGTCAGAGTCTGTCTCGCTCTCGAGCATCTCGTTGTCGCTGCTGGTTTCGCCATGGCTGCTGGCGGTATCACTGTGGCCTTGGAGTGAGCCCTTGGATTCGGAACCCAGAGAGATGGTTGGGGAGTCGTTTACGTTGGAGAATTCTACCGTCACCTAGAATCAGAGTTAACATCTTAAGATCTGAGCAATACCCTACACTTTTATTTTTTGATCTAAACATAATTTTCATACAAATATATGCTAAAAAGTATTTTTCAAAGAATTTTTTAAAAAAGTTATGTTTAATTATTACTAGGGACATGGCCGGCCCACTGGCACAATGGTTAGTGTACTAGCCTTTGGAGCTGTTGGGCTAGGGTTTGTTTCCCGGTAAAGGCATGGATGTTTTACTTATCAATAAATGTTGTTATTTGTCTATGTGTTTGTGTCGTCCTTCTTTGTGTGTCTCTTGTGACTGTCTCTTCTGGCGAGCTGGGTAATGGGCTATAAAGCCTACACTCTCCCTTCTAGAGGGCGCATTCACTGTCATACTAGGGACATGCCTTACACTCTAAAAATACACATTTTTTGTGCAATAAGTGCAACAAAAAAGACTGTATCACTTATTTGTAATTAACAGATTATTTTAACATTGTTTTAAATGCAAAATGCCTTTAAAATTAACTACTAAAAAAGAACTTTTGAAAAGTTTGAAAAAAAAACCTAAAATAATTTTTTAAGAACTCTAATATTGTATTGACCGTTGTTCAACTTAATTTTTTTTTTACAGAAATAAATGGCTAATACTTGTAATCAAAGACTGAAAACTAATATTTGGATCTTTTTCTATCGGACCAGGTCAATTTTGGAACTAATTAACGTGTTAATTGTCTTTGGGGACGCCAGGTTGCAAGAGGTTAATGACAATATGCATTATGCAGGGGTGAGATTAGTTTGGATTCGAAAGTAGATAAATTGTGGCAGTAAAATCTTAGCTTTAAAAATTCTTGAAATGTAATATATACATGTACACAAATGAATAAATATTAACTTATAATTAGCACAAGATAACGATTTTAGAACTCGCTGGCACAAAATTCCTGCTCCTGAGAAGAGTTGAATTATCATCACACTAGAGCTACACAAGGGTTAAATGCGAAGGGCGTTGCAATTTAGAACCTCAATTAAGTGACAATGAGATTCAGAACCCAGAGACGTGTTTGAAGGGGAATCGCTTACGTTGGTGTATTCTACCTTGATCTAGAATCAGAAACAGTAAATAATACTGAAGATAGATAGTTTAATTGAAGGATTGTTGCACTAAATGGACACAAAGATATTGGCAACAGGGGTGGTGATTAAGAACCAGAGTCAAGTAATGAGCTGACACAAGAGAAAGCAACACAACTTTCAGAAGTAACATTGTACAGTGTCGGGACTTCAACGCTGATTTAACATACACATCATTCATTTCATTTCACTATTACAAATGCATTTACTTTGAAATCCTTGCTGAATAGCTTATGTGTCTTATCTTTTGTGGCCTTATCCAAATCATTCTTATGTAATGTAAGCACTGGAAATTTTCCGTAGTCCTCATGATGGTGTAAACTGAAACAGGGAAAAAAATTATCATATGTAGCTTTTCCAATCATTGAAAAATAGATTAAACTTTCATATTTAGAATTTTTTTATTTATCAAAGAAAATTTTGAAAAAGATCAAAATTTATATACATATATATGTCTCTCCCTTAGTAACATTTTAACAAGAAAAAAAAGCTATTTTATTGGCATTTACTTTGAGTTTAAAACAAAGCCCATCAATATTTATTTCACATCGATTATGGTATGCATTTCAATAATAATACTTTACACAAAAAGTGTAAAAAAATAAGATATATCAAAATTATTAAAACTTAAACTTATTTTTTTTCTCCTACTTCGAATTTAAATCTATGATTGTTGAAAAACAAACTTTCCTGAGAGTTAACTTATAATTTGCTGCTTTATTTGAGTTTGTTAGTGTAAATGAGTTTGCGATGATATAAAATAGAAAAAAAATATATAACCTTCTGTTCTTTTCCATGTGTGGAGAAGGTGGAAAATGATATGAAGTAATGTTGTCTTTAACTTTCTTTGCTGGGTAGTTATGATTGATGTACGAACACACCGAGTTGGCAGTGCATCCATTGGTTTGCGAGGCATTTTGCAGGCTTTCAGATAATGGTCTGATGAAAAAGGTGTTGAACCAGAAGACAAACATCTTCTCCTGATAAAAAATAAATTAATGAAATTACTATGAAGATTTTAAGTAACAGTAGACTTCCTCTTAACTGAATCTTATAAATCAGATCTCCAACATCTTTTATCTTTAAATAAGTGTAAAAAATAATTAAAAAAACAGGTGTTTTAATTTTGATTCCCATGTGATGATGATGAACACTATAGGGCAAGTTTTAGGTTTCAATAAAAATATAATATTTTTAATGGTATTTAACTTATAACACATAATAAATTGAAATAAATTATATTATTTCTATTATGCACTTACTTATTTATACAGCAAATAAAATTAACATATAAATGTGTAATCAAATTTATATTTAAAACTTAATTAATTTCACCTCTCCCATTTAAACGATTTTTTGCTTAACTGGTTTACCCTCGGTCTCATTTAAGCAAGTCAAGGGAGTGTCTACTGTAATATTGGTTCTTAATTATTATTTTATAAATAAATGAAATGACAATATATACCATTTTTCCAAATTTAGGCCTATTTCGAAATTCAATTTTTATATCCCCGCACACAGGAACAGTTTCAGGAAATTCAAAGTAGAGAAACTTATTGCAGCGTTTTACTTCGAGATTTGATGAATATAACTTAGTCTTTAGCTGATACACTATAAAATACGGACCTAGAATAGAATTATCAATAATCAATATTAATTTTAAACCTAAAGTAATACCTCTTAGCAATAAAAAAAAATATTTTTTAATACACCAAGTTTTTTGATGATATGCAACATTAAATTTATAGGAAATCTTAATCACAATCAGGGCATAGGAGAACTAAACATTAAGCATTTATGATGTGTCGAATGGAGAAAATATGAAGCTAAATCAGTTTATTTTTGAAAAACAAGATAGGCAGGTTAAAAAAATATAGGAAAGAAAAATAAACAACTTCATTTAACTTATTAATACTTGGTATTGGAAAGCTGGCATATAAAAGAATTTTTCAGGACGAAAGAGAATTATATCTGTGGGTAATTATTGATGACAGTATAATTAAACCAGTTTTTTTTCCATTTTAAAATAGACTTAGTTATTAAATAATTACTTTTAATCTTATTTGAAGCAAACATTTTGAAATACAGACCTATCTATGGATTAAAACGATAGGTAATCACAATAGAGTAAAAAAAAGCACAATAATAAAATACTTACTACAAGTACCGCCATTGAATGTTGGTATCGGTTCCATCGTGATTGATTTTAATATAAGTGTTACAGGTTTGTAAACAAGATTGTTCCTGACTAGTTCTCCATAGTAGTCTACATACCTCCGCTGGCTGGGAATAGTTACACCCTGGAAGGAGTGAAAAATATACAAAACAATACTTAAAATAGGTTTATATACACTTTTTTAAGAACAGTTAAAAACATAATATTTAACAATGGCCTTCATGCTAGCATATCAAGATTTTTTATTAATCCACACGGGTCACTTTAAGCTAAATTATCATAGCATCACCAATAACAATATTGAATTTATAATAAATTTTAATTGCACAATAATAAAAATATATTAATTGTTAAGATGAAATACATTAACTAACATACGAAGAATATAATACAAACACAGCTACCTTAAATTGTGATAAATAGTTAAATTATAACTATTTTTGGACAATTTCAGTTTGATTACCGAGGACAAAAAATAGCAGCTCTATGTAAATTTTAAACACCAAATAATAAATCAATGACTGATCAAAATCTTGATAGACAAGGAAACATGTAGAATATTATAGCATAGGATGCTGCAAATTTTTCACATAAAGCACCAAAAATATACCTTTTGATTATGGGTCCTAGCATTTCCATAGTACCTTAATGCATCTTCTGCAGTTGCATATATTCCTTTGTGAAGAAGGTATGCACAGATCATGGTACCTGTCCGTCCCTTTAAAAGAATTTTAAAAATTACAAACATGTAGATATGAAGTTCTCTAAACATAATTGTTCTCTATATATTTTCATCTAAACACAGATGATCTTACATATTTATATGACAATATCTATAATTTAATAAAGTTAATTTTTATAGTTTTGTTTAAATGTGTTAAGTTTCAGCAATACAGGTGAAAATAAGAAACAAATAGAACATAAAAAAATAAAGATTTTATCAGTGGAGCAACAGCCTCTAAAGGGCCAAAGAGAACAGTGCCCATTTCAGCTTTCCAAACCGGGCAATTCTGGTTAGTTAGTAATAGTTAGGTTTTGAATTATCGTCGCACTAGAGCTACACTAGGGGCTATTGGCGACGGGCATCGTTTTTTTCTGGGTGATTCAGGTGTACATGTTTCAGTCAGTTGGTCAGATTGACACAAAACTTCCTTTGTTTATTATCAATGTACTAGTTTGGTTATTCAAATATATTTTACAAACTTAAAACTTACACAGTAAACATCCTTTTAACCAGCTTAAAAGGGACTTTGGATAAGAAGGTTAAGCCAAAATCCAGTTGAAATGGAGAAGTGAAAAATTTTTATATTTTGGAGGGACATTTGATTTCATATTTATATGCACTGATGACATTTGCCTTGTAAATAAATACACAATTAAAATAAGAAGCCATTTAAATCAATGTATTAAATTAAAACATTAAAAGTTACATATCATTAACAAAAATAAGTAACTTTTTTTAAAGACTAGACAGTGGGAAACTTGCCACAAAGCTTCACCATTTTTTTAAAAAATCAGCATCACATCATTGGGACTCAGAACTTGGGAGATTGGTAACTCAACAAGTAATTTTTAGAAAAATTTAACAATTTTAAGAATATATCAGTAGAGATTCAATTAAACGGTGTCTGGTTAATTAAGAGCCCACTGCATCCAACAAATTAGGCTAGCAAGGTTAATCTGGTTATAAAGGGGGCTTAAACATACCTTTCCAGCTTTACAATGGATGACGGCCACATTGTTTTTGTCTTGTGACAACCAGCTATCGACGTCATCACAGAAGGGCTTGATGAGTTCCAATGTTGGAGGGTTATGGTCTTCAAAAGGATACTGGGCAACTCTTTGGTGGAATCTACTTGGGTCATAATTGCGTTCTGTACACCTGCAACATAGGACAAAGGAGTAAGAAAAGTGCTTTGAGAACTCATCTATATACTTAAAATGCTTCATAATAGATAGTAATACTTACAAATTGTATATTTTGTAGTGCTGATCATGTTTTGAGTCTAAAAATCTGAGAAATTAAACAAATATGTTAATAACACATAATATAGAGTTGAAATAACACTAGACTACCTACCAACAACAACAAAAAATGCAAGTATATGTCATGTCCAATATGCAATGAAAGTAGTATATTTCAAAATGTAAGGTATTCCATGTTTTAGTCATAAATTACTCAAAAACACAATTCACAGGTATTTTCAAACTTTCCACATTTTATATTACACATTACAGTTAGATCATAAAAAGTGGAATGTATCATCATTCAGATCATCACCCACTTTCACAGAACCAACTACAATTTTCACAGACAAATGGGATAAGTCATATTAAAGCAAGAAAAGGTAAGGTTATCTCACATTTAAAAGTTTTCATTAAAATTTCAATCAGAAGTATATTTAAAATTTAAAAACTATAAATTTAATCTCCATTTTATTAACAAGAAAATTCCATTTTTATTTAATATTTTCACATTAGCCTTGCCATTTCATTAAACTTTTAGCTCAGTATGTTAAAATAATTAGCTACAGAGAATACATAGAAAATTATAATGCTATCTTGTGGAAATTTATAGCCGAACCTCTTAAGTTATTGCTGTTGTAAAATCTAATATAAATTCTTTTAGATAGTCATAACTATACACAGCCAATAGTTATTTTCCAAATAATATCAAATGAATATTTGGATAAAGATAATTTATTTTCTTACCTAACAACATCATCTATGTGATTTCTATAAACACCTTCTAACTTCTCCGCTGGAAATCCCATAGCAATTATATTGTTACAGATATCTTGAACAGTATTAAGGAATCTCTTAGGAAAATGTTTTAGTGCGCGAACTTTATAGATGCAAAATTCACATTCTCCAAAGTCTGAATTAAAATATAAGGTTTGGTCAACTTATTAGTGATTTCATCAAACTATCATCAAAAGTCGGCAATGAACAGACAGGACCATATATCTTTGTCATGCTTTGGCAAATGAGAGTTATGCAACTATACCCTTCATATGTTACATTTCATAACTTATGTATTAAATTTCACAACTTTTGCATGAATTACACAAGTTTTCAACTGAAATTCCCATAAAGCTGGACATTTTTAGCATATTTGAAAAATAACATGCTACAATATGCATAGTTCTAAATCTGTGTCAGTTTACGTATTGTAGAAATAGCAACATTATATACCGAAGGGGTTCTGGATTAAAAAATATCTGGTACCTATTTACACATTAACAGCACCACAGTAGAAGTAAACTCTATATCAGTCCATTCCACAAAACCCTGATTGCTTATTTGATTTTAAATAAGTGTTTTTGAATTTTGAACGTTTGATTTTAAATAAAGTAATTTATTTTTAATTTGTTAGGTGTAGATTGTCAGTATTTAAAAACTGCTAAATCACTAGCTGCGGTGGCATTAATAAACAAGTATCAAATGTTGGATACGAAATAAATCTAAGTGTGTTACATATTAATATAGCATCAAATTTCGGTGGTGCTGGAACCTCATGTGGCCTGAGACCAGAACTGCTCATAATTGGGTTGATTTGAATTATCGTCAAACTAGAGCTACACGTGTGAACTGCTTATAATCAGAGATAGGAAAGTTACTTTTTAAAAGTAACTCTGTTACAGTTACTTGAGTAAAAAAGTAACTGTTACAGTTATAGTTACTTAACATAAAAAGTAACATGTTACAGTTACTTTCACAAAAAGTAACACGTTACAGTTACTTTTACAAAAATAAACAAATCGCAGTTACTTTTTGAAATTTTAAGTTATAAGAAAAAACCAAGTGCTTTTTCCCTCCCAAGAAATGGGATCCCTTCTGAGGAATGGAATTTCAAAATTGGCATCAGGCAGCCTTCAGAAAGTAACGGAAAATTTAACGAAAATTTTCGTTACTGCTAAAAGTAACTAAGTTACAGTTACTTTCTGAAAAATCTAATGGCGTAACTCATTGTAACCTATAAAAAGTGTTACAAGTAACGGCGTTACAAGTATTGCATTACTCTAATCCCTGCTTATAATGATGCACCGTAGAAATTTACTGTACGGTAACTATTAGCAAACTTCCGAAATCGCACCAAAAGTTTGTATTCAGGCGACTTTTCAGAACAGAAACCCAACCGAAATGAGCAAATAACGGTCAGATCATAGGGTTGCGGGAATACGTCATCGTTTCGAAGCCAAAGAATTCGAATCACCAGTCAAAGTCAGACAGGTTGCCACAAAAAACCATTTATCGCCAAATCTGCAAAATCGCGCCAATAGTTACCGTGCAGTAAAAGTAAAGGTGATCCATGATGCACAATTAAAAACAGGCAACAAATAAAAACATTGAAGGATACAAGTAAGGTCTAAATCAAACCCATCCTCTTTATACCTCCTCTTCTTTTTGCTCACAAGTCCCTTGATTTTTGATGCCATCATTTCTCACTGTGGAAAATCAAAAATTTTAAGTTGTAAACGTGAGTTTTCTTAAAGTATAAAAAGGCAAAATACAAATAACTTAAACTAAGGGGAGCAAGACTAACCTTTCCAGTGATGAAGGCTTTGGGGAAAATCATATTCAATCTAAGTATAATGCAGTGTGTTTTTGGAAGAGTACTTATACTGCCACTCTTGTAAATGTTTCGATGATTTTTATCAGAACATACTTTTACCATTTTTATTGCGTATAGTCGCCAAGAGTTCATAAATCAAAAGTTGCTAGTGGCTAAATAAACTTTGGGATATAACTGCACATTGTGGCTGGGTATGCAAATATGAAATAGAATATTTTGGCTTTAAGAATAAGAATACAAGAACCATTAGACGTGATCAGTTAATGTTTTGAGCTACTTTTGCATACATTTAAAAAATACATTGTCCTCAAAAACTTGTATGAAAAAATTTAAAGCGAAGTAAGCTAATTAAAAACAACAAATTAATATGATATTAAATATAATATAGATTATAGTAGTATAGATGCATACATTCAAACAACTTGGAGAATTTAGTTCACTTTTTCGACCATAGGATAATATTGCAAGAATGTAAAATTATATTTTAATAACATATTAATAATAACATTGTACTTTCCTAAAATCTATTAAACATAGAAACTTTACCTTCATGATTATTTTTAAGCTTAATTGCTCTATAATTTGATGATAGTATGCAATTACAGTTCAGGATAAATTTCGAACCGTCAAAAATAGCCCAGCCACAGTTTCGGTTTCTATCTCAACACTTCTGCTCACTAGTTTTGATCCTGCTCGTCGGGTTCTGGCTTTGGTCAATGCAATACCAATTCAAAATGTTTGCAAAGTCGTAAAAAAGCAAGTTTTTCTTTCAAAGTTAAGCTATTTTAATTGTTTAAAAAGTATTATCCTGAACAATATTATTGTGAATATCTGAATATGTCTATCCAGGTAATTTAAAACTGTAAAGAACTGTAACAGACATTCTCTTCTGTACTTGCAATTCCAATGCATTTTTTTTTTAAATTGTCAATATCATTTTAAAACTTCAATTAATAAATAAATTGTAAATTTTGAAACTTAAACTTCTAACAAATTTCAGAAGTGGAGAAAAATTGTTCGCCAAAGAAAAGTTAAAACCGAAATGATTGACAGATGTATGCATAAGCAATCCTCAAAATTAATTTCGTTCACTTATTGTTTATCTAAGAGCTATTGCACTATGTAACTTATTTTTCTGCTTTACGTAATGGAAAATGTGAATATAATAATTTAGTAAATGAAAATCTTTATGATTTCGATTTCTTAGAACCTCTTAGTAATTAAAATAAAAATCTACTAAATTTGAATTAGAATTGAAGAGCTTAGTAGAAGAACGTGTTAAGTGACAAAAAGGGGAAAATGAGCTTTAAAGTTTTTTGTTCGCACTAAGATATATTGAAAAAGGTACTTGCAAATAATAAAAAATCTTCAAGCTATACAAAAACCGACCTTAAGTTTGCAGCAGAGAAATGTACTAGGCGGAGGAAACTGCGTAAACAACACTGCTGGCGCCGAAATTTCGAATGCTCCAATTGGTTGCTCCTTTGACCTTGATATTCGTGCGCCTTGTTACGGCAAAATCGAAGGAAAAAATAATTAAAATAACGCTCTAACTGAAGCTAAACTAATAAAAATAATAAATTTATGTCTTGAAATAACAAATAAAATTGTTTATTGAACGTGAAACACCTTTTTTTATTCAATATTCTCGCACTCGAAAATGGGAACTATTTACCCTTTTTCTCGTAGAACATTTGTATACTGCAAACTTAATCTCGGTTTAGGTTTAGAAGGAAAATTGGAGTGTAGTGTCAGCGAGCCGAAAGTAACGAGCAACCCACTCGCACCCTTTTGAGCAAACCGGGCGGATAAGGTCTATTGGTAGAAATTTACTGTATGGTAACCATTGGCGAACTTTCCAAAATCGTGCCAAAAGTCGGTATTCTGGCGACTTTCGACGTCATGCTCTCTTCGCAACGAAAGTTTTTCGGCAACCCTATCTGACCGTTATGGGTTTCGTTCAAAGTAAGACCAGGTTCCCACAAAAAACTATTTATCGCCAAATCTGAAAATCGCGCCAATGGTTACCGTACAGTAAAAGTGAACCGGTCTATTTTCCCCACCATTGTATGAAATGCTTGTATGAGACCCTTCTATCATATTGACTTGGGCTCTTTTAATTGAAGAGTTTAGTGGAAGAACGTGCTAAGAATTACAAAAAGATGAAAACAAGTAAATGGGATTTGAAGTTTTTCCTTTGCACTTCGATACTGTAAAAAACGCCACTTACAAACCGTAAAAAAATATATGAAAATAAAAGTTTATGAAAAATGGGAAACATGTTACCATTACAGAAGTAATATGTTCATTGACACAAAAATTTCTATTTTTTCAAACGTCTCACTTAGCACGTTCTTCCACTATGCTCTGCAATTGGAAGTGTATGCACCTTATTTGTAATCTAGAGAAACCCCCATTGGGTTATTCATTTGATTTGACAAGAAAAATACGGAATAGGAAAATCACAGTGCCAATCTATATTTAAAGTTTAATTTAGCATTTATGTCTTGTTATGTACACTGCTCAAAACAATTAGGGGAGCACTTTGCGTACTTTTGTTAACCCTTTCAGTTTCAACTTTTTGTTTTTCATTCAAAAAAACTAAAACATGTGAAATAAATTCGTTATGTAACCAGAATGAAATGGTGAAAAACAAGGGTTGAAATATAAAATTTTTAACTAAAATTTAAGGGAGAAAAAATTGGAATAATAAATTATGAATAATTTATAACAATAATTTTTTTCAAATTTTTATTTGCAAAAATGAGGTAAAATCAATTTTTAAACATCTGAGAATGCAAGCGTGAAGAATTAAGGGACAATTTATTTCATAAAAGTTTTTTGGGAATGAATTTTATGTTACTGTATTTTCATATTTTCATTTAATTAAGAAAAACTTTATTTACACCCTCAAAAGATATGATTCTTCCATCTAACGATAAATTAGAACAAGCTCAATTTAGTGAGAAAAAAAATCGCAAGCTGATGATTCCAAATGGAAACATTGGAGTTGAAACTATTTGAACAATGTGCTCCCCTAATTGTTGTGAGCAGTGTAGTTTACTTTCCCTGTGTATGCCACTTAATGTCACCCCACTTAATGATAATTTTTTTTTGCTAAAACACTTAAGTTTTCTTTTTTTGTTACAGGAACATGTAGACAAACTCTACCTCTTCCGGGATAATTATTTTGATAATCATAAGCCTGAATCTGCTGAACAAAAGATAGAAGATCTGAGATTGGAGCTTAGTAAAACTTTGAACTTACTTGATGACACTTCTTCTGGTATGTTTTGAAATTCTACTAAAGACACAATTCCAAGTGCAGAAGTAAATTTTACTGAAAATTTACTTCTTGATTTAGTGTTTCAATTATAATTATAGGATGGAAATAGAAGCGGACATTTATATTTCTTATACTGGAACAGAATTGTAGAATTATTAATACTCAAACTGTAAACTCAGTAGTATGTTGCTACTCTGCCTATTTTATATAGCAAGATGAGAGAATGAGATGTATTGAAACATATGGTAGAGTCAGTTGTCAGAGTGATGTGCAAACCCCATTATCTAGTTCCCAAGTTAGCTTGTTCCTCATTTTATCAACCCATTAAAGGTTAGAAGAAGGATAAGTGAGCCTTGTTACAGCCTAATCCTGGATTCCAATCATGAACCTGTGCCATGATAGCACAAAGCCATTCTCCTAAGACACTGGGTCCCCTTCAATAAATTAGTGCATATTTATTTAGCGAAATATATATTGATTTTCACAGCAATAGCTTTATTGTGACTTCATTATTTATAACTGGCATTGAATGAATCTTTGTATATGTTTGTCCAATGTTTTAGCATATGTGTTATATCAACTCTGGCACAAGTTGTACATATATAATTGTGTGAGAATCGAAACCAATTAACCTGATTTTACGGATTGTGTCTGTTGTAATTTTGGTATGGTGAAAAGAATAATGATGCAAAGCAATAACTTTAATAACCATAGTTATCAATTTTTTTTGGTAATTCGATTTACTAATAATCAAATTCCAAATTGCACCTCATTTCACTGTGCCTACTGTCATGTCTTTTTTTTAAAAAACTTTTCAAAAATCAGTTTAAATATTAAAAATATTGCCTTGAAAATGACAAATTTTATATTTTTCCAAAGCTTCCTATGTGTAGTTTCCATGTCTTCTAGAATGTTATGTCTAGCCAACTGCTCAATGGACTAAAGAGTTGTATTAAAATACTTCCTTCCTTCCTAATTCTTAAAATGTACTAAATTAGCTAAGTATGGAACTTTTTGCTTATTTGAGATTTGTTTAACAAATTCTTTTTATTTTTTAGATGCATCTGCTACTTCCGACAAAGCTCAACGAGAATTAATGAAAGCTAGAGCTCTAAATGTTCTGCCAGATTTTAATCCTGAAGCTCTGGAAATACTAACAAAACTTGTGAAATTCCACCCAAAGCTAGTGCCGGCCTGGAATGAGTTGGGACTATGCTTTTGGAAAAAAGGGGACATGAAAGCAGCTAAAAGTTGCTTTGAAAGTGCTTTACGGGAGGTAAGAATGAAGACACTTAAATTGATTTTATCCATTTATGACAGATCCAGTGAATGACACAAGAGATGTGGACTTTTAATACAAATAAGTAAAAGATTAAAATAAATAATTATTTTCTTTTTGTATTTATATGTGGACTTTTAATAATATATATTATGAAAAAAACAATGATCTTATTTTATATTTGAGAGTTACACATCGCTAAGTGAAAAAAAATAATAAACTGAAGTGGGAAAAAAAGAGTAATTCAAAAACCTCTCAGTTTACTTATGTCTTCGCAGCGATTGGAAAGTTACTTGTATTGTTCCTTTCCAACTTGTATCCTTTACTTTTATACTTGCGTTATCGTTTAAAGTAACTAAGTTACAGTTACTTTATGAAAAATGTAACGACGTTACCTAAAAAAGTAACTGGTACAAGTAACATGTTACTCCAATCCCTGTGTTTTCGACTTTTTTTACATTTAACCCGTACAATGTTTCCAATGCACTCCCCCTTAAGACCAAAAACTATCGTGAGGCTGGAGGCAAGTGAAATTGAACTTGTCGACCATAACATGAAATATATTCTGCCGTGGGGTAGTTAGTATCCAGATTAATGACTCGGACTGTTGTCGTAAGCACTCAATAACTTTAGACTAAAGGAAGGGGCAAGCTGAAAGTTTGTTTAATTTAGGTTGAAAATGGACCAATTCACTGTTGTGGTTACTGCAGTTTTCTTCCCCAAGGAGGTATTGTGGAGTACTGCAGTTTACCTGCCCACGACGGTATTGTGCAGTACTGATCTCAGGTGATATTGCATTCGCACTGATAGTTCGAATAGCTTCATTCAGGATGAAGGCATGAATTAAACGATCGATTGACAGTTTTCTGTTTTCTTTTTATCTCTGGCTTGAAGGAATTGTTGACATAGATTTAGAAAGTAGCAGATCTGCCCCTGGGGGGAAAGATGAAACCATTTGTGAACCAGTATTCCATAAGGCAGTTCGCAAGCTCTTGCACATGGCATGCCATTTGCCACCAGATGGCTTCATGAGATAATTCGACTAATAAAAAAATCTATATTTAATATTAACTAATTAAAACTTTTAACCAGTTTTTCTAGCATAATTTTATAGCTGGATATGTATTGATAATTTCTGGCAGACATGAGGTATATATTCATAAAAGAAGCAGATTAAAAATGCAGTTTTTATGGCATGTAACTCTTCGGCAAACTAGTATCCTGTAATGCATTGCAAAATTGGGGGAAATGTGGATTCATCACACAATCGCGTTTGTATTGCGTTGTATGGGATTGCCCAATTGATGGGCATATCTGCTACTTTATAAATCTATGCTTGTTGATTTACACTGAAAATTTACACTATTTGAAATTACACTGAAAAGCCCATCATGCGGCCCTTGGTTAAAATCTCTATTATTTTTCATATTTTAGGCTCATCAATTAAATAAAAATAACTTTTATTGTTAATTTCTGCTGTATTTCAGGAAAAAAATGCGGAATCTCTGCGGAACCTATCAATGATTTTGCGACAGCTTGGACAGTCACCTGAAGAAAAGTTATCCAAGATGCATGAAAGCTTAGACAAGGCAAGAGAGGCTGTTAATCTTAATATTCAAGATGGAAAATCATGGTGTAAATATGTTAGTTCCTATAACTCTTTTGGAATGTTTTCCAGCAAATACCCATTGAGAGGTCAAATGCTTAAATTTCCATAGCTATCTTATAAACTTCAATATGCAATGTTTTATGAATTTTACTTTTTCTTGTAAAAAGTAAGGCTAGGCTTTTTTTCTTCTTCAGATGTGCTTGGGAATGCTTACCTAAGCCTATATTTTACCACCGATCAAGATCCAAATTTGTTGAAGCAATGTCTTTCATCATACAATCAAGCTGTAAGTTTTGGAAATACCAATGCTTTTTTTCCAATAATCCTTTCAAATTAATGATTTTTTAAACCTATATGTATTTATTTGTATAAAGAAGAGTTGGTTTATTATGTAAATTACTGTTTATTGAGTCTATTCTTTGTTGAAACAATGCTTTATTGTTTAATATTAGATTTTGCGTTTATTTATAATCTCGTAACTTTACGTGTTCTAGTTCACTGATGATTCTGTAAAATGTAATCCAGATCTCTACTACAATTGGGCTATGGTATGTTTTTTTTTTATGTCAATGTTATATTGTTACGTCAATTTAAAACTTTAAAATCTTAAAGGCCTAAATATTTTCTTTAAATTTAATTATAAATGATTGTTTTAGACATTATCAGAAAACATTTTAAAATTTAAAATGAAACGTTTTACATTACAAAATGTATTTACGATTTGTGTGAATATTAATATGTGAAGAGTTAGCATATTTTTTCTGAACTTGAGTTCTGAGTTTTTAGAGACTTTTTTTGCCATTACTTTATTTTTATGAACATTAACAGTAATGTATCTCCAATTATTGACCGGAAAAAAACTAGGTTCATTTGTGGTGTAAATGATATTTAAATTTAAAAGCACTCATTTCAAGGTTAAAAATCAAACATCGTTTGCAAAGACAATGTGAAATTTTAATTGTATTTATGCAAGCCCATTATTTTTTTTAGATACACACTTTTAAATATGTATTGTGGAAAAGTGTGAGAAAAAGTTTGTTTTAGTTTATAAAAGTTTAAAAAAAGTTAGGCAAAAACCAATGTAAATGTTTGTTCACTTGTTCAATCAATGCAATTAGTTTTTATTTATACTCTAATGTATACATGTAAAGAGTACAAAGGAAAAGCAACTTAATTGCTTATTAATCTGCCTGCATCGGTATTCTTTGGTAACAATAGCCAGTCATTGTCTAAACTGGTGTAAGGAAACCGGTTACTCTTACAGTAACCCCGATTTACGCTAGAGATAAATGGACACAAGTCATACATTTATACTGCGAAAGAAGAACCAAACAAAAAACCGGGTTCTTGTCGCCAATGTCCGCCAAGCGCACTAGAATACAGGAAGATTCTTATGCGACGTGGTTTTTCTCCTTGTACTCTTTATATGTGTTGGTTCAAATACCTTTTAAACTAATCCGAATTTTATTGAAATGTTTTTATTTTAAGCTCATATTACAATTTTATTGAAGTAATAGTAGTTATATATGTATTACATTATGTTTATATCCATATTGAAAACAAATATTTAAATTTGAAGAAATGTTTGTCTAGGCACTGAAATATGATGAAAGTTATAGAACAGCTATAGAAAATATGGAAAAAGCCTTAAAATATGATCCGTTATGGGCTGAAGCAAAAGAACAACTAGATTCGCTTGTAAAGCATTTAGAAAACATTCAATTAATGATAACAAAAAAAGTAAGCATTGTGTTGTGCTTTCTTATATGGTATTTTCTTAGACAATTGCTATTAATTCCATATTCTAGCTTATCTTATTCTTCTTTAAACAATCATATTTTTTCTATCGGGTATAGTTCACATGCTAAGTTCTGGAATTCAATATTCGTGATGTTACAATTTTTTTATAATTCAGTTTATTCAAGCATAAGGTGAAAAAAAACCTTTGAAATATTAATATAGTTCAACAATTATAGCACACGCAGTAACTCCTTATCGACACAAATTCATTGGTTATTATGTTTTCCTGATTGATTATTAAACAATTTTCTAATCTATGCTCCCGGTTTCAATAAACTTAATAGTTATACAAAGTAATGTATAAAATAAAATCTATTGTATTTTCGTTTTAATTAAGAAAAACATTCATAACTTAAAAATGTTTTTTAGGGTAAAATAAAGGCTAGAAGAATAAAAGACATGTTGAGTTCCTTGAAGAAGGAACATGACGGGTGTAGTATCAATGAAAATTTTGTCAATAAAGAAGGGAAACCTGTGATATTGCAAAGATGTAAGTTTTCAGAACTTCAAGTTGGCCTCAATGTTGGAAAACTTTTGAGGGGAAAAGTGGTATGCCATGTGTACTACACGGATTCTCCTGCATTGTAAGTTTTATGAAAACTAATGTTTAAAACAAAAATTATAAATGTGTGTTTGGGAAAGTATGCATATGTCAGAACATCAGCAATTCAATAAATTTCTACCTATTTTTGTTTCTTAAAGTACGTCTTCAAACAAATAAGAATGTGTAGCAACACATTATTTAGTATTGAATATCTTAGTAATATAATGGATCGTTTACTTATAGACTTAAGTTAAAAATCTGTGTAAGTTAGAAAAATTGTCTTTTGTATAGTTTGGGATAATAATACATGTTTTCTTATTGATGCTTTTGATTTTAGCACTTTTTGTATGATAGATGAAGATGAGAATTGTTTTGCTGTCAATGTTTACAATATGGTTCAAGGGAAAGGAGTTATTATTGGTGACAGTGTTGCAATATTCCAGCCCTTTGTCCAGCATTTCAATTTTACTTACAAGGAAAAGGTAAAACCAAAATGAGTTATGATTTTATTTTAACATTTACCACCTTTACTTAAAATGTTAAATTAGATTAACTTTCGACATTTAAACAAATTATAATGTTGTTAAAAAATTAATATTTTTTGATTCTCCATAATTAATATTTTCAATATATTTAATTTAAATTCTCTGCATTTATATTTTCAGACAAAATTTTACGAGTGCCAAAATTTCTTAAGTTTATAATAATAAATTTGTGCACAATTGTTAATAATTATGTAATAATAAAATTTATTAAGGCTTTCTCATTTTCATCTGTTCATCCTTCACTTAAAATATAAGATTATGTTTTGACATTTGAACAAATTCTGATATTGTTTAGTAATATTTTTCATTCAACATGATTCATATTTTCAATATATAAGTTCAAGTCTCCATATTTAAATGTGCAGACGAAATTTTATATGTCCAAATTTCTTTTTAGATTATAATTACATATCAATGTACAATTGTGTTAATTTTTTTTTAAGTAATAATGCAATAATAAAATTGATTTTTAAGGCATTCTCATTTTCATCGGTTCGTGTGAACAACCCTTTGCAGTTAGAAGTTAATAAGAAAAAGTTGGGATCTGAAGTAATGGCTCCACCGAGGCTGTCAGTTACTTTAAAAAGTGATTAATTACTTAAAATGTATAAAATGGTCCATTTTTTTTTTCATGTATTATTTTTTTACAATTGTAAAAATAAACATTTTACTAAAAAATAACTTCAGTTGGTATTTCTTGAATGATAATTAGATATTCTATTATTCTGCAAGTGGCTAATCAAAAAGTTGCACAACATATTCTGTACACCATATTACTTGTGCAGCAAATTTTTTTTATAAGTGCAGTCCACGATTTTTTTTTTAAATATGACTAATTCATCTGATTAAAATACAAGTAAAAAAAATCTGTTTTAACATTTGTAATTGTCTTAGAATTTATTATGGTTCACAAGAATAGGCATAACTAAAATGTTATCTATGTCGGGCCTGTACTTTGATGAGTTTGTAAATTAGTAAATAAATTACTAATGTAGTTTTTAAAAAAGTAATAGTTTATAGTACCTATTTTTTAAGAATTAAGTCAAAATTTTACCTTGGCAGAAAAAGTCAAAATAGAAGTTAGGAAAAAAAAATTGAACCATTTAAAATACTTTTGAAGAGATTTAAAATGATAGCTTTAAATTAATAAGCCCATCATCAGACAACTAAAATTAGTCTAATATCAAAAATACAATGAGGGATTTTGAGGTTAAATTAAAAAAACTTTAAATCCTAATTAGTTTAGTTTGAATGATAGTCGCACTACAGCTACTTAAGGGCTATTGGCGTCATAGTTTAGAACAGTGGTTCCCAACCTGGGGGCGATCGCCCCCAAGTGGGCGATTTGTGTAATCAAGGGGGCAATAAATAGTTTGGGGGCGATGAGTATTCAAAGGGGGGGAATTAAAATAATACACTGTACTGTAGTACAATAAAACCATTCTAATTTTTATTGATCACCTTGACAAGTTAAAATGGCATGCTAACAAGATTTAACCAAGTTAGACATTCCTGATTCTATTGTAGATACCCATTCTCGTTTGAAGCTGTTGTGGATAACCTTAATAACTCTTTGGAGACGGAGTTAGTAGATCAGAAGTATGACTGTGAGGCGAAAATCATTCTCAAGCAGAGGTTATGAGTTTGCCTGCGTTAAACTTATTTTACAATTATCCACAACTGTGGTAAAAAAACCGAACCACTTCTCATCTTGTACCCGTAAACATATTTAGTTGAAAAAAGATTTGGTTCGGTTATTATCCAGCTACTTACTAAACAAAAAAATCAGTTGGACATTTGCCTCAAATACTTGCACATAAACTTAACAAAAGATAAAATAATAAAAAGTTTTCAACATTCAATTTTTTCTTTAATTTTTATTGTCAAGTCTCTTAAATTTTGCCGAATCCAGTTTAAAGATCTTAGTTAATTATTTAACCTTTGTTCTTCTGTTAAATATAAACATTTTATTTTTTCTATTTTATTTAACAGTGACCGGATAAAGCTGTTTTGGTTGTTTTTATGTAAGGTAGTTAGTATTTAAAATGATAAAATTGCTTTATTAGTTATATTTTAACTCAAATTATAATTGGAGAAAACATAAAAATTGAAAGGGGGCGATATGTGGTAGTCAACTTAGCGAAAGGGGCGATAGTCCAGAAAAGGTTGGGAACCACTGGTTTAGAACCAGTCGGGTGATGTTAAATCCTGACAGAAAGCGGCACTTGACTGTGCCTCTAAGCTTACAAGTCCTGTTGTAAAAACAAACCCTTTGTGGCTCTATTGCAATATTAAACCAAAGCATTACTATTGAACATTTCCATATTAATAGATAAATGGTAAAGTCTATCTGCAAATACAAACAGTAAAATAAATGCTACACAAATGCAAAAGCTTTAAACAATCAGATCATGCTTTTTGTGCCTCTATATTTGCATTTATACTTGCAAATCAAATTTAAAATAAGCTCTAAATGTAAAATAGCTATAATTCACATGTAATATGTAAATATATAATTTTAAATGAATTACAAATGTATGACAATAAATGTTTATTTACAAGAATTATTGGTGATGTTTACAGTTTACTTTTCAAGAGGTGCATAATTCAACAATTTTTCAATGAGATCCACATGACCGAGCAGCATGCGACGGCAACAATAACGTTTCAATCCCAAAGAATCCAGGGCATCTCTGTAAAGAAAAATGCATTTTTTTAACGAGCCACAACACTTTCTTAGTTTATTGAACAAGATAAAGTTATTAGTGAGATAAAAAGTTTGAATATTACAGAAGAAATTACAATACAGCCAATTCATAAATTATATATACATATATATATTTGATATTTAAAAATCTGCCTGATTGGGGAAAGACCAAGTTAAAATTATTTTAAATAATCAAAACAATTAATTTTTTAAATGTGCTTTTTTCCCCCAGAAAATTGAAGTTTTGCCAAAAGTTAACCCCTTACGAGAAAAGTAAAGATTTAAAACCAATGAATGATCCAATATCTTTGCATAATTATGATTCTTGTTTCCACAAAGCTGTTCATTTTATTATTACACAATACTAGCACTCTTACTATCTGAAAATTCTGGTGATCTTACTATCCCTGAATTGCTGCGATTCTACTGTCCAGGTATCTCTATCAAACCCATCTGCCAATTTTGAATCTGCTTTCAAAAAAAATGAGGCGATCCTGTAATTCCAAAACTCCCGCTATTCAGGTATCACTAGTGCCATGCTACAGGTTCAAATAAAGAATTGGGCGATGTTCCCTCAACCTTTGATCTCTTAATTAGGTCAATAAAATTAGTATCTTCTGGCACAGGGACACATACATGCTTGGGAACTAAACACTGGAGGTACTATGCGAGGTTGACTACATTACCAGGACAAAGGCTTAACACAACAGAGAAATTGATAAGCTGAAATGGGTACAGCAAGTGCTGGCTTACTAATGGGCAGTCACGCCACTGAGTTTAGTTTAGCCTAAACTGTTACAAATTGTTATATTAAAGACACTTATAAAGATAATTTTACTCAACAAAAATTGTGATGCTTTACTTAATACATAAATTGAATGTTTAATTGTTCGCTATCTTATATCTTTGACTCGCCATTGAGGAGAAATTTGGGTGAATAAAAGATAAAAACATAGTCGTACCCTTCAGTGTATTCGGCTTGCAGGAGTCCTAAATAGGCTTCCCATTTGTTTCCAATGACCTTTCCACAAGTGAAGCATCGAATTGGAATAATCATTTTCAATGTGATCTAGAAATTACAATAAAAAATAAATTGATGGAAGTTTACGCATGCAAAACAAACAACATTCAGTCTTTTACATACACGTTTTTTTTACAACAAGGACATATTATTACCAAGAGATGCAATTAACGAATTCTGAAATATAAAACACCAGCAGATCAGCTAAAAAAATATAAAAATGATTCAAATAAATTATTCTAATTGAAAATGTCTGTACCAAGTCTACGCCGAAATCACGCAACTCCACTGCAAGACGAAAACAAACAAACTTCAGTTGAGTTGAGTGTGAAGGTAGCCTGCTACGAAGGAATACAGTATTAACAATTATTTCAAAATGAAAAAGTTTTTTTATTTGAATATAAAGTGTATGATTGATTTACGGATGCTTTATGCCTGGAGAGACAAGTGTTTCAGAAAAGTGAAAATAATGTTAAGGTGGAAATAAAATTAAAGGTCCCAACGTGACGTCCCTCAAATAGGGTACTTGACTGTATCGCTAAAATACCATCAAATGTTATTTAAATTATAGTTGAAAGTAAAAAATCACATATGCATATATAATTTTTGCGAAATAAATCTTTAAATCATTAAAAAAAATCGTTTTAAAAAGGCATTTTTTTCACGTGATTATCATGTGATCACAAACACGTCGGTTTGGCTGACGTCACTATGAACTATAAACAAACCGGCGTGATGTTTTTTGTTTTCTGATTAAACTTGTTTTAATCTCATTTACTATTGAAATAATAAATATTGAGAAAATGTTTGGCTGTTTTACAGAAGCGTATATTTCAAATTTGCCTAAAATTGATTCCAATGTGGTGTTTCAAAGTTTGTTTATAGTTCATAGTGACATCACAGATACCACGTGACAGCCAGAAAGCGTTTTCAGGAGTGATTTTTCGTCCTGATTTTTAAATTCATTTTTCTGCCTTTTTATGGGGTATTTGAAAAAAAGAAAAAATACGGGTCTAATATTTTTGGCATAAGAACATTTCAAGCCAATAAAAAATATTTAGTCAAATACCATATTATGGTTGATATAATGGCCGATTTCGATTTAGCACTTTGCCATACGTCGCCAAGTAACTAAATGCCAAAATATGGTGAACCTACCACTTCATATTCACAACACAACTCCATTGGTATAGCAACCCTACATAAAATTTTCAAGCTCTCCAAAAGTCGCCAACATACCTGTACCAGAATATTTGTGATTTTATAAGCTGTGTTACTAAATATTTTTTGTTTATTTCTGTAAATTTAGGATCAGAGAAAGAAACTAAGGGGCTGTAAGAAGCCTAGTGGTCCGGACCCCAGACTTGAGATCGAAAGGTTGAGAGTTCGAGACCCGGCTGCCACTGAAGACTTACCGAGTATACGCGGAGTACGTGCTCGTAAAGGCCGTATCACACGGGCGGTTTTTCACCAACGCCAACCACCAACCCAACTTCCTTCCCCCATTTTCGGCCCCCAAAAACTTGTCAAGGGGTTGCCAAAGTAGGGGAAGATTTCTCTTTTCCGACTGTCATGACTAAAACGGCATCTCAAAGTAGGCGACAATTTATAAAAAATCGGACCTTTGGAATTATTTGAGTAATATTTTATCGCACTTGTAGGATTTATCGTAGAATTATTATTTTTTTTCTTTCACACTTTTGTTTAGTGATGGATATGATCCATTGATGTATATGTTATAAAAAAAATATTAGTCTTGGGGTTTGGCTATGGAAGCTTTTTCTTTTTTCAGGCTATAATCCTTTAGTGGTGACATTAAAAAGGAAAACAATTGTGAAAAATATGTAAAAAATAATGTTACAATTTGTTAAAGATTGGTCACTTTAAAAAAGAATTTTACCAGTCAATCTCAATTTTTTTCTATATATCAGAATTCATTGATGACTACATTCTATTAAAATCCTTATTCTGTTAACAAAACAAATAATAAACACTAAGAGGTTTAAAATTTTAATTTTTCCATTTAGATTGTTAAATTAATACACTTGCGTAGAGAGAGATTTTGAAGGCTATAAATTGTTGGAATTTTTCTTAAAGTTGCAAATATTTTTTTTTTACAAATTTTAAATTAAAGCTGATATAAAGTTTAGCCTTCACATTTAGAACAAAAGGGTAGATTTTACCCATCTACTTTATATATGGCAAATGCTATATAAATTTATTGCATTTACGAAGGAAAATCCATAAAAATAGCTAATTTCTTATGCTTAAAATCGAACTAAAAGCTGTGCTAAATGATTTTTTTCCCTGAGATACATAAATCAATCTTGTGGTGTGGAATTGGCTCTAAGTAACAATTTTCGTTAAAAAAACACACTTTTCAACATATTTGCATCGAAAATATAGATTGAAAATCAAAATATCGTGCTTGTAAATAAATAAACAACAACTTGGCGCAATATGGCTTGTAGATTTGGCTTCAACCAAAACAGAACAATGACGTCAGTGTAGCGTCAGTCAATGATTCTCCTGATTGGTTGTTGGGGACAAGTTGGCCAACTTCGTCGCGATGAAACGACAGAGTTGCCCCAACTTAATGCCAACGCCTACGTCATAGCAAGCAGCAATTCTACCAATCAGGTTTGGAGCAATGGGGGGAAAGAAGTTGGCGTTGGGGGTTGGGTTGGTGAAAACTGCTCGTGTGATATGGCCTTAAAATCTGTTGGGTCCGAAAGTCCTGTGGTCGGTCATTGCGCTGTTCACCATGGGTACAGGTTCCTGGAGAAATTTTCCCTCCCCTTCAGCAGGCGCGGATCCAGACTTCCTCCTTAGGGAGGGTAATCCGGATATTTTTTAAATGGGGGGGGGGGAGGGGATATTTTTATAATTTTTAATAATTCTGAATTTTTAATAAATAATTTTTCATAATTCATAAATTTGATTAAGTAATTAATCTTTGCAACTCTTTTCAACTATTGGTCAGAAAGTATTATTTCGTGGGAGATGGTAGTAAATGCACAGCCTCAGATATAGGAACTTCTCTTGTATCGTGTGTTGTGAGTGCGGAAATGAGGTTTCCAATTGAATTGTCTTTAAAAAAAAACTAGGGGAGAGGCCCTTATTATTTTTTAAAAACTTGTTTGTCCCAACTGTTTCGTGTTGCGTTTTATTATGAACTTGAATGACAAATATTCAGAAAATATTAAAATATCTTCAACTTTGCGTATCGTCCATGAGAAGAATCATGAAGAAAAGAACGTAGAATATTAACGTAAAATTTTTAGCCAGTAAAAAGAAAATACCTAATAATCCGCGTTGTTTTTCATGAATCTTCTCATGTTGTTATTTGTGACTAAAAACTAATAACCTTCTGGGTCTCATAGCGGCTCCTCAAGCTAAACACTTAACTAATTCGCATATTAAATAATTTTTTTTTGAAAAAGAAATTATTTAGAAAATTTTTGGGAAAAAAATTGCTAAAAAGTCCAATTCGCTGGAGAAGTACTCTTTTTCTGTAAGTTAAAAAAAATCTTACGGGGGGTAATTACCCCATTTACCCCCCGCTGGATCCGCCACTGCCCTTCAGGGACATGTCCAAATTGTGGAGGTGGAAACATATGTTGCCATCTGTCGACAGATGACACCATCAGTCATATGTGTTAGTGTGTGTCTTGTGTTGTCCTACTTGACGATGGTTTATAAGCGGGTCCTTGCGACCAAGCACACAAGCCTGAAAATATATGTAAACCAATCCAATCCAAATCCGAAAGAAACTAAGGCAATTTTAATTTCATTTTCAAAATTAAACAAACAAAATTTACTTTGAAATCCTAGTTCTTTAATATTAAGACATGGGAGACAAGTTAGTTTCTTCGCAACTAAGTAGAAATGAAGTAATTGGTTTAGTATTTCGTTTGACATTGTTTGGCGCTTTAACTTATTTCGGAGTACGATGGATGGTAAAAGCATTAGATCCGACTAGAAAACAGAAGATTGAAGCACAAAAGAGGGTACGAAAGAATTATTTGATATTATGAAAACTAAAAAAATAATATTCTGTTCAGTAATTTCATTCTTTTAAAGTATTGGACATGTTTCCATATTTGTTCGATTTTATACAAGTTAGTAATTTTAATGTTTGTTTGCATCATAACATATGGTTCTGGTTACTGATGGTTAGCTTTTAACTAGTTCTGAAATTTATTGTTTATTTTGCGTTCGACCGAATGACCTTCAAGGTGTCAAACATTGTTCTACCATTAGGGGATTTCCCTTTTGAAATATTAGTAAATGACGAAAAAAAATTATTTGCAATTAAATTTGCAGGGTATACGTATATAATTGTGCATAAAATAAGGTACTTCCTAATTTTATTGCAGAAATAATAAACCATTGAGTAATTATATGGGGAACCAAGTGTAAATTTAATTGAAAATGTAGTACACAATTTCGGTTCACCTTTACTGTATGGTAACTATTGGCGCGATTTTCAGATTTGGCGATAAATAGTTTTTTTTGTGGCAACCTGTCTGACTTCGACCGAAACCCATAACGGTTAGATAGGGTTGCCGGAAAACGTCATCGATGCGAAGAGAGCATGACGTCAAAAGTCGCCAGAATACGGACTTTTAGCGCGATTTCGGAAAGTTCGCCAATAGTTACCGTACAGTAAATTTCTACCCACAATTTCTAATAATTCAAGATGCTTTTTGCATTAGGTTCATGCTTAACTAGTGAATCATTGCCGCCTAAAGCATTGCTACTCTTGTAACAGGGATCTCAATTTGAAAATATACTTTAACTGTATTCGGTAGAAATTTATTGTATGGTAACCATTGGGCGAACTTTCCAAAACCGCGCCAAAAGTTTGTATTCTGGCGACTTTCCAGAACAGAAACCCAACCGAAATGAGCAAATAACGGTCAGATAGGGTTGCCGGAATACATCACCGCTGTGAAGTCAAGGAATGCGAATAATCAGTCAAAGTCAGACAGGTTGCCACCAAAATTATTTATCGCAAAATCAGAAAAAACAGCGCCAATGGTTACTGTACAGTAAATCTGATCCTTGTATTCTAAATATAAAACAAGAATGCTTCAAACAACAGTAAATATTCTCAATTTTTGGGCAAAGTGAAATCTTGTAACTTTGCGCATAACCTTTACATTTAATTTGAGACATTATGCAGAGAAGAAACCCATAGTTTTGAGGTTTAAAGGTTAACCCATCAAAGAAGGTTGGTAGGACAACTTGCCATGCGAAATTGAGCTTTCTGAAGACCATAGTCTTGAAAAATTTATGTGTGGACAAATAAGAAACAGGTTATATGAAAAACTAATTTTAAAGCAAGTTGAAATTTATAGTCGGAAATGAAGATCTTAATAATGGTATTCATAATGTTATCAATAAGTTAATAAAAGCATAATTGTATGAAATGTTCTTTTTTTTATATTTCAGGCAGAAAGAATTCTTAACAGAATTGGAGTAAAGAATGTTAAGGTTAGTTTAAATATTATTACTAACAAGTGAATAAACATATATACTGATTTTGTTAATAGTTATTTTGTGATATTTTTTAACTCTGGGGGTTTGTTTAGAGGTCAGTGTTTGGTTTGGCAACCTTTTTGATTAAAAGACTGTGAACTGTTCGTTTTAAAATATTTTGCTGACATTGGGGCAGCAGCAGCACTTTTTTTTTTTTTTTTTGGGGGGGGGGTGTTTAAATACTCACTAAACCCCCTTATTAAACATTTTACAATATTTATGATCATAAAATGTTATATAAAGCCATAAAAGAAGTTTTTTTTTCAATTGTATAGGTTGCAAAAGACATTTAACATAGTTTTCCCATGTATCAGTTTTCAACAGCAAAAATCTTGAGTTGTACATGTATTTTTTGATAATAAAAAAAAATAACGGTTGCAACTAATTTGAGAACAAGATTTTTAAAAGATAACAACACATATGGAGGAAATATTCCAAATAAGAATATTCATTACTTGAGAGATGTTAAAAAGTGATACCCAAGAGGTGAAACATTATTTTTGATGATTCTGTTATTCCAGAATATAAATTGTGATGGCACAATTTAAATCTAAGAAAATTTGGCAAATCATGATTCATAATTACCACTCATCTTTATCTCTCATCGCAATATGTAATCCATTAGTAAAACAAATAAAAAAGTTTTGTTTAGATTATTTTGGTTTGTTTAGATTTTTTTTATTTGAAGGTGATAAATCTTTTAATTTTGGGTTTTTGAAAGGAGCGGAAATTCACAAAACAGCAAATGGCCGCCTGCTGTTGCGGGCCACTGGTTGCCAATAAATGGTCTAGATCTACAAGTCATTACTACGACTCCTTTGAAGTTTTTAAAAATAAATTTTATCTAAGTATTTTTTTTAATTACAAAGTATTTACTATTTTTATTATTTACTTTAAATTTACTTCGATTCAGTTACTTAGTATTGCATTGTAATACCTTTCAACAATTGGTTCACTTAATAGATTTATCTGTTTTTGTTTTGTGTAAATTTGGTCTTTAAAAATATTTATTTGCAAGGTAAAAAAAAAGTAAAGCTCTTGGATTATGATTTCAGTTAAATTTTGCAACTTATTAATCTTTTTTTAAAAAACGTCTCATTGTAGCTTAGTGAATATGAGCTTTCCATTGCTGCACAACTAGTTGACCCATCCACTATCAACATATCATGGGAGGATATTGCTGGATTGGAAGATATCATCCAAGAGATCCGGGAGACAGTCATCCTCCCCATTCAAAAACGAGAGCTGTTTACAGGATCCATGTTAATACAGCCTCCCAAAGGCAAGTAACTCTAATCTTTAACAGACACTTTCCTTAACCCTCTAATGCATGAATTTTTATTTTCTTCTCCAAAAAATATATATGTATCTTTAATTCTCATACATTATGGGAAAAATACAGAAAAAAGTTTAAATGCATTGGAATTTAAATAATTTCAATTTTTAAATTATTTTCCATGTGACAAAAACCAACTACAAAATTCCAATTTTTATAATAATGACTAGAAAACTGCTAATTATGTTTCAAAAATAACCATAATTAATTTTCCAAAACAATTTGTATTTAGTACTAATATTATTATGCTTAGAATGCCAACAACGTAATTTCGCAACAAGTTAATAACCTCACTCTTTAATTTTGAATTCACTTTTACTACTGTCATCTATGAGGATTATTAGTAACTAAAACTTAAAAATTGAATGTAATAGATGAAAAAAAAACACAAATTTGTCGAGAGGGAGCTCTAATTTAATACAATAAAGTGGATTATGTTACTTGTTGCCAAACGGCAACAGTATGCATTAGAGGGTTAAACTTAAGTGCTTTATCAACCAGACACATCGAAATGGTGGTGTGATGCGGATTAAGGAAATAGAAGATACCCTCCTAGGTTTTGTTATCATCTTAGCCAAACTATAAATAATAATGGTTACTTGAGAGTGTTGCATGATGTGCATTTTTAATCTATCGTCCAAAGTCGCAAACAATTTCACCGTACAGTAAGTTGGGCAATCTCATTTGAAAGAGGTTTAAAATATCCCTTGGAGATGTAAGTAAATTGTCAAGACTAAATTTGTTTTAGATAAAAATAATTCAGCAATTAATTTGAATGTTTTATTTTTCATATTAAGTGGTTTTAAAATGCTCCCAATATTTAATTTTTTTTGCTTTGAATTAGTTTATTACACTTTTAAATGTTAATTCTAATTCATCATTAAGTTTCATCACAGCCTTCTAAAAAAGAATGAATGAATTATTATTCTTAATAATTTTTTGTGTTTTTCTCTTTTTAGGGGTGCTTTTACATGGTCCTCCTGGTTGTGGTAAGACAATGCTAGCTAAAGCAACAGCACGAGAAGCTGGTAAGGGTTTTTATTACTTGATGTATTAGAATTATTATGTTTATAAAAAACTCAATTTAATAGTTTTAAGTAATTGAAATGTATAAGTAATGTTAAAGTTATATTATTTAAATATATGTTCTACATTTATGAGACTTAAGTATAAAAATTTGCTTAACTTACACAATTTAATGTAATTTTATTATATTGAAGTGACTCTGTAGTTTTTGAGTCAAATCCGGCAGGGTTCCCACAGGTTCTTGAAAGTCCTCAAAAACTCCTTGATTTCTGTTTTTGATAAAACAATTTTTTTTAAAATAAATTCTTATATTTATTGAATGCCCTAAATTAAAAGCATATGGCCGTTACAGCCTTTGGTTTCTAATTTTTGTGTTTATTACTTTAGGTGCTCGATTCATCAATTTGGAGGTATCATCTCTCACTGACAAGTGGTATGGTGAAAGCCAAAAGTTAGCCGCTGCTGTGTTCACACTGGTATGTTCTTTTAATTCATAAGTTTTCTAACGAATTACTAAGTACATGTTATTATAATATATCTAATTTCCAATTTGTGTTTTATAGGCCATTAAGATTCAGCCTTGCATTATCTTCATTGATGAGATTGGTGAGGATCAGATAACTACATTTTATTATAAATCTTTTTAAGCCTTTTATAAAAATCTAAATTTTGTTCCAGCTAATTTCTGAAACTTAAATGCAAATAACCAATACGAGCTACATCTCTAATTCAATGTTAGTACTTTTAGATAAAATACATTAGTATCATGCATAATACAGTACTTTATAATAATTTTGCTTATACTTGTAATTATAATAAACATAAAAATACAACTAATTTAAATGCATCTGTATTAAATAATAGTTTTCACTTAAAAACATTTAATTTTTACTTCCTCTATGTTACAAATAATCTAACATCAGCCTTATTATACAATTTCACGACTGGAAAGTAACCACATTAAAATAAAAGGGGTGCTTTATGCATGAAATGTCAAAATCAGCCTCTTCTGATCATGTCTTGCACTGCCTGGGACTTTCAAAGGAGGACATTTACTCTCCTTTCTCCAGTCTAGTGATGGATTTTTTTAAAGCTCATTAATCTAATGGGTCAGACTGATTATAAGCCATGAACAACAACAAACTTTTGTTCCTTGCCTTGAGACTCGTCACTTCTTATAGGCTCAATCGTTGAAAAACAGTCTCTCCGGTTAGTGTGGCTTCCCTGGCAATTGCCCAGCTTGGCCAACCAAGATTGTTTCTCTTTCAAGATTCTTCGTTGCCATTTCAACCTTATTTGGCCTTTCTTCCTTTTCCACCAGGAGAACAATGTTAGAGCGATTATGTTGTTAGGATCAGGGTTCCTACTTAGTTCAATGGCCGGCCCAATACCACATTTTTCTCATAATGCTATTAGTTAGTAAGGGTTTATTTTCTGTTCTGATATATTGATCATGGTTCAAAATTTTTGCTGGCTAATGAATTTTCAGAATATTTCTTAAACATTTAGTATAAAATGTGTTTATTTTGTTTTCCTGTTGCTTTGTAATTTTCCATGTTTCATTACCATATAGTAGTATAGATTTAACTATTGCATTATAGATGCACTTGTTATCTCTAACATATCGTGTCTCTTTTCAGACTCGTTCCTTCGTTCAAGGGACAGTTACGACCATGAGGCCACTGCCATGATGAAGGCCCAGTTCATGTCTCTATGGGATGGACTCATCACAGATCCTGAGGTCCAGGTCCTAGTAATGGGCGCCACCAACAGGCCCCAGGATGTAGACAGGGCTATCCTGAGAAGGATGCCGGCCATGTTTCATATTGGACTGCCGGTATGTGTGGTGTTTGTGCTGTGAATTTGAATCAATTTGAACTAGGTGTTGCTTCTTTGTGAAGAATTTGGGAGATATTTGATTTTTTGGGTGGAATGATATTGTGGGATGGATCACACTACAACTAGGTTCAGCTATTTGAAGTAGAACAAATAAATTTGATAGACTTAAAAGGATGGGGGGTCAGTAGATTGTTCTTTTAAGGATTTTAAAATTGCATCAATGAGTGAGTCAGAGAGACCATTTACCTTTGTGTAGCCCAATATAGATTGATTGACTTTTGAGGAAGAATTTTGACGAGGTAAAAAGTTGAAAACTGCATTGGCTAAAAAATCACAAGATGTCATCTGCGTAAAAGTCATGATTGACATATCCTCTTTGCCTATGTCTGATCGACATTCTCCCTGGGCGCAAATTGCAGTTGGTCACATTTTTTTTTTTTTTTGTATTTCCTTTACCATTTACTGAAGAATATGAATATCTACAAATTTTTGTTTTTATTGCCCAAAAATTGGCTCTCAGCCTCCTAAACTATGTAGAAAAATAAATATGATAATGGTGATTGAAGTTTATTTCTGCTTTGTTGTTTTTTTGGTAAGTTTGGAAAAAAGTTATGTACTTCTAAGAATCCCTTACACCTGAAAACTAATAAAGACTGGAAAGGAATATCTTATTTTTGATATTAATAAATGTTTTTAAGAAATTTTGAGACTTTTCTGTAAATAAATATTTATGTTGTATGTTTTAATAATTCTCTTTTTACAGAATCCTAAGCAAAGGAAGGGCATTTTGGGTCTTGTATTGGAGAATGAAGTTGTAAGTTTATTATTTTTTTGTTGCACTATTTTTTTGGTGTATTCCATAATAAATATATTTGAATAAGAGAATATACAATTGGTACTTGGTTCTTTAGCTGGAACCAAAATTTAAATGCTTTCTAGTGTTCGAAATTACTTGCTTAAAAGGTTCAATAAAAATATATTCTTAATTTTAATTTGTATTGGACCACTCTTGTGCACTATTGGAGAGCTCTATTAGAACATATCTAGAGAATATAATCTAATTATCAAAAAAATTCAGCTTTATAATTAATTTCAAATTGGAATAATTAGTCTTTCAACTCTCAACTTACTTTTAAAGTATGGATTTTTTACATTTGTTTCTATGACTTTAAATAATATAATTATTTAGGCTTTTATTTTAAATATTTCCAGGTGGGTGAGGATGTTAGTTTGGAAGACATAGCAAAACTCACCGATGGATTTTCTGGAAGTGATATTAGAGAGCTGTGCCGTAATGCTGCTTTGTACAGAGTTCGAGACTACTGCAATGCAGAGGTTAAGAATGAGACTGCCACTGGAAAGTAAGTTAGAATTTCTAAATTTCAATCACAAATGAATTGCTGCAGTGAGTAACAACCTATTTTTTAGAATTTTTTTTATCTGAAGTACCATTTTTTTATACATATTTTTAAACAGTTTTATTTGAAATGTTTATAAATTACTGAAAATATTTTATGCAAGTTTTGATGGGAACCTCTTCTGCATGCATATCAATTATTAAAAGATTTTCTCTGTTTTTTTTTGTATCACGTAATTTTTTTAAGATTGTATAAGAATGTATATTTAAGCAACTTTAAAATTTCTTTTTTGTAGCTTGATTGTATGGTTAGTTGTTTTTATCATGATGTATATTTAAAGGCAAGTTTGAGTATTTTGTCTGCATATCTGGTGTCACACATTTATTCATTTACACTTGAAAAATACTGCTGAATTTATTCTAGTATCCACTGCTATTTGTCACTGATGGGGCCATAAGATGCTTTGATAGATTTAGTTATAATCCTTGGTTTTACACGCAAAAATTTCAAGTGCGTTAGTGATAGAAAAATATTTGGTGATAGGCTCGTCAGAAGCTATGGTGATACTAGAGAAAAAAGTGTCTCAATATGCTCCTCTTTCCCCTATGTTTGGACAAACAATTTCGAAACAGAAGATAATTTATATTTTAGAAATTATGAGGTATTGTGTTAGGATTTGATTTACTGCCAATGAGTAAATAGTGGTTTTACAGGGCTTTTTAACTATCATTTTTTTTTTTTTGAATTTCTAACAGCTATTGTATGTTTCCAAAGTTACACCTAGTATCATAATACAATGTCCCCCTTATATATTTGAAGGTAATCGCCCGTTTCTTGATTTGTATTGTTTTTTGTACTTAAAATTGTTTGCACTTAGCCAATTTAATGGTCTCTTTTAAAACTTCACATTCTATTTTCCCTTATGTGCTGTTAGTAAGTCTAAATCAACTTCACAGTGTAAGACTACTTATTTTGCTTGCAAAATACATTTTGCCATGATAATTGATAAATCTAATTATTGTTTTACAAATTGAAAGCTGCACACTTTCAAGCATGCTAAACCACAAGTGAAAAGTAGACATGTTTTGTATGATTACTGTTCAAATATATTTAATATATGTATGAAGTCTTTATTATAAAATTAACAAGCTTTTAATAAATGCAGACAAATTCAAGCTACTTTTATCAATTGAATATTTAACATCCTATTGGTTTCTTTTAATTAAAAAAAAACCAATGTATTCAATTTAGAAACTCTGTACACTTTTATAAATATTTCTGATTGTATAAGTCTTCTTGATGCCAGGGCATATTTTAAGGAAATTTGACTGTGTGGGCAACTCTAACTTCCTCGAAGGGGGGGGGGGGGGGATTGTAAAAGTGCAGTTTATGTTAGTTGAATAATCGTCAAAAAAGGTTTGGGGTGTGAAAATTAGGACTTTTTCAACTATGTGTTAACATGTTAACTTCATTCAATATAATACAACTATTCATTTTCATTTTAATACAACCAAATTGAAATAACATTGTCCTTAAAAAACGATTTCGTATAAGAACCTCTCTTTGTAGAGTTCAGTTTCTGGTTTTTCTTTCTCTTAGGTTTTTAATTTACAGAAATTTTTGACGGATGGCCGCGGGTTGAAATCGGCCATCCCGCAGCCATTTAGAGCGATATTCATTCTGTTATTTATTGTTGCAAGTTTCGTTCCGGCACGATAGTCCGATTTGACCATATTATAACTGGAAACTACCCGCTCCACCTGCATTGAATGGGGAGTTGCCACGATAAGTGTTCCAAGCAACTTTTTGACTGGTCCTTTGGATACGAAGAAAATTTTCTTTAGTCTTGTGGGAGTGTAGGAACCAATGTCGGAATTCGCTGGGAAAGTGGGAATTTGATCAATGAGCGATCAGCTTTCATATATTGAATCCGCAAATTCAGAAACTTCATTCGGAGACAGGTTGAAAAGTTAATTTTCTCCGACGCCGACGTAAGATTATTTCTGCTTCTGATCCTGAAATGCATAAGGCTTTGGCGATATTTAAAGTTTCGGCCTGTTTGTCAATCGTCATTAACTGTACCTTTAAGGAAATTTATTTTGGTGATAGGACAATTTCTTGTTTTATTGATTAAAAATGTTGTGACAATAGAATTGACTTTCTCCTTACGTTTACTGGAAGTACATTGTTTTATGGTCTTCCTCTTCTTCCTTTTCTTCTTGCAAGCTTCGAAACCACCGGCATAGGGCTCATTTATCAACTCCAGTTTAGTTATAGTAATATTCAAAGCTGTGATGATGTCTGAATTTTAATATATTTATTTTTTGAAAATTTTCTTGGAGGCTTTGAAATATGCGGCAAATGTCACCCAAGACTAAAGTCAGTTGAAATTTTAAAGAACTCTCTTGTCACATGTTTTAATATCCGTTTTGCAATATTCTTGTCCTCTTCCGAGTCAGACATGATGTTCTGCCACTGTTTTCGACAGTAAAGAAAGTATTTGATGACTACTTGAATTTCATTTCATTTCTGATATGTTCAGCAAAACGGACTTCATAGTGGAGGGGAAAAGCTCTATACTATGGAAAAATAATCGCAATAGATTTTTTATGTCGGTTTACTTTCGGTAATAGGTCAAAATACCGCTGAGATTTGCTCTTCATAATGTGAGTTCAGGGACTGACGACACTACATTTTCAAATGCTAAATCACTTCTGTGTTCACGTACCACACTGTTACTAATTTCTTATCTAGTTCATCTTTGAGCAACTGCCATAAACCTGCCTTGTGGCCAGTATTCGCCAATTCCATCCATCGTGATAGCTACAAGCTTTGCGACATAAATGCCAATAGTGCCTCTGTGACCGTGACGTAGGAATACAAAGACACCTCGAAAAGTGTCCCATATAGTAGGAAAGAATGAGAACCCCATGGTTGTTTCACTCTTTTGCTTGTGGGAAGGGTTAGGGGTCCCGCTTCCAAGTGGCATTTTTTTTACAGAAAAAAAAAATTATAGAAACACATAACCGCTGGAAAAAATTAGGAAAATGTTTGTGGGCAATTTCATTTGACTGTGGGGGCAATTTATTTGACTGTGTGGGCAATTGCCCAAAAAAGTCCCCTTAAAATATGCCCTGCTTGATGCTTAATACTTAATGGGGGCTGGGGAGCCCAGTTGGTTAGGCACTCGCCTAGCATGCAAAAGGTCCCAGGTTCAGGTCCAGGTATCACCAAAATAACTGCCGACCTATAAACGGCCTGTGCAGCCAAAAATGTCCGATGAATAATACCCCGTGTAAGGGAGTGCACGTTAAATATCCTTGAAATTCCTAACGCTGCGTACGATATCACCCTTAAGGGTTGCGTTGGGTGCCTATTCAGGTGTCGGCTCCTTACTTGAATGTGGTTCTAAAAGACGCCGCCCGTCACCAATAACCCTTTTGTAGCTCTAGTGCAACGATAATTCAAAACCTAACCTGTGTAAGGGAGTGCACGTTAAATATCCTTCAAAGTCCTAACCCTGCATACGATATCGCCCTTAACGGTTGCGTTGGGTGTCTATTCAGGTATCGGCTCTTTACTTGAATGTGGTTCTAAAATACAACGCCCGTCGCCAATAGCTCTTGTGTAGCTCTAGTGCGACGATAATTCAAACCTAACCTAACTTAATACTATCAATTCCATTTCAGTGCTGCAGATACAGAGGTATTCCATGACGCCCTGCGACCCATCAGCAAGGACGACTTCTGCAATGCCCTGGGAAGAATGAAAGACTCCAAAATGCACACAGGTTTAAAAACCTTCAAAGGTAGAATCCCAGATCTTGACTAGATTATTTTCTAGAATTCCAGCTTTCCCCAGTATTCAGCTTGTCAGCAGCATTCTTCCAAGATCATGTTATATCCCGTTGCAGTCTGTAGGTGTAATTATAAACATTACCCATCTAGCATTTTTCATCAGTACTTACAGTTTAAGGAATACTTTCCTCTGTCTGAAGGCTTGATCTGCTGTGTATATAATTTAACTTGGAATAAATTGTATATAAATACACTTTGGTGAAATTTGTTATTGAAATAATTTTCACACTTAGATGAAAACACACTTTTTATTTATAAAATTACAAAATATAGTTCTAGCTTTATACAAAGCTGCCAGGAAGCTTTCTGAGAGGCACAGTTTTGCTTACATTTCATAGGTTTCACAATAGAAGCTGAAGTATACAATGACTAGCTTCAACAAAAAGAATCACCGAAAAGCTAATAGAAATACTTTTACAGTAAAACTTCTTTTAACTGTCCCAATTGGATGGTATATAGATTTGGTTAACCACTTACGGTTCCTTTGTTGGTACTTGTTTTCTGTTGTGCAGTCTGTTGATACTTTTGTCGGCTTTGTTTTCATATTTGGAAGCCAACTTGATCTTTACCATAATATTTACCTCACATTTTGAATTCGAAAAAAATCAACCAAACTTAAAAATCTTAGTAGTTTTATTTTGGTAGATTCACACCCATAAGAGAAATGGAACGCCTAAGTTGTTAATTGTGGTACAATTCAAAGAAGTTTTAATGAATGTATTTCAAGTATCATGTTGAGCTATTTTTTAAAATATATATATTAAGAAACAAGAATGTAAAATTTGAGTTAACTTCCGATAAAATTAGCTAGTTCTATAACCTAAAACATTTCACACTGAAACCCTTGTCCTTTTTCCATAATAAATTAAACATGTAAACTCTTTAGTCAAATGACTATGAGTTGGATGATGATAATGAATAACTATATACAATGCTGTTATGAAAAGTCGCTTAAGATTTGATAATATTTTACAGTAACAATTTTGGAAAAATTAAAATAATAAATGTTTCGCTTTTTTCAGTATATATATTTATGAGGTTTTTTAGTTTCAACTCCTAAATATATAGTGAATAATGAATCAGATCTTTTTACTTAAATTGAATGTTGATTGCTATGTTATTTCAAGACAACTTTCAAACCGTTTTACTAGAATTCATTTCGTGTCCCATGACTGACTCAAAATAAAATTGGGGATATCTTATTTTAACTACAAGTGGCTAAGTAACAAAATATATTTATGTACACATAAATAAAAATATTTCTTCTAACTTTAAAAAATAAAGCAAGGTCCATAGGGAGAAAATATTTGTAAAACATAAGTAGCTTGGTTAAAAGTCCATCATTTTCTGTATTAAAAAAAATATGTAGTTCAATTTCTTTCATGTTTATGCTTGATCTTCACTGTCACTATCTATAAACCAAAGGAAAAAAAATTAATTGTGCATAAAATACGGAAATATACAATCATGTAGTAATAATGTTTAAAAAATATATATATGATTTTTTTACCTTTTAATTAGTCACAAAATCGTGGCTAAGTTTTGTAAAGTATTTAAATCTAAAAAAGCATTCATGTATTGACCAAAAATTGAAATTTTTTGTTACCTTTCTTGCCTGTGTACTGATGCCTCCTCAGCCTATCGTATAAGTCTTCCTTGTTACCGTAAATGGAAGCTGTACTGCGAGCTAAGCTATTGCCTTTTCCATGATGTAAGCTATCTGTAGAGACAAAAATATGTATGGTTACTTTAAATTTTTGTTTTCTAATTACTAAATAGCTTTTCAACCTTATTCAATGAATCTTGGAAAAATGAGAATGAATGAGAGGAGATGTCTACTTATAATAATGAATGAGTAGAGAAGAAAATTATTTTTTAAAATCCATCTTATGACCATGGTAGGCAGGGCCGGATTTAAAGATTTGCCGCCTGTAGGCTACGATCGATTTGCCACCATATATAGCTTTCTTGACTGTTTTTTTTTTATTCTACACATTAGAATCATCTATGTACACTCTTAATCTAAAGCGAAATAATAGGTGATCTTTAAAATGCTTTAATATTTGTCTTTCAACTTCCAAATCAGGGGGAGAGCGTGCAAATGCCATCACAGCTACCATGTTTACTACTATTCTAAGTTTTAGTACTATATATATACGCTTACGGTTTACGCATTAATGTAAATTATTTGTTTTCTTTCTTAAAAATATTAGTATCTTTATAATGTTTTTTATGCCGAATGCCGCTTTAATTGTTCGTAAAAATTTTCCGCCCGAAAAAAATTTGCCGCTTTAGGCTACAGCCTACTTAGCCTATTTAGAAATCCGGCACTGATGGTAGGAGAGGACGCCTAGACAGGGGAATCTAAATATAATAACATGAATTAAGTATCTTTTATTAACTGCATTAAATGGATGCCTCTTGGGTTTTTTTAAGATGATATTTAAACTTAAATTTTTTATTTTTTAAATTTAAATCATCCCTTACTGTAGTTATATCCTATGTATGGCAATAACAGACTAGGCATCTAACTGTCTATGTATAGCAATGCAAAATCATATGGGGTAATAAAAGACATCTGGAAACAATGCTGAATCACTCAATTGTTTTAGATTTGTCCATAAGTGCAAAAGTTGTTCTAATTTACAGTACATAGTTTTAACCCTTTATAAGGCTGTGGGAAGTATACTTCCCAGCAACTTCATCAATTTTGATTAGTGCTGCCATCTCCTGATAACTTCAGAAAATACAAACAAAATTACTAATGCAGGATTCTTATGAACCATACGTTTGAATAGCTCCCATCTGGCGATGGGAAACATACTTCCCACCGAAATAAAATAGTCCTAATAATCAAAATTAATTTTACGTAATGAGCTTAATGAATTTCTTGTTATAAATCAATCTCAATCCCAGAAATACTTTAACAACGTAATATTACTGGAAAAAATGGCCTTATAAAGGGTCAATTGAATTATTTAAATAAGATTACCTTTCATGTAAGTTTCATTATAAAAGTTTGGCATTTCCCAGCCATCGTCGTCATCATCATAATAGTGGGCATAAGTGCTGTGGTGTGAAGGGGCTATGCTTTCAGCATAGGGCTGGGGCGCCCCATAATAAAAGTTGGTCTGTGAGCTGCTCAGGTCCATGGCTGGTTCTGGCATTTTCTTTGGTTGGTTTTTGCGAGTTGAGGACCTGTAAATTTGTAGAATAGTTTTTTAAATCAATGTTTAAGGAATGGGACAGTTATAAGATGGGCCTGTGATGTAAAACAGTCAAGGGAGACGATAGCTGAAATTTATGTGTTTTTGATGCTGAAGCTAGATTGAATGGTACTAGACTTCCATCATTTCATGTTTTCTTGAAAAATTTAGTTTTTAGCTTATCCCTATTGCTTGATAATCGATTTGTTTCAACAAGGACACAATTAAAAAAAGATTTAAAAATTCACTGTTACCAGAACTTGTTATACTTTTATCCTGCTTCCAATGAAACAGGTAATCAACCGAATCTTATTTATTACCGCAAACTGTATTATGGCATTATTTATGGATTGACTGCAAGAAAACAGTGACCCTCAAATGAATGGGCAAAACTATCTATAAAAGATATCCAATAGAAAATTCTCGACTAATTTACAATGTTACAATTAGTTACAAATGAATGGGCAAAACAGTCAATAAAAGATATCTAAAAGAATATTCTTGACTAATTTACAATGTATAGTTAGTTTCCTTACCTAACACAAATCATCCAGATGAGAAGCACCAGTAAAATGATGAATATCACAGCTCCTGCTATTCCACCAGCGATGTAGACAAATTCGGCTTTACTCTCGCACCTACTTCCGTGGAAGTTCGTAACACAGTGGCAAATAGGCTCATGAGTTTCGGCATTGACTTCACAAGTACCACCATTGATACAATAACTCTCGCACACAGCTAGAAAAGAATACAGAGGAATTAGTAAGGTGTAGAAAGTTTGGTGAATACTTGATTAAAATGAGTCCAGGTATTAGAAGGTACTACTGTTGTTCTAAATTACGACGCCCGTCGCCAAAAGCCCTCGTGTAGCTTTAGTGCGACGATATTTCAAATGACAAATGACAGTGATTGCGCCCTTTAGAGGGGAAGGGCGTAGGCTATATAGCCCATTACCACGCTCGCCAGAAGAGACAGTCACAAGAGACACACAAAGAAGGACACCACAAACACATAGACAAATAACATTTATTGACAAACACAAACATCCATGCCTTTACCGGGATTCAACCCGAGCTTTAGGCACGGGACCGGCACGATAATTCAAAAATATAAGTTAATACTTAAGAACTTTGAAAGTTGAATTTGCTTCTTGACTTCGGCATATTTATTTTATCTAATTCTGCAACTATATTTTAATAAAGAATTTGTTAATTTTTAATTATAAAACGTTTTTGCTTTTGTTGTATCAATTATATGGTCAAGTTTATTGCGCACTTTCCATAATAGTTTTTTTTTTTAAATGTTATTATCTATACTGCTATATAAATTTGGTCTTATTGGTAGAGCAATACTATTTTAAGTTAGACTCTTCTTCACTCCAGGCTACCATTTTATGATTAAAACCAAAAAGATTTTTTCGTGCAAAAATATTGAATGCAATTCCAATATCAAATTAGACTCATCTGTAATATGTATTAAAGAATAAATTATTTATAATAATAGCCTATAATAGACTACTATTTCCAATCTATACTTACACACACACTCCCCAGTCCTGTTCTCCAACCGATACTTGGGCTGACACTCGCATGCATACGAGTCCACGTCTTCTCTGAAAACACAGAAAGCATTAGCCTGGCACAGTCTCATCTGTCCGTCCACCAAGCAAGGGTTGGTGCACTCTGACTCGGCAGTGGCGCCCTTAGCCGCAGTCGTGGTATCCTGAGGACAAGGTCTGCACTCTGATTCTTGCTGTTCGTGGTCCATGTAGCTGCCTTTGGGACACTGGACGCAGTGACGGGTGCTGTCCATGAAGTAACCGGGACTGCAGAGCTCTGAAAGGAAGGTAAGTGTATGATGGACAAGTTTTGATCATTTCTAATTTTATTTCTAACAATACTTATTAAATAATTGTTTTAGTTGGCAATTCTGACTACATTTCTCAGTAAAAAAAAGTAAAGTTAGTAGTTGGGTTTTATGCTAGAGCAAAAGTAATCCTATATTACTCTTCTTGGTCCCAGATATACAGGATATAAGTTGCATTGATTGCCGACAGCCCTATTATGCATTTTTTAACTGAAGCTAAACTTGTGAATCCACAGAAAGAAGATATTTATTTTTGTTTTTTTAAACCACCGAAAAATTTATTATGATTTTACCTACATTAATCAGCTTGCAAGAACAGATAATCTAAACATAACTTATTCTGCTGTTCTAGAACTTAACCCATTTTGCTAGAGTAGCACTAAGAGACCTAAAGCCTATGTTTTTCGTTGTACAGTTATATTAATTGATTGAAATCAATTGAAACTTCTAAACTTAATGAAAATTTACTTCTAAACTTATTGACTTAATGGTTGATAAAATCCAAATCTAATGGGTAGAAAAGAAGTCATAGGCCTATACATATAATGGTAATGGTAATATGTACCCTCAGAGCACTCCGATTCGGACTTCGCACTTATGGATGGTGTTGTCCTTCGAGCTGGGCACTTGATACATGAAGGTGCGCCCTTGGGCCTGAAGAATCCTCTCATACAAGGCTCGCAATTCCCATCCCTCGTCAATTGGAAACCAGCAGCACATTCCTCTGCAAAGTAAGTTGAATTTATATTTAGTATGAGTTTTACAGCAATGTAATTAGCCGTCAAAATAATAAGAGTATTCAGATTTACGACATACCTCTGCATTCCTGGGGAGATGTAGCTTTATTACTTTTAGTGGTTAGGTCAGATCCACAAGGTATGCAGCTAAACGCTCCCTCATTTGGTTGATAAAAGCCATGACCACAAGGGCGGCAAACGTTGGATTCATCGTCATAGTAGTGGCCTGGAGAGCATCGTTCTAAAACATATTCCATAGTAAGCTAAAGCTTTGATATGTTTAGAAAACTTGCAAACCTTTTAAAATGTTATACTAAACTTACCTTTGCATTCATCAACATATCTTGCTCCAATTGTTTCAGTAATTCCTTGCTTTTCTCCTATTTTAGGACAAGGCTTGCAAGTCAAATGTCCATTTCCATCTTGGTATGTGCCCACTGGGCATGACAGACACTTTTGTGTGGAGTTTTCGTAATAAGCACCAAGACCACATTCAACTAGAATAAATAAATGATAAGTAAAACAAATTCCTAAATTTTTTAAAGTTATTTTTTGTATACTTTTGGAAAATAAAACTATGCTTGTAGTATATGTTTTCCTGTTAAACAAACTGCAAGTAATGAATATTTATATCTGACATGTTACGTGTACATGAACTTAAATAAGTATTCCAAAGGAAAGATTCATAAACAGTTCCTAAATTAAAAGAATCATTAAATTATTTTTAAATGTTTAATGAAACATACCGCAATAAGGTGCTACAACAACTTCTCCTGGTGGGCAAGTGTAATCTGTCACCATGTCCAGCGATGTCAGATCTGGCAAAACATTTGGCAAGGTGTCGTGGATGTCGAAAGCCTGGTTCTGTAAGATCTCAGATTCTAAAACTTTCTGTACTGTGGATTGCTGTTGAGAGTTGATATTTATCACTGGATCCCTGTGTAAAGGAAAATGCAGCATTTGTTTGAGTATCTATTCAAATTGTTGTATCATTCCAAATAAAATACAAATGGAAGAAACTTAGAATTACTTGTTTGCCGGAAAAGATATTTCCACAACGTAAAGTTCGTTGCTCTCCAGTTGTCTCTTAGCCCTTATTTGTTTGCATTGGACTTTTACTTTGAGTCCAGAACAGCTGCCTGGGACGTTGTCCGAACAGATTCTCCATTCGCGGTTGACCTTCATCAAATTGTTCTCGATTCTGGAACGCAGGATCTTTTTGCCAGATTCGGAGCAGACAACGGAGGATGGGAAGTTCATATCAATTCGGAATATTTTCTGCGCTGCTTTTCTGGCTGTAATGAGTTAATTTAGGATTAGAACAAATATTTATTGAAGAGAGGATTCATATTTCGCTATTTTAAATAGAATTAGGCAAAGGTAGAAATGTAACATCGTTATAGAATTTATTGTAGAACTATAGCACTACGAAATTATTCGAAATGATTAAAAATAATTGAATGTGTAAAACTTCTCTTTTACTCGCATCACCAGTTACCTTATAGTTATAAAAAATAATGTTTAATTGATTACAGGAACCTATTAATTGTTGAAAAATTGAAATGAAACAACGTTTAGTTATTGAGTTATTAATAAACATCGAATTTTTACCTGAACATGCTGGGAAGACTAGGTTAGAACCATGACCTGATGGAGGATGCCAAATACCCTCTGCTCCGCAAGTATAAAATTTGGCGACAGGTTGTGAAAATTCCAAGTTTGAATGACAGGTAATGGTGCAAACTTTAAAGCGTCCATTTGGACCCCAATCTGAACAGTGCCTCTGTCCATTGACAGGAGCTGCTGGTAGCGGGCAGAACTCTTCTGCAATGAAAAATGAAAGCATTAGGTGACATCATGAATTTTTGGAACTAAACAATACTTAATGCATCATGGAAAATGAAAATTTGTAATTTTTAAGGGGACGCATTACCCAAAAATTGGTCAAAATTTCGATTTTTCAGTTTTTACTTTTTATTATTTACAATATTCTTCTAAACATTTACTGAAAGTTTCATAATGATATCTTGTGTAGAAAAAAAGCTATTAAATATTTTCTGGAGTCATTCCTATACGTTTGAATACGTATTTCGTCTGCTGGGACACAGTAGCCAAAAATTGGTCAAAATATTAATTTTTCAGTTTTTACTTCTTATTATTAACAATATCTTTCTGAACATTTACTGAAAGTTTCATAATGATATCTTTTGCAGAAAAAAAGTTATTAAATATTTTCTGGAGTCATTCCTATAAGTTTGAATACTTATTTCGTCTGCTTTCAACCTTTTTTTTCTCTGTTTCACGTTTTTCAATTCATGTGTTTAATAAATCCTCAAGGCTTTTTTGCTAAATAAGTTAGAATTTTGAAATTTTATACCTGTATTCTTACATATATTATGCACAAAATTGTGCATGGAATAAGGTCTTCGATGTATAGTTATTTTTAAAAAAAATGTTGAATACAATAATTTGTATTTTTTGTGTATTTTTTTTGTGATTTTCACTGTAAATGCATATTACTTTTTAACTGTTGCTCACATTTTAAAATCCATGCACAGTTCTTGAACAAATAGTACTAAAAAGAAACCATAAAAGTTTGGTGAAGTTATTCTTAAAATTGAAGGAGGAGTAGGGTTTAAAAAAAGTTCAAAATTTTGACTTTTTTTTTGAATAAATGGAAAACTACTTGTAATTAATCATTTTTATTGCTAGAAATTTTTTATTTAGAGTGAACATTATACAAAACCAATATAATTTACAAGTTTATGTTATTATTTCTAGAAATAATATTTTGGGTAATGCGTCCACTTAAAAGTTATTATTTAAAAGTTTACCATAGTTGCGGAAACTTACTTAAAATGTGAATACGGAAATCACACTTAGCCGTGTTCCCTTCTGAATCCTTGGCGATGTACGATAGCTGATGAATTCCACGACTTAAAGTTTGGCCTATAAAATGGGATACATTTGTAAGATATTTATTTACTTTTAATCAATTTTTTGATATTTTAGAATTTAAAAAAAATCTAATCTTTGTTAACCTGGCGTCAATCCTCTGTGCTCCATGACGTACAGTGTCTGCGTAGAATCAACAAAAGAGGGTTCTTTCCATGTCACTTGAGCACTGTTATTTGGTGTTACTACCCAAATGTCTTGTGGACATTCCACAGCTTTGGGCGGCATTTTATCATGGATTTGAATGGCGCAAGATTCGCCAGTGAAGCCTACAGGACAGACGTACTCGCCGCAGGTACCAGGACCCTCTCTCTCGATAGTGCCATCAACTCTGAAAAGAAATTGGAATACAGGTGTAAACTAACGACTTCTCAACAATACCTTAGCCTTAAAACCAGATTAGAAGGTTATTCATGATTATTATGTATGTTGAATTTTAATATAGTTTTTCCACCTACATTCTTGGTATGTTGTAATTAATACGCAGTAATTGTTCATTTGAATGTTAAAATTAAAAATTTATATTTTGATATCCATATCAATTTTTATTCTCCCCGGCATATGCTATCCTTATTCTAAGGTACTGTTACTCGGCTATACCGTGTCATGTTTTACATATTTCTACCAAACTTTAGCTTAACACATTTCAATTGACTCATTGCATATATATCATACATTCTTTTTAAAAGTTTGTTTTACTTTTATTATGGAGGCGAGCTATTGTCTGAGCTTAACCCTTACTAAAATCCTGAGGTATTTTTAAGGTATTTATAAGGTTTCGCTTCATAGGTATTTTGGAGGTATTTTAGAGGTATTGAGTTGAGGTATTTTCAGCTACTAAATGGTGCAGAAAAAAACCTCTGATGTATTAAGAAAAAACCTCTGTTGAAGGTTTCTCACAAATACATAGAGGTATTATTTAGAAACCTTCAACAGAGGTTTTTTTTTAATACATCAGAGGTTTTTTTCTGCACCATTTAGTAGCTGAAAATACCTCAACTCAATACCTCTAAAATACCTCCAAAATACCTATGAAGCGAAACCTTATAAATACCTTAAAAATACCTCAGGATTTTAGTAAGGGTTAAGCTCAGACAATAGCTCGCCTCCATAATAAAAGTAAAACAAACTTTTAAAAAGAATGTATGATATATATGCAATGAGTCAATTGAAATGTGTTAAGCTAAATTCGTAAATACTCTTATATAGTCAAATTGTAGCGTTTTATTTACCTGTCATATCCAGTCCATCTTAGCATAAGACCACTATACAGAACTGGCGCACTCTTGCAACTGCGGAACTGTATTGGTATTTCATATGACACATCCAAAGGTCTGTTCCAAATGTTGACACGACTTATTCGTCCATGGAAACCAGCAGATGCAGTTGCTCTGTTCTTTTCATCAAGTGGAGCTCCAAGATTGACCCAAGCACTGTTAAAATAGTTATTACAATTAAAAAATTTTGTTTCGTTCCTCCGTAAAATCGGTGGAAGCCTAGCTTCTTCCGGTTTCACAGAGTAACGTTACACAAGTGTGTATCGACTATCGTTGCACCTATTTTGAGGTTTGACATTACTCCATATCACTCCATAGTGTAGCGTTACACTGAAACCGGAGGTAGTACTTCATTTGCTGCCAAAGATTTGTGTAACGTTTTTTTCCTAACAGGGCTGCTTTTGGCTGCTAAGCTTTTGCAGATTCGGCATGTTCTCAGATTTGAAAGCTTTTTGAAGGGCACTATCAGGTGACTCTCGCTACCAGTTATGACGCTCAGATTACAATGAATCTGAGCTCTCTGTAGGTGTTAAAGTATACGAAGATTTAATTTTGCCGACAGAATCCACACCAAATGGGTGATCAATGCATGTTTTACAGGGATTTGTGTATCGTTAACTCTATAACTTCGGTGCTACGTTATTCTATGAAGCTGTAGTTAAGTCATTACACCAAGAAAATACAGTTCAGGGTTTTTTTATGGGTTGTCGTGACCTTTAGTTTAATTTACTTAATCATTTTCTTTAAGAGAAACAAAAAAATAAAATTACTCACTTTTGTGGGAGGTACTGATTTTCTCCATATCCATTCACAGTGCCAGCAACAGCCGCATCCGTGATCAAAGAGACCGTCCCAGTGTCACCGTTCCACATGACAACAATATGATGCCACTGCCCGTCATTTATTGGCACATTCTTAAGGTATGGGATGAAGGTGTCGGGAACAGTGTCGGAGAAAAGAGCGATAAGAACTCCAGCTTGGTCGGCTTGTAAAAGAATCTTTTTTCCAATCGGCAGATGTGGAGATCTGTTTTAAAATTTAATTTGGTAAGTTTCAATATTTTGCTAAATAAAGAGCATTTTCCCAATCGTTGCTTCCTTATTGAAGAATAAATCTGACACACTGTAGTCTCACTGATATATGTATTGAGAAAGGTTTTCGCATAATTAATTGCAGCACGATAGTATTAAGAAAAACCGTTTTGAAAGAAAATTTATTATCAGAGAAAAGTTAACTCATTAACCCTTTCAGTCCCAAAGACAATTTGGCAATATCATTTTAGAATTTTTTTTTCTGATCGTCTATATAGCCATTATGATACCAAAAAGCACATCATTCGATTCTTCAAACTTTTTTTCTACTAGAAAATATTTTTTATTATTCCCAATAGATGTCAGCCCTGTATAAATTTTTTTTTATTTATGAGTAGAAACATGATGATGCCAAATGGCATCACTGGGACTGAAAGGGTTAACTACGGTTGGCAAGAAAATTGCCAAGCGAAAATGAGCTTTCTGCTTAAGTTTATCGAAGTAAAACGATTATAAGACAAATGAAAACCATTGTTTCTTAGACAATTTATACAGGGCGAATTAAATTAAACAAAAAAAAAAACGAATTTAAAATTAAAGTTTTTGTTTTTGTTCGGAAATAAAGGTGTTGGTGGTGTTTACAAAGTCGTCGTTAATCGGTTAATACGGCTTATCTGCTGTAATTTAACCTTTTGCCTGATATGAAACATGTATTTTCAGGGCCTGTTCTTCAATATAGCCTGTTAGGCCCGGGCCTGGTCCCCAAATTTTAGGGGCCCCTAAATTTCAGTTTATATCATTAAATGCTGTAAATCCGCAAAATATCACAAACTAAACAAGTTCTGATGCTCCACTTTGTATTTTGCTCAATTTCGACTAAAAAAATTGACCTAACGTGATTATTTTGATCGATCTTTTTAAGGGGAAGCCTATAAAATTATAGCAAAAATTTGATACATAGGTCACACAGCACCATCATTTCTGGAAATCCTGCACAACATTTTCCCTAAAGGGGCCCCCAAAATATGTTATGCCTGTAGTTGGAGATTTCCTAGAATAGGCCCTGTGTATTTTATTGTGAAAGTTGTTATTCTTTTGTCAAAAGATTGAGATTTATTTTATTATTATGAAAAATATTTGCTTACTCAACACTGTACAAAGTAAAGTAAACGCCTGAAGTTTCCAAGCTGTTGAACTGGATCCACATGGCAACTGTGAGACTGGATGTTCCTAACTCAAAAGGAGCTGCCAGTGACACACTTGACGATTTACTTTCGTCATTGATGTAAATGTCATAGTCGATACTTATTGCTGTAAAAATACACAAAATATATCGTTTTAGCATTATTACTTTTGTATTTATTTAGACAACATGCATTACATGTACTACCATGCAAGTGGCATTTACTCTCTTGGCTATATCTTAAAAATATGGATAAGATTTCTTTTTATAATTATTTTAATTTAAATGTACCTAATGATGTTTATAATGAGACCCAGTGACTGAGAGGTGTCGTTTCGCTTCACCATGGCACAACGTCCGAGTTTTAAATCACGGATGGGATGAGATTCACTCAGCTTTTCATTTTTTTTCGTTGGGCAGATAAAATAAGGACCAATGTAGCTTGGGAGCTAAACAATTGGGGTTGGTTATTTGCTTCAGTCTGATAAACTAATCTGAGCATCTGCTGCAATGCGCCCCATTTTCTCAAAGTTTCGTAAACTGAAGTGGTAACAGCTGGTCATGGCACTCTTTGGCTGTCACTTCACTGAGTGTATTAAATGAGTTTGATTCAATGAGTAAATCTCGCAAATGAGCAAATTCATTTGGAAGCAGGGTTCTAGTAATTTGGGAATTTCGAATCTAAAATTCACTTAAAAACACTCGAATACTTACGTTTTCTGCAGTCTTCGCCCGTGAAATTGAAAGGACATTTGCAGTAGAAATCATTTGTGAGATCGATACATTGCGCAGTGGGTGGACAAGAATTAGGCATGCAATCCGGTATATCCATGTCGCACAGAGCTCCTGTGAATCCTGGAGGACAAATACACTTGAACTTTTCGCCCATGTCTTCGCAGGTTGCTCCATTCTGGCAAATATTATCTTCGCAAGCATCGTATTCCAGTTGGCAGCCTTGTCCTGTGAATTCTGCTGGGCAGGAACAGTTGAGGCCACTGCCGTAGTCGTTGCATATTCCTCCGTGCATGCAAGGTGTGCCGATGCAACGTTCCGGAGAAGTTTGACATCGTTTGCCGTCTGTTCCTGATGGACATCTGTCGGTAAAATACGAAATAAATTGTCAGTAGTTTGTTTGCAATAAATAGGAGTCCCTTTAAGCAATCCAGATTAGATAATCTATAATATTAGAGATACTTACACACAGAAGTAATCTTGGAAAAGATCAATACATTTTGCATTATTTAAACATGGATCACTGCCACAACCTCCGATATCTTGTTCACATCTCTCTCCCGTCCAACCTTGAGGACACTGGCATCTGAATCCATTTACAGTGTCGGTACAAATGCCATTATTCAGACAAGGATTCGACATGCATTCATTTACATTAAACTGTAAAAAAAAAGTAATGTTAGAATAAAATCATTATTCTAGTTACTTTTCAAGTTTCAAAAACTACATTTTTCGTGCTTAAAAATAAAAACATATAAAATACTTATTACGTACGAATTGGGAAATTGCGCACTTTGAATTACCTCACACATTTCTCCAGTGAATCCAGGGTTACACATACACTGGAAGGTATTGTCCAGATCTATGCACCTTTCAGTACCACTAGGATTACATGGACTGCTTATGCACTCATCCACTTCAGCTTCACACTGCAGTCCCACGTATCCTGGTCGACACTGGCACGCGAAACCATTGATGAGATCGAAGCATGTGCCACCATTCTGGCAAGGTTTCACTTCACAGGCATCGATGGGATGCTGGCACTTGGAACCAGTGTAACCTGGCTCGCACTGGCACTTGAATCCATCAACCTGGTCGATGCACTGTCCTCCATTTGCACAAGGACTGTTGCTGCAATCGTCGATGTTCACGTCACACGAAGATCCGGCCCATCCTGGTTCGCAAATGCAAGAGTAGTAGAATAAGTTGTCGACGCAAATTCCGTTTGAGCAAGGGTCGTAGGCGCAGAGGTTGTACTTCATCTGGCAGCGTTTGCCGCCGAATCCAGGAGGACAGTCGCATGAGAAGTCGTTTAGTAAATCTGTGCAATTAGCACCCAGTAGGCAAGGCTGTTCAGCACAGTCATCTGCAACAAATATTCAAATTTAAGCAAAATTTTGACAATGAAATGTGCTGATTAAAGACTGTTAAGTGTTTAGTCTTATTTCTGTATTATAATATAATCCATAATACACTCGTTAGAAGAGGAGAAAAACTAGTAAAGTCTATACGGGTGTAAATTTTTAACACTTAATTTCCCAAAGCATATGTTAAAGAATTTTATTAAATTAAAAACAGTACAAATAAAACAACAAGTTTATTCTAAAAGTGGCTTAACTTTCAAAGACGAAAATCAAGCACATTTAATTTTATTATTCTCTGTATAAAAATATAGCATACATCTTGAACTTACCTATATTTTCTTCACAATGAGGTCCAGTGAGGCCAGGTGGGCATATACACTTGTATCTTCCTTGCTGCAATGGCATGCAGGTGGCACCTCCTAAACAGGGATTCTCGTCGGATGTACAGGGATTAATGGTCACATTACATGCAGGACCCTCGTAACCGGTTCGACACAAGCAATTGACTGTTCCCTGTCCAGGTAGATCTTGGCACATGGCTCTCTCGGGGCAAGTGCCGTTTCCACATTCGGATTGATGTAACTGGCATTGTAGGCCATTGTAACCTATATGAAAGCAAAAACGTCAGTTATGATTCCAATATCAGATCTTGTTATTGTAAAACGGGTTTTGGAAAAAGGAGATTTGGTATTATTGCAGAAACTAATAGCAAGTCATTTTTTTTTGTACAGGTCATGATAATGATCCATTATATGGCTTCGTAGCTGTCGAAGACATACTTTGCAACCTTGACAGTTTTATCGGTTGAAAGTAGTCCATTGGGTCTTATGTCAATGTTGACCAATTAGTCTTTGGCTGGCAACTGCATTTACATCATTTAAGTTTTTGGTGTGTAGCCTTTAGTTGCTCTTCTTCCTCAACAGTAAGTTCCTTTTTATATTGTCGTGATAATTATTGAAAAAATAGGCGTTAAGAAATTATAAACAACAATTTTCGTTAAACTAACCTGGATGGCATATGCATCTGTATCCTTGTGGAGAGTCGATGCAAGTACCTCCGTTATAGCATGGTCTGCTGGCGCACTCGTCAATATCAACTTCACAGAATTGTCCCGTAAATCCGGCAGGGCAGTAGCATTTGGGCTGGTGTCTCTGTATTAAGCAAACACCTCCATTCTGACAGAACTGGCTGTTGCATTGTACTGTGAAAACAGAATTGAAAAAAAAAAATTATAGATACATTTTGACTACAGGCTACAGGCAAGTTTATATTAGGAATTAAGTATTTTGTCATTGCAGAAATAACTATTTGTTAGAAATCAATGTAAGGCAGCCATTAAACATTTAAATTTCAAGTTGTAGAAGATGAGAGACTTAACTTTTAGTATGGTATGGTACATATATATTCCAGCTTGTGTGCTTGTTCAGAGAACCGCTTATAAGCTTTCGTCAAGTGGGACAGACACAGAAAGAATATTAACAGTCACAAAGAAAGGAATAACACATAGACAAATAACAACATTTATTGACGATCACAAACATCCATGCCTGATCGGGATTCGAACCCGACCCCAGCAGCTCCAAAGGCTGGCGTTATAATGATTGCGCCACCGGGGCGGCATTAACTTTTAAACTTTCGTGTAATTTAAAAGTTGATAATATAATTAATGAACAATTTTCAACAAGTTTCAATGTACGATCGAAAAAAATGCATATTATTTAGACAATAAATGACAGGTTGCATGACTTTAAAATTAAATGCCGTTCTTCACGTTATGATAAGGGAGCGTGGAGTCAATTAATATGGAGTTTAAATTTGTAAAAATTTCTACCTGGTATACATGCTCCTGGATTCAAAGCTCCGGGCCGTAGTGTCATGTGGTTTTCAGCACACTGTGTGCAAAAGGTTTGTCCCTCCAGTGGTTGGAAATAGTTGGTCGGACAGGGAGCACAGGGTTGCAGACCAGTTTCAGAATAGGATCCAGGAACGCATTGAGCTGAGAAAAAAATATAAACTTTAATTTATGGCTAGATATGGCCTGTTAATAATTGGCAAGATATTTTCCCTTGATTTTATTTAATTATAAGAAAGAATTAGAGAAAAATGGCTAAATCCATAAAGGAAAACGATGCTTAACTAAGGAGAAAGTCATATAATTAAATTATGAATTTATTTTTTTGAAGTAATTGAATTATATACTTTTAAAAATATATAAATTTTTTTGTAGATACATACTAATGCATGATTTTGATCAAAAAAGTAATATTTTCATCTTAAGATATGAGCTTTTATGTAAAAATAAAATGCTTATAACATCTTTTTCATTAATAATTCGTTTATGATTACCTCGGCAATCATCTCGAAGCTTTGAGCCTGGGGAGTAAGTAAATGTGTTTGCTGGACATCTCTGGCACTCCTTAAAGCCTTCCCTCGGTGGAAAGGAACTGAATGTATTTACAGGACATTGAAGACAAGGGACTAGACCAGTTGGAGAGTAAGATCCATACCCACAAACAGCTGTAAAAATACAAAAATGTATATTAAAATTTTAATTTTTAAAATTAATTGTTGAGGTTAAATGAAGTGATCTGAAGGAAACTTACGTATACAGTCATCGCGACTCTTGCTTCCCTCTTGTCTAGTGAACATGGTGTCAGGACAACGTTTGCAAGATCCTTGCCTCACCGTGTCTTGATAAAACCCTCTTGGACAAAACAGACATTCGTTTGTCTTTGAAGCATATGTTCCAGCAGGACAGTGTACTAAAATAAAAATTACGCAGTTCAATAATTTTTAACGTTTAAAAATTCAAGAGATGCAACAAATAGTTTATAGTTTATGTTATTGTATCTGTAACGGACTATTGTACAAATTACGAAACTCAAAGTTTAGAAATTCACCAAGGAACTAGTTAATATGTTTTCGGGAATTACTTTCGATTAATTTTACTTTAATTGTTTAACAGTAGTGCTTTTGGAGTAAAGTTAGTAGGAGAGTAGTTAGTTGTTGTCGCAAATAACTTAAATTAATAAGTATAATAGTTGAAAAAATAAATCTATACAAGTTTGAGCTTACGGCAGCGTGGTACTTGAGCTTCTCCCATGGAATTCAATACTTCGCCTTCTTCACATGAAAACCCACGTGTTACGTGAGACCTGATGGCCTGCAGTCCTGGGCATTGAGGATTCGTCAAACTGTCTGAAGAGACATTTAAAATGGGTTCAATTATAACCGAAGTGCTGGGAACGCTGAGATCGAAGATCAGTCCTAAAGTTGATCCGCATAGATCATACAGCAATGTCTGTCGAACTACTGGGTCGATTCTTATGGTATAGGCCATGACCACCTGCAACAAATTAGAACAAATTAAGTATTGAAGTTTTCGAAAACTTATTTATATAAGGTTATTTATATATATTTATATAAGTTAGTAAGGTAGATAATAATAAGGTAATAATAAGGTTTTAATAAGGTATATTTATATAAGTTATATTTCAACAGAATAAGTATAAAATAGTTGAAATAATAGATAAAATGCCATTAAGTTATATAAGTCCTCTCAACCCATATTATATAAGTTATATTTCAACAGAATAAGTATAAAGTAGTTGAAATAATAGATAAAATGCCATTATATTGGCAATTTCTCTCTGCAATATTTTAAATCATGTTTGGCTTCTATTAAGTAAAGTAGCACTTACTTCGTTATCAGCCTTTACTCGTGCTGTGGTGTTGTGGAAAGTAATGTCCATCTTCACATTGATGGCTGAGCACCTTTCGGACAATACACGGTTGAGAGGATTGTAGTGTGTTTGCAGGTAGCTCGTGTACAAACTAAGACAAGGAGGAGGTACCGGACCTTCGGCTGTGTAATCCACCACAGCCATAACGTCATACGAAGCTTGATTAGTATCTAAGAAAATAAATGAATTTCATTTTATGTGGTGCATTTATAACCAGCAATTTCTTTTAATTCTAGTTTTTTATTCATTATTTTTAACGTATACTTCTATTGGGATAGTTATAATTTTCTTTTGTGCGTACAATGTAAAAAATAACACTTTCATTTTTGACGATTCATGAATCCTCAAGAATCATTTCGTTAATTTTGAGTATTGTTTCGTCAAACTGTCACGGGACTTTTGAGTGAACGCGAATCCTCACTTTTACGCGTGATTTGACGATTCTGTATATTGATTTTGAGGAAACTGAATCTCATTGTTGTACTCACATGCTCAAAAATGACGAAATATTTCTTTTGATTAGACGACGTTCAAATCCTCATAAAAATGACGATTCAAATTTCCTCATTTTGAGGAAACGAAAACTCGGAGCATTTGCCAGTAATGGAATCGCCAAAATTAGGGAAAATTTCGTCATTTTTGAGCATTCATTTTTTAGAGTGTAGAATGAAATATTGAAAGGTCTTTTTGATATTCATGCTTGTGAAAAGCTAAAAGACGATTAAGAGGGTTTATGGAAAGTTCGTTTCTCACACTAAGTCGTTGTTTACTTGTTCCATTAAACAAAAAACAGAGAGTGAGCGAGAGAGAGTGAGCTTGCATTGAGAAAAAATAATCTACATTCATAACTTTTGAACTACATTATTTACGGAGTAGATCATTTCTACAAACATAATTTGAAAATATTATCTTTTTAATTACTAAGAAAGTTATGTTTCACTATAAAAATTATTAGCTCATTAAGGACTAATAGAATACTGGCAATTGAATTCCTGGATACCGGTCATACCTTCTGGCACACAATCGGGCACATTGCTGGTAGGGGACCATAGTTGCTTGTCGACGCACGTAAAGGTCTTGGCCTGTTCTCCATCGGTGAATCTGTAGCCACTGTTGCAAGTGGCGAGGCATCTAAAACCGTTTCTTTCTTCGTTGGGGAGACAGTTGACGATGCCATCGGCTGGTGGACGCAGTGACCAGGCCACGCACAAGGAAGGTTGCACTGCCACCTAGAACAGTGGAAAAGTTAGATTGTTCGGGTTTGACAGAAAACGTGGCATTTTTTAAGGATACAAATAAGCAAGAATTTATTCTCCTTCAAGTATTACTTTGTGAGAGAAATGTAGTTTTTGAGAATAATTGGAAATTTAAGTTTTTGCAAATTTTTTTTCCAAATGGTACTTTCAACAACTCTGTAAACCTCTGAAAAAACTGATATGTCAAAACTGACAATTGTTAACAGATAGTGTTGGCATAAAAAGTTGTTTTTGTAACGTTCGAAAATTTATAAGTTTGAAACTAAAAAGATTTTTTTTAAATATGAACTCAGAAGTTCAAAAAACACAATTCTTAAAACGATGTTGTTTTTTTGTTGTTGTTTTTTTAAACTGTCTGTTGAAATCAAATTTTTTTGAAAGTCAATTTCACGTGAAATAACACCCTTAAAATTCATTAGAAATCGGTGATCTACAGAGAATAGACTTTACTGCATGTCTCGCCAAAGAAATATATCCATTCCTTACCTGGAAGTGGCACATGGCTGCATTTCCGTGCACGTCGGACGCCGTGACGGTGACGTTCCTGAAGCCCCTGAGCGGAATGACGGCCGTCTCTGGGGACAGCGTGATGGTGACGGGACCGGACGCGTCTGTTGCGTTGATCAGACGTCTGGTATCGTTGAAGTTGACGGCGTACGACTCCTGCTTCTCAACCAGTTCAACTACGTACGACTGGGGACAGCTCAGGAAGGGAGGGGTAAAGTCTGAAAGTGGCACAAGGGGAATGATGATTTTTGTTTATAGGGAGTGGGTGGGAATTTTAGGTTATGAAAAGTTGAGCGAGAATTGTCGTAGCAGAAAAGGTTGTATCTATAATGGAATCCTTATAAGAGTTTCCATTCAACTTCCTATTAGGTTATAAACATACATGCGTTTTTTTTTTGTTGTGCATACTCAGCTTCTTTTTAAAAAGAGCTTTAAAATCTACAACGGCTGTATCTACAGCGGCCTTAGCTAAAATCCAGCTTGAAAGTCAAAGTATTAATAAGTCGAAAATAAAAAGCATTAAGAAAGTCAAAAATATTTCGTTTGATTCCAAGTTGTGCCTTTGCGCCACAAAAAAATGCTTGCATGTCCTTAGAGATTCTTTGGTTCTTAATCTTGTCTAACTGTAAGTTCAAAATTTTTTTAAACATGTACGCTATGGACTATTGTGCTAAAGTCTTGCTATTTCCTACATTACATATTTTTCTCCTTGACGACTATTATTCTTTTATGGTAGCAAAAAAATAAAAAGCAATATAAACGATAGGGATAACTGAAGAACTCTGGCACAAGTTCTGTTCCTTTTAATCTACGCTCTGCTAAGTTTCAATTTTATTTGATTATGACAACTCCGCCATTGGTTATGGCCATGGTAAAGCATTTGTCGAGTAGGAGGTTCTTTAGGAGTAGGAGAAGATCTTGAGCAGGAAGAGGGTTTTACGCTAGTGTGTGTGTCAAGTAATCTTTTATTTATAATACTGTAAAATTATTCTTACCTGGCACAGTGATATTCACAACGCAAGACGCAAAGTTTCCGTCCGAGTCGTGGGCCAAATACTCCACGCTCATGTCTTCGACGACTATTGCTGGCAGGGAGAAGCCAAGGGGCTTCACTTCGAATCTGGCTATGTATCCTGAATTATCCACAGCCACAGGAACTGTGAAGTTGACTGGCATGAGACCCGAAGGGGTTCGAGTAACAACAATAGGCTTGGTTGGACAGTTGATGAACTGGGGAGGTTCCTTGTCTAAAGAAATGAGGGTATTTAGTGTTTATAGACCAAAAATGTGTATTTTAGTATATTTGATAAATATTTCACATGTTATTATTTATAAATTATATTTATCTACTAAAATTTTCTATGCTGACTTTATTATACTTTTAGGTACTTAGAATAAAGTTTTGAAACTCACAGAGTTAAGAAATAATATTTAAAATCTTTCATATTAATGGTTATGAGTTTTAAAAAGTTAAGAATCATATTTAAAAGCCTTTAATAAAGTAACTAAAAGTTCAAATTAAATTTTTCGAAGCCATGTCGAATTTATAAATAACATTTAATTGTGCCTCAGTGAAGGATTTCTCTTCGCGAGTCTTGAAAAGGTTTGATTCAAACTGTATGCTTTTATTATTTATAAAAATCTGCAAGAGATACAAGAAAACTTACTATGTTTTTTCTATATTAGGAAATTACTCACCAACACAGAAGGGATAGGCAGCGTTGTAGCCTAGTAGCACTGGTGCCTTAGTGTCTTCGCAACCCAAAAGTTCAAACTTCATGCAGGGATTCCTGTTGTAGGACACTATTCCAACAATCACATACCTAGCTCGAACAGCCAGTGGTAAGGGTATGACAGACAAAGCTCCAAAGTTATTTTCTTTGCTTGTCAGGTTGAAATTCTAATTAAAAATAGTCAAATTTTAAAACTCATTCATAGAACTTTCATTAGAGGTACAAAAAATAACAATTTTAAAACAAAGACAAAATAAGATACGATTTTCGTGCAGCTTAGAAGCTAACTTTCATTTACGTTATTTATTCTCTAGTAAATAATTTTTACTAATACTGTACTTGAGCTATACCTAGGGTGACCGGGGCTAGTTTACCATATTTTTTTCCTCCTTGTTTTTTCATTTTTTTCCTCTGTATCTAACGTTTCAAAAATTTTGGAAAAAGTGAACTATCATTATTTTCTTACACTTTTATCTACAAACTGGCATTACTACTTTCCCCAAAAATAAATAGCGTTATAAACGTCTTCGAGCACCCTTACATTTTTGTGCACTGCATCTATTTTTTTCTTTTGAAGAAAGTTTAAAACAACAAATACAGAAACTGACTTCCTCTTTTTTACTTGAATGTAAGCTATTCATAACTGTTAACTGCTTTGTAGTATTTAATAATTTCAAGCTTACAAAGGAGTCAAACATTTCAATAACAGGGATTAGCTTTTTTTTAAAATAAAAGTATCCAGATTCCTTTGGCAGTTTTTCTTTATGTAAATCATTTGATTTTCTCAACTGTTCTGTAACTGGACTATCAGAACGACTGACTTACTTTTTCCCCTTTTAAAGTACTACGCTACACTCTAAAAAAAAATCTGTAAGGTTACTAAGAATTCTCTAGGAAACTCAGCTTCCATAAGTTTTTTTAGTAATGTTATATAAGAAATATGTGTATATATTACTAGTTAAAGTTTAGTGTCCAATACAATCATTTAAATTGCAAGCATACTATAAAAATTTCAGTAAACGTTACAAGATATATTCTAGTAATCAATACATCCACTTATGTAGTATCTTTACTAGGAAAACCTTAGTAACTAGCAGTTTCAAAAATGTTAAACAAGAGGGCGCCACTAATTTTCTGTTAGTCAGGTATTATTTCGACTTTTCCGGAGCAGGTCTCAGGACAGAACTCGCAACCTCAAGATCTGCTCGATCGTCTCGCGACGAGAAGTAGCACGTTTGTCCACGCGGTCATCGGGACATGCAGATTCTTTGCGTGTAAATAATGAGGTTAAAATCTTGATCGATATAAAGCTTTCGGATATGAAGTTTTAGAAATAATTTAACGCAATTTGTATGCATGTACTATAATAAAAAAACCCACGTTTTTCGGTTTCTCATCGTTGCGATGTCGATTCGTCATAATTTTTCGATGAAACGTACATTGATTGAATTTTCACCTTTGACCGATATCAAATCAGACTTTTATCTCTTAGTCTCGTACATTTTCAATTTACGGACGCGATCACCGGTTAGTTTTTGCTAAATCCGATGGCCGATCGAACAAATTTCGAGAAACAAAACGATGCAACAAGGGAAACTACGCATCTCTCAAAAAGATAGCCAGGTGGCGCTGTAAGCGTTACATCAATTTACTTAGTATTGTTTAGTATTACTACAGTAGTTTCTTTAGGTTACAGATGATTTTCTAGTAAATGGTGTTTTCCTGTAAAGTTACTAAGTAATCGTTAGTAAATTCAAGCCAAATTTTTTACAGTGTACGCATTATAAATTTAGAGGAAAGTAAAATTATTGTAGTCTAACACTAAATTTGTATGCTTCAAATGTACGTATGCTTCAATGTTAGTATGTGCAAACTAATGTGTATTTTTTTCATGATATACTTACAGGGAAGTAGACGACGAAGTTTTCTGCTTCTTGCACTTTGTAGAAGAATCGCAGTTCTGTGGGTCGTCCTACCACATCATTCGTTATCACACCCTTGATCATGATTGCTTTGATGGTAAATACTCGTCCCAAATCAATTGTGACATACGTGAAGGGCTCTGTCTTGCCACACCAACCAGTTGCACTGTGCAACCTAACATTCTGGAAACAAATACAAATACGTTTTTAATTTATATAATGATATTCAGAAACGTCTATAAGTGGTTATTTCTTGACCAACCAGTTGCACTGTGCAACCTAACATTTTAAAAACAATTGTGAATCTGTATTCAACTCGGGAAAAAATATTTGAACACAAATGGCCATTTTGGGACCAACTACTTGCACTGTGCTACCTAACATATGGAGACAAATACAAGTAGGTTTTTAATTTGGAAAAAACTATTGAAACAAGCATAAGTGGGACTTTCGAAATCGTAAAGACAACTACAATTTAATTCGTTTAATTTTATATTTAAACATTGCTAATTTCACCATTAAATGAGATACTGTATTCGAGGACTAAGAACTCATTGAAAAATGTAGCTAAGACTTACATATGCTTCGTAATTTAATCTTTGTGAGGTGGCGTTTATAGCTGAATCTGGTATAGCACCTGTGCTGAGACCGATTGGTTTTATCACTTTGCATTCAGCATCTGTAAAAAAGAATTTAAGAATAAATCTTCAGTTTTAAACAGCTAGTTATCAGTTTAAAGCATCTAGCAATCTGGGATTTTACTAATATATCTCGGCATACTATTTCATTCAAAGAGAGCTCAGATTCATTGTAACAATGATAAGCCAAAATCGGCAGCTAGAGCCACCTAGATGGTTCCATAAAAAATGGCTCCCAGTTTTGGGAACTATCCTGAGTCTGCAAAAAAGCAGCCCCAATTAGTAAAAATATCAACTGAGATATATTTAGTAAATTTATACCTAACTTTCTTTAAAAAATTATAGGAGGAGTGAACTAAATCTGAAGGCTTACTTTTGTCGCATTTGATAGGTTCCATGCTGTAAGGCTCAAATCCTGGTCTGGAACAAGAGAACTGTACTTCGGCTCCCTGCTCATAACTGTGAGCGATTTGTTGACCATCAGGAGGATGACCGGGATCTTCACAAACTGGACCTAAGCAACGGAGATAACAGCAATTATAATTTATTTTCTGTATTTTTGTGAAATCATGAAAAGTATGTCATTGAATTGGTCCTGTTTCGAGAAGAAGCTCTAAAGCCAACGAAAGAAACGCTGTAACATATTCACTCTAAAAAATGAATATTCAAAAACGACGAAATTTTCCTTAATTTTGACGATTCCTTTTACTATCAAAAGCTAAGAGTTTTCGTTTCCCCAAAGTGAGGAAATTTGAATCGTCATTTTTGTGAGGATTTGAATATCGTTTAATCTAAAGAAATATTTCGTCATTTTTGAGCATGTGAGTACTACAATGAGATTCAGTTTCCTCAAAATCCAGATACAGAATCGTCAAATCACGATCGTAAAAGTGAGGATTCGCGTTTACTCAAAAGTCACCTGATAGTTTGACGAAACAATCCTCAAAATTAACGAAATGAGGCTTGAGGATTCATGAATCATCAAAAATGAAAGTGTTATTTCTGAGAGTGTTGGTTCCAGGTGGAAAATTAAAACGGACGATATGAGTTAAATTGTTAAAGGTTAATCATAAAAGAATGAGATAAGAATACTAGGAGTGCCAAGCTGGAAGCCGTTGAATTTTGAAAAGCTTTAAGAAAAATCGATCATTACCTAACGCCTTATATTGTCACTTAATTTCCACTCTTTCATTATGTGCATGACTGGACACATAAATTTACATATATTACAAAAAAAACACTCTTATATCCGTATATAAGTAATTATTTTGTAATTTGTGCTTAGTTTAACTCCCTTACTTAAAAAAAAATCTACTTTATGGACATTCACATGACAAAATTACTAATAAAAAATAAAAATCAACTAAAACGGATTAGTGAAATTTTAAAAATTATTAAAAATGCATTTTTAAAAAAATTATTCCTAAAAATTTATACACTTGCATTTTAAAGTGAAAATAGCTGCTGTAAGTTTGCTTTAATTTTAAAATGGGCTAAATCCTACTTACCTTCGCATCTCAAATCTCCAAAGTCCCAAACTCCATCTTCTTGGCATCGAATGACGTTGTCATTCATGGCTGTTTTCCCAGCAAGTGTGAACGTCTCTTCGCAACCGAAGAAAAAGCTGGCTTTGTAGCGGGTATCGGCGTAGAAGCCATAGCTTGAGCCAGGGGTCTCAAGAGGAGGACCACAGTCAATGCCTAATTGCAGAAATTAAATAAGTGATAGTTAAGACATTTAAAGAAATTAGTACTAATATGATAAATATAATTGGTTTTATGATTTAATTCATTATTTTTATAAGCATGATACATTATAAGAACAGTTTCATTACATTGTTTTGCTACTAGAAGCTAATTGTTTTCATCATGCTATTAACCACATAACAGGGATAATGACAGTGCTAAATCGTTAGTGTTAACTGGACTGTTTCTTTAGTCTACTTTTTGTTTAGACTTTCAGTAAGTAGATATAGAGTTATTTTTACAGAAAACAAAGAGATAGTAAAAATATTTTTTAGGTTTCAACATTGTAAAATATATATTTAAAAAATGCAATTAAAACGATCGTATTTCGTACGATGTAATGACCGTACACAAAGATAAAGTTTTGAATCGACTCATGCACAGCAGTCTAAATTTGCATTACACTATAGTCAGGGCCTGATTTTCCATACGGCCGATCCTTGTCTGATCAATGTAATAATGAATATGGTACAAAAAATATAATACAAAAGCCAAATAGCGCTATCAATAAAGGGAATTCTACACACAAAATTTCATAAAAGGACTCCCATAATCTGCTATGTCTATAGTCTGTGTTTTCCTAGATCAGGCCCTCATTATAGTTATCATTAAAATATTACTAGTTGCGCTACTTTCCAGTTAAGTTACTGGTATATTGTTTGAAGATTTTCCACAATAAGGTTATTAATTAGGTTTGTACAGAACCTGACCAACAAGCTCCAGTTTCATCAAAAATACATTCACTTACGTGGACAAGATGGTCGAGCTCCGGCTAGCCAGTGAGTGAGAGACATGCCTTCTCGGGGATCGAACACGCATTGTCGGAATGCAGACGAAGCGGTGGATCTGAGGGGTCTTCCGACCTCGTGGCACGAAACGGTGACGTTCTCGAAGAATGGAATGAACTTCTCGTCTGATTGAGATTCGATGAACAGACCCTGGGAAGGATCGTCAGGAAGTCGTTCACAGTATGCATCTGAAAATGAATTCAGATAATTTTGATAAATATATTCCAAAAATAATAATTTAAATCAGTAAAACGGAATTTATTTTATAAGAGATATAAGCAATAAAATATCATAGATGGCAGCACCAAAATAGTTCATTAAAAACCTTACAGATGGCAGCACCAAAATAGTTTCTTTAAAAACACATAGATGGCACCACCAAAAACTATTAACCATTTGTAAAAAAATATTCAGGGACTTATTTATATTAAATTTAAGGAAATATTTTGAGAATATATGTAAAATAAAGATGAATTATAGGGTAAATTGTAAGTAAGAAGAACCAACACAATTTTTACCTTAATATTGCATTTACATTTTAACATTTCCAAATAAAAAAGAACTTAAAAAAAAACTTTCAAATATGCAAAACTCACATTCACATGTTGGTACACTTCCATTCCAAACTCCATTGCTGGTGCAGAGAATAGTTGGGCTTCCAACCATAACATGGGCGAAATCGCAAAGGAAGCTCACTACATCTCCATAATGGAACATCTTTTTAGTAGATAATATCATTCCATTCTCTGGCGCTTCTAAATTTGGACACATTTTTGCTGCAAAGAAAAAGGATAAAATTAATACAATTCTACAATTTTTAATTCCTTTATTTGTGCAAAATTTGTGTAGCTTTATTTGAAGAGACTTTGTTAATTGTTACTAAGTTTAGACACATGTTACATTTTGTGAGAAATTAACATTGCAGAAAGACTCTTGTCGTGTTGATACAGTTAACAAAGGTGCAAAAACGTATCCTCCGCATTGATCCTGATAATGTTTAAGTGGTAATTGAACACAGTATCAAAATCTTTGATATAAATCTACTTTTAGGGAGAATGTTAATCGATTTTCGGAATCATCTGGTCTAATAAGCCATACCTAGACAAGTAGACAATGCCTGGACAAATAGGCCATACCTAGTGTAAAACAATACCTACACTCTTAAATCAAAAGAGTGAAATCCGCTCCAGTTGGAGAAGAGAAGTGCATTTTCGACACTGGAAAGGAGTGAATATTAGCTCAGACTGAGTTAAAATCACTCGTTTGGAGTGATCCTGCTGGAGGTTTAACCCACAAATGATCCACTCCTTTCGGAGAAGTGCATTTTCAAGACTGGAGGAGTGAAAATTACTCATATTGAGTTAAATTCGCTCGTTTGTTTTAAGAGTGTAGTCTCCCAGTAAGACACCTTATCAGAACCTATAAATCAAAATTCAAACATATCGTTGTCAGTATCATCTAAGTACTATAGGGACATTTTAGACTTCGGAGAGCTATGTGCGAACCTCATCGGGTTGGAACTTGGTAACGAAACAAGAACACTCTCTTCTCGTGATTTTTTTTCACTTTTACGCACGGTCTACGTTTTTTCTTTATCTTCTTGCAATGATTTAGTACTTGGTTGAGCGAAATGTTCTTAAAAATAAATAATCTATTATTAATGTTAATGATATTCGAATTATTGATATCCCAAAGAATTCTGAGTAATTAATTTCCAACACGCGTTGCGTCTTAGGTCTGAAGTAATGGTAATGTAATCGTTTCCAGGCTGCCTATTTCTAGCCTCCATTAGGAGCTTTAACGCAGCCAATTACGCCTCGTAATTTGGAATCCTGGTCAAGTGACGAGGTCGACACCTGAGCGGGCACCCAACGGAACTTCGAGCGACATCGTACGCTGACGCCGTCGGGACTTTGGACTCCACAGATATAACGAGCACGTCTGTCCCAGTGTACTCAGGCCCAACCGTCACGAGTTGGATATTTTACTCTTTCCCAGTACAGATATTCGATTTATAGGATGACTGGCAGTAGGTGGGACTCGAACCCCCGCACTCATGAGAAATCTGAATCCTGAGGAGGATTTCTTAACCATTCGGCCACGAACGGGCCAATTGAAGGGTTGTAATTCAAGTAAAGATTAATTTTACTTACGGACACACGTCTTGTTGATGCGGTACACGTCGTCATCCTTCAAGCCGGTCTCGCTCTGCGGTATGTGGAATCCCGCAGTTCCGTTTTCCGTGTACAGATCGTATCCGACGTTGCAGAGGCAGTTGAAGTTCCCTGGACTGTTGATGCAGCGTTGGTCGCAGCCTCCGTTGTTGTCCATGCACTCATTCTTGTCTGAAACAGGCAGAATTTTCATATGTAAAATTATAATTATCCCAATATTGAACAGCTCTAATTTGATTAATAAGCACTTAAATGAAATGTAACTTGGTAATCTATTTATTTTAAATTCCATAATCTATAAATTTTATATCTATAAATGTCATAATATGTTTTATTGAACAAAATATATTTTATTTTTTTCCGCATTTTACATTGAAACCGGACATCGACAAAAACTGTTTTGTATTTGACAATTTTGGGAAATTTTTCGACTTTTGTAGTGTTGGCCTGGTGCTTAATTTATATTTCATTCCAACATAGAAATTCTACGAAACAATATATTTTTTGGGGTGACAGTTTATTTTATTTCGCATCAAGCAATCTAGATTAATCAGTTTTATAAGCAAAAATAATCTGATCACTGAGCACTTTTGTCTGAGGTCACTAACCTAGACTGTAAAAATACAACAAATTTTCCACACAGTCACAGCACATTCTACTGCATCTGATTGCAGTTGTTGCTGTAAACACCATTATGTGATATAATGCTGAATTTTTCTCAGCTTGGTCATGCGTACTTGAAGGGTGCGTATCTTAAGGGTTCTACCATTTCTACGTTCGTTTCTACCAAAAGAGAATCGAAACTGGCTGAGTAACATCGAGCTTTAAAAGTACAGCAAATTTGTAGGTCTTAGAGCGCAGCAACCGTGTTGGTAAACGTGACTGAAATTTTCTTACAGTGTAGCCGACGAAGTTTTCGTTAAAAGTCTACTTATATTTTTACAACATTGTTTAAAAAGAATATCCGCACAGTCTACATACCTACGCAATCTTGCCTGGAGCACCCCATGAGTTCTACCTTCAAGCAAGGTGCAACAACATACTCCATGATGACGATTCGGATGTACCTGGCTTCCAGAGGTTGCTGAAGGGTTACTACGGACACTCCGCTCCTTCCATCTGGAGTAGGTCTGAACTGAATTGGCTGTAAATAAAGAAATATATGAAGTTGGAAATGTACAAATGCTGGAATTTTATAAGTGTTATTAATCTTAGAATGGTGAGGCTTCCATGCGAATGAGTCCCATTGGGAGGCTCAATGAATTGGAGCTCAACGAACGCTTAGTAATATAGAACAGTGGTCAAGTGTAGGGTTATCAGACGTCCGTATTTAGCAGGACACGTCCGTATTTAGAGGCTCTGTCCTGCCGTCCGTATTTATTTTTTTAAAAATCCTTAAATGTCCGTATTTTTGAAAATTGAATTAATTTTGGAAATTTTTTAAAGAAGTTTGTATACATTTGAAAGTGGTAATTAGTTTACTTTTTTAGTTTACTCCAAAACACGTTTTATGCATTGCTAGTTAACTTAACAAGGACAGGACATATCAAGCTTTATGTCAATATATCTTAAGTTAAGGACTTATTAAGAAAAATTGGTTTTGTAGAAAAATATGCTAATAATAATGTTTAAATAATATAATGTAATAATGTTTAATTTGCTAATAATAAATTTTTGTCAATTGATTTGAGTCAATTTTAAATGTGTCCTGCTTTTCATGCTTTTGTCCTGCTTTTTAGAAGTAAGTGTCCTGTTTTATGCTTTTTTGACCTGGTAACACTAGTCAAGTGAAGAGGTCGGTATTTGAGCGAGCACTTAAAGCAAACTAGTGGCGGGTTTTCCAACGTTCTGCTTCATTGTCCATGGCAATTTAAGTACCCCAAGGCTAAATTAACTTTTGAATACCAAGTTATGCTTTTTGCGCAGTTTAAAATTGGCTCTCATCTTGAGAACTATCTTCTTACTGTTGTAAACGTTATTGGTTCCTAATAGCTCCGAATACGTTTTGTCAAATTTAAGAACATGTAGATTTTCATTTTTGAGCATAGTAGAGGAAGTAAGAATATCTCTTTTGCGGGATCCTCAATCTTGTCTACTTAAGCCTTTAACATCGTGTAATTCATCTATGCCATCCCATCACCAGTAACAAGTGGGTGTTTCGGTTATTTTAGCTTGAGTTTAAGAACCTGATCCCAAATTTGAAATGTGAACGTATTTAACGCTGACAATATTGTCCTCAAAACAAAATGCAAAAATCCTAAAACTTATCAGAAAAACTTTAGTAGAAGAACGTGCTAAGTTACAAAAAAAGAAAAAAAAATGGGAAAATAAGCTTTAAAGTTTTTCGTTTGTACTTAGATACGTTAGAAAATGTACTTGTAAATGTTAAAAAATATTCGTAACTTTAAGTTTATTAAAGAGGGGAAACTTTACCTTTAAAGGATAGAGTAATATGTTCATTGGCATCCAAATTTAATTTTTTTTCACAAATGTCACTAAGCACATCCTTATACCGTTTCGTCCTATATAGTGGGGTGGCATGCAATATTCACATGACACCTCCCTATATCATAATCATCTTTCCCTGACCCAAAAGTTGAGTAAATGGATAAGTAAAATTTTTATTATGTTTTCCTTCATACAGTATACACCTGTCATTCTATGCGTACAGGGTAAATGGCTACATTACTTAACGGGCATACACTCTTAAAACAAAAGAGTGAAATCCACTCCAGTTGGAGAAGTGCATTTTCGACACCCTAAAGGCATGCATACTTTCTCAGACTGAGTTAAAATCACTCGTTTGGAGTGATCCTGTCGGAGGTTTAACACACAAATGATCCACTCCAAAAGGAGAAGTGCATTTTCCAGTCTGGAGGAGTGAAATCCACTCAGACTGAGTTAAATTCGGAGTGTTTGTTTTAAGAGTGTACATACTACTACAAGTCTAGCCTTTCCCTTTTGGACGGGGGCTGGGGAGCCCAGTCGGTTAAGCGCTCGCTTAGCATGCGGAAGGTCCCAGGTTCGGGTCCGGGCATCGCCAAAATAGCTGCCGGCCTATAAACGGCCCGTGCAGCCAAAATGTCCGACGAATAATACCCCGTGTAAGGGAGTGCACGTTAAATATCCTTCAAAGTCCTAACGCTGCGTACGATGCCGCCCTTAACGGATGCGTTGGATGCCTATTCAAGTGTTGGCTCGTCACCTGACTCTGGTTCTAAAATACGACTCCCGTCGCCAATAGCCCTCACGTAGCTCTAGTGCGACGATAATTCAAACCTAACCTAACAATGTTACTTACCCGTCCGGCCGAGTCGCTGTACACTCGGAACGTGTCCGTGAGGTCGTCCGTGAAGTGTATCCTGAGGCTAATGGGAAAAGCGGCCGCCCCGTCCGTGCGCACCACCGGCTGGAGTCGGAACCCACGGATGACGGTGGGCGCCCTCAGGTCGATCTGGACCCAGTTGTGGCCCGGTCGAGGGACGTTGCCGCACCAGCCGTTGCTGCTGTCCAGCCTCACATTCTAGGGAAAAAAAGTAGAAGATGTAGTGTTTATTATTGAATGGACCAGGTGCTCAAATACATAGTTTACCCCGGTTCAGAGCTAACTAATTATTCATTAAAATTTATTAATTATCCATTATGTTCAGTGAATGTCAGACCTTTGGCAGTGAAGTATGTGTATTTGGTCAGATTGAAGTCCAGAAACTCTTTAAATTTAATAAGTTTATTTACAAAACATCCATGATAAAAAAAGGGAAAAACATAAAGGCATAACAGTTGCCTACTCCATATCTAGTCAGAAAGCAGAGCACACTCCTTTTTAAAACACCGCCATTTTATACCTAAAATTAATAATTTTAAAGAGTATACAGTTAATGTGATCCAGAGTTATAACTTATAACACTCAAAATAAAAAGGTTGACACGTGAAATTGAACTTAAACTACTATAAATACAACAGTGAATATGCGGCAAAAGTGCTGCATTTTTACAAGAACTTTCCATAGCGTAAATAACAAAAGGTAACTTTTTGCATTTCGATGAAGAAAGTTTGGCATGTTTATATTTTAGTATTTGTATATTAGTTTATATTTATCATAGCTTTACATTTTGATCCTAAATATTTACATTTTTTCCATATCCAGCTTCTACTCCGGACACTTTTATGCTTGTATCAGGAATTATTCCAGTGTTGAGGCCCAAGTCTCCAACTGGTCGACAATCTGCAAAATAAACATTTGTTAGTTGTTGGAAGGAAAACTATTACAAATTAAGTTGATTTTAGGAAAAATACATACCAAAATTCGGCTCAAATCCTTCTTTACACTTGCAAAAGAATCCCCCGGCAGTATTTGTGCAAACAGTGGAAGCTGCATCGCAAGTTGAAGCAGAGCATTCATTCAAATCTGCAAGAAAAAGTATTTAACAAGACTGCTCATAACAATTAGGGGAACTCATGGTTAAAACCCTTACAAACATAATGATTCCATTTAGAATCACCAGCTTGCTTTTTTTCCCTCACTAAGTTGAGCTCGTTCTTATTTATCGTTAAGATGGAGGAATCATGTCTTTTGAAGCATTAAATAAGGTTTGCTTTAATTAAATGAAAATATGAAAAACACGGTAAAATAAAATTCACTCATAAAAATTTTTATGAAATAAAATGACCCTAAATTCTTCACGCTTGTATTTTAGATGCTTAAAATTGATTTAATTTTTTTTTAACAAATAAATGTGAATTTTTTTTTGTTAAAATTTATTCAAAAATTACGATTTCAATTTTCACAATTAAATTTTATTTAAAAATTTTAGATTTTTACCCCAGTTTTGTACCATTTCATTCTGTATTCATAACGAATCTGTTTCACAAATTTTAGCTTCTTAGAATAAAAAATAAGAAGTTGGAACTGAAAGAGTTAACCAAAAGTACGCAAAGTGCTGCCCTAATCGTGTTTAGCAGTGTAAGAATAATTTAAAATTAATCCATCTTATTGAGTTTTTTTACAATATTGAATGTAAGATTGTATAAAAAGTAATTCTGTGTTAAAATTACCCGTGCATGTCGGAACATTCGTGAAGTTCTGATCCGGTCCACAAGTTATCACAGGACTTCCTTCAAGTCGGTATCCCCGATGACACTGAACTTTGGCGACATCTCCGAAGAAAAACGTTCTCTGTGATTCAATAAGAAATCCGTTTTCGATATCGGGGAGTATCGGGCATTGAGCTCCTGCAAGTAATTGAAAAGTTGGAGATAAGCACTAGAAACTTAAACCTTAATTTTTAGATTTAGTCAGATGAAAAAAATGCATGTGCATTGAGTTAAGTCATTTAAATGTTTATCGTGTAGTATTTATGAAAAAAAAAAGTACAGGAAAAAAAGTATTCTGAATATCGAGATTTATTTTTACAATTTGCTAGAAAAAGCATAAATGTCAAATGTTGTAAAATAGGTCATGATGTCAAAGTGCATACATATTAAATATACTTATCAATTATTGAATATTGTGGCTCTTTTAATAACATAATTAGTTTTTGGTGAAATTGCAATTAATCAAATGAGTTAATAATTTGTAGCAAATCTGTAATGAACAGTTAAAATTGTTCGATTTGGAAATAAAAAAAATACAATTTCGCACTTACTTTCACACTGCGGTGGCTGATCCGACCACTGACCATCACTCATGCACAACGTAACCGGGGCCCCAATCCTGAAATAACCCGGCTCGCACTCGAATCTCACCACGGTCCCGTAACTTCTTCCCCCTCCGTTCAGTACAGTCTGTACAGCATGCGCTGTCTCTGCCAGCAACGGGCAAGACGATGCCAGACAGACGGGCAGTTTCTCCCAGCGTCCGTCCTCCGTACAGCGTATTGTCTCTGTGGGCATTCCGCTGGGAAATGCGAAGCCTGCGTAGCATTGGTATGTTGCGTAGCCTCTGTAGGTGACGTTGGTGGCCGCTACTGCAAAGCCGCTGTCGATTTGAGGCACTGGGCCGCAGTACCTCTCTATAAACGAATGGTTTATTAAGTTATGGTTGTATAATAGCGTAAAGTTATTATTTATAAATGTATGAGGAACCTAGAAGCCAAGGGGTACAAGTTTCATAGTTTCAGGGAAGTGGCTGACATTGGATGTTGATTTATGCTATTCACTGCAGCAGAACCATGAACTGATTCACATCTCTTTATCAGAGCACGATTGAACTTCTTAGCAACCATTTAGTGTACTTAAAGCCACTACTTAAAAACTGCACTAGTACCCGGCTTCTAGGCTCTTTACATGGTTTCAATACTTGATGGAATTTGTAACAGTAAAAATTTAACTTTAAGTGCTTTTTCTTACGTTAGTAAGGTAGAAAACATATTTCTATGTTTCATACAATGTCATTACCAAGTACACGATTAAAAAAATTAATTGAATTAAAAAAATAAATTCTAAACTAGGAATTTAAAATGATTAATTCAAATATTTTGAAAGACATTTCATTGGGAAAAAATTTAAAGGGAATAAATTATGTGCATAATTTCTTAAAATCCTACAATTTTGAATATTATCCATTAATATATATATTACTGAAACTATGCTTATTAAATATTAATTCAATTAGTGATATTCAATTCTTTACCTTGGCACTTCGGGACGTGAGGAATACTCCATTGTCCGCTTTGAAGACATTCGATTTCAATTTCTGTTACTCCAGTGCTGAACTCTTGTCCAGGAGGGCAGGAATACTTTATTTTAGCCCCAAACGTTCGTTCTCTGCTAGATGCCATAGCACCTTTACCAACAGATATTTGTGGACAATCTAAAAAAAAGAAAAAGTATTTTCAAACATTCGCATTATTATAAAGTAATTTAATAGAAAACTAAATTTAATTTTAAAATATCGTCTCACCCAGAAACTTTTTTCAAATTTTTAAGAAAGTCATGCACTCAAGACAGCAACTTAGTGCAAAAGAAATTCATGAAGTAAAAGGATGCAAAGCACTCTAAACTGAAAGGGATCTTAGAAATGACATTGCCGATGGAGCTTTTTTATAATTGGTGTATGTTAAACCCAAATGTACCGATCCAAATATACTAAGTCAAATGTACCACTATAAATCGTATCGACAAAAATGACTTGAACTTTTTTTAAAACTCTCAATAAAAGTTAACTTTAACAATGAGAAAGCAAAATAAATACTTATTAGAATTAATATTGCATGTATCACTATGATTAGATCAGACCCTCTAGTGCGACGTCCAAAACTCGCTGTTTGGTTTTGAAAGCGTGTGGAATAAGGTAGTGAGGCCACGATTCCTATTTTAATTCACAAAGAAAAAGTATTCAACTATAAAATTCTAACGTTTCTTCTTTTACTCACCAGCACTAAAACTGGCTTTCCATCCGCCTAAAGTGTTGACCGGGTTGCTGTTAAACAGAATAAACAGATTTCCACTGCTGGACGTCATTGTAATGGTAGGCTTGAGTGCTCCACTAAATCCAGTTCCTGGATGCAAGGGTACTCCTGAATTCGGGTTCATTCCATCGAAAACCTTTAAACAGATAAAAACTTTGAATATAGCTTAAATTATGCATTTTGTTTGAAATTTAGATAAAGAACTTTAAATGTGTTCAATAAGTCTCTTTTGTTAAGTAAATGGACTCAAAGAGTAATTGGCTTGTTTCAGGGAACGTATTTCTCGGCGAAACAGCCCATTACCCCAAAAGAAACAAGGTCCATGTTTAAAGAAAAAGTCCAGCTTTTATCTGTACTAGCAAAAAAGAGCTTGTAAGCAACCTTTATTTTAGAGTTTTTGTTTTTGCCTTAACAAAGTTTTATCTTCAATTTTGATGTAATAGTAAGCAACTTTCTGTTGCATTTTCCAGCCCCCCTAACAGTTTTTTTTTATTAAAATTAACATATTTTTTGTACAGTTTACATGTTGTTTATAATATCTAAGTATATATTTTAAAAAGCGTAGTAATTCAGTACATAAGTAATAATCCCTTTAAACTAAACTCCTCGTCGCAACAGCCCATTACTGGGCAAAGGCCTGCCGTGCCCATTTCAACTTTCGTGACCTAGGGCTCTGGGGTGATAGGCATATGTCCCGTAAAGGTAGGTGATCAGCCTCACGTGGAACCCGCAGTGTTTAGTTCCCAACATGCTTGGTACCCATTTTATCGACCCACTCAAGGGATAAAATGATCTGTCAACCTCACCCAATCCGGGGTTCGATGCCCGGACCTGTGGCGTGGCAATGCGAAGCACTACCACTAAGCCACTGGGAACGTATTTCCTTTCAGATTTCATTCCGGCATTTCTATTCATCAGTGCGTTGTTTGCAAGTGGCATTGATCTACCAATCGAGGTTCGACAAAGAATTAATTATCAGTAAGCGTTTTTGTTGCTACTCAAAAACTAATACTTGCCCATTACCGATTTATTATTGTTTTCATTTTGAAATTTTTATTCTATTCAAATAATTTTTAGGCAAAAGTATAAATTTTGATAATTGAGGAAAATTTTCCAAAATACTTAAACAATCGAAACTGAATATAATTGTGCTGTATTCTATTTTTATCATAAAAATCATACTTTTAGCTAATTTTTACAATATGAACCATGAATCATGATTTTTACTTTAAATGAAAAGAGAACCCTTCATAATACGATATATAGCGTAATGAATGCATTAAGATGGGGTCAGAAATACAAAATTGAGATTTTGTGTTTTGTACACGGTTTGGAGAGAGCTGAGCCTTAAAAAGGGATTTTGGGTTATTTGTTTGTCGACCTGAAACAACTCTAGAGCTAGAACAAAAAGATCTACTGACTTCTTTAGGACAAATGTAGTACACAAGTCTTTAGTACCTGTCGTATATTATAACCCCTAGTTTTTACTCGTGGTTTTTAATTTGTATTGAAAATCTAGAGAATTAAGAAACCTTATAAAAACATACCATCACAAAGTCGTCCCTTGCCACTGAGAAAGTGTCGAATTTGAGAGACACCGGTCCCCCACCTAGAAGACTGATGTGGTAGGTGCAGATTTGGTTCGTAGGGTAGTTCGAAATGCCATAGGCTGGGGATGATATGTTTCCAGCTAAAGCAACAACGTCGATTTCACAGCCTGAAAATGTACAAAATGTAAAGTAAATTTGAAAATCGTTTCTGTCGAACTTTTAAAAATGAAAAAATTGCAAAATGTAATCATGTCAAATAAAAAAAGACCTTTTGTGAGGTATATTGGATTGAACTTTATGATAAAACTATGTTTATAGCAAAACATATTTATTACATTTTATTTATACACAAGAGTTCAGGTTTTTAAATTTTTTGCTTTCTAATATTAATTGAATGTTAAACAATTCATATTACTTTACCACTGGAATTCATTATTTATATATTTCGTACGAAATTGTAGTGGTGGGCATTTGTTTTGCTATGCTATACAAAATACAATTTTTTTGGTGGAAAAAGAAAGACTCTTAGTATTAGTTTTTAGAATAACTCAGAATAAACTCTTAAGCCTACACTCTCCCTTCTAGAGGGCGCATTTACATTCCATTCCATTCCATAACTCAGAATAAACTCTTACCTTGCCGGAAACGTATTGCAAATCCCCTTCTACTATCCCCGAAGCTCGAATGGAAATATATGTAGACCTGGTTTGTTGTGGACATAATAAACTTTGGGTTGTCTTCTAAGCTTCCTGTCATCTTCGCCAAAAGAGGATCTGATGGACTAGGCCCGTCTCTGACGTGGATGAAATCTTTGTTTGGCTCCAAATCAATGTCTATTATCTAAAAAGATGGTTCATTTGACAACATTAGAAATAAACGATATGTTAGAAATGGTTATATTTTGGTAGAGATTTAAGCATTGATGAACGGAAATAGTTTGAAAGCTTATATAAGGTCGGTTTGTTTCCTTGTATAAATTTATTGGTTTCAGTTAATATTTATATTTATTATGAAGTCTTGACTACCTTTGAATATGGTTATCTGTCCGAATCATTAATTCTTATAAAAATTCTTACTTTTCCGTTTTGTGGATGCAAGCGATTAAGTCGCCAAAATTGCAAACCTCCGAAAAATGGAATAATTCCAATGTGTTTTCCCGCCAGAAAACTGCGATTTCAGCCATTTTTTTGTCTCCAGAAAGTTCCGTTTGGCGAGATTTGGGCCCGCGTAATGGATGAATACAAAAAATTCTTCTTCGACTTTAAAACAAGTTAAAATTCCATTTTCTTAATGTTCAAGTACAGCTCGATATTTTTAAATTACTTTTCAAAATGGTGGAATTTTTTTTTTTATCATTGTCTGTGAAAGTATCACTGTTCAATTAAATGCAACTTTCTTAGAGCTTTTCGTTAGTTCCTATAAATCATCATTTTTAAAAACTCCTCTTACCTCTAGAGTTAATACTTTTCCGGGTGGCGCGGTTAAGACGTAGAGACATTCCAATCCTCCAGGATAAGGCTGTGGATAAGTTGCCGATGTTAGGACTTGAGCATTTGGCTGTGCAAAGAGTTCTCCTCCACATCTGACAGGCTCTGCAAATGCACATAAATTTATCAGATATTGCTAACCAAGTGTGGCCTTATATTCTTTCTTCACTAAGGAATTTCATTTTATTTTTTAATATAGATCTATATGCTATTTTAAAGTAATCTTAGTACTGATCTCTGCTTTACACCAATGGGAAAAGACATTTCCTATCAGCCAAAAGTGTTCCAGTGAACAGGCGGCACCTGACTACATCCTGGATTGTCTGGGACTTCAAGCCTCGATCTTTATAGAAATCCAGTCATGGTTCTGGACTTTCTAAGAGTAACTAACATCATAGGCCAGGTTTAGCTCTGCTAAACCTAGCCTATGATGTTAGTTACTCTCAGAAAGTAAACCTTTAAAATGTCAGTTAACTCAGAAGGTAAACCTTTAAAAAGTTGTTGTTGCTTATCTGCCAGGTTTAGCTCTGCTAAACCTAGCAGATAAGCAACAACATTTTAAAGTAAACAACACGGACGGAAGATTTTCCTATCCAAACAATTCCTACCTGTTTTCCAGCTGGCCCTGAATCCCTTCTTCTCGACGGATGCATCGGATCTGAACTTGATGATCATGAGATTTGAAGCCGTGGTGTAGGACATGGCGGAAAGGTCGGGATTCCCGGATAAAGTCACCAGGGATACGCTTTTCTCCTCAGTCCGGCCGCCCACTTGGATCTGGACAGTGTCGAAGCTTGATTCTGTGTCGAAATCGGAGAACTGCAGAAAGCAATGATATTAGATTATGGGTACAACTTTGAGTCCATAAATAAAAATTTGTTCTAATTGGTTAAGAGGAATCACAATAAGGCATAATATTGAGTAGTTGGAGAACGTTTCTTTTCTCTACCTCGAGGGGATTCTTTCTTTCTATCTCGAGGGAATTTATATCCCGATAGGTCAATACCGATCCACCGTGAGACTTGAATTCATCAGGCTAATGTTGGTAAACGCGTTATTTTAGAAATTAATATGACTGTATCTTTAAGCTCAATATTGCCTGAATGGCTATGACTGGTCAATCACTTATGTTACTTGTGTTGACTTTCAATGCAAAAAAATGTTTTTCTCAGTTAGTACAAGTTGTGTTGAAACAATACAAATAATAATGCATGGTGAGCACAAAAATTGTACTGAATTCGCAGCACGTATGTAGTCTTCCGAAATGAGCAGCATCTGCAGCAGTTCAGCATCTGCTCTTAATGACAGAAAAATAGCTATAATAAAGCTTAATAATATTTATTGCGTTACTTAATAATAAAATAAAGTTTAGAATTTTGATATACATATTTAAGATAACAATATAGTTTACATGTTTTTGTCAATCGCGCATTTTTCCCTCTAGCTACTGTCAGATGTGTGTAATGAGTGTTCGTCTGTCACCACCACAATTCTTGCATTGAAATAACACAATATTATAATGTTAAAATTTTTACATAATACATGTGCTGTTTGTTTTTTCAAAGTGTAGTAGAGCCATTGATGATGATGATGCCATATCAATGGATTGTAAAAAGTTCTAGATATTTTCAAAGGTCCAAAAGACCACAACCGAGTAAATACACAACATACTGACTATTATAGCTGTGAAATCGGGAATGGTTCAGTTCTTTGACAAATAACTGGAAAATTAACGGAGGTTTGCTTAACCGTTTAGGTTGTATCGAAGTTGAATTGGAATGTTTACTAAATCCGTGCGCTTCTATTGTTCGACAACTTAGCGGAAATTTACGAATCGACTAATCTTATATCACAGTTTTTCCAGATTATACAGCACCGTACATGATCAAATTTGGTATTCATTGGAATTGCTATTTTAAACATATTAAAATAAGTACCTGTAGAACTATTCCTGTTCCTATAGGCCCTTCTAGTGTCCATTTACAGTTAGAGTTTGCAAAATATCTGTTTGGGTAGTTTGGCGATTGAATTGCATCACCGGAACTTTGCAAATGAAAGTGACATGAAGCTAGAAATGCAAAAGAAAAACACATAAAAACATATATAAATGAAATAGGATGAATGACTTAGGATAACGAAATTAGCTTTAATTTCCCTGAAATGAATAAGAACTCAACAAATACAAAAATATAGATTATTATACGGATTGTTAAGGATATACTTGTCTAAATTAAGAGCACCACTGCAAATTGTGGTGCTGCCATCTAGCGGTATATGTTGTAACTAATTTTTAACCTGACATTCCACAACAGGTTCAGTGCGGATGACACGTGTTACTCTAAAATGCCATTTCTTGTTTTATCAGAGGATTGTGCGAAAAAGTAAGTTTTCTTCAAGTTAGATATATGCATTATTTTAAATATGACCCTGCTACAGAAAGATTTAAGTATATGTAGGACGACCCTATACGGCTTTTAAGAATACAGATATTATCAGTAATAAAATGTATTATGGGAAAAACGAGAAAAAAATCCATTCTAATACTACATCTTCTAAGCTAATTTTCAGTATTAATTTTAAATTCTGTATTCAATGTTTCAATGTTAATATACGATAAACTTTCATTTGTTTCATTCTTCTGTCAATATTAGTAGTTGAAACCTTTCTATTTGAAAATAATTTGCTGCAACGTTGTTATAGTTTTAAGGTATTAGAAGTTTGTTTTTGTGAAAAAAAAAATCACAGCCATACCTGGGCAGTCCGTTTCATCCGATTGATCTCCACAGTCATCTTCTCCATCACATAGGAACTTTTTACTGATGCAGTGACCATTATTACAGTGGAATGAATCTGTCGAAAATATAATTTTGATGATGTTGTGTTGGTAAGTGGAAAAATTAATAAAAACAAAAACTGTAATTGCATTAAAAATGTTCCGAAAGATCAGTGCACAGAGTGGGGATAAAATGTCAGTTTTAGGGTATAAAAAGACATATTGATTATTTAAAATTTTCTTGAAGTAATATTTATTGCTAATTCTTATAAAATATCTTGTATAAGTATAGAATTGCATTACAGCATAAATATTAGTCGGAAAACCATCCAACTAATCGCTAATACACTAGACCGTTAAAAAACGGAATCTTTCTTATTTTGTCTACAGAAAATTCCCGTTTTCTTTAACTACTGAGGCTTTCTGTAAAATTAAGTCTTCAGTTTATCAAAAGACCATTTTCTCTTTAAACAGGTTAAATCTATAACCTCTCTTACAGATTGCACCTTCTTGAGAGCAGATTTTTTCGATTCGATAACGAAAATAAAATTGATGTATCACAAACTACTCCCTAGGCCGTGATGAAGAAGGCGTGGCGTCATAATAACTGGCTCTTTTACCACCGAAAATCTTAACGTTTTGTTTCTTAACTTACTCAGCAATACGAAAAATATCTGTTACGTACGATTAAATGGCTTTACTATGGAAAAATTCTGTCAATATCCTCAAGGGACCCTAATTATTCACTTATGGTGCCGTCACCTACAATCCTTGCCAACCTAAGTTGGCTTAATAGAAATATGCTATGGAGAAGATCCTTCAGGGCATGTAAAGAGTTCGATAAATTATTTGTGAATCCATCCAGACAACATGTTTAAAACACTAATTTCGTTTAAAGTCTAACAGATTGCAATATTACTTGAAAAAATTTGGCAATTTTATCAGAATGTATTTTGGTTAAGTTGAATTCAGATCATTTTGTATGTATATATGAGGGGTATAGAATCAAAAGTCACTAAATACAAAAAGTAAAAATATGGCAAAACGCAGAAAAACAGTTTTTAATACCTTACTATCATATAGAGCAAGATTAAAGGTGATTACATGTAAATTAGAACAATAACAATACAAACTCATTAAGATAGAAATAATTAACAATACTTACATAGTTTGTTTGTACATTCCAAAACTAATTTGGAGTTGGAGAGTTTTGATTCTATACCCCTCATATTACCTTACAAGAATTTCCAACTAACGGACCAATAGCACTTTTTCCCATGCCTTTTTACTATTTCATTTTACCCAAGTTAGGTTGGCAAGGAGTGTATATCCACCCTCTCACCTGTGTGGCACGCCTTCATGTGGCATATGAAAGGGAGCAGCGTCTCGCAGGGAGCCAGTTCCCAGACCTGCGTCTCCCCTTTGCTCTTGGCCCTCACACACTCGCCCTGGTGGGGTTGGGGCTGGTCATGGTCCCAGAAACCCGTGTACTTGGAGATGAAGGTGCCGCTGGAGGACTCCAACGTGTTGGTGGACAGGCCATCCACAGAAGTCAGACCTGGAGGAAAGTATGGGTCAATTAAATCAGTTTAAGTTTGATCATGCATCTTGGAAAACGCCTATAGTTACAGTAGTGTAGTGCCGCCCCGGTGGCTCAATCGTTAGCACGCTGGTCTTTGGAACTGCTGGGGTCGGGTTCGAATCCCGGTCAGGCATGGATGTTTGTGACCGTCAATAAATGTTGATTTGTCTATGTGTTTGTGTCGTCCTTCTTTGTTTGTCTCTTGTGACTGTCTCTTCTGGCGAGCTGGGTAATGGGCTATAAAGCCTACACTCTCCCTTCTAGAGGGCGCAATCACTGTCATTTGTCATACAGTAGTGTGGTAGTAAAACATATTTCTGCAAACATTTCTGCACAATTCATTTTTATTTATTTATTTGAAATTTTTTACAATCTACATATACAAAAAAAGGCAAAACACACATTGATGGCCAAGGGGAAACAAAACCCGTACAGGCCCCTAGCAGAAGATTGATTATATAGCTAAAAATTATATATGAGCAATAAGATTTTGAAGTCATTTTTACATTGTAGCATTGTAACGTTTGTTTTACATCAAATTGATGCTCTCGAGATGTACAGCGTCGCATGAACAACTCCAATATCGTTAAAACAGAGAATATGGGTGCATACAATCTCTGCCAGTGAATCAAAATTTTCGCGAGTACGACCACGCAATAAATTTTAAATCACATGTTAATTCCCAGAACTTTTACCATCATACTGTGATGCTAAATTAGATGGATATTTTTACAGATTACTCAAGATAAGCAAGCATTGCACATTCAGAGGTACATTCGGCCTCACTCCTTTTAAACTTTAAACATACAACACAAGAATTACTAAATTTCAGTTTGGCTCAATAACACTACACACTCTTAAAATAGATTTGAATTGTGAGGAATATCACAAAAATGAAACTGAGCTTCTCTTCTTTTAGGAGAAATATTAAAAACTCTATGAAAGTTAACTTCAGAGGTTATCTAGAAGTATGACAAATCTTTAAAATGTTCGACATAATTCCTTTCTCACTTTACACAGCACATGTTCCTCATTATAATGTATTATGGAAGCTTACACTAACTAAAGTTGGGTATTCGCTATTCACAAACAAGGCAGTTGGTAAAGCATTGTTTGATCACGTTTCTTTTTAAATAATTTGTAAATTAAGAAATAATGAGTAAAATTATAAATAGGAAATGAGGAATAATTTTTGAATAGGGAATGCGGGACTAATTTTTGTATAGGAAATGAGGAATTATTTTTTAATAGGAAATGAGGAATAAGTTGTAAATAGGAAATGAGAAATAATATAACAGTACCTATCCAGTAGGAAACTTCTCCAGTGTCCCTTAATCCTTTGAGAGCAACTTTACTAGTGAAGTTGTTTTGACTATAATCTCCTATTAGAACTAAATCGCCACCATACCTGTACGGAAAAAAAATTATATTATTATTTATTAACCCTCTAATGCATGAATTTATATTTTCATCCCAAAAATACATATGTATTTTTAATACTCATACATTATGGGAAAAATACTGAAAAAAAAATTAACAGCATTAGAATTTAAATAATTTCAATTTTTAAAATTTTTTCTCTATGACAAAAACCAACTACAAAATTCCAATTTTGATAATAATGACTAGAAAACTACTAAATATATTTCAAAATAACCCTCTTTAACTACAATTAATTTTTCAAAACAATTTATTTGTATTTAGTACTAATATTATTATACTTTGAATACTGCCAAAAACGTAATTTCACAACAGTTAATAACCTCACTCTTTAATTTTCTACTGCCATCCATGAGGATTATTAGTAATTAAAACTTCAAAATGGAATGTAATAGATGAAACAAACACAAATTTGTCGAGAGGGAGCTCTAATTTAATAGAATAAAGCGGATTATGTTACTTGTTGGCAAACGGCAACTGTATGCATTAGAGGGTTAAATTATTATTACTTTAAATGCTAAAGTTCATGGGAATAAGGTTTTTAAGCTACATAGATTGATTACCACAAACTAGATAAAGATTCTTACCTGCCGCAAATTTCGGCCGCTTTTTTCCAAGAGTGCCTAATATTAAATAATCTATAACAATGGATGTCGTCCTGCGTCCATCCTGAATAAAGAATAAATAAAATAAATATTTTGAGATTGGTAAAACATAAATCAATAATATCAATAGTATGACGGTTTTCCGGTTTCGGCTATTACAAAAATAAATTTTACCAAGTTTCAATGATAAATAAACATTAAAAAAAATATCAAGCTAGGTATGAAACACTTTTACCCGCATGAGAAACAAGGTATGCAATTGTTTTGTTAAAATCCGAAACAGTTTTGTTTGAAAAAAATAAACAGGCATGTTCTGAGAATTTTTTTAAAAATCGTTTGTAATCAAACGCTAGTTTTTGTGACAACAAGTGAAAAAACAACATTGATGATACCTGAGCATCTTTACAAAATGCTCAACGTGATAGAGGTAATGACGTTTCCACTTCGAAACTTAAAGAAATGCCTTTAATGGTATCAAATTTACAATTTTTTAAAATTAAATATCATATTTATAAACATGTGCCGGTTAAAAATAAAAATAATGCTCCCCATTCCGTTATTTTATTCTACTCATGAAACAAGAAGAAAGTTGGCAGGACAATAAAAAATTATCCTAAATTGTTTAAAGTAAAGCTGAAATTTCATTTTAAAATTTTAATCATCTTATACAAAGGAAATAATCTTGACTATTTTTATATTATATGAAACCGCCGAATAATATATCAGTGAGTTTGCGACATTCCTCAAATTTCCACCATTCAGTAATAGTTCTTTTTGAATTAATTCTTGCATTGTTTAAAGACAATGCGTGTAACTTTACCTTTCCCAGGTTCTATTATTATATAGTTATAAACCAGTTTTAGATTGAAATAATGCCGAAATATTTTATTTTTTCAGTCGTTTTGCATAGAACTCTGAAAAACGTACAATAGTTGGGTGGGGAATTCAGATAAATTTAAGATTTGTCAACGGGTTTAAATCTGCGCATTTTTATTTTATTTTTCTTAAGAATACAAGATAAAGAAAAAATGGATAATGAGGAGTTTTTTTTTTTGCATGCAATTTTACTCTTAAGTGAGCATGTTACTAAAAAATATAGTTTATAATTCATTTTCGATATATAGATAAATGATCTGTTTCTGTATAAGTAATTTACATTATTATATCCTGCATAGAAAACAAAAGATTCATAAAACCTTTGACGATGTCTATATTTTAAGTTTGATAATTTAAGATGGAAATGTGCCAGTTTTCGAAGCGACATTTTTAGCGAGCTCCTTGGCATTTTTTTGCGATTAAAAAAAAACCCCGCTCATTGTTAAAGTCAATTTTCAAAACTCCTGTACGTTTGCGTTTGCGGATGGCTCTATAGTCGAAGATTATAATTATCAACCTAACATTTTTAATTTAAAAAAAAAAGAATTGGAAACAAGAATTTAAAACGAAAAAATTAACACCTAAACCATGAATAAATGTGTAATCAAACGCTAATAAATATAACTATATAATAAATATAGACACAAATAATTATAACTCTTTACTTCATGATTTATGTATAATTATAACGAATCTTAAAAAATATTTAACCTATGCACCAAAAGGGAAAACTTTACTTGAAGACTTTAATCGTTTTTCATTCAATGCAAATATGTAATGATTTTTTTCCCGTTTGCATTTAATAGTGAATTATGAATATAGGTGGTTTAATAACTTAATACTTCATTTAACTAGAAATTCCGAAATTTTTTGACTCCAAAAATTTGATTTTTTAACAGGTGTGTAAAATAAAAAATAAACTAAATTTTGATAATAAGAATCTTAGAAAATCCAAAATTTCATGTGGGAAAAAGTGGATCCATATTTTAATCATTTCGTTACGGTCACCGATAGCATTAAGTTTTCGGTTCACTTCAGTTTGTTTGTGACGATGCTAACAAACGGAAATAAATATTTTGTGACAACGTCGTTTGCTCGAGTAGGTTCACAGAGGAATGGTCAATATAAGTGGCTTAGTAAATTGAGTTACTCAGGAAATCCCTTCAAAATAGATTTTTTTTTCACGGTCATTTCTCGAACTTACAACCTAATTTTTTTAAGGTTTGGGAACAAGTAGACCTGATAGTTTGCTCTAGTGCTTGACATTTGAAGTAATCCTTTAAATATTACTATTTTGGACTTTTTTTTTTTAAATATTCAATAAGTCGTCCATCCACCTTTATTGAATTTAGTGTATTTTACACTTAATATGATGCACTTCAAACACATTTTCTCATGTCCGAATCATCTCTATTAATAGTCAACTAATAATGGTTAAATATCAAAGATAAGAACTAGGGAGTGTTATTTACTGTATGATTTACATCATCGATTACCTTAAATTTTATTTAAGTTAGTTGAGCAATTAGTTAAAAAATAACACGTAAGAAAAAGCTTGTGAAGCTAATTAAGGAAAAGTTGCTGCATAAGGGGTATTTTTAAAAAATTAATGTAAACAGATTTTTTTTTGGTAACGAAATTATTTTATTTTAAAGTGTTTTAATATAAGTCTTTAATCTTGATATAGTATATTTTTCATTGCTATATAAAGAATTTTTTTTAAAAAATCGATACTATTGAAGTCTGTGATAAAATTTAAACAAACTAAGCAGTTTTTAAAACATCGATACAAGACATAAGATCCCAAAACAAAATGCACGCAGGCATGTAATGCCGATTTAAAATATCATTGTATAGTTTTGAATTCAGGAATAAGTGGGAAAGAATGCAATGCCTGTTTCTTAAAATAATATATATAAAAAGTTAAATGTGGATAAAGATAAATTTTTTAATGTAATAAAAATACGAAATAAATAATTCTTAAGAAATATTAATTTCAGGGATAAATTTAAATACGAAGCTATACACGATAATTCAAATTTTGAGACTTAATAATTTAAAGTTCTAATCATTAAACTTAATCTATGTATATCGAAGTAAATCGGAAAAATATCGAAAGTAATCTAGTTACTATCAAATTAAAATCGTTTCATACATTCACTTAAGGAGAATTTGATACAATCGTTCAGGCGAAAAGTTTCCTCAATTTGTAGAAATTGAATCGAACATTTCTGGTATTAAGCTAAAGATAAAATTGTGGGGAAAACTAGTCTTTTAGGTTAGGTAAGGTTTGAATTATCGACGCACTAGAGCTACACGAGGGCTATTGGCGATGGGTGTCGTATTTCAGAACCACAGTCAAGTGACGAGCCGACACCTGAATAGGCACCCAACGCAACCGTTAAGGGTAACATCGTACGTAACGTTGGGACTTTGAAGGATACTTAACGTGTACTCCTATACACGGGGTATTATTCGTCGTGCATTTTGTAGTACTTTAATCACATTTACTCGAACAAAATTGTAATAAACGTAATTTGTTTATTTTTAGGAGGAGACGATAGAATTAAAAGAAAAAGTTGGAATAAGTTATATTTTACCAAGGGTAATTAAGATGCGACCAGCCTTGGCCACTGGTTTTTTACTCAGTTTATTTTATTATTATTTTTTTTGTATAAAGTTACTCAGCTTTGGATGTAAGGTTTTACCGTTTTATGCCGTATACTTCGTAAAACTGTAGGCAGCACTAGTTCCTACGGCTTTTGCAAATGAACGTAAAATAAACGTTTTACAGTGCAGTATTTTCTTAAGATTTGTTATTCATTCAGAAGCTTTTTAGTTCAATTGTAAAACGGGACTTTTCATTGGAAGTTGCACTCTTAAAACAATAGAGTGAATTCCACTCCAGTTGGAGAAGTGCATTTTCGACACAGGAAAGGAGTGAATATTAACTCAGACTGAGTTTAAATCACTCGTTTGGAGTGACCCTGTCGGAGGTTTAACACACAAAGGATCCACTCCAAAAGGAGAAGTGCATTTTCCAGACTGGAGGGGTGAAAATCAATCAGACTGAGTTAAAATCGCTCGTTCGCTTTAAGAGTGTACGACACGGAAACGAAGCCTACCTCTGCCAAGTTTGGACGGTTTTCAAACAGATACTTGAATACAAAGACGATAGTTTTGACCTAATCACAGTTTTATAAAACAATAACCACAAAATAATAGCTATAAATAATGTAAAAGCAATTACATTCACCTGAAATAGGGAGACCAGCTTTGGCCAAACTTGTTTTTTACTCCGTTTTTTGTGGTGTAACCTCACTTCGTTTATGTAGTGTATTATTACTATTATAAAATTAGTTTTTGGGGTGAAACTTACTCTGTTTTTGTGGTTTTATCTTAATTCTTTTTTCTGTAAGATTACTCGTTTTTTTTGTAAGTTTACACATCCTTATGCTGTAACTCCACTACGTAAAGCTGGAGACAATGTTTCAAACCGCATTTTCTTAAGATTTGTTATTAATTCCAAAAGCTTTCGAATTCAATTATAAAACGGGACTTTTCATTGAACACTCTTATAACAAAAGAGTGAAATCCACTCCAGTTGGAGAAGTGCATTTTCGACACCCTAAAGGCATGCATATTTACTCAGACTGAGTTAAAATCACTCGTTTGGAGTGATCCTGTCGGAGGTTTAACACAGAAAGGATACACTCCAAAAGGAGAAGTGCATTTTCCAGTCTGGAGGAGTGAAATCCACTCAGACTGAGTTAAATTAGGAGTGTTTGTTTTAAGAGTGAAAGTTACGACACGGTAAAGAGGCCGTTGCCTAAGCCGGTTGGCGTTCAAATACTTGAATACAAAGGCGACAGTTTCGGCCACTCCTGGTTTATAAGTAAATAATCACTATAAATATCATAAAAGTAATTAAATTCACCCTAAGTTTGGAGACCAGCTTTTGGTCCCACTTATTTTTTACTCCGATTTGTGTTGTAACCTTTTGCTTCACTAATGTAACGCATTATTACTATACGATAGAATTAGTTTTTGTGGTGAAACTTACTCGGTTTTTGTGGTTTAACCTCAATTGTTTTCTGCTGTAAGGTTACTCAGCTTTTGATATAAGTTTACACCACTTTATAGTGTAACTCCACTACGTAAAGCTGGAGACAATGTTTCAAACCGCTTTTGCTTAAGATTTGTTATTAATTCCAAAAGCTTTCTAATTCAATTATAAAACGGGACTTTTCATTGAAAGTTACTACACGGAAACGAAGCCGCTGTTCACCTACCCTAAGCCGGTTAGTGTTCAGATACCTGAATACAAAGAAGACAGTTTCGGCCCAAACCAGGTTTATAAAAAAAAAGCAAGAGCTTGTAAACTTGGCGCTTAAAGCCATTTTTCATGTGAATCACGTCTAGAAACGGCTTTCTCATGACCAGGAAATCATCGGGCAGACGTCGGAGTCAAGTTCCTTTTCGGCTTCGGGGCAGGAATTCTTCACATGGTTTTGTGATTTCCTGACTGCAGATATAAAAGTCTTTGCTTGACAACACGGATGGAATTAACAAAATTTTGTGGTTTTCAAGGTTTTTTTAATCGTGTGGGAATTATCTTTATGAATGTGGATAACGGAACTGATTTAGTTGCGGGAAAATGCAGATGAGATTGAATGACATTAGACGGGTTTTCTTTGCGTTGTGTAATCGTTGAGGTCAACGAATATTATACTAAATAAGAAGATTGTATTAGTTTACTTTTGAAGAGTTTTAGTAATATAGAACGAGTTCTACTTTTATTTTGAGAAAATAGCAGATCTGGTGCCTAAAATCGCATTAAAAGCTTTATTATATTAAAAACTTATTTAAAGATGGACGCAGATAATAAATAGGGTATTTAAAATTACTAGGAATTAAATTTCATGGGTATTTGTTTATTTATGTTTTGAAATAAGTAAAAGCTGGGATTTTAGAAAAGTATAATTAGTAATTGTATTATAATGACATTATAAACAACTAAAAAAAACCCTAGGTATCAGGAAATGGTATTTTTATTAAGTCTAAGTTCAAAACAAATTTCCTCAAACATATTATAAAAAAGATAAAATGTCAAATGCAAACTTTCCATTTCTTTAAAACAAGCTTATCGTTTGAAAATAAAAAAAAGTATTCCAACCGAAAAAAAAAAAACTTTACCTAAAATGCACACAAATTCAAACACGGAAACAAACAACTAATACTTCACAAAAATCGAAAGTTATATACCGAAAACCATTTCATTCACATAAAAGAACATTTACGGGAAAGAAAGAAAAAAACTTACCATCGGGGCAGTTGAGTATGTCATTTGCCTGCAAAGGAGAAAAAAAAATCATAAATATTTTGCAAAGGCAACGTCAACAATAGGAATATAAATCAAATATACATCAAGAGGGATATCTTAAGTGATCGGCTGACTCTTATTGTGGTATTGGACTATGTGGGTCAGCCGACTATTTTTACAGTAGAGAAAGGGTTTCCAGAGGTATGCATGGCTGTGGAAATATAATTGGGTTTATTCTCTTCACGTTTTGCACTATCACACAACTAAAAAGGCCCGTCTTGCGCAAAAAGCCGTTTCGTGTGATATTCATTTTGATTTGTAAGTGGGTATTGTAAAAGGGGGTATCATCGTACCTTTGGTGGAAAAGTCACTTTTCTGCACACTGTAACTGAATCGGAGAAACGTTGTTTTACCGGGTACTGTGCGGTATGTTGTAAGAAAAACCGTTGATATAGCACATGGAGAGGAAAGGATTTTTTTTTTTTTTTTTTTGGGGGGGGGGGGACTCCTGCGTTAAAAAACGTGTGTGATTAATTTGTGAGTTAAATTAGATTTAAATTAAAATAGGTGTCGCCTTCGAAAAAGATGTCCAATGGCAGATGTCACGGTATAACATCTAAGGCGCAGGCTTTTTTCGAAGGTGAGAGATAAAAGCGTCTTAGGTACAGAAATATATAGTTATTTTACAGAAGAATATTATATAATGTTTTAGATATTGTCCCATCGAAAAATAACTTTATGCATACGAACTTTTCGTTGATTAATTCTCTTTAATTTTAATCCTATTTTAATGGGTTTTTTTTTTAGAAAAATACTATTTGAATAGAAATACATAAAATATATTCAATATAATAGAAACATTCCTAGTTGCATAATCTCATGGTATATTAAAATGAAAAAAAGTTCTATTAAGACTTAAAAACAACTTTTTATTAAATAACGTACCACTACAATTTTATTTAAGACTTTTCATATATTCTGAAACAAATAATATTGTTTTGTTATGATTACTTTTTTGTTGAACTCTATCGTAAAATTACATTTTAATTTATGTATTATTGATACTTAGCATATGAATTTTTTGGATATTATTGACATCACTTGACACCGTGCAGTGATGTTAAGATTAAAAACTGTTTTACGCAACACCTCCTTTAAGTAAAAAAATAAACCTGTTATCGCTAAATTAACAGTTTAAAACATTTTATTAATCAACCTAAATGAAAGAAGGATGGGATGTTCATATCTTTTAGTACCACAAAAGGCCGGGGAGTATTATTTCAAAATGTTTAGTAAGTTTACGGGAAGAACGAAAGAACTAGCAGCTAATGCAAGTCGGAATGTATCGAACATTTTTTTTAACGTAAGACACACTTTTTAATCTGTTTATGGGACAAAAAAAAAACAATAGCTCTCCTGTAAATATCAAGGAAAAAGTTTTCACGATCAAATATAGCTGACATAGTTTACTTCAACCACTGAAAAAACAGTATTTATGGTAATCTCATAAACGTTAAGTTAAAAACATCACAGTTTATAACTTTACTTCTGACCTTTAATACCGGCGTTACATACGTCTAGCAATTTGCTCTAGCGGTTACCTTGAGAATCTCAAGGTAACCGCTTTATACGTATTTATTCGAAAGCTCACTGAAGTTGGATCTCAAGGCCACCAACCCAACTTTTGTCGGTTTTTTGGCCAAGATCAAAGGAAAGGTTGCCATAAGGAAAATAGCAAACATATTGGCGTGTTATCTCTTTTTTAAGTGATCCTTCGAAAAAGTATGTAAAACATCGAATTGAATTGTATTGAGTTTTTCTTAATTTTTTTTTATTTAAAGCAGGAAGCATTCAATATTTTGATAAAATAAAATTCAATCACATAAATGAATGAAATTCAAAATTTGACACTGTAAAATATGTTGATGATAAAATGCTTTCCATGTTAATAAAAGTATTGAAACTCTTATTTATATCTTACCCGTAATCAATACAATTAATTTTTAAACAAGATTTTGTATTAAAATACTGAAACCTGGTTGGAGTTAATAGCTTAATCAGTTATTTTAATACATATAATTTCTAAATTTTTGGCAGACAATACTGAAAACACTTTTTTATTTGACCTGATTTTAATCAGTAATACTCCGGCATTAAAAGTTTTAAATATAAGTACGGAAAAGGACAGTCATCAAAAAAACAATCCAGAAAAATATGCACTTTCCTATACACTTTTAAACAAAAAAAATTCCCCGTAAAATATTAGTAATGGGCAGGGACCGGCAGCAAAGATACCAGTCATGCCTGTCATGCCCCGTTAAAAAACAGTCATGTCCTGTTTTTTTTTTGTTTTTGTTTTTTCAAACAGTCATGTCCCTTAAAGATGGTATAAACAGTTAAATCACCATCATCCACCATCTTCGACGAAGTTTTTTATATTTTTTTCTAATTACCTCTAGATAATTATCTAAGCTCTCTAAATGTAAAACACAAGCAGCAATCAAAATTTCGTCATCCATAATCTAGTTGATTTTAAACAATGAATAAAATCGCCGCGCTACAATCTCACTCGCCAAATTCTCGCCAACCAAAGGTCGAATCGCTAGAGGTCAAAGCGCTTCCAACTCTACGTTCAGCGGCCACTAGACGTATGAAACGGCGGTGTAAGATTTTATCATTAAAAAAATTCTTCATAAGACATCTTTGACCTACGAAAAATACGTGACTTGGACACATTTTCCCTTCCCCTCCCATGTTGAACTTTGCAGAACTAGAAATACACAAGGGTGACGCTTACATGCAGAAACTTTCATTCTACCTCCATTTATGCTATTAAATACTCTCAGAAAATCTTAAAACTAACTTGGTCTGTGACCTTTTACGGAAATTACTTCCTTTAGTGTTCGATAACATAGCTTCTTCAAAGTGGCCATAGATTGTGAACATTCCGTATTGTGTTGGTAGGGCAAGTTCTATTTTTGAATGCAGTTGTACGATGGGTGGATAGACACAATGGAGTTTTCTTAATCCAATAACCAGTTAAAGAGAGAAGTAGAAACGAAAAGGCATTATATTAGTTTAGATGTTGAATCATCCTGACCTTTATTTATACATGTATCTGTCTTACTGGAAAATTATGAGCTTTTATTTTTAGAAGAAGATATTTTCGAAGGAAGAGGGAAAATAAATCTTTATTTCCATATTGAAATCCGACTCTCACTTAAAAAAAATTATATAATTTGGCGAAAGCCACAATTAAATACAGGTTAATATGCATAAGTGTTGAATCAAAACTCTATTAGAAACAAAATCAATAAATCCTAAATGGTGAGTACACAATAATAGTTATTTATGCAACAAGTGTGAAAAGTAACACTTTTTAAAACTAGTGTATTTTATTGTAATGACACGTGTTTGAAAAAGTACTTTTCGCACGTGTTGCATACACTATTTTTTATAATTGTGTGAAAAAAATATCATTGGTCCAAAAATATTTCACGCGCATTTATATCTTTAAATAAAAGCAGATCGATAAACATCTGGATTTTATTAATATTATGAAATCGAAATTTTAACTTGAAATGTTGGCATCTTATGAGTTGTTGGCATCTTAAGAGTGAAAAAAAGTCTTTTTTTCACAGCTTTTGGGTGAAAAAAGTACTTATTTTCACTGTTTCAAAAAGTCTAACTTTTTGCACGCGTCTGATATTGAATTTATAATGTTAAAGTCAGATTTTTTTTCACGCAATCATAAAATATATATTTTATTCCTAACAATGAGTACAAAATATCAAAAAATTCAATAAAATTTGAATTAAAGCCTTATAAAATATCGCGTTTTGTGACGACCTTCTTGGATTGTTTCTATCTTTGATCAAAGTTCTAAACTGGACTGGTTACTATTTTGCTACAATTATAACACATCGTATAGCTCTTTTAGAAGATTTCCTTTTTGCAATATTTTAAACAAATGTAACTTAAGCCAGATTTTTCAATAAGAAATTAAATAATACGAAATTTGAAAAAAAAAATCAAATAGTTTAATAAAATGAAATAGCGTGGTTATTGATAAGAAATTACAAAATTATTTCACGTGACGTAAATCATTCCAGTTTTCATTCCTGGATTTCATTGGTGATATGAAAAAGATAAGCTCCACCCACTACATTGATCAACCAATCTAGAACTTATTTCCATTCCGGTAGAACTAGTGTCATTCACTTTGTGAATTATGCCCTTGATTAATTACGGTGTTATGTTGTTAATGTGATAATTTGTTTTTATACTGAATATAGTATTTAATCTATCTATTATCTACGAGTACGAGATTCTTATCAATCTAACATGGCTTCCTTATTATTACAAAATATTTTAAAACCAATTAATAGCATGACTCACACCTATAATGTCATTTTGACTAATGCACTTACGACACTAAATGCATAAAAGCCAAAAATAATGATACGCAAGTCCTATATTATAATATTTTTAATTAATATAAGCTATATAAAATGCATCACAATTTCGACATACAGTTCAAAATACTAATTAACAAGAGAGGATCCCACCGGAAGATTAGTATTACCGTGTTCACGAGTAAGGGATAAATCTTTACTAATTCTTCGGGGTTTTACGGCAAATCGGGCTTAAGATGCCGTGAAGTCACATAGGCCAGCAGACCAGAACTAAGCACAGGATGGGAAAATCACGTTATCGCATTCAGGAAGTTTCCTGTTGGAGCAGTTATTTTTAGATGAATTTGAAGTATGTAAAAAATGTTGGATGAGTAAATTGACGCATTGTAATAACGAAATTAATAAATGGATTACAATTTAAAAATTAATTTCTTAGTTATTTATATTGTTTATTTATTGCAAGACACAATACCCAACTTTTAATTAAAAAAAAATTGGTATGTAAAAGGAAAATTACATAATGATTTAAATATTTATATGAATATTTTGTATTGGTTATTCATATCCTTTGAGTAATAACACTCAAAGAGAGAAAATAATCCATAGGAGTTTTAAATCCAAAAAATGCATTTAAAATTACAAACGTGTTTTTCAAGTACTACTTGTTTCCTAAACTTCGAATAATTTATTTAAAATGCTAATATATTTTACTAGCGACTAATAAAAAGAAATAAAGTTCCATGTAACGGTCATGTTTCAGGTCTTGAGTGACAACAAAATTTCAAATGAAAATTAATTTTTTCTCAAGTTTCGATTGTTGAATTCACACTCAACAAACGAGCGATTTTAACTCCATCTGAGTTAATTTTCACTCCTTTCCAGTGTCGAAAATGCACTTCTCCTATGGAAGTGGATTTCACTCGTTTGTTTTAAGAGTGCATGTCACGTGGTAACAGAGGTCAATCGGAGCACCGATCGCAAGAAGATCAAGAAGACATCTAAAAGAAACTTCGTCACCTGAAACAACCCAACTGACTCTTAATAGAAAATCATTTATGTAAATCGTTTTCGTAGTTAGATTAATCGTTTTATGTGTGTCAATGGTAATAGAAACACTTTAAGAAAATTTAGAAAATCAGCTGACAGCTAGGATAAATATCTATAAAAAGCAAAATAGAATCACTCAATCGAAAATTTAAATCTAACTTTAACGATCTGTGAAAGAAGCATTGAACTCTTTTACGAGGTTTTCTTAACCACAAGTTCCCTATGGCTGTAAACGATCGTTTAATGAAAATACAGGGCTGGGAGGAACACATCAACTTCGAATGCAACGAGTAGAACGATTGCTCGTTTAATGACGCTATTCTTTCTAAGAAATAGAAGACGGAATGGTGTATTCTTGTTCCGAATCGTAACAAAAATCGTCTGCTCGTTGTAGTTAACTACTTCCGTCCTAGAATAATATTTTAGGTCGTACAGTTCAACCACACCGCAAGCTTATGCCGGTAGGTGAGTGACTGAGATGACCGTATTTAGATGTAGAACGGAAAGTATTTCTCGCCATAATGAAAGCGATTTTCGTTATTTATGTAATATCACTTAAAGGGAAATATTTGGATACTTTAAAGTTCGTAACACATTTTTAAACCACAAAATATTAATGAGGTTATGAAAAAATAAAGTTTGAAAGTGGAGAAGGAAGATTTCCTCAAAAGTTACTCTCTTTAGAATTCGGATAATTCAACTGAAAAGTGCTTCGAATATGATTGAATTTGCGGAAACTTTGCCTACCATTATAATTATTTTCCTTTGTGTATAAAAACAATAAAAATAAAAGTATTGCAATTTGATGGAGTGTCTTAACTTGGGCCACGGAGTCCTAGTATAGTGTTATTATAGATGTAATTTAAATTTAAAGTTCCACAAATTTGCGTAATTTTACAAAATAACTATGATTTAAAACATTTAATAACTAAATTTCTATCAAAATGGAACATTGAGTAAGTCAAATGTGAGTGTTTTAAGTGCATAAAGTAATAATACCCCGCAATAGTCAATTTGAATTCGTAATTAAAAATCTGTTTAAACATTTTTTAGGAAGATAACGATAACTAATGTAATGACGATACCTGTTGTAGTTTATCAATATCATATCGATAAGCGAAATCGAGATTACATTCCCCCTTGAGAATTCTTTCGTACGTTAAGGTACACTATGACGGTACTTGAGTGAACCATCTGCCCTACTTCGATAGAGGAACAGGTGAACTTAAAGGTATACACGATTACGTGACCTTGCAAAAAGGGATTTTTTCTACATTCTTTGTATTAGAACGTACCCATTTGGGAGGCCAAAATGGAGTTAACCTAAATGGTACCCCCCTAATCGGTACATTAATACATACAATATCTTTTAGAATAATTCATTAAGATATTATAACTTTTCTTATTATCTCTTAGTTCAGAAATGCACTAATGACCGACACAAGACGAAAAACGAGCATTTTTTTTGTTTAAATATTTAAAACAAGAATATAGGTTAAAATTCAATTTCTTTTATAAATATTAATTTTTCTTCCGTAAGTGTAAAATCTTTGAAAAATTAAGTAAATCTAAAGCTTTGACTAAGATTTCAAATTGAATAGCCAATACCATTCAATATTAAAATGTTTTCTTTATTGCACTGGTAAATACTGCAGTTAGAGAGTTACCAGTTTTCCTATAAAAAATTAAATTAAATTTTTCCTCAAACAAAGTTGATTTTATTATCATTATACGTTTAGCAAAACATTATTTCATCAAATGGAAGTTTACTTTTCATTAAAGTTTTAGGCGAGACAGGTTACTGTAATGTTATTGTATAACATATAGTATTGATATTTAAATTACATATTATCAGTAATTCTTTGTTAAAATGAACCAATTGAGTTTGATGCCCTCTTAGCCAGTTTAGTAGAATCTGTTTGTTTAACCGCTTATTATAAGTTAAAAACCCTCACATATACCATTCAATAATCTATATCAAACACATCATCTTTATGTGTTTGATAATACATTATTCCATCTTCAATTGCAAGTTTGAATCTTTGATTAAAGCTTTAAATGCGGCAGGTTACTGTAACAATTATTATTACGTATCGTATTGCTTTTCGATTATACTTTTTGTGAATCTTTGTTAAAGTTTCCTACTTGACTTTGATGCCCTCTTGCCAGTTCAGTAGAATCTGTTAGTTTAACCGTTTACAATATGTTAAATAAATCATTCCCTATCATTCCACAATCTATACCAAACACATTTGCATATTTTTTATATGTTTGTTAACAATTATATTATATTCAAATTAAAGTTTCAAAGTTTTCAACGAGGCAAGTCACTGTTATGCTATAACTAAAGCACATCGTAGTGCTTTTAGATTATATTTTCTGTTATTATTTGTTCAAATTTGTAATTTGAGTTGTATGCCCTCTAACAATCTCAGAAAAATATGTTTAACAGTTTATATTACATTATAACTCATCACTTATAATTCCATAACCTATACCAAGCACATTACTTTATATGTTTTTTAACAATTTATACCATCTTTAAAAATTTCAAGGTTTTAAACGGGACAGGTTACTGTTATGCTACAATTATAACATATCGTACTACTTTTAGACTATATTTTCTGTAATTATTTGTTCAAATTTGTAACCTGAGTTCTATGTTCTCTAACCACTTCAGTAAAATTTTTTACTTTAAACTTTTATAATAGGTAAAATTTATCACCCATATCACTCCATAATATACACTCTTAAAACAAAGGAGTGAATTCCCCTCCTTTAGGAGAAGCGCATTTTCGACGCTGGTAAGGAGTGAAAATTAACTCCTAAATCGCTCGTAATCGCCCTAAATCGCTCGTTTGTTGCACTTAAAATCCCTCGTTTTTTGTTAAGATTGTTGGAGGCTTAACAATAACCAAACAAAAGAGTGAAATCCTCTCCTATAGGGGAAGTGCATTTTCGACCCCGAAAGGAGTGAAAATCAACTCAGACTGAGTTAAAATCGCTCGTTTGTTTTAAGAGTGACGAATCTGTTACTTTAACCGTTTATATTATAGTATTAAAATTCATCACCTATCATTCCATAATCTACACCACACACCATTTATCACTCTCACCGGTGAATAACGAATTCCGATATCATCCCGGAGGGTTTCAGTTTAAAACCCGATGCTAATCCGAGCCAAGTGCATCCATCCTTCCACAAAAATCGGCATTCCATCGGCTGTTGCACCGCACGTCAAATGAAGCATCCATAATCCAGCGGCACTCAGGGAAAGTGCATTGACTGGGGGCTTGGGACACGCGCAAGGAATTATGCAAAAAGAGGTGCATCTTTTTGCACGATTCATGAATCGCTGTAAGTGCTGGAATTAGGCGCGGGTAGCAGGTATTTTCCGGAGAAAGAATGATAGATTGATTCATATTTTAGAATGGTTATCTTTTCTATAAGTCGACACTCCTTGCCAACCTAAGTTGGGTAAATAGAAATGAGCTATGGAGAAGATCCTTCCGCGGATGTAAAGAGTTCCATGAATTGTTGGTGAATCCACTCAGAAAACATCTTTAAAACATTAATTTCGCTTAAATTCTAACAGATTTAAACATTATTTGAGAAAATTCGGAAATTTTATATTCAGATCATTTTGTATGTAAATATTACCTTACATGAGTTTCCAACTAACGGACCAATCACGCTTTTCCCTCTGCCTTTTCAAACTTTGTTTTTACCCAAGTTAGGTTGGAAAGGACTGGAGACTGCTGGCTTGTTTTGACGCGTCAATTGCGTGACTTGGAGTGAAATTTGTTTTTTTGGCAAATATATATAAATGGATGATGCGATTTCGTATTAATTTTTTTTCTACTTATAATATAAGACTACAACGCATGTTTATGGATCTTATTTTTAATCATTTTTCTATGAGCAAAAGTTTCTATTTAAAAAGAAATCTATGGATTGATTCGTATCTTAAAAATATTTATCCTCTTCCTAATATTTTTTGGCAACTTTCGTTTCAAAATTTCAACTTCAAAGTTTCAACTCAAGTCAGACAATCTTAGTTGAAACTGTTTAAAAAATAGGTAATAAATTTTAGCAAGAAAAGTCAAAATCTCAAGAGAGAGATAGAGAGAATCTCACGAGAGAGATAGAGAGAAAGTGATATGGGGAGAGAGGAAGAGAGAATGATGGCGATCTGTTTTTGGTAAGTATGAATAACATCTTTACATCCAGTGTACAACTTGATACATGACAAAGGGACAACTCTAAGTTACTGGCTAATCCAAAACCTTTGAATCAAAGTATGATCCGTTAGTCTTATAGAAAATTTCTTAATTACTTCACAAATTTGACTATCCAATCTTAACTTAAGCGTAAAAGCATTTGTAATTTTCTATTCAGCATCTTGAATGACACATCAACTAAACGGCAAAACTGTTACATCGTTAGTCCCCATTAAAAAAAAAAGAAACCAACCGCAATCCCCAAGAGGGAATCTCCACGAGGTCAGGTTAAGCGATCGTAACCTCGACAACAAGAGGATGGCATTCGGTGAGGCATTTTGGAATAGAACATAGAAAAAAGATCGTCTGCCTTCATCCCTCATCAACACCCCAGTAGTTGAGGATGACCCGCAACAGGTTTCACATACGGCTGAACCCTCAGTAGGCCGACCGAAAGTAACCGTGACCTGTCATCTTGACGATATGTGACTGGGCCGGAAAAGATACTGCTACAGGAAATAAGTTGATGATATTTTTTGGACGTCATTTTGTCTAATAAAAAATAGAATTAATCATTATACTAATTCAGTAATAATGTCGTTGTTTTCACGGAGGATCTGGCAATAGCTATACAGTATTGTTTACCCTACTCTCTAACAACTCTCGAAATGTCTCTGCTCTCTATTTACTTTTGAATTGGTTGGTTGGTAGAGAAAATCAGGTTTGTGTGCTGACCAAGCACACTAATCGGAATATAGGTCTACCAACCAACCAACTAAAGTAATTAGAGAGTAGGGAAAACAACACCGTGTAGCTATTGCCAGATCCTCCGTGAAGCAACCCCATTATATAGTTTTAGTTCAGTAGTTTTAATTCAGTTTGACTAAAGCAAAGACAAGCACGTGATGCTTAATACTCATTTTATATTCTTTCATCTGATGGCGGTCACTATTAATAACTCACAAACTCTAAGTATACACTAATTATTTTAATAATAAACTATCCTATACCAATACTGCATGATGAAATTTCCTTGAATGTTTAGTTATCTTTTGTTTTCGAACTAAATAATTGGAAAAATAAGTTTGTTAGTTGACAATTTGCTTCAAGTAAACTTATTTTATGTGTTTAATAAAAAACAATGAAAATTACCTCAAGCATGAAATGAAAACTATTTATTTGTTGATTAACATCGACCGTTTCTCAGAATAAGAACAGATAATCATACTAAGACTCTGACAACAGGATAAGTCTAAATGTATCCTTTTGAAAACATCATCGAGAAATTAAGGATCACTAAACACTACATTCTAAAAAATGAATGCTCAAAATCGACGAAATTTTCCTTTATTTTGACGATTCCGTGACTGGCAAATGCTCCGAGTTTTCGTTTCCTCAAAGTGCTGAAATTTGAATCGTCATTTTTATGAGGATTTGAATGTCATATAATCTAAAGAAATACTTCGTCATTTTTGAGCATGTGAGTACAACAATGAGATTCAGTTTCCTTAAAATCAAGATACAGAATCGTCAAATCACGATCGTAAAAGTGAGGATTCGCGTTTACTCAAAAGTCACGGGATAGTTTGACGAAACAATACTCAAAATTAACGAAATGAGGCTTAAGGATTCATGAATCGTCAAAAATGAAAGTGTTATTTCTGAGAGTGTAAGGCTCTGATAACAGGATAAGGTCTAAATGAATTTAAAATTGAAATGGAATTGAATGAATTGAAATTGAATTTTGAAAAACTTCATCAAGAAATTAAGGAATACTATATACTAATTGTGTGAACCTGGGAGAGAAAGATTTTAAGAGCTATATTTGGACACATCAGAGAAGGGGTGTCTGGTGAAGGCGACTCAATTATGAAGGAACTACACTATTTGGAGAGAAAGAAATTATTAAAGTCATAAAGACAAAGAGAATTCAATGGCTGGGACAAATGGAAAGAATGGACGACGGCAGAGGCACAATGAGGTTAGGTTAGGTTTGAATTATCGTCGCACTAGAGCTACACGAGGGCTTTTGCGACGGGCGTCGTATTTTAGAACCACAGTCAGGTGACGAGCCAACACCTGAATAGGCACCCAACGCAACCGTCAAGGGCGACATCGTACGCAGCGTTAGGTTTGGTTTGGTTTGGTTTGAATTATCGTCGCACTAGAGCTACACGAGGGCTATTGGCGACGGGCGTCGTATTTTAGAACCACAGTCAGGTGACGAGCCACACCTGAATAGGCACCCAACGCAACCGTTAAGGGCGACATCGTACGCAGCGTTAGGACTTTGAAGGATATTTAACGTGCACTCCCTTACACGGGGTATTATTCGTCGGACATTTTTGGCTGCACGGACCGTTTATAGGTCGGCAGCTATTTTGGCGATGCCCGGACCCAGACCTGAGACCTTTCACATGCTAAGCGAGCGCTTAACCGGCTGGGCTCCCCAGTCCCAGAAAGAAATTATTAATATCATAAAGACAAAGAGAATTCAATGGCTGGGACAAATGGAAAGAATGGACGACGGCAGAGGCACAATGAGGATTTTCAAAGGACAATGTCTTTGAGGATTTTGACAAATGGAAATGTTTTATTTACCTCATAACGCATGCAGAAAATAGTACCGTTGCCTTCTTTCCATTAACTATCACAGCTTTATCTTAGTTAAAATATCTATTGCAGTCCAATATTTTGAGATAATGGCTAAATAGTTTTGTTAAGTATGTACTTGAGTTTTTTTAATTATTTATTAGAAATCATGTATAAATGGAAATTGTAGTTGTAACATAATAACTATGATTTCAAAAGTAATAAACAGTATAATGGTTCTTTATGGTTTTTATCTTGTAATTTGTTCAAATTCTAACAAGTTATAAATCTGGAATTATAAATATGGAAAATCATGCAAAAAGGTGGAATTTTACATGACTAGGAAATGGTTGACTTAAATAAGAATTAAATTAACATAAGTTATAAAAAAGTTAACAATTTTATTAATATATTTAATTTAAATTTGAAGTAATATCATCGTTCATTTCAAGTTCATGTAAAATAATACTAACACTTTCAATATACGAAACAGTATTGGTTTTAGTACAATCTCCCGTGATTTTAATATAATAATTTACCAGTTGCATAGAACAAGGGATCTAAATTTTATACGTTGTTAAAGTATGTATTTTTTTTACAAAATTCAGGATTTTACATTTTTCTGAACAAGATATTTCTATTGATTAAAATGTAAACAATAAAAAAAATCAACATCAAAATATAAAAAATTATAAGGCCAGTATGCCGCTTTTATTCACTATATTTATCAAAATGCATGCCTTGTGTAATTATTTTAATAGGTATTATTCACTATGTCAATCATTATTTTAAATGTATTATTTTAATATGTGTAATAGGTGTTTCTTTTCATTATGCTTCATTTACTTATTTCATCATGCATGAAATAGTTTACCTATTTCGGTAACCAAATATACACTGCAAAACAAGTCAAGGTTACGGTTTTAAACTAGCACAACCGAGTTTTCAAAGTAAAACCCGCAAAAAATACGAAAACTGTCTGTAAAATATACGGACAGTTAAATTAAATTTAAAATACGATTTTATCCCATAAAATACACAGAATATTTCAAATGGAAAAAAGATTTCGTGTCAGGCACAACAGTCATGTTTTAAACTGTTAGAGTACGAGAAATTGTTTTACCTTTTTTACAGTGAATTAAAATGCATGATCGATTTGTAACCAAGAACTAAAGGTGTGAATCAACATAAGACTTCCAATTTCCTTTAAATAATACATTTTTTGAAGCTGGAATAATTTTTGAAGCTGGAATTAAGCTGTTTAAGAATTATGCGAGATTTTCTCGAAAATCTTATTGCCCTCTTAAAACAAAAGAGTGAAATCCACTCCTATATGAGAAGTGCATTTTCGACACTGGAAAGGAGTTAAAAATTAACTCAGATTGAGTCAAAATTAATTCAAACTGAGATAAAATTAACTCAGACTGAGTGAAAATTAACTCAGACTGAGTTAAAATCGCTCGTTTGTTTTAAGAGTGTATGATGGTTACTAGGAACTTGCATACCAGTATTGAAGTCTATACCTTTTTAAGTTAGAGGTGTCGTGTGGTTTCAGACAGGCAGAATGACAGACCGGCAGTTGACAGACGAACCAATGTAGAAAAACTTTGTTTTTAGGAATAGGCAGCCTAAAATATGTTGTAGGCAACAAAATCTCTATTTTGGATTTTCAACCGCTTTCTGACTTCCAATGCCTTATATTTCTTATTAGGTAGTACACTAACACTACTCAAAACAATTAGGGGAATGCATGGTTTGTTTAAACCATTTCGCCCCCAATGATTCCATTTAGTATCATCTGCTTCCGATTTTTTCCCTCACTAAGTTGAACTCGGACTAATTTATCGTTAGAAAGAAGAATAAAGTCTTTTAAAGAATTAAATAATGTTTGTTTTAAACGAATGAAAATGTGAAAATATGGTAATACAAAATTCACTCCTAAAAACTTTTATGAAATAAATTGACCCTAAATTCTTCACGCTTGCATTCTTAGAAATCTAAAATTTGATTTTACCTTTTTTTTACAATTAAAATTTTGAAAAAAATTATTGTTATAATTTATTCAAAAGTTATGATTCCAGTTTTGCCCCTTGAATTTTAGTTGAAAAATTAAGATTTGTTTGGCCCTGTTTTTTACCATTTCAATCTGGATGCATAAGGAATCTATTTAACAAATTTTAGATTTTCGTAATAAAAAAAAATCAGAAGTTGGAACTAGACGGGTAAACATAATTGTGCAAAATGCTCCCCGAACTGTTTTGAGCAGTGTATATTAATTGAAAGAATAAATTTAGTACACTCTTAAAGCGAACGAGCGATTTTAACTCTGATTTTCACTCCTCCAGTCTGGAAAATGCACTTCTCCTTTTGGAGTGGATCCTTCGTGTGCTAAACCTCCGACAGGATCACTCCAAACGAGTGATTTTAACTCAGTCTGAGTTAATATTCACTCCTTTCCAGTGTCGAAAATGCTCTTCTCTAACTGGAATGGATTTCACTCTCTTGTTTTAAGAGTGTAACAAGGGTTCAAAACAAAAATACAGGCGTGGTAGGCGTGCGAAGTAACTTTTCAATCTGTAGAGAAGGGTGTGGTACTTCAGTAAAAGGAGGGAGTTGAGCCATGTTCTAAACAAGGTTGCTTGTTGAGGTAGAAGAAAATAGAAATCAAGAGCAATGCAATAAAAAGACAATGTATTTTTGGGCCCAGCCTTATGAGTCAAGGTAAGAAATTTTAAATGGTGTGTTATTCATAAGGTTAATTGCTTCGTATATCTTTCAACTTGTTTATGTTTCAACTAAAAAAATAATCGGAAACTGTATTTATGCGATTTAAGCAAATAAGAATTTATATCTCGAATGCTTATTTTTTGTTAAAAAATCATTAATGTGTGTTATTGAATATAGTAAGGATAATTAGGCTATGTAAAAATCAATTACGTTTACGAGCACGGTACTCTATTCTAAAGTCTACAAGGTTGCTGTAATTTTTAAGCACATGTGCCTGAGCCATTATCCAGTTTTAATTCTGGATTAGTAGAAAAGAAAAGCACTGACCAAGGTAAAGCAAGCTTGAGCAAGCTGAGAAACTACAATATAGTGCTGTAAATTGTGTATACAGCAAATAATCAAATACAGGAGAATACGCTGAGAATATGCCACCTGTGTGGTGTATTTTTAAGGATTTTTTTACTGTACATTATGATATTGCCAACTATAGATTTATTCAGCACAAATATAAAGTAATAAAATAAAAAAAAACATATTTTAAAACTAAATTTTGGCTGGGCATGACCATAATTGGGGAGTTTAACATTTTATGCATAGATAAAAAAGCACATTTATGTTGATTGATGATTCACGTTATATTTAATAAAATTATATACATAATTTTCATTAAACTTTATAAACTCTTACAACATATTTAAAAATAACGATAAGAATCAAGATATTTTAAAATGTAATTCAAAATCTTTCGTGCGTCTAAAAAAAAGTGTTCCTCTTTCCTGCCTTATGTCGTATTTTTGAAGATGTGATCATATATAATGGTTTGATTACGTTAATAATTTTAAGAAGTAAAACAAAAACTTCGCACATTTTAAGATTTAGAACTTATGTATAAGTTATCGAAGAAATTATTCCAAAATTTTATTTACGTACTGAATAAGAACAAAAATAAATTTTTATCAAAGTGTTTTATGCATACAAATGATGCAAGGGAATGGCCTTAATCTTAAAATTGATGGAACTGACAGCTTAAACTTTCATGAATATCACCTCCTAACCTTTTTCAAAAGGCGCAAAGAATTAGAGATATTTACTTGATTAAAATTATGTATAATAAAATTATATTAACTACTTTCTAAACTCTTATAGCATATTTAAAAATAACAATCAAGAAATTGTATAATGTAGTTCAAAATCATACGTGCGTCTAAAAAAGTTTTCCTCTTTCCCGCCTGATGTTGAATATTTGGAGATGTGATCATATATAATGGTTTGATTGTGTCAATAATTTTAAGAAGTAAAACACAAACTTCGAACATTCTAAGGTTTAGAACTTATATATAAGTTATCGAAGATAAATAATTCCAAAGTGTTATTTACGCATAAGAACAAAAGTCAATTTTTTATCCAAGTATTATTTAAGTTTTATGAATACAAATGATGCAAAGGAACGGCCTTAATCTTAAAATTGATGGAACTGACAGCTTAAACTTTCATAAATATCACCTCTTAACCTCTTTGAATAGGTGCAAAGAATTAAAGAGATTTACTTGATTATTAGATAACGTCAGAACGTGAGAAAAGTACCCGGAAGAGAAGTAGGGAATTGAAATCCATACAAACACTTTCTTTTGGGAGAAATAATTTAACAACTTTTCTAAAACTTAATGTGGCAACAGTTCTGTTGTTCTTTCCCCTCAGTGCGATTGGCAAACATAATCAGTTCGAAATCAGATAAAATCTTCCTGACAATACACTTCGCTTTAGATCTTTTGAAGATCCAATTAATTTCTGGGACGAGATGCTAAATGCTAGTTAGGAGAATGTTTTTCTTTTTGTATTCGGGTTCTTTGTTTTTAGAAGATCGACCTTTTGTATGTCGCAGAACAAAAGAGCGCGGCGCGGGAAAAAGAACACGAAAATCGGCAATTATGGTATATCAATGCATGTGTGATAGTTTTAAGCTTTCCTATACCTGAGGGAGTAATGAAAAGGAAAACTGGATTGGAAATAGTTAAATGGTTTAAATTACTATTACTCTATTTTAACCCACTTTTAATTTAACTAATTAAATGTAATAAATAATTCGAAGTGTAATGTTATTACAAAGTGCACTGATTTAATATTTTTTTATAATATTTTAATGCAACTATTTACTTATTTTGTGCATTTTTCATTGTTTTTACATAGGTACATTAATTATGGTGTTTAATGGCTAGTGATGTGTTTGAAAACCCACTTTTGAAGTCATAATAAAGAGTTTTTGAAATCTTTAAACTGACTATTCACATTAGAAAACATAAATGTTTAAACATTTATTGCTAGTAACGAAAACTGGATTCATGTTGTGTTTCAAATTGTGCACTGCTTACGTTTGACTGGCATCTGACTGACATCTCATTGGTTATTTTAAAAGCAAGAAAGGCAGTTTTCAAGTAAAAATTTTAAAATATTTAATAACCCAAAAACCGTTATCATTTGCGTTAAACATTATAAAAAATATTTTATTTTATGACTAGTTTAAATAAAAATGATTTACGAATGTAAACTTTTACAGTTTTGTTGTTAAATATTCAATAAATAGTTTTCAATGTCTTATTGCTTTGTATACGTTTTTTTTCGCAAACTTATTTAGTTGTACAGTGATTTAAAGTCATTAATTAAGGCTATTTCATCTACTAACAGTATATCTAAAATACATTATCTCTAACTTAAAATTAATTCTTTTAATAAGATTATGCTAATAGAAAGATTGTGATACATTTATAGAGATTCTTTAAAATCCTTTTACATTTATGTTTTATAAAAAGCATACAAAGACCATGTAAATTTAATGTTTCGAAATCCTTTAATACGCAATAGTATTGTTAAATAGAATATGACAAAGTACTCAATTTTTTACGACATGTAAATCGTTTTGTCGTTATTAACTTAAAAGTAACATAAGTAGAAAGAAATTGCCTTTTTTAAATTTTCTAACAATTGTCATTGTTGAAATATAAAAAAATAGTATTTTAAATTTGATTTAAAAAAAAGAGAATGATCAGAGTACCAAAATATAAATAAATATGCAGTTTTCAAATCGTATCCACAGATTTCAATTGAAATACTGTCAAGGGTTTATTTAAAAAATAAAAAAAAAAACCTAAGAAGTATACCAAATTTTCTTTCAGAGCCATGCGACAAAAAAAGTTGTATATGTAGTTAGTGAATTGCATTTTTATTTCAAAATGAAAGTTTTTTTTAGTTATGGACATAAACAAATTAGCTTTCGGTTATTTTTATTATTATTCTCATTTGTATATTGAAGTTGAATTCCATCTACAAAAAATGTTTACTGTTAACTTATAATGGTTATTGATTTTGACATTTGTTTTAAGTTGAAATACAATTTTTTGACCTATTTTATAGACGAAAAAATGTTTTTAAAATCATGTATGTTTATTAGTTGTTAAGGCATTATCTACTAATAGACATATTTGATGTATGACACATAATATGGATGAGTAGATATGAAATATTTTGTACTCATGCATTTACATTCACATTACGTTGGATATGGAATGAGTACAAATAAATTATTTTGACAGAGTGTTTTTTTTAACGATTTGTTATAGATACTACGAGTCAGCACAGATTCATTGTAATCCGCAAATCAAAATTGGTAGCGAAAGTCGCTACCGAGAGAGTAATTAACTCTATATGATTTACAATAACCGTACATATTCGTGTGTCTTGCTTGGTCAGTTCAATAGTTAATATTTTTAGATAGTTTTAATTTAAATATGGTCATTACTTTTTAATAAAATTGGAAAAAGCATCGATTTAACTAAACTATTAACTGTTGTATAGAAAGTCGAAAAAATATTCTAAAAATTTATCTTTCAGTAAAAATAGCTGTATTTAACTATTATTAGCTGTATTTAACTTTTATTACTTTTAGTTAGAAAAATTGATGATATTACAGTTAACATTACAACGTTATTAAACATATGTTTAATAATATCATGATTTAAACTTCTGAGAAGATTTAATTTCTATTAAAAGCATATCGAATACATATTAATACGTATAAACAAAACATGAAACTCTTAAATAAATTTAACCATTTTTAATAGTTTGGTGATTTGCAAAACTGGAGGAGACAGAATTTTTTATCTTAAGGTTTCTTATTAAAACAATATAACAATTTAGACATGCAATCTTTATTGCACAATTCATTTGCTAATTACCGACGAGGTTTGGTTCATTGTACTTGTCAAGCCAATAGAATGAGAAGGTCGTCCACCAATGTAAATTCTCGTTTGGGACATACCAATCGGTTGTTCTTTTTTAGACAAATATTCGATATTCTTTGTCTTGAACATTAATCGTGATGATAAAACAATTCATTTTTCGAAGGATTTAGCCTTCATGGTTTGGTATTTGAAGATTATGTGTTGTTAGCTATGAATTGCGCAAGTCTTCCTTCTTAGTGTTTAATTGTTTTTTTATATACTACATACTGACATTTCATTGTGTATTGTTTATTACTTTGTTAGTGGGTGAAATTCCGTTTAGTACCTCGTACACTCTTAAAACAAAAGAGTAAAATCCACTCCAGAAGGAGAAGTGCGTTTTTGACACTGGAAAGGAGTGAATATTAACTCAGACTGAGTTAAAATCACCAGTTTGCTGTGATCCTGTCGGAGGTATAACACACAAAGGATCCACTCCTCTAGGAGAAGTGCATTTTCTAGACTGGAGGAGAGAAATTACTCAGACTGAGTTAAAATCACTCGTTCGTTTTAAGAGTGTATGTTTCTGGAGACATCGTAGAGGTAACTTTTAAGGTACTTGTAACAACTTATGGTTAAGGGAAGAATAGTAGGCCCACACTCAATACTTTTACTAATAGATATACTTCTCTTCTAAAATTTAATCAATGTCTTAATCGGATCGGTTTTAAGTTTCTTACATCGGTACTTTCTTAGTAGCATAACTATTGTACTCTACTTAAGCTTTTATCTTAGATTATTAATTAATCATATCAAAATATAGATTAAACTATTTTTTTTAAATTTGCTTTAAAGAGACAGTCCTTAGTTATTCGCATAATTTAATCATAGTATTCTTGAATGAATAATAAAAGGTTTGATCTTCTGATACATGAAATAATTTTTCTATCTTTTAAAAATAAGAATTCTGTGTAAAATTCAATACACAATAGAAAAATTACTTTTCCTAACTTTTAGCCTCTGCTCTCTTTTAAACTCAAATAGTCTTTTTCAAATGAAATTAAAACTGAAATTTGATTGTATAAAAATAAACTTTTTATGGTATACCCCCCGAAATAGCTGACCAACATTGGGTTCTAGCTCGTGTAAACTTTTTTTAGAACATGATGACTCAAAACAAGATATAAGTAACACCTAACACAATTTTATCATTTCAACGTTAGCATGTTTTCAATTCAAAATTATACTGTGATAAACCAGAAGGCATCTTAAGGTTATTCTGTTAATCCCACTTAACAGAGTTAAACTATTAAAAACGACTTAACAAAAAATATCTATAAAACGCCAAAAAGTTAAATCTTTACCTAGCCTGATTTTTAAAAATATTTATACATTAACTACAACACTTAATTTTTTTTTAAGATTTACATTATTTTACTACTCAATTGTACTGGCCAGTTTATCATTCGTGCCTTCAAATCGTTATAAAATAAATAAAAAAATTATTACATTTCATAGCTTTACACCAAAAAAACTTCTCTTTCGAGCTACAACAAAACAGAGAAACGTCAACTTACCTTAGCGGCCTCCCTTCCGGCCAATAGCGAAACCGTTAAAAGCACAGCCAACCACCACCTGGCGCACCGGCGTGCCCCGCACATACCACCAAATACAATATCCATAATTCCTGCACACAGAAGACAAACACAGTTTTAGACGGTGACACCACAATCAACCATGGATGTTCTTTGAAAAATCCTCAGACAGATCCACAAAACCAAAACCACGAAGAAGAAGACAACAACAACAAGAGCCTTCCTCTTCCGATCGCCAACCTTTCTTTTTCTGAATGGGATAGGATAGATTTAGAAAGAAGGACCACGCTTCAGAGGATTGTTGGTTGGCGAAGGGGGTTCGCGCCAGGGATCCCTTGAGAACCTGTCCGACAGGTTTCCTTCAGGTGAGTGGAGAGAGAAAGAGATGGAGAAGAAGAAGGTGTGTGGGGAAGAAAGGGCATGGAACTATGTATTCCCCCTCTTCGGTAGAGGAGGAGTCTCGCAGAAAAGAATCAACCTTGTTTCATTGATGGTTAGATTGTAGGGACCATGTAATGGGTAAATAAATCTGTTCTATTGACATACATAAATGGTTCGAAGTTTAGATTCACTACTCATAAGAAACTATGTAGTTAACATGGAACTATGTATTCCCCCTCGTGGTAGAGAAGGAGTCTAGCAGAAAAGAATCAGCCTTGCTTTATTAATGGTTAGGTTGTTAAATAAAATGAGGAACCATGTAGTGGGTAAATAAATCTGTTCTATTGACACATATAAATGGTTCGAAGTGGAGATTCACTATACTTAAAAGAAACTATGTAGTTAACTATGGAATAATGTAGTATGTATCCAACTTTTGAACTATCAGGAGGAATCTCGTAGAAAAGAATCAACCTTGATTAAATAGTTTAATTTTTTTGTGAGGGAGCATGCAGGCCAACTCTGTTCTATTGACACATATAAATTGCTCCGAAGGAGGACTCACTATTTTTCAGGGTCCATGTATGCATAACTGTGTATTTTCTTTAATTAATAAAGATGTCGAGATCATGTTTGAATAAAAAGGCTAATTTTTTTCTTCGAAGGACCATGGAGGACACCTATTGACATAGATAAATTGTATTAAGAGATGACAAATTTTTCGAGGAACATGCAAGAATAACTATTTTTTTAATTGATAATAAAGTCGAGATTTGCGAGAAATTACCAACTTTTTTCGAGCGTCCATAAGAACTAACTACCAATTTGAATGATACGGACGTATGAACTGTGAGAATTCTCTAACTTCGTTTCAATGAAAAATATTTAAATGATTCAGGCAGGTAATTTTATCGAGGGACTATAATAGGGACATAATCATAGTAATACTATTGATCTACTGATAGACTCTTCTACTGATGAGCATAGAAGCTGCTTTAATGTGGAAGACTCACTTTTTTAAGGGATCATAGATCTACAACATAGATCATACAACAACTTTGATCTATTAACAGATGGATAGTTTTGATTTATTTTAATCCAAAAGTGAATTACATCTTTTCTTTGTATTTAGACGAAAAAAAAGCTAAATATAAGTGTAAAAATTAAGAATAACAAGTTGTGTAATAAGACGCATAGTTCACCGAAACTTATGAGAAAAAGGCACAATAACAAACATAATGGACTTCGGACTATTTTAATTTGCATTGATATTTTTTAATAATTTTTATTCAAAGCATTTTTATTTACCATTTTAAAGCTTTTTAAGAGACCCTCATTTTAGTACCTATTTGAATACCTTTTCTCCTTATTCCTCTTTTAACATATTTCAATTTTATAATTTTTTTATTTGTAAAAACATGTAATATACCTTATTATGGTTTCGGAATATTCTTCTTTATTAAAAAAAAATAAATATACGCGAGTTATTTTTGTTTTTACTTAATTGTAGTTTCCCATTACATTAATTTATCCCCCTTAACGAGAGTGTAAATTTGTTTTCTCTGGATGACTTTTCAATTTAAAATTTTAACGATTGACTATTCTTGAAAATATTTCTAAAAGTAATTAAAGTAATCAATAGTTTTTAGAAGCATTCCAAGTACTTTAAACTATAAAATGTCACAATATTAAACACATTATATAATTATATTAAAAAAATGTGTGTTGCTAGAAAAACTGACGGAATCTAAACTATTTTTCTACAATACTGATTCACTGTAGTTGATTCTTTCCTGCATGACTGCCTCCCTACTACAGCTGGTTTCAAGCGATTGTTGCCTCTTCCGTTCCTTTTGCAACAGGTAAAGAATGGTTGGATGCGGGCTTCTCTGATAAAAAAAAAATAATATAATTTGCTACTTTTTTTGGTTGTTGTTATGGCCCCTTCCCTTTTCGAGCGAAGTGATTGGTGTTTTAGTTTTGTTGTGTTTACTCTGTAAACTCGGCATACCTTTTAAAAAAAATGGCCGGTGTCTAGGAATTTTAAAGGGTAGAAACTGTGTTTTGGTTCGGTAATGGAATTTGGAAGTATGGCACGTGTGCTGGAATGGAATTTCCGCGATAGAGTGTTTTTAGTTGATAGGAAGATACATTCTTGGATATCAAACCACTGATTGGTTCTTTATACTTTTGTGTTTGTATTGGACTGGGAATTTAGTAATTACATTGATTATAAACATGTTTAATTCTTTTTATTTGCTTTTAGTTTTTTTATGGTTCGTTATACTTTGTATTAGATTTGGAATTTAGTAATTACATTGATTATAAACCAGGGTTGGAAAAAAACATGATTTTTTAAATATAACAAAAAAACATGTTTTTTTTTGTTTTAAACGTGTTTTTTTGTTTAAAACATGTTTTTTTTTAAATAATTAAATTTTGGTTATTGAACAAGTTGTTTAGGTTTAAAAAACGTGTTTTTTTGCATTTTGGTTTCCCACATTCACTTCCATCCCCAATAATTTTAGGCATATGCCTTACATCTTTATTTGTCGAAGAATCATAGAATACAAAAAATCCTTCGATTATCTGGCGATTCAGTGTCTTCCTTTGATAAAATCGGATGGGCTAATAGAAGAATTTATAAACTAATAATGTAATACTACTAGTTTATGTTTGGTTTTATTATTTTAATGGACTAAAATTATGTACCACATTGATGATTAGCATAAATCTCACAAATTAGGGGCTATAATAAATTAATGAATATTAACAAATGTCAGTAGTGTCCCATTTGGGACCTAAAGTATCACATACAAGGTTTACCATTCCAATCAGGGTCTACTATTTATCACAATCTTAATTTTTAAGGTAATACAGCATGGTCATATATCCTAAAATAAAACCTATTTCCTTAAATGAACTGTATTTGGCCAATAAATTATAAAACATATAATAATTAATAAAATTGTTTTAAACATGTTTTTTATTGCTATGTTTTAAACATGTTTAAAACGTTTGTTTTAAACATGTTTAAAACGTTTAAACATAACAACCCTGTTATAAACATGTTTTTTATTTGTATTGAGTGTTTTAAAGAGGGGTAATAGTATAACTATGGGTATTAATTCCTCATGGTTATCAATAATAATAAATACAATAATTAAAATTTCAATTAATAATTTAATTCATTTCATCACAAATAAACGATTCCACTCGATTTCAATTAAGGTATCCAATTACGTTCAAAATCTTAATAATTACATTCTAATATGATACATATATCGTTATTTACTTCAAAAACGTAAAAAAGGCGATAAATAAGATGATACAAATGAATTTCAAATTGTTAATCAGCACAGTTAACAAGAATAAATATTAAAAGTAGTTTTGATCACCAAATTCATTATTTATTGGGGGAAAAGTTTGACTTAGATTTTATCTTAGTTGGTTTTTAAAACTTAAAAAGGTAATACGTTATGCAAAATGTATCGTCAGAAAATACAAATGCTGATTAAATTTATTTAAGTTTCAAACCAGAAACGCCTTTATGCATCAACAAACATTAAGACAATTTTCATGCAAATTTCATCTTGCAGGCTTTTACGTTTCACGAATTCTATTTTTTTTTTTTTTTTTGGACATCAATAAGAACATATTAAAATTTTACTGTTTAAAATTACGCCTTTTTCAGCTAATAAGAGTCAGTTACTCTGCCACCTACTGGACTATTCTGAAAAGTGGCAGCAAAAAACGGTTTCTCCTGTAATCACCTTCGTATCGAAGAAAAGTTTTTTTTTTTAAGATAGTGGGCAGGATGGAGGTATAAGAAGATAGAGATGTTACACCGCATAATAGTGGGTCAAAAGTCGCAAAATACGTGCAAAAATATTTGTCGGATTTAAAAAAAACCTCATAAAGTATTATATTATGTTTTATGAATATAGTATAAATATTTTAAGAATAAAAATGATGATTCAAAATAAATTAAATATGTATGTTTATGAATATACACTAGACCGATAGGCCGAAGCATATTTCGAAATACTTCGGTCTATGGTATAAAGTATTTCAATAATTCAAATAATTCAAAATGAATAGATCACATAAACATCCATTAAAATGCAGCCTATACGGTTTTACAATAATTCTTACAGTTTTATTTTCAAACGGGAAGTTAAAAAAATAAATAACCAAACTTAATATATATATTTGTAAAATTGATGCTGCTTTAAAAACAAAAAGTTTTGTTGCTGAGTTAATTAAAAAATATAATGAATTTTGAAATAATTTAGGATTAGGTTCCTTTCAATCATTTTCATAGTCATCTGACGAAAATCAGCTTTTAGATTAATTCCTAATACATATGGGCCTTATGTCATTTTTCAAGTAAATATATAATTTGAGTTTTATTTTAAGCTACATTACAATGATAAGTTTTGCTTAAGGCTTGTTAAATTTCAATTTCTCCATGCCCCATCATATCGAATCACAAGATATGCGTGATTTTACATGTTAGGGATGCATTAAATCGACTTGGCGACTGTCTTACACAGCTTTACTCTAGAAAATGAATGCTCAATTTTCTTTAATTTTGACGATTCGTTTACTGGCAAATGCTCCGAGTTTTCGTTTCCTCAAAGTGAAGAAATTTCAATCGTCATTGTTATGAGGATTTGAATGTCGTCGAATCTAAAGAAATATTTCGTTATTTTTGAGCATGGGAGTACAACAATGAGATTCAGTTTCCTCAAAATCAAGATACAGAATCGTCAAATCACGATCGTTAAAGTGAGAATTCGCGTTTACTCATAAGTCACGTGATAGTTTGACGAAACAATCCTCAAAATTAACGAAATGAGGCTTGAGGATTGATTCATGAATCGTCAAAAATGAAAGTGTTATTTCCGAGAGTGTTCACTTATTTTCTCGCCAAGCTTCTACATTTTATTTTACCTCCATCATAGTGGGCAGTGCATGTGGGTTTGATCAGTTTACAGCCTTTCTAGGAGAGACAGTGACACAGGAGTGGCCAACGAAATGAGTTCGTCGATCTACGTGCATTCCGTGTGTAGGATGCTCAACTTTCCACTTAAAAAAACGCAATCGTCTAATTGGACGATGAGGATTTCATGTTATCACTACGTGTTGTTTTATTATCTTTATCTGTGTTCAGATAAAATGGTTGTAAACCACGGAAAGGGATTGTAAAAGGATTGCCCAATTAGAAAAATACAAATGGGAAGGACTGGTATAAAATGATAGTGGTTGTTTCTTATTCCACTTGATCTAGATCGAGTCTATGACCAAGTCCAGAAGAGCGTTCGTCTACAAAATGTTTCGAACCAGCTGAGGGTTTTCAAAAGGTCACTCTTCATCAAATACAAACCGAAGAGTATAAAATGAGGAGGGAGGAAAGCCACAAGTGAAGTTGGCAGAGTATAATTTCTTCTTCTTCATTGACACTGAAGCCTATTGACACTACATACAAGACAAGGCCGTCTCTCCAAGTCTCCTATATTTGACTCTGCCCCATGCAGTAGCCCTGTGTATCGATTTACTCCCAACGCCTTGAGGTCCCTTTCCACCACATCCAACTATCTAGTTGTGGGTACTTTCTGCGACGTTTTCCTTCTATCTTCGAGAAAGTGACCTTTTTCGTGGGGAAGCTGTCTCCGTACCTCCAGATTCAGAACTCTCAAAAAGGATAATTTCATCTCTCAAAAAAATTTATTTTCATTGGGTGTACATTTTAAATATCCTAGTTTATGTGATACTATACTAGTACCAAAATATAGATATAAATACTTTATCAAACGTCAAAATATATATAGAGCTCCATTTAGATCCGCTAGGAATAGGATAGACAAAACAATCATTTAGTAAATTATGTAAACAATTCTCTTTAACATTAAAATGAAGAGATTTTGAAAATAAGGCTACATTTAATATTCTTTAGCAGATTGTTCACTAACATATGGAATTCCTTTTCGACTATTTTGCATGAATATCTTATACAATTTAGAGAACCTTAACCCACTTGTGTTAATAGAGAACATTTGTGGCTTGGTGTTTTTCTTTTCTGTTTTAAATGTAAAAACATAAATCCTAAAAATGATGTGCAATTATTCGACACAAAAACTTAATTTAAAACGCAAATACCATGCACTGATAAGTAAAGCTGATTTAGCTTTCTAATCATGTAGAATATGACATTGAAATCTTATCCCCCCCCCCCCCCAAGACAACTTCCCTTCCCATAAGAAATAAACGCGGCATATTTAATACCTTTATTCCTAACACTCTTTGGCATATTTAATCCCGGAATACCTACTCTGAAAATCATGTTAAGAACAAAATCCTGGATTTTTAGAAATTTTACTCAGTAGTTAAGATTGGCCTTATCTTCTAGGTTGTCGTTTAAATAGGGTAAGTTGTAGTAAGTATTTTGAAACCAAAGGAAATGTTTAATTCAAAGCTTAATGGTATTCAGATTAGAGAAGAAAAATATACGTTTTCTAATTGTCTACTTTTAAAACAAAGCTTTTTTTTCTAAAACTCTAACACAACCTTAATATCTTTGAAACCTATTTTTTTTATCCTTTAAAAAGTGAAAATACCCTACAGCCAACTTCTATCCATGAAAATTCTACTATTTTTTTTTACTTTTAATTACTTGTTCGAGTTAGGAACATAATAGTTTAATTCTTTACAAACACAATTCAATTTACACTGGTTACAAAATGTAAAAGGTCGCTATCTTCTCATCTTTTTATTTAACTTCAGGAAGTATGCAACTTCTCACAAAATAAACTAAAACAACAACTCATAAAAAAGATGAATCTGTCCGAAACTCACCAAGGGTCCATCTTCCGAGGTAATGATGATCCTTAAAATTGCCACTGGATCGCGACAAAAAAGGAAATTCATGTAATTTTGAAGCTTCCGAGCGTGTCTGTTGTTTTTGGGAAACGTTTGAAGGGTAGCTTTGAGTTGAGATATTAAATTATAACGAAAAGTTGTTTGTCTTCTGCTTTTTATTTTAATCAAATTAGAATAGATTGGAATTTGTGGAAAATCGCCTGCTAATTTATTTTTATTTTAAAACGGAAAAAATAGAAAAGATTTGAAGTTAAAAAAGTCGTTTGATAATTTGATTTTGCCTACATTTATTTGAATAATTTATTTTAAAACGGCAGAATATAATTATGAAAACTTTGCAGTAGAGGATAAAATATATTTCCTTTTCAGTGACTTTTGTGTAGAAACGTCAAACTTGTACCAATGAAACTATAAAAATAAGACTTAGTTCTGCATTTTTTTTCATTGTAAGATTTTCTAGCTAAAATAGAACTTCGCAAACCATTGAAAACAAGATTCTGTAAATAACTGAATGAGTTCATTTTATTTTTATAAAATTTTCATGGAGGAGTATTCTATTATGTTTAAAAGCATCACTTCCTTTATTAGACAAACATTATTGCTACTTACGATGTCAGTTTTGAATTTAATAATAATATCAATTAATTTCTTGATATTTCTTAAAGTTGCATTGTTCATTTTCTACTCTCCTTTGCCAAAAGTTGCAACGAAAATGATGGATTAGTGGATGGAAAATAATACACATTCTGGAAAGAAAAAAACAGGAAAAGTAAACAAACGTTCTCGGATCTAAGTATTAATGACTAAAGTGCATCATATCCGTGGACCAAGACCCAACGATGAGACTATTGAATAATTTCCCGCTTCACTACCCGGAAAAACCAATAATGGGGCAAAACAATCTCACCGAGTGATTGTCAGGTAAGAACCAACTGTACTTTCGGATTTTTTCGAACAAAAAAAAAAAGGAGGAAGTTCACCAAACTTCAAGGTGAACGGTAAAAAGCAAATAAAATTTCTTACGCTCCAATTGTGGGTTTCATTGATTATCTGTCTATGTTTGGGAAATTAATGAAATACAGGTTTCGGTATTCGAATTTAATGGAAAGTTATTATTTTTTTTATTTAAATTTGTTTACTGGAACAAAAGAATTAGTGGCCATGATCCGGATGCAGTTCCGAGAATAGCTGCATTGAAACAAAAAAAGTTATAATAACAGGATGTTTAGTTTATTCTCGAAATTCTTAAGGTAGGCGAGCACCCAAAATTCTAAAATTTTTACTATTACTTTAATCTTTTCCAAATTTTGCATAGTGATTTCAAATATAATGAACGATGCTTTTGGGCAATTTTTTTTATTTAAATATAATTGATTTATTTTAAACGGTGTTTTTCAACTAAAAAAAGGGGTTTACGCTAACACTTCCAGCATAAAAAGTTTTACATTAATTTACCTGAAATTTTTTACAGATGCTATTTCAATATATATCTGTGCCATGAACCTCTAACTTCTGGTGTAACTTTACAAGTTTTTTTTATTAAACATGTCCAAGTGTAAGTTAATCGAAAAAAATTTTTTTTTTGTGGTTAAGGTAGGCGAATACCCAAATTTCCTCAAAATGCTAAAAATTTTACTATTACTTTAATCTTTTCCAAATTTGGCATAGTGATTTCAAGTATAATGAATAATACTATTTCGGCATTTTTTAAATTTTAAATATAATTTATTTATTTTAAACGGTGTTTTTCTAAAAAAAAGAGTTTTACGCCAACAAGTCTACCACATTGAATTTTCATCCTATAAACATTAATTATGTGTTAAATTGTTCGTTTTGAACTGATGCAATGACCCTCTAGAGTTACATACAAATTACAAGAAAAGAAGTTATTAAGAAAATGCTATAAATTAACCACAAAAAAGGATATTTTTCGATTAACTTACACATATTTTTCGATTAACTTTACACTTACAAAAAAGGATATTTTTTAAAAAAAAACTTGTATATTTACACCAGATGTTAGAGGTTCATGGCACAGATATATATTGAAAAAACATTTGTAAAAAATTTCAGGTAAATTAATGTAAAACTTTTTATGCTAGGAGTGTTGGCGTAAACCCCTTTTTTTAGTTGAAAAACACCGTTTAAAATAAATCAATTATATTTAAATGAAAATAATTGCCCAAAAAGCATTGTTCATTATATTTGCAATCACTATGCCAAATTTGGAAAAGATTAAACCAAAAGTAAAAATTTTAGAATTTTGGGTATTCGCCTACCTTAATTTATAAAATTTTTCTTAATAACTTCTTTTCTTGTAATTTGTATGTAACTCTAGAGGGTCATTGCATGCATCAGTTCAAAGCGAAGAATTTAACACATAATTAATGTTTATAGGATGAAAATTCAATGTGGTAGACTTGTTAGCTTAAACCTTTTTTTTTAGTAGAAAAACACCGTTTAAAATAAATAAATTATATTTAAATAAAAAAAATGCCTAAATAGTATTATTCATTATATTTGAAATCACTATGCTAAATTTGAAAAAGATTTAAAGTAATATTAAAAATTTTATAATTTTGGGGAATTTGGGGTATTCGCCTTCCTTAAATTCAATTTGTCAGTGTCGGATTGTATATTAAAAGAAAACATCGATTGTTGAAATCTGTACTTTAAAAAAAAATGTGTATTTGATCCATTTGAAACTAACTTTTTTATTGGAAATAAGTCTGTAAATTATGTGTTAGAAATCTAAACTACTCTTTCATTAATAATAATTTTTTTTTCAAAAAATCTTCGCAAATAAATCAAATCAATGGAATTCAAAACAAATATATACTACAATTTTTGAAGACAATAGTTTACCTTGTGTAAGAAATTTTATCATAATTCCAAATTTTGAAGTTTTAATTTGAATTCAAATTATTTTTGGCAACATTAGATTTTCATATGTTTAAAACTTACTTATAAGCATATCGACAAACGTATACTGTAACAAACCGATTTATATAGTAAATCTTTTTTGGCTAATTTGGTTAAAAAGTACTCCATAAAAGTGATAAAAACTAGTTTTATAGATACAATAGCCTACAATATATTTTTGTATAAAAATAGAATAATTTTTAATGGCTGTTTTTAACTAGAACGTTCACAAATGAAGAGCTAACTGGAAGAACGTTCTAAGTGACATTTAAAAAAATTGAGATTTTTGTGTCAATGAACATAGTATTCCATGCTTTGAAGATAACACGGTTCCCATTTTTCTTAAATGAAAGTTTAGTATATTTTTTTACTGTTTTCAAGTACCGTTTTCAACAGATCTGAGTGCAAACTAAAAACTTTAAGGCTCATTTTCGCATTTTCACCCTTTTGTCACATGGCCCGTTCTTCCACTAAGCTCTTCAAATGTCCTTGTTACATTAACTGTTTAAAATATAATTTCATTCCATAAAGTTTTTGTATAAACTATAAAAAAAATTGTCGTTGCACCATGAAATCTGAGTAACTTTGAAGCTATAGCCTATGCTGCTGTATGAAGTTAAGCCATGAGGTAGCTCATGCTATCGCCAGTTTTATGAAGAAACATTGTACTAAACCAGAGGTTCCCAACCTTTTCTGAACCATCGCCCCTCACTATAAGTTGACTAACACCCATCGCCATCCTTTAATTTTTATGTTATGTATACTTATAATTTGAGCTAAAATGTAACAAATAAAGCAGTTTTATTATTTTAAACACTTGCTACAATATATAAAACAACCAAAGCAGCTTTATATGTTTACTTTTGAATAAAAAAAATTGTATTTTCAACAGATTTTTTCAAAGAACAGAAGTGAAATAACTAAGATATCTAAACTGTATTCTGGATAATTTAAGAGAGTTGATAGTAAAAATTGATTGGGTTAGGTGTGGTTAGAGAATGGTTCTGCTGACAGTATTATTTTAAATTTCTCGATTCTAATACTCATCGCCCCCAAACAATTTATTGCCCCCTTGATAGCACAAATCGTCCACTTGGGGTCGATCGCCCCCAGATTGGGAACCACTGTACTAAACGTTTACAGGTGTCGGAGAAAGAGAGAGGCTTAAATTTGTGAAATATAAAGAATTTCCAATAACCTTACATAAACAATCACATTATTAATCCCTTTTAAATACCATCAGCCATGTAAAACACAATGGAGCATCAAGTCTAAAACACAGCGTCACCAGGTTTTTTTCCTTCCTGTATCTATATTCTGAAGGTGCCATTGACAATAGTGTGTTTCACAAGTCAGAGTTTGGAGCTGCTGGGGTCGGGTTCGAATCCCGGTCAGGCATGGATGTTTGTGACTGTCAATAAATGTTGTTATTTGTCTATGTGTTATTCATTTCTTTGTGACTGTAAAAAATTTTTCTGTGTCTGTCCCACTTGACGAAAGCTTATAAGCGGTTCTCTGAACAAGCACACAAGCTGGAATATATATGTACCATACCATACCAGACCATAACAAACGAGTGAAATCCACTTCAGTAGAAGTGCATTTTCGACACTGGAAAGGAGTGAATATTAAATCAGACTGAGTTAAAATCACTCGCGTTAGGAGTGATCCTGTCGGAGGTTTAACACACAAAGGATCCACTCCAAGAGGAGAAGTGCATTTTCCCGACTGGAGGAGTGAAAATTACTCAGACTGAGAAGCATACATTTTAATTTGCAAGTACAATACATTTTAATTGAAACAAGTTTAAAAACTAAAAACTTCAGAAGATCACAGTGTTTTTTCTATGCACTGGGCCGGTTCAAGTACACTGTTAGGAATTGGTGCTTGGTTTCCAGAAAATTATGGTTCCCAGTAGCTGCAACTGTAGTGTGGTGAAATGGTTCACCGTATTTTTGGTATTCGGCTGAACCTTTTATCTGGCGTTTGTTTTCAATATCTGAAAAGTGGTTCAACCAAATACCTAAAATAGGGTGAAACATTTCATCACAGAGTCATTGCAGTTACGAGGAACCACAATTATGGTAATTTTAACTGTGTAGGTAGGTAGGTAATGTAATCGTTTCCGGCTGCCTATTTCTAGCCTCCGTCAGGAGCTTTAACACAGCCAATAACGTCTCGTAATTTAGAACCCTGGTCAAGTGATGAGATCGACACCTGAGCGGGTACCCAACGGAAACTTCGAGCGACATCGTACGCTGACGCCGTCGGGACTTTGGACTCCGCAGATTTAACGAGCACGTCTGTCCCAGTGTACTCGGGCCCATCCGTCACGAGTTGGATTTTTTTTTACTCTTTCCTTTTAACTGTGTAGTCTGGACAAGCAAAGCCATATTTTATTTGGGGCCCCCTTCAATGTCACCCACTAAAATATAATGAATTTGATTATTTTCTTTAAATTTCAAGACTATCATTGAAATAATATAAGATGTACACCAAGCAATTATTGACTCAATTTGTGAAGTAAAAACCAAACTAAACTAAACATATTTTCATATAGTTACTATCACAACGAGCCTAAATATAGGTTACCTGAACTAGATATTGGTCCCTCTTAAAAACAGATAGAGTATGTCAAGGCTACCCCGGCTAATTTGGTAATCTGGCCCTGATATTTAAACTACCCTGTAAATTTTCAGTTTCAAGTTTAGGGAAATGTAATTTGAAGGTCATCAGATACATGTTTTAATTGTACATACAAAAATCTGATAACTGCAATATTTAGAGATATACCTATTTTACTCTGAGACACATATAAAATTCATCAAGGTAACGTGGAGAGAAGAGACGGTGATTATATTCGAGTGACCATCGCATATCATGAGACAACGGGCGACGTGACCCAGTTCGTGATGTCCTTTTCTTGACTGTGTAATGCGGGCAACGGGTATGGGACTTGGAACACAATGCGGCGATTCATATGTTGATGTTTATTTTAAGGGAACAGCTCTTGGCTGTTTGTAATATAATTATTGTTTATTCTTAAGTTTCTTTTTTCCTGTAGGTTAGGTTTGAATTATCGTCGCACTAGAGCTACACGAGGGCTATTGGCGACGGGCGTCGTATTTTAAAACAATAGTCAAGGGACGAGCCAACACCTGAATGGCACCCAACGCAACCGTTAAGGGCGACATCGTACGCAGCGTTAGGACTTTGAAGGATATTTAACGTGCACTCCCTTACACTGGGTATTATTTGTCAGACATTTTGGGGCCGTTTATTGGTCGACAGTTATTTTGGCAATGCCCGGACCCGAGCCTGGGACCTTTCGCATGCTAAGCGAGTGCCTAACCGACTGGGCTCCCCAGACACTTTTTTTTCCAGTAAAAGCTGTAGATTGTAGCCCTCATTTGAATTTCTCAACCGCGTTATTCCACTGTACAAAACTAATTTTTGTCGCTGTCATTGAGGCGTTAGGAAAACCTTGGTCAAAGATTTTCTAAATGATAACCTTCATTAAATGCACGTATGTTTTGTGGTTTTTGAAATACCAACCCCTGCTTTATCAAAGGCGGGGTAGGTACAAATATATTCCGGCTTGCGTGCTTGATTAGAGACCCGCTTACAAGCCTTCGTCAAGTAAGACAGACACAGAAAGAATTTTTACTGTTACGGAGAACGGAAAGTACACCTAGGGCGAAGGCGGGAATCGAACCCGCACCCGTTACAGCGAACAGACTGCTAGCGAATGGTATGCTATCCAAACCACTCGGCCATCCCGGCTCCCTTATCAAGGAAAAATATTCAAGTACAAAGTATAGTTTAGTAGGTTTTATGCTTCGGGCGAAAAATTTCTCCAATCAACGGTACAATTTTAAAAAAAATTCCTTAGCTTAATTTTACCAAAATTTATCACAACCAAAGGAAGATTTTATATAAAAAAATTTAAAAAATTGTTCAAATTATAAATTTTTATTTAAAAAGTTTATCGAAAAGCAAATTATTTTTTAAGAGCAGAAATATCATAAAAAAAATTACGATCATATTAGGAGTCCACTAATGGTTCTTTCTTTAAAATAACTGATACAATAAACATATTTCTGTTTTCTTCTACATCTATGAATACAATCGCTTCACCTTCCAAAGATCATCTTCAGCCAGCACGGGTGGTGACAATAGAAAAGGGCACGCACTCTTCGTATTAGATGGCAATTGATGGGCTCTCGGATCGTATAGTGTGCTTGGCTTACAAACTTTACTGTTTACTTCCCGGAAGAGAAATATAGCCAAAGTGTTTCATTGCGAAACTATGTTATGAAGTGCATCCCTTTGATTGGAGGACTACTTTTTACTTAATTAATTGCATATAGATACAAATAAATCATATAAACTAAACACGTTTTGTGCATTGTTCAATTAACAATTTTTTAAGGGAAGGGGAAAGTATTCAAAGAGAGTAGAACAGCGTTTATTAATTAAAAATGTGTGAAATTATATTTTATAACGCTTATAATAATGTATTTGTATGTTATCACCAATCACAATTTTAATAAATATTAACCAATTGTTTCGAAAATAAATGCGAATAGTACAGCATTTTAAACACATTTTTTTGATAATATAATTTAAATTTGGTATACTTAAAGCAATAATACTTAATTTTGAAATAATTATATAATTATTAAATCTTCAAATGGAGAATAAATAAGTAGGGTAGACTAGACAGTGAATGAACGTTTAAGGCGCTGCGTTCGTCAGTGAATAAACACCAGGACATAATGACCAGGACAACCAACTATATGTCTGATAGCTTCCTACTACATGGGAGGAAGTCAGTGTTGTCAATCCATCTAGTGAAATGATTTTCAATCCTTATTTTTTAATTATATTTACCAAATGTTCATTCACTGGGGCCTGTTCACTCACTGGTCAGTCTACCCTATTTTAACTTTTTCCTGTACAAAATTCAAGTATTTAAAAAGACCTTTCTCTCTCCTTAAACCCAAGGAATAAATTTAATAAAAAATATTTAATTTCTTTTAAAATCTACAGTTTACCTTCGAATAATACCTTTATTAAAAATTTTACTTGTGAGCTTTGTAATCTTAGACCATCATACTAACTATTTAATAGTTTATTTTTAAAGCATACAGGCTATTAGTATTTAGGTAAATAATTAATTGTTAAGTAAACACTATTTTTATGTAAGTCAAAATGTCAAGTGCCTGTAACGAGGTTAACTAATACAAGTTGAAATCTAATTGTAACGAAGGTGATAAAAGGAAAATTATTTGTCACGAAAACATGCGGGTTGTACTTACACTTGAAAGGAAACAATGCAAATACCCATTATATTCAATAAATATTTTACAAATTACTAATAAAACATCTCACGATTAACTGGCCTAGATTGGCCCTTGTTTTATATTACAATCTGGTTGTTCTAGTTTTCATCTTAAGATAATTCCTTTGGCTTCTGTGCGACTGATTTTATCGCCAACATGATCCTCTGGAAACGGAATTTTAAACGTCTTTGTTAAGGAATACAATAAGGTCGAGAATTGAAATATTTGGGAGAATTCATGTCGGTTATAAACTTTTAATAAAGCATTATCTAAACATTTTATTTCTTTCTGAGTTTGTTATGAAGCTTATTGAATTTTTTTAAATCCTAACAGGATGAACTACTCCAAGAAGAATATTGTTAAGTACGTTATGTTTAAACATTTCAGTCTTATTTTCACAAAAACGAAATTTTAAACTTTTAGTTTGAAATTCTATTTTTAAACGGACTCCTTTATAGTTACAAGTACGTATTAATAAACTTGCTTGAACATTACATTGGACATTACAACCACATACAACCTGTATTATTGTTTTATTCAGAATATTTATAAATTTTAACGTTGCACCCACCATTAAGCTTATGTGTATTTTTTTTATGTTAGGATATATTAAGTTGCAATTGAAAGAGATACGGTACGTCACCAAACCAAACCGTAGAGTTAACAGTGAGTAATTGTGCAGACAGTTAATTGAGTGGGGTCGAAGATTATAAAATTTCCAAATTGGTCATGCAAGTTATATTGCAAAGATCTTATGCTGAAAAATGTTCTATTTATTACTTTTATACGACAAAACTAGAATTTGAAATAGAAGACTTTTTAGTTGCTTGTATTAATGGCTGATGTAAATCTTGTTGACTAATAGGAGACGAGACTAATTCACTTGATAAGTTACGTTTATTTTAACAGCATGGCATGGTCACTGTTTCTTAAGCGCCCGCGCTCAGCACAACTAGGGTTTATATACAATAAGCCCTCTGGCGATCGAATCCGGTCACACTTTGTGTTGCCAGACCCAATCGCCACAACTTTACAGAAGTAGTCAAAATCTGAGGTAAAAGTTGTTAAATTAAAAAAAAAAAGTTTAAAGTAGTTATGTAAATTTAAATATATACACATGTCCAATTAAATTGTATTGCAGTTTGTTTCATGGAAGAGAGTGAAGATTTGTTGGAAATATTTTAAAAGATAAGGTTAAAGACTTGGAGATAGAACAATTTATATTGTGGAAGAAAACTCGTGAGTCGAAAATATGTAAACACGAATTTTATTTACTTGTACTCATGCAGTTTAACACATTGGCTCTTGCAGTAATTTAAAGCTTTTGTTGAAAAAATATAATTCCGTATATGTTGAAAAAATATAAACCCAGATTTATATCCTTAGCTTAGAGGTTATGGTATGATATGGTACATATATATCCCAGCTTGTGTGCTTGTTCCGAGAACCGCTTATAAGCTTTCGTCAAGTGGGACGGACACAGAAAGAATTTTTACAAGCAAATAACACATAGGCAAATAACAACATTTATTGACGGTCACAAACATCCATGCCTGACCGGGATTCTAACCCGACCCCAGCAGCTCCAAAGGCCAGCATTCTAACGATTGAACCACCGGGGCGGCGCTTAGAGGTTAATAACATTGCTTTCATTTTAGATACTTGGGAGAGATATGCATAAATATTTAAAGAGTGATTGACTTCCATTAAAATTGGTAAGTTGTTAATAATTAAAAAAAATCGCGTACTGAAATTTTTAGATTAAATTTTACTTTATAACTACAGTTTTCTGACGAGGAATTCCTTTTTATGTGATTTTTACTGTCACAGAGAAAGGAAAGTACACCCAGGGAGAAGGCGGGAATCGAACCCGCACCCATTACAGCGCGCAGACTGCTGGCCTGCGATGCTAACCACTCGGTCATCCGAGCCCAACCTTAAGTAAAGAATATGTTTTTACTGTTTGCAAGTACCATTTTCAACGGATCTACACTCTTAAAACGAACAAGCGATTTTAACTCAGTCTGAGTAATTTTCACTCCTCCAGTCGGGAAAATGCACTTCTCCTCTTGGAGTGGATCCTTTGTGTGTTAAACCTCCGACAGGATCACTCCTAACGAGTGATTTTAACTCAGTCTGATTTTATATTCACTCCTTTCCAGTGTCGAAAATGCACTTCTCCTACTGAAGTGGATTTCACTCGTTTGTTTTAAGAGTGTAATAAGCCAAACTAAAAACTTCAAAGGCATTTTTATCTTTTTTTATAACATCGCACGTTGATTCTTCCCTAAACGCTTCAATTACCAGTTTTAAACATTACATTTTAAGAGATTTTTTGCAGTTGGCTGTTAACTGGGACAATATCATTGATATATGCCTCACAATGAGGAATGTTTCAAGCACATCTTCGGTCAACTGTGGCCGCGGATGCTGCATTTCACTGTAACGGATGAGTGGTAGCGTCCATTATGTAACGGAAAGAATACACAAGGACAAATGAAAACAAATAGTTAAGATTTTCGTCTTTTCTTTCGATAATGATACTTTTCGAGGTGACTTCCGGTATGTTTTACTTTTTTTGAAAATATATTGTGAGTATGCCACAAAAAATTAAAAATAATCATTGAATAACCCATAGTAGTTTAGCATACACTCTTAAAACAAAAGAGCGATTTTAACTCAGTCTGAGTCAATTTTCACTCCTTTCGGTGTCGAAAATGCACTTCCCCTATAGGAGTGGATTTCAGTTTTTTGTTTTGTTAAACCTTAAACAATCTTAACAACAAACGAGAGATTTTAAGGTGATTAGGAGTGATTTAGGGCGATTTAGGAGTGATTAGGAGTTAATTTTCAGTCCTTCACTCCTTTCCAGTGTCGAAAATGCACTTCTCCTAGAGTAGTGGGTTTCACTCTTTTGTTTCAAGAGTGTAGGGGATGCCATAGTAATGTATCATAGTGGGATATCTATAGATAAAAGGGAGATTGGTACACCTTTTTCCAATTTTTTAAAACAACCCTTTTCTCATTTTTATTTATTGATTTTTAAACATTTTATATAACATCATTATTAAGAAACATAGTACTGAAGCACGCCAAACTTATTGTAAGATTTTGATAAAATATAATTTAACTCATGTGACGTGCCATTTTTACCTTTCCGTAATATTTTCCCATGGTAAGTAAAAAATCTCACAGCTATTGGGTACGTTTATAAACCAATTAAAATCTTCAATTATGCATCTTATTAAATATAGAGCACGAAAAAATGCACAAAGCCAGTCTTGCTTATTTGAAATTTAAAAATAAAAAAATAGTTGACGGTTTGCCATGGAGGTTTATGTGACTTATGGGAAGAAATCTAAAAAGGTTGTTAGCTTCACTATTCGCTTCCGTAACACAGCTCAAAGTGGCTTGGGTATTTAAATTTGCCATCGTTGTTCTATGTTCAGATATGCAAAAATCTGGGCAAAAGGATTCTTATGTAAACCTTAATAAATGTATTTAGTGTAGACATTAACTATCAACCTTGTATAAATGTAACCAGAATCAAACTTGAGCCAGTAACTCCATTAATCCAGCTTGTATTTGTCAAAATTAGAGTAACCCTTGGAATAATCAAGCAAAGATTCATAGCAAAATCCAAGAAATCGGACATTGATTCCACGTAATATCTTCACAAAATTGAAACATTATTTACAAACTATTCGAAATATGTTCAACTATTTTCAAATGAATTTATTAAAAAAGTTGTTTTTAGCTATCATTTCGATTTCGATATCGCATCATCAATGTGGAGTTTATATGTTTCCGAAACCATCTTTCTCACCGGAGTCGAAAGTAATTAAATTCAAATGAATTGAAAGGCTCAGATTGAATTGTATCAAAACCTTATCTCATATCTCCCTTTCATTACGCCTAGTTCTAAGCCTGTTGATGTCTGATTCAAACGACTCTGTAATCAATCAAAACATACTTTCATGGGATCGTTATCATTCTGTTGTTCTTTTCTTTTTCCAATCGACGGGGGATAATTTCACTCGTTGCACAAACGCGGTCATCTTCAACAAAAATCTAGTTCCATCTTTTGAATATTCGATTAGGGAAAACGATCAGCTTTTTGATATGCGGAAGAAAGCCATCCAGCCCGAAGGCAAGAAGAGGCAATCTTCGAAACGTCTCATTAATTCTGAAGAACATATTTTGGTTCTTTGGTGTGAGTGTGACAATAACGCAACTGATATTTTTGAAGCAAGAAAATGAAAGAGTTATATATTTTGTATTTTTTTAAGAAGGTGATCTACCATCGAAGGAGCAATCGATTATGCATCGTATTTTGTAGAGTTATGTAACGAAACAAGTTTCATTATGTCAGGTTTAATTACTAGTTACAAATTAATTTAAAGACTAAATTTAAGGTGTCTTGAAATACTCTGTAATTTTTTGGTCAAAATGCAGTATTCATATTGCCGTGCAAACAATTTATAAACTATTCGAAATGAGTGAATTAAAAATACTTAATAAAACACTTTTTTTCTTAAAACTTTTTTGCAAGCATATAAAACGTACTTAATATAATTTATATAGATGTCTTTATGTGTAGTTCACATTATCTGTTTCACAGATTAAAACAATTTTTTTGTTTCACAGATTAACAAATTTAATACTTCAATATTCACACTCAAATATCTTTTTAGTGCATTTTAATGCATTATTTAAATCATCGCAATGTCGTCTAACGTGAGGTCTAGGAGATCCAAAAAATCTTCCTCGTGAGTGAAAGTCAAATATTTGGACCTATGTTTGGACATAATTAATGTTGTATGTCTAAGTTTGAAAGACAGCAAACAGAAGAAAACTGCACCAAATCTCGAGTATTCGTCTACTATGCGTCCGATTTAATGAAATTGTTAACTTATGTCTTAAATCCTCAATAAAAATATATACGATTTTGTTCATTAAAGCTAAGGAAGTTTGTTTACAAACGATTTCGCTAAACTGATTGAACTTCCCGAAACAGATATTAAGTAGAAAACTTATCGAAATTATTACTTATTTTAAGAAAAACCGTCCACACAACAAGAATACAGGGCTGGGGAGCCCAGTCGGTTAAGCACTCGCTTAGCATGCGGAAGGTCCCAGGTTCGGGTCCGGGCATCGCCAAAATAGCTGCCGACCTATAAACCGCCTGTGCAGCCAAAAATGTCCGACGAACAATACCCCGTGTAAGGGAGTGCACGTTAAACAACCGTCAAAGTCCTAACGCTGCTTACGATGTCGCCCTTAACGGTTGCGTTGGGTGCCTATTCAGGTGTTGGCTCGTCACCTGACTGTGGTTCTAAAATAAGACGCCCGTTGCCAATAGCCCTCGTGTATCCCTAGTGCGACGATAATTCAAACCTAACCTAACAACAAGAATACAAAGTTTCCATCTTCTATCTTTTCTCTTCATTGTAATTCTTATTTTCAAACACATTTTACTCGTTGTCGGTCATATAAGTAACAATTATGTCAAACCAACAATGGGGCGATTCGGGATCGCCTTGCAGGTTAGGCTTTTCCCGTCAGGCTGAAAATCGCAAACAAGGCTGCTCTTACTTTTATTCGCATTTTCGAATATCTCTAGCCGTTCTTTCTTCCAAAAACCTTCTCTTGTTCGAGCGCCGTGGCGTGGAGGAAACATTAACAAGCGCGCCGAGTTTGCCAAATCCATCTTTGAAATGGCATAATAAGGAGATGATGGTTTGCTAACAATTCTTTTCGCTTGTAAAAGTGCTGTTGTAAGTCAATTTCTGGGAGGTATGATATGAATTGAAAGTCACTATTTTCAATGGTATTATACAAGCGAAAACTGTTTTTGTATGGTAATATTGTTGCATATGATGAATGTCTAGCGAAAGTGTTCGAATATTTTGAGCTCAATTGTCCAAATTGGTTTCGAAACGAATGGTTAGAACTTAGTAGATCACATGAAAAGTGCATGAACGAGATCTTGCTAGACTGTAAAAACACCTCTCCAATTTACCATAATAGTGTGATTCTAAAATTGCTGCCATCACTCTCAGCTGTGAATTTATTTACGAAGGAAAATTTATTTTACATCTTTACTCTTTTCTTTTAAGAATAGTAACAGGATTTACAAAATTTGTTAACTGGGAGTCATTCTATATACTATTCATTTGCTAAGCATCTTTGGAATCAAAATTTCAAAATTCTTGTAAGAAAATTAAATTGGTTGCATTTGGTTTAACATGAGTAAAAAAAAAAACACTTGTCAAACTGTTTCGTTATCATAATTGAATTTTAAATATGGGTTTGTTTCACGGCGAATCTGGCAATAGCTGTGTGATTTTGTTTTAATTACTCTCGAATTACTTTTGTTTTGATTAAGTTGGTTGGTTGGTAGATCTATATTCAGGTTAGTGCGCTTGCTCAGCACACAAACCTGATTATCTCTACCAACCAATAACAAAAGTAATTCGAGAGTAAGGAAAACAAAACCACAGAGCTATTGCCAGATTCACCGTGAAACAACCCCACTGTGCTAGATATTTTATTGAATGCTTTAGTTCAAATTATTTTTTCATTTTAGATTAAATTATTTTTTCTTGTACCTCAATTAAACTATTAAAAGTTGAGCCTGGCAAAAACAAGAAAGACCAATTCATCCAATCTTAAATGTCAACACCAACAAAATACTATTAACAGTGACAAATGGAAATTCATTTAATAACGTTATCAAGAGGCATTCATGTGACACATTGCAGGGGTCACATAGAATTGTAATTAACATCTTTCAAGACGCTAGACTGTTATTAAAAAGCTAGACGGAAGTAAGACCTCTGCAACAAATGGCGACCTCTAATAAAGTGTTCGTGTCAAGATTCCAAATCAGTCACTTGCCGTAACTTTCCAAATTGATAATGGCCAATCAATTAAATATGGCTGCGCATAATAAATCGGATGGTGTCGAACGTTAAAAACTCATGTATAATTAGTTACAGAAAGATATATTTTGTGGTTGTTTTTATGAAGTTGAACTGGAAATTCCTGACTGAAAAGGTCACTTTTAATGCTGCTTGTAAGTCTAGTTATTCTAAAGGTCATTTTTGAAGTCTTTGAAAGGGAAATTAGAGAATGGGGATTGAAAATAAATTTAATTATTACAAACGATTTCGCCTTTTTCAAGTTAAATTGCCCAAAACCATGTTTTGGCTTCTCAGTTATTCAGTTAATATCGATTTTATTTTCTCAAAATCATTAAAACGATGGCTATGTTCTTATGTCTGCTAGACGTCGTTTGGACGTCATAATGAGATACTTTTTCATAGTAACTTCCCCATGAGTGATACAACATATAACATTTTTTTTTTATTATTAATGGGTACAACTAATAGTTATCATCTTACTTAGTATCTTTAAAACTAATAGTGTTTGTTTTTATTACCACAAAATTTTGTTCTATTGGATGGTATAATAAGCTTCTCTTATTAAAAATTTCCATGTGCTCCAAAGATTTATTTCTCTGTTGCTCATATATGTGAAAACTAGCTGAGCGAAAGTGGTGTACTTTTCCCCTTAAAACGTTCGAAAACGATAGAAGGAATGGTCTTATTCGAAAAATTCTTAGCCTATGTTTGTTCTGGAGATTAGATGAATTTTTGTGCCAAATTTCGTGACGATCTGTTACGTGGTTCTTAAGTTTTTGCGTCCTATACAGACAAACAGAAGTCGCCTTTTATGTATATAGATAGACAAAATTTTGAAATACAAAACATCATTATAAGTACAAATTCTGAAAACAGTCACATTTTATAAGGCTTTTTAATGTTGAAAAAATAAAATAAATTAATATTATTTTACTTGGAATTTCAGAACTCATTTAAAACCGAACAATCAGTGGAAATTTTTTAAAGGCTTTCAGACATAACTCATTCACATTTTTTTCACATAAACAACGTGGAAACTTTAACTAAAACAAACAAGATAAAAATCTCAGACGATAATTATTCTGGTGCGTAACGATATTTTTTGTAACCAAATGTGATCATCCATGACGTCATATATCTCAGTGAAGTCTTCAGGACGAAACAGGCCGTTCAACCCTCACCTTGATACAGGTAGAAACAGAGAAAGGCTCCTAAAGGCATGATGGCCGGAGGGCTGGTTGCTTAAGAATTTTTGTTAGATTTTTCATCGATTATTTTTTTAATGTCTTGTAAATAAATTTGTTTGAAATAATTATAGGCAGGGTTTTTGTGCCTATATTAAATAGCAAGGTTTAGTAATTTGAAAAGAATATTTTTTTGAGCTACGAGTGCCAAAAAATTTTTTTTTTAAAAGAGAGGAATAGTTGAGTTTTCATCTATTTCTTTTATGTATGTCCCGTAAATGCATATGTTTAGAATAATGGGGAAGGGTTTAGTGCAGCTATTAAATCGCTCTAGTTAATAGTTAGGAATCGTAATTGCACAGTTTAAAATTTTGAAAGGATTTTTTTGTGAGTCACGACAGTGGCTGTACGTACTAAAAGGAAAGGAATAGTGGAGTTTTCATAGATTTTTTATGCCCCGTAATATTCCATGAATAAATTTGAATAATTGAAGAAAGGGTTTCATTGCCTATATTAAATCGTTTATTTTATCGTTTTTATTGTATTTTTTTATTACCTATATATTAAAGTTCAAAGAATTGAAAAGAATATTATTTCTTTTATTGTGAGCCACGACAATATAGATTTAAAAAAGATAAGAATAGTCGAGTTTTTATCATTTTTTATCTATTCCTATAAATGAATGTATTTAAAATAATTGAAGGACGGGCTTCAGTACGTATACTTAATCCTAAAGTTTAACAAATTGAAAAGAATATTTTTTATGGACCCTAGAAAGTGCCGAAAATATGCTTTTTAAGAAAGAGGAAATAGTCGTGTTTGCTGCAATTTTTATGTCTTTAAAATTAATATATTTTGAATGATTAAAGGAAGGATTTGATTATCTGTATTAAATCCTCAAGTTTTACAAATGGGATTTTTTTTATAAGTCACGATAACCGGCAAAACGTACTTTTTATAATGAAAGGAACAGTTCACATATCAAATGAACCAGCCGGTAATCAATTTTTTTTCGAGGCTTGAAAAGAAATTTTCTGAGCTTTGTATGCATTTATTTTCGTATGTTATTAACGGCTTATACATTAACGCGGTACTCTTTGTATGTTTTTTTATTTTGAAAAGTACCGTGAAATGTCTATTATACTGACATGAATAAAATGTGCTTAATTTCTTGAAATCATGCGTAAAACTCCCATTCAGGCACCAGTGCGTAAAAGTAGATTACATACATTTTATTGATGGCGAAATTTTTATGAAGATTTTTCAGGGAAAAAATATTTCCGTATAGAGCATTCTTTAGGTTTTAGCATATTTTCTTGTTTCATTTTATAACAGAGAATAAAATAAAAGGAACAAATTACAACATGCATCTATATCATAATGCAAATTAAATACTCATGCAACATTTTCAATAAAATAAATCCAAATTACCTTATCATTGTATTTACATTATTTTTTTAATAATGTTTTAATCTTCGGATGTTCATGAATTCGACATATATAACACAATTAAATTGTACTCCCAAAGTCCCAAATTTAATTTGCCAACTAAAACTTTGTTAAGTTAAGTTTAAGAATATTTCATTAGGCAGAATCTTTCCGAAGCAACGATCCTGAAAATGGTTTTTCTTACTAAGCTTCCATATGTAACACTGTGCTAGTTTACTGTTTTGCAGTGAAAACTGTTAAATGAATTTGCAAGACCAAAATACACAGTAAGAAAAAAAATAATTAGAAAACAGAACGTTTTTGATACTTTACTGCAGAAAATATCTGTTTTCGAAGACTACTGTAGTTGACGGTAAAATTACTCTTACAAAACTAATCTCAATTAACCGGAAGGTGTATTAACTCGGTAAATAGATAATAATCTGAAACCACATTGATTTAGGTTCAAAATTTTGCTTCATGCAAACGTTTCGTACAGATGAAATATGTGGTTATCGGTATAAATTTATGGTTATAATTAATATTATCGCACATAGTATTGTTACTGTTACATTTATACTTCCAATTTAAGTCATCTTTTAAATTGCCATTCATATATTTCAGCCACACCACAAGGGCACTCAACTATGCGAGGTAAAATATAGTTCATCAGACCACCAAAGATCTAGAAATAATTTTTTTTAACCATTTGTAAGCTTTACACATCTTCCACTATGCAAAATAATTCGTATATTACAGGAATTAGTAACTTTTGTAGATTTTTCATTGAACTCAATGAAAATGCTCCTGCAACATTAATAGCAGTGCCTTTTTTTGTGTTTAATTTCACTATCATGACATTACACTCCGTGCCTTGGGTTAAAAACAAATAGTAAAAAGGCAAGGGGAAATGCGCGATTTGCCCGTTAGTTGCAAACTCTTGTAAGGTAATATTTACATTCAAAATGATCTTAATACAATTTAACCAAAATACTCTTTTCATTCTGATAAAATTGCGAAATTGTCTCTAAAATATTCAAATCTGTTGGACCGTAAATGAAATTAATGCTTTACACATGTTTTCTGGATGGATTCACAAATAATTTATGTAACTCTTTGCATCCGCGGAAGGATCTTTTCCATAGCATATTTCTATTTACCCAACTTAGGTTGGCAAGGAGTGTAGAAGTTATCGTGACTCTTATCCAAAGCTTAAAAAAGTTAATTTAAAGTTATTATATTTATTGCAGGATAAATTTATCTTCCTAACCAGTTAAACCAAGTGATTTTAATTGCATTGAATTCAACCTCACACTCGTGCAAGTCTAGTTATAAAGGTATATTGTGAAAATATTATTCTTAAATGATTGATGGTTCTTCAAACGAGTTGGTTTTGAAACGTCAGAATCCGACAGAACCAGAATGATAGCTTCGTAGGTAGATTGTAAAGTTAATCGGTCAAGTGAAAAGAGGTGAAATAGATTTGACAGATGTGTCCTTCAAAAAAGTATCCCGTTTTGATTTGGAGAAACGCGCAAAATACTCATGATGGACATCATGACTAAATGGAGAAAAACACAGTAATTTAACTTATCGTTTCAGAAAAGTGAAAAGTCACACCAAAGAAAATTTCTAATTTCAATTAAAATGCTTTTTACTTGCATCGTGATTATTGTAAGAAAATTCGAGACATTTTAAAAATTAATTACCATGAAAAGTTTATATTTTTGGAAGAATATATATCTTGAAGCGCGTAACTTGAAAAATTATGACTAAATTTTAATTTCACTTTATTTATTTTCCTTTGTATAGTAACTTTTATTCATGAAATAATTCCAGATTTCTACTTTAAAATTATCTTACATACTTCAAATCTATTTCATGAGCGATTAAAATTAAACAATAGAAAGCTTCAGGAATGTGTACAATGTACATCAATTCTGTATGTTTTTTTTCTTCTTTAATGTAGAATGCGCTTTTCTACAGTAAATTCCAAAGCAGTTCGACCATTGTGTAGTAAAATTGTTTATGATGCTATAAGTAATTTCACCATTTATATACCTAGCGTATAATTTTACAACTTGTTATTTAAAAAAACAACAACAAGAAAATTAAATCTGATCTGCATTCTAATTCTAAATATATGATAGAAAATGCGAAAACCCATACCTATATAAGTATATACCGAAGAGCAATAAAATGAATATCATTTACATTATGATAAACTTACCTTGTATGATAGTAAGGTACCGAATTTTAATAGCTTTTAAGAAAAGAGTGTCAGATGAAGAAGCAAAAACATTTTCCAATGCTATTTGTTTATGTTTAAGATGCTATTTATTTAATGCTATTTATTGCGTTTATTAATGCTATTTATTTATGTTTAAGATGCTATTTATTTAATGCTATTTATTGTGTTTATTAATGCTATTTATTTATGTTTAAGATGCTATTTATTTAATGCTGTTTATTATGCTTATTAATGCTATTTATTATGCTTATTAATGCTATTTATTTATGTTTAAGAAGCTACTTTTTTAATTCTATTTATTATGTTTATTAATGCTATTTATTTATGTTTCAGATAGCTTCAACTGATTTCAATTTAAATTCAAAAGGGGAAAAAACACTACCTCCTTAAAACAATTCAGTTTACTGAAGTATTTTTTGTTTGTCATTACTCTTAGTGAAAGGAAAATTTCGAGCAATTTGCTAATCAAAGTGTGTGTGGCCCATTGGTTTTCGAGCAATTCGCAGTGTAGTAAAGAAAAACTTTTGAATTTCGCGCGATCTTATAAATCTTCAAGATAGGGATTCTTATTCATTGCATCACTGGATAAAATAACTGGCAATAGAAGAAAAATGTAGTTCTTATGTATTGAGTTTTTCTGAATAGGTTTCAAAAGGCTTTGATTGGGCGATTCGGTATCGTTTGGTGGTCGTGTGCGCAATTTTGTTCGATTTTGAAATAGAATGTTTTCTTTCATTCATCAAATATGCTTGCGATATCTTCTCCTTTGAATCTGATTTCCGTGAGGGTAATTTAGCTCGATTTTGAAATAGAATGTTTTCTTTCATTCATCAAATGTGTGCTTGCGGTACATTCTCCATTGAATCTGATACAGAAGAGTCCTATTTTTTTTCTCTTCTTCTGTCGTGGTAAAAGGCCAAGGACCTCGATTGGAAGTCGTCAACCTTGAACTTGCAATGTCTCCTAGGCAAAGGGCCTCCTATCTCGGGTGTGATGGCTCGCAGCGAGAGTCGTGATCCTGCATGGCTAATTGCCGGCTATTGATTTAAGGCGAGTTCAGTGAGTGCGCGCCGGCACTGTAGGCTCTAACCCTACGCACACCGTTGACACCTATTGTATCATTTGGAAAGTGGGACGCCTCTTCATCGTTTAACCAAACAAAAGGGTTAGATTGAATAAACGTAGCACTAGAATTACACTAGGGCTATGTCAAACTAAAGGGAAGATATCGGGAAATAAAAAAATTGTGTTTGCTTCTTAAACCATAACTGAGGATATGAGAAAGCACCCCAACAGTTCTTAAAAATAATATTTTTCAGTCTTTTATCTGTATAATTATTTGACTCTATAATTCGATATCTCGTTACAACGGGCATGTTTCAGGCTTTGAGTGGCAACAGAAATGCAGAATAAAAATAAATTCTTTCTCAGTCCTGATTGGTAAATTAATGCCACATGCTAACAGAACCCCAATCGAAGCGAGTGCAGAAATTAAAGCTGGAAGGCCAATTATATTAAATGAGTTTTACTTGATATACACTTCCCCACTTTTAAGCATATCTGTCAATAATGAGTTAAGGTAAAGAACCTTATAGGAGTGCTATAAGACCCCATTCCAAAAAATTTCCATTTTCACTTATGGATTAGCATCAAATTATTAATCTAATGCGCACAAGGACGATGGCCTATAAGCAGGGCCTGCTCTTCCATAAGGCCTGTTAGGCCCGGGCCCCTAAATTGAAGTTTCTATTATGCTAAATATCCCCAAAAAATCAGTTAACTAAAAAAAATTTGGATACTCCACTTTGTTTTTTGCTCAATTTCAAGTGAGTAATTGACCCAACGCTATTGTTTTGGTCGATGTTCGTAAGGAAGCCTATAAAATTGTAGCAAATATTTTATAAAATGAGTCATGTAGCACCATCATTATTGGAAATCATACATAAAATTTTCCGTAAAGGGGCCCACAAAATAGGTTGTGCCTATAGTCTGAGATTTCCTAGAAAAAGCAATGCCTATAAGTAAGGGTAACTACACTTTTTTGAAAATTTAATTCCAGACACTTGGTATTAAATTTAAATTGGAGAATGGGAGGGGGGTACAAAAGTTATTCAACAATTAAGTTAAAGATTCTGATCAAGAGAAAGAAGTTAAAAAGATTTACACTCTGTTACCTTCTTGACACTGCTACAACTTTAGCATAAAACATATTTTAAAGATGCACTGTTATTTTAAAATAATAAAAAATATTTAAGCTATTAAGTAATAGTTCCATTCAGAAAATGTCAGATAATCTTTTGCTACAGAGTATAACAAATATAAAAAGCTAGACAAAGTTTTAAAAATAAACACAAATAACAATGTAATCATTTTATTTTCTACATATCTAAAGTAACTTTACACATCCTCAACTAATATCTGTTCTTTACTTTTCCTATAAACACAATATAAAGCTGTGTTCAACCTGACTTTTTAATTATGCATAAATCGGTTTCCCATAACCAAATTATTAAATAAAATAAAAATCAATACTGAAATACATAAATGTCACATGATTATTCAGAAAATCTAACAGCGTGTTCAAACATTGCAAATAAAAATTATCACAAAAATGCATGCCTTTTAAAATCACGTAAACAGCTGCTCCAGCAAAATATACAAAACTCAATAATCCAAAGACAAAACATACAAAGAAAATTTTAAATTGCTAATTCAAAGAGGAAAAATCTATTTTGTGGGAGGTATGTTTTTTTTTTTAAGTTAGTCCACCATATCTTTTAAGCCAACATAAATTTACAAATATAAAAATAAAAAAACACTTACTTTGAAATTTTAATTTATAAGACAAAAATTTCTAGTTAATATTCAGTACATTGAGCTCAATTGTTAAAGGTGCAATGTATTTTATTTTATTCATATGTATTTAAGCAAAGCTTTTGTAAATTTTTTTAGAAAATAAGATGATTAAAAATTTACTTTTTCACAACCACACACTAAGAGACTTTTCACATTTCTTAAGGTTTTTAACAACAAAAGAGTTGCATTCAAGTAAAAACAATCTAGTATAGTTGTTATCAATAGCAAAAAAGGCATTTTAAATTTTAGGAGAAGAAAGAAGTGGTAAAAAAAGTACAACTAAAACAACAATTCCAGTAAAGACGGTATAAAGGAATAATAAAAGTGTAAACTATAAATTTTGCAGAAAGAAACCTAATTAAAAGATATTGATGCATGTTACTACATGTAAAAACAGTTTTATTTTTATTTGCAATGGAAATTCAAAAGCCACACGTTGGATTTGTATAGCTCTTCAAAAATAGTGTTTTCATAAATTGCAATTAGTTAAAATTTGAGCAAATTTTTATTGCTATATAAATCTAGATACAGCACCATGCATTAAATAATATTATAAGCAGCATTTAAAAATGCAAGATGTAATTTCATAAAAATGTCCATTGATTTTATTTAAAAAATATTTTCTTAAGTTCTTGCAGTAATTTACAATTAACAGATTTTGATTATGCATTTTTTTTCGTTAAATGATCTAACTTTAAAAGTAAAAATAATGAAATTTTTACATCACTAATCACACAAAATGCGAAACAACATTACATATTTCAATGAGTTAGGTACAACATCAAATAATTTTTAAAAAGGGAATAAACTTTTAAGCATTGATTGAAAAAACAAATTAAATTTTTTCTTGTATTCAATAAAATGTATCGTTAATTTTCAAACATTTCAAAACTAATTTAACAATTTCGAAGTTCCCAAATGTGCATCACAACTCCAGGGGGCCTTTTGGGGAAAAAAAAACAGTTATTCGTCGCTTGTGTTTTTAAACATTAATGGAATTTTGTCTAATAAAATAAAACTGTACAATATCATTACTTTTTAACACATATATTTTAACATAAGATTCTGCTTAATGCATGCAGAAACAAAATATTAAAGCATTGAAGGGATTGTACAAACTATGATTTGAAAATATCCAAGAATATTATTTAATAAATATAAAGTATGAATAGAAAACAGAATTTAAGGTTAAAAAAAAAAACATTTCAGCAACAACAAAAATTAAACAAAGTAAAGATTTTAGTGGTTACATGTGAATTTGTTTTCCCATATTTAACAGTTTAGAATCACAGATAAATCTCCAAAGACTTATGGTCCCAGGATAATTTTTCAAAGCAACAATTTTTTTTTCTCATAAAACTTTAACAACCTTCAACTTTTAAACACTTTTTATTAACACATAGCGTGTGCATTATTAAAAATATTAAAACTTGGAACTTTTTAGCTGCCAAAGTGTAAATGGATTCAATAAATCGGCAACTGTCCTTAGAACATCAAATATTTTTTAAGCATAGATGTACCTTTTGTAATAAGCTTCACCCAAGTAGTACAATTCTCAGAAAAGATCTGCAGCGTGATCAAAGGCCATCAAAATTTGTCTGTGGTTCCAAGAATGTTGAAATTTGCGCTAATTTCAGTTTTAGTATATGAGCTTCATAATAGAATTGCCAGATTTACAGTTTTAGGATAGTCAGAGTTTTCCAGGTATAGGATGGACAAAAATTTATAGAATTGATGGAGTTTTTGATTTTTTAGAATCACCGGAGATCCCCCATTTTAACATAGGCATTTATAGAATTGCAGGAATTTTGCGTTTGTAAAATTGCCCAAGTTTTACGATTTTAGAAATGGTTGAGTTTTTCAATTTTTGGATAATCGACTGAGAATTTGCCATAAATTTTCAAGCTCAAAATCAATTTGCAGCGTTCACTGTGCCTTTCCTGCTACTGGGAGGTCCTTATTAAAAAATAGTGAGCTATAAACCTAAAATATTTACATCACACCAAAAGATCTTGCCAATCTCAATCAACTTAACAAAAACTCACACTATTTTCTTATATTGATAGTTTGTATAAAGCCAATATCTACTTTTGTAGCAATTCTATGGGATTTTTTTAAAAAAAAAGTTTCATAGGAAATATGAATTTTGTAGTTCCTCACTTAAAACTCATGTAGCAAATATTGTTTTAGCTTAGTCCATTAGTAGTCTGCCGAGTAGAGATTAGCAAGATTTTATTTAATTTTTTGATTTATTATTAATATTTCAAAGAGCTACTAAAGGACATTTTTCTTCTTGAAGCATGTTAAAACAGCCTTTGAATTGAAGAGATTATCAAGATAATAAAGGAATTTTTGATATTAGGTATAATGATAAAAATGAAATGTAATCACATTTAGCTGTAGAGTACAGTCTTCAAATAAAGAGAAATAAGCTTTAAAATTAAAAAATTAATACATTTTCTATTTTGAAAATGTTTTTAAATATAGAGAAGCATCCCCTACCATGCACGTACAACAACAACATGACATCACCTACATTTTAATTATATTACCACTTACATAAGTTCTACAGTATTAAATTTAACATTACCATATAATTTTATAACATAACAATTTTATAAGAGTTTTCAAAAATCATTACACTACTTTTGAACATTGTGATTAAAACACACACAATCAATTGTAAACACAGAGGGACATTTAAAGATAAGTCTAGATGGACAGTTAGAACAAAATTATAATAAAATACAAGATCATAAAGACAAACATAGATATCACAAAGTGCAAATTAGCAACACAAAGTTTTTTGTAGCTCAACACCAACAAACCTAGCAGTCAAACAGTGCCAGTTAAATGAAAAATGGTAAAAGAACAAGTCACAACATAAATCTGTCAAGGTAATACTGATAGTATGTGTCTTACTTGAATAAAAGAGCTTAAGCACAAGGGGGAAAACCCAAGTCTGAAATATTTCTTAAACCAAAATAGGTCATGGGCAGCATAGTTTATTGATTACTGAATCGGTCAATGTTTAAAAAATTTCAGGTATAAATTTTATAATTTTTCAAATCCACAATAGAATCCAGAAAAAATAACATTGCATTACTTTTGGTATCTTATCAATTGCTTTACAATTATTATTCTAGATGACATAACTAAATATTACAAGATAAAATTGTAAAATTATAATACATGCCCAAAACTTTACAGTTATGATAAGCAAAGCATAGTTTTCTTAAAAACAAAATGCATTTGAACTAGCATTCTCAATTTCAATGAATGAAATCTAACCAATAAAATTTAATAACCAATAAAAAATATTTAAAAACTATAACCCAGAAAAAAAAAGGTATCTACAAAGAGATTGCATATAGTGTTTCAAAATATAAAATTTACAGTGTTATTATGTTGACAAAAACTTCTAATTTTACTCAAATAGTAAAGGATAATTATTTTATAATAAGAGACCAGTAAAAGAACTTAAAAAGCTTACTAATTTTTTTTTATCAAGATAAAAACAAAAGTACTGAAGATCCACATTTCATTAAAAATTAATATTGTTTTGAATGATTAAATACTTCTAAGATTATAAAACTAAGTCAAACAAAGATATTTAATCTTAAAGCATGCTTTTTTCTAAGATAAAGATTTTATATATATAAAGTACTTATACACTCACTTTTAGTTAATTAAATTATAATTTGGGCTACTTGGGTTAATTCCTTTGAAAGTAAAGCAATGCACGACCTAATAATTGAATTATTCACATTCTAAAACAGGCAAAAACTAGTTAGATGCTCAAAACTTCAGATAAAGTAATAAAAAAAGCTGCCAAAAGTTTCTTAGCAAATAATTTATTATGGTATGTAAGATAACTAATAGATTAATCTTTTACAAACCTATTTAAAGTCTAAGTGTATATGAAAATTTTAATAAAAACTACTTAAGAAAGCATCTTAGTTTAAAAACATTAGTATTAATTGTATATACTATGCACCACGACTGACTACATTCACACGTATCATAATACAATTAAATAAATTTAAAAAGTACCCAACTAAATGTAGAGCATGTAAAATAGCTCTATATTTGTACAAATAATGTATATATTTTATAGATTCATACATGTAAGAATTTTCAAGTAAAATTGCAGGCAAGAACATGCATGCATCTGAGCATTTATATAAGGTTTTTTGTTTGTTTTAGTTCAATATCACTAAACTGCACAAAAGTGCAGGTCCAACAATAAATTGCAATAAAAATTATTATAGTGATCCGCTAGGAACCCACAAAGCTTTACTTTGTTCTTCTTCTACACAGGATTTTACTTGAGTGCACATGTACGTCAAATTGGAACCAGGTATAACAGCTGAAATATAACAGTTATTAACATATTAAATTGTTTTACTAATTATATAACATGGTTAAAATTATTAATAGTATTTAATTAAAAAAGTATATATTATAAAAACTAGAGGATGTGTACACGATTTTCTTGATCTTTTATAATAGGTAATTGAAAGTAAAAAAGCACTTGCTTTACTTCAAAATAGTTGGTAACCGAAATCTAGTTAAAAGGCCTAATTTTAAATATTTCATTACAAAGCCATGGTACTCTGAGTTTCATAAGTTCTTAACAATTAAAATAAAAATGTTCTATTTATTTTTAATTCAAAATTATTTTCATTTTTACCCTTCAAACAAGACTATTGAACATGTACAATAACATGTATAATTTATAAAAATTCCAAATGTTGCCATAACAATTAAAAGAGAAATTTCCTGATTTGCTTAAACTTACCATTAATCAATTGCTTATATTCACTCTCAATTTTCAACGCATGTTCAAACATCTCTTTTGCAGCCTTTGTGGTTACTTTTTCCTGGAGATATCTGGAGTCCTTAACTTCCCTACAAGCAAAAAGTACACATGACAATTTAATTAAACAAAACAAAATTAAAATTGAAAAGAATAGTTGACAAAAATATATTTGTTTAATCTTACCTAATCTGTTTTGTTGATTTATACTTTAAAAATATGACTATGGGGTAGATCATGCACTGATTTAAACGCTCAACTGCCGAAAGACTACAATCCAATAAAGCATGACAATTCTAAAAGAAAGTATAAAATTGTTAGATCAAATATCATCAATAATAAAATTGAAAAACTCTCACTTAGAACTGATTCCACACAAGTCAAGTGTTGAAAAAAGAGCAGCATTTATTTCTATATTGAGCTTTTAAATGTCAAAATAAAATCTATTTTTCGTTACATATTCTAAAATAATTAATTATTGTTTGCCAAGTTTATTTGTATTTATTTGAATTAATATGCAAATATTGCTAACACTGAAAAATAAATAAAACATTTTATAGCTATCAACATACTAAATTGAAACTATCCATCTCATCACCTTCAAAACCTAAATAAAAAAATATTTTAAAATATCATTTAAATAACCATAAAAAATTGCCCAAAAGAATAATTAGAATAGAAACACCATTATTCATTAATAAATGCTTAAATATAAATGAAAATTACGTCTTTTTTAAAATTAAAAAAATAACCCCCTTCACCACGTTCTTAACAAATATTAGGATGAACAATCAAAGAATCTCTTTGTTACAGACATGTTTTGTTCCTTTTTTGACAAGTACAACAAAATCAAAATATAAAATTTGAATTGTCTAAGAACCTTTTCGTAAATATTAAGAAAATTTTGGTTATTTAGGGAAAGGGCTTTTCAGGGGTACCAAAAGAGTTTTAGCACAATAGACCAATGGTCAAAGTGCTTGGCCATAATGGGCTGCCCCAATTCAAGTCGTAAGTCATAAGGGATATACATATACAGGTGCATGGTTGCCACACTTTTTGGAGAAAAAAAAATCAAGGACTATTTAAGGATTTTTCAAGGATATATTTCTCTTTTTTCAAGGACTGTATATTCGAACATGGACTACTAAATCTCACGATAGTTTAAAAAAATTATTTAGAAAATGAATAAGAACTCCCAAATGAACTGAAACATGTGTTATAAAATAACCATTAAGTTATTAAAAAATCCATCTAACATCACTTGCTCTGCCTTCTAGGATTATACATAAACAATAAATCAAAAATTACAATAGGAACCGATTCACATTGAAAAAGTGTTTTTAATGAAGAAAAAATTTGAAAATTTTGAAAAGATATTTGAAGACTTCTGTTTATATTTGACAACACAATTAAAGAAAACTCAACCAAGTTATCTCTAAGCAAATGAATTAAGGGCTTTTCAAGCAAGGTAGGTAATGTTTTTCAAGCACTTTCAAGACCTTGAAAATCAATGTATTTTTTTCAAGCACTTTCAAGGACCGTGGCAACCCTGCAGGTGAGAGCCCCGTGTACAATTCCACACGTCTACTCACTTTATCACAGAGTTGTTTGATAGCAGCGACAGTGGTGCACTCAAAGTGGTTCCCCCTCCGCCGGAAGTCGACAAACTTGAGCTCCTGCAGGCCCCTCTCCATCATGGAGAGGGACCCCTTCATCTTCTCGGGGACGCACCTCATGAAGATGGGGAAGTCGTGCTCCAGCTGGTCCACAACCGCGTCCATCAGGGGACCCACGATGATGACAGGGCGAAGGGACTCGTCTGAAAGATATTCATGGGTTAACTGTGTGTGGCGACTTGCAATGGCTGTCTAAATAGAATGTTACTCAAGTGCATTAAAACTTGTCAACCAACAACAACACTTTCTGATCCTTTTACAGTGCATTTAAGTGAAAGGTGGCAGCGGAAGTAGGGTGTTGCTAACCTCTGGTATGGTTGATGGATCCCGTTGGCGTTTCCTGTGATACAATGTCTTACTTCTTCCTGCTATTTGTAACTATATTATTTGAACACAAAATTTAATAATTTTCATTGGTGTGCAAGGCAAAAATTTTATCAACTAGGCTCTCCACGTTAAAGGTATTTACAATTCCTGTGCTGACCCTTAATCCAGCCCGAAAAATTCGAACTACTCACAGTGCTGCTTCTCCACCCTTTGATATGTCAGAGGCATGGGATCCTCTCCTAGGTTCCCAGACTCACTGCAGCTGTTAATGGAGACATCAGAGAATGACGCCAGCTCCATGGAGTTGTGGCAGTGGTGTTTGGAAAAAACTCCAACAAGCAGCTGTGGACCCCGTTCTGTCACCAATTATTCACAAATCATTCGTATTTGGAAACAGCACCGAACGTAAAGTAAACAAAACCAAAAAAATTGCTCTTGCGCATGCGTAACTCGCAGGGTACCGACTTAACCCTCACAAATCGGTGAATGAATATTTCAACCTAGGGCTTCGGCAAATTGGGAGTTAAGTTGAGCAGTGAATACGGTTTTCCCCAAACAATGGGTTAGGACCGTTTTTTTGTTGTTGCTTAACTCCGAGTAGAAAAAAAGAGGCGAATAAGGGCATTAAAGGTATTTACAGTAACTGTGCTACCCCCAATCCAGCCCAAAAAAGTCCAAACTACTCACAGTGCTGCTTCTCCACCCTTTGATACGTCAGAGGCATAGGATCCTCTCCTAGGATCCCAGAATCGCTGCAGCTGTTAATCGAGACATCAGAGAATGACGCCAGCTCCTTGGAGTCCCTGGAGTTGGAGCGGTGGTGGCGCTTGCGGCGGAAAAAGCTCCGGCGAGCCGCCGTGGAGCCCCTTCTGCCACCTTCGCTGCTTTCAAGGTCGCCTAGGCTTCGTTTCATCAGGAGTTCTTCTTCCACTCTGGAAATAAAGAGGGTTACGGTTTAACATATGATGTTTGGTTACACACTTTAGCCTCCCCAGTGGCGCAATCGTTAGGATGCTAGCCTTTGGAGCTGCTGGAGTCAGGTTCAAATCCTGGTCAGGCACAGATGTTTGTGACTGTCAATAAATGTTATTTGTCTATGTGTTTGTGTCGTCTCTTTCTTCGTGTGTCTCTTGTGGTTGTGTCAGTTCTAGGGTTCAGTACAATAGACTTAAAGTCACAGTGCTTGGCGATCTTGCCCCCCACAGAGAAAGTCATAAGTCATTGGTTACATACTTAAATGTATAATTGCATGCTTGCAAACTTTGGCTCTAGTGTGACATTATTTTAACCCTATATGGGATAAACAAATTAGCTTAAGTGTAAATTTGCTTTTACTGCAAGACATTTAAATTTACATTTTTAACTGAAAATTTAATTTCTTACACATTTTAATGTATGTTTCTGCAATTGATGGTGAGAAATGGCTCCTCCACACTTTTAAATTTTAAAATTGAATAAAATTATTAAATTCATAAATTTTTAAAAATTATGTCTGCTGCTGGAAAACGTAACCTGACAGCCAGGAGATAGGTTTTACATCTGTATACCTCAGAGCGTTAATACATGATCAGTTACACATTTAAATGAGTAATTGCAAACATGCCAACTGTACCTTTACTGTGACGTTAATTTAACCAACCTATACCAACTACCTGAATTTTACTTGGTAATAAACATTTTATGGGTGCCAAGAAAAAGTGTGATGGTTCCCTCCTCTAAAAATCCAGCAATGGGAACATAAGACATGGGAATTTCGAAAATCGTTAAACAAATAATGTATTGGTGGGGTAAATCCGGAGAGTTGGCAGGTCTGTACTTGGAAGGAAGGAATAGATACGCAAGGGGAAAAAAAGATATGTAGGGTCAAGTGGGGTAAGTGTGATAAACAGCTCTTGTAACTTTGGAAATCATTCTAAAAATCTGAAAGTTTGCTATATAACATTAGACCACTTATAATTAAACTAAAAAGAAATATTGACCTTATTTTTTGTTTAAAGAAAGTTTTGAGCTTTTGAATTTAAGTGCAACTGTCTTCTTTAACACACTTACCCCTATGTGGGGTAAGTGTGATAAACAGCAATGGATTTTGAAATGCAAATTTTGTACACTTAAAATTGGAATTCAAACATATAATTTTTTTTCTACATGTGTATGTTTCTTATAATAATTCACTACCAATTTTAGGATTTGGAATGTACTTGAAGCAGAGAACGAATTTTCTTAATGAAAAATGCAGAAACCCTATCACACTTACCCCACTTGACCCTAATGTATATGAAGTATAAATTGGAAAATAAAAACCTGAAAATTCATAAGTAACCTAAGAGTGAATACAATACAAATTAAATTGCCTATGTCATAGTTTTGAAATACAAACAATTACCTAGATTTATTAGGGCGGTTGAAAATGGAAATAATTATTATACAAGTGGGATCAAAGAAAAGTCAAAAGTAAATGAAACAAAATTCATAAGAATAATAATCTCTTTGTTTCAAATACTTAGCTTCAATAGAGTTCACATGCTTCAATGATCTGGATCACCAAATTTTGTTGTTGCATAATGTTCCATAAGAATAACAATATCGAATCATGCCATTATTGTGCAAATCCTTATTTAGAACAGATCATGTGAAAACACCGCTGAACCAATTGGCAAGTTGTACTTTAAAAATCAAACAAACTTTGCTCAGGGCAGAACAGTTGGCAACTTTCCTAATGGTAAATCTATCATATCCCGTTAACGACTGCTATAGCACAATAATACTTACTTGTACTTGCTTGGAATAAAGCCACACTTGATCTTCTCTCCTTCCTCATCAACCAGCCATGCCTGCCATAACCCAGGGACCCCATTATACATGGTGTTGTCAACATACAAGATGTCGTCTTTCTGGAATGCTAGAGAGCCATTCACGCTTAGCCGATCAAACATGGATCGAATATAAAAGGAGTCCCCTGGCTGATCTTGAATTTCTTGGTACCCTAAAATGGACATTTTAAAAATGAATTTCATGATTGAATTTTGAGATGGTATTTGAATTAATTGGTTTCAATACATATTTGAAAATATATAATTAGATGGCATAATGTGTTGCCATATCCAGCTATCAATTGTTTGGGTTAGGTAGCATTCAAACTAAGATTTTGAATCTTGTTAACTATGGAACGGCCAAAACTAACATTTAGAAAAATGGTGGAAGATGTGAGGAACCCGGCTGGATGGGCAAGCTGGTCAGAAGCAAGAGCTGCTACACAAAATTGCAAGAGTTGGCATAAAAAACTTAAGGCCTTATGTGACACAGGGCACGAAGAGGACTAAGTAAGTAATTATGGAATTGGTAACATTGAATAGAAAGTATTAATATTCTATTTCAAAAATGCATATAGATAATAAACTTTCAATAAGAGGGATTTCTAAATAAGCACGATGTACAGCCTCAGAAAACTAAGTGAAGTAGATTATGTTGGCTTCTTTATTACGTGGTATAACCTAGGTAAGCTCTAAATGAAACGTTAAAATTGGTCAAAATAAATAAAATTTAAATAACTTTGTCACACAGTATTTTAATACAAAAATAAACTTAAAATTAAAAACTCCAAACAGAAACTAACTTGCAAAAGCTTAACCATATTTGTCAATAAATCTGCTGAAAAGGATTTGTTTTAAATTTACACAGTAAGGTAAAGTTAACTTAGTGACAAGTCTGGCATTTTTCTCAAGAAAATGATTTGCCTACTTTCATAATTGTGAAGGGCCAATATTTTCACAGTATCAGCAGGCTTGGCCAGTTCATAGGCTGCTTCTTCGGCCGTGGCATGACGTAAATCAATTCCATTGTACTGAAATAACGTGGATAAAAAAATTATATTTATAGTTAGACAAACCAATTTTAGTAAAAAAGATCGTAAGAAAAATAATATTTAATTATTTTTCTGGATTTTATTTGAATAAAAGCAGTTATTTATTTATAAATGTATTAACTTAAAACTAACACATACTCAGCAATTTCACTTAAATTAGCAGATTTCATATAAAATTTGAACCCATCTTGATTAAAAGAATTTAAGGACTCTTTAGCATTACAGGGCTTTTTAGAAATGACTACAACAATTAAAATATTAAGAGGCTATTTAGGACTATGGAAAATCTAAAACGGAAGCCAATAGACTGATCCAGTTCAGATTATCTATGCAAAATAAGTCTAAAAACTAATTTAGAAATATTAAAAATGTAATAGGAATTATTCTGTAAAATACCTCTAAAATCTGATCTCCTGATCGCAAGCCATTGGAGCCTTGTGCAGGTGAATCATCCTGCAATGCATGTATAAAAATGCCAACTGCATTTCCTCCTAAGAGACTAATACCTAGGTTGGAGGTGGATTTTTTCAGAATTACAAGGCGAGGTTCGGATGTGGGGTTCTTGGAGCTCTTAGATCTCTTCTCTAATGTTAAGCTACAAAATCAGGAAAATAAATTAAGATTTGAGAATTATTAGAAAATCAAAATAATAATTACCACAGAAATGTATTCCTTAAAAAAAAAAACACTCAATGGTAAAATGGCCGACATGGAGTAAATTTCGAACAAAATAAAATACCATTTTAAACTTATAAGACAAAGTAAATCACTAGGAAGTAGTTATGTATTGATACATATTTGGATATGCTTAACTTAGTTTCTTTGCAATAAAACATTTAATATTAGTTTTGCAAATAAAACATAAATAATATTAAAATATTGATCATCTCTCCATATGCAAGGCAAAAACTGACATAGGCTAAAAGCATTTAGAAAGCAATTCATATCATATTTTTTTCCTATTACAAGTGCCCAACAAGTTCTTCATGTCAGAATATCTACAAATTACTCTATTCAATATTAAATATAATTAAATAAGTAGCAGTTTAAAATTAACAATTTGTGGAGGATACTTATTCTGTTAACCCAAATCTTAACAAGGAAATAAAACAGTGAAAAAACTACATTACATGGGGGAAGATTGTACAGTATAAAATTTAAATACAGATGGGTTGCATAAGATAAAAATTAGATACAAGGAAAGCCACAAAATCCCTCTCAATTGAGAAAAGCTACAAGGTATTAAAACAATGATTTTCCCCACAAGCCCTTTAAACACCAAAATTGATTTAAACAAAATGAAGAGTACACGGAAAAACCAATTGATTTTGTAGAGAAGTTTCCTTAGCAGGCCACTTTGGCGATGATAGCGAGTGATTGCCTAAACTTGTGTAAGGAAACCAGTTAATACCACAGAGATCATAGTTAAAGTTATAGAGCGGCAGATCATGTGACCTCCAAGGCTAACGACGGGATGCACAGTTAATGAAGCCCCCAATGAAGCCAGTGTTGTAGGTCACATGATCTTCCACTCTAATACTTTAACTACTATCTCTGTAGTTCCTAGCTACCAAGATTCAGGCGGCTGCCGATCCCGGCGCTTCAACCAAGCGAAGAAAAAAGAGAGAAACCTGTTTTCTGCCGCCAATGTCCGCCAAGTAGAAAGTTGGGGGCGTCCGCCTAATAAATCAATCGGTTCTTCCCGTGTACTCTTCAAATGTGTAACCATTTCCTTACCTATGGGCAGCTTTTTTCTTTGTAAGTGTGGAAGCAGCAGAGCTAGGGGAGCTAGCCATGTCATCATTGGAGGCTGTGGTTGACTTAGAGTGGCTGAGTTTGCGAGACAGAACAGGGGTTTCACAAGGGGAATGGAGACCGTCGCTTGAATCTTCGTTTTCAGGGACAACCTCACGAAATTCTGGCAGCGGGGAGAAAAAGGGGACTTTAGGTGAACTTATAGCTGACCGTTCTGTCAACTTTAAGATCAAACTGAGTAAAAATGTTTTGCGATGGTATAACTTAACTAAGCAAATCATAAAAACATAATAACAGAGGAAAAAAATTCCTATTATTCCCTTGATCTTAAACACTTGAAATTCCTTAAATTATAATATAAAGCATAAATAAAAATTAAAAAAATAAAATTAAAAACTTAGAAATAATACCTGAAGGATAACAAAATTTAATTTTTGTAAAAACCTTTTATTACTAAAATTTTAGCTATCATAAAATTGAAGAGTTTTTATGACTCATAAAACTTTGAGCAATGCTAAATTACTTTTTTTATCATAAATTTACACAACTTTTAAAGTATGCATTAAGAGAAGTATGAAAAGAAAAGGCATGTTTTTGATTTGTGCTAAAACGGTTTGACTGAACAATGTACATCAAGTAATATCTGTGCAATCAAATTTTATGAAGGAAAACATTACATTTAATTTAAATAAAGATATGTACAAAAACTTACTCTCAGGATTATATTGCACAAGCATCGTGATACTATCCATACACTGTCTCAGCACATTTGCAGCCAAACCATAGGTTGCACTTCGCATGTTGATGCCACAAACCTTGAAAATAAGAAGGATTTTATAGAGTAAATCTAAATAAAATAAATGAAAATGACATTAAATACAAAAGATATGATATAGTACCTCAAGAAGATGATCTCCAATTTGCAGGCCAGCTTGATCGGCAAGGGAGTTTTTGGTAACAGAAGACACAAATATTCCTCCGCCTTCACCACAGCTGATCTGGATACCTAATGGTTCTGAAGTTTTTTCAATGCAAATGCTTCTCAAGTCACCTGGTTTAGCACTATATAATGAAAAAACATTTTTATTATAGCTCTTAAATATAACTGATTTCTTAATCCAGCATTAAGTGAAAACTATCCAAGTATCCAGTGCAATTACTTAGAATTTGGTAGCTGGATATAGGAATTTTTTTACTTATTATAGCTTATGCACGACACTAGACTTTTCTTCTTTAAGAATTTTGAAAGTGAGAAGAAAGTACTCTGTACAGAATTGCCAACTGTATGTGGCCCTAGTGCAAAATTAATTCAACTGACTAACCTAAGGACTCCCCAGATTTAACTTGGTAAAAAACCTTTATTTCAGGATTCAAGGCACCAAAACAGTTAAAATTTTCTTCTTTCAAAAATACAGCAATTGGTATGACACCAAAAGTCATAAAGTAGTTGAAATTTAGTATTACTGGGTTAAATCCGGAGATTTGGCAGATCAGTCTGTATTATTTTAGACTCTAAAACTATTTCCCCGTCAGTGGCAGGTGCAATTAAATTATAAAATAAAAACATTTACACACAAAAAAATGAAATCAACACGAATCCCTTACATTCTCCCTCTGTAGTCATTCAACGCTTGAGATCCATCCGGATTCTGCCACTCAACAGTGAAAGGCGGTAGGGGACTGCTACGTTCCGACACAGAAGAAGCTTTTTCGATTGAGCTACTGGACACTTTCCCAGCCGAGGATTTCGATGTAACACTTGGATTAGACGGAATGCGGATTCTCTGGTTCCGCTTGGGGTATGTAAGCAATCCATCCGTCACAGATGGACTATAAGAATCTTCCCTGTATACGGTGTGGACGTGAGCGTGGGCAGGAACGACTCTTTTTGGAGTCTGGCAGGATGAGCCGTGGTGGTAGTGTTGCAAGTCGATACTTTGAGTCGGGGATGGATTCGAGTAGCTGTAGTGGGATGGACATGGTGAAGGGGACGGGCTGAAGCTGTGTCGACCACTGTCTTTCAGAGAATATCTAAGGAAATACAGAAGTATACTTAATTAGTAGTGACAATAAAGTAGGATGGTTGGAAAATGTTTCATAGAATGCATTAAAAAATATCTATAGGTCATAAAGTTAAAAATAAATAAATTAAATAATTACACTGTGAAGGGAGAAAGTATTGTTGAGTAGAAATTTGCTGATCGAAAATTTTGTTAGCATTGACACAAACCTCTAAAAATTTTGTCATAACTAAAAAACTTAATATTCTAATTTTTTTGGAAGGGAGGTTGACTGTCATATACTCAGTAATTAATGTTTTTTTAAAGGTGGCGGTACAATGAGGTGGGCCACACTATATGCCTATATCCTTAAACTACAAGTCATACAATGTGGCATGCAGTTCTTATATATCCTCTGCTTGCATAAAGTTATGTATTTGAGAATCTTTATAATTTTTTTTAAGAGAGTCTCCATAATGAAACCTGTGTTTTCATTGCATCTTAACTGTAGAAAAGCTAAAAATATGCTTATGGTAGAACATTGGAAGTATTGGCCACTTTAAAATTTAATCAATTGGTAGCTTATCAAAAATATTGAACTTAACTCAAAAAGTCAATTTAATACATTCACTTTTACTATCCGTCCAATATGTTAAAAAAAATAGTCTTGCCTCATGTGGTTCAGTTTAACCAGGAGTGAAGGAACTTATGACCACAAGATTATTGGCTTAAGTAGCTCGTACAAAAATTGCACATGGCTATAATGCGAAAAAATCTAGTTTGTTGGATTACGAAAACCACAGCCCAAGAACAAACGACCACAACACGAATAGAACAAGACTAGAGAAAATAAAAATTTCCAACCATACCTTCCATTGTCAGCATGGGAGTGGAAGGAGCGAGCATCAACCAGCATGGACTCTGTCACAGAGACACTGAGGAGCGAATCGCCACTTCTGGACGTGTAAACAGAAAGACCCGGGGGAGATGAATACCTGGAGGCGTTGGGCAGAGGCGACACCACAAGAGCATTACCATGGTTGCCAGTGGCATGGTTGTGTGGATGGTGGGAGTGTGTCATGCCGCGTTGCTCAGTGCCGATGGTGTAGAATGGGGTGCTGCTTCGGAGGAGGTTAGGGGTGATGACAGAGGCGGTGAGACTTGTAGGAACTGTGACAGGATACATGTGGCCAGAGTGGGCACTGATGGGCCTGTCGGGAGGGGAGAATGAGAGGGGTATGCTGTCCGAATGATTGAAGGAAGTCCTGCCATCCAGGCTCATGAGGTTTTTGCCACATTGGCTCGACACATTTGATTCGAGAGAGCTCAGACATTCGGAATCCGAAATCCCAAACAGCGCCGACCTCGGGCGGGTTCGGTTTCTGTTCTTGTAATACTCGAGCACGTCCTTGTTGGGATAAGCAGAAACAACCGAGTAATCCAGCAAAGACCCTGGGCTGGAGGTACCATTGTAGGACGGCGGTCTCATGTCGCTCAACTGCTCGTTGCTTTGACCAGATAAATTTGTCTTATGAGAGCTGCCTATGTCGGCAGAAGCGTATGAAGACCCTGAGCTAGAAGTTTGCACATTGCCAGCACTTGGCGAAATGATAGGAATACTAGATTTTTTCGAACAGTTCAGGGATGGATGTCCATGCTGGCAATCAACAAACACCGAAATTCTATCACTGTTCATGGTCACCGAGAGACGACTATTATTTTCATTATCACTGCAGTCGTCCATCAGGTGGCTCTTGCGAGATTCAGAAACTTGCGGGGGAGGGTTGTACAGACTAAACTGCTTATTAACGGTGGCAAGAGACTTCCTCTCCGATTTCTTCCGACCAGGGTACCTGGCCACAGTACCAGTCCCTACTTCGTTGTACTGGATGAGAGGACCTTTGTACTTAGGCCAGGTTCCCCCATTCTTCTCCTGCTTCTTTGAGCTTGAGCTTTCCTTGGCGGGTTTGCTGTGGATTTCTAGAACAGAGTCCAGTTCTGCGATGGGGTCATCTTCGTCATGTCCCAACAAGGGTGAATGAGTGTTTGTTGGACTTTTCTTCTCTTTGGATGAGCGCTTCTCACCAAATATCTTGTTGTAAGCTCGATCTAGGAGGGTGGGTTGCGAGGATGGGTAGCGAGTCCTATCATCTGAAGCTGCTTTCAGTCTTCTGGTGATGGGAGACAAGGGTGAATTCTCAGGGGACATTTTAGAATGTTCTACTTGAATACTGCCTGATTTTAGAGTTTTATCAGTTTCATGCTCATACAGAGAAGGTTTCTTAGGAGAGCTATGCATTCCATCTTTGTCAGGGGATGATGATGAAACACTTTCTCTCCCTAATTAAAAGAGAATAATGAATTAATTATAAAAATAAATCACAAATGATCAACAATTGAAAATTATCCATGAAAATTTTCAACCTAAATTCTTTTGAAAAAATTTGAAAATGAATTTCATAAAATTATGGAGCAACTTGTATGGAATTACGCAAACTTTTCTCTGAGCGGAAATAAAGCAATTTAAATGTTAATATATCTTTTAAATAAAATTTAAACAATAAAAATTCATGCTTATGCAAAACTAAATGAAAAAAAGTACAAGAATTTAAAAAGAAAAACACACCGTGGCCTCCTGAGCTGATTCCTTTCTTCTTATCAGTTCTCGATTCTGAGCTTGGATAATTGGAAAGAGAACTCGGGGGAGAACTGGGATACGGAATACACTTGGAAAGCTGCAGAGTTAATGTTGAACTATTTAACTCAAGCAAATCTCCAGCCCCTTTCACATTCTCAATTGATTTTCCATTGACCTACAAAGACATTGACATAGTTCTTAGTTCCTATGATATGATTTATACAACCTAGTTACTAGGCAAGCATACAACTAGTATTAAAACAAATATAAAAATATATTTATACAAAATTAGAATAATAGAATGATAACCAGTTATTATTTTAATTAAAGGCCATATTGAATATATAGACTTTAATGTTTTGACATTAAAGATTTGAAAATTAAAAGTATTACACTACAAAAAAATAACTTGATTAGCATGTAGCAATTAAAGACATAAAAAGTGAACTATTCACAATATCCACCATAAAGATGGCAAATTGTTAGCTCTTAGTGTGATGCGTAATCGCACGTGTAAGTCTGGCACAGGGCAGTTCAGTCAACCAGTCTTCAAGAGGTGTAAAGAAACGTTGCCAGTCTGTGACCTTGGTAGCGTAGTCTTCACGCTTCACTGAACATAGTTTCAACTTAGCTTCTCCATTCAGGGTCAGCAATGTCAAGGACATCAAATCGGAAACCTGTTTTTATTGGGGTTGAAATTTTGCTTGCAAGTAAAAAAATTACGGTCCCGTCATAAGCCGGTTTCTTCTAATATTTTCTTCAGAAGGCTCTAGCTTATTTCCTACCTCGACTTATACACGGGTTACCGATTTTGGAAGGATATTTCTTTAAAAAAAAGGGGGGGGATCGGGTTATATACGAGTATATACAGTATTTCAAATTGTGGCCACTTACAGCTAATAGTCTGTCCCCAACTGCAATTGATCCTTCACGTGCTGCAACTGAGCCAGGCGTAATTCTGCTGATGTACACTCCATTTTCCACTATGAGGCCATGGTGCTTACCATGGACGCTTAATATCACATTGTTCACTCCACGACTGTTAGTGGCTCTGCGTCTCTTCACAACCTAGGTTACAAATAATAATCAAATTTAAATGTTTTTTTTTATCCCATATGTTACAAGAAATTATAGACTGGTATTAGTATCAAATTCGATACTGCAAAATAAACTACTGAAAAGTCACTAACACTCTGAGGCATAAGCAAATTGCATGACGCCTAAACATGTTTTCATTGCACGAGTATAAAATTGAAATTTTTATCTGAAAATAATTTATTTAAATTTTATGGAACTTTATTTTGAAAAGAGATAATAATGATTGACTCATCCAGACTTAAAATTTTTAAATTTAATTAAATTAAAAAAATTAAATTTTAAATATCATGTGTAACAGCTTTATAAGTCTGCATCCCTCAAAGGGACACAAAAATTATTTAATTTGTTTTCGGTAGTTGAAGAATAATCTTATTTATGCATTAGGAGGGCAGACATATTAGAATCCCCCAAACCAAAAATTTAAAGGCTTTCCTTTCTTTCTTTGAATAAATTTTTGTGCTAGAAGTTTAAATAAGAACAAATGTTGGAGTTCATAAATAGTACTTAAAAAAATGGCACACTTTACATTTTGATTTTTATTTAGACTTCTCCTATTCTTCACTGATTCAATACTATGTCAAAATAACAGGGCACACCAACTACAACTACTTATAAATTGTATCCTAGCATGATTTTTTAAGCTTTTAAGAGACTACTACTAAAATAATGCTAGAATTTAAAATTATTGAACACAAAGAACATAAAATACTTACTATTAAAACATTTCCACTGCAATTTTGAATGGTTTCAATGGCAGATTTCCGATCCATGTTTGACATATCCATGTTGTTAATTTTCAAGATACAATCATTCACTCTAAAGAATTTTAAAAAAAATACTGTATAAATCATCAAAAAGTTCATAAAATTAAAATATATACACATATATGTATTCACTTACTTAAGCTTTCCATCTGCTTTACTTCCTTTTGAGATATTACGAATGACAATGTCATTGTTGTTTTGGTTGTCATTCTTTCCCCCACCTAATTCCAAACCAAGATCTTCATCAGATGAAAGTTTCTGTAATAAAAGTTTTTTTTTTTTTTTAAATTAAAGTACAAACGAAAAAACAATGTCACCCAGAAAAACTTCTCCAAAAATTATGTATTCTATGTCTAAAAAATGTTTGCTTCTCAAGACTTTCAAACTTTAAAATGCTAAAATGTCTCTTTTGTTTATATTTTTATTCTGCACATGCTAAATAATAAAACTTTTATTTTGATAATGATAGTCAGCATTTAAGGTATAAAATGATAGCAAAAGGGAAATAAGTTAAAAGAAACGCTTTGAATGATCCTTAAATAGTTCTAATTTTTAGTTCTATTTAAAATAAAATATAAATCTAGTTTGAAATCAACATGATTCTCATCCTTGGGATAACCTTTGATCTAACATACCTATCTGTGATATATATTTGGACTCCAATATATATAAAAAATACAATGTGCCTAGTAATATATTACAATTAACTTTAAACGACATAAAGCAATATGGAATCAAATAATCTGAAATACCTTTAGGGCAAAGGAAAATTACTACAAAAATATGAAAAAGAAATATGAGCTACTTACCAAAGCAACTTCAACGTTCTCAAAATCCCATTCTTGCATGTCAGCATCAATTGCAGAATCTCTACTGTGATTATTACCAACAGAATTCAACTGTTTCATGCGCAAATCCTTCTCTTGTTGAGCTTCGATTTTCTCCCTGAATAGAATGGGAATCATCTTTATCATGATTTTAACAATTCCATTTATAAAAAAGTATTTTTAAAAAAATAGTAAACTAGAAATTACATTATAGCTTTTGCAAACCAGTGCAAAAGAGTCTGGAAAGAAATACAGAATATTTTTGAAAAGAAACTTAAGCATTAAGAAACTTAACGGATGATAAATATTTGATAACTAAGTTGAATAGCAATAACAATATATAAAAGAATTAAATTTCTAATATTAAAGAAAAAAGTAACAAAACACTTTTAATATTTCCACTACTACACAACATCAATTCACAAAAGTTATTTTTAAGAATAAAATACAAATCCTCTTATTAAAAGTAAGAAACAAACAAGAATTTATTCAAAGAACTAACCTAAGTTCTTTCAACTCTTTGGAAGCTTCATTTTTCTGCCTCTTAACATCATCCGAATCCCTGAGAGCTTCAGCTAAATCGGTGACAGCACGATCCCGCTCTTTCCTCAACTTGTCACACAAGGAACGAATGCTTTCACGCTCCAACACAATCTTGTCTCTTTCGCTGAATGCCCAATCCCTTCTGCGTTTGCAGACTTCAGCTTCCTGATGAGCTTCTGCAAGATAGAAATCCAAATACTTATTATGTGAAATTTCCAGAGATACAGTATTTCACAGTAGCAAACATGTGAAAATAATTAAAAGAAGTTCTGTAATACTGCATGCAAATAAAATATGTACAGGATTTGGTTTGCTGATGCATTAATGGCTAGTTTCCTTTTTTAAAAGTTTTTTTATGTATAACAACTGTTTCAAAGGTTCCTGATATAAAATAAAAAAAAAAACATATTATACTCCATTATACATTCAAAGAAACAAATGTTATTTGCTCCAAAGTGGACGTTAGAGCTAATTTAAAGAATTAGATTCAATTTGCTAAAAAAAACGAGAATGACTTCAAATGATTTAATGACCATATGTAGATAAATGTTTTTTAAAAATTAGGCTTTTAGCATTTCAAAAATATGTGATAATGCGACTCTCTCATATGTCAAAAATATGATGATTGTCTGCTCGCTGGTGCAAAACTAATCTTACAAGTTAAACTGCAACAAACCAAAAATTGAAATTCTGTGTACAACTACTAGTCTATACACCAGTCTTAAAAGGGATAAAGGACGAGGGGCTCTGATCAATCCATGACTGAAAACCCCCAGCCAGGAGGGTGGTCTTACTATCTGACCACTACAGACCAGTGGCCACTGCTAATTGCATAAATGGTAACATGTAAAAAATAAACTAAAGCTAAAGTCCTAAACCAAATAATTTCTCAACACACTCACCCATCAACTCTGTCTGAAGCTTCTCCACCTGTCTCCTCAAGCTCTCGATTTCCCGATTCGCCTGATCCAAATCATCCAGCCACTGGCCATGAGTCTTAATCATGCCTTCGTTTTCCCACTGATTCTCTCGCTCTTTTCGTGTGTTTTCTCGGCCAACCGAGTCCCAGGGCTGATCGCACTTGCGCCAATCCTTGTCGCGGTGACCCTCCTCACGACCAGTTACATAGTCGCTGTATTTTTCTCTGAGATCGTTGCATTCCTTGAGGGCTTTGTCTCGATCTTGGAGGGCGGAGGTTATTTCTCGCCTAAGACTCTCAACCTGGAAATGAGATTAGTTGGGTTAGATTGTAGTATGGTATAATTAAACTAAATTAAGGGTAAATGCAATTGTTTTTTTAGTCTTGTTGTTAATGAAAACAGAAGCGATTAAAAGCTTTATAGCAAATAAACAAAAATATAATTATTTTTCAAATGATAAATGTTATGATCAATTGGTTCGAATTACAAATATAAACAATTTTATTTTCGTTATTTAAAAAGAGGCAAGTGGTTGCAATATAATTACTAATTTCATAATTCATTTAATATGTTAAAAAAATTTTTAAATTGCTTTGATGGTTAGCCACTTAGCGGTTTTAATATACACTTAACCCCCCAAAAAATTCATGGTTATTGATTCTATTGAAATCTCAATTAAAAGACCATGGAACCCGTAGTATTATTTGAGCAAAATCGTAAAGATTGGTAAAGTCAATCAAATCTGTTTAATAATATATTTTACTAACTTTAATACAAAGTAATACATTAATGGTAAATTATAATAAATTAACAATACTTAATATTCCATTATAATAGCTCATAAATAAGGCTAAAAAATAATCAACCAACAAGTTATGATTTTGCAGTAAAGGCACATTTGGTCATTAAAATGTGTAATGGTTATTAATAAATTGATAATAAAGAATACTTATTAAACTATTTAACTTAATAAGCTAAATAGTCTAATACTAAAATCTAAAAAAATGGTACCATCTCATCCTTTTCAATGCAAGATCTAACAGCAAAGATGATAAACGCACAATGCATTTTAAAAACAATTAATTGCACAACAGTGAAAAGACTTTCAGTTCAGTACATCTACCACAATACACTCACTTCTTCAGCAGTGGTTTTGGTGGACCCTTCCGATGTTTTAATGACTTTCTGAGCCTCATTTAACTCCTCCTGCATCCTCTCCATCTCCTTGTGCACTGTGTCTCGTTCAGACATGATAAGAGAGTACTCCTGAACAGCCGCATTCCGCTCTTCAGTCAGCCTAGCAAGATCTTTCGAGGCTTTGATCCTCACTGCCATAGCTTGGTTAATTTCTTTCATGGCCTCGTCCCGTTGTTGTTGGACCTAAGATGCAATGTGTTAATTTATTGTGTTATATAAGGTAGTTCGGGGTAGTTTGCTTAAGATGGTTAAAGATAACTTATCTAAAAAGTTAAAGTTCATTTATCTGTGAATAAGCAAGATTTAGATCTGGTTGAATTAAAGTAGTTCTAGAGCTAAAATAGAATAGGTTCAAATTAGAGCAATACAATACTCTTAGCACAAAAAATGTATTTAAAAAATAATCTTAACTTATTACTGAAACTTGGCACACACCAAAAATATAAATATAAAATGAATAGTCAATTGCTTGTAGCAACACTTATCCAAAAAGTCTTACTTTCCTAGTATTCTATGCAATCATTGCAGAAAGTTTATATGGGATACAAAAACCAAGTCTGTTGCTTTTTACCCCAAAAACATATTTTATTATAAAATGTTAAGAGACAAAAGGTAATTATTTTTTTATGTGTCTCTATTAGATGCAAATGAAACAAACCAGTATATCTCATCATTTACTAGCTATCTCCCATTTCCATTGTTGCAACCCATTAACAAGGACTTTGTTCACACAATTATTATAACTAATAAAAATGCAAACTTAAGTTTATTAAACTTGTTTTTCATGTAACTTAATTTTTTCTATAAAATTGTGCTTAGGACTGTGGACTTCAATTTCGTACTGTTTATTTAGATACACTTAAGCAAAAAGCTAATTTTCGTGTGACAATTTTTCTTGTCAATCATTGTAAATGAGTTAAGAAACCTTTATTTGTATCACACCTAAACAGAACACAAATTTTGCATTACCTTAGCAAGCTGCTCTCTAGCCTCATTCCTCTCCCTTAACGCATTATCCCACTGCCGGATCGCTGCCGTACACTGCTGCTGCAATCCATTCCTCTCATGCAGGGCTGCATTCCGCTCGTGCGCTAGATCTTCATATCGCTTTCGCCAACAACTGAGCTCTTCTTGGGTCACTTCCAGTTTGGACACTGTGGCGCTATGGGATGCCATGAGATCGGCGTATCGCTTGTGGAGGTTGTCATACTCTTCTTTCATGGCCTCGCATTTGCGGACAACGCCTAAGTACAGTTGGTGGGCTGCTTCACCGCCATTTTCAGTGAGCATTTCCTATCAAAGAAAGGGTTATTTTAAAGAGCATCAAAGTATTGTAGTTCTGGTCAAATACACAATGTGCTAAAATAAACCAAATGTAAGAGTACAGTGTACAAGAGTTCCAGTGAAACTAATTAAATTTCAACTGTGCAACGCATTATCAAAACGTCAATGTTATTGGAAAACTTTGGTTAAGATTTTTTTTTGTTGTACACAGAGAAATTAAGTGAAATTGTGGACAGAAATTTAATGCAATTCATGCATAGAGCAAAAGCTTTACTTCTACTAAAAGAAAAGTTTGTACAGAACTAACTCCCTTGAATAGTAAAACAAATGTAACTAAACCAAACTTTGTTATCAAAGCTCATTTTAAGACATAAAAAATAGTAACTTACACATTACATTGAATTGTTATCCAAATCCAATTTTTGAAATATATAAACAATTTCTTTTCAGTTCATGACAGTGATAGCCGACTGAAAGTAACATATTAGAAGTTAAGAAAATAGCTTACTTGTTGTCTCTGCAACTCATTGACCTCTTTCCGATCTTCTTCTCTAAACCTTTTTAACCTCTCTATTTCTTGTTCTAGACGATGTTTGTCTGCCAACAGTTCATTGTATTGCTTCTTAAGGATAAGGGTTTCATGGCGCTGGTCATCATGTTTTAAAGTGGCAGCCTAAAAAAAAGTTAATGTCAGTTTTTAAAATTGTGACTAAACTATAACTGTATGCAATCAATTTAATTTTAGTTAGTTATGGTAACTTGAATGTATATATTTATTGTTTACAGACATTCATAGACACTTTTGAAAGTAACTACGGATGCATGTAAGCAATAAATGTATGCACTATGCATTCAAGTTACCATAACTATAAGAGAAGTGCAGAAATAAACAGAAGTTGAACAACCCTACTTATGAGGTAACTTTTTCATAAGATGAGAATCTGAATGCTCAGTTTTTTAAGCAGTCACACTTAATATCAACATACTTGCTTAAATGCAACATTATATTGCACATACATTTAGCATGTACATAAAATAATTGCACAAACGTAGAAAAACACTGAAAGGAGAGTTTTTTGCTCTTTCCTGATAATATAATTTGTAAGACTGTAGAAAACTATTGTAAAAACATTAGAAAAATTTGTGTTCATTTGAACAATTTTAAGAGCCTTTGTATTACAGATAATTTTTACTGGTCCTAATGGGGTTACAACTAAATGTGTAGGATATTAAGTTGATCAAATAAAGTAACTAAAAATTGAAACAACAAACATACAAGTACTTCTATTCTACATATTTTTTGGAATTACAAGTACAAAAAATAAATGCAGAAAATAGTAAATAATAAAAGGGACTACAAACAAAATGCGACACAACTTTCTAGTCATAATAATAGGAATAGTAAAGCTACAGTATAAAATTATTTTTGTTTCCAAATTTGTGCTTTTTAGTACCTCCAAATAAGAGGCATTTATCAGTAGTTGTCAAATCAACTTGAATTCATTTTACGGTATAAATTACTATGAAGATAAATGATTTTATTACTAGCTTAATAATCCGAGCGACTATGACCCAAGTCCATCCCCATCATTCTGAAAAACTCTTTGTTCAGAAACTATCAAAAAATGAAACCGGCAACAAAAAAAGTCAATAGTAAACTAATATTTAATATAACGAACAAAAAACATTTTCTTGTTGCTACAGTTTAAAGAATCTGTTATCATTTCTTAACATAAAATAAGGATGTATATAGGGTGGTTAAGAAATTCTATGTATTAGCTACTTACTTTTGGCTTCACATGATAGAAATCTGAGTCTCTGAGAGAGATTTCTTGCTTGTGAATGAATTCATTTGCTGCGTACCTATTGTATTGAGAGTCTTTAACTGGATGTGCAGTTTCATACTCTCGATTTGAATTCAAAGAGTGATCACTGGTACTGACACCTATGGAAAACAGATCCGAAATGCGAACTTTGACATTTTTAAAAGAAAAAATATTCAAAGCAAAGTAATATTATTATTAGTATGTGCAACAGGGTAAAGATCTGTGTAGTATTATAACTGTTATATAAATTGTATTTTCAGTTAACATAAAAAAATTAAGTGGGGACGGTTTTATTTGTTATATGCGTTCAAGTTGTAAGATCTTTGAACTATAGTGAAATTCAAGGAGACATAGAAAAAAACCTTTGTTAAACTTTATTAAATCCCATTTCAATATACGAAAGTTCTTATAGTGCAAATGGCAGTGTATAAAAGTTCAGATGGGCTCACTATATTAAGCATTATCAGTTAGGAAATACGTTACTTAGAAGTTTGAATATTACTGAAAACTTAAAAGTTATATAAAGAAGCTTTTTTTCTGATTAAAGCCATTTAAAGCAATCGATTCCATATTTTTAATGCATAAGTTAAGAGGTTGCATAATAATAAATCCAATGCCACAGTTGACAAGCATCTTCAAATATTTGTACAAAAGAAAATACAATTTACCATGATTTTTACTCAAAGTGCTGAGTGAGGAAATCATGCTGTCACCACTTGTTGTTAGTCTTCTATAAGAGTTATCTCTATCAGACTGAAAGAAAATTATATTTTAATTAAAATATTAAGTTAAATTCAATAATTTTTTAAAAACACTTTTAGTCCCAAGGACAATTCGGCATCAACATTTTAGAATTTATTTTCTGACCGTCTATAGCCATTTATGATATCAAAAGGCACATCATTTGATTCTTCAAACTTTTTTCTATTTGAAAATATTTTTTATTAATCCCAATAGATGTCAGACGTATAATTTTTTTTTTTAAATTACGATCAGAAACATGATGATGCCAAATGGCATCACTGGGACTGAAAGAGTTGTTAAATATGGTATTCCAATACATATGCAATATTTTGATTACTACATTGAAAAATAGTAAATGGCAAAAACTGTAAACTCTTATCATAAAAGAAATAATTGAATAAAAAAACAATTCCCAATTAAGTTTCTATAAAGGACTTTGCAATACATATGTGAAAATGATGTCTTAAACAAATGACTTTTTTCAGAACAAAATTACTAAAATAAAGACATATCAATCAATGTTGGTTTCATCTTAAATTTATTGGTAACAAATAGTGGCTTCAGGAAAGTATCTGTAACTTTTCCACAATTTGAAATGAAAATGTAAAACTACACTCTGTGCCAACCTAACTTGGGTAAAAACAAAGAGTAAAAATACAGAGGGAAAAGCGTGGTTGGTTCGTTGGTTGGAACTCTTGTAAGGTAATATTTACATACACAATGATCTGAATACAATTTAACATAAATACACTTTTCAATCTAATAAAATTGCCCAATTTCATTAAATAATATTAAAAACTGTTAGTTAGACCTTAAACAAAATTATGTTTTAAACATGTTTTCTGGATGGATTCACAAATAATTTATGGAACTCTTTGCATCCGCGGAAGGATCTTCTCCATAACATATTTCTATTTACCCAACTTAGGTTGGCAAGAAGTGTACACTGACGACTCTAATAAAAATTATATTTTTGACTTTACATCCCTTTTGCTTGTGCATTACCATATAAACTGAAAACTAAATACAGGGGACAGAACAGTCAAGGGTTTAAACACTATTATTATTAAAGCTAAGTAAAAGTTTACTGAAAATGAAAATTCACCTTTGAGTGACTGCGACGCCATCCTTCCCTTTCACTATTCACCACGTGGAGATCCGGTTTCAATATACCTTGAGAGAGATCAACATCCTGGTGGGAGTACAATGACTGTGGTGCTGAAGACGGACTGCGAATAATATCATCACTGATTCCTAAATTAAAAGGGCAGAAATAAATATATATTTGAAGTGATACAGGGTGGTTACAAAATCTTTGAAAAAAAAAGTTCCAGGATTTCCCTAATAATACTTTCACAAAAAAATAGATATAATATATGATTTTACTATTACCTAAAAAATATAAATGCACACAATTCAATACAGTACAGAAAATTTAATCCGAATATAGTGAAACCTAAGCCTTTCTGGATTATAGGTTAGTCTAACTTTTTTAGATTTTCGAAAATTTGAATAAGTTTAGAGGAGCCATTTGACCAGAGAATCGCGTTATAACATAGTTTGTACACTACTACATAATGAAGAAAAGTACAGTTAAATTTTCGTGCATTAGTGGTTCAATTATGCTATTTTCTATCAAAAAATAAATTATAACTGAAAACAACATAAAATAAATTTTAACTAAAACAACATTTATCAACATTATTAAAGCTTAAAACTTACATCAAATTATTATTTAACTACTGAAATATGTTATTAAATTTAAAATAATTAGCTGTTAATAGAACTATTTACATAATGATTTTTTTTTCAAGTTATAAATATTTGTTTTCAAAGTTTTTAGGAGCATTGCAATCAAATCCAACCTCAAAAACTAGTTTTAAGGATTACTTTGAAACATGTACAATTTTTTAAAAAAAAATCAAACTTGTTTAGATAAATTTCTTTGACAGTAAAACTAATACAAAAATTATTTTAATTTATACAGTAAAAACCAAAAATGACAAATCAAGTAAAATAACAAACTTTCATACTTGAAACTCAAAAAAACATGTTTCACTTACATCACTTCAACAATGAATAATGTGAAAGATATGCCTGTTCTGAATAAATTTGACAAATAGAAAGCAGGTAGGATATCAAGTCAAAGTGGGTACTGTGACCCAAATCTCTACTGGTGCCTTAAGTTTTTCACACACGGTTGACAAAAGGTGTCTTTAAGTAGGTTATTGAATAACAATTGCTTTGAAATTTACTCAATTGTTTAAAAAAAAAATGAATTTAAAAAAATCAATTGCCAACATCTATTTAGATTACGGGATTCATTTTTTTTAATAAATTAAGTTCATTCATCATAATTAAATGTTAGATTGAAATTGTCAAACATAATACACTAGATATTTAATGCATATTGTATCTCTAATAAAGCAGTACTATTTGAGATGTGTAGCGTTGTTATTAAATAAATAAAAATATTTAAAGGGACAAATATTTTATAAAAAAAGTATATATCATATGCATCAATAATTTTTTTTATATTGTTGCCTAGTTTGATGTATTAGCATTGCATGAGACAAATCAGTCAATTAAACATTTTATGTTAACATTTGTCAGATAAGGCACATTCAGATAAAGGAAAACTATATATTTTTAGCTACCTCTAGAGACAAATGTTAAGTTTAACAGTTAGTTTCAGTACGATTAGTGTTCTTGAAACAGTTTTGTAGTATGTGTATGCATTTCGAAAGATTGTTGAAGGAAAACATTAAAAATTCTGCACCAAAGAATTCTACATTTTGATGAAAGTATATGGAAAAAAAAGCAGCAATGATAGCTGTCAAAAAATTTCCTTCACAAATGGTTTAAGGGATGTTTTATTCTGATTAGAGTTACTTATTTACAGAGAAATCAGGGAGATAAGTGTCAACAAGAATAAATGCAGACGGACTGCTACCCATCCCAAGTTAAGATGTTGGTGTTGTAAGCTGTTCTGAAGTTTAATTTAGCTAATTTAAATCAATCGTGCTTAACACAGCAATGCAAAATTGTGCCTCAGGTTAGGACAATATTTTAAAGCACTATTTCTCTACGTATCAATTATTGGAACTAAAATTTTATCACACAATATTTTGAGCCAAGGTATCAATCCAATTTTGATCAAGGTATTTGCTTAAGTTCAGCTTTCAAACACTACATAGATTTATGTGATTAACTATTGTATGTGCATCATTTTATGATTCGAAATGCGTACTATCATTTCATTGCTAAAGTAAAGATTATTTTGGATAGAACATAAACATATGCACAAATTCTCAATGCCTCACAATATGCCAGGGTAAGTATTAAGTGTGAAAAAATAATGGCAAATTTCGACAACAATTTACTTTATTAGGTTATCGAACGAACTTTTAAAAAAAAAACTATTTGTGTGCTACAATTTAATTTCAAAAGGACGAGAAGTGATCAGGAGTACAATATGGTCTAAAAACAGATTTAAATAATAAAAATATCCCGAAGTTGACAATCATTACAAACCATGTTGCAAATAGACATTTTGAATAGGTTCTTAACGAAAAATATATACGAAAATTCGTCAATTTCTTGAGAAACAAGCTGAATACCAAATGTAAACAAAGTGAGTCATCTACAGGAGCGACCAACTTACCACTCATTTTTTTATTGCCACCCAAGAACATAACGGTAAGTAAATGAGGGTATGTGTTTTCTAAAGCTAAACAGAAGGCTTGAAAGGCCTTCGATCCTTTAGAAGGCAGTAAATCTAAAAGTTTTTCTGCCTTTCCCTCGGAATTATGATATTTCTTGAGATCTTGCACGTCATCATTAGTTAACGCACCATTAGTTTGCAGTAATGGTATGAGGCGATCTATGTCAATGCATTTTAGAAATCGAGTTCGGTGAAATTTTAAGAGTTCTTTGTGATTTTCGTCCATTCCATTTGTTGAAAATTATGTTGACAGTTTTGTAAACATGGTGTTTTCCGCAGGCGATCCCTGTACACCACCACTGACAGCCGCCATCTTGGATGTCACAGCAGACGAGAGTTCAATGACGTACAATCAAAAACTTATTTTAATTAAACTTGAATCATTTCAAGCGAAAAGAAAGTTATGTATTAAAACTATCATAAAAATAGCATATAATGAGAATTATGCCCTAAACTTGTGTTATTTTCATTCTAGAAATTCGGTGGAATGATTTTTCCCCCCTCGTTAAACTTTAAGTTCAGCCCAGGTGCTGTCCTCAGTGGATTGAAATCAGGTTATGGTCTTACTAGAGCTATACGACTCGCGAGGAGGGCTATTGGCCAGGGGTGTCATAATTTAGAACCACAGTCAAGAGACGATTCGACATCTGAGTGGGCCCCCAGCGCTTTAAGGGTGACTTCTTACACGTGCTGCATCGGTACTTTTTTTAGGGGTGTTATTAATCGCGCCGGACTTTTTAGCCGCATAAACCGGTCGTAGGTTGCTAGTTATTTTGAAAACACCTGGACACCTGTTTTCCTGGACCTGGAAAACACCTGGCACCGCCTAGATCGGAACATTGTATCTTTTGCATGTAAGGCAAGGGCCTTACCGACAGGGCTCCAAAGCTTGGATGAAAATACAGGGTGGTTATAAAATAACGCTCCGCTCGCTATTCGGAGTGGTCTGTAGCTTTAATGAATAATCCAAATGCAAAAAACTTTGAGACACTTACTCATCAAGAGGGGGAGAAAAGAATGGAATCATAAAAAAAAAAACTGACAGGGTTCTAAATTACGAGGCGTAATTGGATGTGTTGGCCATAATTGGCTTTGCCTCGTAATTTAGAACCTTGTCAGTTTCTTTTTCGAAAAAAAAAAAAGAAACTCGTCTCTTGACTAGGGTTCCAAATTACGAGGCGTAATTAACTACGTTGGCCATAATTGACGACGCCTCGTAATTTAGAACCCTGGTCAAGAGACGAGTTTTTTGTACTATTCTTTTTTTTATAATTATTTTTTTAGGATACTGGATTCCATTCTTTTTCTCCCTTCTTGATTAGTAAGTTTCTCAATTTTTGATGCATTTGGATTATTCATTCAAGCTACTGACCACTCCGAATAGCGAGCGTTATTTTATAACCGCCCTGTATAGGCCGGTTTTAAAATTACGAGAGCATATATAATATATACATATGCACTGCAGTGGAAAAGGGCACTTAGCTTCTTGACTCTTGCTGTGAGAAAATCTAGCTAATTTATTTTTCCTTTTATTTGATTCTTCAATGTAAACTAATATAACACGATTTAATTTGTTATAGACATTACCCAGCGTTTTCAATTTTATCAATACAACTATGAAGAAACAGAATGAAGCACTTTTTAGAGTTTTGAAAAGAAATATATATATACATATATATAATTTGAGCATTTTAGAAGTTTGAATTGTTAATAAAATATTTTAGAAGCTAAAATCTAACACTGCATTATATATTTAATCAGTATTTAGATTTCTCTTTTTATTACCTGGGATATTAATTCAACAAACAAAATGATAGGATAAGATTTTATCTTCAATTCATGAAGGACAGTTATAACGTCTGAACTTTTGTTTTTATAGAAGCATTCTGTTTAGACATATTCTAAAATCACCACAATACGGTCAGACTGGATCCTGATGAAAATAATTTTTCAAAGTAAATAAGATAAAGCATTTTATATACAAGATTCACTACTTATTTCAATATGTAATTGGAGAAAGGGAACACAGTCAGTAAAAATGGTTATTTGTTACATGTTTCAATGAAATAAATCAAGACAAGCTTACATGTACTTAAGCTTTTTAACTGTTTTAGTGAGGGCTATCAATGTATTAAATAATTAAAAGGCATTCAAGAAAATTCATTTTATTACTAAATAAAAAAAAAACTAAATAGTTAACATCAAACTTAATTTAAAAATAGTTGCGATGGGCATTGAAAACATCTTTCCTTCTTCTGCAAAAAGTATGAAATACAATTATACATTTTTTTTTATTTCAAGAAAACAAGGCTAAGTATTTTGGCTTAAAATACAACATTGAAAAGAACATATATATTTTAAAATTAATTTTTGTGCTAGTTAATGTCCATTTAAATTGTGAAACTAAATTAAAGCAAAGGCACAGCTTATGCATCTTTCTGCTTCACAATTAGAGGTCCAACGTTGTCTCCAGTTTCTTCATTATGTTTATTATGACTTCCATCACAATAAGGAAACTGAAAAAAACATATGTTCGAATTTATGCAAATATATATAACTAGATAGTACAGACAGATAAGTTTAACACGTTAAAAATTTGTACCAAACTTCAAACAAGTCATTCTTAAGAATTTTAGTTTTACTGGGGTTTTTTTTAATAGTAGGTAAAGCAGAAATATTACTTTTCATTTATAGTCTTAATTCATTCTTATAGTAAAAATCAATAATTTCATTACAGCTTTTTTCAAGGACATGTTATTTTTCAACAGATCTAAAATCCTTGGATCAGTAGTCTAATTGCATTTTTTTTTAAATCAATCCAACTACTTTTCAAGTAATGAATACGTTAAATCAATTTTTCCCCAAAACTTCTTAAACATGTGTCCTGTTTAAGTGAAGGTGTACAGGCATGGATAATAGGTGCCTCTTAATGACAATTTCAATAGGAACCAAGAATGAGTTAGAAGCACACAGAACTTGAATAACAGTAACTGTTATATGAAATTAACTAAAATATGTTATAATGTAGAAATGTAGTTAACCCTTCATGCACCGAAATAAGTTTTGAATTTAATTTTTTGTGTTTGAATATTTTAATGTTAGAATAACTAAATTCAAAGTCTTAAAAAAAGAAGAATTTACCTTTATAGACTTTAATGTGTTAAAACTAAACATGTCATCAAAAAGTTCCATCTTTCCCTGTTTTCTCCAAATGGAAAAATGAAACAGTGACTTTTTAAGTAATACTTAAAAGATCCGTCAGTGGAATATAAAAGGGTAGAAAGCTCTTTTAAAGTTTTTTCTTTCTAAAAAATATATTTGGTGACTAAACAATCGAGGTTTCAAGACAATGACTAACACCTGCCGTTATGCATCATCATTCTCAGTTTTAAGAACAGTAATGGGTGACCTCTATGAGCTGCAGTAGCACTGAATTTAGTTTAATGTCTTCAGAATTGACAATTTGCTATTTGGCATTTTCCCAGTAATAATTTTTTACACATGATCTTTGGAATAGCAGTTCAAGGTTTCATGAATTAATTTTTGAAGCATTATACCAAAAAAATATTAAGCTTAACTCACCTTAGAAGACTTCCAGCAGCGACAGAACACTTGCTTTTTGCCAATATCTTCAATGTCTAAAGAATGGACTACCTTGTCGCAATCTTTTTGAATCGATTGATTCACACGACCCTTCTTTTTGGGACAGCCGAATGTTGCATAAATTGCATAGGAAACTGCTACAGCACTTAATGCCCATGGCAACACTTGCTGAACATTGTCGCTCACTGGAAAAATAAAAGTTATTATAGGGCATTTCATATATATTATAGAAATTCTTCATAGAATTTAATAAAGTTATGTAGAACAGTAATGATATAATGGGCAGGCTCTACACACAGGGTTCTAAATTACGAGGCGTCATTGGCTGTGCTAAAGCTCATAAAGGAGGCTAGAAATAGGCAGCCGGAATCGATTACATTACCTTACCCAATGTCCAAATGTAGTAAACATTTCACTTTCTATTACATAAACTTGATGGGCATAGCAACCCATGTCAAGCTTGCTTATCAACAGACCGGCCATTAGTTTACATAACAGCTGTACCACTTTTACTCATGATAAATCAACTGCTTTTGTTACAAATAGTAAAATATCATAGTCTACAGATTATTACAAGACTGCTGTTATTAAAAGTAGGAATCGGTTGCTTTTATGGTATAACATTTATTTCGCTTTTTAAAATATTGTGTAGGTATACTGATTTGAAATCTGTACTTTTCAAACCATTTTACTATATTTATCAGCATACAGGTTTAAATTACAAAGGCACATCATAACTGAACATTCTGGTAATGGATGTTCAATTGGGGGGTTAATTCAGTTGCTAGCCCAATGACTTTTTAGCTTGGCAACATTTTGAAAATTATGTTTTCCAAACGCTACCTTTGCTTTAAATTTGCTTGGAAACCATAAAGTGGTGTCAGCACATTTTTGCCAGAAAAAGTTAAATATTGCTTTTTTTAAAAAACTATTCAGATTTTGATATTTTTTCCTTGGCCATCGAATAGGATTTTACTAGAATCAAGAATTGCAAGGCACCTGATCACAATTATGGGGGTGAAGCTTGTACACTGATAGTACAAAAGGAACACGGATCTTTATAGGCAATAGGGCCTACTTCATAATAAAAAATAGTCTTCATGGTTTAAATAAAAAAGTTAATACAAAATTAATATTGTCAACAATAGCATTGTGAAGTTTTACGTAGTCCTTTCTATATATTGTCATCAATGGAACCTTTGCCTAGAAATGATGAGAACATGAGAAAACTCTGATTATAGTAGGTATATTTAGAATGTAAGCTTGGAAAGCATTTCCTCCCCATCCACAAGTACGGTTTTCTTGGGAACGGGGCGATTTATAGCTGTTTCGTTTTTTCCCCCCCACCATACATGGGGAAATACTAACTGTTTTGATTGTAAACCTCAAGCGTGCTAGGATTAGATAAGGGATGTTCCCCCCTTTTCTTAGAAAATCCAGTGAAGGGATGGGGAAAGAGAGTCTTTTCGAAGCTTACATTCTGGCTAGAAATGGTAAAATAATTTATTAAGTCAAAATCAAGAATCTGGACTCCATTGAATAAGTGTCTTGCAAACTTAGTCAGGAACTACATTTAAATGCAGTACCCAGAGAAACTATGAACATTTTAAAAGTTTCCAAAGGCCCAGCTCTAGAAACTGTAATGAGCTAAAACCAAAATGGTTGAAACAATCATTCTACAGAAACCCCAGATGTAGAAACTGTTTGAAACCACTTGACATTTCTACCAGACCACTTTTGGTTAATCCTACTTTTATCAATTGAGGGTCCATACTTAATAGACACATTTAATTTTTATAAAAGTATTGATTCAAATAATTTTATAATAGGGTACCGGTTATTCAACAAACAAAGATTACATATTACAACCTACTAAAATAGTCTTTCGCAATCATTTTTTTAAATGTAAATAAATAAAGTATCTTACGATGTGTTGCATCACAATATTTCAAAATATCGAAAAAATAATTAGAAAATGATTCTGCACTCATAGTTTTAACAAAATTGAGAGACTTTACTTATTTAAACTGCTACTAAAGTTAAAAGAAAATGAACATTGAAACACAATTTTGAATTTAGTATTTTACTTACACATTGTAATTGCGTAAGTACTTGAAAAACAACAAGATATCACGCCTAATCTTTGGATTTTAATCTTAAATGAAGAAGAACCAGTATGAAAATATAACAAGTTTCTGTATCAGATTGATATACATACATATATTTTCAGGCTTGTGTGCTTGCTCAGAGAGCCGCTTATAAACCTTCGTCCAGTAAGACAGTCACAACACACACACATATACGCGACAGATGCTGCCATCTATCACGCGCCACCTCCACAATTTAGACATGTCCCTGAAGGGGAGGGAAATTTTCTCCAGGAACCTGTACCCATGGTAAACTGCGCAATGACCGACCACAGGACTTTCGGACCCAACAGATTTTACGAGCACGTACTCCGCATATACTCGGTAGGTCTTCAGTGGCGACCGGGTCTCGAACTCTCAACCTTCCGATCTCGAGCTCCGAGATCCTTGACCACTAGGCTCCCTACAGCCCCTTTTTTGTATCAGAGGACAAATAAAAATAAAATTTAATATTTTTATATAACGTCTAGTTTTTCAGTACAAAGCGCCACCTATGTTGATGGACATTCACGGAGAGACTGAATAAGAGACCGATGTCCTTTGCAAACTGCTCTGCGGAAAACTTTTTAGCTTTTATAATTTGGCTCTTTTCTAGGACCTTTCTTCTAGCAGCTATTTCATCGATCTATAAACGTTACTGGATAGACCAAAATACTTAAGAAAATGAGACCACTGCCAGTCTGTGTGTCAGAGAAACGTAGGTCTGTCTCTGACCCACAGAACGAAAGGAATGAAGAAGAGGGGGAAACATAGAGATCTTAATAAAAGTATTAGAGCGGAGGTCACGTGACCTATCTATGCTAACGACGGGACGGGCATGGGGGCCGCCATCTTAAAGTTTGAGACCAACTTTTTAAAGTGGAAAGTGCTTAGAAAAAAATAAATTTAATTCTAAAATATTAAAAAAATACCGAAAAATACTAGCTACATTTTGGAATATTTTTAGTGACTTTAAAAGAAGTTGAAACGCTTTTCTAGTATTTTTATAACGAAGTGATGACGTCCGCCATTCAGTTGAAGAAGTGTGTTGCGTTTCATTGAGGGGGTCGTGTTTGTCAGAAAATGACTTCCATATTCTATATTTTAACTTTTTTTGAAGATAATTTGCAAGCTATAGATAAAGGAGAAAAGCACCTTCAAGCCTAACACATACAAATTTTCTTATTTGATTCCGATTTTGACAAGCTGGCCCTCAACTAGAAAAAAAATTCTGGTGGGGTTCAATTTGTTATTATTTTTTAATAAAAATTATTATTACATTACAGTAGTTTTTCATGAAAAGGATTCTTAATTAAAATAGTTTTCATAAAAATGGTTTTTATTAAAATATACTTAAAATAGCTTGCATAAAAATATTTTTATTAAAATATACTTGAAATATTTTTTTATTAAATAGTTTTCAATTAAAATAATTTTTAAATAAAATAATTTTCAATTGAAGTTATTTTCAATAAAAATTATTTTTATTTGAAATTTTTCTAATTAAAATCATTTTTATTTAATTTTTCTTGGCAACTACTTATTTATTATAACTAATTACTATTTATAAACAAGAATTAATTTTTGTTTTAAATAAATAATTATTGTATGATTTAATTTATTTAATTAGTTTTTTAGAGTTTTATTTTATAAATAAAAATTAAATAAAATAAATTGAAAAAAAAATTATACAATGATTTTATTGAAAATTTAACTTCTTTATAAATTTTTAAGAAATTGGTGCACACAATTACATTTGAAGCAAGTATGATCAAAATATTTTTTTAAATAAAAACTAATTCTTGTTCATAAAAAGTAATTAGTAATAATAAATTAATAGTAAAACACTGTTTATGCCAAGAAATATTAAAAAAAATAATTTTGATTAAAATAATGTCAATTGAAAATAATTTTAATTAAAAATAATTTCAATCGAAAACTATTTTATTTAAAAAGTATTTTAATAAAAAACTATTTCAATTAAAAACTATTTTAATTGAAGACTATTTTCATTAAAATTAATTTTAAAGAAAAACCATTTTAATTAAAAACTTTTTAATTAAGAATTATTGTAATCAAAAACTATTTTAAATAAGAATTATTTTAATTTAATATTAATTTTTAATGAAAAATAATAAAAAATTGAACCCCCCTAGAAATTTTTTCTAGTTGCGCCCCAGCTTGAAAAAATCTGAATCAAATAGGAAACTTTGTACGTGTGAGGTTTGTAGGTGCTTCTCTTCTCTTTCTGTAGCTTGCAAATTACCTTTAAAAAAAGTTAAAATGTGTACAAAATAAATATTATAAAAATACTAGAAAAGCGTTTCAAGTTCTTTTAAAGTCACTAAAAATGTTCCAAAATGCAGCTAGTATTTTTATGGTATTTTTTAAAAAATATTTTAGAATTAAATTAATTTTTTTCTAAGCACTTTCCACAAAAAAAGTTGGTCTCGAACTCTAAGATGGCGGCCCCCATGCTCGTCTCGTCGTTAGCATAGATAGGTCACGTGACCTCCACTCTAATACTTTTATTAAGATCCCAATGGGGGGGAAAGCAGATGAAACCGGTCTATACACCTAACATTACAAATTTCTCACTTTCGAGTAAAAATGCTTTTATTTTGCAGAAAGAGTCGCGATGTTTGGCAAAGGTTTTCCTAGTCTGTCCCTACGTGTGTGTCTAGCTGCATGAGATAGATTTAGAGAGTAGCAGATCTGCCCCTAGGGGAAAAGGTGAAGCCGCCACTTGTGAACCAGTATCCCATAAGGCAGTTCGCAAGTCCTAGCACATATCATAGATGATGATCCAGATGGCATCATGAGATAATTCGACTAATAAAAATATATATATATATTTAATATTAACTAATTAAAACTTTTTACCAGTTATGCTAGCATACGTTTATAGCTGGACATGTATATATGAGACATGGATTTAGAAAGTTGCAGACATTGCGCAATCCCTCACAAACCGCGCGATTGTGTGATGAATCCACATTTTGAAATTTTTGCAATGCATCATGGGATAATGTATGGTATACTGGTTTACAAGTGGCTTCATCTTTCTCCTAGGGGCAGATCTGCTACTTTCTAAATCTATGGTATGAGATTTCGATGCATACCTATCGATAATGATAGGATAAGTCATAGCCTCATACATTATCATGCCACCCGAAAACGATCGAAATTGGCTATCGTGAGAAAGCTGTCAATAGATGGCGTCATTAAGCGTCCACGTGCTTTCAGAACACGTGCTGTTGTTTTGCTATGTCCACACAACAACAATATAAACTGACATGTACAGGCATGCGCGCGCACCTACCTACAATGATAGAAATTGTATATGAATAGTTACTAGAATTCGAAATTTGTAAATTTTTTTGTAAACTTTTGTAAATGCAATGAATAATGGCTAGTTTTTTGCATCAGACTATCTTAAAAGTAAAAGGAAGAACGAAGAACACTGTGTTTCAATAATTCCATATAGGAATTCTTACGAAATGGAAGATATTTGGTAAGGAGTTTTTTAAATTATTCTTTTTTGGTGAAAATGTATCGTCTATTCTAAATATTTTTATTCTTGAAACTTTTCGTAATGCATTCATTATTAATTATTATAATTCGTTTTTTCCCTCCTAATATATAGTTTAAACACATATTTACTTTTGTTCTATCTAGATTTATTTTTATTTGGTTCGGGCATTCTGTTTTCTAATATATGTGTTTTCGAAGTAATAAGTTTTGAAAAAAAAAAACTTTTTAATATATTTTTCACGTAAATTCTAATAATTTATATGCAATTTATGGTTGAGAATTAAATGATCTATCTCATTTTAAAATTCTGTTTTTGTTCGAAATTATAGTATTATTATTAAGGGACTGTTATTCTTAACAGAAGCATTTTGAATAAGTGTTAAGTATTTATTAATTTTTCTTTAAGAAGCCAAAACTATTTTTTCTTAAATGTAACTTCTGAACAAGGTTCTCATTACTTGCGTTTTAGTCTTATTAGATTCTTATCTTTAGATTCTTATCCGGGGATTTTGTTTTGCTTGCACAATAAAAATATCTCGTTTGTTTATGATTTACTCGGACTGAACGGTAGTCGAAATAGCCCGATGGATTTTTCATTCATTGCGAATACATTCCTACCAAAATATAAATATGCAAAAGTCTACCAACAGATAGCGCGACCAAACGTCCACGTCTCACCAAACGTGACTTTTGATGATAGCCTGTGAATCTATGTTATTTCTCGATTGCTAGATGGCACGTTAATGTAGGAGGCTATGGATAAGTAGGGGAGCCTGGGTAGCTGGGTACGGTTCAGAGACATAACATAGAGTGGACTGCGCATTGGCAAACCTAAAGTGTCCTAAACATCTAACTTACACAGTCACATGACTGTGTCGCGTTTGGCTCGCATCTATGGCGAGTTTACCATTTGGCGAGTTTTTCCACAACGACCTGAACACAGAGGCCGACAATCTAATGTTATGATAAAGAAGCTTGGAAAGGAACAAGGATGAATCGCTAGGTTTTTTAAAAAAAGATCTTTGTAATAGATATCAGATTATTCCTTTGCTTTTGTACGTATGTTTAAGATTACTTGAACAATTGAATTACGTGGACTCTTTATTAAAAATTAATTTAAAAGAACATTAGTAGGTTTATGTAGAGTGTTGCTGTAATATAAGTTGGTTATTGACATGGTGAATATTTTCTGCCGTCTCTATAACTTTCGTTCTAACGGTCCGATTTAAAAAAAAAATCAAATATATATATTTTTGAAATATTGCTTCTTCGTTTATTTCACCTGGAATAAATCAACTTTCTAAAACACATCAATATATTCCAAATTCAACAAATGCTCTACTTTTCAAATATAAATAACCCAAAAACTACGATTGCAAAAACAGGTTTCGTTTTGACCAAATTGTAAAAAAATTAATCTGCTTCTAAGCTGTCAATGTTCAGACCATTAATTTAATTGACTTGGCCCAAAATATTTTTTATAATTAGAGTTCTAACAACGTTGATTTAATCATGAATATGATTCTTCAGTATAAAAGAGCTTTTAGAATAAATTCCCTCGATAGAAATTAGAAATTATAGTTTAAGAAGAACACACAATTACTAAAAGTATGCAGAACTAAATAAATTTCACCCGTGAAAGTGTGACTAATCATTTTTTATACCCCTCTTTACAAATTACAATTAGGAATTCACAAGCATTTGGCATCTTGCACAAAACGTTACTGAATTAAGAGTACAGCATTCACGATTGTTAACATGCTCAGAGATTAAAAGAATGTAATTAAATATTTATTATAAAAGCCAAAAGAGAAAAATACCACAATGCTCAAAAAATCGTCCTGCAAAAACAATTAAAAAAAATTCAAGCTGCCGTGATTGGTAGAAACCCACGTGACTTGGACATTGATGGTAGTCTCCACTTCGGTTTGCTAGCTGATATTCAGGTCTTGCGACAATTTGGAATAGTTCGTAACGAAACAGTAGCGTTAAGTTGCCATATGTAGCAACCTTTCCCCTCTTGGCGATTTATGATGTTTAGGACATAATGCTAATCTGCAAGGGATGACGGTTTTTTAGAAAAAAACGGTTTTCCATTTTCCATCGGTTTTTCCCTAAAAAACCGGTTTTCGGTTCCGAAGGGCCTCATACAAAAAAACCGGTTTTCAGTCAAAACCGGGACCACCGGTATTTTGAAAACCGGTTTTGGTTTTCCATCCCTAAGCTGCTTTACTATGAATGCGCAGTCCACTCTATGTTATGTCTCTGGTACGGTTGTGACAGCCGCCATATTAGCTGAAACCATAAGGAATGCCGGGTTTGGGTGTAAGGGGTAAGGCGCAGCTTGCCTGTTTGAACATGTGCCACACTATACCATCAGTCATCACACGACATTAACCCTACCAGAGGCCTCTATTACTTTTTGACTGTCAAAAGTAAGTATTTTTATTCAATTTCTTTTAATAACTGTTGTTATATGTGTACAGATAGAGTAATGAAATTTTCCCTCGTTATAAGCTAGACTTTTATAATGAAATACCAGGGATTACTTTGAATGTATATTATTTTGTATTGTCATGGTGATTGCTTTTTTGCAAAAGAGTGGGATTTGTACGGTTGTGACAACACAGTAAACTGTATTTATCTTTCTTTTAGATGCATATAAAACGACCGAGGAAGGCAGAAAGGGCACAGTGTGACCCAAGGAAATATGAAGAAGTTTTTATAGAAGTGAAACGCGCGGGATTTCATTACGAAGAGCTGCGAAAAATCACCAAATTAATCGTGTCTTCGTTGCGGTACATTTGCATCGATAAGCTTCTACAAAACAAATGTGCAATAGTATTTTTATGACAATATGCAAATTGTTATGCACATACACACCTATGAGCCACAGCATATATACATTGTTGACCATACAAGTCTCACTACCGTCAAAAAGATTTCTTTGTGAAAAAAAGAAAATGCATTATGAATATATTTTTTTTGTAGATAAGATATTTTGTGCATTTTTAAAAAAAAAAAAAATATTTTTAAAATATTTTTTTTTGTATTTTGACACGGTTAAATGTATAATTATAAATATTAAGTTAGCTTTTTTGATGATAGTGATAATATGAAGTTTGTATTAATAACTATAAATTTATTTAAAATTATTAAATTTAATAATTAAACAATAAATTAAAGATTATTATAAATATTGAATTTATAATAACTAAAGATGCTGCAAAAAGAGTGATTTTATGCCATATTGGTGTCATTTTTGAACCTGTCACAACGGGGTTGGTTGTGACACTACTTCCTCTCACACACACATTTCTAATTTGCTCATATAAGTTAACCATTGTACTTTGGAACAAAATTTTTCATTTATACGTAGACCAATGTTGCACTTTACTGTTAATGCAACTTCCATCCAGCTACCAGGCATACTGAAGAATTTATAAGGGATCAAATGAAAACAGTCACAACAACCGTACCCAGGCTCCCCTATTGATGACGTTTTATCATTGTGGCTAGAGAGGCCACTATATTCTTATTTACCAGTGTAAAATGCCATCTATAAAATGCCAATCGGTTATTACCAAAGAGTTCTCTAGTAGGGTGAAGATTGAACCTACCAACATTACCATGGACCAACACGGAGACAATAGGGTGGCATGTGGGGCCCGATGGCCGAGTGGTTTGGATCGCAGGTCATAAAATGCTAGCGCGCTGTAACGGGGGCGGGCTCAATTTCCACTTTTGCCCTGGGTGTACTTCCCTTCTCAGTATCAAAATTATAAATTAACTAGCACTTTTGCCACTCTATTCGGGCTCCGTTGTGAGCCAAGGCTGCTGGCTGCTGATGGCAGGTCAGTACGAGTCGTTCCTCTACCCTACTATAGGAACTCTTTGGTTATTTACTTGTATAGTTTCTTGATGAAAGGGCATAGAGTTGGCCTTTGACGAGTGTAATTTTTTTTTAACTCGTTTTTTGAGTTTTAATATTTATCTGTGAAATTAGTATATTAAAAGAATTCTGAAACTTTTAGTTGACGTCCACTTTATTGTTTGATTCACATTTAAATTTCTTGTTTCAGTTGACGTATCTATCTTCTACGTTCCAATTCAGCAATCGAAGCTCGATAAAGAAAAAAAATCTCTTTATCAAATTTCAATCGTTAGAACAATTCTTTGGGTAATAGTAACACATTTTTCAAAAAAAAAAAAAAAAAGGAATAAGCTGGAATTTAAATTTTTTTTGAGAATGTCCCATTTACTTTCAACTAGTTTTCCTTTTATCGCGTTATTTCCATCAGATCAGCGGAATACTAAGATCAGCTGGCAGCTGGTTTATTACTCTTTTTTGTTTTTGAGGAAAATGTCGAAGACACCATTTTTTAATGTAATATTAATAAATGTAATTATTAAATAATAATAATAAATAATTTATTAAATGTAATTTACCAATGTAAATTGCATTTAATTAGTATGGCATTTTTCACGAAGAAGTCCGGAATTCATTCAGAAATAGCAGCCATCGAATTTTCAAAATTAATAAAATTGCATGTATTTATAGCAAATTAATTACTAACCAATAATAATGAGGAGAATTAACGAAAGAGGTCGAAAAGAGGTTTATTGTAGATCAAGAAGAAGAGATAGAGAGTGTGTGTCGTATTTAAATTCGCTCAACTCATGCAAAAAAGAGAATAATGAGTTTCTTTGAAGTAGAGTTTAAAAAAAAAGAAATTCTCTTAATAAAGGAATTCTAACCATCGTGAGTATGTCGCGATATTAAAGTATTATATATAAACTTACACTGTTTATTTTTATTTTTTCATTGGTTAAACTGTTTAACATATTTCCTACTTTGCAAAACAAACATTTTGTAAATTTCGATGTTTTTTCAGTGCAGTGTCAGCACTCAATTGCCATTCTGGAATGAAAGACTGATTCCTTTTGCCGTGTTTTGACGGAGGTTTCTTTCTACACGACTTGCGTCTGTACCACGCAGCTTCAAGGGTAAAAGCCACGAATCCAGCAACAAGTCCTATGACCAGAAGGTAGAAAGGACCCTGCAAGTCCTCCACAGACACTTCTCTCTGTCCCGGAACGGATGTTTTGATTCCATAGCATTCGTCCCTTTGAGGATTGTACTTCATTTGCCAGTGGTCAAGAACACCGCCTTCTTTCATCCTTTGAATTCTGAAACAAAAATATTAAAATGGTATTTTTATTATTGACATAATTGCACGTGTGACATCATCTCAAGCAAGTTTTGCAACTGGAGATGTCATTCATAACTGTCTACTAGATCGCTATTTTAAAAAAAATAATAAACATGAAACTACTTATTCAGACTGCACTAAAAAACAATGTCAATTATTAAAACTAACCAGAATCTCATGCAAAAGTATGCCTTGCCGTTTTCTTGGTAAATAAATAATAATAATACAACCAAAGAATCACATCGTGCTACAGTTTATAACATCATTAAAACTGATTTATGAAACAAAAAAATGCTTCAAAAATTTAAAAAAAAAGTTTCTCATGTCATTGTTGACGTGGCAACAGCGATTAAATGATTTAATTAAATTTCGATGCTAATTCAATGATGAATTCTCCGTCAGATAGTAGTCAGATGTTCGTCCGGACGATAGGCTGACGGACAAAAAGTATGAAAGATGGGATCCTGAGGTCATACCTTTTAACTTCTGGAGATTCGATGAATATAACCGATTTTAGAAGAGGAGTACGGACGGACGGAAAACGACATCATGATTTATACCTACTTTTTCATTATTTTAGATTCGCTCGAATTATAAAAAAGAAACGTAGGATAAAATTTGGGCTGCCGGACAAAAAAGTATGAAGGTTGGGTCTCTGAGGTCATGCCTTTCTAACTTTTTTTTTTTTTTTGAGATTCGATGAATATATAACCGATTTTGGAAGGGGTGTACGGACGGACGGAAAACGACAGCCATGAATACCTACTTTTTCATTATTTTAGATTCGCTCGAATTACAAAAAAAGACACGTAGGATAAAATTTGGGCTGACGGACAAAAAAAAGTTTGAAGGTTGGGTCTCTGAGGTCATACTTTTCTAATTTTTTTTTTTTTTTTTTGAGATCCGACGAATGTAACCGATTTTGGAAGAAGAGTACGGACGGACGGATATCATCAGCATTTCAATACCTACTTTTTTCATAATTTTAAATTCTTTCGAATTAAAAAAAAAATAAATGTATGATAAAAAAAAATATCTGAACATAAGCAGCTTCCCCTATAAACTTATCACCACGAAACTCACTCGTCATTGAAGAGACTGACCAGCGACGACCCTCTTCTTAGACCCACCGCCAGCTCCATCCCTGAGAACTCGTCGGGCGCGATGGTGACCCGACACTTGCCATTCTGTGCCAAGTAGTCATCCTCCACCATCCACTCTAGATAGTTGAAGTCATCGATGTACACCGCGGTGCCCTGGGCCACCTCTTCGAGTGCACAGCATTTAGGGGTGTAGTTGCGGACAATGCGGCCCCGTTGCTGGTTGCCCTTCAGGTACACATGACGGATGCGTTTGTATACCTCCACCTGGGATTGCTGAAATATAGTTATAACTATTTACTGATACAAGTGGGTAATTCAGACCTGGATTTACGTTTTTTAAATATTAGAAGACCATTCAGGATGGTCCATCACGAAATTTAGAAGTTAAATTTCTAGTTTTGTTAGTTATTTGTTTTTAAGTCTGCAATGATTCTAAATGTAAATTTCAATTATTTCTGTAGATAAAGCATGGTACGATTATAGTTTAAATGTGGTATAAGATGCTATAACATGAAAATTATTAGTCATAATGATAGGAAATTTCACAGGAGCCGAAGCAATGTGAGTTTGTATTTAATGAAGAAATGTAATAATGAAGTGAAAAAATTGAATAATGAAGTGAAAAAATGGAATAATGAAGTGAGGAAATGGAATAATGAAGTGCTGAAAATGGAATGTAAATCTACAAATCCATCGCTGGATCAAGCAGCATAAGTTAGATCTCAGAAGAGAAAGTTTGCAAATTAATTTCTTTTTATATTGCTCCACTGATCTTTGCCAAACAAAATTAAATTACTCCATGAACGCTTCCATGAAATCTCATATCATACTGACCAACATTTTATACTAATTCTAAAGAAATTAAAATTGCAACATTAATTATAACCCCATTATTGTACCTGAAAGTCCTCTAGTACGGGACAACCTTCCTTGATAACAAGGTTTACAGTCTTGTGTAAGGCTAGGTCCTCCAGTGTTCTGACCACTAAATGGATATCTGGAATGGCCAAGAAAGCTATCAGGTTGGCGCTGTAGGTTGTTGTGATGACCATGACGGAAAGCCACCAAGTGGCCAGGAGCAAGCGGCCAGATGTTGTGAGTGGAAGGTGAGTGCCACCTGAAAATATGAATTTAAGAATTTCCGATTTTTTAATAATTAAGCTACAAAGGCCAAGTATTGAATCGAATTTGCTTGGGTGTTGCTGTGTTTTTTTGGTTTATTAATGTATTGAATATTTATAAGGTTAGCTAAAGCTAAACACGAATATGAATCTTGTATGTAATCACTTTCAATGATATAGAGTTAATTCTTAGAAGTTTAAGGTAAAAAGTAAACAAGTATAGGCAATAGATAAAAGGTAAGACAAGGCTGCTTTCAGACAGAAAAGAATAACATAGTTGAAAATCATACATTGGAGGTAGTTGTAATTAATTTAAAACGATGCATCGACGTCATCAACTTCGGATTATTAATTGTATGACGTTTTTTCCGATAATTGTTTCTGTTTATAACATCCAGATTTGTATTCAGAAAGTAAATTCTGTTTTAATCACGCTAAATCGCGAGGAAATACTATATATATACCTTGTTGCAGCATAATTCCGAAGACGAGCCAGAGGCAACGAACAAATGAACATAGATGCTTTTGCGTCTCCTTCGGGTTTCGAAATCTCCAGCTCAAAGTATGCAGCTTACACAAGATGTAACTCATGACGAGAGCAGATAGGAAAAGCAACAGCCACACCTACATAGCAAGAAGTGAACAGAAACAGCATAATTTAAAATGTGCTAGATCAATAAGTTTGAACAGGGGTTAAGGTTATGGCACTTCATATCATTAAAACTAACAAAATGAAAGCGGCTCAGTGGATGAGAGGTTAAACGTGTCCGCCTCGTAAGCCCAAGATAGCGGGTTCGAGCCCCGGCTGAGTCATCGGATTTTCTGGTTGGGAAATTCAGGGCACGCATGTCATATGATTATGTGGCATGTAAAAGATCCCTGGAGGGCCCATTTGGCCAGGGCTCTCCCAGCAAAATTAAATATCGGCATACTTTAACATCCACAGAGAGCTCAGATTCATTGTAATCTGTGCGTCAAAATTGGTAGCGAGAGTCCGCCTAGATGGTGCCATAAAATATGGCTCTCACTTCTGGGGGATTTGCCGAGTCTGCAAAGGCTTGACCGCTAATGTTGCAGCCCCATTCGAGAAAAAATACTAACAAGAAGTTCTGAATGAACTGTAAAATAGCTTACTTTGCTGTTATTTTAAAAGTCTTTAAAAAAATTCATTAGCAATTTCAGGGAGAAAGGAAAAGAGGAATATACTCAGGAAAAGGTGGACGGATGAGGTGACGAAAGACCCGGAAGTCAGAGCTATGTTACTAAATTATTTATACTCATTTACTCTAACTAACACTCCTTAAACCGACCTAAATGTTTAAATTTTATAATTTAACGAACTTTAGAACAGTTCTTTATTTAATAATGTAAGGAAAAAATTTAAATATTAGAGTTATTCTATTTACAATCAACAAAGCCTGCAACTTTACCGGGTTCGATTTGCATAAAACTTCCAGGTATCATGTTTTTTTTTTAACTATACTGAGTTATGGTTTAATTAAAAAAAATGTTTAAAATATTTTCAAATATTTTGTCTTTTACAGTCTTTAAAAATTCATAGCTTCTAAATAAGAAAAAAATATCTTAAAAAAAAATTAATCTGTACTTAAAAGGTTAAAAATTGACCACCCGTGAAGTTTTTTTTAGTAAATAGAAGATGGTTCTCTAAAAATCAAATTTTTTGTCGGTTGATTTCGGTTGGAATGGATCATTATAAGTAATTTATTTCAAAGTAATAAATGATTCCAATAGAATCAATTCAAAATTTACACGCACGATAAATAAAGCTAAATAATAAAAGTAAGGATATGGTAACTCGGAATGAGTCTTTGACATGCATTACAAGAATCATTTTTTACGTAAGTTAACTGTATTATATATAATGAAGGTATAGACAGTTTATTTAGTTACTTCTGTCTTGTAGAGTCTCAAGAATAATAATGCTCTTGGTGGTTCTTCAGGAAATTTAATAAGAATACCATATACAACGGAAGTTAGAGCTTCGGTGAATTGGACCGCTTCGAATCTGGTTTGGGTGATGGTCAAGTATGGAATCACATCTGCTTCCTAAAAAACATTTTTTAAACAAGCAACTTTAATTACTAAACGTTAACAATGTTATGCAAAAAAGGTTTGCGTAATTATTTGTATTGTGATTGTGTTTAACAATTTTATAATAAAAAATAAGTTTTTTTGAAAAATATTTCATAGAAAGTAAAATATATGGTTAAGTGTTTGTAATAAATGAAATGTTTTAATTGTTTCGTATTACTACTTTATTTTTTTAGAAAAATGTTAGACTTTTGAGGGAAAAGATTTTGAGGGTTTAAGCAGCTGCATGACAGGTTTTCCACAAAAACAAACATTTAAAAAATTAAAAATTTTATAATTCGACTAATTTAAAAAAAAAATCTAATATGGAAAAGATTATTTATAAATGTATGCTAATTGAAAATTTTTGACAAAAATTTAAAGAAATTTAAAACAATTTAAAGACATTTAAATTCAGTTACAAATGTAAATTTTAATCCCATGCAGAGAAAACAAGTTTACGGTTTAGATAATTTGACTATCCTTTTTTGAGGATTCGTATAAAAATCTAATTTTATATGGTATTTGAAACAAAAACAGAAAAGCGTCAATTTCCAATTGTTTTTTTTAAAAAGTTATATCAAATAAATTGTGCGCTATCTACCAACTTACCCCTTTAACAATCATGCCTATAGCCCCAGTCCATTCGTTTCCTGATTTTGTTCCCCAATTGTCTTCGGGTGCCGCCACGAAACTGAAGCTTTAATATTAAATAAGTCTTTCAAAATACTTGTCAAAATAATTTTAAACTTGCATAAAAAAATTTCCATAATACATATGCGATGTTCAATAATCTATATATCTTCACTCAACTGTAAATGCCTGATAGGATCACGAATTCTGATAAGTAAAGAACAAATTTTTCAAAATACTTGTCAAAATAATTTTAAATTTGCATAAAAAATTGTCCATTATACAAATGTAATGTTTAATAATCTATATCTCTTCACTCAACTGTAAATGTCTGATAGGATCACGAATTCTGATAAGTAAAGAACAAAATTATCAATCTTCATTGATAAAGTAAAATTTCAATTTACAGATTTACTCTTATTATTTACCTAAAATTAAGTCTTCCACCCACATAGCTTAGAATTTCTTTCAATACGCAATCTTCTAATACAACTTCTCCGTCTGTAATGTTGAACATCACAAAAGGCCGGTACTAGAAAAAAATGAAATTTTTTCATGCTTAAATACTTCGCTAAGCATTAATTGTTAAAACTAGTACGCTAAAATAAAATAGGCATTAGGAAGAAATGTATGAAGCAGTAACAAAAATTTAGAATATTAACTAGGAATGTACAACAAAAGAAATTAATTAAAAATTACTAGAGGAATTGAGAAAATAGCAACAATTAATGAAAGCAATTGTGAAGTTACTATTAATACTTAAAAATTTGAAAAATAGCATTAATTAATGATATCAATTAAGAAATAACAACAATTAAGAAGCTTCTTAAGAGATAGTCAAACAAATTGCGTCCTGCCTTCACATCCCATATTAAGTCTATCGGACAGTTTTTAAGGCATATTGCCATCGAATTTAAGTTTATCTACTAGTTGTATTTGAAAGTGGAAGTCTTAGAAAGTTTTCCAAGGGTCCTAGAATACCTTTTTCGTTTTCTTGCCAGATTTTATAAAATTTAATTAATAATTTAAATACCATTTTTAAAAATCTGACTATAAATAAATGTATGTGCTAGTATTCCTAGAACAGTTTCTGAGCTTTGGAGGGAAGTAAAAGTAAGACGGGAGTAGTTTGATTTTCCTTAAAATAAAAAAAAAGTTAATCAAGCATATCAACTTAGAAAAGAGAATAATGAAGTAAAAATGCAATTTTATAAATTACAATAATATGGTAATGATAACTATTAAGAAATAACCTTAAAATTGAGGGTGAATATCACTAAAAAATTAACAATAGAATAAAAATATCGATTAATTAATGAAATAGCAATAAGGAAGTTGGAACGCCAACAGAAAATAATAATAATAGTAATAATAATAATAATAATGAGGAGGAGGAGGATGCTGATGAAGTTAATAATAATAATAATAATAATAATAATAATAATAATAATAATAATAATAATAATAATAATAATAATAATAATAATAATAATAATAATAATAATAATAATAATAATAATAATAATAATAATAATAATAATAATAATAACAATAACAATAACAATAATAACAACAACAATAACAACAACAATAACAACAACAATAACAACAACAATAACAACAACAATAACAACAACAACAACAATAACAATAACAACAATAACAACAACAATAACAACAATAATAACAACAATAATAATAACAATAATAATAACAATAATAATAATAATAATGAAGTAAGTATAGTATCTAAGAAAAAAAAGAAAAATAATATAAGTAAATCATCTAAGAAATATTGAACATTAACTATCACAATAATATTTATGTCAATTAAAAAAATTTAGTTAGTAAGGTGGTTGTTTTGGGTGGAATAGCTTTCTCTGTGTTGACTGTTACCTGCACCACGGCTATCCTGAGATGCAGTGGCTGCAGGTGCAGGGGCTCCATCCTCATGATCCCTGTGTCGTTGGCCCATACGGCTACAGGGCGCAGTCGCTGGGTACCGTTCTCGGCTGGGAAACTGCGCCATATTGTGTATTCGGCCGACTGCCCGCAGCAGCGACCCGGGACAAGGCTGGCCTGCGAAGAGAAGAGAGTTGATCGTGGAATTTTGTTGTGTAGTATGTTTAAAATTAATAATGTGAAAGTAGTGATGCATTACTTTTTTCTCTAATGGGGATGCAAAATTGGCGGTTAAGCCTTTGCAGTCTCGGCAGATTCCTCAGAACTGAGAGCCATTTTTTTGAGGCACCATCTAGGCGACTCTCGCTACTAATTTTGACGCACAGATTACAATGAATCTGAGCTCTCTGTGGGTGTTAAACTATGCAGAGATCGATGTATTGTTGTCTGCACTGTTAAAAATTTTGTGCTTGTTTTCACCATAATAATTGTTCCTAGTAGCTGCAACGGCTGTGTGGTGAAGTGTTTCACCATTTTTTCGATATTGGGTTGAACCGTTTCTCAGGTTTCTGTTTCCAAAACTTGAAAAATTGTTCAACTGAATACCGGCACTATGGTGAAACATTTCACCACACAGCCGTTGCAGCTACTAGGAACCATTATTATGGTGAAAGTAAACACAAAATTTTTAACAGTGTGATTACAAATTTCATTTAAGATTTTCCTAACAAAAAAGGTCTGAGGAACTTGAATAGCCTACTTTCCTGAATTTCTTATTGTGTGGAGAGACGATAGACAGACAGACATAACAGACCGCCTTAGAGCAAATGAATGGATGGTCAGAAAAGAGTACAGACGGATGAGCAAAAAGTTTAAGGGGACACATTACCTAAAATTTAGGGCTGTCCAGAAACTAATTAAACATGCTAGAACTCTGTGATAAAGATATTTCAAAAAAAGAAGGTATCCCAGTAAACAGTGAACTGCTGGAAGTGATGGTTTAGTGCTGGTGCATGCATATTTCTGCTGGAAAGGGCACCTTTACGTTGCCGGCATACGTGTGTTGATTATCTGAAGACAAAATGCTGGTGGGCCGCTGCTGGTCTACTAAATGCTGGATTAGTGCTGTCGTATTTCTGCTGGAAAGGGCACCTTTACGTTGCCGGCATACGTGTGGTGATTATCAGGTGACAAAATGTTGGTGGGCCGCTGCTGGTATACATATGCTGGAACGGTGCTGTCGTGTTTCTGCTGGGAAGTGCCCCTTTACGTTGCCGGCATACGTGTGGTGATTATCTGTTGACAAAATGTTGGTGTGCCGCTGCCGATCTACATATGATGGATCGGTGCTGTCGTGTTTCTGCTGAGGCAGTGTTGGCAAATCAACAATTTTAGAATGAGTGAGAGCATGCGCTGAAATACAATGATACTGTGTCAACTTTGGCTAAAGTTCGTCGAGTTGGCACCATTTTAGGTCCTATTTTTTTTATATAAATGAGTAGTTATATTAAATAAATCGAAAAATAACGTTCAATGTTCGTCATAATGTTTTTTTAATTGATTTGCCTATTTTAAATATACTTAGCGCCGACATTTTACTGAATTGGCGATTTTCGAAAGATCGCCATATTTTAGAGTTTCCTATTCCGTTTTGCAAAGTGCAATGCAATTCGAAAACTTATCTTAGGGCTGTGAGGCGCCCTGTGGTCAAGGTAGCGATCTACGGATCGGAAGGTCCCGCGATCGAAACCTGGTCGCTGAAAACTCACCGAGTATATGCGGAGTACGTTCTCGTTAAATCTGTTGGGTCCGAAAGTCCCGTGGGCAGTCATTGCGCAGTTTCCCACGGGTACAGGTTCCTGCAGACTATTTCCCTCCCCTTCAGGGACATCACTGTATTAATTACATATTTACTTAAGTAACACGCCGTTAGGGTTATCATACAAGAAGTGCTATAGTTACATATTTTAATTATGTAAACGATTTTTGTGTAGGATTGTGTACGATTTTGTGTAGGATGTATTTTTTTTAAGGATTTTGGTTTTTGTTTATTACATGCAATACAAATTTTCTATTTTCTGTACATCATTCTTGTTGAGTGATGTGAACAGGAAATGAAGCCGGTTTTAAGAACTCTATTTCACCTTGGTTACCAAAAAAAGTTATTTGCTGTAATATATTTAGAATTCTCGATACCTCTTGTGAAAATTTTAAGATTTTTTTTTTCCTATAAAAGATATGCCAATTTTACTTGTGTCAGTTAATTAATATACATGTATTTTCTACACAGCAGTGCCCTAGTATTAAAATCTTATTGAAAGTTTATGTGCTGGTGTTTCAATAATTTATGAATTTTTTTGGATAGTGAACTGACTAATTTGGAATCAGTGTTTGAAATTGGATAAAGAAATTTAAGTGCAGTCTGCGCTACTACTTGCTCACCTGTATTTTGTACAGAATTAACAATATAGCCAAAGACCCCTTCTACAGTTGTTCGTATGATGTAACGAATCCTTTTGACGATTTTTTAAAAGTTATTCAGCAGACTCTGAAGCTGAGGTTATTCTTAGGATGCACTTATGTATAAGTTTGAGGCACTTTTTCATTGCTTTTAACTCATTATCATTGATTCCTTATTATTGGAAATTCTTTATCAGGAAACTATTTCTATCATAGTATATTATACAATTCTTGTATTAAAAGGGCACAGAAGGTTTTGTTTGACTCGCTTTTTTGTTCTTATTTATCATTTGCAATTTATTTATTTTCATTAAAAAATTATATAAGTCGTATTCAATCAGAGTTGTTAGTTATAGGAATATGGTCGACTAACCAGTGAATGAACGTTTAAGGTGCTGCTTTCGCCAGTGAATGAACACCGGGATATAATGACCAGGACAAACAACTTATGTCAGATAGCTTCCTACTACATGGGAGGAAGTCAGTGTTGCCAATCCATCTAGTGGAATGATTATCAATCCTTTTTTTTTATTATATTTACCAAATGTTCATTCACTGGGGCCTGTTCACTCACTGGTCAGTCTACCCTAAAAATGTTTTATTTAATAAAATGAACTAAATAAAATGCATTGTATTTTTATTCTTTTTGTTTCAGTTGCAGTTCGCCAAACGCAAAAAGAGGCGAAGCAAATGGATGTCGAAAACATTATAAAGAAATGGTTAAGGACGGCCCTTGACCGTGCTGGCTGCCGCAAAAGAAAATGCATCGAAACCAATGAAATGTCTTAAAAATAAAGATTTTTCTATCAATGTAGACTTGACTCTTGTGTTTATTTTTATTTTAGTTAATGTTATCACAATATTTTTTTAATAATTTTATTTGTACTTTAAAGTAAATATTTAATAATATCCACTAAAAAATTTATTTATATATATTTATAGTTTATATATATATTGGCCATTATAAATATGTCCAATTATCCAAGAAATTAAAAAATTAAATTAATAAGAATCTTTTGGCCGGCTACGCACTGTTAAAACTGAAGGTGACAAATAGGTGCCGTTTGGCACGCCGGGGTGAATAGGCGGTACCAATCGGCACCTCAAAGTTTTGAATCTTATCCGGGGTGAATAGGCGGTACCAATTGGCACCTCAACGTCTTTAGGGTGCCAATATCTCCAAACGTTTCACCCGCGGGGTGACTTGTAAACTTGCGCATGTCTTTGACGTTGACTTGACGTATTTACAATTGACCGCGCTGTGCGAATGGTATAAACATTCCTATTTACATTATTTTAAAGTTAGAAAAATCATTTTAAATCCTAATTCATCGTAAAAATATTTTACCACTCTAAACTCTAAAACAAATTTTCCAAAACAAAATTATCTGTATTTTCAGAAGCCTTTAATTAGCAAAAGTAGGTATATGCATCTTGAGCCGCGGTAGCTTAGTCGTGTGAAGCGTCGTGTTCGCATCGGAAGGGTTGTGGGATCTGTCCTCGGCGGTGCTGGGTTGGTTCTGGGTCTAATGGTTGCAGGGTTGGCACTTGTATTCGGTCTAAAGACCACCGTGTTGACTAATGATGGCTGGGTAACGTTAAATATGTAGTGGTCAAAAAGTTCTTCATGTTCTCATACCACATCAATACCTCTGGAAGTACTAGATCAGGGGGTTATCGGCCTTTGATCCGGATCAAAATTCCGATATGTGAGTGAGTCTGGATGTAGGTATTATTAAACAATCATTTTTTTATTCAATTAATTCTGTTTTATTATTATTCAATGTACAGTTTTATAGAGGATCCAAAGGTATAAAATCCTTGGTCGGCTATTGATATTTGCTGTGGCACCTCTGGGCACCTCGAATCAGGGGTGCCTTTATTCTCCCTTAGGGTGCCATCATTTCATTTCCTGGGTCACTCTGGACTAGGGGTGCCATCCCTTCACCCTAGTTAAGGGTGCCTTACGACGCCTGTTGGGGTGTCGCTGACGGGACACGTCCTTTCACCCCTACAAGTGCCAAATGCCACCTTTAGTTTTAACAGTGCAAGGGGGGGGGTGGGACTGCTGTAATATTGATGCTATCATTTGGCAGCGTTCTAAAAAGGTTGCAGGAAAATAACTGCTGAAATACTGCATTATTGCAGTTTTCCGGTAAGGGTGTTGGAAGAAATAACTGCTGAATTACCACCATATTGCTGTCGTCAATACAGCAGCATACTGCTGGGCGGCTTACTAGAAAAGTGTTGGCAAATTGGCACTTGCTGTTGGCCCGCTGCTAAATTGCCGCTGGAAAACAGCAGTAACTGTTGGGCGGCTTACTAGAAAAGTGCTGGAGAAAACGCAGCTGTCTGAGAACAAGTGATGGATCGCTGCTGGCCAGCACTGCTGGACCAGCATTTTTCCCGCGGACACTTTATTGAGTTTTAAGTACACTTTCTCCCGGCACTGAATCAGCAGTTCGGCTGCTGGAAGCCAGCAGTTTCCTGTTGCTGTCCCAGCAGATTTTTCCTTATTGGGATCATTTATAATGATAGAGGTTTATTGAAAATAATATGGTGGTTTTGCAAAATTGTTTTTGAAATTTTCTGTTGATTTTTTAAATATTAATTTTTTTTTAGCTTATGAATGGTTAAAAGCCTAAGGCTTTTAAGTTAATAAATGTAGAGCTCCAAATTTTTTTCCCCTGTATTAAGGCGTATACCATAAGCAAAAGTTGGTATGGGATAAGGACTAGTGTGTGATTAGAATTTTTTTAAATAGTGATGAAGTTGAAAATTTAGAAAAAAAACTTATTTTTTGGCTATATTTTTATACATAAATCTGCATAACTATTTTTGTTCAACTGGTAGCTCAATATCCATACCAACTTTTATTAATAGATGTTGTAGGAACATTTTGAAAAAAAACCCATTCAAAAATTCCTTAAATTGTAAGAGGAGGAGTATTTTGAAAAATTGTTATTATTTTTAATATTTTGAAAAAACAAACGTTTCAATATTAATATTTTTTTTGTATATGCTTATTGAATGTTAGTTCATTGTAAAAATAGTTTAATTTGAACGCTAGTGATAAAAATACTGGATTTAAATTTTTGGGCAATGCGTCCCCTTAAAAGATTTTAGATAGATTGTTCTTTTAAACAAAGAACAATAATTTTTAAAAATTAGACATATAGAACTTAAGTATAGATACACCGTCTTATATAGAGCAGATGGACAGGTGGATGGAAAATCGTACAGACAAATATATAATTTTTTTTATTTATTAAAGATAATTATCTAATGTCATACGTTTTTGATAAAAAAAATCTTTTTTTAACCGTACTATTCAAACGAACTTTGTGTGAAAAGATGTTACAAATAAACATACAGTGGGAAGTATAAAGGATGTCAATACCTACTTTCAATTAAAAAAAAAGATTCTTTGCAATTAAAAAAAATTAAAGTTAGCTTAAATCACTCCATTAAAGGCCCAATTACATCACAATATCAGTGGAGTTTTCCAAAGGACGTTAATGAACTAATCAAAACTGAACACTGTACTGCATGAATGCATTTCTTTAGGCTCTTTACATTAAAATACTAAACAAATCCTTTATTTTAGTGTTTGATGCTTTGTATTTCTTATAGAAATTAAAGGTTTTGTTCTTTAAAGTTACCAATAGAAAATTACAGGAAAATAACATACATATTTTAGAAATCGTTAAACAAGAATTGGAGCGATTGTAATTTTCTTCCTTTTGTAAAGTTTGAAAAATTTAGATCGAATGAAGTTGATTAAATTCAACTAATACTGTTATTTAAAAAAATGGTTTAAATAAGTAACGAGCTTTTAAAGGTGAAAATTATACAAGAACTATCTATTGCTAGACATATTTTTCTCTTTTAAAAAGGGTTCGGTAATCGTTTATATTGTGTAATACCATTAAACAAAATCTGTTCTGCATCATAAGACACAATAATATTACTCCAGCCAAAATTTGTGAATATACCATATAATTGCAAAAAAAATTGCTTTTCCCCCTTCTGTTTAGGTAATATGTTTGATTCATTTTAAAATTATGAATCAGATTTGTTATAAGAAAAATTGTGTAGCTTTTTCTTTAAGAAAAGACAAACAAACTCAATATTAATCGAGTTTTCAAATAGGATTTCCCCAAATAATTTATTTTGCACTGGTAACCTTTAAGGTGCGTGCTTCAAGGGAAGTATTTATGAAAAGATATTACTTTTTATTTTTGAAATGACTAAACTTCTACCACCCCGATTTATATGATTGTACGAGACACAGCATCAAGTTGTCCTTTAATCAAAATATTAATGACAATATAAATATATTTCTGAAATATAATTGTTTGAAGTGGGGGAGACTATTATTCAAGAAATATTTGCTCTTGACTTTTATTTGAAAAAATATCCAAATAACTTTTGGCATATTTTAAAATACACTTAATTAAATTGAATAATAATGTGCATGTCCAAAAGCTTTAAGGGGTCATAGGAGTCTTAAAAATGTGCAAGGAAGGTACTACAAAGCATAGTTTGATCTTTCATGTAATTTTTTAACAGCTCAATATATAAGTCTAATTTTTTTATATGTAATTCTGCAAGATTTATTTATTATAAAACAAATTTTAAAATTTATGAAACTTTAGCGAAAACTAAAATAAATGATATTAAACATAAAGCTATTTGAACATATTGGGATTAGGCTTGCGCGGCAAATTTTGAGGTCAAAATTAAAAAAAATGACCAAGAAAATGACTTTATATTGTACAAATATGTGCAAACAAAGACTTATACCTAAATTCTCAGCTCAGTTTTTATGAGAAATTATTTTAAGAACTTTTTTCTAAAAAAAATTCATAAAATTTTTATTTGAATTTTTTAAAAAATAATTTCTAATTAAAATTGAGCTGGAATAGGGTATAAGTCTTTGTGTGTACATATTTGTACAATATAAAGCCATTTTCTTGGTCATTTCTTTAATTTTGACCTCAAAATTTGGCGCGCAAGCCTAATCCCAATGTTTTCAAATTCTGTAAATAGTTTTATGTTTGTTATCGTTTATTTTAGTTTTGGTTAGGGGTAAGTGGTGTACCTTGGACGTATGTGTACCTCGAACCTATGCTGATTCTAGCTCGATTAGCTTAGATATTGAAACAACACCACATGCAGTTGAAGTATTTGCTACCAGGGATCTCAGTGAAGTTCTATCCGTTTGTTTAAAAGGTCAATTTATTAAAGAGCTTTCGAAAAACTAAATTCATAGTTCAAAAGTAAATTTTTGTCAGATTGTTTAGTGTAATTTTTTACTCAAACATGAAGTGTTTATTCAGAAACGATGGTTATGCAATATAAAGCAAGTTTTAGCTATAAAACAGTGTGCTTGAAATTAAGTTAAGTCTAACCTTAACTTGGTGATTAACTATTTTGTTTTTAATATATCCAAGTGGTGTACCTCGAACCTTATACAAGTGGAGTACAGCTGGGGAAAAAAAAAACGAATCACCCCTCGTTTTTCGGCTGGTATTGATCAAGGAATTTTGTGTAAGGTGTCAATTTTCAGGAAATAGCGTGAGGAATTGATAACTGGCAACAAAAATTGTAATAGGGGTCGTCTACATATTAAAATGAGTACCAACTTTGAAAATTCCAATGGCAACACCCAATTTTTTTATATAAAAATGTTCAGCACCTTCAAAATACCCCATGTATAAAAAAGAATTATATATTCTGCATTATTTGCTGAGATATAAGTATTCAAAGTTGAACGCCCATAATGTTAGAAAAGTTTCACAAACTTTTATTCATACCTCTACAAATAAAATGAATTGAACAATGATTTTTTTTTCATTATATACTTCTTAATTTTCCAAAAACAAATCACACATGTTTTTTCATAAATTTTTCATTTTTAATAATTTTTTATTTAAATTTAAATAAGAAAAAATAAGACTTGAATAGCAACCCCAAATTTTTTTTACATAAATCAATAAAGTAGATCAAGTAGAACCAAAATCCCGAATTTTTTAATTCAATAACAATTATTTGCCGAGTTATTGTAAAAAAACTGAAAAAGACGAATTTTAGGGACCGTGTAAAAAATTACTCGGCAAATTTGATCCTAAATTGCATTATCGTTTGGTGATTAAAAAGCGTTTGTTGGTAAATGTTTATTCAAATAATCAATTTCTGTCAAATGTCTAAAAATCTTTTCTTATTTCAAGTGCATACAATGTATTTTGTTTGTATAATTAACATTAAATTATAGCGGTTACTATATTTTTAAATGTATGTTATTTCCAATACAATTTCAAAAACTGTGTTTAGTATTAAAAATTAAATATCCTAGAATATTATTGGAAGTCTGTTTCAAATACATTTGATTGTTACCACATTACTTATTTAAAATAATTAGTGCCTACTGCGTTGGTTAAAAATCATTGCCAAATCATTCTGAGTAAATTTATTTTGCTTTCCTTAAATATCGTGTTAAGGCCGTAACCCTCAATTTGCAATACGTAGTTTACCGATAAAAACCTAAACTCTTCGGCGCAACAGCCCATTAGTGGGTCAGGGCCTGCCGTGCCCATTTCAACGTTCGTGATACAAGGGGTCTGGGGTGCAAGGCATATGTCCCGGTAATGTGGAAAGCCTCACGCGGAACCCCCAGTGTTTAGTTCCCCAAGCATGCTTGGTCTCCAAAATATCGACCCACTTAAGGGATGAAAGGATGGGTCAACCTCGCCCAATCCGGGATTCGATTCCCGGACGTGTGGCGTGGCAATGCGAAATAAGCACTGCCACTAAGCCACTGGCCGATATTACCGATAGAGTGCGACGAATTTTAAACAAAATTTTTTGCAACAATGTGAATGAAACAAAAATTTGCATAAAAAAAGTTTAAAACATAAGTGTAATAATCATGTTTTTCAATCTGATTGTAACTAATAGCATTTGAAAATCTGTTCGTTATAAATAACCGCACATGCGACTTAAATTAAAATTAAAACTTTTCATCTTCTAGCCTTTATTTAATTTCTGAATTTTTAAATTCAAAATTAAAAAAAAAAAAACATTCTAAAAATCCCAATTTTACTGACGAAAGATAAATTCTAGCATCCGTTGGCGAGATTATGCTAACCCTTTTAGCTTGTCGTTTTGAAAAGACACAACCAAAATATTACCTTTTTTCACTTAGGAGATTTGCCCCTAAACAAGTTCAAAATTAAAGCTTTAATATATCAGCAAATAGTGCAAAATAAATAATTCTTTTTTATACATGGGGTATTTTGAAGGTGCTGAACATTTTTATGTAAAAAAAAAATTGGGTGTTGCTATTGGAATTTTCAAAGTTGGTACTCATTTTAATATGTAGACGACCCCTGTTACAATTTTTGTGGCCAGTTCCCAATTCCTCACGTTATTTCCTGAAAATTGACACCTTACACAAAATTCCTTGATCAATAGCAGCCGAGAAACGAGGGGTGATTCGTTTTTTTTTTCCCAGCTGTACCTTGGACTGGTCCAAGGTACACTACTATAGGTCTTATGTGCTTCAGATTGCTGAAAACCCTTTTTAAAATTCAAGTAAATTCTTTCCTTTGAAAAATTAAGTATTTTAAGCTATTAATATGCAACCCTGATTTGTAAAATCTAGAAAAATGGGAATTTGTAAGAAATTTTGATATGATGTGATAAAGAATTTTCTTTGTAGTTAATTATTTAGATTTATGGAAGCCTATAAAATTTTAACCATATTGATATAATATAGAAAATAATTATTGCATGCTCATCTAAAAAGATATTTTTTATAATAAATATCTAAGCAGAACATCCTTTTTACGTTTAGGCCTAGTTGAATAAACATAGGGGGAAATATTTGAGTTTTTTTTTTCAAATTTAAGACAGAAAGATAGCCAAATGTTTTTCTATGGCATGAAATAACAGTTTAATTTTATGCTGCATTTTAACGAATACACCCGAGAAAGATTGCATTGCAGCTGAAAAAGCCAAAAGGGCACTAAAAAAACTAAGGCAATAAAACCCCTTACTGAGCCAATTGACCTAACATGACCAATTACTACAATCTTGGCTAGAAATAAGAGTAGGTTGTAAAATGTATTTTTGAATTTTATGTGGCTAATAAATATTGGTTTTCGGACTATAAATCAAGTCTCTCTACCCGTTAATAAGTGGTCCAATGTACACTACTGGTTGAACCAAGGTTCACCGCCGGTGGTGTACCTTGGTCCTAATTACAATTTTCTGTATTTATTTTTTTAATAGTTGAAATCATTTAAATAACATGTTAAAATAAATATATGTTGTATATAACAACATAAAGTATTCAGTAAAAATATTTTAATTCACTTTTTTGCAAGTAATTAAGGAAATAAGAATTGAAAAGTCAAAATAGGTCCAAGGTAACCCACCTTCCCCTACAGTTACATAAATTTTAAAATTTGTTTTATAATAAACAAATATTATAGAATTACATTTAAAAATATTATACTTATATATTGAGTAGTTAAAAAATTACATGAAAGATCAAACTATGCTTTGTAGTACCTTCTTTGCACATTTTAAGACTCCTATGACCCCCTAATGCAGATAGTGAAATATATATTCTTACCTGAACATTTCTCAAAATTGTTTCTCCTAATGTTTTGTTATAAGGCGTTAGAGCAGAGCATGTTTCATCTACTTTTTGGTGATTATTGGATTTAGTTGACATAATCTGTTAATGAAAACACAAAATGATTTAGAATTTATGATTTTCTTTAGCGTATTTACAATCATACTCCATGCTCAATTTGCTCAAACCTTTTTATATGTAAAAGATTTCGTTCGATATGTATTTTTCTATCAATCAATTACATTATAATAATGTATAAATCATAATAATGTAAATTACGCTATGTAGAATTAAAATAAAAATGTTGAATTTTTCAATACTAAATATGCGGTTACGGTAAAAGAAAACTGAAACTTTAAATTTTGTCATACATTATTCATTGTTAAACCATAAAAGGACTTGTTTTTGACGAAAACCTGTCTATATAAAAAGAAATTTAAGGAAGAAAAAAAAACACCTTAAGATTCAAAAGTTTATAAACTGTAACAAATTACATCGAAAAAGTTATACTTTCTTGAAGAAAATATTTTTACAAAATAAAAAACAATATTTTTTACTATGACGTTAATTTAATACGTTTACCTACATTTTTAAATTATGAAAATCTTATTTTTTTTTTCTAAGAAAATGGTGCTGCTTAATTTTTAGACTCAACTTTAATAGAGTTTTCAAACGAGATTTTTCAAAATAATTTATTTTGCACTGGTAACCTTTTCAGGTTGCGTGCTCAGAGTGAATTATTCATGAATGAATTTTACATTCTGCTCTTAAAATGACGTAACTACTATTCAAGAGAAGGAGCTTAGCCATTTATTTGGGAATAACTGAAAAAAGCTTTGGATTTACTGTACATAAATTTGTTTTTGTTACTTTACAATCATATGAATTACTGTACTTTTTGTAATTTGTTTAGTAAATATTTTTCTTGATATATGAATACAATTGAAAATAAAGATAATTAAAGATTTCACTTAATTTTATTGCGTGGTATTTGATTGTATCCCTTATTAAATGAATTCCGAAACGTAACTCCCATATATATCACAACGGTTCCTGGATTTTTCAAGTTCACATCATTTTTGGGGATTTTTTAGAATTTCTACAGAAACATAAATAAAATAATTCAAAACACATTAGTTTAAACTATTGGATAAAGTGCATCGTAGTAAGAAAGCAACCATGGCCGTGACGCATAGTGCACAATAATGAAGTTGTTCGATGAATGGACCAAAAGGATTGGTAAATCGAATACAATTGCAAGCAACACGCATTTGCGAAAAAAAAAAGTAGAAATAATAGCCATACTTTTGCATGAAAAAAAATATATATTAAATATTTCCAGGAACTTAGGGAGCTGCCAAAATTTTCCAGTAACATTCATGAATTTTTTTTACAGTGTCCTACTTTCACACATATTCCTCAAAATAGCAATGTAACTCGTAGCTTAGAAGAATTACAGATAATAGTTACGCCATCCTTTTGTATGCACATAGAATTTTTTGATAAATCCAGGAACTCAGATGCCCAAAGTCCCCAGTAACATTCATGAATTTTTTTCTTATATTCATTATTCTATGTTCAGACATATTCTTCAAAATATCAATGTAAGATTGTAGCAGCCTCAGTAATCCATTGTCCACCAAAAGGATTCCCAAGGTGGAGATGAGTTACCTCGGCTTTCATATTACTGTTTTCGTTGTAAACTATAGATTACTGGCAGGAACGCAGTGGTAAATTAGCGCCATCTATTGTGGATGGTATATTAAGGTTGTGCGTGTGGCGAATCGACACACCAGCACAGATGATTTGGGGAATAAATATTTCACTGTATTGTCACAACAGTGTACGTTTTTGCTGGAGGCAAAAATGGAGGCCACAAAGTTAAAATCTGCGTAGTCGTGCTCCGTTTTAGTACACTCTTAAAACAAAAGTGTGAAATCCAATCATATAGGAGAAGTGCATTTTCGACACTGAAAAGGAATAAAAATTAACTCAGACTGAGCTAAAATCACTCGTTTTGGAGTGATCTTGTCGGAGTTTTAACTAAACAAAAGAGCGAAATCCACTCCAATAGGATAAGTGCATTTTCGACACTGAAATGAGTAAAAATTAACTCAGACTGAGTTAAATTCACTCGCTTGTTTTAATAGTGTATGTATTGCCCTTACCTCGAAAGCAGCCGGGCAGTCAGCCGCCCTCGCTCCAATCCTGCTTACTAGAGTGAGGTCCACTTCGTAAGCAGTAACCCCCAGAAGCCTCTCCTGCCACATGGAAGGACTGCCAGAGACCAGGACTTTCGTGCGCATTTTGTGCATGCTGCTTGACAGCAACTAAAAGGGTTTAAAGTAAGCTGCTATACAAAAACACCATTTTCATGGTTGTAATAATTTTTTAAAACTACAACTTCCTGTTTTTCGTAGTTGTTGTTTTTTGTAACGTTTTGTATTATTGAAAGGCAGAGAAAGTTTTTGTTCAAGGAGAGTTGGGAGAAGTAATAAAGCTTTGGATTCGGGAAAATCCCGGGCTTTAGGGAGAAGGACCGTCAAATGTTATTTGCCCTGAGCCACATTAAACCTTTAGCTGAAGTATTGCATTGGGATACGAGTAATCATGGCCTGATCTAAAAAAATGTAGAGTATAGGCGTTTTTGCAGATTTTTGGGGGATGGCTTAAGGAAACGTTTATGTATATGATATTGTGAGTCTGGTAATGACAGGGCTAGTTGGCTGATGCATTATATTTTTTTGTATCATAATTCGATCATCTTCCTTATTACATCGATCAGGTCTATCCCGCTAGGTCAAAGTCTAAGTCCAAAATCAAGCTCAAAGCTAAGTGGACTAAAAAATTACAAAATGTACTGAAATTTTGGTTGATCACAATACTAACATAAAGAAATTAAAATTTAGGGGCGCTTAGGAATCTTGTAAAACAATGAAAGTGATTAAAGACAAACAAATGGATTGTTCAGAATACAAGTGAATCAAGTCCATAAAAAGCTTTTATGTGCCACAGAAATTTAAAGTTAAACCTTTTAGATAATTAACTCTTAAATTTTTTAAAAACTCCTGCTGCCTAGCAGATGTTATCTGAATCAGGACTTTTTCCATTATTTCACTGAAATTCTACATAGTTAAAGCATGCAAGTGCACGTAGCGGCTTCGATAGCCCACAATCTCTCATAAGAATCCTCATGGTGGAGATGAGTTACCTGGGTTAGGTTAGGTTTGAATTATCGTCGCACTAGAGCTGAACGAGGGCTATTGGCGACGGACGTCGTAATTTAGTACCACAGTCAGGTGACGAGCCAACACCTGAATAGGCACCCAACGTAACCTTTAAAGGCGACATCGTACGTAGCGTTAGGACTTTGAAGGATATTTAACGTGCACTCCCTTACACGAGGTATTATTCGTCGGACATTTTTCGCTGCACGGGCCGCTTATAGGTCGGCAGCTATTTTGGCGATACCCGGACCCGAACCTGGGACCTCCCGCATGCTAAGCGAGTGCTTAACCGACTGGGCTACCCAGATATTGAGTTATCTGGGCTTACATACTACTATTAACGTTGTAATCTGGAATAGTGGTAGGAACATGGGCGGCTAATCAGCGTCAACTAGTTGTTGATGGAATATTGAGGTTGCGTGAATGTGGTACACCGTCACAGTGAGTTGCGAATTCAAATTCGACAGACAATGGACTACACTCTTAAAACAAACGAGCGATTTTAACTCAGTCTGAGTTAATTTCCACTTCTCCAGTGTCGAAAATGCTCTTCCCTTTTAGGAGTGGATTCTTTGTATGTTAAACCTGCGACAGGATCACTCCAAACGAGTGATTTTAACTCAGTCTGAGTTAATATTCACTCCTTTCCAATGTCGAAAATGCACTTCTCCTACAGGAGTCTATTTCACTCTTTTGTTTTAACAGTGTAGGTTCACTTGCATTCTGAACAGTCCAAATATCAAAAAAAAAAAAACACATCGAGATTTCCCACTTTGTGTATGACCTCGTCCGCCACTGTTCCAGCTCCGAGGGAGACGAGCAACCGCCCTTTGTCCGTCAGGTCCCCCAAGTTCCATGACTCGAAGAACAGTTCCACGTTGCGTAGGAATGAAGATCCGGCATCTGACGTTCCACCTGCGTGAATATGAGATACTCGGACTCCGTTGGAAGCCAGAAGGGAGGACAACAGACCGCCGACTGGTAGAAAAGAATTAGGATGAGCCTCATAGTTTGCATTTAGTTATCTTTTTGACATTATTGAAAACAATATTGTTAGTATGATATTGTACATGTAGGTTGGTTGGTTGGTAGACATATATTTTCCCGGTTTGTGTGCTTGGTCAGACACCCGCTTATAAACCTTCGTCAAGTAAGAGACAGACACAACACACACACATACGTGACAGATTCAAAACATGTTGTGAAGAGTTCTCAATAAAATTTCAGTCCTCACTTAACAAAAATAACTTTTATTATTGCCTACTTATACAACGTCGCTTTATAAACTAATTTTACTAATTTTAACACTTGAACCACAGGTTCACCAAGCATAAAATATTTTTAAAGTAAATAAAAAAGCAGCTTCTCACACAAAATTCTTTCATGGAATGTCAATTCTTCGAAAAATAAACACATAGTCTCCATGGCAACCGTTTTCGCCAAACGATATAAAATATATTTTAATTGTTCGTGCTAGAAATAAATAAATATTTTCAGACGATCTCACATCCTCCCACCTTGAGTAGTGGAAGTTCCACGACTCAACTTCACACTAAAGATCTAGTCTCTTAGGGATTTTTGCAGTCCAACTTTTCTTGTCCTTGCTGGAGCACTTCAGATCAGCTTTCTTGGTAGAGACTATTTTCGTACGTAACGCTTCTTCATCCAGTGGAAATGATGAATCGCTCGAAGAAATTTCCAAACTGAAGACGCGCTGAATGGGACGAAGAATCTCTCCACGCGACGTTTTGAGTTTGAAGAGCCGACAAACTCCATCTTTTCCAGGTAGAACTTCTGTTACTTTTCCCAGAGGCCAGTCGATGCGATTGGTGTTGTCACTTTTTATGAGCACAATGTCCCCCACATTTATCTTCGAGGTTTTACTTTTTCCACACCTGCGTATCAATGATCCAAGATATTCAGACCGAAACCTTTTTCGAAGGTTTTCCTGCAAAGCTACTCTGTACTTGACGCGCTTGTTGAGACTTTTATGATCAGCAGTATCACAGTCAGGAACCCCCGATAGCTTGATATCCTGAAGAAACATGGCAGGTGTAAGAGGGACAAGTTCTGAGTCACATTCGTCTATGTAGGTTAAGGGGCGAGAGTTTATTACAGATTCGCAATCACAAAGAACAGTTATTAATTCTTCATGTGTTAGACTTGTTCTTCCTAGTATTCTTCGCAAAAGACCTTGAAGCACACTGATGAGCCGCTCCCACCATCCTCCCCACCAGGGTGAAGAAGGGGGATTAAACTTCCATTTGATTGGATGAAGAACATTATCACTGCAGATGCGGTTCCAATCTAAATTTTTAAGCAAGTTGGAAGCCCCGACAAAATTAGTTCCATTATCACAATATATTGTTTCACACCTGCCTCTCCGGGCTATAAATCTTCTTAGAGCTAACATAAAGCTTTCGGTTGAAAGTGATGTCACAAGCTCTAAGTGAACTGCTCTATACACGGCGCACGTAAAGATACACACCCAAGCCTTCTGTCCGCCCTTCAGAAATAGAGGGCCCGCTAAATCAGTTCCACAAATCTCGAACGCATTGGCTTGACGTACTCGATCTTCGTGCAACGGAGCAGATACAGCTTCACAACCTTTAGAGGAAAATCTTTTGCACGGAATACATCCTGAGAGAGCTGATCTCACTGTTTTTCTTCCATTCAATATCCAAAAATGCTCTCTCAAGATATTCAGAAGAATTTGAGTTCCGGCATGACTATTTTCGATGTGATGGGAAAGTATTAACCTCTTCACAACTTCGTGATTGGATGGGAGAATAGCTGGTTCTCTAAATTCCTCTGTATCTTCCATCAGAACAATTTTCGTTTTCAGTCGTATTATGCCGTCAGCATCCTTATACGCACTCAGCGATTTGAGCTTTTCGTCATGTTCGTTGATAAGAGATTCCGCTTGGATCAATTTTATAACTTTTTTCTCAGCTTCTCTATATTCTTCGGTGTCCAGAGATCCTTTCTTCCTGTGCTGAACATTGCGTTGACAGTTTGTAACAAATCTCAAAATCCAACCCACTAATTTTACAATCGATTGGTATTTCGAGAAACGCTCATAAAACCATCCGGTAGACGAATTCTGCTTAATGGAAACCAAGGCCGGAACAGAGCTTTTCTTCTTTTCCTTTAGTATTTCCTCTTCATCAAGCTCAAAATCAATGTGCGCTTCTTTGTCTTCATAAGAGCCCAACCATCTTGGCCCCTCCCACCATCTACTTTTCACTAAAGCACTTGCTTTACATCCTCGGGAGGGCAAGTCTGTAGGGTTTTCAACTCCAGATATATGACGCCATGAAGAAGCTACAGTGATCCTACGAATCTCCTGAACCCGATTATTCACGAAAATTGACCAATTTTCTTGCTTCGTGATCCAGGTAAGAACAGTTGTAGAATCACTCCAATAGAAACATTTAACGTCGGTCCAGCCAAAAGCATCTAACACAGATTTCGTTAACCTTGCTCCAATCAGTGCCGCAAGAAGCTCCAATCTAGGTATTGTTGCGACTTTTGAAGGGGATATACGGGATCTCGAGGTTAAAAAATGCACTTTTTTGCAATCTTCTTGTACAAGATAAACTACGGCGGCATAAGCGTCCTTGCTTGCGTCGCAAAAGGTATGAATGGAGAAGCTTCCGAGATCTTCCGAAGTAACGTTTATCCAGCGGGGAATGATAACTTTCTCCAAATCTTTAAGATCTTCAAACCAAAATATAAATTCTTCTCGAAGGGTTCCGGTTATTTCGTCGTCCCATCCTAAGGATAATTTCCAGGCTTTTTGAAGCATGAGCTTGGGGCAGAGCATTACTGGAGAAGCGAATCCGAATGGGTCGAACACTTTGTGAGCTACCGACAACATAGTACGTTTAGTGACGTTATCAACATTTACTTTTTCCAACCAGCTGACGCTCAGCGATAAACTGTCTTCAGTTTTATCCCATTGAAGACCTAACAATTCCGTTTTATTAGAGGCTCCGGTTTCTGCAGATGAATACTCCCAATCTCTTAGTATGAAACCACCTGTCTTCAGTAGATCATTAGAAATATTTATCAATCGCTTCAGCTCTGCTTCATTATGGACGCTAGTTACAAGATTATCCACATAAAAGCTCTTCAAAAGACACTGAGTAACGAAAGGGTCAACGGCGACATTCTGTTCAATGTGATACTTCAATACAGCTCCTAATAGGAACGGACTGCTGCGGACACCGAAAACTACTCTGGCATGGCGGAAAAACTTATAATTTTCACAAGATTTATCAGTCCACCATAGAAATCTCAAGTAATCTCTGTCTTCTCTACTAAGACTGATTTGCAGAAAAGCCTTCTTTATATCTGCAATCACACCAATCTTTTTCTCTCTAAACCGTAATAAAATATCAGGTATGAGCTCAATCAAGTTCGGACCACTATGTAAAGAGTCATTTAGTGAAGGATATCCCTTGACTCGAGCAGAGGCATCAAAAACCGGTCGTATAGGAGTAGTCTTACTAGCTTTGATGACAGGCCTATGCGGGAGATAATTTGCTGACAAAGACATTTCTTCAATAGGTACTTCTTCGATAATCCCTTCACGAAGCCAATCTGAAAATATTTGCTCATAGCTGTCATATAAATTTTCTTGAAACAGCTTTTTGGTCGTAGTTTCTAATCTTCTCTTAGCCTGTTCAAGATTGTCAGCTAATGGCACACTGTTATCCAACCAAGGCAAGTGAACTTCATAACGATTATCTTCATTGTACCTAACAGTTTGAAGGAATTGTTCTTTAGTCAAATCGTCTTGCTCTCTCTTAGAAAGCTTTTCAATAGGATCCTGGATCCCAATGGAATCGAGTTTCCAATAGTCTGAAATGTCAAACTCCTTGACGAAAAGTGATGTCACCAGCATAGCATTGCTTGAGGTTGCTTCATTTTCAGGAACTTTTCCTAAGAGAGTCCAACCAAGTAAAGTCTCAATGGCTACCAATCCGCTTGACAAGACTCTTCGTTGGCCGGTCAAAATCTTTCCAAAAATGTCAGCCCCTATAAGAACTTGTACGGGTTGTGGCTTTTCTCCAACATCACTTAAAGATATATCCATATTCTGAAGCTCTTTTATCCATGGACCCGAATTCACAGGTGAGATATCATTGCAGATTGTAGCTTGATCTAATGCTTCAAAGTTGCACGTGAAGTTGTTCTTCATATTTCTCAACCTGATTCTGTAGCCTGTATGAGCAAATTCTCCGGTTTTAACTCCGCCAAAGAGAGAGTGTATCAGAGTCTCTTTCTTCACTGGTGTGTATCCCATGTCTTCGGCGAGATTTTTCACAATATAAGAATTTTGAGAGCCGGTGTCCAGAACTATTCGCACGACAACTTCCTTTTTATCTGAAATAAGCTTGCATTTCAGAGTTTGTAAGAACACTCTAGGACCGGTACTTATGTTTGCCATGTTAACTTCGTCAACGACTTCATTTTCGTCTGTCTTCTTTTCTTCAATTTTTCTTGATTCAATTGTTTCACACATCAAGGGTACATGTTTTTTCCCACAAATACAACACCTCAGAAATGCACGACATCTTCGGACGGGGTGACCAGGAGCCAGGCAGGCAAAACAACAATTCTTCTCCCTCAGAATTCTTTGTTTTTCCGACAAACTCATCTTTTGTGCGGAAAAACAGTCTGCACTCGAATGAGCTTTATCACAGAAAACACACATCTTTTTCGTTTCCTGAGTATGAGAAGTCGTGAAAAGTCCGGAAGCTGTTGGCGTGTTATTCTTTTTTACCCTCTGATCAAATTTTTTACCTTTGAAGCAATTGCTTTCTTTCTTTTGGTTCAAGCCAAAACCTTGCATTGCCAGACAAATCCTTTCCTCGGATTCCACTTCAGATTTTAGGAATTTTAGCAAACCATTAAGCCTTTCTTGTGGATCACCATTGTGGTTGAAATCTGGGCCTCTTTGTCTTTGCCATGCTCTAAGTATATCTTCAGGCAAACAGGACTCCACTAATGGGTGAAGAAGAGCAGCGCTTTTGTCCGTTGTTACGCCAAGAGTCTCTAGTGCACGAATCTGGGATTCTAAATTATCGTAAAGTGCGCATAGATTTATGGGAGAGCTTCGCGCAGCATTTTGGATGACCAGATTTAACAGTTCGCGAACATAAAATTCAATTAGTAAATCATTTCGACCGTAACGAGATTTTAAAGATTCGATGGCTTTTCGTAGTTGGCACCGGTTGGCGGAAAACTTTCAACCACCTCCCGAGCTCGCGACTTACTAACAGTACACTGTATCAAGTATTGAAACTTATTCTCTGGTGCAATATCTAAATCATTATGTACATGTTCGAATTGACTCCAGAATGGCAGCCAGTCTTTTAAATCTCCAGAAAATTGTCGTAATTCTAATTTAGGCAAATTGAATTTCTTTTTGACGTTACCTGTTAACTCTGCAGTTTCCTCGGGAGCATCCAACGCTCTTCGGGCATTTATCCTGGCCAATTCTAATTCATGTTGCCTTTGACGTTCTTGGTCTTGCCTTTGACGTTCTTCGTCTTGAAGCCTTTTCTCTTCTTCGTCTTGACGCTTTTTCTCATTCTTGTTTTCTTCGTCTTGGCGCTTTTTCTCCTCCTCGTCTTGGCGTTTTTTTTCTTCTCTTTGCTGTCTTTCAGCAACAGCTGTTTCGAACACAGAAGTAATAAAATCCGGATCTGATTTGTATTCATCACTGTTCAAAATTTCTTCTTTCAGTGCGAAAATCGTAGTTTTAGATGGTAAGGACCCGATAATCTCTTGGCACAAGTACAATAAATCTTCTTTTTTAAAGCCTTTAACTGCTTGAAACATTTTGAATTCGCTTACCAGGTCCTGTCGCGGACGCCAGATGTGAAGAGTTCTCAATAGAATTTCAGTCCTCACTTAACAAAAATAACTTTTATTATTGCCTACTTATACAACGTCGCTTTATAAACTAATTTTACTAATTTTAACACTTGAACCACAGGTTCACCAAGCATAAAATATTTTTAAAGTAAATAAAAAAGCAGCTTCTCACACAAAATTCTTTCATGGAATGTCAATTCTTCGAAAAATAAACACATAGTCTCCATGGCAACCGTTTTCGCCAAACGATATAAAATATATTTTAATTGTTCGTGCTAGAAATAAATAAATATTTTCAGACGATCTCACACATGTAATTATATTAATGTATCGATATATGCTTCATCAGGCTAGTAGTAGGTGCTCTATTTTTGTGTCTGGCAAGAAAGAAAAAAAATCACTTGAAACAAATGCTTTTCGAAAAGATTTTTCTTTGAATAGCAATAAGAAAGAGAAAGAGGGTGACTATCTCGATTTCAGATGCTAGTAAAACATTATTTCATTTCGGCATTTTTGCATAGAAATAAAAGTGGGGACTTTTGGTATTGATGGGGATGGAATTAGGATAGTCGGAGTGTCGTGTGCTAAAGATAGGTACATGGGTTAATTGTCATGAGAGCAAAGGTGATAGACTGCCCTCACGGAGTCATCAAATATGCTTAAGAAGTAAATCACATGTTGCCCTTAAAAATTTAGTTACTATTTAAATAAATAACCAAACAGTAACGAACTTATATTTTTTATTCACAAAGTATTTTGCATACACAACCGGTATTCGATGTTGTCTTCCTAAGAACAAGCGGTAGTAAAACTACGATCACTTATTTTTAAAGTTACTCACCTACATCATTACCTTCCTGTAGCACAATGACATCCTGTAGATACTCGTTCTTGAGGTACTCGAAGACTGCTATCTCTTTCTGCCAGGGTTTGTCATCGAATGTTGGCGTAGCACAAGTGCGTGTGCAAGGGTCAGAAGTCACCAGGTGGGGCAAATTGTAGTCATGTGCTGTGGTATCGATTCCTTCCCAGGTGTAGCTCTTTCCGGTGACAGCAAAAACAGCCACGCTGCCTTCTGATACCCAATGACAGGCTGAAACGAAACAGTTTTTCGAATGATGTAATGGAAGTACTTTGATCAATTAGATAAATTCTCAAAAAAAAACCTTCAAATTTTCTTGTTTACTACAAGTCTAATGAAATTTTATCAGGTGGATTTAATTAAACTCATTAAAGTGTCTTTATTTACTAATAAGGAGAATTTTAAATTTTGGATTGTCTTAAATGAAAGAAATCTCCATTTTTGGAATAATCTGTACCATACATTTCAAAAATTCTACACTCTTAAAACAAAGGAGTGAAATCCACTCTGTAGGAGAAGTGCAATTTCGACACTGGAAAGGAGTGAATATTAACTCAGACTGAGCTAAAATCACTCGTTTGGAGTGATCTTGTCTCAGATTCAACATACAAAAGATCCACTCCTGCAGGAGAAGTGCAAATTCGACACTGGAAAAGTGAAAATTAACTCAGACTGAGTTAAAATCACTCGTTTGTTTTAAGAGGGTAAGAGTAGAGATAAACGTAACATTTTTCTGCGTTACTATAATGATACAATTTATTTCAAGGCAACAGAAACGTCCACATTTTAAAGATTCGAGTGATATTGATCGAGATCTTAAATTTGCTAAGGAAGATCTACATTGATTAGTTTTTAGTTGTCACTTATAACCAACAACAGTTGTAAATACCTAATATAGTAACTAAATACAATATTTGCTTAAGAAAGTCCATATACCATCACTGATGTCATGCCTCAAGGACTTCGGCTCCTTATTTTTGAAGTTTGTCTTCGTCTGGTTGTCGCCTTCAAAGAAAGAAAGTCCCACAGATTTCCGTAGTAGGTGAAGAATATTGGTTACCGGAGCATCGCAGTCCCCGTACAAAACAACTGCAAATGAATAAACAAAATGCATAAAAAATTTCTATCAAAACATATTTTCAAGTATGTACAGTCGAACCCCGTTAACGAGATCTCGAGAGGAGCACCGAAACATTTCGTGTTAACCAAATTGCATGATAACCGTTAGGATTTTTTTTCCATTGAATCCTTGAATAGTTAAATAAATAATATTTAAAAATTATTCTAATTTTATAACGTAATACACTAATAATACATAGATAAAATTATTAGTTATTTCATTAATAAAGTTCATTTGGTAGTACATGCTATAGAAAATTAGGAATTTTGTTAAAGAACACCAACTAAGGACAGCAATTGAATTTAGACTGACGAATCATGATAGATCTCAAGATTTTATCAGAAGTAGAAGACAATTTATTATTCGAATTACTAAGAAAAAATGTCAAATTCTGAATCTTTTGTTCGGTCTAAGCGGGGTTCGGTCTAAGGAGGGGTTCTAATCATCTTATGCAGCGTGTAGCCTTAACGAGGTTCAACTGTATTTGTACTTAAACCGTGGTTTTTATAAGCGGCTGGTACTAGTTTTAAAAAACAAGATCCTTAACGATACTTTTCCGTGCTCGAAATTAGTTTCTTTTTATTTGAATTGATCTGGGCAACCATAAATTTAATGGGAAACATTTAATGAAAATCAATTATATTTTTTGTTTTATATACAGCAATAAAAACCCAATTACCTTTTTAATTTATTCAAAAGCAAAGAAAAATATTAATTTATTCCAAAATGACATCAATAAAAATTATGTTTTCGACTCATTCTGAACATTGAAGAGACTGAAACAATTCCTAACTTTAAAGAGAAGAGGAACTTAAAATTACAACGTTTTTATAAACAATGTAGATACGCAATAAATTGCTAACTTATTTTTAATATGAATTTTAGTATACGTATTTTGCATTAAAACGTCCGTTTGTACATTTTATATTATGCTTCATTATTTAGAATTCAATCCCAGGCAAGTGACGGAAGGTCTTTGTTAATATGGACAACGCGATCTTAGTAAATACCCTGCAAAAAAAAAGGGGGGGGGGGGGAAATCCGTCGAATTTACGGTTCTAAATTGGAAGATGAGTTGCCAGAAAACACACATTTTGCGATTAAAACGGCAAATCACAGTCAAAATAAGGTTTTCTCCGTAATATTTACGCATTTCTTAAACAGAAAAAAAAAGGTTTTGAACCAGGAGCAACTTGAACTCGCAGCAAATAAGTTGCAACGAAACGTCGTAAAAAATCGGTTACCGAATCTCATGAGTGACGGTTTGAAACCAAAAGAAATAATGGCTTTGACATAACATCATTCGCGGAGTAAAGTAATTGACAAAAAAGTTTTTAAAGAAAACGGTTTTTAACTGTAAACGAGTCTAAGAAAACTTTTTAAGACCTTAAAGTAAGTGAAATTGTTTTAAACCTTCAAAAGTATAGAAAATTCAGTTTAAAAAGGACGTTTCATTTTACCATGAGCATTGGACCACGTACAGATTTCTAGAGCCAGTTCAACATTAACTAATCTATTTGCCCAGTTTTTTCTGATATATGTACAGTGACAAAAAAGATTGGCTTTGGTTTCAAGACTCTCCCATACACTAGTTTCATAGCACAGCGGTATAAACCTCATGATTTGGCACTAAGTCATGTGAAGACGTGGAGAAGCTTTTAAGTTAGCCAATGCGCAGTCGATTGAAAGCTTTATTAAAAACCAGCATGTCAAACAAATTTTTCATTTAAACAAGCTACAGCGCTTATAGAGTTGCGTCAAATCAAGTTAAATGCAACGAGGTTATTTTCAGACATTATTTTAAAGACATTTTCATTAGAAGTTAATATTATACAAATTTTTAAAGGTCCCTTTTCAAATATACTCAAGACTATTCGAATAGGAAAAATTTCAACTTTTAGGTAAAAAAAGGTTTGGTTTATTTGTTATAATAACTAAAATTAAAATTTAGCAACTGAAAAAAAATTCTTTGAATCGATGTTAGAATTACACTTTTTCCGACACAGTACAGTTAAAAAAAACCGGAATCGAATAATGACTTTGTATATCAGTAGAAAAATGTAGTAATATAGTGTGTACTATAGTATTGTAGTATAATAAGTTATATTATTGTAGTATATACATGCATGATAGTAGTACTTTGATTAAAATTTAAACTGTAAAATAACTTAAATATTAGTTCATCTTTTGGAAAAGAATTTTACTTACCGATTTTGAAGTTTTCAGAAATAACCATAACATTTATAAGTACTAGGAGAAAATTCCATGTGTTTAGATAGCGTCGTTCAACCCACATTACGGTGATTTCCGTAGACTATTCCCATTTGCCTATAACTGACAAATTAAGGAGCACTAAAATTTAAATTCATCTATTAAAATAGATTAAAACTTTTAAATGAAAAAATACCTTAAAAAAAGGCATTAAAAGATTATTTTGGAGTTATTTTTTTAAACAATCAGATAAATTAGTAATGTAATTTACATCCAAAGAATAGTCCTTAATAAAAATAACAATAACTAAAAAATTTATTAGTGGAAGCATAGTTTTTGCATTTAAGAGGCTCAAATATTAGAGTAATACTTGTAAGCATAAAATTGGTAAGTCAAATTTTAAATTAATTTTTATGTATTAAAAATTGACATTTAAATAGCTTTTTTTTGTTTTCAAAATTTAAATTATAACTTGCAATAGAGATATTCTTCTTTGAATACTTTTATCAACCTTTAATTGTTATAAAAATTAAATACACGAGAGATTAAAAGTATTACAAATACTTAAAAATATTACATTTTAATTAATTAAGTAAGATTTATTGTTAATTATATACTTGTTAAACTATGCTATTATTTTAATTTTACTAAAACGAAATACATACTCACATACACCTCCTTTAACAAAAAAAACTTATTGTGTTGATAAACATGTCATACTCATGAGACAAATTCATATTTATCTCGTTTTTCTCTAACTTTAGCCAAGTGCGTGCCTTTTCGAATGGCTACTTATAATAAAGAACTCATGAAGAGGGCTTTAGGTTTCATGTTTCCCCCTGAAAAACACACGGAAATTGATTTTCGTTTGCGGTTTATGAGAAGACAATTGCAAATGGGTATCGTAGGTCTAGAATAATTGTTTTGTTATTGACACGAATACTCGATGAGGAAAATATCGAGTATCTAAGAATGTGGTGCTTTAGGATGTCAGCTAGACACAATACATTTTAGGGATGTTCTCCAGGCATTTAAATAGAAATAACGTGTTGAAATATTGGTTTATTTTTCACTGTCGATTATCATTTGTAAAGGCAACATTGTTTTATTTTCTGAATGTCAAGAAAAAGAGTTGTAGAAAATTATTTTTGTGTTTAACACGTGACGAACTCATGGTCATTAGCTGTTTAGCAAACATATTGATTTTATTTACAAATAGAAGACCTGCTATTATTTATTTAGTTGATAATGTTTTTTTTTAATTGGGGCAATTTTATAATAATGATAAAGAACTGTAGTTTAATAAAGTATTTCAAATAATTTATATTGAATTAATTTCAATAATTGATAGTTAAAAATCAATTATTTCAAACAATTGATATTGAATTAATTTCAATAATTGATAGTTAATTCAAATCAATTCAATTGATTCAAATACTTGATATTGAATTAATATCAATAATTGATAGTTAATTCAAATCAATTCAATTGATTCAAATAATTGATAGTTTATAAAGTAATCACATATGCATTTAATAGTTATTTTTACCATCAATCTGCTAAAAATCGCAATTAATAAAATTAGTAATCGTGTGTAAAGTCACGGTGGGCTAATTTTTTTAAAAGAACAATTGGCTACTTTTGTACTGTTTCATCTTACTTTACACCACAATGTTTACGTGATTTTGATAAAAATGCCATATCGAAGACGAGATAATTTCAACTTTTACACTTTGTGAAACTATATTTATTAGTACTTTAAAATCTTGTATGCAATGTTAAAAATACTTTTCACAAGTGATTATAAAAATATATGTAGCTAAACCTCGTGTGTAGGGGAGAGCAGGGGAATCCCGCCACCTCGGGTAATGCCGCCACCCCCTGTATCTCGCCAGCGGTGTGTATGGGAGGGGGGCTGTGAGCGCTGACCTGTAGCAGGAAACAAAGTAATTTGTAGTATAGACGCTAATGGCCGTGCGGTGAGTTGGTGTAAAGTTATTTAAAAAATACGGTTTTTAGTGATTTTCATCTAATCTTGAGCCTTCTGAAATTAAGCGATAAGTGACAGCTATCTCTAAGTTAGATAAATCAGTTATATATCATTTAAAAGAGTAATTATTTGGCTATTTTATCGCGTCGTTAGGTTGGACGCTAGGCTAATTACCTTTCTTTAAACAACCGTCCATGCCATTTTGTCTTACTGGGGTAATGCCGCCACATCACTGTGGGGTTATGCCGCCACATGCAAAAGGATGGCGGCATGATCCGTAAAATAGAAATTTCATATATTGGCCCTACAACCTATTAGTTTTCGTTAGAGATGAAACGTATCCGAAAAAGAATAACTGAACTAGTCAAATAGACCAACGAAGCTTTTAAAAAAACCTGTATAGTTAGTTGCACACAGAAAGTTAATAAAAGAGCTGTACACTGTACAATTTACCATTCCAAAGTTAATTAAACCTATTTTAGTTCAATATGTATTGCTTTATTATGAAATTTTTCATTATTTATAGATTATTTGCATTGTTTATTGATGTGGCGGGCCACCAGTGGTGTGGCGGCATTACCCCACATACCGGGGTAATCCCGCCACTGTGCGAGCTTTAGAAAAATACAATTTTATTCAGTTTCTATTAAAGATTTAAATTTTAAAAAAATACTACAAGATAGGTTATGAACTGTAGTATGCTATGCTCATTACAATTTACATTAATTGCAACCCAATTCTGCATGAAAATTCAATTTCCCTTAAGGTGGCGTCATTCCCCTTCTCTCCCCTAATTAAATTTTTTCTTAAATTGGGAAAATACTTGACACGCTTGTCAAATAAACTTAAATCATGGCGTTTAAAATTTTTTTACTTTCTGCACTTGTTTCATAAATAAGTCTTATAAGCAGTAAATGCTTAAAGTAAAACTTTTTAAAGCTGGGGGAATTATGTTTATTCAATAAATATAGAGTTAAAATATTTCTCCGAGTTTTAAAAAGTATAACTTATGCATGATGTCAAACGTGCAAATTATAAAAACATCTTTAACGTCAATATGACAGCACCAACTGAACAAAGATTCTCGTAGGTAACATACACTGTGAAAAAAAATCTGGTTGCATTCCATTACAAAGTTTTTTTTTGTAAAAAACTTTTCCTAGAAAATTTCTAGTAAATAACTACTAAAGATAGTGCCGTAAAAATACATAATATATTTTTGTAAGCATTACATGTATAAATCATGTAGATTTACAGGACTATTTAATGTCCTGCCCACACAAGTAATGTTTCTGTAACTATACAATATAATTTCATGGATACCACATTTTCCGTGCAATTGCAAAAAAATAAATAAAAATGTCTGCTTTCCCGCCGTAGAATTGAACCCCGGTCTCCCGCGTGACAGGCATGGGTACTGACCACAATACTACCGAGGAATAGCAGACTGCCGAAACCCGGGATCGAACCAGGAACCTTCAGATGTTTAGTCTAACGCTCTCCCAACTGTGCAATTTCGGCACACAGATCGTCCGGAAATGAGAAGTGAAATTCATTTGAAACAATCAACTAAGTTATAAATTTAAAATGGTGATTGGTTCCTTGAATCACGATCGAGGCCAAACTTTCGATGCGTGCGCATCTTCATGTAAAATGGTTCATGAAGGTTCATAAAATGGTTCATGAAATGATTCTTCATCATGGTTGGAAAAAATTGCAAATACTAGAAATTTTTTTGTAACTGCAATGAAGATTTCTGTTCAGAATTTAAAAAAAAAAAAAAACTTTTTTTGTCCTTCTCAGGTTCGAATCCCACTTACTACCAGTCATCCTATAAATCGGATATCTGTACTGGAAATAGTAGAAAAAATCCAACTCGTGACGGATGGGCCCGAGTACACTGGGACAGACGTGCTCGTTAAATCTGTGGAGTCCAAAGTCCCGACGGCGTCAGCGTACGATGTCGCTCGAAGTTTCCGTTGGGTGCCCGCTCAGGTGTCGATCTCGTCACTTGACCAGGGTTCTAAATTACGAGACGTTATTGGCTGTGTTAAAGCTCCTGACGGAGGCTAGAAATAGGCAGCCGGAAACGATTACATTACATTACATTACTTTTTTTGTAAAATTGGTTATTTCTGTAACATTACTAAAAAATTTCTGTATGTTTGCAGCATTTTTTTCTCAGTGTATGACGTGTCGTTCCTAAACCAATCCAGCAGTTTGCGCCCCCTAACGACTAATTTTCAATATAAGACCAGGTTGAAAACTAGTACCGTTCTGCCCTTTTTTCAACTTCGTAAAGCTAAACCGGGAAATGTGGAAAATTATGACATTTAAATTGTTTATTGACGACAATTTTTGTTTTTTAATAGGGTGATTGCATGACCCAGCGAGTTTTCAATGAATTATTAACCAAGAAAACAAAGGTTTTTTGGAATTTAAAGTTAATATAAATGACAGAAACAATAACAGAACCGGTTCCCAGCAGACTAAACGCCACTACTTGGAATGCAATTTGATATGTATTTTCAAGCTCGTTCGAAGAACGGATATTAGTTTGCTAGTCTGTTAATAAAATTGCAAACAATACAGAAATTGGTTCTTCGTGTTTTTCCTCAAACTCTAATTATCCTACTTTAATGAGAATCGATAAAGAAAATGTTTACGGTAGGATAAATTTAGATTAGGCCGAAACAAGTCAGAGAGTGTTTTTTTTTTGTTGTATTTCAATTAATACCAGTCTAAGTTTTTTCTGAAGTGTTTTTTGGCAAAAGCAGCACATTTTGAAAAAAAAGAGGAAATTTTTTAAAAGTTATAATGAAATGTGTTTGTAATGAATAATTAAAATGATATAAGGGTTCAGATCAGAGCTGAATTGCATTATGGTACCTTGAAAATAAAATATTCCTTTGAAGAATGAGAGCAATTAAAATTTGAAAAGACACAATTATTTTCCTCATTTTACAAACTAGTATCTTAAAAATGATACTGTGAATCTAATTGATACTTAAAAATTATCTTATAAATGATATTGAAATAAAACGGTATATCAATAAATACACTTTTTTTTGTATCAAAATGAGCTTTCGTTAGAGAGTTCCAACATTTAGAAATGAACTTTATTCACAATTGTCTTGTAAAGTAACTTCTCCAAAATACGATAAATTTATTTCCAGTGATATTTCTCAACTGTATATATTCATAAAAACAGATTATTTTTAAAAGTACTTAACATTATATCAGATGGGTTGTCAATATTTTGTATCTTTGCCAGTTGATTAATTAAAACAGAGGGAGCTCATATTTTTTTGAATAGTTTTAAAATATGAATAGAACAGAAAATTGTATATTAAAATGTGACTAAATATACGCGTGCTAAAATATAAATGAGCTAAATATAAGAGGGATTTGGATTTTTCAATTGATCACATATTTTTAGTCATTTAGTTAAAGCAGAAAATTAGCACTACATTGTGCTAATACAAAATAATAACTTAAAGCTGTTTCACTAACTTTCGTTCTTTACTTTAGGACATAATCTAAACAAACATTTTAGGAAGCGAACCTATTTTTAATAATTTTTAGCTATAATAAGATAGGTTTTTTTTAAAAGTTGTATACAATATTTTCCAATGCAATTTATAAAAAAATCTTAATTTCCTTAGTAGAAGTAAATTAAAAATTATAGTTTTTTCATTCGTGTACAAGAGAAAGTTGGAGTATAACTTGGCTTGGACCATTACGCCAGCAGTCTACGCTTTGTAACGGGTGCAGGCTGGATCCCCGCCTTCACCCTGGATGTACTTTCTTTTCTCCGTGGCAGTAAAAATTCTTTCTGTGTCTGTGTTAGTTGACGAAGGCTTATACTGTATAAGCGGGTACCTACCCCTACCCTGCCCTATCTTACCCATTCACCAGAACGATAATATAGCCATTGATGTTCAAAACAGGAATAGAACGTTTCTGCACCTGCCAGATGCCTGGTTTTTTGTATATAAAAATATGTTTTATTTATGTACGACTTTAGGATATGTACGAGACATGATGAGACATTTACCAAGCTGCATTTATCCAGTGGGTCAAAACTCAGATCAGTCAGAACAGCATAATGCACATTGCACTTACTTTTTCAAAACAGTTGTAAGCTGATCTTGTTAGGTTAAAAAAAAAAAAACTAGAATGATCAACCCTTTTTCTGTCAGCTAAAAAGTTAAATAGTTAAAAAGTTAAATCGCTAATAAGTAAAAAAAAGCATCTTTTAGTCTTTTTTAATAAAAATAAAAAGACAACAATAATATTATTATTTTAAAGTGACTAAAATAAATACCAAAAAAACTACCATATTTCATCCGTGATTAAACGTCACACACACACACACAAAATAAGGTAAACAAAATAAGCTTACTTTGAAAATGGCTTACTTTCATCAATCGCATGAACACAGTGGCCTATAACCAAAAGCGCTTTAAAGAAAGTTAAAAACAAAGAGAGAACAAACGAACACTCTTAAAACAAAAGAGTGAAATCCACTCCAGTTGGGGAATGCATGCATTTTCGACACTGGAAAAAAGGAATATTAACTCAGACTGAGTTAAAATCACTCGTTTGGAGTGATCCTGTCGGAGGTTTAACACACAAAGGATCCACTCCAAAAGGAGAAGGGCATTTTCCAGACTGGAGGAGTAATAATTAATCAGACTGAGTTACAATCGCTCGTTTGTTTTAAGAGTGAATAGAACTGTTTTTAGAGGCAAATAAGCCCGATCGACCGCGCGTCGCCAAACAAAAGTGCCTCAGTGTCAATCCAATGTGAAAAAATTATTTTCTAAGAAACAGTTTTCCGGCTGCATTGAATATTTTTAAAAACTGTTTTTTTTAATGATAAATGTAGATGACTTACCAGGCAGGGCCCGACTTACAACTTTAGTGGCCCAGGGCATGAGTAAACTTGTTGCCTCGATAAAATATTTGCTTGTATTTTCCTATCTTACAGTGTTTACCAAAAAAAAACCCCGAAGTAATAAGCTTGTATAGCATGCTTAATCCCCCTAAAATAACTATTTTTGTGTATTGATTAATTCAGAGTTTAAACACAATTTCATATAGTAAGCTTTTGTTTCATGAATTTAACTTTTTTGGTTTACTTATTCTTTACTTAATTTATTTGTTTACTTTTTGTATCAGGTTAAAAATTTTGGGGCAGTTGTATTGAGCATAAATGTTCACGAAGAAAATTTGGGGGCCTCCTTAAAGGGGGGGGGGGCTGGGCACGTGCCCCATTTGGCCCTGCTCACAGATCTCTATAATCTCACTTTTGAAATTGCTTCTGCTCAACCATTCGTTGGCTCATTTGGCCAGTATGTCATATTTTTCAAACCTAAGCCGCTTCTAAACCGTATACCATGCACTCTTAAAACAAAAGAGTGAAATCCACTCATGTAGGAGAAGTGCATTTTCGACACTGGAAAGAATGAATATTAACTCAGACTGAGTTAAAATCACTCGTTTGGAGCGATCCTGTCGCAGGTTTAACATACAAAGGATCCACTCCTAAAGGGGAAGTGCATTTTCAACACTGGAAAAGAGTGAATATTAACTTAGACTGAGTTAAAATCACTCGTTTTTAGCGATCCTGTCGCAGGTTTAATATACAAAGGATCCACTCCTAAAGGGTGAAGTGCATTTTTGGCACTGGGGAAGTGAAAATGAACTCAGATTGAGTAAAAATCGTTCGTTTGTGAAGTAGCGGAAAAGAGAACAGTGTCTTCTTCTACTTCTCATCCTCATTCGAGCCGTGCGGTGGACATTGTTTACCGCCTGAAAAGGTAAAGGCACCTGCGTTTGTTCACAAGGAGGGGTGGGGGGGGGGATGGTTCCAGGAATGTCGCAGCTGTGTCCAGACAGCGTGGCGACTCCGAGGGGAGGTGTCGTCCCTTCGGGGACCGGCCTTTACTTTCAACTTATAAGGGATCGGCTTAGCATAAGGGTGTGAAAAGGTTGTAACATTCGTATTTCGACGGAATAGGAGTAACGTGTTCTTTGCAACAGTTAACATTTTTAGGTAACGCCGTTAGATTTTCAGAAAGTTACTGTAACTTAAATATTTTTAAAGGTAACAGAAAATTCCCTTACTTCTCACGCCGCTCTTCACGGATATTTTCTGCAGTTCGGCTCAAAGTAATTACTTAAAGTTTAACTTTTCACAACGATGAAAATTCAATCTTAATTTTTTTTTCTGATGGTAACTATCTATTGAATCTTGATTCTTTTTAAAGAAAAAGTTTAAATTTCAAATTTTCTTATAACTTGAAATTTCTAAAAGTAACTGTAATTAGTTACTTTTTGTATTAAGTAACTGTAAAAGAGTTACTTTTTAAAAAATTAAAGAGCAGTTACATAATTAGGTTTTAAAGTAACTCTAAGATCCCTGGTATTCCGTTTTGATTTTACTGATATTGACAATTAGTTTGGTTAATAATAAATTCAGGTTTAGTAAATAAACTCAACAAAGAGTTTAGTGTTCCATAGCAAATGAAGTTGTGAAGTGTTTTAATTGCTAAATTAACATTGAGCACGCAACGTAAATTATCATAATCAATAATTTTCGATTATGTTAAATGATTCGGTTGTTGACAAAGGCAAATACCTATTAATTTTTTTTAACTTATAAAAATACTGAACTTGGGAGTACCTATGATGAAATACAATCGGAGTATGGATTGTTCATTTGACAACGCTTTTTTTTTTTGTTAGAAACAATTTGACTCTTTTACTGGACTGTTCAAAAGTGATTGTCGAAGGCAAAGTGGAGCTATGTTGAAAATAATTGCTTTAACAGCTAGGAAGTTCTTCGACAGTAACAAAGTTCAAAATTTTAGTACAAGGATGTGTTATGTAACATTTTTGAAAAAAATTTAGATTTTTATGACAATGAACATGTCACTCCTTCCTTTAAAGATAATTAGTTCCCCTTTTTATATAAACTTTAATTTCAGTATTTTTTTACTCTGAGCAAGTATCGTTTTAACAGATCTAAAGTGCAAACTAAAATAGGTAAAGTTCATCTTTCCTCTTTTCTTTCATCTTTTTGGCCGTATTAAACAAATTCTATCACTTTAACTCTTCAATTGCGTACCAGAACTGCTTACTAGAATTAGTGAGTTTCAGTTTCTAGCATCGTAAAATGACAAGATAAATATTCTGAATGTTTGCAATCAAAAGAATGGGTCATGCAAGGACTTTCCTTACATTATCCAGTTTTTCTCAAAAGAAAACCTTTCTCAGACCTCAGCTCGACTTTATAAGTCTTTAGAACGAATAATGGGGTGGGGCTGGCTGCAAGTTCACAGGTGTGGTGTTCTCCACCCCCCCCCCCATCGTTCCCTTTTACCTGCTTTGACACCCCCCATTGGCTGAGGTGGGGTGTTACGAGCCCGAAAATTACCCATCACTCGCCACCACCGTCAGACGAAAAAAAGTCCGGTATCTGTAGGGTGCTTCTGAATTCGTCATGGAAATTAGAAACTGGACTTTGGTTTTTATATGTGTTTGTGTGCTGTTGTTTACTTTCTGTGAATCTAGAAGGAACAAGAGAACACGATCGAGGCCCAAAACTGAGGTCAGTACTATTACTTTTTTTTTTTAACGTGAAAGGTTATTTTTGTAAAAGTAGAGCTCCAATTATCCGATGCAATTGGGACCTAACCGGATTCGTAATGGGATAATTGGAGTTAATCGGAGAAAATGTTTATTTTATCAATTACTCAACAGGTGCGTTTACATGAGCCATCGAATCCATGGAATGAAGAGCAAACTCAGCAATTTTTTACTCTTGGGGATTTTCGCCCAGGCAGAACTAGAATTGCTGGGTTCATAGGGAGGTTTCGAAAACCCTAAAATAATGTAGGGTTTGGGTGTTTAATTCCATGGATTCGGCCAAGGACGGCTACAATGGGTTAAAAATCCTGCTCGACCACTTTTTCCCCTAATGGAGGGTTTGGCATTCCATGTATTCGATGGCTCATACAAACGCGCCTAATGATGTAGTGTTGGACTGTGTGAGATAATGCAATAGTAGCTTCGGTAGTTTTCAATCCAACCAAATTCAAATTGTAAGGTATCGTCTGGCAATTTGCCAAAATTTCGTCTGCTCCAATTGGCTGCTCTTTCGACACTGATATTCGTGCGCTTGTTACGTCAAAATCGAAGGAAAAAAATAATTTAAATAGCACTCTAACTGAAGCTAAACTAATGAAAATAATAAATTTATGTCTTGAAATAACAAACAAATTTGTTTATTGAATGTGATTTACCTTTTTGTATTCGATTCTCACACTCAAAATGAGAACTATTTACCCTTTTTCGTAGAACATTTGTGTACTGTTCACTTAAGGTCGGTTTTGGTGTAGAATCTTGATTTCACAAAAGTTTATATGCGACATTTAACTTTTATTAAGCCTTTGTTATTTTTCGTTTCTGTTGGATGTATCTCCTAATAATTTTTTATTGGTGGGTACAAAAATAAAAAAATAAAAATTTAAGAAAATACTAGACAGGCCATCCGATAAAGACAAACCGTATCAGGTAGGTCCAGTTAAATTTTTCTAACATTCGGATAATCAGCACCACTTCGGATAATTGGATTTCTACTACAACAATGACGAAGCACTTTTCTTGCCAGTATTAGTTTTCTTCAATCATCCCTTTTCCTTACATCGACAAGAACATCTATTAGACATTTATAGTGTGTGTATGTTTCTCAACTAGTGCCTTGTAATAATAACATGCCCTTTAACTAATGGCACTACGATGTACGGCATTTGGTCAGAATAGCACACCGCTTCTCACTTGGCTTATATAGAGGATGACATAATTGTTGCCGTGGGCGAATAAACTGCATTACCTAGACTAATGACTTAGACCTTGTTGTAAAGTTCTCAATAACTCTAATTTGTAATGGACTATGCTCAAAGACTGATTATTTCAAAGCAAAATAGTTTAATTCATTTAGTTTATATTGCAGTTGACTTGACCACGTAGAGTTATCAATATGTTAAAAAAAATTTAATAATTAAAAACTTTGATAAAGCAAATAATAATTAGGCAGCCGGAAACGATTACATTAAAAACAATGCAAATACATAATAACGTTAAGTAAAGAACTTTATTGATGATACTAGTTTTTCTTTTTTTGCTTTCTTCTTGTGGAATTTTCTTCGGTTTATTATTTTTGTAAAAAAAATATTTCGCTACGAATTTTAAGTGGTAGTAAATCTAAAATATTCAAAAAATATGGAATTTTGTACAAGTTACTTCTTATAGAAAATGTAGTAAATTTCATTAATTACTTTATGAAGAAATTTAGGAAGACTATTGCTGTATGGCAGCTTTTTTAAACAAAAGACAGTAAGGTTAATTTTAGAGAAAGTTCAATCGAAACAAGTATTTATTTTCCACCATTGTAAACTCCGAACTGTATTACGAGCTTAGTATACATATTTTGCTTGCTTTCATCCAAAACTAAGTTATTTATAGATAAGTATTTGTTCCCATTTTGTTTCAATAATGTAATAATATTTCTTTCAAAATAACTAGTTTATACAATATTAAAAAAAGGATTTCTTTTTGATTTACGTAAGTTTTAAAAGTAACTGTAAGAATCGATATATTATTTATAGGAAATTGAAATGCCGCGTTCAGAAAAAATACCCCCCCCCCAAAAAAAAAAGTTTTTTCGCAATTCGACATTTTCGATTCCTTGAAAAAAGATCACTGCTGCTGTTTTAGAAATAGAATATAGTTTTTTATTTTTTTTAAATCTAGGAACAGAGTTAGTAGTTGCACTAATAATTTAGAATTGTATTGAGTTTACAATTTTAGAATTACAGTAGCCGCCGCTTAAATGAATCACATCCGTCCCAGTACGTTTTGAACCAATAAAGCGGCTGAACCATTTAACCGAAAGTCATGAAATTATAAAGAAAAAGTTGTCATCATGAGACGTAATATGATTTTTTTTAATACTTGTTACTGAGTAATACTAGCTCTACATATTATTAAGAAAAACACGTTATGTTATGTTTAATAAAATCCAGAGTTATACAAATTAACAGGTAATATACGAATACCTACAAAAATTTAATAATTTGAACGATATTATGTATAATTTTAAAACAAAATTTAAAAGCAAAAACAACAATGTTTACTATAGTACTAAAATTTAGTTAAATTTTGCTTACTTGAATGAATACTTCGTTGTTTTCGCCTGCCTTAAACCATTCTAATAAATCGTTTTCTACGTCTTCTGCTTTGCCAACTCGCTGACATTTCCGATTTATGTTGGGTTCTGTTTCGCAACTTTCTATAATTTCATTTCTTCTCTTCAAAATCCTACATAAAGTTCCTTGAGAAAGTCCTAATTTAATTGCAGCTTCTCTTTGGCTGCATTTTTCCAGATTATAAATATTTTTTAGGAGTTCATATTTTTTGGCTAAGCTAAAATCTTTCCGTTTAAACATCGCGGTAACACTCCGAAAAACACGTACTTAATTTAATCGATCAAAAATCAAAATGAGTCTACTGTCTACACCTTCATGCACACGTGTCGATTACAAATTCCTTCCCCTCTACCCCCTCCCCCCACTATAGTTCTCTCTCTCTCCCTCCTTGCCTTACTAATACAATTTCTGCGACTTACCTTTTTTTAAAGATGGATTCGTCGGCGCCTCTTTGGTTCGCATTTGTAGATAGAGGTCATTTGGGGTAAAAAAAAAATATCACGAATCGTAAAAAAAAGAAATTTTGATAGAATTTTTGAGTCCTTAAAACGGCGGTAAAAAGGTGATTTGATTCCGATAAGCGGCGAGTTTTCAATGTAAAAAGTGATTCCGTTCTGTTCTACGAAATTTATTCCAATCAAGCGGCTGATTCAATTAACCAGTGATTCCAAAAAGCGGCGGCCACTGTACAATATTTTAAGATTTTTATCTTTTCTTAGAACTATGACGCTATCGATGATTTGAACAATCCAGCTTATGGCGAATGGGGACCTTGGTCGAAGTGCAATCGGCAGTGCAGACAATTCAAAAATCGTCGTTGCATTGACTTCGAAGTGTGTGAAAACAAGACACAAAGGATTTACAGGTAGAAAATGAATTATGTAAAATCATTAATTTAAGAGTAATTGTGTGTGAAGATGCTACATCTAATGACGAACTTGCGTTAACACTATCATTGAGAAAAGCAAATTAAAAAGCGAGATTACATTGAGGATTACTATATGAGTAATTTAATTACAAGAATAATTTCTGACATGTAAAATAGTTATCACTTACTTTTATAATTATATAATCTATACATTAATAGTTTAGATATTATTTAAATACTAATTTACGAGGATATCTACGAGGATAATTGGCAATGGTTATCGCGAATATTAAAAGTTGTCAAGTGACGAAGCCAACATCTGAGTGGGAACTTTTTTTAAACGTCAGTGTAAGAGTCGTCAGGACTAAGGACCACGAGATATTTAACGTGAACCAGTTTGATATATTTTTGTTATTTACGATTGGGAATTTTTTTTAAGCTTTTGCACAATAATAGATTTTTTTAAAATATCTTACTAACTCATTTTGGTTGTCCGAAAATTCAGAAAGAGAGTAGAATTGTGTTTAAATTAATTTTCTGAGGCACTCAGTAGAAACCTTATCCGTTGTTAACGATCCCCTTAGAAGAGACACGCCTTTCATATCTTTAAAATGAGTATCTCTCTTCCCAAACTTTGTATGGAAGTACCACTGTACGCATCTGCCACGTGTGCAATCACTACACAATTTGTTCTGAAGCACCTTCAAGGTTTAAGGCTGCTCAGTGTTCATCACCCCCATTCCCCGTCCTCCTTCGATCGGGCTTGTAATGGTAAGTCTATGGGGGGAAAAATGGTTTTTATTCCAAAAAAAGCAAAGAAATTACAGGAATATTTTGATGCGTTTTTTTTAACTTCATAAAACTCCACTAAAGTTGTGCTTGATGTTATTTTTTTTTCAAAACTTTATTTACCTATTTTTAATAGAAAAAATTAGATTAAAAAAAACAAATAATGTTTAAAAAAAAAAAAAAAAACATCTAAAAGACTTACCATTAGCAAGCCCGATCGAAGGAGGATCGGGTATGGGGGTGATGAGCAGCCTTAACTGTGACACTGAACACGAAAAATGTTATAGGTTGAAGGGAACTTACTAGAAGTCAGAAGAAATCGACCACGATGTTTATATCATTCATTTGTCTTTTGAAAACTTATTATAACACGTAGCTCGACTCAAAATCGCTACTATTTCCATGGATATTTTTTTTCTACTGTTATTTTAGGTTTACGTTGATTTTGTTAAACTAGGTAAATTAACCCCATTATCTAAACAACAGTGATAGTTTAAATTCTTTTATTTTTTTATTATTTGTTTTTCGATTATTCAAAGAAAGATTAAAATTTTATTTCAAAATATCTGAAATGAATACATAGTTTTTTCCTTTATACATTATAATCATATATTATTCTATTATATTACATCATACATGATTCTTATTAGGTGAATCATGAAAAAAAAAAACATATTTATTTTTGTCAATACAAAATAAAATGTTGCCTTAGTAAGCTTTGGGAAACAATTGTGCGGTAACAAGCAAATTTCCATAGTTTATTAAACCACTCATATAGTTTTCATTACTTTCTTATCTACCTCCATCATCATTTGACTAACGAATAATCTAATATGTATTACATTTCCATCCAATTCGTCCTATGAAAGCTCCCGCTATTTAGATTTTTACGTTGCGGTAATCGATCTCACGAAATGTCGAATGCTGTCGCTGTTCCAAATGAATGCCAAATGACAGGCATCCGTCTTTCCCTATGCTGTCATGCTGTTCCATGTCACATACCATAGAATGACAATTCATCTTCGTTGCATAACGATTGAAGGGCAAGAAACGTCGGCATCCAATTTGGTCGAAAATGATGTTGACGGTACTGCCGTGGGTAGGCAAACAGCTATATCTATGCTAATGACTTTACCATTGTTACAAGCAGTAAGCACTCAATACTCAATAATTCTAACCTATAAGAAAGTATACTAAAAGAAAGATAATTTCCGAGCAAAAATGGCACAATTCATTGTTGAGGTTACTGCAGTTTTTCTTCCCATGGCAAGGGTATTTGTAGCTTAATGTAGGTGCAATACATGTATGATTAGACTTAATTTAAGAGTAAATTTGAGGATTCGTATAACAAAATTACAATATGCATAAAATCTAAATTTTGACAAATTTTTACAAGTTTACTACTTAATTGTTAGCAAACATTAAATATTTTTTTTTATTTCACTTATCAGTGTCCTTTAAGTGACTTCTTAATTCACCATTTTATTTATAATGATTATGAAATACCTTTTTCTATAATTGTGTTTCAATAACTATACATAAATATACCTTAAGTCTATCGAATCGATATAGTAATGATTTAAAAAAAACGTAAATCCCTTATTCCCGTTTTATTTAACATTTCAGAGCTTGCCAATCAGCAACATGCAAACACAAGATGTTGGTGGTGGTTCATAATTCTAACAACCCTAACAGACGCCCTTCAAAGTTTAAAGTTTTGAATCATCTTACACCATATATTTATACTGATTGGTCGAGTTGGTCGCCATGTTTATCAACATGTTACACAAGAAGAACCAGGTAAGACAAACTTAATATTATTGATATTTTTTATTATTTAGTAGAACTCATCAACCTTGTGGTATAAACATATATGAGTTACATATTGAATTCCACACTACATTTATTACATAAAACAAAGAAAGGAAGTATTCGCCGAGCTGCCCACCATTAAATTTTGACTTTATTTTTAGGTATACGGTAAAAGCTTTAAAGTTATAAAGTATTGAAAAGGAATTTAAAAAAAATCAAATTTATTTATTGAATCTTGAAAAGATGAACAGGAATTTATTTATTCCTCTAGGGAATCTGATTCTGAAGAGCTTATGGTACTAAAATGGAATACTAATAAAAAAGTAATTTAGTTCAGTTATTGGATTATATACATAAATCAAAAAATATTTTATCTATGATTTCTTTAAATAATGATAAAATAAATTTCTTCAGCCTAACCTTAATAGAACACTTTTCGGACTCTAGTTTCAAACTATTTTTTTGCCGAATACGAGTCATTTTTCTGTTGCAGGACGTGTAGATTTCCGGAAATCTGCGGAGCTAACTCTGTAAAAGAAGACTACAAAGCATGCTACAGGGAAGGAGATGAATGTGAGAAGAAATATCTAGAACGATTCCAGCATCTTTCGAAACCAGAAAAAAATGGCACTAACCCCGGTATTTTTTTTATATTTAATTTAGCAGTTCAATTTGTTATAGACTGATTAGAATCTTTCATTTTAAAGAGTTGCCCACGTAGTTTTTAATACTTGCTTTAAAATTTTATACAGAATATTTTAAACACTGTATGTTTACACGTCAAAGTTAACGGGGACAATAATAAACATGTTTATTATCACTTCGAGTTATTAAAAGCTAGAATTTGATTTGGTCGGGTCTACCCCAAGAAATTTTAAAAGCTGACTGGTTGTCTTCAAACCTACATTTTGTTGTTTAATACTAAATTTCCAATATTGGCTGCTTCTTTGTCATGGTAAATTTTAACCTAACAAAAACATTTATATGTTTTTGCTTTAGTTCATGCCGTATGGCATGAACTAAAGCAAAATTTGGAAACCGAAATTCAATTAAATGCGTTTGATTCTTTTTTTTCTCAAGTTTAATACAAATAAACGATAAATCTTATGTAGACAATTTTATTAAAGAATAAAGAGATTCATGAATTCCAAAAAGTTTATGAAATGAACTTTTAAGACTTTATATTATAAAATATTCACGTTTCACGTATTCGAAAAGCATCCGTTAGAAAATTGAAAGAAATTCTCCGTTTGTAATTTTGAAGAAAACTAAAGGTTTCACAATAGAAGGCTTAGTTTTATCTGAGATCCAGATGCGTATATTTGCTCTCAATTTAGCATAGAAGGTACATTCTTCAATCTTTCAGGCACGTACATGTTGCGCCACCTACTGTAATCCTTTAAAAAAGTAATAATCCTTTCGAAATGTTTTAAGGTTATTTTGAGTAATAAAATACGACAAAATTTTTCGAAACTTTTTTTGGATTCTAGAATATTAATAATTCTTCGAGGATTTAAACAATTCTTTTTTAATATTTTTTCTAAAACTAAATAATATTCTTGATAAATTTGTTGAGTTGTAAATATTTAGAAATTTGAAATGTATAAAAATTTAAAATTCTTTCAAACTTTATTTTGCATTGATGAATTTAATTATCTTGATGATGTGCAATTTTACAAGAAATATTTTCATAAAGTGAAATTACATTTAGCATAATTATTCTAGTTTTAAAATGCTTACCGCTGCTTGCTTCCTGCCATTTATAGATATGTAGCACAGCCGCTTATGCAGCATAATTTAAAACCACAATCAAGAAGCGAGGTTGACAAATGGAACTAGTATTGAAAATGTCAGGGAAAGCTGCAAATGTCGAGACATCATACCACGGCGGATTTAACACATTCACGGATTTACGAAAATAAAGCTGCCTTTACACACTGAATATTTATAGTTGAATTACTCCCTGCAGAATCCATTTATTTCGAAGAATGCTTTAAAGATAGGTTTTGAATAAATATGCAGTGTCTAGATTTGTAAAGGAATAGGAGTTTAACTTTCTAACGAGTGATAAGCTAATTGGCTGAAGTGTAAGCTTGTTTTCACTGCATAATATTTAAATTAAAAGTTTTAACTAAAAACTTGATTTCTTGAAATTAAAAAAAAATATTTCCGTAAAAGATGGTTTTAAACGGATCTTCCATGCTTTAAAACTTGATGAAATTGTTAAGTTTATAAATTAAAAAAAATTATGTATGTAGCTGGAAATACAGAAAGTCAGATGACGGATTTTACGTCTGGTATTTGTCAGAAGTTTAAACTTCTAATAAAAGTAGACTAACCAATGAACATTGGCAACTATTAATAAGAGGAAATCCGACTGCAGCTCTCAATAAAATAAGTTTGCAATGATTTATAATAACAAATTCAATGCTTCCTATAACAATTGTTCTGTTTATGTAAAATTCAACTTCATAAATAACGTTTTTGCAAATAACAGTATTTTTTTTTAAATTGTCTTTTATTAAAAATTGCGTTGACGACAAACTTGCCCAAAATATTTGTTGTTCTCGTCAATTGAACGTTCATATGTTTAATCTAACTTACCAATTCGCAACTGTAGGGGAGACCGGGGTTAGTTGGCACACTTTTCACTTCAAAATTTTTCTAATTTTTTGGTTTGAATATATTTGAAATGTAAAAAGTTGGTAATGTAGGTAAACATTTTGGCTACAAATCACACATACAATTGAATAAATATATTGTTGCCACTTTGTGTGAAAAATGTTTTTCCTTGTCCAGTCAAACTATGACAACCTACCCCGGTATCGGGGTTAGTTGGCATAGGTAGTGGGGTAAGTTGGCATAGGTGAGGCAAGCGTTTTTACTCGTCTTTATGTAAGGTGTAATTATAATGAATGTTAATCAGCTTAAAATTAAACATTCCGTATGTCCTGGGCGGTAAATGAATGTTGGTTCATTACTGATTTTAGGAGGTTGAAAAATCTTTGAACATTATGTGGGTTGAAACTGGACGTTCGAGCCAAACTCGTTGCCGCGGGGGTACGTATTGAAAGTTGTGGGTGACGTTTTAGGAAAAAGAAAACCAGTCAACACCTGCTGATTCTTTTGAGTCCCAACTACTAGGATGTGCAGTGCCATTAGCAACTGCATATTGATATGCCAACTTTCTTGCCTCTTTTGGGCTCAGGCCGAAGTATATGTCACTTGCCTTCACAAGGTATTCACTCAAAGCAAATTCTTGTTCAGGAGTGAACACCTGCCGCGCTATCCCATATCCTCCAATACCCTCTGTTACTCTTTAGGCAGAGAGAATTCATTTTTAATTTTGCGATCTTACAATACCATGCAAGACTTCTAGCAGAGATCTTAAATTCGTCCGCTACTTTTATCATACTTTTTTTTCAAGTAAGTGTGCCTCAACAACTCTCTTTCGATGATCTGCTGTCATTGTAGACCTCTCAGTTTTTCGTTTATAGGTACTCATAATCTGAACAAAAAATATTTACATTATCATAGATAGGTAAGGCAGAAAAAGTGAACTTGCAGTTTCCGTTTATTACATAATAATAACTAGATAACCGTTTGCTTGAAATCGAGCTGAAATTTGTATAGTCTTAAATTATGCCATTTTTGAAACTCTGAGTATGATAAATCTACGTAAAAGTATCTAAAGTAAAAGTTATTATCTGTCCAGCCGTTATTGAGTTATGACTGCGAAAATAAAACGCCTTCCGCATTTATATATGTATAGATAAAAATAATAATAATTTATTATTATAAAGTAGCCTATACCTAACTAAAATTAGGTCGCTATGAATGTTGGCATACTTATGTCAACTTACCCGTTGTTGCGTGGTTAGTTGGCATACCCATCCAGCTTATGTCAACTAGCCCCCGAGTCCCTATGCCAACTAACCCCAATCGAGCAAGTAAAATAAACATGGCCACCAAAAAAATTGTTTATGAACTTCAGCAGAAATGGACTTATAACCTTTTAGCTAGATGCCCAAAGATACTAAAAACTTGTGAATGTTATTCCTGAATGACTGTACTACTGTACAAAACGACAAATACTGAATAATCAAAATTTTACTTTCTTATATGAAAATCACGTTTTCCATCCTTCCTCTAAAGGCAATGCCTGGATCCAACTGGCGTTCTCATGCAAGTTGGACGTTTAAATGACGATCATGTGACAGGCTCAGTAGCGCTCTTAATAAACAGTGAATTTTTTTAAAGGCACAATGCCAACTAACCCCTTATGCCAACTAACCCCGGTCTCCCCTACGCGGTAGTGACCGGTCGCACAAATATGACTTTTCGAGTTATGAATGCTATGATATTTAAAATTTAAATAAAATAAATTAAAGCACAATTTAAATCAGTTGGTAGAATAGTTGGAATGCAGTAAGCGAATCATTATTTTTGCTTCTCATACAATGCAATGAAAAAAAATAACTTCAGACGATTTTTCTGAAAAACTAGTATTTTTGCGATAGGTATCTTTCCTCGTACAGTGCGATTTCTGTTTACTATCAGGTAATAGTCAATATGTAATAGTCTATATTATTATTCTGGTCCTTGATCCAAAACACTGAAAATATTTATTTATGTGTACACTCTTAAAACGAACGAGCGATTTTAACTCAGTCTGATTGATTTTCACTCCTCCAGTCTGGAAAATGCACTTCTCCTTTTGGAGTGGATCCTTTGTGTGTTAAACCTCCGACAGGATCACTCCAAACGAGTGATTTTCACTCAGTCTGAGACAATATTCACTCCTTTTCAGTGTCGAAAATGCACTTCTCCAACTGGAGTGGATTTCACTCTTTTGTTTTAAGAGTGTATAGTTGACTTCCTTTCTTTGTAGATTCCTTCAAGGTGCAGAATGCCAAGCATCCTCTGGACAACATGACATGTGGAGTTTCGGATGTGGCTCCCGAACTTCGCATCACCGGGGGCCGACAAGCCATCAAGGGCAGCTGGCCATGGCAGGTAATCACAGCGACAGAGAAGACATTGGAGTGTGGGCACAGACAAGGGTTTAGCTATTGCATGGGTATCTCACCTCCTTCCTATATAGCAAAATATTTGACATAGTTAGCAAAGTCTACGATTTTTTTTATTCTATCACTTTCCGACCGGGCTCGCACGATCGTGTGGGTACTAAAGAGAATGTACAAGCTCTTCAAAAATATCGATACCGACGTAGCGACTTGCACCATTCGTTATTTGTAGAAAAAATGACTTTGTTTATAAGGAGTTGCTGGCATTGATGCTGTTTAAAGCATTTTTTTCGATAAAACTCCAAATTTAGTCTCATAATTTTAAATCAGCTCCACCTGACCGCCGGTCGAAAAGGTCTATGGCATTGCATACACTCTCAGAAAAATCCGTCTTTATACACTAAACTTTCCATCTTTTTTCACAGTAATTTTTCCGTTTTATAAAAAAAAACAGAAAAATTCCGTTTTCTTTGAACCGCGCATGCGCATCGCGATATTATTGTTGGTGGGTAGAAGAGGCCACTATTAATTTCTATCGACATCACGACTTTTTGCAGCAGTAACTCCTATAATAATATTTTGAAGAGATGTGTCACAATGGCCGAGTGGTTAAAGCATCCGCCTCAGGATTCAGCCTTCTCAGGAGTGCGGGCGGGGGTTCGAATCCCACCTACTGCCAATCATCCTATAAATCGGATATGTGTACTGGGAAGTTTAGGACCTGAGGGGACTGGGACAGACGTGCTCGTTAAATCTGTGGAGTCCAAAGTCCAGACGGCGTCAGCGTACGATGTCGCTCGAAGTTCGATATTTCTTCAAAATACATAAAACTTTCGTTTTTTAACTAAAAAATGAACGCAACGGATCTATCTTAAAAAAAAAAACTAAATACTTCCTTCTTTTAGCGGACCAAAGTGTTCCTTCAATTCACGGAAACATTCCGGTAGCAGTGCTGCACAGACTTTTTCCGTGAATTGAAGGAAATTTTTTTGAGAGTGTAGTTATGATAAATTCTAAAGTTCTATTCTTTTATTTTTAATTATTATTATTAAAAATATTTTGTGCCTGATTTGCCGAGTTTCTAATATCGATTTTAGTAGAAGTGTGATTGGCCTGTTCGAAGTTCCGACATAAAGGCGGTTTTTAAGATTCTCATAAATAGAGGATCTGCCGAATTCCAAGAAGATGATTTACCGATGCCTTAAGATTTGAAATGTTTCAATTTAGGAAAGTATTTTTTTTATGAAGTTTAAGAATTTTTTTTCACAGTTTTAGACTTAATTTTTTTTTGTTTCTCGATTCAAAGAACTTCTACAGTCACAAATTTCCTGTTCATTTTTTTATACTAACTTTCGAAAATTCTCGGCTGGATTATTTTCTAGGTCGAGCAAATTGGCTTTTGGTCTTGTAGATTATTTTTTGGTAGATTTCTATCCAAAGTTAGAGATAAGAAGATTTGAAAGATTTCAGCACTATATATTTAAAATCATCAAGAAGAATGTATCAAATTCGGTAAAGAAAATGCAAAACTTTATATCATGCCGTTTTGTATTAGTCAGTACGCAAGATTTTGCATCTTCATGGATTTTTCAATTCCGCTCCCGTGTGAAAAAGTTTCTTGGTAAACAACTGACTTTTGTTATTTTTCACGTCTTTCTTTGTGAAAATATAAAAGTCCAGCCCCCAAATTGATTCTTTTTACAGAAGTAGGTAGTTGCTTCAGGAAAAGTGTCTAAACTCTTGACAACAAGCACTGGATAACAAGTAATTGATTGTTATTGCTATGTTAGGGAGTACGGAATGGGACGCATCCACTTCCACAACATTAGATCTGATGCGAAAAAAAATGTTTGTTTTTGGAAATAGATTTTTGTTGTCCCTGACCGAAAAGTAAATATATTTAATTTTGAATATTTGGCTATTGGTATCATGGATTTTAGTAAGTTGAAATATTTACGATGCTACCATTTTTAATTAGATTTAAAAAAAATATTAAATAAGTTCCACAGTTTTGCCCTACTATGAGCCATTAGTAAAAATATAAGTAGTCCCACAAATGAGCGACTGAAATGCCGTTTAAAAGATGTGAATATTAAAGTTTGTCAATAAAATCACTGTCAATAAGTTTACTTGAAAATCGCCCTTGTGCGCAGAAGTCCTATCTATTATTCTTGATTCAAAATACACATTCCTAGCTGTACGTGCAGTGATTTAAAAGCATTTGGCGATGCTTCTTTAAAAAAGTTTTTTAGTAACAAATTCTTTAGTTCTTTCTTTCAACAAATTCTTTAGTAAGAATTTTTATTTCAAAATACTTTATTATTATTTATGTTCATTAAAGAAACTTAATAAGAAACGACGGGGTTTTCGCTTCTAATCTATTTTAGTTACATGTCAGCAGATCTAAAACGGCACTATATAATAAAAAAATTACCCTTCAAGGAAAATTGTCGATTAATTAATTGACGATCAAAATATTGACGATTATCATAACGTTTATAATTTCTAAACATATTTAACACATTTTTTCTGTGAAGCCAAATAAGTTATAGAACTTGTCTGTCGAATTGTTTAATAAGCAAGTTTTTCTAATAAACTACACATTAATCGCAGTTAATAGCTTATCCTAAAAAGTAAATATGCAATGACACACTATGTGTATAAATCAATTTCCGATTGATTATATTAAATGGTAATCATCTTCATATTAGCAGAATTAGTAATTATTAAATAACGATAAAATAATGGTGATTTATATTAAAATAGATAAAATTAATCGCTAAGAAACAATGCAAAGTTGAATTAACTACCATTCACAAAAGGTCTTTTAACTTATCTTCCAAGTGAAGTGTTGGAATTTACTATAGTTTCAAGTGAAATGACACGATCCAGATTCCATTAACCAAATCCAATTTATTAATGTCATCCGTTCCGGAACTATATATTCATTCATGTAGGGATGAAAGGGAATTTTGCCTCATGAATCGGAGATATTTGAGGAGCTTAGTGAAAGAACGTGCTAAGTGACAAAAAGGTGAAAACAAGCAAATGGGCTTTAAAGTGTTTCGCTGTCACTTAGATACGTTGGCCAGTCCGTGGCCCAGTGGTTAAGGCAGCCGCCTCAGGATTCAGCCTTCTCAGGAGTGCGGGGGTTCGAATCCCACCTACTGCCAGTCATCCTATAAATCGGATATCTGTCTGGGAAAGAGTAGAAAGGCCAACTCGTGACGGATGGGCCCGAGTACACTGAGACAGACGCGCTCGTTAAATCTGTGGAGTCCAAAGTCCTGACGGCGACAGCGTACGATGTCGCACTTGTCTAGGGTTTTAAATTACGAGGCGTTATTGGCTGTGTTAAAGCTCCCGATGTAGGCTAGAAATAGGCAGTCGAAAACGATTACACTACATTTCTACATTACTTAGATACCTTTAAAACGGCACATATACAAAAGGCAAAAATTATAATTAACTTTAAGTTTATGAAATCAGAATTATGAATCCTGTTATCTTTAAGAGTCTAGTAACGTAACAGATCTTAAATCAATTCCAATAGGGAAACTTTGGCTCATCTATATAAATAAAGTATACGGTATGTACTCGCGAAAACTTACCAAGAAATACAGAAGAAAGTTGTTTTGCCATTAAAATAATTAATAAGTATAATTTTAAAGATATATTAATCAGTCATAATTGAAACAAAATTTTAGTAATTATTCACAAACTGCATATGGCAGCACCAACGGCGTGTAAATATCTAAACAATATTTTTTTTTAAAATTATAACTAGTTAATAACTTGAAAACTATACTCGTCAATTATTTTAAAATATCATTTATTTTAAAATGTCACACATAGCATGTTCTTCCACTAAGCCCTACATTTCTGATCCATTTAACCACTCTCTTACTCTTGCCGTGAGTGTGATTGTAAAGCTTTTGATGACTCAATTGATCGAATGCAAACTACTATTGAAACTAATTATAGTTTCGAGTGAAATGGACGATTCAGATTCCATTAATGGAATCCTAATTAATAATGTCATCCTTTCTGGAAGTATGTATGTCTCGTACGGAAATGCTTGGAGTTTAATTCAATTCAACCGAAATGTTGAAACAGTTTTGCTGTAACACTACATATGGAAGGATTATATTCCATCGTATTAATTGCTTATATGAGAATGTATGTACAATATATGTAAGCAAAAGTACATTAGGTTATGCGTGTATTAAGTACACCGACAAATTAACTTCACAACAAAAAAATATTAAATAAAATTACATAAATGACAAGATACCAGTTTCAGTAGAAATTTCGATATTTTTAAATGATAAATATATTTAGCAAAATTGTTCATGATTAAGAGTTAATTTACTAAATTTATTGAATATTTAACATTTCATTACACATAAATATCGTTTTTAAAACAACGTGCAAAAAAGTTCACTTTTTTTATATCATATTCATTCATAAATCGTTTCGAAAATGACACTTTACGTGCTTACGTCACCGAAAGTGGCGAAAATGAGATTTTTGGAACTAGTGCGGTAAATAAGAGTATCTGATTGGTAGAAAAAACAAAATGATGTCATGAATATCTCCATGGAAACTAAATGGTCATGAAACTCACTTATTTCTATTGGTTCATTACTTTTGCATTTTCTAATCTATCTACATGGAAACTACAATTTCTACAAAAATTATTAAAAGAAATTTGATAAGACAAAAGTAAGAACACAAATTTCACGCTTTTGCACGTTATTATAAAAATATTGAAAGCAAGCACGTGCCAAATAACACTTTATTGAGCTCTTGTCATTATTTCACTCGCTCGTGAAATACAAGCCACTCGCTTAATAAAGTGTTATTTTCGACACTTGTTGCTTAAATAACTATTACCTTTGATAATATAAAAAAAAATCTGTGTCAATATACAAGTTTACTTCATTTAGTTCTTTTCATTTTTTGTTGTTGTTATAAATAATCAAATGATTGAAAAAAACAATTTATATATAATTTAATAAGCACCGAACTTTTTAACTGGATTTATTAGATTTTTGTTGGGCTTTGTATGGTTTATTTTGAGCGTCTTTTCTTTCTGTTCCTTTTTCTTCTTTCTTTTTGTCTGCCTTTTCTTTAATCTTTTTCAAAACAAGGGAAATCTTTTTCTACATATAGAATTATAAAGATTTGTCTAAAGGTAGGATATAATAGTGAGAAAATACACTTGCCAAACAACTACTCTTTCATATTTAAACAAACAAAAAAGCATTAAAGTATTGAATTTATTCGAAGTTGAAAAATAGATTTGAACCTATAAGTTCTTACAAGTGGAATAAAATAAATTCTTAGGATTTCTCTCCCATTGGTTGACCTTTAAAATTTCGCAATATCAGTAATCCTATTTGCTGAATCCATAAAAAATGTATGTGGAATTCTTTACGGGCCCGAAATAGTTTTTTGGTCTACTCAATATTCCAAAAACAAATAGAAGAATTTGAAGATAAGTACACCCTTTGACTGCAAAAATTTATTTTTTAATGCTAAGGCGTAACTTTGCTGAATAAATCGTGAAATACTGGATCTAGCAGATTTCTAGTCAAAAGTTTTATAGTTGAAAACATTCAAAACAATTTTTGATGGTTCTAGGTCCTGGTTTAAATGCTTTCCTTCTGTTTTTATGTTGATTTTTTAAACTTCCAATAAATGCGATTTGACAGATAATAGTCATAAACTGTTTATAGCATTTTAAATCGTTCTGAGATCAACTGACTATACCTTGTCTATTTACTGTTCGAGCATCGAAAAGACTTTCTTCCCCCATCCCTTCGCTTGGTTTTCTAGGAAACGGGAGGAGCATCGCTTTTCTAAACCTACAGCGTTTGAGGTTCTGTTGTGAGGAAAACAAATAAACTGAACAGTTGAAACCCAAGTTGGGTGGGGAAAAAACACGCCCACGCCGTTGCGAAGAAAACCACATTGGGGGGGGGGGGTGGCTTGGGACAGAGGACGAAAATGCTTTCGAGGCTCGCATTCTGGATATACAAGGTATGGTTTGGTTTGAAGCATTTTAGTACGGATTATCACCCCCACACTATAAAACTACCAATCAGAATTTTGACAAATTCTTTGGAATCATGTCTTTGTACTTAAAGAATTTGGTAGTCTAATCTTGGGAGTCCAAGTTCCTCTTTTGAATGTCCTAGTGACATTCAAAAGCGGCAACTTGGATAACTTAGGCTAGGTTAGTATGAATTATCGTCGCACTAGAGCTAAACGTTGGATAAGTTTGGGCGGAATATTGATAGCAAAATATCAAAGGGCTCTCGAAATTGAACAAGAAAAATTCTGAAAATATACAGTTATCCATGAAATAATACCCGGAATTTCAAATCTCAATATTAATAAGTGTTTATGTGATACATTTTAAAATAATCTTTTGATAATAAAAATAATGGAAGGAGATTACGAACTTGTGTGAAATTTGTGGCATGCATAAAATATTTAATCTTTACCCTCCAATTCAATTAAGAGAAACAAATATCATCGATATTAGCTGTACTTAGACTCCCACAATGTGTCCCCAGACACCGATTGTAATCGAGTTACTACAGGAAAAAGGACTAACGAGCGATGAAACTGTAGTTAATGAAACTTTTTCCATTGATTGAGAAGAAATAATAGTTAACCAAAGAGTACAAGTGGGATCATGGCTGGAAGAAAATGCTGTAAAATGACAATGTCGGAAAAAAATGAAAATTCCATGAAAATCACATTTAAAATATATTTCTTAGATATAAAGAGAATTGATGCTGTTTAAATTTTTAAGGGAGAATTCAATTGCAAGAAAATCTCATTGTGTCTATATTTAAAACAAATTGACATTAAATTTGCATGTAAATACCTGCTTTGAATTTCATAAAATGATGTTTTTGTAGCTAGCTATAAAATTATCTACGTTATAAAATGAACTAATTCAACCTCGCTTTTAGTCAAAGGAAAATTAATATGTTGAATATTTCGCTGATACTTTTACACTTTTTATACATTTGTTTTAGTAGATTGGAAGCTTTAGTATATTCCTAATTTTTATTACAATAAAAGCGTAATATAAACAATCGTATTTTTTATTTGGGGGGGGGGGAGGCAGGGGCTTAGCGGTACTGACTAAGTGGCCAAGCCACAGGTCCGGGGATTAAATCCCGGATTGGGCGAGGTTGACCAATCCTTTCGTCCCTTTAATGGGTCGATTAAATGGGTAACAAGCATGCTTGGGAACTAAAACACTGGGGGTTCCGCGTGAGACTCATCACCTTAACGAGACATATGCCTGTAGCACCCCAGAGCCCTAGGTATCATGAAAGCTGAAATGGGAACGCCAGGCTTTGGCCCTGAAAAGGGCTGTTGCGCCGAGGAGTTTTTATATTTACGACCAACGTGAACTAAATATTAACTTTTAACGCCCTTCTTCCAAAGGCCCTCTTTCTTAACGGACACCTTGAACAAAGGATTAACTTTTAGTGTCTTTCTTTCAAAGATCCTCTTCCTAAACGGACATCGTGAACTAAGTATTAACGTTTAATGCCTTTCCTTTAATTGCCCTCTGCTTAAGGGAGCACCTTCAACTTAGTAATAAACTTTTAACGTCCTTCTTCCTTAAAGATCCTCCTCCTAAACGGCCAACTTGAACTAAGTATTAACGTTTAATGTCCTTCCTTTAATTGTCCTCTACTTAAAGGAGCACCTTCAACTAAGTATAAACTTTTAACATCCTTCTTCATTAAAGATCCTCCTCCTAAACGGCTACCATGAACTACACTCTTAAAACAAACACTCCTAATTTAACTCAGTCTGAGTGGATTTCACTCCTCCAGACTGGAAAATGCACTTCTCCTTTTGGAGTGGATCCTTTGTGTGTTAAACCTCCGACAGGATCACTCCAAACGAGTGATTTTAACTCAGTCTGAGTAAATATGCATGCCTTTACGGTGTCGAAAATGCACTTCTCCAACTGGAGTGGATTTCACTCTTTTGTTTTAAGAGTGTAAGTATTAACATTTAATGTCATTCTTTTAATTGCCCTCCTCCTGAACTTCCACCTTGAACTAAGTTATAGCGTTTAATGTTCTTACTCAATTGTCCTCTGCCTAAACGGCCACCTAGAACAAAGCATCAACGATTATTGTCCTTCTCCCAAAGGTCCTTCTCCTGAACGGCCATCTTGAACCCTTCTGCGGCGGTGTTCTGCTGTCCGCCGAGTGGGTCCTGACAGCGGCCCACTGCGTCCGCCGCCGTCTCTTCGTCAGAGCTGGCGAACATGACCTCTCTCACTTCGAAGATACCGAACAGCAGGAAAGGGTGGGCAGCATCTTTGTGTTCCCGGAGTACGACCCGCAAACGGTGGACAACGACCTTGCGCTGCTGAGGATGCGGGTGCCTTTCGAGCTCAACAAGTTCGTCCAGCCAGTGTGTCTGCCTGCGCTGGGAGAGAAGTTGCCTTACTATTCGAGGGCGACCATTTTGGGTGAGTTTGGGTAGATACGTATGATGGTTATATGAAAACACCAGGATGCACTTACCTAGATTTTTATTAAATAATTTTGCTTAAAAAGATTCCGTGGTCGAAATAATATTAAACAGGTTTATTTCCCTTTTTTTATATATATATATTCCTTATTTATAAGAGAAAAACACATACACTTTTGAAACAAAAGAGTGAAATCCACTCCTATAGAAGAAGTGCATTTTCGACATTGGAAAGGAGTGAAAAGTAATTCAGAAAGATTTAAAATCACTCGTTTGGAGTGATCCTGTCGGAGATTTAACAAGACAAAGGAGTGAAAATTAACTCAGACTGAGTTAAAATAGCTCGTTTGTTTTGAGAATGTATGGCGAGAAAGATTCTTTTTTTTTCTCCCAAAATATAGTAAATTGAATTTGTTTTTATAATCTGTGGCGAAACTACTTTGTATTATAAAAAACAAATGCTATTTGTCAAGCAGAAGGATTTTATGCTAGCACAAAGTTGATCCAATCTATTCTAAGTTAGTCCATACTTGGATTCTTGAGTTGTTTACGTTTTTCTAAGTACATATGTGTAATACCGAGTATATGCTGCATGGGTCAACACATACAAATCATGCATGTTTACTTTTTCAATGTATGGCGATGGCGTCTGTGTGTTTAGCTTAATAAAACAACTCCAACGATTCAGTATTGTCAGTTACCAAAGCTAAAGTGTTTAAATGGTCTTAACATATTATTTTTTCTCCAGGCTGGGGCAAACGCCGCAACTTCTCCAGTTTCGGCACGGACATCCTACACCAGGCAGAGGTTCCTTTAGTACCTTCCGATGAGTGCAAGGACTCGTACGACGAGTACTACATCACCGAGAACATGATGTGCGCGGGCTACGAGAGCGGACGAGTGGACTCGTGCCGTGGTAAGCCAAAATCTAGATCAATAATTTAACGTTCATTTTTTATTATAGTACTATTGCGCAAAACAGTATCCATCCTTAATTTCTACATTTCTAATATCTGTTTATCAATAGCTATCTGAGAGCTTACATATTTATCGTATGTCTATTTTAATAGAAAAACTTTTTTTAATATTAAAATACATTTGTAAAAAGCATGAAATCCTTGTTAATTAACCTTCAATTAGCGTGTTCTTGTTTATACTTTCAGTCAATCTACAAATATCAGATTAACTTTCTTATTTAGCATGCTTTTTTAATTAAAAACAATACTTTTATGAAAGCAAAACTGCGAAAACAAAACATCGAATTCTTGTTAAATTGTCTTCAAATATTTCGGTTTCTACTCTATACAGGTGACAGCGGCGGCCCGTTGCTGCATCCTAGACAAGGGGATGGAGCCTGGGCCGTGTACGGGATCACCAGCTTCGGGGACGGATGCGGTCAGAAGAGGAAGTACGGAGTGTACGCCGATGTGCTGATTCACCTCGGCTGGATCAGGGGCATCATACAGAATGGGAACATTGGGGCGACAGAGGCCGAAGATCTGTGAGGTGGAGTTTATGTTTTGGGTGAAATGGATAATTATGTATTTTTAATGATTTAATAATTTTGGAGTTTGAATTATTTATTGATAATAAATATGTTTTGATAAAAATCTTGGCAGTTTTATTACATATGGAAGTACATTATATAATTAAAAAATGTTATGTAAGTGTAATATCAAGTTTAATAATACTGTCAAACCATTTTTCTGGAGATAAGATGGGCAAACTGTATTTCCTCACTATTCATTGTAATTTTTAGAGAAGAAAACATAATACATAGTGCATTCTCGTTAAGAATAAACTCAATGTACTCTAGCTCTGATCAGATTAACTAGTACAGGTACCTTGTCCACGAGAATTAATATTGCTAATCTCCCGACAAGAATGAATAGAAAACGAGTACGAGTGCAAGAACACGTACGACGCGACGTGTACTACAACACCGAGAACATGATGTGAACGGGCTACGAGAGCGGACGAGTGGACTCGTGCCGTGGTGACAGCGGCGGCCCGATGTTGCATCCTAGACAAGGGGACGGGGCTTGGGTCGTGTACGGGATCACCAGCTTCGGGGACGGATGCGGACAGAAGAGGAAGTACGGAGTGTACGCCGATGTGCTGATTCACCTTGGCTGGATCAGAGGCATCATACAGAATGGGAACATTGGGGCGACAGAGGCCGAAGATCTGTGAGGTGGAGTTTATGTTTTGGGTGAAATGGATAATTATGTAATTTTAATGATTTAATAATTTTGGAGTTTGAATTATTTATTGATAATAAATATGTTTTGATAAAAATGTTGGTAGTTTTATTACATATGGAAGTACATTATATAATTAAAAAATGTTATGTAAGTGTAATATCAAGTTTAATAATGCTGCCAAACCATTTTTCTGGAGATAAGAGGGGTAAACTGTATTTCCTCAATATTCACTGTAATTTTTAGGAGGAGGAGTACAGTCTCGTTAAGAATAAACTCAATGTTTTATCTCTGATCAGATTAACTAGTACAGGTCCCGTGTCCACGAGAATTACTATTGCTAATCCCCTGACAAGAATGAATAGAAAACGAGTACGAGTGCAAGAACACGTACGATGCGACGTGTATTATATCACCGAGAGCATGATGTGGTTCGGCTACGAGAGTGGATTCGTTTCGTGGTGACAGCGGCGGCCCGTTGTTGCACCCTAGACAAGGGGACGGGGACGGGATCACCAGCTTCGGGGGCGGATGCGGGCAGAAGAGGAAGTACGGAGTGTACGCCGATGTGATGATTCACCTTGGCTGGATCAGAGGCATCATACAGAATGGGAACATTGGGGCGACAGAGGCCGAAGATCTGTGAGGTGGAGTTTATGTTTTGGGTGAAATGGATAATTATGTATTTTTAATGATTTAATAATTTTGGAGTTTGAATTATTTATTGATAATAAATATGTTTTGATAAAAATGTTGGTAGTTTTATTACATATGGAAGTACTGGAAGTATGGAAGTTATTAAAAAATGTTATGTAAGTGTAATATCAAGTTTAATAAGGGCAGGCGCATTAATTAACTAGAGGGGGGGGGGGCGGAGGATTTCGGAACACAGCTGTAAATAAAAAGGTTGACCCCCCCTCAGGACCTGAAATTTAAAATATGACCCCCCCCCCCCTTCGAAAAGAAATTACTCCAAATAAAACATCGGAAATGTTTTTTTTTACAGTTTTTCAGCATCCATCATAAATGTTGATGGTTTAACCCTTTAACCTCACAAGGTAGGAGATTTTCTCATCCCCGAAATACGAGTTTTCTAGGCAGGAAAAAAGCGAAATGGAATCACCCTGTATCAAAAAATACCCAAGTGATTATTTCGGCCGTTAGTCATCCTATGGAATCGGACCTTTTTGACTTTGTGAATAAATAACATTCTAAGTTAATTGCATGAAACAAAATTTTCATAAGGGTAGGTCTTCATATTAAAAATTTTAACAACTTTGAAATTTCCAATAGTAACACACATATTTGATTATTTAGAAATGTTAAGCATCCTCGAAAACCCCTAAATCTTAGTTTTTGATACATTTGGATGAATATTTAACGAGTTATTCCATCGAATCACTTGATGTCCTATGGGGGACCATCTCAAGGTTGTTGGTTTAATGATGTTTATCTTCCTTTCCAAAGCCGTATTTGTTTATCAAGTTCATATATATAATCTTATACACAGTCCCCTGAAGCGCAATTAAAAAGTATTTTGTGATTTACTCAGCAAATTATGAATAAAAGAAATTAAAAATTGGGATTTCGCTTAAACTTCCTGTCTTAAATATATTTCTGTAAAAATATTAAGAGGTTTCTATTCATAATTTTTTTAAAAATTAAAATACTAATTATTTTAAAATACAAAAATTGTTTAAAATACCCCAATATTGAATGCATTTTGTTTGGGTTGTTATAATTTCTTTTCAGTAAAAAATTCGTTTCATTATCTTAATTATTTATAGATTGGGATAGTTTTTTATGTGCAACTCATTTAACATTATGGCATCTAAACTTTGCACGCCTCCAACTCCCCTAATAATGCTTAAAAACTAACAAAATTTGGCATTTCGTATTAAAATACGTCATAGATTAGAAATATGGACACAAAAAGGGGTGTTGCCATTGGAAAGTTTAAAGTTAGTAACATTTTTAATATGAAGACGGCCCCTTATGCAAATTTTGTGTCATGCAATTAACTCAGAATGTTATTTTTAAACAAAGTCAAAAAGGTCCGATTATATAGGATGACTAACGACCGAAATGATCACTAGCAGATACTTTTTTTTTTCACAGCACGCTCAATTTTTAACATACCCAACACCCCTATTTGTGAAACGAAACGGCCGAAAACGGCCTTCTCGATGTTTGCTGGTAGAGCCGTCCTGGGCCGGTTTCGAGGTTAAAGGGTTAAGGGATCATAGGAGTCTTAAAAATTTGCAAAGAAGGTACTACAAAGTATAGTTTGATCTTTCACGTAATTTTTTAACTACTCGATGTACAAGTATAATTTTTTTATATGTAATTATATAAGATTTATTTAATATGAAACAAATTTTAAAATTTATGAAACTTTAGCCCAAACTAAAATAAATAATAGTAAACAAAAAGCTATTTGAACACATTAGGATTAGACTTGCGCGGCAAATTTTGAGGACAAAATTGAAAAAATGACCAAGAAAATGACTTTATATTGTACAAATATGTACAAACTAGGACTTATACCTAAATTCTCGGCTCAATTTTAATTAGAAATTATTTTAAGAACTTTTTTCTAAAAAAATTAATAAAAATTTAAAAATTTTGATTTTAATTTTTTTTTAAAAATAATTTCTAATTAAAATTGAGCTGAGAATTTAGGTATAAGTCTTTGTTTGTACATATTTGTACAATATAAAGTCATTTTCTTGGTCATTTGTTCAATTTTGACCTCACAATTTGCCGCGCAAGCCTAATCACAATGTGGTCAAATAGCTTCATGTTTAATATCATTTATTTTAGTTTTGGCTAAAGTTTCATGCATTTTAAAACTTGTTTTATAATAAATAAATCTTGTAGAATTACATATAAAAAAATTATACTTATACATTGAGTAGTTAAAAAATGACATGAAAGATCAAACTATGTTTTGTAGTACCTTCTATGCACTTTTTTAAGACTCCTGTGACCCCTTAAATAAACTTACACCGTCAGACTCCGATAAATTGCTGGTTTGGCAAATTTTTGATCACGAAGCTAAATGTTGCATTCTAGATCTACTGCCACAATTGGCAGAAACAACTAATTGGAATGCATGCATGATGATGTAATGTATGCAAGCTGTGAAGACAGCTTTTCAGACTGTGATGATTGATAACATTTACGCAAATAAAATGTTTAGTAAATAGTAACATGTATCATAATTGCATTGCGTCCTGAATGTAATTTTATTCGCAGGTTGGGTCTACATTTGTTACGGTTTGAAAAATTTAAAGATAATACTATTACTTCATCATAATAAAAGCAGTAGTTTTGTTTATGGCGAAATTTCATTAAATAATTTTTTGTTACGAAAATTGTTTATGTTATCAAAAGTTGGGAATTGCTGTTGGAAATAAGCAGATTTTTTTACAACTTGATTGACTGCCTTGCTGTAAGTTGAAAAAGAGAATCTTCAAATGTACTATTTTATTTTGTTACATTTACTTAATATGAAAAGTAACGCGTTAAAGGTACTTAATACAAAAAGTAACGATTCACAGTTACTTTTTGAAATTTCAAGTAATAAGAAAAATTGAAATAAAGCTATCTTACCATTTTTCAAAGTGAACCCAAACTAACGAAACATAAGCACAAACAAAATGCTGAAATTGCAATTAATAAATATTTCGTTTTTTATTTAATTTCAATCCTTTACGCTAAGTCAGCCGACAACGAGTCCACCAGCAAACTCGAGGGAAACTTTGAAAGAAAAAGGTGTGAACGTGCCCCCTCCCTTTGTTGTTGAACACAAAGGGGTTTGCACTGGTCGAAACTTGACAAACGGCAACCTGCTTGACAGTCAGCGTGATTTATTTCAGAACACTTCTTTTCGGCAGATGCCTGTAATTACGGGTTTTATTATGTGATACTTGGAAAAGTAAGCAGATAAGGAGAAACATTCGTACTTCAGCAATTCTTGCAGACCGTCACGCCTTTAGCAGCCAAGAAAAGCTTGTATTTCGGACATGCGAAATGTTCCTTTTCTTATGAATGGAATTTCGAAATGCTTCAGACAGCCGTCGGAAAGTTTGGGAAAAGTAACGAAATTGAAATGTTAACACCTGACCCCCCCTTTTGAGGATAAATTTCAATCATGACCCCCCCTATAATCCTCCGGCCCCCCCTCTAACTAAATAATGCACCTGCCCTAATACTGTCAAATCATTTTTCTGGAGATAAGATGGGTAAACAGTATTTCCTCACTATTCACTGTAATTTTTAGAGAAGAAAACATAATACATAGTACATTCTCGTTAAGAATAAACTCAATGTTTTAGCTCTGATCAGATTAACTAGTACATGTCCCGTGTCCAGAGAATTAATATTGCTAATCCCTTGACAAGAATGAATAGAAAATGAGTACGAGTGCAAGAACACGTACGACGCGACGTGTACTATATCACCGAGAACATGATGTGCGCTGGCTACGAGAGCGGACGAGTGGACTCGTGCTGTGGTGACAGCGGCGGCCCGTTGCTGCACCCTAGACAAGGGGACGGGGCTTGGGCCGTGTACGGAATTACCAGCTTCGGGGACGGGTGCGGTCAGAAGAGGAAGTACGGAGTGTATGGGTCATTCTCAAAAAATGTTACAAATGGTGTCCCACAGCTTTCACTGCTTGTAGTATTTTTAATTTTATTGTTACGGAATTTTCACTTGAACTGCATAAAAGAACGCACTTTTAAGTTATTGGACCTATATTTTAAAAGCAGAAAAATATTAAAATAAAAGTTGGAGACTTCATTGAAAGGAGCATAGTCGGTAAAATTCACATATTTCATGACCAAAAATTAAGGAACCAGAGAAGATAATTATAACTTAAAATAAATATTTCTTAATTATTGATGCTTATAATGAATAAGAAGCATCTTAGCTATCAAATAAGCTTTTAACCACTTCTTAATTACAAAAAAGTTTTGTTTTGTAGCTTAATCTATGGTGTCCCACAGAATCGAAGAATTTTCTTTTGTCGACTCTGTTACCAAAATTTCACGACAAAAATTGCAAAAAAATTAAGTTTTTTGCTTAAATAAGTACCACCATAGACACTTATTTCTGAAATGCATGACAATTTTTTCTTAAAATTTTAGTTTATATAGGAAAAATACAAAAGTTTGAAAAATTAATGGAGAGTGTGATTATTCAATGACTACTATGTTACCGTATTTTTATTAAACTGGAGCCTATTTAAGAATAAAGTAATAGTGCAGTTTAAAGCCCTTCAGAATCTGATAACGATAAGCTAAAAACAAATTTCAAATTAAATAAACTTCATGGTAAAAAGCTATGTTAAAGTTTAAAATGTCCACTCTGTTACTGTCCACTCTGTTACCGTAGAAAAAGAAGCTAACTCTTTGATGAGCGCAGTGCCCCCAATTCTTAACTACGAACTAATATGACATAAAAGTTTTGATTGTTGCTTGACATATGCAGAATTTTAGATGACATGGGTACTTATTCGTAACTATCAACAATTGCGGGTCAAATATTATTGAATATTCGATTAAACAGAGGGGTTTTTTTAATCATATATTTTTTTAAAAACATTGTCGGAGTCTACAATTCTTACGATCACTGCTCTTAATCATAATTTCTAAGACACGTAATCACACAACACAGACAAAATGTTCTTTTGGTAGTATGAAACGCGCCCGAATTATTATTATTATTATTATTTTTGCTGATTGTATATGCTGTTCGGTTTAATTGATTTTTGTTTTAAAACTCTTTCGCTGCAACGGTTTTTGTCGCCGCGTTACACGTAATCGACATAATATTATTGGATCTTAAGTTACTGATGCTTTTAGCGACTATTCACAGCGAAGTATTGATATGCAAAACATTGATGCTTTTTATTTCTTTTGATAGGAAAGCCTGCGCGGACAAACGAATCGACCTGGTATAGTTGAGGATTCGGTTTATAATAATAATGCGAAAATAACATAAATTAGCTATCAAAAGGCGAGTAATTAATATTACGTAAATTAAGGCGTGTTTATTGTTTATGAAGAAATCATTTTAACTTAACAACTAAATGCAATGAAAACATTTTGAAGTATTTAATCCTTAATGTAAAATTAACTTGCATAAGAAAGTGCATTTCGCAGAAAATATTTAATGAAATTTATATCTTTGTAACAGCGCAATCATTTATTGTAAAATGAGGAACAAAACTTTTGTCCGTTTAGAACTTTTTAAAAAGTAGCCGAATATATTTAGTACTATCAAAAGAAGAAATAATTAATTTTTAAAAAAGTAAAGCTATAAAAGTATTTTTTGGAAACACTAAAAATAAAAATAATCTAATTTTATATTATTAATTATATAAGAATCTAGTTATTAATACAGGTTTCAATGAAGCGATTCATTTTGTATAAAAAAGGAAAAAAATCGTTTGCTATTTCCCATTGTCACTGCCGCATTTTCTTTTCATCGAATGAAAAACTCAAATATGAAATTTACGTTAATATTTCGTATGTAAATTTCGACCACAACCTAAACTACTCCAACTACATTCGTTTAAAAAACTAAACCAATTAATTCCATCTTGCAAAGGATTCCGCTGCAAAGAACCAAGCAATAAGAAGCATTGTCGTTGAACGTAGTTCAAGCTATGAAATCAGGAGCGCTGCTATCTTCGAAAATATTTTACTGAAGAAAATTTATGGTTGAGAGCAATTCGAGTGTGGTGTCTATACGTATATTTTATCACGTCCGTTTCAAAACTCTCGGTATAATAGCATTGTGGTAAGTGAAAAGTTTGAATTAAAGCATAAATTATTTTAAATATATACAGATTTTATGTAGTTTCAATAGATAGGTAAATTCTTAATGCAATAGTAACAATTATTTTAAATAAAATCGAACTTTATTTTTTTAACATTGGAAGTTGGAATTGTAACATTTTTTGAGAATGACCCGTATGAAGATGTGCTGATTCACCTTGGCTGGATCAGGGGCATCATACAGAATGGGAACATTGGGGCGACAGAGGCCGAAGATCTGTGAAGGGTTTGGTTTTTATGAAACGGATAATTATGTAGTTTAAATTATTTATTGACAATAAATATGTTTTGATAAAAATGTCGATGGCTTTATTTTAAGGATCGGCTAGAGTTAAATTAACTTTGTATATTTATGTAAGTACTTTGAATATTAATGTACTTTGAATTAACATTGAATATTTATGAGAGGATTTAAAAGGTGATATCTTTTTTAGTCTGCATACGAGAAAATTAAATAATTTGTAGAATTTGCCATTTAATAATACTGGTTAATTCTTTTCTAGCTATTAGATAGGTACACTCTTAAAACGAACGAGCGATTTTAACTCAGTCTGATTGATTTTCACTCCTCCAGTCTAGAAAATGCACTTCTCCTTTTGGAGTGGATCCTTTGTGTGTTAAACCTCCGACAGGATCACTCCAAACGAGTGATTTTAACTCAGTCTGAGAAAATATTCACTCCTTTCCAGTGTCGAAAATGCACTTCTCCAACTGGAGTGGAATTCACTCTTTTGTTTTAAGAGTGTAACTGCATATTCTCAGCATTTACTACATTTCCTAGAAAAGCAAACAAATTTAAAGTACATTCAGAGTTAGTTAAGTGGGCGGAGGGATTAGGGGTGGAGCTTCAGCCGTGTACGGGATCATCAGCTTCGGGGACGGATGCGGACAGAAGAGGAAGAGTGTACACCGATGTGCTGATTCACCTTGGCTGGATCAGGAGCATCATACAGAATGGGAACATTGGGGCGACAGAGGCCGATGATCTGTGAAAGGGTGTTTATGTGTTAGTTGAAATGGATAATTATGTATTTTTAATGGTTTAATAACTTTGGAATTTGAATTATTTATTGATAATAAATATGTTTTGATAAAAATGTTGGTAGTTTTATTACATATGGAAGTACTTTATATAATTAAAAAATTTTATGTATGACAAATGACAGTGATTGCGCCCTCTGTAGGGAGAGTGTAGGCTTAAAATTTTTATGTAAGTGTAATATCCAGTTTAATAATACTGTCAAACCATTTTCTGGAGATAAGATGGGTAAACTGTATTTCCTCACTATTCACTGCAATTTTGAGAGAAGAAAACATAATACATAGTACATTCTCTTTAAGAATAAACTCAATGTTTTAGCTCTGATCAGATTAAATAGTACAGGTCCCGTGTCCACGAGAATTAATATCGCTAATCCCCTGATAAGAATGAATATTAAACGAGTACGAGTGCAAGAACACGTACGACGCGACGAGTACTAACAATTTTTTTTCGTAAGTATAAATTATTTATTGATAATAAATATGTTTTGATAAAGATGTTGGTAGTTTCATTTTACGGGTTGTGTAGTTGATTTAACTGTGTAAGTTGATGTTCGGATTTAAATTGTGATTTTTTTTAGTTGATATGGGTGTATACTGTATATTGTATAACACAAAAAAAATGTTATTGTGCTATATCTCTTTTTATAACACTGGCAAAACCATTTTTAGCTGTAAGACGGAGAAACTGTATTTTCTCAGCTTTTGCTGTATTTCTTAGCGAAACGAAGAAAATTAGGAATACATTCCCGTTAAGAAAAAGTCATTTTTTAGCCATTGTCTGATGAAAAATTCCCTTTTCAAAAGATTTATTATTGTCGATCTCCCGCCAAGAAAAACAACAACAATTAAATATCTGGAAAAGAATCAGTAGCCTTTACAGTGGGTTCTATAAGATAAAGGTTTAAAAATCTTAACTGGCGTCATCGTTGCAGGCTAATCATTGCCTTTTCTATGATATGCAACTTTTTATAAAATATTTGTTTTTAAACTAATCAATTTGAACAATTCACAAAATTATTCTCACATTTACATACAGTAGGATCATTGATTGAAGATATTTTAAATTTTTTGATGTGATTGTCTGTTAAAAAGTAATTCAGTGTCAAATAAATGTTTAAAATGCCTTATTTTCCCCCGACTACCTAATAAACTTTAAATAGGACAATTATTTAAATATTTTACTTAACTTTTAACTATTTTACAATTATTTAACATTTTGTTTTTACTTTGTGCTTGCGATTTTAAATTTTTAGTATAAAAGAAACCGCTATTCAAATGTATCCGGAAACTACATAGAAGGTATAGTTTTATGGTTCTTAGACACAGATGTTTTTTGCTGATAAAATTATTAAATATATCAGCAAACAACATCTGTGTCTAACAACCATAAAACTATACCTTCTATGTAGTTTTCGGATATATTTGAATAACGGTTTCTTACATACTAAAAATTTAAAATCGCAAGCACAAAGTAAAAACAATATTTTTAATCCCACAAAACTAAAGCTAAAATAAATATTCACAAACTTGAACCGAATGGTTTAACATATATCGTTATAAATATTTCTTTTTGTTAATATATTTTGCACTTCTAGTCGGAATTATAATGTAAGTATTCGTAACAAAAAGAGCATTTCCAAATACTTATCACGAAATGTTTGTAAAATTAATATATAAAAATCCTTTGGGGGGTTTAATACCCTAAAATCGGTGAAAAAATCAAAACAAAAATTATTGGCTTAAAATACTATTACAACCTTTATTAATAATGTCACAAAGTACCAAGACGATTGGAAAAATATTTTTGACATTAAAAGCCATTTTAATGTCATTGCTTCGTAAGGAAATGGGTTAACAATAAAAACTTTAAACGCGTTTTTCTCAGAACTTTTTTGAACTTCGATGTACCTTTTCTCAAAAACTATGCTATGTTTTCTCGTGAAATTTTTTTATATGATGTAATACATAGTATAGATAAATCTGAGGTTATAAATTTAAATAAAACTAAAGTGAAACAAAAATTATGGGGCTAAAAAGCGAAAAATTTCATGATTTTTTGGGTACTTTAAAACTTATTTTATTTAAAAAAAAATCTAAGAGTTATTTACAAATTTTTTTTTAACCTCAGATTAATATATAAGATTAGCCTACGCCCTTCCCTTCTAGAGGACGCATTTGCATTCCATTCCATTCCAATATATAAGATTGGTATAACACACAGAAATTTTTTTAAGATGATCTGATCAGTAGTTATTGTGAAAAGGTACATCGAAGTTCAAAAAATCAAGTTCTGAGAAAAACGCGTTTAAAGTTTTTATTGTTAACCCATTTCCTTACGAAGCCATGACATTAAAATGGCTTTTAATGTCAAAAAATATTTTTCCAATCGTCTTGATACTTTGTGACATTATTAATAAAGGTTGTAATAGTATTTTAAGCCAATAATTTTTGTTTTGATTTTTTCACCGATTTTAGGGTATTGAACCCCCTTAAGTCTAAAAACCCTAATAAAACTCACCCTTTACAGTTTACATTGATAAGTCGCAAACGAAGCTCTATATGTTTGTTTTTCTGCTTTTAATGTTTAACAAAAACAAAACGACTTTTACAGTAATGGGTTTCGGTTGTTTCTTTTGAGTAAAACATTTTAGATTAAATAGAAAAGTATTTATCAGGTTGTCAAGCAGAAGCCGAAATGCTTGGAAGGTTGATAAATCTTTACTTGATTTTGGTGTATACTTCGGATTGGTGTTACAACAACTATTTTTACGGTCTAAAATTTGAAAACAATGTTTTTTTTCAAAATAGTGCAAATCCTTTTAGAAGCTTTCGAATAAGGCAGATAATATGTCCAATGTAACAAACAATTATTTTTTCCTTGTTTTTTTATGTCTGTTTTTAGGGATAGAAAAATTTAAGGTTGAAATTTTGTTTAAGGGTTTTAAGCATTTAGAATTTTACAAATCGAATTTGTTTAAGTATTTCTATTTAATGTAAAATTATAAGCAAAGTATAGATTAATCAAAATGAAGATTTGTGATTCTGTTAATCATTAATATTATTCTAAAAATATAGTAGTTTTGATTTTATAATCGTTTGATAATCCGAATAGATTTACTACATTCCAAACAGTGAACAAATCTTAGAAATCGATTTTTTTTATTTCTTCACACAAACAACTTTCCACACAGTACGGAAAAGAATTCCTTGAATGTTTTTGACCCATCTTTTTTTGTTACATAGGGGCAAAATCTATTACCAAAGGAATTCGTCTGTTAAGTATCTCAAGTAGAAAATTTTCAGTAATTTGTGGTTAATCGTTTGAAGTATAATATAAGGATTATTTTTTGATAATCGTCTTATCGTAAATAGAATGAAGGTAGTTGATGTATCGTAAAAATAAGATACGAAGTTGGTCGTTGTAGTACCTTCTAAGGCCCAAGTGGCTAATTCACACAACACGAATTTATTTTAACGTCACTACAAAACTTGAGTACTACGTCGTTAAAGTAATGATAGTCTACTTTTCACTTTTTTCCCAATGCTCCATATTAAGCTATTGAACTATTTAGTAGCATTTAAATAAATATCAATGTTCATTTTTGAAGCTTCGTTCATTGTTCAGTCAATAGAAGTCCACGAAAAACGGTGAAAAAATCTTACACAGAATTAAGGTTGCATTAAAGATTTATGTTTTAAATTAACAATTGTGGCTGTGAAGTTTAAAAAAGAATAAGGAAATAAAGAGTCGCTTAGTTAAACGTTTAAATTGAAATTTCAGTCATACATTACAAGAACTTTTTTTATACAAATAACCTTTTAAATTAAAACATTCGGATTTCAACAAATGTATATTTAAAAATAAACGGAGCATTAAAAACTCCCATGTTGAAAAGGAGTTAAAATGCACGGAAAATGCTTACTTCAAGTTTATTAAATAAATATTCAAATTTCCGTTTAGAATCTTTAACTCATTCTTCGACTAATGAGCGCATACATCAGAGAAAATTTGTGAAAGTGCCTGAAGGGGATTTCATCGTGATCAAAGTATACTTGGTTTTGGACAGATTGACAACTAAACTAACAGAATTCCTTTTAAATGAAAGTTTATTGGAATATTTTAAGATGAAAAATCAGAGTTAACTTATTTGTGAAGTAGCTAAAACTAATGACTTTGGTTTAATTAGCGAAATGTCAAAAGACGTTAGAATGGTACAATTACTTTAAATCCACAAATTGTAATTTCGATCAATGAATTAAGTTATTTTTACATAGTACGAGCTGTGGAATGGTTAAATTGGAATATTATTGGTGAATATTTGGAATTTTAGGATTAATCTATCCCTTACAGAGTGCGTTTTTGGGTTTGGTTGAAATAACATCGTGATGAGATACCCAAAGGGTTTTGCAGAAAGGATTTTTTTTTTAAATCTTGGTCAAGTGACATAGCAGGCAACCAAACTTTTCAGAGTTCGTATCAAAGACCTTACTTGGATGATTAATAAGCTGTTCAAAAGAAATCTAGCCTATTTTCTTGTTACTTTAGTATTCAGAGAAATTCTTATATAGTATCCATAGCAGACAGACAAAAGGGACCAACATACAAACAATTTTAGAAAAAATATGAAAGATAAGTCTTTGAAGAATTCACAATAAAAGAATTTTGAACGGTTGGTAGACATATATTTTCAGGCTTGTGTGCTTGGTCAAAAACCCGCTTTTAAACCTTCGTCAAGTAAGACATACACACACGCGCATACACACACGTGACAGATGCTGCCATCTATCGTGCGCCACCTCCACAATTTAGACATGTCCCTGGAGTGAATGGAAATAGTCTCCAGGGACCTGTAACCCAATATGTTTAACGAGCACGTACTCCGCATATACTCGACAAACACAAACATCCATGCCTTATCGGGATTCGAACCCAAACCCAAATTCTAGCATCCTAGCAATTGCGCCACCGGGTCGGCTTAGTAAGCTGTTCTAAAGAAATAAAATAGCATATTCTCTTGTTACTTTAGTATTCAGAGAAATTCTTATATAGTGTCCATAGTGTATAGTCGCAGTGCTTGGCGATCTTGCCCCCCCACCAAGAAAGTCATAAGTCATAGTAGACAGACAAAAGGGGCCAACAGAAAACACTTGGAGAAAAAATATCAGAGAGAATTCTTTGATTAACTTACATAAAAAAGAATTTTGAAAATCCGATGGTTGGAACGCAAGCTGTGAAAGAGGAATACGGAGAAACAGATAGGCATGAATGAAATATTCATCATATATCACATACAAAATCATCTTTTCATCTTTTCTATTCTTTAATTTAGTACAACTGCGCATTCTTTCGATGGACAAATTGGATATTTCAGTTTGTCAGTTTAAAAGAATATTTTAAAGCTTGAAAATCAAAAAGGCATTAAAAAAATTCTTACGCTATGTTTCACTGTTAAAAATAATAGTTCAAGGTTGAACCAAAATACGGTTCAAATTTGCTGCAACCATAATTTGGTAGACTGTTGAACCATAAAACGGTATTTTCAAATTGCGTAACTATGGTGAGAGGTTGAACCATAAAAAGGTTCTCCCAATGCATAACTATGGTGAAAGGTGATAAAAAAACGGTATTTCGTACGCTAACGCCGTCGGGACTTTGGACGTCACAAATTTAACGGGCACGTCTGTCCCAGTGTACTCGGGCCCATCCGTGATGAATTGAGGATTTTTTCTACTATTTCCAGTAAAGAGATCCGATTTACAGGATGACTGGCAGAAGTTGGGATTCGAACCCCCGCTCTCCTGAGATAGTTGGATCTCTAGGCTGATGCCATAACCACTCGGCTACGGACGGCACAATTCTCAAGCAGTAGCAGTACTACTACTCAATTCGCCTGATGCGTTTGGGTAAACAGTTAAGTTGTCGGTTGCAGTGAGTAGAAGTTGAACCGAACTTTCATGCTTTTGGAGAAGAAGTTGAACTAATTTTTCGTGAAAGCAGGTCTATTTGCAGGATGTGATATTTGGTTGAACCATTTTATGGTGAATCTGCCAGAAATTCTTAATTTTTCACCAATATTTGGCTCAACGTTGAACTGAAATTTTTAACAGTGTTGCATGTAGAGGATGCAAGTTTTAACCAAACAAATTATATTAAAATAGATAGTTTATACAATGTTTTCACTTTTAAAAACTCGGGTATTTAGTATATTTGCAAGCATATTAACTTGCAACCAAAATTGGAATGTGCATAATGAGCGGAAGAATCATTTAAGTAATACATTTTGACTCAACTAAGGACATTTTAAAAACTTCCACATTCACTAAGACAAATCTTAAATAAACTTTGAAAATTCGCCAAGATTATCTATTTCAGGAAACTGAAAGAATAATTTGTTCCTCAATGTGTGGCCAGCTAAAAAAGTTTATATGAGCTAACAATCCCTCATTCATAACGAGCTGATGTTTAAAAATGCTGGATGTTTGACATACTTGTAAATAAAGAATTAAAAAATATTTATAGACATAAGTCTTCAAAAACTTAAAAATAAAAAATAAAAAACATATCTAACACATTTATTCTAAAACAATTCTCGTAAAACATACATGTATCAGCATATACATATTTTCCAATACTTATTTCCAAACATATTTCCGTTTACATAAACAATAATGTACAATAGCAAGTTAAAGTGCGATATTATTGCCATTTATCTACAAGTGACCTTAAAGCATATTTTTCTTAACCCTCTGAGGGATACAGATTTATAAACACGTTATCTGACTGTCGGAATTTCCATCAAGACCCAAAATTTTTAAACATTTATAAATTTTATAGTTTTAAAATTCGTAAATCGAGAAAGACATTTGTTTTCATTTGCTACTTATATTTTTAATATTTTGGCAGTTAAAACAAAAAGCTTACATTTCAGTCAATTTACTTATCCCTCAGAGGATTAATTCAATAAATAAATATAAAAAAAAAAACAATATTTGCACTAGCACATAACAAATACAACATCAATACATTTCACAACTAGTTACTTTGGGAAGTACATACTTATTTTTAAAATGATTTCTACATATGTAGGACTAATCTACATGGTTATTATTCAAACAAAATAAACTGTAGATAAATTATATAAAGTATACTATATATATATTTTTATTCAATTGTTGAAATTTTACTTTCCGTTCATGCACTGGAACAAGCAGATCTTCGTAATTGTGTCAATATTTATAGTTGAAAGATCCGTTATAAAATGTTAAAAATGGACCATACAAATAATGCCTTTATTGTTAGTTGAAGTTTACAAATTAACGCAAAAGCTGCGGATGTGGCCAGTGCTGTGCTCCACGCTTTTGGAACTATTTAACAGTTCCATCCCACCTGCCTCTCTAATTATAATAGTTTTTTTTTATTATTATTATTGCACTGGTCACACGACAACAACAACAGCACAAATTAACGCAATTTTTTTTATCTCAAAAACTTTTAGCTCAATGATATTTGTGATTTTTTGTATAATTTTAATAAAAATATATAGTTATTTGAAAATTACGTATTATAAATATTAGTTTTTTTGTAACAAAATTCATCAATATTAGGAAAATACAATTCCTAAGGTTACTTTTTTCTTTTAAAAAGCAATCCTATATTACGATTTTTTAAAATAAATTGTTGTCTTTTTTAAATAGTTTTACATATAATTGGATTATCTTAATGACTTAAACGGTCCACAAAATATTTTTGTATAAAAAATTAATTTCACCTACATTAAAAAAAACTTAAACTTAAAATAAACTTAAACTAAAAAAAAAACTTTAAAAAGTCCAAGCATTTTTGCAATTAAATAGAAATAAAATTGAAGTTTATAAAGGTACTTTATTTAAAAATGGATGCAATAAAGATATCAGCATTGTTTTCAAAATTTACTTACCGTATGTTCGTGAGTTTAAATTCATAAAAAGTTTCTTTAAAATAGAGTTTGTAATTCAAACAGTTTTTATTTTGATATGTTTACATTATCAACAATTTTAATTTTTACATTTTTAAAACACTGCCATTTTCATTATACTTTAAATGGCAAAATCATTAAAACTTAACAATAAATAAAGTACATCATTTTACACTTATACATTTTACAGTAATTATAAAACACTTGTAAGTATTATATACACGTAAATCAAGTAATGACACGATGTTATCTTAGCAGAACCTTCTATTGAGTTACAAAATGACTGTATGTTTTTTTTTTTATCTTTTAAGACTCTTAGTTATTAGAATAGTCAATTTGTATTGTTTTATATATGAGTTTTACAAATTTTACTTGGGCTGGACTTATAAAAAACGTCTCCATATTTTTTTTTTTTATAAATCTAGTGTTCGTCAAAAGTTCGTTGTAAATTTAAAGTTTCATGAAGACATGCAATAACTGGTATGGTTAAAATAGTACTATTGCAGTGAAAAGGAATTTTTTTGTGGCTCCTAGAACATTGAAACAATAAATTGACCGTATTGGTTAGGTTAATGGGTTTAATAATTTTAAATTATTTTTAACTTCAGAATGCTTAAAAATTAAACACCTGATTATTGTAAAACGTTAGAATACCGTAAAATTTGCAAATATGTGCTATTTTTTATGATTTAAATATCTTGATGCTAATAACTTACTGCTGAAGACAACATATCTTTCAATAACATAAACTTTAAAAAAATGAAACGTACTTTTGATGCTCTTTTGTACATTTGCTTTTCTGTACAGTTGTTTTTAGCTTTCCTCACTATATGCACTCTAAAGAAACTCAGGTTTCAAACAGATACGAGTCCAAATGAAGTAAACGCTAATATACAGGGGGGCGCAAATAAAAGTGGCCCGGCCATGTAGGTAGGAAAAAAATAGAAATGCTGTCGAGTCGAAAACCAATGGGAAAACAGATTTGCTACGTGAAGTTATTGATCGCTTCAATATTAAGCTCAAATAAACGCTTGGCGATTCATTTGTCGGTATGCAATCTTCACCTTTGCACTGATATGATCAACTCGCACCTGCACAGTCTGCATCATGATCTGAACTCACCAATAGTCCATGCGCAGCTCTAGTTTAGTAACCGACCAAACCAACCAATGAAAAGACTGGTTTAGGGTTGGTACATATATATTCCGGCTTGATCAGAGACCCTCTTATGAACCTTCGTCAAGTAGAACAGACAGAGAAAGAATTTTTACTGTCACAGAGAAAGAAAATACACCCAGGGCAAAGCCTAGAATCGAACCCGCACCCGTTATAGCACGCAGACTACTGACGTAATGGTTTAACCAGTGAAAGTATTGAAGTGAAGCTATTGATCGCTTGAAAAATTTATAAATTCGACTTGGCGGCTTTTAGATGGCTTCAATAGTTTTTATGGCCAAGCATCTCCCTGTATAATTCCATGCCAGGCCACTTTTATTTGCGCCACAGTGTATTCACAGGGTGGTAAGAGGATGGGATGGCACAACGAAGAACCTATTATTTGAATAGAGTTCGTGGTAACAACTAAGAATCCATGCCGGAAGAATCACAGCGTGAGCTTTTGCCAGTGGCGGATCTGCTTGTGGCCGGTGGATATGGTTTCATTCCAGTGCTCCAGAGGTTTACCACGAACGAACATATAAGATCCAAAAGCGACTTGACCAACTATTTTATCTGGAAGGGAAAAGAAGTGTATTAGGCATGACAGTTATTGTGTATTATGTTCTATCACACTGCCAGAAATCAGAATATTTTTGTTAATTTCTTACTTAAAGTTTCTACTTTCAAATGCTAGTTAAATTTACTGTAAAATTACACATAAACTTGTGATACATTTTTTCTGCTTTTATTACAAACGACTTGTTATCAAAGTTATAACAAATCAGATACACAAATTTCATTCAAATGCGCAAACTTCATATTCATTAGCGTTTCATTATGGTGAGCCCGCCCTACTCTTATGCCGTTGCCGAGTGTTCGTATACCGGACCGTAGATCACGGTTCGACTTTACTGCTATTTAACGCACCCAGCAATAGCATCATCAGTTACGCACGAAATGCTGTTATTCATTATTATTTTCTTATAGCCTTTTATGCGAAAATGTGTCAAATATTTTTTACGTGGCATAATAGATATTTTCTGGCAACTTAGCTGCCACATATTTCTGTAATCTAAGATTATTTTATTTTCACCATACTCACGGGACGTATTCAGTGAAATTTGCACTTTTACTGCATTGAGTCTCGTAAGTTCAAAACGAACTAAAATTCCTGTTGTGATGTATTGTCTTTTACTGATCTGTCACTTCTCTATGCACCGTATGATATAGATATGAACGATGCCATTTGGAATCATAAATTTTATGTAAACATTTTACTACGTATCAAGTAGGAGTACCCTTCAATGGAAGTCGTTAAGTGTAATATATTCTTAAACGTAAACGCGGAGACGTAATATGTACATCATTTAAAATTATAGAAACCAGATTCTATTATGACATGTCATCGGCGTTACCATATTATAAAACCTTTTTTATCATTTGTATTTAAGTATAGAATTTAAAGTTAAAAAAAAATGTTTAACCTTTTAGCGGTCCTCCAGCTACTGTAATTTGCAAAAGAATACTGGAAGTGTTCAGGCATTTCTGCGGTAACCGGAAATGGAATGATTCATTATACTTGGGATCATTGGATTTCTTCACTGCGGCCGTTTTCTTGGTCTTCATCAGCTTGTTCTCGATGGTAAAAAGTAGTTTCACAAACGTATCTGCAATGTTAAAGAAATTAAATTTAAGTAGGCAAAACAAAAGTAAAATATTAGAGGATATATACCTTTAAATTAGCAAGCATCTCTTGCACATCTACCTTATTAATGCATTACTGTTTATATAGAATAATCTAGGACAAAAATATAGCACAAATAAATATATCTGTCGTGATAATAATAATCAGGAGATCGGGTGAATAATCCTCCAAATTTTCGCCACCCATGGAATATATATATTTAAAAGTTTTCTGGTTACGACAACGTTAATACTTCTCTAGTTCTTGCATACAAAATTTTTTCGCTAACATTTTTTTTCCTAACATAAAAACTAACGTTAAAAGCAGGCAAGGGTTTTACACATTTGTATAGCTCATTTAAGAAGATTTCGAACGTTGTTTACCTATTTTCATTGTTCTCTCTTTGATTTGTGAACTAATTGCATATGAATGGCATTTTAAATGTATCTTAACTCTTGATAATTTAAGTCGTTGCTTTCCAACTTTTACTCTTATTTATAATTTTTTTAGCTCTAGTGTAAAGTATCCATGAGTAAAAGCATTTGCTATTACTAATGTACAACCAATTTTGAAGTTTAAAAATAATTTCGAGCATGCGCACTTGAGACAAAAGCTCCAAATTTCGTTAAAATAAGTTAATGCACGTCCTGCTTCATAAAAATATGCTTCATAATTTTAGGAAAAACTATTAGTTCGGTTGACAAGCAGGATAATATTTTAGGGCTGGAAACACGACACTTGAGGATAATCTATCTACCTCTGAATGTAAAACGATCAAGACCTCAAATTTTAATGGGCGAGATCTCAAATTTTGAATCACCTGTTCATTTATAATGACAAACGACTTTCAAGATGGCCGTCATGTGGATGTTTATATAGATTTATATAGGTTCATTTAATTGATCATAACCGTTTTCAAATTAAAATATATTTTTCAATGAAATCTTATTAACGACAAAAACTGGCACCAAAAAAACAGCATTTGGCATGTTTTTTTTAAGAAAAATAGTTGTAGATGTATTACTGTAAATGTATTTAACGTAAATTATTGCAACAAAAGTTTAGGAGTTATAATAAGATAGATTTTATTTGTTTACTTGGATTGATAGTAGTAACTTAAAATCACCAAAATTGCAGATGCTGTTTTCTTTCTTGCAGGATTAGTATTCTTGTGTGGTTGACTTTTTTTAGTTATACAACATATATTTCAGTGACTGCCCTTTCCCTCACAGTTATAACTAGATACAATTATCATCTTTTTGTAAAATGGAAGTCTGAAGGCGTTGGGTCATATCGAAAAACTTCAAATCGAGTTAAGAAAATTTCCATCAGACACTTTATAGAATGATGCTGTGTTCGAGTCTTTGAAAAGGTCGGAAGACATATATTTTCAGGCTTGTGTGCTTGGTCGGAGACCCACTTTGCTTATAAACCTTCGTCAAGTAAGACAGACAGACACAACAACACACACGTGACAGATGCTGCCATATATCGCCACCTCCACAATTTAGACATGTCTTTAATGAGAGGGAAATAGTCACCAAGGATCTGTACCCGTGGGAGAACTCCGCACTGACCGCTCACATCACTTTCGGACCCACAAATTTAGCGAACACGTACTCCGCATATACTCGGAAAAAAGCTTTGAAAACAAAGTTAAATTTGATAACTAACCTAATCCATTCTGATTTTCAGGCATTTTCAAGCCTTTGGCCTCGCACACGGTCACAGTGAGTCTCTCCAGATTGTCGTTGTAGCACAGACTCACTAGAAGTTCTCCAACGTCGATAGGAACCTGAAAACAAGAATAACTTACTATTTTTTCAGTTTAATAACGTTCATTAAATGTGTATATCTTTTAATAACAAATAAATACATTATTTAGCTTCTTTTAATACGGTAGAATTTTTTTTAAAAAAGCGGAAAATTTGGTATTGACAGGCTGAAGATGTCCATCCATACCCCATTCCAAAATCGGTTCTATTGGTCTCATCTTATTTTTTTTTGTAGTTAGAAAGGTATGTCATCAGAGATCTATCTTTTATAATTCCTGTTTGTCTGTTTGAATAATTCCTCAACGCTCACTCATTATCTTTTGCGATAATGTTTTTTAAAAAAAGTTTAAAGGCGTAATATTTTGTTATTGCGCATAGTCATCTGCCATTTTGTTACAGCCAGACTGGTCGCACAGTTTGAAACCCGCTAGTACAGCGGGGGGGGGGGGGGGGGGGGGTGAGAAAACATTCCACCCCTCGTTTCTCGGCTGCTATTGGTCAAGAAACTTTGTGAAAGGTGTTATTTTTCAAGAAATAGCGTAAGTAACTGAGAACTGGCAGCAAAAATTGTATAAGGGGTCGTCTACATATTAAAATGTGTACCAACTTTGAAAATTTCAATAGCAACACCCAATTTTTTTTTTCATAAAAATTTTCAGCAACTTCAAAATACCCCATATATAAAAAATAATTATTTACTTTTCATTATTTGCTGAGCTATAAGCATTCAAAGTTGAACGCCTTATTCATATCTCCACAAATAAAATTAAACAAAGATTTTTTTCATTATATACTTCTTAATCTTCCATCTTCCAAAAAAAATTACACAAGTTTTTTAATCAATTTTTCAGTTTTAATAATTTTTTATTTAAATTTAAATAATAAAAAATAAAACATGAATAGCAACTCCAAATTTTTTTAAAAAGAAATTGATAAAGTAGATCAAGTAGAACTAAAATCCCAAATTTTTTAATTCAACAACAATTATTTGCCGAGTTATTGTAAAAAAACTGAAAAAGACGAATTTTAGGGATCGTGTAAAAAATTACTTAGCAAAATTGATCCTAACTTGCATTATCGTTTGGTGGTTTAAAAGCGTTTGTTGATAAATGTTTATTCAAATTATTGATGTCTGAAAAAAATCAAGAAATCTTTTCTTATTTCAAGTGCATGCAATGTATTTTGTTGGTCGAATTAACTTTAAATTATATCGATTACTATGTTTTTAAATATGTGTTACTATTTCCAATACAATTTCAAAAAGTGAGTTTAATATTAAAAATTAAATACCAAAAATATTATTGGAATTCGGTTTTCAGTACATTTCATTGTTACCACATTGCTTATTTAAAATTATTAGTGCCCACTTGCCTTGATTAAAAATCATTGCCAAATCATTCTGAATAATTTTATTTTGCTTTCCTTAAATATCGTGTTAAGGTTGTAACCCTCGTTTTGTAATAGGTGGTTTATATTACCGATAAAGTGCAACAAAGCCGATAAAGTGCAAATAGTTTAATGACTTAATATTTTGTTATTGCGCATAGTCATCTGCCATTTTGTTGGAGCCAGACTGTTCGCACAATTTGAGACCTGTTAGTACTGGAAGATTTACTTACAATAATACACTGCTCAAAACAATTATATTAGCGCATGGTTTCTTAAATTACCCTTTCACCTTCAAGTCAAGGATTCCGTATGGAATTTTGGCTTGCGATTTTTTTCTCACAAAGTTAAGCTCGCACTTATTTATCATTAGATGGACATTGGAGGCACTCACCACTGCGTCCCCGTTCTTGATGAGGATTTTTCCTCTGATTCAAGTTTAATGAACACCTAGATCAACTTTATTCATGATGTAGCGGTCACGTGACAGCTAGGACCATATAAGAAAACTGGAGATTCAGACGCACAGCTCAGCTGCCGATTTTGTATTCTTACAAACCATGGCTTGAGAGAGACACTCACCACTGCGTCCACATGACAGCTAGGACCGATATGGAAGCAGGCAATTCGGACACACAGTTCAGCGGCTGATTCGCTCAGACGGCAATTTCGCACGTTTTGGACATTAAACCATAACTGATTCTAGTGTAGCTCAGTGGCCGATTTTGTGTTTCTTAAGTCCTGGTTAGTAAGAACACAAATTCGGCCGCTGAACTGTGCGTCCGAATTGCTTGCTCTCTTATTGACTAGTTGTCACGTAGACTGCAGCGCCAAAAATAACGTTGTTCTTGGCGTTCGTTCATCTCCAATAAGTCGTGAGGTTTGATAAGAGCGTCCAAAACTTGCGAAATGGAAGATGTATATCTACCTATACAGAAGAGATAACAGTGGTCTTCGCTTACTACGCATGCGTCAGATGCAGAGGCATCACTATACAAAACCATCCAAACAAATATAAGACGCTGGTATCACGGAGCAGGGCGTTTTTTAGCGCCTTGACGTGCTAAAAACGGTTCCTCAGTCCTTACAAACCAGGGCTTTACAAACCAAGGCTTGAGAAGCACACTCACCACTGCGTCCACGTTCTTGATGAGGTCCTTCCACTGGACGCTCATCTCGTTGTTTGCGAGGTCGATGTCTTTCAAGGGAAAGAGGGCGTGGCCCACCACGTGATATTTCTTCCCTCGATCGCTGTCCAGCACGGTGGCTTTGAGGATACGCTCCTCCGCGTTCTTACTCGGCATCTGTGGAAGAAAGACAAAATAAAGTTTTAAATATACACTATTACCCTTTTTTAGCTTCCACACAACGTTTATAACGAAAAAAGTTAAAGGTATTATAAATCGTTCAGTCTGTCTGTCACCCACTTTTATAGTCCAAACTACAAATGCTTCTGACAAGTGTGACATATCAAAAAATTCAGCGCATCAAAAATAGATGACACTGAAAATCTCAGGAAAAAATTCCAATTCTTCGAAAAATTCGAATTCGAAAATTCGGCGTCGTATTTAAGAACCACAGTCAGGTGACGAGCCAACACCTGAATAAGAAAACTTCCAAAAATTGGTTAAATGAAATGTACAGTTTTAATTAGTTAGCTTCTGCATGAAACCGAATTACATCAGAAACTTTAATCAAACTGAAAATGTATCAAAAATTTTCAAGGGTTTAAAGCGCGCGTGGCAAAAGCATTTAAAACAAATAGAATCAGCAGATAACGAAAGAAAAAAATTCATTTTAGGCACTTGGAATAAATTTTTCACCTTACACGAAAATCTTTTAGGAAATTTTATTTCTCTTAAAGTTATGTTTTTCAATAGAAAAGAATTCCTTTTAAAGTGTCAATTTTCTCTTTATTCTTGTTGAAAAGGGGAGAAATGTTTTTATATTGCTTTCCGAAAATTTAACCACTTCAAGTCAAATCTCCGGTATTTCATTTCCAGATTTCATTCTTTGAAGATGTCTTTCTAAGTTGGAAGGTTTCGAACAAATGACGAGAAGATTGCTTCGTGATAAGCTCAAAAGTAAATGGAACGTTTTTCTTTTTTTTTTCCATGCCAGAAGAGCCGGAATTCATATGACGAGTTAGCAGCTGCGTTTTTTTATAACCAATTTTAATGAATAAGAGAAAAGAAAGTTTTTTTTACAGGCCTAGTACCTTCTCTAAAATGATGAAGCATTTATTTTCTTGTTTAATCTCTCTTTTTGTTTTAGTTTTTTTCTCGTTTTACTTTTGTTATAAAAATAATCATTCTTTCACTTTATTAAAAAAGTAAAGTTTTATTGTGTCTAGACAATAATCCTTAGGGTCATATGGGGGAATTATGGATCAAAAAATCACAACATCCTATTTTTTTCTAAAGTATGAAAGATAGAAAGATTTAATTTTGCATGGAGTAAGCTTAAATAATTTAGAATTTATTTAAATAATAACTTTACCTAAAACTTAATTATTATTAGTTTTATTTTAATTATTGAGTGATCAGGAATTACCCCGGGTTTGGGCAATTATGGATCACACATGGGGTAATTATGGATCACCCCCTTTTTTTTTATACAAATGCATATTAAAAGTAAATTAATACTTCAAATTATCATTTTTTAGAACATAAAAAGATTGTTTTAGCACATTAAAGTAATGAAAACGAAACTTGGCATATTTTTTTACGCCAAGTTAGAATTCTCTATGCATCTTTCCTCATACATGTATAATGAACCATCAAAAGAACTCTATTTTGACAAAAAAAAAAATTCAATGGACTCTATTACAGCAATCCAAACTGAATTATATCGCACAAATAACTATTATTTCAGAAGTTTTTAGTTTAAATATAGTTTCTAATAAGTTTAACGCAATGCAACAGTGAAAATATTGAATAAAAGTAGAATTTTCATGCTATTTCAATGTAGATTAAATTTTTTGTTATTTAAATTTTAAATAAACTTCTAATTTGAATTTTTTAATGAAATTTGGAATGCAGCTTAATCTGATTTTATGCTTCAAAATGACATATACCACTTAGCTAAAAACACATGAAAAATTAAAAAATATCACTGATCCAGAATTACCCCAGTGATCCAGAATTACCCCAGTAAACTGGGGGATAAATCGATATACCTTTAAAATCATTAAAAAAAATTATTATGAATTTTTTTTTATCGGATTGAAAAGCTTAGACCTTTTCCTATTGAAAAATAGCACCAGCAAAATAGTTAGTTCAAATATGTTTCTCCAGTATGAATCTTAAAAAAATTCATGTTTTTCAAAGACAATCTTTTTTGAAGATGTTTTTATAGTAGTGTAAAAAGTATTTTTTTTTCTATTTTTTGCTGCAGAGTTGCATTGTTTTTGAACTTGATATAAGAAAATAGAATGTATAAGGATGACTTGGCATAATTTATTTTTTTTCTAAAAACCATTTTTAATCCTTAAAACTTAGTGATCATTATTTACCCCGGAAAGAGAGTGATCCATAATTCCCCCATGTGACCCTACGCAAAACATGAACATTAGAGAAAAAATTATATGTATTTTAAATAAAAAAAAGTGATATCATTAAAAATAATGGGTAGATGGATATTCCTATAACTCTACAAAATTAAATTATAAAATCCCAAAGATAAAAAAATTATCATTAAGGAATTAATTAACGAGCATTGTGCCTGTTAAAGTCTATGGTTGATTAGGTTATTTTTCTTTTAAAAGTAAGTCAATCATATTAAAAACAAGCAATTAATAACTATCACTGAAAAGGCTTAAACAAGCGCCATTTTTTAATAAGTAGTTAAAATCTAATTAACTGTGCTTATAAACATATTAAACTAGTAACAATATTTAATTATTGTTAGTTTATCATAAATAAAGTTTCTCATCGGCTGTTTATAATTAAGTTCATTTAAATTTTTTAAAAAAAGTAAATTTAATGCCTTTTAATTCTCACAAATGTTTATAATTCATTAAAATAAAACTTTACTATGAATATAAGGAGTAACCTGTAAATGATAAGTAATTAATTGGTTTCGTAATTAAATTCATGGTCAGGCAAGTATGATTATTTGTAAACAGTACAGTTAGATATTGTAGATATTGTATAGCTAGATATTTTTTAAATCTTAAAAATAAGTATGTGAATTATAAACAGTTATTAGTTATTTCAGAAGATAGTTAAATTTGTAATCCTTTACATTAATTTTAATTAATTTAAGGCAATTAAATTTATGACTGTTGAATGAAGGTAGGATTTATTTCAATTTTTCTCTTATAAGAAAATTATTTTGTTAAATTAACAGATAGTTAATTTATAATTAATTAATAGTTAATTTATAATTTATTTATTAAATTAACAGATAGTTAATTTAATGCATTTAAAGTGGTATTCTGATCTTAGATATAAATTTTAACATTTGCCAATACTTAATCAAAATTGCATAATTTCATGAATTTATGAAGTCGAAAACACACAAAAAAGATAGTGTTATAAGAGTTAATAATTTAATGCTCAAAGTAATGTTATTGTATACGTAATTTCCCTATTTCATTTAAACTTTTCTTACATATTAGATTCAAAATTAATTAAAGTAGGATAATACGCCTATGCTACACTGTAAAAAAATTCAGGAACGTTACTGGGAAATAATGGGCAGCTGAGCTGCCCAATTTTTACCAGTAATGTTCCTGGAATATACCAGTAACCTTCCCCAAAAATATTGAAACAATCCCACTTAGAGCCAGTAACTTCTCTGGAAAATACCTGGAACCTTTCTGGAAAATAACTGGAACTTTTCTGGAAAATACCAGGAACCTTCCTAAAAAAGAATTTTTAGAAATCCTTCCGTGTACTCGGACCCATCCGTCACGAATTGGATTTTCTACTCTTTCAGAACACAGATATACGATTTATAGAATGACTGGCAGTAAGTGGGATTCGAACCACCGAACTCTTGAGAAAGCTGAATCCTGAGGCGGACGCTTTAACCACTCGGCCACATGATAATTAACTTCCATAAACCAACAACGTTAGAAAACAACTGATTTTGAGTGAGGCGCCGCGAGCAATGGCGGCGGTTCATAGCAAACGTTGCCAGATTTTGAAGGGAAAACCTGAAAATCCCAGGAACTTATCACGAAGCGATGGATACTTGAAAAAGCCAGGAAAGTTCCTGGTATACATACGGAAAGTTAAGGAAATTTTTTACAGTGTATATATAAATTAATCCCTAAATATACAGGTTTTTCAAAACATTACCTTAATTAGCCTTTTATTTTATTAAATGTAGAACATTTCCTTAAGTTAGAGAATAAAAGACCTACTATAAGTTCTAATTGAAGCTTAATGTTTGGAATTTTGATGAAATATACATGAAATACAACAACGCTAATACTTTATAATTTAATTAGGGAACAATTTATTGATATAAAAATTCTTTAAAAATTAAAACAAATGTTTCATATAGATTTTTTATATTTTTTATTTTAAAAAGCAGACGTAATTTTTCATCTACTTTTTACATTTATTAATGAATAATGATTTTTTAACACTAATTATTCCTAGTTATTTCATTTTGAAGGTAATAGTTTCAACGTTGCATGTTTAAATTGAACGTTTTACTAATTTTTAATTGCGAGCAATGTTACATATTTATTCCTTGAAGCACAAATAAATTTAGCAAACAATAAGTAATAATTATTGAATTTTAAATGAAAATTTTTTGTTTAATTTTGAAGTTTAAAAGTTTAATGAACAACAAAATATTGTGTTTGTAATTTTTTGACGATTGTATTTTGAATGTAAGCAGTTATAAGTGCCAGCTTCCGCAGAATACCTAAGCGATAAAACGTTAAAAAATATATTTAAATTATATTTCCACATTATTAATTTTATAGTTTAGTCCGTTACAAGACAATTGCAAAAAAAAAAAAAAAAATTGCTCCTTTATTTTTTTTTATTTTTCTTTTGAAAGCAAGCTGCTGATTTTTTTAAATAGCTTTTTGTTCGTAAATCTTTTTTTACTTACTCTTTGAAGGTTTTCTGTGCGTTATTTTGTACGAATTTGAAAGCTTTTAATTAACGTTTTTAGAAAGTTTTTTTATAAGTTTAATTTATGTAATTACTTAGCATATTTAAATCCGTTTCTTTTCTTTTTTCAATGTAATTTCCACTTTTTGGGGATTCACATTTGAGTATATGATAAAAACGAAGCTAACTTTGTGTTATCCAAATACTACTTTTGTTTACTTTAAATAGCAGTTATTTAGTGTAACTTATAATGTCATAAATTGGCCAAAATATAATTACAAAATATATATACACTTATTAGCTGGTCCATGTATTTTATGTACGTTTCATTGCTTGGCTAAAATATTCTATATATAATATTGGGGAAGAAAAATTCTTAAATAAAATTCAAGAGTAGAGCTAGATCGATTTAGTTGTACAAATAAGGAAATCGTAGGACATAACTGTTATGTATATTTTACGTTTTTGGCGAATTTACATTTCACCTTATTTTGACTAAATCATACGAGTAATATTTTTCAACAATGATTTTCACACTTTTCTAACAATATAAAATAGGCTGGAGCAATAAGAAACCAAGTCCATTTGCAGCATAACCACTTTTTTTCACACATTATTATAAAACTGCGAATAATAGATCATAGTTATATAGTGATAAGAAAGTATAATACACTGCTCAAAACAATTAGGGTAGCACTTTTCGTACTTTTGTTAACCCTTTCAATCCCAACTCTTTATTGTTATTTATTTTTTATTGTAAGCATCTAAAATTTGTGAAAGAGATTCATTATGTATCCGGAATGGAATGGTAAAAAAAAGGGGGGAAATATCTAGATGTGTTTATCAAAAATTTAAGGAAAAAAGTTAGAATCATACTATAATAAAATTGAATAAATTCTAACAATAATTTTTTCAAAACTTTTTCTGTTACAAATAGTTCAAATCAATTTTAAAGATCTAAAAATGCAAGCATGAGGAATTAAGGGTCAATTCATTTTTAAAAAATGTTTTACAGTGAATTTTATGTTACCATGTTTTCATTTAGTTAAAATAAATATTATTTAATTCTTCAAACGACACGATTCTTCCATCTAACTATAAATAAGTGAAAGTTTAACTTAATGAGGAAAAAATCGTAGTAAGCTGATGATTCCAACTGGAATTATTTGGGGGTGAAAGTGTTTAAACTAGTCGCTCCCCTAATGCTTTTGAGCAGTGTAGTTTACACTAGTAGTTTAGTAGTAGTAACTACCGATTCTTTGAAGCGAACAGAAAAACAAAATATAAATACTTCCAGAACAATAATTTAACTGGGCTGAGATTTTGGTGGGATTAAAGTTTGCACTTGGCCTTACTTGAATCATTATTGGTCGCTTGTATGCATGACTCGCCATGTCATATTACAAACAAAAAATTTCAACAATTCTATTGCGATGGTGCAATACACACAAAATTGAATTAAAAAATAAAAGTCTGTCATAAAATGACATTATATAATTGATGAGCTTAGTGAAAGAACGTGCTAAGTGACAAAAAGGTGAAAGCGAGAATATGAGCATATGAGTTTTTCGTTTGTATTTAGATACGTTAGAAACGGCACTTACAAACTGTAAAAAACATAGTTAACTTAAAATTTATGTAAAGGTATAATCTTGTTATCGTTAAATGAGGGAATAACATGGTCATTGATACAAAAATCTCATTTTGTTTTAAAAGTCACTTAGCACGTTCTTAGTTCTTCAATTGCAAACTTTTTTTAGGATTAAATCAAGAGTCGTAAATATCTTCATTTTTTTAATTGGTTACTTTTCAAATCAACTTGATTCTAATTGGAATTGAATTTTGCTAAAAAATAAAGCATAGCTTAAAATTTACCTGAAAAATAAAGTTTTCCTCGAAAATTGGATTGCAAGTTTTCTTTTTCATCTTGGACTGAACGTATCTTCTTTCATCCGGAAGAACATAAATTCTGTTGAAAAAATACTCATTATTAAAATTATTGTAAAAAATTCAAATACGAAATGAATGATTAATATTTGTGACATGACATATATTTATCGAAATGTCTAATTATTAACTTTTCTATAGTATAAATGATAGTAAAAATAAGTGTTTAGTAATTAATTGAGGAACTAACGAAAGGGTAACTGTGTACACAAATTCAATGCACTTTATTAATAAAATGGCATATGAATTGCGGAATTTCAAAACTCACATTATCCATAGTATAACTAAGATATAGAGTCCTTCACGTTCATTGGCGACAAATGAATGCCCACTTCCTATACAAATGTTATACTTAGTTCTTAAAGTTTGTCGAATTCCTCAAACATATTTAAATCACTAATCACAATAAGTATTTATAGAAAAAGCTTAATATCTTATATAGATTTTAATTATTAATTGAAGAGCTTAGTGGAAGAACGTGCTAAGAGACGTAAAGATGAAAACGGGAAAATGTGAGCTTTAAATTATCTTTATCATTTAAAAAAGAACTTTCAAAAATTAAAAAATATTCTTAACTTTAGTTTATGAAAAAGTGAAAACTTGTAATTGTTAAAGACGTCAGTAATATGTTCACTGACACAAAAATCTAAAAAAAATTAAATGTCACTTAGAACGTTCTTTCACAGACTCTTCAATTCCTTTCTGTAGTTATAAGTGAAAAATGTTGTGAAATGTCACACCAAATTATTTATGAGCACGGCCACAGGAGGATGTCTTTTCCTATTTAACGTCGTTCAAGATATTCAACCGTTGCCTGCAGTTTAACAAACTTGCTGTATCTAAGCGTTAAATATTCAGTTTCTAGAGGCAGAATGGTTCCAGAACCTATTTAAGTGTATCAAGGGAATAGTCTGAAATTCAAATTCTTCGTAGTCTTCTTATCTCTTAGCATACGTGCTTATCACACATTTTAATGCTACAAGCTGTTATATTCTTACCACCTCAACTGCCATTAATGTATAATGCAACTGTTGTAATGATTTTAAAAGTAAATTGTACATAAAGAATGAATGGGGGATCCTCCCAAAAATGTATAATATTAGGTACATAATTTAAAGGAAAACGCCAGTTGAATTTTCAACACATTTTGATAAAAATAGATTAGGTGGCATCTTCTGATTAACCTGCAATCCTTCTGCAACACCTTGTGAGTTAAGCTTGGAAAAATTACATCAACATATTTTGAACGATGCAAAATTATGTTAGTGATAAAACAGAAATTACTATAAATCATAATGAATTAAACTTTTATAATATACAGCAGTGAATTGTATTTTGCATTTCTAGTCATTTTAAAGCTGATAATTTATTTGTAGGCCGATGTAAAGACCTGACCAAGAATAAACTCATGCAATTTTTGTTATTTCATTTTAATGATTGCTCATTTTATGATATTAATTATAATTATTTTTACTGGTAAAATTAGTAAAAAATTATAATTGATTAAAAAAAATACAGAAGATCAGTGCATAGTGTGGCAAGGTACAGAAGAAAGAAAGAAATCCACAAAAAATTTAAAACCTTTTCTACAATTCTAATAAAATAGTTTAATTGTCATAAAGTGTCAAGCAAAAACTCTTACCTTACGAACAAGCTAACATAATAAGAAATCCCCTATAATTACATCTTTTATTTATTGCTCAGTGTGACGCAAAAACTATTAATCATTATATTTATTTTATGTTACAATATTAACCAATTTGCTCTCGTATATATTAACAAACCAGACTACACAAAAAAAAAGAAAATCCCTACACACCCCATGAATATATTTTTATGTATTCCGTTAGCCCAGTGTGTGTTTATTCTTTCACAAGATTTGCAGCAGCAAAGAGAAATAAAATATTCCGATCTATTGTGCTGGTCTTTTGATGGGGCTCGACTTTTCCAGCTGACAGCCGGATTCTGCCGGATGAAAGCTGAAAGAGGTTTGGGGAGTCGGGCTATTTTTAGTAAGGTTACTTTTCTTCAACTGTAATAGTTGGGATAAGAAAACGTTTGTAGATAAATGCAGCAAAAACATTGACCCGATTAAATGTCCCTATTATGTTGGGATTATTGGCCATTTCCCCCGTGGTTGGGTTATCCCTCCGAACAACCTTGAAACGCTTTATTCCCTTCTTACAACAATTTTCGAATATGTGTGTATTGCGAGTCTTCAAACTAATATTATAATGTTCTAAAACTTGAATAATACCTTGTACATCTATTGTTCGAGAACACCGTATAAACGATACATATTCTAAAAGCAAGCCTCGGAAATAGCTTTGAAGACAAGTATAACAATTAGCTTTAGGGTTAATTATCTTTGAAAATAATTTTAACGCAATTCAGTTTGACTTTAAAAGTTAACTATTCGCATGTATGTTAGAGTTTCCCTACAGAATAGAATATAGTTTCGGAGCTAATGTGATCCATTCATTTACTATATATATACTAGTAATTTTTTAAATTATGTTTCCTTAAAGATATGCGCATGGTGCATACCATTCTAAATTCGCATAATCATGTGGATTTAAGGAGTTAGTTGAATGGAAATAATTTGTACAGGTTTGAGAAAGTGTAGTTGAATAAATTGTTAAATATTCTGTAATTGCTTTCTTAAAGTAAATATAAAGCTTAAATGAGTTTTTTCCATAAATGTAAAGGAAAGGGCTGGCAGATGAATAAAAATTCTTTTACTCTGAAGAGCCTTTATAATTGGTATAGGCATGCATCTGCAAATAACCAATCAAAGGCGTTGTTGGTATGCTGTCTGTGCAAGCAATCAAAGGCAATAAATGCATACTACTTCCATAACAAGTTAGCATAATTTAAGTGAGTTTGAACGTGACTGTCGATATGCATGAGCGAGGGAGCTATATATCCGTGCATCTCTGAGGTAATTATGGATTTTTTTACTTTCACTTACGACAATTTCACGAGTTTACTATAAATACTGTAAATTCATTTAGACATCAAATGTGCAACATAGCTGCAGACTGAAAAAAATCGTTCAAAAAAGTTATAACGACGAAAATTATCTTTAACGTGAAAAGTGTCTCCTAAACTTCGCATATTGATGAAGATTCATCAAATGGTTAACACGTCGATATCTCGTCGATGGCCCATCATTAAAATATGCAGCAATTTGCAAAAACGACTCGTGCCAGTAATGTTCAATGATTCTCGTCAGACGTCGATAACCCGTTTTTGCATAATCTTTTTCAGTCTGCAGCGATGTCGTAGATTATCTGATTCTCAAGATCAAGGTACACTCTTGAAAAGGTCGTAAGTGGAAATCTTAAATTAAATCGCTACCTCAAACATGCAGTTACTCCGCTCATGCACCTTCACTTTAAAACTCATTTTTTATAACTTACCATGGTAGCAGTTAATAGTACTCGTGCAGCTCCAATGAGGTGTGAATTCAACAAAGCAAACTCACCTGACGAAGGGGTCGCAGCAGTTGTTGCACCCCAGTGACCTGGATGGCAGGTTCTTGGCTTTGACCAGAGACACCAGAAGCCTCTCCCCAGCGGGGTCGTACTGCAGACCGATCCATACCCGGCCGACGTGTCCGTCCGGGAAAAGAACCTCCTCTTCCGGGGTCTCCGCGCTCAGACGATAGAGCTCAGGATTCAGACCACCCAGCAACAAGGTAGGACCTGTAGTAATATTGTCCACTTGAGGACTTTAACGGCATATGCACATTATCAAAGTTTTTTTTAAAGGTGAAGCTATGATATAGGGGCCGGTGCGTTTATATGCGACTTTGGTGATTGTATAAAATCAGTGTTGGGTTGTTATAGAAATACTAATGTAATGAATTAGAACTTAAATTTTTTCTGAATTTTTGAGTTTTTATTTCTTAGTATAGAAATCACGAAATTGGGACTAAACCCTGTATAATACACTCTTAAAACAAAAGAGTGAAATCCACTCCAGTTGGATAAGTGCATTGTCGACACCGTAAAGGCATGCATATTTACTCAGACTGAGTTAAAATCACTCGTTTGGAGTGATCCTGTCGGAGGTTTAACACACAAAGGATCCACTCCAAAAGGAGAAGTGCATCTTCCAGTCTGGAGGAGTGAAATCCACTCAGACTGAGTTAAATTAGGAGTGTTTGTTTTAAGAGTGTAGGCGGTCCCAATTCTTGAGAAGGATACTGACACTTGAAAACAAGTACTATTGCCAACCATCGTATTGTAAGGCCTAATTTTGTCGGCTAGGCAGAGCCATGCGTAGCAAAGCATTCCAGATAGTAGTATTTTAAAATAGAGCTTTAATCTATAAATTACTATATAAACACGATGTTTGATGTAATTTTAAAATGATTGTGCACGGCAGGTAACATTTCAGTTGAATGGTTATGGCTGGTGAAAAAGTAGAGGTTTATAAAGACTGTATTGCTTTATATTTAGAAATTTTTATAAAAGAATATCTCAAATTTAACTTAAACTTTAAGTGAAGCGAAAAGACACCCACATTTTGATTTGCATTAATTAAAATCTACATGCCTTTTATATTTTTCGATGAAAAGATGATTAAATTTTCAGAGCAAGTCAAAAGAAATAGATTATGTTCATAAAAATTGTGTATTAACTTGATTCATTCCATTTGAGTATTTTGTATTGGGTCAGTTACTGGATTTTTTTTATTTAGTTTTTTTTGTGATAAGCAAGAAAAAAATCATTACCTGGAAACTCATTAGTGTGAGTTACAATAATTTTCGTGCATATCAAAACACTGAAAAAAATGTTGTTTTTACCGTTAAAAACTGTCAACTTTGACGCCAGTTATTTCTATAATTTAAAACTGTAATTTTTTTTACAAGAAAACTATCATTTTTTAATAAGAAAACTGTAATTTTAATAGGGAGAAACTGTTATTTTAGCAGAGAGAAACTGTTGAACTTTACTTGCAAAGAGCCACGTGATTGAGATCATCGTTAAGCACAAATACTCAATACTAGCCCTCGCGACAGAGTAATTACTTTGTCACAGACTGTTCAGTCGCACACAAGAGGTTCCTGTATCAAAACCAGGCAAGGTACATACTTCTTCCAAGAACCTATTGCGTGCGATCCCAATATTGAACTGTGTGTGACAGAGCAGTTACTCGATCGAAAGGGGGTATCGGTATTTATTTGAGCTGGGAGAAACTGTTAAATTAACAGTTTTTCCCTGCTAAATTAACAGTTTTTCCCTGCTAATTTAACAGTTTTTCCCTGCTAAATTAACAGTTTTTCCCTGTTAAAAATACAGTTTTATTAAAAAAATATACAGTTTTCCTGCAAAAAAATTGAAGTTTTAAACTGTAAAAAAAACAGTTATTAACTGGCGTCAAAGATGACAGTCTTTAACTGTAAAAATCACATAAATTTTTTACAGTGCAGAAATATGTTTCGTGGCATAAAGTTTATAACGGTTTTTTAAACAAACAAACACAAATACCCTAAGCTAAAACAAAGGAAACTCATATTTTTCAAACATATCAAAGGATTCTACAATCCTAGAGTGATTTTTTTAAATCTCAAGTGCCAAAAAAAGTATGATCGGGAGTTTAACCTGAAGCTGTTCTTGTTTTTAAAAGATAAATGAAATCCTCTTAAAAGGGGCTTTTTTTAAAAAGTATTTTCAAGTATTAGTGAAGGTGGATAAAAAAGATGGACATTCTCAATTCTGCCGCAAAAAAAAGAACGAAAGAACGTTATTTCAGGTGGTTGCCATGGCAACAATTTACTCTCTTGCCTTGATATTCTACACTCTCTTCCCCGGTGTACATTTTTTACATGTGTTTCTTGAATAAACTCAGTAGACGGTGAAATTACCTGGGAGATACTGTTACAGCATGTTATTTCGATTTAAATGAAAATGTTAATTGGTATCCGGTTAATGCATTTTTAGCCTACTTTTCTTTTAAAAAAAGTGAAAATATTTATTGAATACGGTAGATGTCCGTCTGTCTGCTTCTCCGTACCCTCTTCCAAAATCGGTTCTATCATTTGGATCTTAAAAATTCCTTTTTTGTTAGGAAGCTATGACCTCAGAGACCCAACTGTAATACTTTTTATCCGCCGGTCGGTACATCCGGAAGGACATAAATCAACTATCTATCGGTGAATTTGACATTGAATTAGCATTGAAATTCAATTTTGAATCGTTTAAATGACTGTTGCCAAATCAATAATGACATGAGAAACTTTATTTATTAAAAAAATATTTGAAGCACTCCCTACCTCCTCCCTGGTGCTTACCAATGCCAAGTCTATACACTCTTAAAACAAACGAGCGGTTTTAACTCAGTCTGAGTTAATTTTCACTCCTCCAGTCTTGAAAATGCACTTCCCCGAAAGGAGTGGATCCTTTGTGTGTTAAACCTCCGACAGGATCACTCCAAACGAGTGATTTTAACTCAGTCTGAGTTAATATTCACTCCTTTACGGTGTCGAAAATGCACTTCTCCTACTGGAGTGTATTTCACTCTTTTGTTTTAAGAGTGTACACTCTTAAAACAAAAGAGTGAAATAGGAAAAATGAGAGAAGAGAGAAGAAAACAAGAGAAGTTTTGTTAAAGAGTGTACACTCTTAAAACAAAAGAGTGAAATACACTCCAGTTGGAGAAGTGCATTTTCGACACCGTAAAGGCATGCATATTTTCTCAGACTGAGTTAAAATCACTCGTTTGGAGTGATCCTGTCGGAGGTTTAACACACGAAGGATCCACTCCAAAAGGAGAAGTGCATTTTCCAGTCTGGAGGAGTGAAATCCACTCAGACTGAGGTAAATTGGGAGTGTTTGTTTTAAGAGTGTAGAGATTGCATAGAGATTTTGCAGCACATTTCTTACCTGGGTCGAGCAGTGCGAGCCTCGCCCACAAGGGTATGTCCGACGACTCGCTGGACGAGAGGGAGGTCGTGTCTGCCGCTGTCGGGCTGGACAGGGCCGCGCCCAGGGCAGGGGGAATGCTGGGCAGCACGAAGTCGATGGGCCGAGACTGGCTGCAAAAGGAACACGCGTTTCAGTAAACACACATAAAACATATATGAAGGTGTAATATTAATCGACTTTCAATTATTAGAATCTAAACTCCACGGCGCAACTCTATATACTTATAATATATCTAAATATGTTTAAAAAACACGTAGTAATTCAGTAAATACGTAATAATTCCTTTAGTTACGTAACATACGTTCTTACTTAATAAAACTAAACTCCCCGGCGCAACAGCCCATTACTGGGCCAAGGCCTGCCTTGCCCATTTCAGCTTTCGAAACCTAGGGCTCTGGGGGTGCTAGGCCTCAGGCGGAACTTTCAGTGCTTACTTCCCAAGCATGCCTGGTTCCCAGTTTATCGACCCACACTGTTAAAAAAACCTGAATTATACGTGCATATTTCTGTGATTATTTTCGAGAATTTACGGAAAGATTGCGTTTCTTCAACAAACAGACGGTTTGTCTGAAATAAACAGCTTGTTTCCGTTTTCCTTAAACGCTTGACAAGCGAAAACGGAAAAAAACCGTATTTCTGCGTGCAGAATTTCACTTAAGACCGGTATTAACGTAATTTCTCCATATAACCTCGCACCCAACAGCTTTTAGCCTCGACGCATCCGCCGACCGACTCAGCCACCATATTTTTTGTTTGTTTGTTTTGACCACATCTGGAAGCAAGAAAGATAAATATACAGGTATGTTCATTTCTTTTAATAAAATAAGATTTTATGAAAAGATTATATTTTCTATCTTTCTTTTGTATATATAGAATCCAGTTCTTGTCTCTTTCTTATTTGTTTCTGTAATCTCTATAGTCATATAATTGACGTGGGATGATTCCTGAAGTTAATAATTCCGTTTGTTTACCAACACGCTTAACTAAGTAAATTTAATTTAAAAGTTTTAAAAAGCTGTCAAATGTATGAATAAACAATTAAAACATTGTTAAAAAATAATGAAATGATTTGAAATTATTACATTTAAATTCGATTGAAAAGCAATTGCCCTCGTGTAGCTCTAGTGCGACGTTATTTCAAAACCTAATCTAATCTCGATTGAAAAGCACGGTTACGCTATCGCTATCAGCATAGCATGGTTTATTTTAAAAACTATGCAAGTATACATAACTTAAACTTTCTCTTTAATAAATAATACTCTTTTGTTTAATTTAACGAATCAATTAGTGATTACGGATTACGGATGTATGCAGATCACATGCTTTGATTCGATTCAGATGTTACATACACTATTGTCAATGCTCTTTGTTTTGAAAAATCTGCACTAAGAAAAACACAATTTTCAATTAAATGCAAATTTTCTAGCGAATTCAAAATTTAGGAGTTGCAACTGTCCGCAGAACGCTATCTTTGTGTTCATTTCGATATAGCTGCTAAGTGATATCTCATTTTCGGCCAACCGTCTACAACTACAGCAATAGTTATTAGCTCTTACTAGAATACTAATTATGAGATTGTATTTTATTACTAAATACTGTTATAAAATTGTATTTTATTACTATAAATACTATTATAAAATTGTAATTTTAATTTTGATATACATTATTCAAGAACACTTCTGTTCCCCTGTTTCCACCCCCCTCCTATTAAAAAATATTTGCAGTGTTCCAATTCTCAAAACTGTATTGTAAGATATGGATAAATCAATTCATTAAAGGTACTCTAAGATTCATGCCTTGTCTTCCCCATCCCTCCTCTTCACAAAAAAGAGAAAAAGCGTTTTTAACTCTGATTTTAAATTATTACGGTGCAGATACTATAGAAGACTTGCTCGAAAAAAAGCCTAAAATTGACATATTGTTTAATTTTAGAAGGCTTAAGAAGATTTTGTCTGATTAACGCCTGATTACCACTTGCTTCTTTACATTAGATCTATTTATTCAAAATTGGACTTGTATATATTGTTATTTTTTTTAGGTGCTTGTCTATCATAAATCTCCAAATAGGGTCGAAAGTTCAGAAAAAGAAGAAATCTAAATCTATAGTTCCTGCACAAATTTTTAAATTAGTTGAGGATTTGAAATACCATAACAGTCTTTTTCAATTATGAAAGAAAAATAAAACATGATTATATTCTGTAATTCTTTTGTTATTCACATATTGCTAAATTGCATCAGTGGTGTATCCAGAATGGGGGACTGATAATAACTCTCGTCCCCATATACTAAAATATTTTGTTGTTTTTTTCTACCAGCGACTATACAAATTCATGTATGTATTGCACAAATGCAGACACTTAAAAAATTATTGTTTTTGACTACAAAGGTTACTGTCTTAAAAGTCTCTCAGTTAAGGGGTGTTCAACCCCTAAGACACCCGACTCATTATCCCCTACCCATGATTTTGCCCTGGATATGCGAACTGTAAAGTACGATACCATTTAGCCAAAGAACAATACTAAATATATACATTGTAAAAAATGTGACAGAAAAATTATCAAAATTCTTAAAAAAATTTCTGCCACATATTAAAATTGTTTTAAATATATGACGAGTGGTAATTTTTAAATTTCAAAAATGTGAACAATGTCCTTTTTATTCAGATAATATACCAAATATGGTTAAAAATTATCAAAGGATTTGAATGTATTAGTTTTGAATAGATTTAAGGTTACGGTATGAAGACATTATATGCTTGCATTTTATATAACAAACAGGATGCATGTTTAAATACCCCTATGCTTAGCTTATATTTATAACACCATATATAAATGGAACAATTTAGAATTATTGATGTTTAAATAGTATATAGAAACAAAATTGACAAGAAAAAAGCAAAAATGCCTTGGAATTAACTAGAAAATACTAAGTAAGTTTTCTGAATTTAAGAGAGAAATGCCAATTAGAAATTCATGAAATTAACAGGAAACAGCTAAATGGAAAATCCTGAAAATAACGGAGAAATTCCGATGTGGAAGATCCTGAAATTAACGGAGAAATTCCGAAATGGAAGATCCTGAAATTAACGGAGAAATTCCGAAATGGAAGATCCTGAAATTAACGGAGAAATTCCAAAATGGAAGACCCGGAAATTAACGGAAAAATTCCGAAATGGAAGTTCCTGAAAATAACGGAAATATTCCAAAACGGAAGATTCTGAAATTAACGGAAAAGTCCCGGCAACTTGCTGCCAGTAGTTTTTCCGTTAATTCATGGATTTTTTTTTAACAGTGCACTCAAGTGATGAAAGGTTGGGTCAACCTTGCTCAATCCGGGATTCGATCCCCGGACTTGTGGCGTGACAATGCGAAGCACTACCACTTTGCCACTGGGCCTCACTTTCACTTATTACTAAATAATTAAATCCATGAAAAGGTAAATATATGCCCTATAAGGTAAATAAAATAAATTTTAAACCTACGTTCCAAATAGTGGTGGCTGTTAAAAAGTTTCAGGATTCCGGTGCAATCTTGCTCTAAAATTTTTAAAAGTGTATGATATAAGGGGCTGGTTAGTATTATCTATGTGATTTGGTACTGATTGCATAAAATCACTGTATGATTGTTATCTACATAAAGTTGTAGTGAATTTTAACTGGAAAGTTTTAAAAATTAATGCGTTATTATTTCTTAACAATATCACGGAAATCCCGAAATAAAGAAGCAATATCATAGAGGTTCCCAAATGTGAGGAAGAGGTATGTTGAAGCTATCATTTGAGAATGCGCCATTTTTCCGAAACCTTATTATAACGTCTGACAGATTCTAGTAACTCATGTACAAAATTTGAATAATGTAGCTCTTTTGGTTATGCCTTAGGACTTTCTTGGTGGGGGGCAAGTTCGCCGAACACTGCGACCTTAGGTCCATTGTATTCAACCCCAGAAATGACACAATCACAAGAGACACACAAAGAAAGAGACGACACAAACACTTATACAAATAACAACATTTATTGACGGACACAAACATCCATGCCATGACCGGGACTCAAACCCGAGCCCACCAGCTCCAAGGGCCAACACGTTAAGCATTGTGCAAGGGGTGCGGCAGCTCTTTTGGTTTGTCAGCAGTACCTTTAAATCCAAAAAAGTTCTACTGTAGCTACACTTTGAGAGTGTGCGATTACTTTGTAAACCTTCTTATAACTAGGATGTCGCTTTATTTCGAATTTGAAGTCCATATCTCTTTTAGTTCGAGCTGTAGAGTGGTTTCAGACAAATAGATGGACTTATATTCAAGAAACCCTTTATATATAGAAACAAAATCTTTCAAAACGAGTCGAAAACACAAAATATCCAATACGGTTTTTTGACAAAAATCGCTAAAATTTTAGTACCAATATTTCTTATTAAATAATTGAAAGTAAAAAATAAGAGAGCCTTAAAACACAATACTATAAAGGTTGGTACCTGGTCTTAACTGCGAAAACTCCACTCTTTACCTCTTTTCAAAATTGAGTTAGGGATTGATTATGATTTCCTACTTTTCACTGTGCATGTTCTGGAGAAAAATTAAGTACCAATTATTTTTAGGTTCAAAATTAAGTTTGATTCCAAAACTCACATACTCTAAGTGGCCAATTTATTTTTTAGGCTCTAGATATCTGGAGTAGTCCGCGTTTTCTTAAGGTAGGCGAATACCCAAAATTTCCCAAAATTCTAAAATTTTTACTATTGCTTTAATCTTTTCCAAATTTGGCATAGTGATTTCAAATATAATGAATAATGCTATTTAGGCTTTTGTTTTTATTTAAATATAATTTATTTATTTTAAACGGTGTTTTTCTACTAAAAAAAGAGGTTTACGCCAACAAGTCTACCACATTGAATTTTCATCTTATGAACATTTATTATGTGTTAAATTCTTCGTTTTGAATTGATACATGCAATGACCTTCTAGAGTTACATACAAATGACAAGAAAAGAAGTTATTAAGAAAAATGTCATAAATTAGCCACAAAAAAATGATTATTTTCGATTAACTTACACTTGGACATTTTTTAAAAAAAAAACTTATGTATTTACACCAGATGTTAGAGGTTCATGGCACAGATATATGTTGAAATAGCATCTGTGAAATATTTCAGGTAAATTAATGTTAAACTTTTTATGCTGGAAGTGTTAGCTTAAACCCCTTTTTTTAGTTGAAAAACACCGTTTAAAATAAATCAATTATATTTAAATAAAAAAATTGCCCCTGAAGCATTGTTCACTATATTTGAAATCACTATGCCAAATTTGGAAAAGATTAAAGTAATAGTAAAATTTTTAGAATTTTGGGTATTCGCCTACCTTAATATTGAAAGGTCCATTCAGTATATTTTATATATCGTTGGACCCCCTATGTTTGTTCTGTTCTTTTAAATTGTTGAGACACGCGCCAAATATTTGGACAGCACCATGAAAAAGAATAGATTCTCTTTAACAGGTGCAATTTTATCTCAACGGTTCTAGAATCATAGAACTAGTTCGATTGAAACCGCACTCTCAAAACTTTAGTTTCATTATTGTTTAGATTGTAAGAAATTGAAAAAGGAATAGTTTTTTATGCAATTGTAAGAAAAGGTACATATGCCGTGTTTGATTATAGGATATTGGTCCCTTTTTTCTAAGGTACAGAGTTGTTAAAAGGAATGGAATGCCTTCCAATTTATTTCGGAGGAAATATATCAATATTAAATTGGATAGGAAGTCTGCGGATTTGTTTGTACGCATACATTAGGGAAAGTTCCCAAAAAGGCATTGAAAAGATTGCCTTACATTTATTTATTTCATGCTAAGCCATATTGATAAAGTTTTCATTAAAAAAGTTGTTTCATATTGCATATACGATAAAATAATTCATTCGAAATGCAAAGGGAAAAAATTTGCATAAAACAATTTTTAAAAAATAATAATTTACAATTTAAGCGTAATTTTTTCTTTTTTCGTAAATTTTTAAACATAGACCAGTCTCCATACATTGAACTTTAGTGTCATGAGTTCTTAAAAGGTACTCGAAAAAATTTATTCGAAATTTAAATGTATATGTCTATATCGGTGGCATTGAAAGGGAAAATCACATATATAGAGCATGTACTAGCAAATTTCATGTAGTTCTTTTAATCAAGCTCAAAAAGCTAAAATATGAGTAAAAACTCATTTGAATTTACATTTTCTGCATAAAAATAATGTAAAACACATTTTTTGCAACTGTATATTGTTATTAAAATTTTCAATGAGTATTGATAAAGCTTTTCAAAAATAAAGTTAGTACTTGTTAAAAGATATATTAAAAAATGCGAAAGCAAACTCAAGAAATTCCCATCTTTTCTCCCTTATTATTGAAGAAACTAATCATAAATCTAATTCAGGAAATGACTAGATTTTTTTTACTGAGTAAATACATTTAAGGAATTGAAGAAAGAAAATCTGTATGTAACATTTTTCTTTTTCACTCTTTCTGAGGAAAAGTTAATTAATCTTTCAGGTCAAGTGAAAATGCAAACACATTTTAAAAAACTTGAGAACATTCTTGAGAAAGAAATTTAAACCGATTAAAAAGAAATTACATAATGCACTATATAATTGATTTTTTAAAAATTTAATTGCATGCCAAGTACGATTAATCAATATGACAATTAATAAAAATACAGTTTTGGAAAATACTTTTAATTAATTACATAAAAATGATTATTTAATAGGTTGGTTTGAATAATTTTATACATAGTATTCATATTTGTTAATTTATGCAACTAAATTAACAAAAGTTTTATATAATTTATTCAAACATTTCATAAAAAGTATAATGTAAATATTTTTTCTTAATTTTAATATCTGAAATTAACAAACTAAACATGACATTCGATTTTAAGTTCAGAAATATATAATGGTTAATCCACTTTGTTTTAAAAATAGATAATTGTGACAGCTGTTTTTGCAAAGTAAATCTAGGTAAACATTAAAATTGATGCTAAAAAATAGAAATTTAAGCATTTGAATATCTTTTAATTGAAAAAAGTGTGTTGAAGTTAAATAAAATATACTGATTTAGCAAAAAAAGCCCTATCAAAATATTTGTTACGTTTCCATTGGAAAAAAAATATATATCAAAGTACTTTCTAGTTTTACATATGCTTATGCGTTATTACTTTTAACAAATTAATAAATGTGTTTGGGTACATAGCTAAAAAATAAACAAACCTATTACTACTATTAAACAAATTAAGGAAAACATGTACGTTTTTTAAATAGATTATTTATTGTTGTCGCTAGTACATATATTTTTGAAAATATAAATAAAATAGGTTTGTAAATAAAACTATCTTAACTAATATTTTTTGCCAGCTTTAGTACAAAATTGTTTTTATATTATTATTGCCATTCAATGAAGCATCATTCATAGCATAGTTTTATTGATTCATAAAAAAATATTAGAATGGAAATCATTTGGCCTATGGCTGTTTTTTTTTTTTTTTTTTTTTGCATGTCTCTTTTATTTTCTAATCTTTGTGAAAATACTTTCCGATCAATTCCAAAGAGGAAAGAAACTATTTCAAAGCAATGGAAGTTTTCTTTTAAGAATCACAAGAGTTTTTGCAAGAGTATTTTCGTATCAAAATATCACAGTATTTTGAAATAAACTATAATATTTTTAATTAGAGTGTTGTTGCACCTTTAAGGGCTAGCAGGAATAAGGTTTAGTTCCATAAATGACATTCTCAAAAGTGTTTCATTTAATTTTTAATTTTTTTTTTACATTTTCTGAGAATTTTAAAAAAAAAATTTTAATCTAAATTTTAAGTTTTAATCTGTGTGAATGCAATAAACAGACATAGTTTCCCTTCATTTATTCGATATTTTGTGTTTTTAAGAAAGTGTTTAATATAAGTAAGTTGAGCTTATGAAATTTTAATAAATAGAATTAAGATATATATGGAATTTTTTTTAAGTATGTAGTAATCTATTTTTGGAATACTAGGAAGAAATATTTTGTTAGCTTGCGTAATTTATCGAGAAAAATATGTTTTGAGAAGTTTTATAAACGTAGTTGAGATTTTTTAAAAATTTTGACATTAGATATCGAACAAATATTTCAACATTTGTTAGCTTCTTATACTAACTCTATAGTATTTAAATATACATTTATTTAGCTAGGGTAATTTATTTTAAAATAAAGCTATCTTAATCTTGCTAGAAAATTTAAATTTACATCCAACAAATGCACTTGACCAAAACTATCTCTCCATGGCTCACAAAACAAATTAAATCCCCTTCCGTTTCCTTCTTTTTTGAAAAAGCAGCATTAATTCAACTCAACTCTTCAACTCGTTTCACCCACAAATAGTTTCCCTTTGTCTGCTCTGTTCTTTTAAATTGCTGAGACAAGCGCCAAATATTTGGACAGCATCAAGGAAAAGGATCGATTTCTGTTTAACAGGTGCAATTGAAACTCAACGAGGCCCACATTCACAGAACTAGTTTGATTGAAACCACACCCTAAGCACTTTAGTTTTATTGTTCTTTAGATAGTAGGGAATTGAAATTAGAATGCCTTATTATGCTATTGTGAAGAATAGGCACATGTGCAGCGTTGTATCATAGGATATTGGTCTCTTTTCTTCTAAGATCGAATATGGTTTTCTTCTTCCGGTTACCATAGCGCAAGACAAACCAAATCAGCGTACTCACGTCGACATTTGAGACCTGGCTTAAGAATTAAGCTAAATAACCCCACGTAATAGTTGAAGCAATTCGAAAGGCACATAAGAAAATGAAATAGAAATAATTTATTCTGCCACCGGTAAAGAAAAGGCACATGTGATGTGTTTTATCATATGATGTTCGCCCTTTTATTATTAGGTGCTAAAAGGAATGAAAATTTTCCCCAATTTATTCCGAGGGAACGATATCAATGTTAAATTAGATAAGAAGTCGTCGGAATTGTACATACCAATATATTACGGAAAATCCCCCGAAAGTCATTGAAAGATTGCTGAAAAATTTTAGTGCAATTTACATAATAAACCATGTCTTATTAAATACTTAAGAATTCTTTAGCTCTTGTAGAGACATAAAAAAGTTTTATGTGATGTCATGGTATTTAAATTAAATATACTAAATAGGTCATTCAAAATAGCAACCACAAATATTTTGAGAAAAAGAAATATTTTTTTGTGTACCGATTTTCAATTGAAGGTTGAAAAGGCTAACTTTGTTTGAGGTGGCTGTAAGCCTGTACCGACCCCAATTTAGTAATTTTCAATGTTCTTTAAATTTTACAAGACGAAAAAAAGGTTATAATAAATTGCTTTTATTTATATTGAGGAGATTCAGAATGGGAGACCAATATAAGATTTCGTATTCCGTAAGTTCAGTCTCAACTTTATTTGCGTTTTTTATTTAAATTTAAGAATTAAAAAATGTAAAATTGAGTGATTAAAATGTAATTTTTTTTATTAAAATGACGTAACGCTCAATACGTAACATGATAAGACAAAAAATAAAAATGTAAAAACTTACAATGAGTTTTAATCCACCCTTTAAAAAGAGAATTACCAAGGGAAAATTTTCTTTAGGAAAATTGCAAAGCTAACACCAAAAAATTCTGATGTTTTCCCTTATTAAAGAAACTAATCATAAATCTATTCAAAATTAGGATTTCTCCAAGTACCATGTTTCATTTTTCTCCCTTTACTTAGAACATTTATTATCTAGAAACTTTTTAAAAGCGCTGTTTCTTAATGAGAGTAAATTAATCTTTCGGGTAAAGTAAAAAAAAAAGCAAATACATTTGTAAAAACACGAGAATGACTCTCAAAGGAAGAATTTTACTCTGATTAAAAATGCATTGCATAACGATATTTTTTGTTGACTTGCATAGTGCGATTAAATATCAATGATAATTATGAAAAATAAAGGTTATTTTTTTGCATGATACTTTTGGCTTATTAATTTTACTATAATGATAATTAAATAGGTTTATTAAATTTAATTGTATACGCTAGAACGATATTAACAAAATAGTTGAAAATATTTTATTTGAACTTCTCTGGAACGCAAATTAAATATATTATCTTAAAATTAATATCTGACTTAGAAAAGTTTTAAACCGCAAAACCAATTATAAGTTTAGATTATCGCCCTTACTTAAAAAATAAGGGTAACTGACTTTTTTTGGTAAAAGTCTCAATTATTTTTTTAATATTTGTTATAAATAGACAGCAGAGTGTGCGTAGGAAAAATCAAAGCTTAATTTTTTATTCATAAAAAAATATCTAAAAAAATATCTATTTGGCCGAGGGCAATTTCATTATGTAGGTCTCTCTTATTTTCTAAATTTCGAGAAAATATTTTCCATAAGATTTCATAAAGAAAATAATCTAGTAATTGAGAAAATACTTTAGCTCTATGGAAATGGTAAACATTATTATAGAAAACCACCCAAAGATAAAATTGGAAAAGGCCTCTTAAGAATAGTAAGAAAACAAAGTAGTTTATATTCACAGCAACCACAGATTTTCTTTCAGAATAACAGGAGTTTTGAAAGTAATTTTCTTTGAAAAATATCCATGTTTTTGAAATAAACAACTATTATATTGTATTAGGATGTTTTTGAAAGGGATGCCACTTAAGATTTTTGGTTCAACAAAATAATATTCTTTTTTATTCAATATAAGTTAAAGAAATCGATTTCACTTTTAAAATAATTTATTTTAAATACTATAAATGTTCAATAGTTTTCTTATAAACTATTAATAAAGCAATCTTCACATTGTAAATAATATTGGAAGAAAGTGTATGCAAAGAAAATATATTAAATGCATAATAAGTAATGTAATATAATAAATACCAAAATTTTTCGGTTTTGATTTAAATTTTGTTTGGAAACAAATTATTGATTTAATATTTTTTAAAAAGGCCAGCATCCTAACGATTGAGCCACCGGGGATGCTAACCGCTTATAAGCTTTCGTCAAGTGGGACAGACACAGAAAGAGTTTTTACAAGCACAAGAGACACACAAAGAAAGGACAACACAAACACATAGACAAATAACAACATTTATTGACGGTCACAAACATCCCTGCCCGACCGGGATTCGAGCCCGACCCCAGCAGCTCCAAAGGCTAGCATCCTAACGATTGCGCCACCGGGGCGGCCCACTAAAGGTATTTGTACACTGAGTAAACAGTGTCCATCTCGTTCCAATTTAGATTATCTATTATTCAGCTAATAAAAGATCAAATCATAAACCACAATCCGAATAAAAATAATAGCTAAATAGCGAATAAATTAACAACATTTTAATTAACCTTTATATTTATATGTGTAGGGAATACTTTGATAAAACAAAATGGCATGTAGTATTTGTTAGCATTGAAAATTAAATCACTTGCAACTAGTAAAATGTTTGTTACTATTGAAAAACAAAATGTGCTATCATATCTCACGAAATTTGTGCGCAAATAACTTTCGTTCATTATTTCACTTTAAATCCTCTTGAGAATAAACTCAAAGCGAAAGGAATTAACTTCATTTCTTCCATTTATGTGCCAACATAGGATTAAACGTTTATGGGAGCGAAGTATTTACTTTTCCCGAAATAAAAATTTCATATTGACTGGAATAAACCTTTTCAGGAAGTTTTGGGGAATGGTAATATGGAATCTTTTTTTCTTCTTCATGCAACTTTTCAACAGTAATCAGTGAAATGTACTCTAAGGAAATCTCTTGCTAATCTAGTGTTTCAATTCAGAAGCCTTTGATGACAAAATGTTCCATTCGAACCTTTTTTTTTTTATTTCGAATGGTCGTGATTATATTTTAAGCTTGAGTAGGCTGATATTTAAAGCTTTTCAGAGAAGGTAGCATTACGAAATAAATTGGAATCTGTAGGATGAATTTAGATACATTGAAATTAATTAAATAAATTAATTTTTCGGAATACTAATGACTTGAAATTGCATAGATTTAATTTTCTCAATGGTTCAATCGAAAATTCGATTCGAAAGTTTTTGACAGGAAAAATTGGAATTTATAATGTAATTAATTTTTACGAGATTACATAGGTACGCAATACAGGGTAATACAGGGTTTAGTAAAAAAAGCTATATGTTTCAGTTCAGCTTCTATATTTATTATTCGTTAAAGAAAAGCATTCGTTAAAAAATAATAAACTGTTACCCGCAGTTATAAATGCTCATTCTATAAACGAAATTTACTTAATACTGAAAATCGAATGCTAAAAATATTGTGTTCGTGGATGTGCACAAAGAAAAAAAAGTAGAGAAAAACAAAATATATCATAGAAAATAGAGGTGTGTAACGCTACACGATTCTCAGTTGCTGCTCGAAAATCAATACAAACGTCTAAAGAAAATTGTGTGACTGATAATTTTTTTTAAATAACTTCAAAACCTTTGAGTAAATTGGTATATGATCCCGTTAAATTAAGTTAAACCACTGTTAAAGCACACAAAATATATATGCAAAAATAATACTTTCAATGGAAGTAATCATCCATGGTATTCATTTTTCTAATCTTCGGTTAACTTTGTAACCAAGTTTTGATTTGTTTCAGATTTTTAAAATAGTTACGCTAGAAATTTAGATGGATTTGAAATTTAAGATATTTATTGTATGAAAAGCACACATATTACCAAGATCTGCAAATCTAATACAAATTATATTTAAGATTTAAATACTTGACTGTCATTCTTATCCTAACAAACGTTCGTTAGTAGGTGAATTATTTTTTAAAAAACCATTTTAAACGTTTTAACAAAAATAACTTATAAAATTGTTGAGGAATTTTTTTTCTTTTATACTTTATTCAATTATTTTTAGAGTTATTATGCGTTGAAGAATTTAATTTTAAAGTATGGCGTCATGTGTTTTCATAAAAAGTGTCAAATTAAAACACAAAAATAGAATATTACATTACTATCCCTTGGAGGAAATATTTTGAAGATAAAATCTAAATGATAATATATATAAAAAAATCTACAAGTAATCTTCTTAAAGAAATAAACAGTCTATAAAAGAAATTTTAATGAAATAATTAATACATTTGGTTTCAAAAACAGATTAATTTTAAATACTTTAACATCTGCTGCTTATTTTTAATATTTTTACACAGCTTCCGACCATCTTTAATGCTTGAACAAAATTAAATATTTTTTAATGATTTCGGTTAATTAAGAAAAAGGATTCTCTTTTATAAATGTTTTTATAGCGGGTTGAATATCGTTACTTTTTTTATTTTACTAAAATAAAACTTATAATATTTAGTCGAAGAGGTAATTTTGACCCCAGTTTTCCATAGTTTCGATATTCTTCTTGAATAATTTTTTTAACTCAGTGGCCAGTGCAGCATTGTCACTAATTGAAAAATGACAAATGACAATGATTACGCCCTCTAGAAGGGAAGGGCGTAGGCTATATAGCCCATTACCCCGCTCGCCAGAAGAGACAGTCACAAGAGACACACTAGGAAGGACGCCACAAACACATAGACAAATAAATAACATTTATTGACAGACACAAACATCCATGCCTTTACCGGGATTCGAACCCGAGCCCAGCAGCTCCAAAGGCTAGTACACTAACCATTGTGCCAGTGGGCCGGCCACTAATTGAAAAAGACAGGAGCATTAAAAAAAGTGCATTGAGTGAAAAGTTATTCAATTTTAAGTTTGGTTGAAAGTTACACTCCAGGGTAAAATTCCCCATTTGGCAGTACAAATACTGCTTATTGCTTTTTCAATAAATTAATTACCTAACGGAACATAGAAATAAACCTCATCAGATTAATAGAAGGTGCTTACTGATAAGATAAGAGGAAGAACGTAAGCTTCAGGCTAAGAAACTAGTCAATTTTATATTATTAAAAGGCATGATGTTCTTTTTTATTTGTAGGAAATTTTGTTTGGAAGATTTTAAATACTTGGATGCTGCAGATTAGATTTTTCACTGCAGAATTTGCTGTATTATTTTTCTATTTCTTATTCAGATGTATTCACGCTTCTTCTATTTCGTGCAATTTTTGGTGGTGATGATATTCGTCATACATAGCACTAACAGTAGATCAGAGCTGTATACGAATATAGGAAAAATACCAATTTCAGTTCTTCGATTAACTCGCTACTCACTTCGTCACATTGCCCTTCCTTCCCTAATAGTCCAGGCAACGAAGGCTGAAAAAAGGGTCTAGAGGGAAAGTTTTGGAACACAATTTTTGACTTCATAACTTTGTTTAGACTAGTTAGGAGGTAAACATATCAAAAGTCCCCGCCCCTAGCCCCTGTGCTAAAGGGGGGAGGGGGGGTTGAATGTCCCATTTTTCGGTTTTTCGCTTATATCTCGAAAACTATGAGTTCTAGCTGTATAATTGTAATACACAAAATGAAAGCTGATTAAATTTGCTACAAGCTGCACCCCTCAAGTGTTTTAATATCTTGTATAGTTTTCGAGATATCCGCTCTTGAAAGTCAGTAATTTTGGAGAAAACACTTCTCCCCCCACATTTTCCCTCTTTTTTGACGGGATAACTCTTCAATAATGCACCGAAACACTAAATTTTGGCCCTAGATTGGTAGAGAATTTAATTCTTTTCAATAATATATCTTATTTTACTATTTTATCTATTTTCCTTCAAATTTTAAAGCGGTTTCAGTGTTGAGTGAAGATTGTACTGAAAGTCCCATAGAGCTAATGCATAAGTTTTGAAATCGCAACTTTTGGGAAACAATTTATTTGCCATGTTATTCCATTTTCACAAGGTATTAGAATCATCAGAACATCAATTTAACACAAAATTGAAGAGAAAATAACATCCGGTTATTTAATTATTAATTAATAAAGTTTTTAAATAGTGGCGCCATCTGCTGTATATGTTTGAAATTTTAAAACTTCAAAAATATATAATTAAATAACTAGATAATATTTTTGTTTCAAATTTGTTTCATTTCGATGTTATGTTGATTCCCGTACCTGGACAAAAAGGGCTAACATGGCAAAGCAATACATCTGTGGAAGTTGTTATTCCAAAACTAATGCATTAGCTCTATCGGACTGACAACCCCTCTTATGTACACTTATTCTATTCTGAACGTCTAAATAACACTGATACTCATTTTGTAGGCACGTTGTTACTTTAATATTTTATCTATTTTATTTCATTCCTTGAGCTCCAGTGGGAAAACTGTCAGTTGCTATTCATGTTCTTCATCTTCGGAGTCAATTTGAGGGACCCCATTGTTGCTGTTCCAATGGTAAGTTTGGCATGCTCTAGGGCCTTTGAGGTTTGCTATTTTTGCTGCTACACTTGAGCTGGCACAGTCTTTCTTACATCATCCGAACATAATTTTCAGAACATCGTCAGGTGCTGCTGCTAACTCACTGTGCACTGGGACCAGCAGAAGAGCTATCGACTCAAGAAGTCGCAGTCGGTTGATATCCTTTTCACTGAAGACACCAAGATAAACGTCAAACAAGATGATTTTCTGTCGAACAATTTAAATAAAATGGTCTCATCAACATACTTAAGGTGTAGCTTGAGGACAATTGAATGTAAGACCCTTCGAGCAGAAAGGGATGTGGACGTTCTGATAGTGGATACGGCATACGGCTGTGATAATGTCGGAAATGACACAGATACTTATTTTGCTGGCACGTTGTTATACTTTAATATTTTGTGTCGACCTTACAGTCCTCTTGATGGCTACAGCTGATGTGCATAAGGACATCGGTTTCATAAAGCCTGGACGTGGGAAGACAAGGGATTTTTTATTCTCATCCCAAGAGTTACAGCAACTGGGTTTAGGACGTGCTATTTTTGTAAACACAATAGCTGGATGCGACACTACATCTTTCACATTTCGAAAAAGCGGGATCACATTTGTGAAGTTGTGTACGAAGTCGTCAGAAGTCCAGAAAGCAGCAGCGGTCTTTTCATACCCTTCCTTAACCACATATCAGGTACAAAAGGCAGGCAATACCTGCATCTTGAGGTGTTATGGGGCTCCAACGAAAGAGGCCTTCCCCAATGCCACAGGTATAATTCACTCTTGAAATCCGGAGCCGCCATCAAGCCTGATATATCGTCTTCTTCCCGCTCAACTGATCGCCGGGCAGGGGATCGCCACCGCCAACTTTGCCAAGCTTGGCGTAAAGATCCCCTTCGCTGATAAGAATTTGGGGTTGTCTCACTACCAATAGAATGTTGGCGAGTGTGGTTCGATCGCATGCTCCGTTATGGGCCAAATAAAAGCCAAATTACAAACTCCAAGCAGTTCAATATATGGTCGCCCCCTGATATCCTTTTCTAAGAAGATCGGTTCTCACTTTCACAGACTATGGTTTGAGGCAGGGCCGTCGCGACAAGTTCGCCTTCGCGCGTTGTCGAGACGGCTCTGTTTGAGTCCTAAGAAGTGACCTAAGTTTTGTCCTTTATTTAGTTGAATTTACGTGGCACTAAAGCTTTTGATTATATGTAGTATGAAGGCTACTATAACTATTGTCATTGCTCTGAAAAATTAATTCACCATGTATTTTATTGAAAGGGTTGAATTAAACTCATATTACAGCTTCAAGAGGTCGGTCTATTGGCTACTGGCCTAGGCCTCGTAAATGAGAAATATTGTCAAGTGACAAGGTCGACACCTGAGCGGGAACCCAACGCAACCCAGGACCGATATCATACTTGTTGCTTATAGAACTTTAGACTTCACATACTTAACGAGGACGTGTAAAAAATCTTATGCAATTTTTGAATAAATATTCATTTTAAAGAATACATTAATACAACATAAGAAAGAATTAATAAAACGTTATTTAAGATAAAAAATTTAAGTCGATATAGACTTATGAAGTTTCTTCCAAATTAACTATTATGTAATTCACGAACATTAGCACAAATATGTTTAATCGAAATTTGTAACAAAAAAAACTATTGAATATTTAGGTTTTTATATCAAATTGAACCAAGCAATTGTTATTTTTAATGACCGATTACATAACTCTCAACTTACAATAGAACAATTTCGAAAATTTTAGAATGAACATACTGATATTTTTTGTCATAAAATAGTTTCTTTCTATTCGAACTTATTGTTATACTACCCCAATTCTGAAAATTAGAATAATGAAAGAAAACGCGTTCAAGAAAATTGTAATTGTAATTTATAAAATAAATAATCAATTATATAAAATATAAATTATTATAATATAAATCTGCACATTTAGTAGATTTATAAAAATGTAAACATATTACAATGAAATAGAAAATATATTTAAATCAGCAAACGACAAAAAATTCAAAATATTAGAATACTTCCTAACATGGTTCAAAAAATTAGAATAATGTAAATATATTGTACAGAATTTAAACTCTTTTTTTAGTCCAAATTCGCCATATCCGTATTTGCCTAAATACACTCTTTATAGTAAGTCAAGTCAATAGAGTCAAGAAGCTATTTTTCCATGATTATCCACAATTCTCGATGGGATTTCAATCGTGAATTCACAGGCAGAAGGAGTAGAGTTAGGTCCTTCTCTTTGAGCCATTTATAGTAGTTGATTTGGAAGTGTGGGGAGAAGCTAAATCTTGCTGAAACAAGAAATCTTTATCACCAATTTTCAGCTGAAGGAATCATGAAATGTTCAAGAATTTCTTGATAGACAGTCATGCAGTCCCATGCCAAGAAAGATATATAGACAGAAATATAACACACTTCGAAAGCGATGTTTCTTAACTATTTTGCAATTTCCTTTCATCCCTTGTTGTATTTAATATTGCTTTCGAGCACTTTTAAAGGGTTTATTTTTAAAACACTAATTTGTGGAATATTCTCTAAAAAATTTACTCGCACATGCTTGAGAACATTTCACTTCTTTTGCTATACAAATTTGTGTTTTTCCTTTGTGCAAGTCCAAAAAAGGAAATTTTATACATTCAGATAAGTCAATCTTTCGTCCCTTATTAAGCATAAATACTACAATAAAATCCAAAGCCAAACGACTCTTCATCATCTAAGGAACACGTTTTATTAGTCCCCCAGATGTTAATCTCTCAGTTGTTCCGACAAGTCGATTATTCTAATTTTTTGTGCCACTCTAAACTGATAGAAACAAGTTGATTATTCCAATTTTTTGAGCCATGTTGTCCAGATATTCTAATTTTTTGAATTATTGTAATATTTTTTAAATAGTCAATTATTAATGTAGCATATAAAAACAAATATGAGTATTATATTTATAAATGCTCTGAAGATAAGTAATGTTTAATAATTTTTTTCTGAGCACAATATCGAAATTGACACTTTAGAAACATTCAACCCATTCTTTTTTACATTATTCTAATTTTTTTTGAATCGGGGAAGTATATTTGAGGAATTTATCGTATCTAGTCAAATAAAGTTCGTAAATACAACCTAATTTTTAAAATTAACTTTATTAGGAGTTCTAAAAAAAATGAAATTTCCAAAAACTTTACAATATACCTTTTCATCTTAAAAAATTATACCTTTCATGCAAAAAACAACAACTGTAAAACTGATTAACCCATATTTTTTTTAACTTCTGTGATTTTACTTTCATTTGCTGATTACTTATTAATGAAAATATGAAATATTAAGGTAATCAAACTTAGAAGTATTGCGATAGGGTCCAAAATCCAAAATGGAAATTTTGTGTTCTCTACACTTTTTGGAGGGATTCTGAAAAAGTCAGACTGTGTTTTTGAAGCCACTCTACTGCTCGAACAAAAAGAACTAAGAATTCAAGTTTGGTAAGGCTAGTTCCTAGTTCCAAAGATCGATCACAATCTCAATTAATTATGTAATAATACCTTCCAAAGAAAGAATTTAATTTTGAATTATCGTCGCACAAGAGCAACACGAGGGCTATTGGCGATGGGCGTCGTATTTTAGAACCACAGTGAAGTGACGAGCCGACACCTGAATAGGCACCCAACCGTTAAGGGCGACATCGTACGCAGCGTTAGGACTTTGAAGGATATTTAACGTGCACTCCCTCGACACGGGGTATTATTCGTCGGACATTTTTGGCTGCACGGGCCACAAAGAATTTAGTAGAAATTTGAATTTTGAATTAACTAAGAACAATATTTTAAATTTTTACTTTCAATTACCTAATACGAAATATGAGATAATGAAGGTATTGCTATGGGGTCGGAAAAAGATTTTGTGTTTTCTACAAGTTTTAGAGGATGCTGGTTCTAAAAAAAAGTGCTTTCTGGACCTTGGTCTCTCTGTCTAAAACCACTCTACAGTTCGAACTAAAAGGGCTACAGACTCCAAATTTGATGCTCGAGTTTCGAATACATGTCACATCTCATGATAAGGTTTTTGAGGCTACAGGTTTCTTAATGACAGGCTTTCTTATTTTAGTATTTTGAATCGAGAAAAATTGTTTTGAAGCAAGAAAAAGGTCAATTTATAGTCATGAAAGTTCAAAACACACCGAACTTTTGAAGAATCCGTAATGCCAGTTTTAATGCAATTTTTTAATATTAATTCAGACAATTAAATAAGAAAAAACAGTCAACAAGTGTACCTTGTATTATTTTATTTCTTATTTTAGTAATTTGAATTGAGAAATTTTGTTTTGAAGCAAGAAAAAGGTCATTTTATTATAGTCATGAAAATTCAAAACAAACCGAAATACTTGAGATGTCGTAATGTCAGTTTTTAATGCAATTTTTCAATAATAATTCTGACATTTCCCCATTCCCGATCTTCCTTCGATCGGGCTTGCTAATGGTAAGTCTATGGGGGGAAAATGGTTTTTATTCCAAAAAAAGCAAAGAAATATTTTGATGCGGTTTTTTTTTAACTTCATAAAACTCCAATAAAGTTGTGATTTTAGTGGTTATTTTTTTAAGAACGTTAGTTACTTTTTTGTAATCCAAATTTTTCTCCTTTTTTTCTCCCTGGAATATAAACCATTTTTCCCCCATAGACTTACCATTAGCAATCGCGATCGTAGGAGGAATTGGATTGGGGGTAATGAGCAGCCTTAATGAAGCTCTTAGAATATTGTATAATTAATAAGTAGAAATTACAGGGTGGTTACACAATATGTGTATACATATTTCCTGACTTTTCCCTGATTTTCCTGACTAAATGTAAAAAAAAATTCTGATTAGCGGCAATTAACTATATTAGCGTCTTAGCTTATTCTTGGTACCCGATATTAGTAAAAAAAGGAAATTCAATTTTAAAATATTAAATGTGCTTTTTAAAACAAATCTTCCAAAAACACTAAACGTTAAATTCATATAATAAAAAAAAATGTGTTTACAATTTAAATAAGAAAGACGTAACACTGCAATCATCAAGCTATGATATAAAATACAGTGTTTTGGTTTAGAAAAATAAACAATCTATTATTAATATATTTGAAAAGAATATTTACTATTTTTAAGGTTGAATGTACCATTTTTTTCGTATATTATTATAGGAAGGATAATCATTGAGTAAAAATATGTGATGTTAGTCTAAATTCAAAAATTCGAAAAAAAGAATATATATATTATATTACATACCGAAATTATTTTTTTAAAAAATATTAATAAACAGTGCCAAATTGTTGATTGTTTATTGTATGTTTACTAAGAAAGCAGAATACAACAATCCATTTAAAAAAATGCACAAAAAGATGGTTAGTTTTAATTTGCATTCCTTAGTTTTTTTTGTTAATGTATAATTTTATAAGGGCGTGAAAATACAAATTATTCTTTGTTAGATTTCCTTTTTGCAGTTTTTAATTTAACGAAAGTATTTGAAAATCACTCCGTTGAGAAATTATTTGAAGATGATATATAGTTTGCATGTTGTTGTCAACAATCTATAATTTTTATTGGATGGCTTGTTCAGTGTAAAAAATGCACGACCGGTGACAGATACTTGCAGACAGTAATTTGGTTTCTTCTCCTAATTTTTCCCTTGCTTTTTGGAACCTTTTTTGACCAATTTCCTCGATCTATAAATGTAACTGTCGTTAAGTAAAAATCCATTGTCGCTGGATCATTGGTACAAGTTTTATGTCATTCGGTAATCAATGTAAATGAATTCGGTAATCAATGTAAAGAATATTACTTATTAGTTTAATTCGTTAAAAGAATTTACTGAAAATTGCCAATATTGGCATTTAAAGGTTTAAATTTACAACTATATCTGTATCTTTGACGATCCCCCCCCCCATTCTTGTGTGAATGAATTACCTCAATAATGACCGACACACATAAGCATTTAATTAACGGCCTTTCCATAATAGCAAAGGCAAAACTGTCAAACAGAGTTGATACTAGATAAGAATGTCTAGGCGGGAATAATACATTCTTCTCCGAAGGCGGCGCCAACCAAATCTCAGCTAATTGGTAAGACCAGGGGACTTCATAATTGACTCAGCTCAAGTGTTCTCCTTGTTAGTAGGGGGTCGTACAACGAAAATTATCTCTCATTACAAGGCAACTCTCAAAGTCGCAACAGAGGAGAGAAGCATGCCAAACTTGCAACCTATGAAGATTTCCGAAGAGGGGAGAAAAACGGAGCAATTGGAAAGTTATGTCCAGGTTAGAACTGTTATCGCTAGAATTGTGAAATAAATACACCTAAATTGGCGAATTCGCAAGGCGATCTCGTGCCCGGCGATCCCGTGTGCCGTCACGCTTCTTCCCACCGAGGAAGCAGTAAAACAGTATTTCCTCTGAATATTACACCAAGATGAGCTGTGGCTGGGAAATGACCTGCCTCCTCTTGTGTATGATTGGAAGATTGAGAATAACTGCCTGATGGTCAAAGTGCCCAGTGAGTTAGCAGCAGCACCTGACAATATTATGAAAATAATTTTCTGCAGAAACATGAAAGTCTGTGCCAGCTCAAACTGTAGCTGTAAAAAATCAAGTCTCAAATGTTCCTCAGAATGCCAAAATTCCAGGGACTAGCCTCAAAAGGGTCTCTCAAGTTGACTCCGAAGATGAAGAAGAACAGGGGGATCATCTGACCGTTTTCCCACTGGAGTTCAAGGAATGAAATAAAATAGATAAAATATTAAAGTAACAACGTGCCTACAAAATGAGTATCAGTGTTATTTAGACGTTCAGAATAGAATAAGTGTACATAAGAGGGGTTGTCAGTCCGATAGAGCTAATGCATTAGTTTTGGAATAACAACTTCCACAGATGTATTGCTTTGCCATGTTAGCCCTTTTTGTCCAGGTACGGGAATCAACATAACATCGAAATGAAACAAATTTGAAACTAAAATATTATCTAGTTATTTAATTATATATTTTTGAAGTTTTAAAATTTCAAACATATACAGCAGATGGCGCCACTATTTAAAAACTTTATTAATTAATAATTAAAATTTGAAGGAAAATAGATAAAATAGTAAAATAAGATATATTATTGAAAAGAATTAAATTATCTACCAATCTAGGGCCAAAATTTAGTGTTTCGGTGCATTATTGAAGAATTATCCGGTCAAAAAAGAGGGAAAATGTGGGGGGAGAAGTGTTTTCTCCAAAATTACTGACTTTCAAGAGCGGATATCTCGAAAACTATACAAGATATTAAAACACTTGAGGGGTGCAGCTTGTAGCAAATTTAATCAGCTTTCATTTTGTGTATTACAACTATATAGCTAGAACTCATAGTTTTCGAGATATAAGCGAAAAACCGAAAAATGGGACATTCAACCCCCCCTCCCCCCTTTAGCATAGGGGCTAGGGGCGGGGACTTTTGATATGTTTACCTCCTAACTAGTCTAAACAAAGTTATGAAGTCAAAAATTGTGTTCCAAAACTTTCCCTCTAGAACTCTTCGTTGCCTGGACTATAAAGGAGTAGCTAAAAACACGAGTTTCATTTGATGAATTTAACATTTTGCATCTCATATTGTTACATTTTAATAAAGCTAATGTGGTGTAGGGCATAAAACATGATTTCTAAACTACAAGGTGACACTAAGCACAATTTTACCGTAAACACCAAACCAAAAACAATTTATGGAATTCATGCAGTTTTATCAAAATTTATCAATAAGTAAATTCCCTTTAAACCTTAATGTTGTTTTTATTGTACATTATACCGGTTTGAAAAATGACACAGCAATAAATAAACAACCATCATACCATTTGTTGTCATTTTATATTGTGAATTTTAAGAAACTGAGCTAAGAACATTTAACATCCTTTTATACTTCACTAAATAATATTTCTACTGTATTTTGGTCTTTACCTCGGTGCATTACAGTATACTCTATCAATTGTAAGTTTGTTTCTTCGTAAAAAGTTTATTATCCCACCGTAAATCAAATTTGTTGGACATCTATGTTTCGCTAGATCGTAAAACTATTTGTTTTTGTGAAGAAAAACTTTTTCTTAAAATGGGCCATGCGAAAAGCATATTTCTATTCCTTACATTCAACTGACACTATGACTGTGACGTCAGACTTGCTGGGCGGGAACGAAATAAATGTAACCAATCATTGGCCGTCTTGGTGTAATGAGCGTTGTCTGTCTAAGAATTATTGTCTTGTACTTGTAGGGTTTATCATTATTTCGAGATTTTAATTATTCACACAAAAAAACTAAAATTAGCTGAAAAAAATATTGAATGGTGTTTATCTGTAAAAATTGAAGTGATGATTATTATAGCCAGTGCTGAAAGTGCGGGTAGACACGGGGAGAAAATGGCTATCCATCCCCCCACTTCTTATATCTCTCAAATACATAATCCATAGAGTAGGGGATGGGCATGGCATTCTAATTAAAGGCATCCCCCCACTTATTTTTCCCCCACTTTCATCACTGATTATAGCTTGATAATTTTAGATGTTCTGAGCGCCAAATGGCAGATTTTAGATCTCGATTTTTTGCTCGTGCTGCCATCTATATTCAATAGGGTGGGCCGAAAAAAACTTTTTACTTTATTTCGGATCGCTATAGTGCGGAAAAGTTGCCATTGGAAAAAACCTGAAAAATTCACTAATTATTATTTTTTTATTGCCATATCTTCCGTTCGCGCAATGCCTTCAAAGTTGGCGAAAAATTGTTAAAAACCGTAATTTTTTATAATTATATTTTTAATTACGTTCCTATATCATGAATTAACTACTAAAAGTATGTAAAATCAGAATATTATAGCACTTATTAATAATAAATGCTATAATATATAGTATAATAAGTTATTTTACATTTGTGTCAGATCTTCCGACCACTCAACGTAGTATAAAATTAGAAAAATTCGTATTTTCTGCTAAATTTCAAAATTTTAAGTTTTTGTAAATTTTAATCGTACAACATGATATAGGAAAGCAATTAAAATCATACATCGGGTTTTAAAAAAATTATGAAAAATTACGGTTTTTGACAATTTTTGCCAACTTTGATGGCATTGCGCGAACGGAAGATATAGTCAGAAAAAAAAAAATTAGTGCATTTTTCATGTCTTTACCAATGGCAACTTTTCCGCACTATAGCGATCCGAAATAAAATAAAAAGTTTTTTCGCCCCAACCTAATATTCAAGTACAGCAACTAAATCCTACATACTATAGCAAACATTAAAAAAAAACATTCTTGAATTTTCTAAAATAGTTTTAAAAAATATTCCTTTTCCGAATACATCGGAATTAAATAAGAACTCCCCTCCTATTTTAATTAATGTTTTTTATCGAATGTGCAATTATTATACAGGTTTCAAAGGCTTCCGCCTAATATATCATGTACCTAAAAATAGTTAAGCTTCATTTTTACCGTGCTCTTCATTTTTACCCTGCTAAAACAATAACATGTTCGCAAATAATGGACCGGATTCGAAATCTATGCCTATATTCGAAATGTATTCCTATATATTTCACAAAGCCTGTGATAATGTAATTACATTCCCTTAACTGGGGATTCAATAAATATTTTTTTTAACTAGAAATTATTTTGTGTGCAATATATTATTGGTATTAATAATATAAAACACTTTGTTTCTCATTGTCCTATTTAATGATTTAAAAATTACTGAATACATGTTTCTATGAATTAGCTATATGTGTTTATTAGATATAATAAATGTTCTGTTCCATTGTATGATAGTTAATAGTAGTCATGTTGTTAAAAAAAATACGAACCCTTACAAATTTGTCAGTCTTCTTTGACAATCTCTAATTTAACCTTTAAGTAAATTTTCGCAGTGCAATCACAATTTTTTGATTGCCCTTTATTCGCTTCAGGAGACACTTTCATAAAGACTTTTCATTTCCCCGCCCAGTAGCCTGACGTCACTGTCATAGTGTCGCTTGAATGTAAGGAATAGAAATATGCGTACGGCACAGCTACGTCAAACAGCTGATTTTTTAAAAATACTTTTTACAAATACTGGTTAATACTTTAGGTATAAAAAGAGTTACTTTCAAATGGGATTACATTGTAAAGCATAGCAAATGAAACCTACCACTTAAAAAAGTGCGATATTTTTTTATTAAAGAGAAGAAGCGAGATAGTATGATATTAAACTTCTTCGGTAAATTATCTATAAAACACAAAATGCACCATATGATCGCAATTGACATTGCTAAGTCAAATGAATTTTCCACAAGTGACGGAAGGGAAATGCTTACTTTTTATTTTTAGTGTGGTTTTTAATCGAGTACCGGCAATGTTAAGTGAATTAAAAAAAAATTCAAGCATTGCCGCTGCAGCAGAGTTTGATTCTGTCACTATATTTTTTTTGCAAAACCGCAAGTAAAACAATAAATAATTTTCCGCTTCCGTATCATGTGACAGAACAAATTGGTTTAATGTTGTCATTTCGTTCATCCGGCACTTATAAGTACGACGAACATTACCGAAACTATTGTTTGTGAAACGGGCCATAAAACAAGAAGCATTTGGCTAAACTTTCCATTCAAAAATTTGTGAGTATTTATGTTTTAACTCATACTTTCATACCATTTTAACCTTAATTACCATCTTCCATTGTTATTTACTGAGACGCATGGACGTGACCGTTAGTTTTGTACTCGTAAGTAGAAAGATTGCTCGTTTTTTATCTTTCTACTTCTAGTTATGCACTCTCAGAAATAACACTTTCATTTTTGACGATTCATGAATCCTTAAGCCTTATTTCGTTAATTTTGAGGATTTTTTGGTCAAACTATCACGTGACTTTTGAGTAAACGCAAATCCTCACTTTTACGATCGTGATTTGACGATTCTGTGTCTTGATTTTGAGGAAACTGAATCTCATTGTTGTTCTCACATGCTCAAAAATGACGAAATATTTCTTTAGATTAGACGACATTCAAATCCTCATAAAAATGACGATTCAAATTTCCTCACATTGAAAAAACGAAAATTCGGAGCATTTGCCAGTAACGGAATCGTCAAAATTAAGGAAAACTTCGTCGTTTTTGAGCATTCATTTTTTAGAGTGTGCAAAGCTAGAAGTAGACAGTCAGACTTTTCTAACTTAGTATATAATATAAGCTTCATTTGGTAAAAATAAAAGCATTTCTTATTGTTATACGGGCTTTGAATTTGACAAGGCAAAAACAATAACTTTTCTTCTGCTTTTGTTGGATAAAAATTAAAAATAATTATTTTTACCTTTAAAAAATCCGCACATTCCATTGAATCAAAACTACAGTTTTTTAAAAAAATCTTCCAAGTAAAAAGCATAGAAAATTATTTTTATCTGCTCCGTATTTGGCATTTCTATTGTCTTTTTTCGTTTTCAATCGTTAATCTCTTTCATAATTAAACAGATTTTTTATCGATTTCTTTAACTTGCAATAAAAAGTCAAATGAAAGAAATATTTGAATAAATTTTTGAAAGATTGCTTTTAAAGAAATTTTAATAAAAGTTTTTTAGTTTAAAAATCAACATTGTTTATAGTCTTTTAATAATTAACTTAATTTTAATCGCCTAATTTTTGAACGATTGCTTTTAAAGCAGTAAGTTTTTTTTTAATTTAATAATCAACATTGTTTATAGTCTTTTAATAATTAACTTTTAATAATTGCAAGCCTTAAATTCAATGCAATTCCTATGAGGGTTTTAAAAGTTTTTTGTGTTTGTTTCTAAAGCCTATTAATTTTACAATTAAGTTTATTATTTTAATAGTTTAATTTTAAATATTGATGGTACTTTCAGAAAATTGCAAGATTAGTTATACTTAGTTATACTTAAGATTCTGCTAACTGATATTGAAAATGAAGTGTTGATATAAACTATAAATGTGGATTTTAAATAAACTGAATAATATTTCAAAATATTATTGCAATCTGATAATTGTTTATATAATTTAAAAGTCTTAATCGCAGAAAAAGTATAACTTAGTTAGATGGGCTAGACCTTTTCTGCCAACTTCGTCCTATTTAATTTATCACTATCAAAAGTCGACAATGAATGGTCATGATCCTCCTGCTTAGTTAATCATTTATAGATTATAAATTTTCTAAAGTGAGACTTTTTTTAAAAGCTCATTAAAATATGCGCTTTGATTCATAATGTTAGAAAGATTTTTAAAGCATAATTTTAAAACATAGGGGAGAGTGTTGTACCTTGGGACAAATTTTACATTTTAATTTTTTTCTTCGATAATTTTAGTCAAAATAAAAATTTAAAAGCAGCATTTCAACACACCAATATATCCCTCTACAATATATATATTTTTAAATTATGGCAGCTTGAAATTAAAAAATTGCCACTCATTTAAAGTAGAGAGGATAAACTGCCCCAAGGTACAATATGATGTTGTATCTTGGGACATACTTTATAATTCAGTCAATAGTCATACACTTGAACTAATTTGTGTCAGGAAACAAACTTTACTTTTTTTTCGAGGGAATACACAAATAAAACTGCAAAATTCAAGAATAATTTAAATTATACAGCAAAATTGCAAGTCCAAATTATTTAACATTATATGAGGATACAATACGCTTTACTGTCAAAAGGTACAATACACTACACGGTTTAAATAAAAGCAAGATAGTGGCCAATCTAAATGCATTATCATTATTTTCTCATAACCAAACTATTTTAAAATCTTTTCTTTCATGAAGAAAATAAAATGCAGTTGACTTTTTGTAAAAGTACAAAGGTAAAAAAATTATATTATAATGAGAAAAATATTTACTTTGGGGAAATGAAATATTATGTTTGTCACCAATTCATCAATTCAATGATGCTAGTGTTAAATTTTATTCTGATGATGTCTGTTGGTTAAGGCTACTATCAGAAATAAACAATGTATGAATATTGCCAATAGATGCTTAGAAATTGTCAGTGTCCCAAGGTACAACACTCTCCCCTAAATTTTAATCTGCATAAATTTTCAGAGTGCTGTTATCAACTAAAATTCATTTAATCTTACTCTTAAAAGTTCTTGTCAAATTCTCCATTTTCAAATCAGTACTTAGATATAACTACACTTGATCCTAAAGACATTGAAAACTCCCGAAAGAAACTGCCAAGAAATGTATAGTTGAGAAAATAGACTTTGTTCCAAGATTTCCAAAACCGTAAAGGGATTTAACTGTGTCCGAAACTGATTTTATGGAAATGCAGAGTATTTAATTATTCTTCAAACTGAGTGAAATTCCTTCATTATTCGTTAGACAAGATAAGTGAAAAGTTTTGCTCACCGAACCAACAGAGAATTTCAATTAAAATAATTAAATTCTCTCTACGCATGTTCACTTATCATTTAAAATATTCTGGTAAGCTTTCATTTTTAGAGGAACATTTTATCCAGAATTTAATTCGTTTAAGTTGAACTATTCACTATTTAAGATTTATTAATATATTTTAATGACGGTTTATGCTAATTTCATATTAAATATTCAATTTAATACGTTGATGTTACGTTTGCGTATTGTGTGTAATTAAATACTTTTGACTTAGTGTTTAAAAATATCTTCTAATGTTTTGTGTAAAAAAAAATCTTCTAAAGTAATCTAGATCTTATAACTGATTGTAAATATCAGAAAAAAACTTAATATTCTAATTCAAGAAATGGTTTCAGTTATGATTTATGTTTAATTAATGCCTCGCCTTCTGAAATTTAAATTGAATCCACAATTTAAAGCTAGTATGTCATGACTCATGTGGTGTGAAATAGTCAAATATGTAAACTAATGCTTACTAAATTATGAATTGCCTAACTCCAAATCTTCTAAGACTAAGAAATGTATTGTTAGTGAAGCAATTAAATTCAATGGGTAAATTTTAAAGTCTAAGCATTTATTAAAACTTTTCTTAATAAATGAACACCAGTTAATATATCCTTCAATTCTTATTTTGTTCATCTCTGGAATTTTAGTGCATGGAATTGGAATCTAAACAAGGTGTTCTAAAAGAACTAAAATAGTCTATATTCCTACTGCATTAATAATTACAGAAATTCTTATAGAAAATAAGTAGATTTGTGACAGATATATATCACCTTAGAACCACTTAAATCCAAGATTTCTAAACGTAAGGAAAAAAAATCAAAGTTGGAATTTAGTAAAGCCAATATAAAATGTTAAAACTAATTTTCTTTCCCCAAAATCTATTAAAAGCAACGTTTTTCTTAAAAATGTTTATTAATTAAATTGATTTTTTCAAATGAAATTATATTAATAATATTAACAAATAAAAAGTGTTCTAAGATTTTTTCAAATTTTTTGCGATCATTACATCTTAAGTATTCAAATGGTATTAATTATTAAAACTTTATTCAATAGTTCTAAACAACTTTCGCTATTTTAAAGCAAAGCAGTTTTTGCTTCCTATAATTTGTTCTAATATCAGACATTTTTCAAAATCTAGTTATCTACTGTTGCCATACACAATCTACTTAAAATTGTACAAACAAACACTCTTAAAACAAAAGAGTGAAATCCACTCCAGTAGGATAAGTGCATTTTCGATACTAGAAATGAATGAATATTAACTCAGACTGAGTTAAAATCACTCATTTGGAGAGATACTGTCGGAGGTTTAACACACAAAGGATCCACTAATCTAGGAAAAGTGCATTTTCTAGACTGGAGGAGTGAAAATTAACTCAAACTGAGTTAAAATCGCTTGTTTGTTTTAAGAGTGTAGTTATCTACTGTTGCCATACACAATCTACATAAAATTGTACAAACAAACACTCTTAAAACAAAAGAGTGAAATCCACTCCAGTAGGATAAGTGCATTTTCGATACTGGAAATGAATGAATATTAACTCAGACTGAGTTAAAATCACTCATTTGTAGTGATACTGTAGGAGGTTTAACACACAAAGGATCCACTCCTCTAGGAAAAGTGATTTTCTAGACTGGAGGAGTGAAAATTAACTCAGACTGAGTTAAAATCACTAGTTCGTTTTAAAAGTGAAGATTATAAATATAGCTATACACTGTTAAAAATTTCAGTTCAACGTTGAACCAAATATTGGTGAAAATCAAGAACTTCTTGTAGACACACCATAAAATGGTTCAACCAAATATCACATTCTGGGAATAGACCTGCTTTCACGAAAAATTGGTTCAACTTCTACTAACTACAACCTATAATTTAATTGTTTACTCAAACGCAGGCAACATTACTCGTATTGCTTCAGCTTAAGAATTGTTGACCGTCCGTGGCCGAGTGGTTATGGCATCAGCCTAGAGATTTAACCTTCTAAGGAGTGCGGGGGTTCGAATACCATCTACTTTCAATTATCCTATAAATCTGATCTCTGTACTGGAAATAGTAGAAAAACCCTCAATTGGGAGACCCTTTTTATGGTTCAACCTTTTACCATAGTTTACGCGTTGGGAAAATCCCGTATATGGTTCAACCTCTCACCATTGTTACGCAATTTGAAAATCCCGTTTTATAGTTCAACAGTCTACCAAATCATGGTTGCAGCAACTTTGAACCGTAATTTGGTTCAACCTTGAACTATTATTTTTAACAGTGTAGAGGTTACAAATCCTTACTTGGCGCTGTGTATGGATGCCTGCGAACACCTGGAGGCCCTCTTTCTCATCTGACTGGTGTCCGGAATGTCCTCGTACACCTGGCCTCGCCGCCTGCAGCGGTACAGCGTGTACAGCAAGGGCAGAAGTAGCAAGAGCGCCACGCCAGCCGCCACCAGGGATACGTGCAAAGAGCTGGCTGAAAAGAGAAAGGAAAGAGGTAAGGTTAATCTTCAGGTGTTTGTTTTTGAAACATCGTCGCACTAGAGCTACACGAGGGATATTGGCGAAGGGCGTCGTATTTCAGAGCCACAGTCAAGTGACGAACCGACACATGATAGGCACTCGATGCTACCGTTAAGAGCGACATCGTACGCCGCGTTAGTACATTGAAGGATATTTATTATGCACTACCTCCACACGGGGAATTATTCGTTGGACTTTTTTGGCTGCACGGGCCGTTTATAGGTCAGCAGTTATTTTGGCGATGCCCGGATCTGGGACCTTCCGCATGCTAGGCAAATTCCTAACCTACTGGGCTCCCAAGCCCCCTTTACTCTTCTAAATTAATTTAAATACCCTAGAAAAATATTCAGCTAATTTAATATTAAATTAAACCAAGCCTTTCAAATTTTCAAGAGAGCCTTAGTATTCACAAACGTAAATTAAATGTTAAAAATCATCTTCATAGAAAGTTTTAGCAATTTAGTAAATAAATCTGTCATTAATTAAGTGAATTACTGATCTGTGAACTTGCATTTTTTTCTAATTGATGAAAAATGCGGTAAACAGTCATTGACAGTCCCTAAAAAAGACATATTGAACACGGTTTAAATGGGTTTTTTTTAAACTGCGGTATTCAAGAATTTTTTTATAATAATCATTTACGTTAATAAAAATGTTTCCTTCTATGCCACTTTTAAAACTTCAAAAAATTTAGCAAAAAGATACATTATCACTATATTTCCTAGACATATTTAACATTTTTAGTATACTTTTCCCAAATGGACCATTAAAGAAAAAAAGAAAACTACGAACCGTCTTTTTTATTTCAAAAGAAAAACTTAGGTACTTACTTAAAAAAAGCTCACTTAATTAGTCCTCTCTTATAACCGAAACACGTATATATTTTTTAGATATAAATAGTTTTCGTAATAAGAGTTTAGTTCACCTCGTATATATATATATATTATTTCCCTAATGGACTAGAATCATAGTAATTTACCATTTAATACCTGCTTTCGTTTAAGTATCTCTAAAAAGTATTTTCAAAGAGGCTTGTTTCAATATTTAATGCAATGCTAATATGAAACGTTAATAGAAGTTTGGAGAAAATCTTCGTTAATGTATAATTTGCGTGTGGAATTTAATTTGTTTGAATATAGGTAAGGTATACTCTCATGTGAATGTAAATGGTTCAAAACGAATCTTCGATAAGGAGGGCATAATTATTAAAGACCATCATTAGAATGATTACACTAATCTAACTATTTTTTGAACCAACAGGAAATTTTGCCTTATAGTTTGTAAAAGGCTAACACTGTAAAAAAAAACGCTATTTTTTTACAGAAAAAATATCACTGGTTAGCAAGAAAGATTTAGAGAGAAATCTAGCTTAATTTATAGGAATAATTTGTAATTTTAGATCGATGTCTGTTATTCAACAAAAAAAAAAATTAAAGAAATAATGAAGGTAAACCTGTTAGAGCTCATTTTATATATCCCCACAATAATTTGTTTTTAATTTTTATAAAATATCTTTTTTAGGATTTTCTATGCGAAATTTCATCATAAATTATTGCCATCTGAAAGTGCTTCGGTTTACTCTGCTAAAACACATAGTCTTGCAACTTCGAAAATATCATTGGTTGTAACATTCATTATTTATACTAATTAGTTGCTTGAAATATTATAAAAAGTAAAATATTTGTGAAAGCTGCAAGTTTTCTGGACTAATAATTGCCAAAAAAAAAATACACTCACACCCCACCGTCAATATAAACACGTTTCTTTGATACATTTCCAAAATTACGAATATTTTCAAAACATTGATGTATTAAAATCATATGAAATTTTTTTTTCAATATTGGAATTAATTACGTACGAAAAAAACATCCATCTAGATCTTGTTTTTATAAATGAATATTAAAATAGGAAAATCGATTTGAAACAAAAGAAATTTATTATTTAAATTCTCAATTTTCAAATTACATTTTTAATAAAATAAACATTGTGTGAAAGAAATAATCTCTGAAAAGGAAAATAAATTTATTATTGGATCAACAGTTACATTTTATAAATTTTTTGTGGAAGGATTAATAACAAAAAAATTATATGTTTTTGCATTCAAATTTTTGGTATTTAAATTGGCGAAAAATGAAAAATTTTTTGCCATTAAAAGTAAATAAAAAAGAAAGAAACTTTGGTTTTTTTTTAAAATAATCTTAAGAAACGAAGTTTGAGTATAAAAGTATCAGATCTTTTCAGGAAGATAATTTTTTAGACTTTAATAAATTTTGAAAATAAGGTTTTAATATTTTTTCCTTTGTCTACCTATACATTTTTTTTGATTTGGAATACCTTGTAAAAAATTAAAAATATTATTTCATAAGACTTAAGTTTAATATATAAATATAAGCCAAAAAAATAGCTTAGATACTGATTACAATAATAAAAACTTTATAAACAATTTTTTTATAATTTTCACTCAATTGAGGCGAAAATAAATATTTCTGAAATGACAACGGAATACTAAAGCCACGACAATAATAAAAAACTCTAATTTATATAAAATAAATATACAAATAATAATAAAATAATGTCGCATTTCAAATTAGTTTTTTTTCATAAAAAAAAATTTGAATAAGTAATATTAGGAAATCTGCTGTAAAAAGGTTTTTCTTTAACATAGTCCTAAACACCGTAACCTTTTAAAACGCATAACAAAAAGATGTTCTAAAAATACCCGTAAAAAAAGGGCTGATAATTAGTATAACATAATTAAAGAAATAAAAAAAAATCGTAAAAAAGTAAAACGTTTACCAAGAAGCATAACACATTTATTAATAACATTTTTATCTTTATATCCCGCTATCCTCTTGAATTTATCACGATGAAAGATATTAGAGCTTAGAAATATTCATATTTTTTGATTTTTTAAAGTCACATGAAGTTATTTAAATCTTATCTAAATTTCTTTAAAATTTAATTTATAACATTTCTTCAAACTTAAATTTTACATTTATTTTAACTAAATTTTGTATTTTATTCTTAGAATGAAAAATTAGTACGCACGTTTGAATACACCACAAATGTATATTTTCACTAAAATTATATACACTTTGATATCTTATTTACTAAGAGAGACATAAACTTTTTTTTATTCTTTTGTATTATGTTTTATGGATAAAATTCTATAAATTTTAGTTGTGTAGTTTGAGGACCAATAAAATGAAAAATTTGTATTAAAAGATTTTTCTATTCCTCTCGTATTTAATTTGATTTTGAAATTTAATGTTAGAAATGTAACTGACTGTGTACTATTGTATAGTAAGAACAGTATTCTTAATAATATTTTTAATCGGTAACATGGAAATTTGGCCAATGTACGTTTTTTCAAACTTAATAACAACTTATTGTGAAATTTTTCAAAGAAAATTGAATTTGTATCCTTAAATAGGTTTTTTTAAATGTATTTTTAATTTTAAAATTACTTAAAATCCTAAATGCAACATATAAACTATGTGTTTTTAGCCCACTTTAATAGAAGAATAAGAATTGACTTGAAATAGAATAGAACTAGAATTTATATAATTGATTGATTAATTTCGAAAAAGTTAAAATTTTTAAACACAGGTCCCTGAAGAATATTATTTTTTTGGAAAGTCAAATTGGGTGGTGTTTCTACTAAATTGTTGGAATCATAGCTAAAAATAAGAAATAAAGATGATAAGAATTTTCATGAAATTTTATTTTTGAAGACTCCTGTAAAATCCCTTTGCAGTGTTGAAACATGAAATACTTTTTCCTGAAATTTATTTTTAGTTATTATCATGAAGAAATTGTCCGACATATATGAAATTGTTTATTTCAAAAATAAAAATTTTCTATACTGAAACACAGCGTTATAGAAGAATGTGTTAAAACTTGTGACGTAAGTCACTAATATGCAGTTGAAACATTTGCAAAAAGTGAAATATATAAACATGGTTTACACAATTTTTAAGTATAACCCAGCCAACCATGCAGTAACACGATAAGCGTCAGAAAGGACAGTTGTGAAATTTTGTAGCTGACGTTTTTCAAAGAATTTATACGAAAATATATTCTAAAAATTTTATATTAAAAGGCTTCGAGAGTTTTACAATTTCATATTTCCGAGTGTGTTGAGAAGTTTAATGATAGAAAAATAATTTTGTATGTTTTTATAACTTTTATAAGTTCATATTTAAAACCTTTTTATGATATTTTATCTATAATGAAACATTTCGATACACAAAACCTAAAAATTATATCCAACAAATAAAATACCTTTACAATTATTGACTTGACAAACAATTATTAATTGACCTAGATTGGTGTTTTAAAATATTATAATAACTTATGAGAATAATAACCATGGATATACAAGTAGTTTAAAGAAACGAAAAAAATCAGTAAACTGAAACATCAAAAATATAAACAAACAAATAAATGTATGTATGAACAAGTAGGTTTGTTACAGAATCTGTCACTTACACCGCTTCCCCACCACAACAACCTCAACAGGAAATACACAACAACTCAGAAAGAAAATTCATCAAGGCAGTCCTTAAGCCAGTTCTAAATCAAACTTTCATAAGTCAAAAAATAATTTTCTTTATCTTCCTTCCGCTGATTTGATAATTTAATATTTATCGTTTGCTATTTTTTTTTTGAAGTTCGAAGATAATGATATATTTAATAAATAAACGATACCTCTTTGCAGCCACAATTTTATTACATTTCGAAAAATAAATTGTGAATTCCTTGCATATAAAAATGAAAAGCGAACTTTGCATATGTATTAAGCAAAATTTAGAATTTTTTTTATGCATCTTTCTCATTCAAATATAATGAACCTTCAAAATAAAACTTTTTTGTGTTATTACAACAATCCCAAATTGAATTATAACACAAAAATAAATATTTTTTTCAAGAAATTTTTTTATTTTAAAATAAAGTATTTCTCGGACGTATGATGGTAATGGCAACAGTGAAAATACTGAATAAAAATGGAATTTACAACGTTATTTCAATGTAGATTAAATTTTTTAGTTATTAAAATCTAAAATAAACAGCGAATTAAAATTTTTTAATGAAGTTTTAAAATGTAGCCTAAACCGATTTTTTGCTTTCAAAATGACGTATCCCACATGTTTTGTAAGGACTTGAGTTCCGTTCTGTGAAAGTGGGTGACAGACGGACAAGAACAACAGACGACTGAACGGATTATACAACCTTCCGCATTTTACTTTTATACACGTAGTGGTGGAAGCTAAAAGCATTGTTCATATTTTGTATACAGTGTTTTTTTTACAGAGTGCGCATAAAACATTTATAATTAATCTTAACACTTCACTCAATAATCCTACAAATTTCCGAAAAATTGCATATGTGAACATGAATACTTAAAATAATTTTGAAAAAAACTTTAGTTTTCATCCGCCCATTTATTTTTCGTCTTAAAGACGAGCTTTATAAAAGTTCGTATTTTTCCACTGGTTTTTAAATAATCGTAGTGATTGGAACGATGCAACAAATAATTATTATAGAATCTTACTTAAGTTGGAAATAGAACAATGTTCTTGAAAAAATATGGAGAATTTCTTCCACAATAATTTAATAATACCTCATCAAAGACATAAATCTACAACTAAAACAGAAATCTTCAGAACACTTCATAGTAAAACAACATAGATTTTTTTTATCAATTTTAATTTCTTAAAAAGTATATGAACTTAAAAAATGACTATTAAAAACATCTCTCGTTAAAACTTAGATGATATAAAGCTGAACTTTTATTTTTTATCAGTACTTTATGAAAATTATATTTTTTTAGGGGGGACGTGTGGTGTTTAAACACTATCCTTTGAAGGCTGCTGGGGTCGTTTCAAAACCCGGTCAGCATGGATTTTGTGACCGTCCAATAAAGTTGTTATTTGTCTAATGTGTTTGTGGCCGATCCTTCTTTGCTGTCTCTTGTGGACCTGTCTCTTCTGGCGACTGGGTAATTGGGCAATAAACCCTTAACGCTCTCCCTCTAGGAGGCGCAATCACTGTCCATTTGTCAACATGTGTGTTTAGCTTTATTATCATGTCAAAAATACAAACACTTTATTATTGGTTTATATCAGTTTATCATCCCAAAATTTAATTTCCATATGGTAAAAGGATGTGGGGTGGGGGAGCAACTTAGATCAATCTTAGCATTTATCATTTATTGAATTTTTTGCAAATACTTCCCGACGAGTACTTATGCATATGGATAAAGTACCCCCTGGAGAAAAAAATCTGCATTTTTTAAAGTTGATTTAGCAAATTCATGATCGTTCAGATATATTCCACCGTTTTCCCAAATAACAAGTTCACATTTAACACAACCAATGATCACCTCTAAATTACAGTTTAAAATACATGCAAACATACTTATTAATAATAAATATATCAGAGTTCTTGTTATATCAATTTATTTACACAATAAAACGTTAAAAAAAAATTCAAAAAATAAAATAAGTTTGAAATAAGTTTACTTTAGAATTAAAATTTAATTTTTTTTATTTTATTGAATTCAAAATTTTAGGAAAAATTTTCATTTAAATAATTGAATAGTTTAATACCATAACGAATATATTTTTGTTTTTCTCGCTTATTGCACAATAAGGAAGCCAAAATGAAATATAAAAATACTAAAAACAGGGAATAAACATTACATATTTAAAAATTGTAATAGTTAATACCCATAACTATATATTTTTTGGTTTCTGCATGCTGTATACAATATGAAGTCGAAATGTAGAAAAACTAACATACTAGGCTATAACCTGAGATAGTCATCAGTGTCCATATCCAAACTCATCTAGTACATTATTTATGTTGTTAAAATAAATAAATTACAGAATAAAACCGGATAAACGGAATTATTGTCTTAAAAAAAAAGTTCTAAATATTTTGATACTATCATACCACGTTTTGCCCCTTCGCTTTATTTCCTTGGAGCTTAATTAAATTGTTGGTTCTTCTAATATTTGATTAACGTAATCGTAGATTAGTTACTTTGACAGTTCCTTTTTTTTTACTTATTAAATGTTTGGCTTTAGGTTTTAGTTAGTACACGTAATATTATGTCGACATTATTATTAAGTGTTTTGATAATTAACAACCGACATTAATGCACACGATATTTCGAGTACTTACGCCACTAACTATCATGTTTTCTTTTGAAACCCTTGGGGGGGGGGGGGGGGGGGGGGGGGGGGGGGGGGGGGGGGGGGGGGGGGGGGGGGGGGGGGGGGGGGGGGGGGGGGGGGGGGGGGGGGGGGGGGGGGGGGGGGGGGGGGGGGGGGGGGGGGGGGGGGGGGGGGGGGGGGGGGGGGGGGGGGGGGGGGTTGTTCCTTAATACACAAACTGATAAAAAAAATTCTCCCGGTATGTCGTACTCTTGTGGTAAACAGGTGAGACCTTAAAATTCATACGAGGCATGGTAAAAAAAATAAAAAAAAATCTAATATCTTGGTGAATTTGTACATACACAAGCATAAACCCCGCTGTCTGGTCAGATTTTCCAACAACTTGAGTAAAAAAATTCGATGTAAATGTTACTAAATATTAAAACTTGACGCGTATGAGGAGCCATTCATAACCACCCACTGATACAGAAATATAATTTTAAAATATTTTTTAAAGAAATAAATTCATGTTAAAATTTCAATTTTTTTAACCACAGGTTTTCACTTTAGCCAATTTGTTTATCCTCAGAGGGTTTACGCCCTAAGTTTTACTGAACATCGTAATTGTAGAGTTCATCACAAACAGCACTCTGCATTTGAAAAATATGATCTTCGTTTAATATTTCGGTGTTTTGTAATATGAGTGCGATGGTTGATAGGTGACCACTACCCCACAGAAACCCTAAGCCTACTCATATAGGATGCCGTAGGAATTATCCTCGATCTAAACCTATTCAAAGAGGCCCGGAGTGGGTTTTGGACCATAACGCCAGCAGACAGTTCGCTGAAACGGGTGCGGGTTTGATCCTCCCCCTTCGCCTGGGAGGTACTTTCCTTTCTCTGTGACAGTAAATATATTTTTCTTGTCTGTCTTAATTGACGAAGGTTAATAAGCGGGTAAAGATCAAACACACAAAGGCAGAATATATATTGTACCTACCCTAACCCCACTGAAAATTACGGTAAAATATGAAAAATATGGTTTAACTGAACACCCTGATAAATGGTTTTTAACCAAATACCTAAATAATGATGAAACTTTCCCGGCCCAGCCATTGAATCTACTAGAACCATATTTTTGGGTTGTACTTTGTGTACTTTCCACAAACAAGTGTACTTTTCCTCCAAAAGGTGTACTTCCACCAAAGGTGTACTTCCTTTCTCTGTAAATCATAAAAATTCTTCTGTGTCCTGTCTACTTGACGAAAGCTTTATAAGCGGTCTCGGATCAAGCGCACAAGCCGGAATATATGTAAATTTACGTAAATGTAACAAATAGTATTCCGTTCCCTACTCTTAATCCGTTAAATTATCTTACATTTCTTACTATTTATTTATCTTAACATAAAATTTTTATTTTTTTAGCACTTCTCTTTTTTACTTATTTTACTTTATTAAAATCCTTTCTTAAATTACAATATAACTCTTTTAATTTTAACTTATTTTCTTCTTTGTTAATATGAAGAAGTACCCTATTCTTTTTCTCTTAATTTATTTTATCACATATCTTTTTACTTTTAGAAAACTTTTTACCCTAATTCACTCTTCTCAAAATTAAATAACTTTCTTAAACCTTCTCATAATTAAATTTTTAACTCTTCTATCTTAATCTATATTTTTAAAACTTTAATTTATAACTATATTCTCTTAACTCTTAAATTTCTACTCTTATTATATAAGTTACTCTTTAATCTTATTTCATTCTAATCACTTAATCTTATACTTCCTTCTTACTTTATTAGAATTCACTCTTATTTTCTTACTTAAACCTATTATTATTTTTTTAAATACTCTTAAATCATCTATCCAAACGTCTTTATTACTCAAATTTATCTAAAACAATACTTATACAATTAAATTAATACATAATTATATATTATAATATATCTTTTATCTTAAAACATACAATACTTAAAAAAATTACTTAAATTATCTCTTAATACTTACCCTATCTTATATCATTATATATTTTACAACCTCTTATTCACTCATCAATTTCATTTTTAACATCTTTCTCCTTAATTTTAATAACAAAAATACATATATAATTTAAACCTTCTTTCTATTAATTCTTCCTTAATTACTAGATACAATCTTCATCTACCTACTTATAGAAATACTTAATAACTATTACTCTTTTAATTTCCTCATTCTCTTAACACTTAACAGATAACACATAAATTAACTTCTTCAATTAAATTCCATCATCCCTTCTTATACAAATTTATCAATAAACTTTCATACGCATTCTATTTCCTACAAACATATAACTTCTTAATTTTTATCCAAATTCCACCTCTAAAATATAACTCTTTTAATTTTAGCTTTTCAACATATAAATACACATCCTTATCTTTTATACATTTAAATTTCCCATTTAATATATCTTTATTAGTTTTAAAAATTAAATCTACTTTTTAAATATTCATATTAACCTTATTATTTCAAGAACTTTAATTATCATATCCATTAATTCTATATTTACATACTTTTTAATCATAAGCATCCTTGACTTAATTATTTTCTTATACACACTTATTCTCTTAATACCGACCTAACTCATTTCACACTTTATTCAACTTATTCAAATTTAACTAATTCTTAAATTGCATTATCCTTATATACAAACTCTTAAATTAAACCTACTCAATTACTTAAATGCATCTTTTATACACATCACTATTACATCTTATTTGCTACCATTTCATTACTACTCTTACTACTCCTATTTCTCTGAAAACTTAAAAAAATTTCTTTTTCATTTTTTTAACTTTTTCTTCATATTTAACCATCAACTCTTAAATATAAATCCCTACTCTTATCTTATATCTATCTTTACACACCAAAATAGTTACATAAAATATATAAACATATTCTTACTTTTCACTCTTTAATTTCTTTTTACATAATCTTACTTCCAAATCTTTAATCAAACAAAATTTAATTCAACTCTTTACTTTAAATACAACTTTTGATTAAATTTTTCTATATCTTTTTTCAATCCCTTCTTGAAAAACTCTTTAATATCTCTCTTGAATATCTTTTTCAATTCTCTTCCTATCCACTTTAAACTTTATTTACTTTATTAAATAAGTCCCTGACTCTTAACTTTTTAACTTACATTTAAAAAAATTAACTTTCCTCTTAACTCTTTATCTTATCCTTATTTACAAACTTAATCACAAATTCAATTCTTCAATCATCCCAACTTCAAATATTTCTAAATATTTAACATTTCTTAAATCCTTCAATAACACTTCAAAATTTATTTATAATTATTTTCTCTATCAAATTCTTATTAAACCTTTTACCAAACTATAAACCATACTTCCTTAACTCTGTATCTAACTTCCCCATCCTCTTAAATAAATACTTAATTTAAAATCACTCTTATTTAACATCTCTTCTTATCTTCAAGACAACCATAACAATGTCTGTCTTCCTTAATTACATCTGTATTATATTCTTAGTCTCTTAAACTCTTCAATTTCACAAATTATATAACACTTTTACTTATCAGATCAATTAAAACTCTTATTCATTACATTCCAATAAATCTCAAATGCTGTTTTGGAAACCGATTTTAATTTATCTTTTTATATACTTTATATAAAACTCTAAAACTATTAATTACCCATCTTTATTCTTAGCCATACAATTTTATACTTCTTTTAATAAAGACACATCAAAAATTACGTTAAATTTTATTCCTTCTTACCTATTCCAAGCGCATCAACTTTTAGTCCGAATGGGTTTCTCAATCCATGAAAGTTCAATAAATTCCCAGATCCCTTCTTCCCTTTTTTCCCCCTCTGAGGTAAAGCAACTTTTCAGATCCATCCACGCCTTCAACTGGCCTAAATCCAAGAATTACGAGCACCTGGGCTCTTATTTATTTCATGAAATCTCCATATATTGAATAGTTTAGGTGCCCAACAGTTTTATGGCTACCAATGAATTTATTTGAATCAGAAGAATGATGGTGAACAAAAGATATGAAATCCGATTGTTGAAACCATTGTAACTTAAGTGTCTATTTAGGTGCAGATTTAGTTGAAAGAGATGTCGAAAGGATATGTTTTAATACTTAACTTTTAAGTAATGCTATAATTATACCCATGTTCCAAATTCAAAAGTCTTGATATACCGAAAGAGCTGAATCCATTTAATTATACCATTACACCATAGCCATTTGGTTTCTATTTTAGTGCAAGAAATTTCTTAGAAGTCGTTAGCTTTAAGCTTTTCAGTAATCCAATTATCAGACCTCATATTCGAAATAGTAATTGTCTTGTTTGTGTAAATGTAAGTTTATTAATTGAAATTAATTCTGAAGAAAAATACATTTACTACATTAATAATCAAATATGTATGAAAAATTAATATGTTAAAAAGAATTATTGAGCATAAAATCATTATTTAACCTAAATGTATTAAAATCCACGGACCCACGCATTGAATCAATCATTCAAAAGAAAATTTTCATTTATCATAAAAAGAATATTTACTATGATAAAAAGCTTTTGTATTTAATTACGGGGCAAAAATGTTATTAAGTCCTGGTAATTTTGATGCTTTTATATTTGTTGATTTGTTAAAAAATTTTATAAATAAAATATTTATAAAATAAAAAAAAATTCGTGTCCAAATTAGTTTAAAATTAATTTTTTCTTCTAATTTTTGATTGTTAGCGGGATGAATTAGGCATTAGTTTTGGATATTTATTTGGATATAAAATGGCGTCTATTCCTACCTACGATTTAATTTATAAAAATATTACCACGCAAAATTTATCTGCTTTATTGAACCGAGTTACGTTCATGGGTTACTGGCCACTACTCTATAGGATAGTTCCTTATAAATATCAAAAAGTAAAATTCCCCATATAATTCAGCTTGTTTTTCTTAAATACAAAGCTTCAAAAAATAGAAAGATTCGATTCAATTCCATTGAAATTTGAGTAGGCAAAATTCATAAAGTGAACAAATTGGAACCAAGTAAATCAATCACGATTATCTTGATGAACATGAGATACTCAAACGCTTCTAAAGAATTATCTAAATGTAAGAAAAGTTTTCTAAACAATGTAAAACTATGGACAAAGGGAAGGGGCGGAATAAAATTAAACTTAGTTACATAGAATTTCCTTAATGGTTTTTTTAGAAATAAATGGTATTTGAGCTTTACGTGCACTTTACAGATTTAAGTGTCTTGGGTGATGTTCTCGTCGTATGTAAGTAGGGTTTGACCACCAATAATGTTAACGTTGACATGATATTTTAAGGATAGTACTATTGTCAATTATTTACGATGAATTGCAACCTCTTAATAATCTGACCAAGCCCAGATGGTAACATTATATCAGGATTTCTTCCATGAATATCCCTTTTTTAGTGATTAAAAGATTATTAATGACAATTCTATACTTCAAAAGCGTCGTCTTTCTGTTCTCCTTTATATTTTAAAATTTAAGCTTCTTTAAAGGAAATACGAATGTTTTTAGTTAGTACCTATTGCTAATGATTTTACAAAATCACCGCCCTCTAGACAGGTTTAATTTTGTTTTTTTGGTAAGACGCATATTGAATTACATTGAAGCAATTATAATCTGCTGGAATTAAAAAAAATTTTTATTACGTTATTTTTAGTTTTCAAAAAAAAATGTAAGTCATCAAAAAAGTTGTATTTTTTGAAAAAAAATAGTGCATTACCATGTGGAATTTTATTTTTAAGAAAATCGGCGGGATTGACGGTTATCTGTTAATATTTAAATTTTAAGAGGCTTGCACTGTTTTTTAGGAGGGGTTTGCCTTTTCCTATTCAACATTCTAAAATTAGCTTGTATTTTTTTTTACACCTTAAAAGATTTCAGGCTTACTTTTCCTCAAAAATTGTAATTTTAAAAGGTAAATGTGAAATTTTTTGAAGATTTAAAAAAACATTTTTCCAGTGATGGTCTTTTAGATTTAAATAGAGAATAAATTGGACCCAACGCGTTGCGTTTTTTTAGTTTTTAATGATAATATACAAAAATTGAGGGGAAAAATTCCAAGGGAATTCTAAGGATTTCTAAGTACTACAAAAAATTGGTTTTTTAGAAATAGAAACCTGTCAACTGGTATGCCAAAAATTGCCCGTATAATTTACCGGGAATAATCTCTTCAATTTTTACAAAACAAACTTGGTAAATTTATAATGAACAAATCCTGTTTTAAAACTAAAACAAAAACATAAATTGTATTGAAAAATTTCGAAAACAAAATTGTACTTTTCTTTAATTATTACACATATTTAATTACAAGCTTATTAACTGTGTTGGGACACTAACTAATCCGTTCGTTATAGAAGGTTAAAATCTAGTGAAAAAATGTAGATAAGGAGAAGCTGACGCACGTTTAGTCCATTTGAGGAGTTTTTTTTTTGCAAAGAACTCGCAATTATAAAAAATTAAAAAAGTGAAGATTTACCTCCTTCATTTTTTAAGTTTCCATTATAAAGATTTACCCCTTTATTTTAATACAATGTTTCCTTTTCACGAGAATCGATTTAACTGTAGTTATCAGAAAAATCTTGGGGAATTTTTAAATGATTTCGACAGCAAAGGAAAAAAGGAGGGGGACTAATAAAAACAACAACTACAAAAAAAACCACTTTATTAATGTAAGAACAAAACATTGCAAGAAAAAAAGGAAATTCGTCACAAGGAAATAATAGAAAGATATAAAATCATTGTCTTCTTCGTCACTATAACCGTAATGTAAAGAGATATTAATGATGCATTTTTAATAAACAGTATTAGTTAATTTTTATTTAGTTTGTATTATTTTTTTTTTTTTTTTTTTTTTTAATGTGTTTATTGTTTCAGGTTAATTTTCATATTTAGTATTTTAGGTTTAATTTTTTAATAATATTTAATCGATTTTTAACCAAAACTATCAACTGTACCAGGGCATCGAAAACGGAGGGTCTTGGGGGGGGGGGGGGGGAGGGCAGATGGTTAAGGACATCCAAACCTGCCACACGGAAGGTCCCGGATCTGATTTACGTCAAAATGACGTGTCCACCTTTGAATAAGTGTCTGGTGCAGGCTCAAAACCAAAACTGTCCCGATGAATATTTACCCCCCCTTCGCGTATCTCTAATTGCTACGGATTAATTTAAAACAACCCTAACCTAACCGAAATCACAATCAAATTTCCCAGTTCATACATCAATGAATAATCAGGGACACCATCAGGGCTACTTGTTAAAGGGATTATAAACTCGTTATCATTTTCGTTGAAACTTTTCTGGATAATTTATTACGTTGGACTTAAGAGAAATGGACGGTATGGACAAAAGATGTCCATATTCGCGAGAGACCAAATGGCCTAATTAAAGTTGCGATGGAAGGATTATTGCATAAAACTAAACCACCGCTTACACTAAATCCATAAGTGGAGAACATGGCAAATAGCTTTTGAGCAGTGGTCAGAACTCGGAAAGATTGTTCATTATTAATTTAATGGAATGCCATGCTGGGATTATTTCTGGTTGTCATGATTTATTATAGAACATAATTTTGAGTGTTACTAATATGTTAATTTAAAAGTAAGTTTAAATTGAAAAATGTCAAGAAGAATTTTTTTTTTATTTTATAATTAAGCTTAACGAAGATTCTGTTTGGGTTGATAGTTTGTATAACGTATTTGTAAGGTGATTTTATTAACTATGAAAATTTCTTTTCAAAAAGGAATAATTAATTTTCGACAACACCAAGGTAATGTTACATTCAAATGACCGGATTCGTAAAAACAGATGGTTAAAAAAAAAAACGAAAAAGTAAATAAATAACATTTGTAGTTAATAATACTGATAGTACTATTTTTGTAAAATGTTTAATCACTTTAATTTCAGAGCAAAATAAATCAAATTGGCAGACTTTTAAAACTCTTTAATTTGGGCTGCATCAATCATCGGAAAACTATATCCCTACAAACCAATATAATATAGATGTAAAAATTTATACATACAAAGATGTTGTTTTTATTTTTTAAATTAATTACCCACTGACACTCTTAAACAATCGCTAAATAAGAGTTCTTTATCTAAAACATACATGTTTTAAAACTTTTTTTGTCGGTGGTTTTTAATATTTAATTTTACTCATGAAATCAGAATTAATTAAATTATTTTAATAAATTATTTATTTCTAAAATCCTTTTGCATCATTTACCAGGAGGTTAATTTTTTGTTCGGGAGTTTTATTTCGTTACTGCGCGGTCACTAAAATTAGTTATCTTTTGTCTTTTGTTATAAAGAAATCAACATTTACTTTAAACCTCTTACAGAGGCAACCAAGAATAAAAACCCGTCATTTGACTGTAATAAGTTAACAAGAATCAACTCACAATTTTAATAAAATTGATTATATTTATAAAAAATTTTAATTAAATTTCACTATTTTAAAAGCATGGCAAGAACCATTTATAATCACCAAACCTTAGAAAAAAATTTTTTTATATATATTTAAGAAATTATTTCTTGGGCTAAAATTTGTTGTTTAAATTCTTCTTTGCAGTAAAGAAAAAACACTTTAAATCTTTTTCTAAGTTTTACACTTCAAGCCCAATTTGCTATATCCCTAAGAGATTTAAGAAACGTTTTTCTTTTTTATAAAAAAATACTTTTTTATTACTTTCCGTATACTTTTCAAGTGTTACTTTTTGCTAGTTTCAGTTTCATCACAAAACTGTTTATAAATTAGCTACATAAAATTTCCTAAAATGATTTAAATTTTCGAGGTAAATCCTATTAAGGAAGGAAGTTTAATTTTATTTTTCCTAAACGTTTCAGCACGTCGTTAAAGTAAAATGTAATTTTTGCTTCCAATGAAGGGTAATTTCGTTACACTCGTGGTCCTGTTCAAGTTTATGAAATCAAATTTTCTGTAGAGTGCTTTTGAGAGAAATCTTAGTGACAACTAAATTTAATAAATCCTTCTTATTAATTATTAAGGGCAGATAAAAACTTCTGAGCCTAATTATAATTATTTAATAAAGTTGTTTAGTATTAAGCTTTAGTGTTTTAAATTAAAATGGAAGCATATAAATTATTTTGTGTAACATTTAGAAATGTTTAATAAATGTGTTTTGTTTGCAGAAAGAATACCACAAGTGTGATTTGTCCAGATTTCTCAAACTGTTTAAAACATTAAATATAAGTATATCAGTATTTATTTTATCCGTGTAACACTGTGAAAAAATATCTGTAACCATTACAATTTTTTTTTTGTAATAAAAACATTTCCTAGAAAATTTCTAGTAATTGAATTACTAAAAAATTAGTTGCTGTATAAACACATAATATTTTTTTTTTGTTAAATAAAAACATTAACATGTTTATATCATGTAGATTTACAGGGACTATTTTATGTATCCACACAAGTAATGTTTCTGTAACTATACAAGATAAATTTTATGGGATACTGCATTTTCCCGTGCAATTGTAAAGAAAAAACAAAATGTCTGCTTTCCCGGTGTGGTATCAAACTCCGGTCTTCCCGCGTGACAGAACGGGGGTACCTGGGACGACTACACTACCGAGGAATAGCAGACTGCCGAATAACCCGGGGATACGAACCCCTAGGGGACCTTTTGATGTCCCGTTCGATCGAAAACGCTCTCCCATACTGTACCACATATCGGCCCACACAGGATAGTACCAGGAAATGAGAAAGTGGAAATTTTCTTTGAAAACAATCAACTAAGTTTATAAATTTAAAATAGCGATTGGTCTTAAATCACGATCGAGGTCAGACTTTAGTTCGTGTACGGTGTAAGCCTCTAGTTTGCGAACGATAATTCAAACCTAACCTAACCAAACTTTAGTGGCGATGCGCGCTACATTTTCGATGTAGAAGATACATGATTGGCTGAAACAAATTGGCAAATACTGGAAAAAAAAAATTGTAACGCAGAAATGAAAGGATTTTCTGTTTAGAAAATTACAAAAACTTGTTTTGTAAAATTGGTTTATTTTCTGTAACATTACTAAAAAAAATTCTGAATGTTTACAGAATTTTTTTCTCAGTGTAGATGCGTTTCTTTTTTTTAAAAAGAACTTAATTTATTAAATAATATTTTTAATGTAATAAATTATTTTAATACATGCATTATAACTTGGAACGAATGAATGGTTTTTTTTTAATGTGAATGAACTTTTTTATGCACAGGTTTCACCGATAAATTTATACCATTTATAACAAATTCAACAAATATTATAAAAAGTATAAATTTGTAGCAAATGGTTGTAAAAAATTTTACTGGCCGTTAAAATTCAAATATAGAATCTGAGTATTTTGAATAGATATTAAGTTATACTTAACGTTAATAAATGAAAAATGTGGCAAATGTTTATTATCATTGTCCACTTTTTTAAATTCCCTTAAATGATACGTTGCACAAAATTTTCAAACCGAATTCGCTTCTTTTCTACCATGCGTTGTACGAAAGATGATTTATGGTATTTTCATCTCAGCCTGTTTATGGTGTTGCATTTCCTAGATATTAAAGATTGGTTGTTTCGCCCCATAAATCACTTTTTATTACAGTAAAACACTGTGGTAAGTATAGATTTGATGCAGATATGCTTTTTTGTTGAAAGTACAGCAACGCATTACTTTTAAATCCGAAGATGTCAGATTCCATGATTCAATGTTTCCTAACGGCCTTTTTTAAAAAATAGAGTTACGTTTGAACCATTTGTTTGAATGAACGTATATACATAAATTCTGTAGACCTTTTTAAAATGTTACCATGTCTTGGGTATACAAGGAAATTTGCCCATTTTTTAACCATTTCCTCTAAAAGAGTAAATCCAAACACATTTTACATAAATAACATTAAGTGCATACTTTGCAGATAATTCGAATTTTGTATAAAATGTATTATTTATTTCACTTATCAACTTATTATTTATTAAAATTTATTTAAATACGGAAAAATTAAAATAAGGCTACAATAAATTGTGTTGTGTGCTGAGTTTCATTTTATTTTAAAAGTCAGACTTACCTCTCCTCAAAATTAGTATGAGAGTTTTTTTAAGATTTAAAAATATTTTTCATTAATATCCATTAGATTGAATAGAGAAAAGACACGCATTTCAGTTTTTCCTGATGGTTCCAAAAATTGAGGGGAAAATGTAAAATACCAATTTTATTTTTCTCGTGACAAGGTGTCTCAATCTTTCCATAAATATTCACACATACTTAAACCAAACATTTTAAAATTTTCACAACAACTCTCTCTTGAATGCAAACCCTCCATTTGTATCCGCAACAGAGCATTTGCCCATTTACATTTTCGTCTCCAATGTATTTAAAAAGCACTTAAGCCACAACATTTTACGTAAATGAACAACAGGCGCGGATTGTTCTAAAATGCATCAGTCTTTGTGAAGAAGATCGTTCTTGAAAACCATAAAGAGGCTTCCACATTGGCCCAACGCAACATTTTTAAAATACTTAGTTACGGGATTTCACCGCTAAAATGAAAATTCTTTCAGAGAGACTAATTTGCTCTTTATATTGATGGTTTATGTGTTCAATTTCGTGAATTCGCGGCAGTTTTACGAGACTTTTCTCCCCGTCGACCATAAAAGTGAAGTGAATTGATTATTGCTACGTGTATGGTCTCGAAATTTTATGATCTGAATTTCAGTAGGCATGGAGATTAGAATAGAGATGGAGGTGCCACAGGGACGAAGCAAATGCAAAAACCTTCTTATCAAGTGAAGCAATGAATTCACTTCTGAAATTTCACCCAACAAACACTACTCAAATTAATTGGCACAATTACAAAGAGAAACTTCAACTTCGACTGCTCTTTAAAGTTCTGAAAAAACTATGAAAAGGCATAACCTTTAAAGTATCGCCCTCTTTGCCGATGATACTGATATTTACTCGAAAAGTTAAAAAATCCGTTTTGCCACTGCTTGTTACAACTTATAAATATACAACCTATATGTATCCTTACTTTAGCAGAGACTTTGAGAATATTAAATAAGATCCAGAGAACAAGAAAAGTCCTTATTAAACCGATATTACCTTTTCTTAAAACTATCATTTCTCAAACCGTTTTCACCCAGAACAATTCAAAAGAAGATAAATACAACTTTTTACAATTTTTAGTCATATTTTTTTACCATTCATATTTAGTTAACTACTTCATTTTTCTTACTAGTAATGGGTAATATAACATTGTGTTATTGATCCAGGACTCATGCTTGCACAAATAGTCCCCTGTGCTCTTACGAAGTGATCCTACTCACGTCTTAAGAGTATCGTTTGTTTGAGTGAATCACTTTGACTTTGTGACTTCCACACTACTACAAATTTTGCGCTTGATTTCACCATGATAATGGTCCTGGCTGCTGCAACGGCTGTGTGGCGAAATGTTGCAAACCACATTTTCGGTGCATCCTGCTGATCAATTTTTCAGACTTTGGAAACAAACACCTAAGAAATGGTAAAACCAAACAGAGAAAATATGGTGAAACATTTCACCACAGCTACTAAGAAAAATATTTTTATTGAAAAAAAGCACCAAATTGTTATCAGTAGAATGGGGTGGGGGGATACTTAATACTCCGGCTTGTGTGCTTGATCAGAGACCCGCTTATGAAGCCTTCGCCAAGTAAGACAGACACAGAAAGAATTTTTACTACCACAGAGAAAGCAATATACATCCAGGGTGAAAGCGGGAATTTAACCCGCACCCGTTTACAGTGAGCAGCTGCTAGCGTATTGGTCCAAACCACTCGGCCATCTGGGCCCCTTTTTTGGTAGAAACCCAGCGCCAAATTTTCAGCACTAAATGCGGCTTCAATATTTTTTCTCGCCGAGCAACTTCACGTTATCTAACTTCTGTAAAATGGTCTTGAAATTTTATGGACCGAGTGGCAGGGGATGTTGTTCGGCACACATCTGACGCGAGATGGATTGAAGGAAGCACGTAAAGTATTTAATGAATTTCCCTCTAGTAAATATCACGCTTTTCCCGAGATCGTTTTACGGTAGTAAAATATGTCAGAAAATGTTTTCCTTCCGAAAAAGCTTCTTTATTTTGTATATTAGACTGTTCCATAAGAAAATTCTCAAAAAATTGTCACGCATACAGCAGCTATGAATGTGAAAAACTATATATATATAAAAAATATGCCAATATTTTAGTTTGGAAATTTTATGCATATAAACAGACTGCTCAAGAGCTTCGAAAATTCATAAAAACATTAGCCGCACTTTTAAAGATTTTTTTTTCACTCTAAGGACCCATCCAGTTGAGTTCATAAAGAGAAAAAAAAACAGCGTAGATAAACTATACACCAACTGTGTAGATAAATGAAGTCCTTACAAACGAATTTCAATAAAAATGCCACTGAATACGATATCAAGTAATACAAGTACTAGGAAATATTGGCAACACTACTGGATCTGTTTATTAGAGGCTAGAAAGGGCATGCTTTGGATCTTTAGTGGCAACAGAAATGCGGAATGAAAGGAAATTCTTTCCTGAGTAGCGATTAGTGAATCTGCTATTTCACATTGGACCCGAGCAACAATTGACGTATCAATCAGGAAAAACGGAAAATGAAAAATAGAAGGAAATATGTTACCTGAAACAAGGCTATTGGTTAATCAGGATCGGTCATTAAAAGTATTTATAATCATTTTTAACATTCTTAATTAGATTAACATTGTTATTTTAATTGTAAATTTCGTAACATCTGGAATTTAATAAGTTCAAATGATTTTGGATCCCATAACAGTGTGTCTCTTTATTATTTCAGGGTTTGCCGTGCTTGAATCGCAGTCCACTTTCAAAAAAAATTATTTAAAAAATTATTCAACTTGAATAGCTGGCTGTTAGTATTCATTTTTAAAATAATTGGTACACAATTATTGTAATGATAACCGATCTTTGGTTAAAAAATTTCTATAGAAATTATTATAATTTAATAATTTTTAAATATTATTTTATTATTTTTCCAATTTAGCCATAGCTATTGAAATATTTGAAGATCATTGCACAATATTCTGTCACAAAAATAATATTGCACTATACGAAAAAAAATAATGAGCCTTATAATTAAATTTAAAAAAACTATTTCCTTATATAAAAAAGTATAATATTATTGATTAATGTGACCTTAATAAAATACAAAACAACAGAAGCATATATACAGAAGGTAAAAAAAAAATCGATCACTTCTTCAGCAGTACTAAAGTAGAGTATATATCTTCTCGGTAGCAATAAGGCAAGAACGTTGGAGGGGCGGTATTAAATCGTAGGTATGGGGGGGCGTGAGGGTTTTTCTGGCTTAGTAGAACAACATTTGAAGGAAATATAGATGAGTGAAGGTGGTGATACAAGGACAGAAGCTTATTTAGACTAAATAATTATTAAAAATGCTACGAGTATAACGAATAATTGCAATACAACAACATTTATAAAATTTAATTCATTCTCTACAAACGATTCATCCAACCGTCACAATGTAGTATACACACCCTAAAAAATACAGTAGAGCTTTAAGAGGAATTTCTTTGGAATTCCACATCTTGAAAACCGTAATGTTATTCCTATGGAAACATTCGCAAGTCAATTAACCGCCACAATTTTATTAAAAGGTTACTAGTTTCTTGTATCATTGTAAAGAACGAAAGGAACTAAAAGGATAAAACTAATTTGCTTTGTGAAAATCACATATTTAGTATTTTTAATAATTTTTAAAAATTAGAACTATTAACTAAACTTAATGCTTATACTATATTTTTTACTAACTTCAATTTTTTAAAAAAAATACTAAATATGTGATATTCGCAAAACAAATTAGTTTTATCATTTTAGTTCCTTTCGTTCTTTACAATGATACAAGAAACTAGTAACCTTTTAATAAAATTGTGGCGGTAATTTACTTGCGAATGTTTTCCGTAGGAATAACATTACGATTTTCAAGATGTGGAATTCCAAAGAGAGTCCTCTTAATTATTCTAATCTTAATATAACATGTGTACCTCTGAAGAGACGAGAATTCTTGTTCGTTGGAGAAGAATTCTCAAGCTATCTTGTCTATGTGTCTTATGATAATAGGCACGATGAACATTTGCATTTTACTTAAAAAAGTGCATTTTTAAAAGTGTACAAAACTCGTAAAACACGTATATTCTACACGTCATGAAATTAGATTATTTAAAAAAAAAACAATATTATTTGAGCCTTTATATTAAAAAATATCATGGAAGATAATCATGTTACGTTTGAACAAAACATATTTACGTCACCAATGCAACTAAAAATGAATATTAAAGCAAGCAGCGTAAACCAGGGGTTGAAATGGTTTTAAAAAACTTTACATCAGAAAATTAATCACAGCATAGCCATGTCAATATGCAATTTTTAATATCGTCGCTAAAAAGTAAGAATCAGGAACCAAGGTAAAATAAACATCTTAAATAACTAATGAAAAACACAGAATAAAATAAGTCATCGAACATATTGATGAAAAAAAAAAACTTAATAATCTTGTGGAAATTTATAACCAGAACAAATTGGTTCTACCTCACCAGTTTTCTTCTACGCATACCTTTTCGAACCATCCTTTTAAATAAGCTTATTGATTCAGTTATTTCATAACAGTAACATGCAATTTTTAATACCTTCCATACTATTAATATTTTAATACCTACTTTTTTTGCCTTAATAGTATACAAAGGTATTTGGCTGTTAACATTTTTCAATGACTAAAACAAAGCCACCAAGCAGCTCTTTAGATACTTATAAATCTTTTATCCAAACCCCCAAAAGATTGATTCTCATAAAATAAAGTAGTATAGGGGGTCTTTTTTATTTATACCTTATATCCACTCTTGGAATGTCTCAGGGGAAACTTAAAGTATATGAAAGGTCAGGTTATTTACCGGATACGCAGTTAAAATGCTTTGGGAATTGGTTGCTTAGATACTTAAGAGAGGATTGATAGAAAAATGTGAGTTGGAGAGATAATAAAGAGATTTATAAAAACACCATAAAACTTTAATTAACATTTTATATTGGAAATCATATTCAAATTTAACTTATAAATTAAATTATAAGTTATAATAATTATATCAAATTATCTTATTTTCACTATGTGGAAAATATAGTGAATTTATGAAAATTTCATATTAAAAGTCCTACGTAAAATTATGTAATTTATTTTCACTACATGAAAAAAAAACCTGTATATTAAACATGTGAAGAACAAACGTTTTACTATTACAAATCAAGATATAATTATGTAATTGCGAGATGTCCTGCATTTCGCAGTATAGCTTAGTTTGATATATTCAATGATTATGATGATTTCATGTCCATGGATAAGGATTATATGGGACCAAATGTCTCACACACTGCTTCAGCAATCTGAACCACAGTGGTCCTCATAAAGGTCTTCGTAGGGCGTGTTGGTGATTCGCTGCAATTTTGTCAGGATGGCTGGACAAGAGAAAAGATGTTTTGTATCCAGTATTAAAATCCGAGAAGTCCGCGTGAGCTCAGCGGTAACAAACACAAAAAACACAAGACAGGACCACAAAAAAAAAGCGGGGAGTCAGACTCCCACGCAAACGCACAAGGGAAATCGAAGTAAACAAAAAAATAAACCCAGCGAATAACATGTCGGGGCAGCTTCTGCAACTGGAGTATTTACGAGTTCCATCTTTTTGGATTTCAATCCCTTTGAAGTGGTCTGATACATCAATTATCTTTTATAAAAATTACCCCATGGATATACGGTGTTTTTTCTTCGTCATACTTTTTCGAAATGAATACAACTTGAAAAAAAATATGATTTATAATTTTTTTATGATGACTTCATAGTTGAAAATTTAATAACTGTAACAAATCTCGTCAGCATAAATTTAATTGATTAAAATATCCTTGAATTTGAAAACAAATTTCTCGCAAAAACACCCAACTTTATATGCTTCCAACTCAAAATACTTCCTGAACAAACAAAAAAAGGACTCTTTCCGTATGCATGGCTAGAATGTTTATACAAGCGTAAGCAATGTTTGGTTGGTTCCTCATTTCACTTGCAAACTAGAAAATAAACATGAATGTCTATTTTTTACTTGTAGGTGCAATAAAAGCTTAGTGAAGATTATAAAGTATTATTAGAAAGAAAATTTTAAGAAGTTTCTTTAAAGTTTTGACATTTATATTTTATTATTGTTTTTTTGGAAATCAGTTCAATATTTATCCCATTAAAAAATTAAAAATATGTTTATGCAAATGTTAGTAATAATTAATAAATCACAAGTAAAGTGGTCTTAGAGTTTGAAACACCAAGATCATTATATAATCCCGTTTTCTGTGTTGAATTTTTAATATTCACCAGGATAAATATTTACTTTTAATGCAATAAACCAACAGTTTATTTAGTGTACTCAACTAAACAAATTATTTGGTTAAATACGCTTACATAATTTTATGAAGGGTGTAATAGAAAAACTCAGATTTTCCTAGTATAAAACAACTAAGATATAGGATCCGGTCGGTTTTCATTACGATTCATTCTAATTGAATTTACGATCGTCATAAGTCGCCAACGAACGGGCAGGACCCTGTATCTTACTTATACAGTGGAGAATGTGAGTTTTAAAACGAGATCCTTCATATGCTAATTAATATGTTACTTGTATTTAACCCTGTGATTCTGCAAGGTAAGCAAATTGATGGAAGTTTAAGCTTGTTTTAATTGCAGGAGAATTAAATTTAAATATTAAACTTCTTAATTAAATTCTTTAAACTATGTCTGTGGGGTAGATGGTATAAAAGAATACCTTTAATAATTAATGGCTCACTAATGGAAAAATCAATGATTTAATTATTTTAATTAGCTTAACCACCTGAATTAGTTACTATGTCACTCGGTTTTTTAAAAATCGTTATTTTATAGATTTTTAATTTCATTGACTTAGGATTATCACTCCATTGTAATAATATTTAAAATTTTAAACCAATTTATAGATAAGACAGGTCCGGCCACTATGCTTCATACTTCTATTAAAAAACAATAAACAAATACATTGAACATCATAAATCCGATGATCAAATTCTACAATAGGGGTAAAAATATATACAAAAATCTAGAACTGAAACCGAATTAAAAAAATTAATTATAAAAACAATAATATTAACTTTTATGTTGGTTTTCATCGTTGATTCATTTTTTCATTTTTAAAAAACACAGTTTACCTTTTTCTTTATAACAAAAATATAAATTTCTGAACCTTACGCTTTGAAATTAGTACGAAAGAATTCTATGAATTGTTTAACAAGGTAGTTATATAATTATTAATATATTTGATGCACGTGGTTTTTTTATTAGTTTTTACTGGTTTTATATGAATTAAAAAATATATTTTCTCAAGAATGTTTAGTTCATATAAAACAAGTAAAACTAATAAAAAAAAACCTATGTTGCATCAAAAATATTAATAATATACAATTACCTATTAGAATTCATAGAATTCTTTCGTTTCTATTAAGAACATTAAATTAATTGTTTGAAAAATGAACATTTTTATTAAAATTTACTTACTAACTTAATTGTTATTTAAAAAAAATATCGTGATTGTAATATTTTGGGAATTTTATTTGTTCCACTTTTTTAATAACTTTCTGAATGTATAAATATATTCTGAAAAAAAGAATTGTTTTGGGCAGAGATAAATAAATTCTATTAGCA